>OW026300.1:12185508-13488008 GCA_932273695.1 Apotomis betuletana
ACGTCACATATTTGCTTTATTAAATGTCAATAGCTATTTGTCAAGGATACACTCTAATCTATGAAGGATTTGACATTAACCAAATTCAAAACATTGTTATCCGGAATGTTGTTCAATCCTTCGTTCTTCTTGCGGAATAAATACTGAATCCTATTGGAAAAAACTTGACTTCCATCACTTTGGATAGTTTTGTCTTTATTATGCAAGAAATACTTGAAATTTGCGGAATATTTAGTCGTGTTTCCTCTTTGTGTACATCAGATGAATATGATTTTGAAGGACGAGGCGCAGCCGAGTCCTTCAATTAATACGAATCCACGAACTGACATTCGGCTACCGGCGGTTCGGCCACCGAGGCCTGTATAGTGCTTTTCTCCAAATATGCGTGGAAATAATCACCAATCTACATTATGAATATCATTTATCAATGTCATGAAGTTCATTTGTCACCTATTTTTTTAAGAATAGGAATAATATTGCGGGTCCGAAACATGTTTGATTTAAAACAAAATATATTAATGATAATGAAAATTATATGAAAACACAATAATAAAAAATATGGACATAATTATGTATTCATTTTGGTTAAATCGGCAACATATTCATCATTCGGAGAAGATTGCAAGTCCAAAATAACTTTTATATCGATTTGGACACAATCATGTCTCATTTTTAGGGTTCCGTAGTCAACTAGGAACCTTTATAGTTTCGCCATGTCCGTCTGTCCGTCCGTCCGTCCGCCCGTCCGCGGCTTAGCTCCGTGATCATTCGTACTAGAAAGCTGAAATTTGGTATGAGTATGTGTATGTATAACGCTGCCAGAACGGTAAAAAAAAAAAAAAAAATTTCGGGTACCTCTCGAAAACACCTAACGTGGGGGTGATTTTTTTTCTTTTCAACACTAGTGTGTGGGGTGTCGTTGAATAGGTCTTGTAAAAATAATAGGGTCTCCTAACATTATTTTTTGATAAAGGCAGCAGTTTTGTAAATATTCGCTCCGAAAACAAAAAAAATAGTGTCCCCCCCCCCCCCCTCTAACTTTTCAACCACGGGTCAAAAAAAAACGGAAATATTCATGTAAATGAGGCCTTATAAGTTCTTTCAATGAAAACTATATTGAACAAAATCGGTCGAGCCGTTTTTGAGTTATCGCAACATATCATAATTTTCTTAAAAGGACGTAAGTTGACTTCCAGAAGGTAATAAGTATTACAGTTACTTTGGCGTTTACGACCTTTTTATAGAGCTTGAAATCTTTCTCGTAACTTAAGTGAAGGATGAGCAACTACGGAACCCTACACTGAGCGTGGCCCGACATGCTCTTGGCCGGTTTTTTTTATTTGTTTACGTTTGGTAAACTTATTGACTTTCAATTATAACTATTTAAATACCATCATATTATTATTAAAATTAAAACTGTAATAAATACCTAATTAGGAATTCTGAAAATAAATAAACTGCATATAAAATTATTATTAAAATTGTTTGTCCGTTATTCGAAATTTGTCGACATTTAGAATACAGTGACAGTAGCAAAGCCGAAAAAATTTTCAGTGCAAGAACTAAACGCAGAGAACAATTAAAAACTTTTTACTAGTTTTTATTTTTTAAACTCAGTTTTTGATAGTTGGCTATTGGGCAATTGGCTGTATTGTGAATTTTCAGTCTTTGATAAAATTAAAAGTAAGATGCCTGTGAAATAATGAACAGCGGTTCTTCAGCCGGCTAAATTGATGTAGACCCTCATTTTTATGAGACTTCATATACGGAAGGTGTAAGTATTCTTTACTCAATCGTGTAGTATTATTTCCCGGCCTTGGCCAATAATATATATTTTCTTTATAATTGTATTTTGGCGAAGTGACGAAGGATTTTGCTGTCTATTTTTACTAGATTAATGGGAACATTACCAAGCAAGTTGGAGAAAAATATGTTATGGCGCTGCCAACAAACATCGGATTTGTTTACTTACTATGATTTGAAATGTTTACCTACTTGATATTATTCGATGGTGCCTCTAGTTTTATTAGGACCGGCAACACCAGCAGTGGATACAGATGTCAGAAAGACGAGGGAAGTGGTAGTAGTGAAGCAAAACGTCACTTTGCTATGAACGGTGCTCAAGTGCGCTCCTGGTGAATTTGGTGGTTAGTAATTGGTAGTAACATTCCATCTCTCGATATCTTAGCAATCAATTGTTTTTTTTAAGCGAGTATGATCGGATATAATAAAACGAATTATACCTACTATAATAATAATGTACTACGTAATTTCCTGTTTATTTCGACAAAACAATAAAATCCGATAAAAACTACGTGGATGATAACGGTTCCGACAAGACCTCTCCCCGGCTCCCGCCGTCAAATAATATAAAATATATCAGTCATAGTGTCAAAAGGGCATTTTAAGATGTTTTATAAAACAAGTAACATATGACTCGCAGTTGGAGTCGGACTGTTTGAGGAGTCTGTGTAATCACACAAGAATAAAACCACTTTAAGGCCAAAACACAATTAGTTACAAGATCGACATCACATCGGGCCACGATGCGACGTCGTGAATTATAAAATTGTATTTGAATTTTAAATCTTGTTAATTGGGGATTTATGTATTTCCACGAGACGATGTCACGCCGTACCAGGAAGCGATATCATGTCCTGTAATGATGTTTTGGCCCTTAGTAAGACGAACTCTACGTGCTACGAGCCGTGCTATAAGTCTACATATCAGTGCGCACACTGCACCTTTTTTTTTTTTTTTAACTTTCTTTGCTTGCGGGCCCGAAGGGCCCTTTGCACTGCTGTTTACTGACGTGGCTCGTCCTTTAGGACAAGCCACCGAAGTTTGACTTAACCTAACTTAAAAACTACAGAAACTAACCTACTAGCTGGAATCGTGGAAGAGTCACAGCTTTTTCCTTGTTGGGCTGGCTTTGGTGTCAGCGGCCGCCGCGGCGGAGCCGCGGCGGCGGGTGGCGCCGAAGGTGGCCGGCAATTTTAACCGTATGTGGTTTTCTTTTTCGTGGTCTCCCAGTGGGGAGCTCGGGAGAAATAGTGGGCTCTTGCTGCATGTACTGCCGGAGCGCCTGGTCTCTGTCTCTTTGGGGGCTTCCACCTGGTGTGTTTCCTGATGGAAGCCCTCCATGGTTGTGATGCTGCACGCGAATTGTGTCCAGACGTGCTGGGTTGTGTTTCATGTATAGTGTGTGAGGGCGAAGGCGCGGGCGCGGGCCCGGGCGCGGGCTCGGGCGCGGGCGCGGCCATGGGCACGGGCACGGGCGCGCGCGAGTTTGTTGTGTCATCCACGGCGGGTGTGGTGTTTTGTTTATCGGCTTTAGGGCCAGGTGTCGAATTTCTAAGTTCGTCATCTGACTCCTCGTCCGTCCAGTAATTAGTTCTTATCATGTAAGATGGGGGATGATCGTGATAATGTTGGGCTAATTTGTTACGTCTGTCCGTCAGTATGTGTCTAGGTCTACGATCCTTAGTAGGCACATCTGGGGCTGGAGTATATTTTGCACACTGCACCGCCTCGCCTTCTATTTATATTTGGTGCGCGTTTGTAGCCAGTGGTAGCTATGCGCACATGTCGACCAATAGCGTCGCCACACCCCTCGACCAATGGCCTCACATTTTATACAAACAACAAATACTTCTAGCTTTATTCGCCACAAAGTCGCAGGAAGGTCAAAAATCTCTTCTTGACTATCATCGAGAAAAGGATGGCACGGCGGCTCCCTATATGCTAAATTACTTTAATACATACTCTAGCAAAATTACTTCGAGTAGAATTTACCAGCGTTTTTATTTAAATGTGGTTTTACTATAGAGGTAAACATCAATGCAATATTGTGTTTAATTATTGTATACACCTGCTTCAATCGATAAATTTAATGTGTCTTCCTGAAGTCAAAATATTGACATGTACCTAACAATTTGACGTGTAAGTTATGGGCAGTTGCAGACAAGGGGTCTTATCTTATTCGATCTTCATTGACATACATCCACGTAAACAAAATATTTCAACACCGGTAGGGCTAGCACAACTTGCCATGACTTCGCTTGTCGCGCGACTCAGCATCATCTGTCTTGCTCGCAGGGCATTGAAAAAAAAGTGAGATGTAGTATTTTTAATATTTTTATTAAAGAGTCACGTTGTCACAATTCTAGCGTTAGTGTAGACTGTAGAGCGTTACAGTCACCAAATATCATCATGGGGGAGGAGGGGGTTAAAAATAGGCCAAATATGATCACTTGATTTTCTGGACGAACCTTTATCGGCAACGAACCATATATTGTGTTGGCTTTTGTGCCGGTTTCGTTTCTTTACCTTTTATATTATTTAGAATGGGTGTGTAATAATTCATAGAACAACAAATGGTATAACGTTCATTACATCGAATAACATATAATATAATTTCAACACATAGAATCGATCAATTGTTAGAATTATCATTTCGTAGAAAATCAGTTCATATATTTTCATTTCTTATAACAACACTTGATATATTTTTTATTTCGTATATAAACACTTAATATAATGAACACTTAATATAATGAACATTTAATATAATAAACATTTAATAGAATAAACAAATAACATAATACACACTTAATAGAAAGGTACGTAAATAATAATTATAATATTCGCAACTTTTTGCCAGTACTCCGCCTTAGCTCCGAACTTAATACTTTCCTGGAAGTGGTTGGGTGGATTTGTTCTTGTATGTAAACAGTAGGTATGAATACAAGCAAAACTTTTTTCGGTACGCAAAAAAAAATAACCTCGAAGGCCAGGCGAGAGCTCGCTACGCTTCGCTCCCGCCTGACCTTCTAACCTAACCCGGCCACGTCGGATCTGCTCTGGAAGGTTTTGCTCGCTCGCTTCGCTCGCTCGGTCGTATGTTTTTGTTTGCCAGTACTCCGCCTTAGCTCCGAACTTAATACTTTCCTGGAAGTGGTTGGGTGGATTTGTTCTTGTATGTAAACAGTATGTATGAATACAAGCAAAACCTTTACGGTACGCAAAAAAAAAAACCTACGCTTCGCTCCCGCCTGACCTTCTAACCTAACCCGGCCACGTCGGATCTGCTCTAAAAGGTTTTGCTCGCTCGCTTCGCTCGCTCGCTTGTTCAAATTCTGTAATTTATGAATTCGAAAGTACATTATACGAAAAATACATTCTATTAAACGTACATTCTATGAAAAGTACATTCTATTAAACATACATTCTATGAAAAGTACATTCTATTAAACATACATTCTATGAAATTATTGTTATAAGAAAAGTGCATTATATTAAACGTGCATTCTATCAAATTATTGTTATAAGAAATGACTTTCTATCAATTGTGCTTCTACGAAATAACGATATATGAAATAAACATTCTATGAAACGTTGTTATACAAACTGAAAATTCTACCAAACGTATGTTCGGTCATATGAAAATATGTTAATTGTTTTTCTATGAAATGAGACGCACCCATTTAGAATCAAGAAAGTAATTTGTACATTTCTACAAATTACTTTGAGAGGCCTTATTCCTTTTAAAAATATTTTTTTTCATTTTATGACAATTATATCGATTATTTTAATCAAATTTTTAAAGTGAATACTATTCCCCGAGTTCTAGGTAGTAACATAGCTATTTCATGTTTTCATTGCGTGCAGTCGAAAATAAGTTAAATAAAATAACTTTCCGCGTGAATTTTGTAAATTTCGAGTAGTTTTTGAAACAAAAATTATCAATGAAAAAGTCAAACTGTAGGTTTCAAATATATACCAATAAATTCAACAACAATCAATAATTTTTATAAATAATGACGCACACACAGCGGGGTTCCCGCTTCGATTGTAGTAGATCGCATTCAATTTTAAAAAATATGAATCGATAAAAAGATTCTATACAAATATTAACAATCAATAATATCAATAATATGTTAAGAAACATGTTTGATCATAGAGAAAAAAATCTAAAACACGGGATTTTAAAAGGCCTCTTAAATAAACGTAATTATTGTACAATGTTTCGTAAAATGGACTTAAAATAAAAATAACAGCTGCGAATCATTCGATGAAAATTGATTAAGTAAAAGCACACATATTTGTAAAATTGTAAACAATTTATTAATTATCGCCTAGTGACAAAATTTCTGTCAATACTCTTCAAAATCTTGTATTTAGTTAGTTGATTGACATTGTGATACGAGCTTTGTTTTAAGTAGGTATTTGTTACTTAGTGAGTTTTGGTTAACAACAGGCGGTATATTATAAATTCAGATTCCATGAGTATAATTGTGGAGTAAAATGAAACAAATGAAATACTTTCAAATATCAAAATATATATTGTAGGATTTCAAAGAAAAGTAACTGCTGGAAAATGTTTTACTAAAGCATTTTATTAAAATTCTTGCTGGACATTGCCTTGGTGATATTAATATTAAATACATTTTATTATGAAAATAACTTGAGCCTAATAGTTGCCGTTTATTCGCATATCTGAATCAAATATTTCATTCTGTTTTGTGATTAATTTTTCAGATGGATAACAAACGAGAGAACAATACATATTAATAGTCACGGTGTTTACGATATAAAAGTAGTAAAGTATATATAATTTACAGAGAGTTATCTTGACCTTTAGTGTAGAAGGTAGTTAATACGTCCTCAATATTTGGTATGGGATTATGACATTTAATGTTCTGAGACTGTCATTTTATGCTATGGGGTATCTAATGAAAGGATTTCTTCATGAGCTGATTCCAATCTATGTACATATACTGCTTTTTATTACAGATTACAGCTACTTATAATATGAAAATTATTCGGAAAAATGAAAATGAAATATACCAAGCTCATGGAGGTGGGAGACAGAGACGGAGTCAATTTGAAAAACATTAGTAATACAAAACAATAAACTGTTTTTTATAATTTTATTCTTACAAATCTTAATACTCAATAGCATCAATTAACTTGAAGTTGTTTAAATAATATTGTAATTAATGCACTTATTGTAAATCGTAAACTTTCATGAGGCCTTTGTCCAGCAGTGGACGTCTATCGGCTGATATGATGATGATGATGATGAAAATTTCATGATAATTTCGCCATTAAATAATATTCGATTTTGTCAATGACTGTCGTAGAGAAAGTAGTTAAGCGCGTTTAAAATGTGGGTATTTTCGTGGCTTATACTTAAACTTACTTTAGGTGAACTTTCTGGACGCTGTACGCGCGCCGCTCCTACTAATGGTCCAGCAAAGATATTTTTCACCTCACTCGCTCGGAAAACCTCCGTTTATAGGGCGAAATCTGCGTGCAAAAGTCTATTTTATCCGCTAGCGTGCAAAAGTCATTTGAATTTCGAACGCGACGATTTTGATTCTCTGTGGTGCATGTAACTTTTTTATATTTAAGACTCCTTCAACGCGTGACTGATTTCATCAGTCGAGAAATCTTCGAATAACCAATCAACGCACGCTAATAAAGGGCGATCTGGTCTGGCCAGCTAAAATCATATGTACGTTTGAATACTTCTTTAAAAAAAAAACACACCTACAATATCACGTCCAGAAACCTGGTTTGTGGTTACAGATTTTTAAGTTTTTATTTTTCTACACTTTATTTTATGTTGAGTTGAATATGTTTATATATATTAATAGTAAGTATTTCAGTTTCAGTTACATATTTTGACTAGTAAATATATTAAATACATCACAAATTTTAATATTTATTTGTTATAAAATATGGAACATAAGAGTGTAATTTCTGAACGCACCCGAGAAAAAAATAATAATTAAAAAGTTGGAAGTTTTCACAATTCACGTAAACAACGTAAATTTGTTACGTTGGAGAATACATACTGTTGTCTTTCTTTATAGAAATATGGAAAACAAGAAAGTTAAGCCCAATTTGGAGTATTTATTCAATGCTAAAAGCCTGCATTAAAACGAAAAAGGATTTGTTATAAATATTTGGAGACGATAAGTAATTTACCGAAACTATTGGCGTTTTTAAAGAAGATAAAGCCGAAATAATCTTCTGCGGATCCCATCGTCCAATAACTTCCAAAGCAAGTGTTATGGAAAATACTTCCGAGTGGCCAACTAATCCTTCCCAGAATGCCATTTAGTACGAGAGCCCACGACCAAAATTTTTGTCCCATAGCAATACGGCCAAAACCGCATCAAATCGATAGATACGATTATCCTGAACTCGAAAATACCAATATCAGACATTTTCCGCGTAGCGTTTGATCTGACCGAATTTTCAAAATTGTCAAAGAATTTTACCGAACTGCATCATAGCAATATGTCTGATTTGCAGACTGTAGTTGAATGATAGTTCTGAGATACCGGAAACATATTTTTCAGACGTTAGTGGTGTAGCGCAAACCCGTAAAATCACTTAAAAAAATTAAAAATGAGACAAAAAAAATGTCTCATAGCAATACGTCTGAAAATCTTTTTTATTAGTAAATTTTGGTTATTTGATGCGAACAAAACAATTTTCAGACGGAAATGTGAACGCATTAAATTTTGAGACCGTTTTGAAAATGTTAACAAATTTTACCGATCGGTATCATAGCAATATGTCTGAAAATTGTTGGACATGATAAAATAAGTTGTCCACATGTGCAAAAAATTTATATCAGACAAATTAAGTGTAGCACCTTTTCTATCAGACAACTTTTCGATACTCAGATATCATTTAAAAATCGTATTGAGGCATCTTGAATTGTCTGTTACAAACCAATGAATACGTTGCGACCCTGAATTTATTAGATGATAATTAACAAAGAATTTACCCGAAACCGTAACATTGAAGTTGAAGGACTGAAATAAATCGCACAAAAGGAAACTGGGATATAGATACGACGACACGATAGACATAATATATAAATACATATATAGATAACATCCATGACCCAAGCACAAATATTCGAGTTCATCACACAAATACTTGGCCTGGCCGGGATTCGAACCCAGGACCGCCGGCTCAGTAGGTAAGTGCTTTAAAAAGTGAACCAACCGCGTCGGCATATTGTACACAAGCACACGTCAAAAACAATACCCTCAAATAGAAATGCTTATTAGAAAATACTTTGCTTTGCTTAGTCACAACGAGGACATAGTTACATAAGACTAAAAGAATTAAATAAAAAAAATCGTTAGTATTCAACTCCAGAAGAAATTAAAACGAAAATAGCTTAGAGTGTCGAATACCGTTTATTGATTAGATGTGGATTCGTTTTTCAAAAGTTTCTCTTGTATAGATAAATAAAATGTTGATTTAATATATTAGATTTGTTTTATTGTACTAGGTACCTATGTTTCTACATGAATAACTTAAAATTAATGCCGTTTAAATATTTTTCACCGTTGGTTAAAATTCTCCCACATTTTAAAGTTTGAGAATCTGTGAACAGCATGATGACGTAGGCTTGTGTCAGTCACGTGGTTCGCGAGTCTCGGAATGGAATACCTGGCGGAGTATATTATTATACCATGGTTCCAACGTTTGGAGCAGCTGGCGAGTGAGCTGTATAATAGTAACGTAACAAGCGCTGAGGCTGTTGAAATTAAATACTGATTGATTTGATAGTTTTGGTTTTATTTAAAGCACACTTGAGTAACTTTTACAAAAGAAATAAGTAATGACATCTGTCATCTGTCAAAGTACATATACATAATAACAAGGGAGATTCTTGAATATCTATGAAGGCTGTAAATTTAAAAAAACATTTAACAGAGGCGTCGGCCAGGCGACTCCGAAACGTTATTTTCGTTTTTGGGAGTATGTATATGCTACACTTAAAGTGTCTGAAAACAGGTTTTTGGTAATCATGGCAGCAATACGAAAAGTTGAAAAAAAAAATTATCCGTATTGCTATGATACAGGTCGGCTAAATTTGTTGACATTTTCAAAAATGCGCTCAGGCTATATGCTACGCGCAAAATGTCTGAAAACAAACTTTCGTAATACAATTATAAAATCTATGTACATTTTCACTATCAGACGTATTGCTATAATACCGACTGTCTTTTTTTTTTGACACAGCAGAAATGGCCTCCCACGCAGTTGCTACACTTTCGACCGTTACTACACACCTAGTCGGGTTCAGAATCATACAATCTAACGATTTTATAGGGTTTTTGCCGTATTGCTATGAGACATGGTTTTGGTCGTGAGCTCTCGTACTAATTCTCCCACATTCACAACGAATGCGTCTTGTTCAAACGATACGATGACGATAAAATATACACGACGATAATACAAATTACGGCCATATTTTTAATATGTGTGCTTCTCTCGTATTTATTTGGTTTGGATTTGAGTGTGTTAATATTTTAAATTTGATGTGTTAAATAGAAGGCAAATTTAAATATGATTATTTTTATGTTTTAATTGTTTTTCTTGAACTTCCATTTTCCTCGCTGTAGTGAGGTGAAAAGTTGTGTGTTCCGCATGGCTGCAAAATTATTTAGCTTCTCGTGTCTTGAAAGCTTCGCTACGCTCAGGAATCTATCTTTGAACCATTCGCTTCGCTCATGGTTCAATCTTAGATTCCTTCGCTCGCTTAGCTTTCAATTTCAACACTCGCGCCAAATAACAACTTTGCAGCCTTGCATAACAAATAACTATTTCTCGATTAGTTTTGACTTTTAACAGCAGTATCAAATTAAATACTTGACTGTTGAACATCTTTGAACATTGAATATAAGTATTTTGGACATTAGCAAATATGTCAACTTTAATTGTCTTACAATAATTTTATCGCATTATTTACCAGTAAATGACAATAATTTAAAGCCAGTTAGAATTAATCATAAACCAATTATAACGGCAAATGTTTGCGATATCGCTCACGTTGATATATGTCTACGTCATGTCAACTAGACCGCAGCGCGCTAACTCGAGTGTACTTTGAGATATCGCCAATAAGCCATGTATCAGGTATATCAGGTACGAGTATAGGGGTTACTTTAGGAGTGAGGCGTCAGTCTTGAATATTTAGAATTACTACCTATATAAGGTCTTCGCACATTATAACAACTCAACGGCGACTCGATTCTATGCCAAATATTGAAATTTGAGCCCTATGTCACATTCACTAGGTTTAATTTCAAAAAATGATATTAGTAGTGGACGACGAGTGGACGACGCGTCGGTGCATCGTCGAAATTAAACCTAGTTAATATGACATAGGGCTTAAATTTCAATATTTGTCATAGAATCGAGTCGCCGTTGAGTTGCTATAGTGTGCGAAGACCTTTAATTTTCAAAATATCCATTGAAATCCATACTAATATTATAAATGCGAAAGTGTGTCTGTCTGTCTGTTACCTCTTCACGCTTAAACCGCTGAATCGATTTCGATGAAATTTGGCATGGAGATAGTTTAAGATCTGAGGAAGGACATAGGATAGTTTTCATCCTGAAAATTATCCCTAAAAAGATTGAAAAGTGAGTAAGTAATTCATGATGACCCTGTAGGAAATGTAATGATTAGACTAAAAGCACAATTGCTCTTACATTTGCTTAGGCGCTTTTAATAATCCCGTTTATTAATTAAGGTGATTAGGTGGATATCTATCGTGTTGTACGAGGTTGCTTCCATACTTCCAAGTTCCACGTGGACGTAGTCGCGGGCAAAAGCTAGTTAAATACTAAATCTAAATTTAATGTACTTAATTTAATTTAATTTATTGTCTTATTTCAATTAAATAATAATTAATTCATTCATGTATTAATGTTAATGTGATGGGTTAACACCTGAATTAACAAATATTTTATTTATTTATTTATATCACCTACCCGGTTGCATTAAATTTGCGCCTCATTTATATGCGACGCCATAGATATCACGCGCAAACTTGACCGGGTAGTAACGTGAAATATCTCTTTATGCCGCTTAAATCCCAATCATCATATTTTATTGACAGTAAAAAGGTGATATGAGTTGTGTTCAAAACACACCTACCTACTAGTTATGAGGGCTATAATCAAAACATAACTTGATTGATTCTTTGTGTAACGACAATTACCGATATCGTTTGTATGAATAACTTTCGTTACATAAAATACCCAATCGTAGTTTGTTTTTATCAAGCATTTAACTATGGTTTTTGAAAACGACTCATATACCTGAGACATCGCTTATTTGATGATATCTCAAAGTACACTCGAATAAGCGCCCTAATCGTTCACGAGATTCCAAACTTATCTTTTATATCATTCACTTTCCCGTAGCAGGTATACCAAGGAGCAAGTTGCTATAACCTGATGGATAATGATAAGGAATTAACTTCTGGGCACGAGTTAAAATTGCCAGAGAACTCATAAATTAGGTTCGCCAAAGCTATCAAAAGTAGAGGTCACGAATAAAAACAAGCGTAAATCTTAGGTGCCGGTTGCAGCCGCGGAGGCATAATCCTGGCACCTCCATTAAAAACTTCTCGGATGCATAAAACGACGGCAAAAAATAATAACGGAATCCCGAGAAACATCCTCGAGAAACTTTTGAGGGTCGAATGGGACCTGGAAGCAGCGCTGTGAAAAACGATGGCACTAATGTTGTAAAAATGGTAACTAGAAATAGAACTCATCTTCAATCCTTGCTAGTTTTTAAGCGGTAAAAAAATCTAATTTTCAGACAGTCGACAACTGCATACTTCCTAATCCGAATTTCAAATACACGAATTGAGTAGGTTCGGTTCATTTTTACTCCCGACGAAAAAGAGGTGTTATAAATCTAACACGTGTATCTGTTTGTTTCTAGTTAAATGCTGAATTGATTATTGTTAACTGGCCTAACCTTGGACTGTAATTGTTAGTCGCTGTTTTGTGGTGGTAGACTGGCCGCAGCATAACCTCGGCACCACGTGGGCTACGCTGTCGCTAGGGCTTCCAATCCTGGGATATTTTGTTAATAACGGGATCCTGGAAGCCTTAGCTGTCGCGCTTGTACGCACGGAACAGCAATGAGTATCTAGCTAAGATACAACTGGTCCCTTGTATGTCAGATTGCAAATGTCAACTATCTGTGCTTTACATTTTGTGGAAGGCAAAATGTGTCGGTGTATGTAAGTGTATAAACTTTGAAAGTAAATTAATTTCTTTACTTTAGCGGTGTCTGCTGTCCCATATAACTTTTATAGAACTAGTGGCCCCGTGAGCTATAGACAAACTGACATACAAAAGTTTTTTTCCGAAGCTGAAACGAAGACTTTAACTCACTAGCGCCACAAGCTGGTCAGAATGATTGGTCTCGTTCGTAAGTTAAGCAAGGCTCTAAGCGCTATACGAGAAATAAGAAACAAAGACACGACGATGTAAGCATCGACAGCCCACTTGAATGTATAGTCCACATATTATAAAAACCAATAAAATGTTTACTTTACAACGCAATAAACCTATAGGTATGGGACGTTAGTCGAGTGACGCAACGGAACATTTAAATCACAGCGCGGCCGGATCCGGAAGTGCCACGCTAATAAATATGGCGGCGTATCGGGTTGCCATAGATTGTGGTTTTTAGAGTTCCGGTACCAAAGAGTACCGATGGATCATTTCCTTGTCTGCTCGTTTCTTTGTTTTTTCTTTTTCTATTTATCATAAAATCAGTCTGTGCGGAAAGAGAAGAGTCGTAGGATTTGAGGGCGTGCTAATGCTATTTTATGGTTTTTGCTATGCTGACAACACTGTCACTCTTGGTAACGGAACTCGAAAAACCGCAAATCTATGGCAACTCGATGTATCTAGTAGCCACACAGGCCAAAATTGTACGGCGCAGTTAAACCTAAATACATACCTGTAGAATGCCCGGATTGCCTTTATAGTTAAAATTTTATGTTTTCTTATCGGGAAGTGAGAATTTTCTGCCACTGCAAATATCAAGACGTTGTTTTCCTCAAGAATATGGCTATAAAAGTAAATAATAGGCGCTGGTTAAGTTATGGACGGCCAATAAAATGGCCGATTTTTTGGTTCCCGAGCTTCCAGTGTATTTATGTGTGCTTTGTTTGTTAGCATATTGTTTTCCGAACCGAAGAAGTAGTTAAAAATAGAAAACAAATACTCTGAATGTAAACATTTTATTAACAGTGACAATGTGAACATGACTGTGCAAGTGTACATTTGTTCGTTTCAGCCATTTTTAAAGTGAAGAAATAAGTCATAATCTTTGTTTAGATTGCCCTAGTTGGGTAAAATATATTTCCTTTTATAATTGGGTAAAAAAAACACACTAAATAATATAAATGTAAAAGCTTATCAAACTTATGAGCTAATTAAACCTAATTTCACCTATTGTAACCTAAACTATCTGTACCTATCTTGATTAGCCATGCCTGAACCAAAATTGGTGAAAATCTTTGTAATCGAGCAAACTGTAAATACAGTAGAACATGTTATGTACTGGAACCAAAGTTGTAATATTTATTATTAAGACCACATATGTATTTATGTAAAAACTCATGTTCAGCACCAAATAAATTTCATTTCATTTCATCGTTTTACTTAACTGCAAAATACGTTAATCTTAACGCAAAAGTAATAAAAGACCTTCGGATACCTTATCCATTTCATCAAAATATCTTAAATGTACAGACATGTAATATTTTCAACTTTAAGATTTATGTATAGACTTTTCACTTTTAAAATCTAAATCTGTTATCCCATTTTAATCCTCAAACAGAACTGTGTCACCTTTATACTTTATTCAGGACTGACCTTCATCAATAGTAGGCAAGCTTGAAGCTTCACAGCGTGAATTTCGCCTGAAATATAAAGATTGGAACACCTCATCTGTGGTGCGCGGTGGTGCGCGACGTCCGAAAAGAAATGGGACAAAAGGTGAGCGGATGTGGGATCACTGGGAGCGATCGAGGTTCTTATGGAACGTTCCAGTATAAAAGCTTAGTGCGTTTGTGATAATACTGATAATTTGATTAACACTTTCACGGATAGTACCTCGTCCAACGGCACCACATCAGTGGACGGCGACTTTTAGAATGCAAAACTGACACTCGATCTTCAAGTCGAAAATTTATCTTAGTTTTTACACTATAGGGCCCCAGAAGCGTTTATTTTTATAAACCCCTATATACTAGTTATTTAAGCTGAATAAATGCTGTATAAGCGCTTCTTCAGATTGTTTGCTACTTGGGGGTTTACACCTGTATCGCTTGCTCTTATGTAGTAGAGATTTACCTGTGTATACTGCCTTATATTATGTTCTATTAGCTCACAAACTGTATTAAGTCATATAGCTGGCTTCTTGCGCATCATCCAATATTACAGAGATCAGTAATTAACCGATATCCCGTGCTTGCGTGCGCCGAATAATGACCACGCCTTGTCTGCATCTACGGATCCGTATTGTACACGTGGAACACTGGATTAAATAGGTATTAGGTATCTATAGTCAGTCAGTGATACAAATAGCTTTACTGATGCGATGCGCAACAAGCAGCCTTTGATGCCTGCATTGAATTAATGCCACAGAATTTGACACATCTAAAATAGCAAATCATACGGGCGGTAATTAGTAAAGCCCCAGATCGCATATTCATGGCCCTCGCCTTCGGTTCGGGCTACAAACACCTGCGATCTAGGACACTCATTAATTTCAACGCCCTTTTAATTAATTACTAGCTTGTTAAGAAAGAAAGAACGATAAAAAAGAAAGAAAATGGGTAAAAAAGAAAAGATCAGAATTCCATTAAGATAGTTGAGTTCTTATTCAATTATTGAGGTTAAGTAGGTACATGTGACTTCCCCCTTTCCACTATAACATTTTACTGAAAGTACTATCACTCCAAACAATCATATTTTCTGTGGTTAATACAATATGTTACACAATACAATTAGGTTAGATTAGGTTTATATGAATCCAACAAAAAACTTAATATACGAGTAGGTAATAATAAATAATCATATTGACAATGTATATTTTTAATAATGGTATTACCTGTTATGTTATAATTTGCTCATGAACCTCGACATTTATCATTTTAATTTTGTAACAATTTTTATTTGCATCTCTTTTTAGGGTTCCGTAGTCAACTAGGAACCCTTATAGTTTCGCCATGTCCGTCTGTCCGTCTGTCCGTCTGTCCGTCCGTCCGCGACTTAGCTCCGTGATCATTGGTACTAGAAAGCTGAAATTTGGTATGAGTATGTGTATGTATCACGCCGACAAAACGGTAAAATAAAAACTAAAAAAAATATTTTTTTTCGGGTACTTACCTCTCGAACACCTAAAGTGGTGATTTTTTTTTCGTTTCAACCCTAGTGTGTGGGGTGTCGTTGAATAGGTCTCTTGAAAATAATAGGGGTTTTCAAACATTACTTTTTGATAAAGTCAGTAAGTTTGTAAATATTCGCTCCGAAAATAAAAAAAATTGTGTCCCCCCCCTCTAACTTTTCAACCACGGGTCAAAAAAATATGGAAAAATTCACGTTAATGCGGCCTTATAAGTACTTTCAATGAAAACTATATTGAACAAAATCGGTCGAGCCGTTTTTGAGTTATCGCCAAATTTCATACTTTTTCTTTAAAAGGTCGTAAGTTGACTTCCAGAAGATAATAAGTGATTACAGTTTCTAGGGCGTTTACGACCTTTTTATAGAGCTTAAAATCTTTCTTAACTTAAACTTCGGGCTTAAAACAGCAGTTTATTGTGAAGGATGAGCAACTACGGAACCCTACACTGAGCGTGGCCCGACATGCTCTTGGCCGGTTTTTTATCTAATGACTTTATTACTATTTCTTTTCTTTTCGTGTTATTTTTAATTGAAAATTTGTGTTAATGCCTATTAAGCTTATCTATCGCATTGGGGCTGCCTGTAAGGATAGATTTAAGTTATTGATTATAGAAATAAATAAATAAATATCGGACAACGTCACACAAATCGATCTAGTCCTAAATTAAGCTCAAGAAGGCTTGTGCAATGGGTACTAGACGACGATATACGTACTTATATAGATAAATATATACTTAAATACATAGAACAACCATGACCCAAGCACAACGATTCGAGTTCATCACACAAATATTTGCCCTGGCCGGGATTCGAACCCGGGACAGCCGGCTCAGTAGGCAGGTGTCTACAAACCGAGCCAAACGCGTCGTCAAATATTTACTTGAATATTAATATTTCCATGAATTATCGAAAATTTGGAATAGTGCATAAAACAAATGAAACTGCGGAGTTCTATAGTGTACCCGGTTGAAAATTTTGAAATATCTGAGATTTTGTAAAACCCTTAATTTCTGACAACATTCATTTCTATATAGGGTAAAGCAAAATCATTTGGACGGAAATGGCCAATACCATGAAATGTGATGTCGAGCCAAAAGCAATTTGGGTGACCGTTATATTCCGTCTGTAACGGATACATTCAAATTATTGTAATGTCTGCAATGGACGTACCTATAGTCGTATACGTTATATAAGAATTCGGACCCTTTAGGTTAATCAGAATTCACAGTAACATTGGCAATGGACATAAAAATACTTACATTACCTTTGCCATCTGCTTTGAGATAAAATCTCTTTGAACGGTTGCAAAGAAAATGATGACGAAAAAGTATAAAATGATTTTTCAGCGAAATGAAACATTTGGCAGAAAATAATTCTATACAGACCCGTTTAACGAGTCATCAACTTTTTTCTTTTTCTGATATAATGATTTTTACAAAGATTAAAAACTGAATAAAATCCAAGAAACTTATAGGTAATTAGCTGATTATAAGAAATTTAGCTGTTTTGTAAGGTCATCACAAATTGTCTCTCAAGTAGGTTTGATGAATTCCAGCCTCCCGAACAAGGCGGGTTCCGAAAAGGCTTCAGTACCATAGACCACATAAACACGCTGCGGCAGGTTATAAAGAAGACCGAGGAGTATAACCTGCCACTCTGCTTAGCGTTTGTGGACTATGAAAAGGCCTTTGATTCCGTCGAGACATGGGCAGTACTGCAGTCACTCCAGCGATGCCGGATTGACTATCGGTATGTCGAGGTGCTGAGAAGTGTGTACAACAACGCCACTATGTCGGTCCGAGTACAAGACCAGAGTACGGAGCCGATTCCGTTGCGAAAGGGTGTGAGACAAAAGCTCTTCACCAACGCAATGATAATGAGCCTCTTAAGGAAGCTCAGAGTCACTCAGCGAGCTATGGAAAGGGCTATGCTCGGGATTTCTCTAGGAGATCGAATCAGAAATGAGGCGATTTGTAGACGAACCAAGGTCATCGACATAGGAAACCGGGTAAGCAGACTGAAGTGGCAATGGGCGGGGCACGTAGCTCGAAGAACCGATGGCCGTTGGGGCAGAAAGGTTCTCGAGTGGAGACCACGTACCGGCAAGCGCAGTGCAGGACGGAACAGGTGGTCCAACGGTCTGGTTAGAGTTGCGGGGACTCGCTGGATGCGGGTCGCTGCTATCCGGCCCATGTGGAAGTCTATTGAGGCCTGTGTCCAGCAGTAGACGTCCTATGGCTGAAATGATGATAATGAAGAAAGTATGTGTATATACATATTCTGTTGTAAACAAAACACATTCAGATGTACACATTCATATATATACCAAATTCGAACAAGTATGGCCGGTTTTACATATTTCGTATACAAAAGGCTTGAGGCTACAGTTTCTCTTTGGAAACAAACCTCTAGTTCCGCCTACGGTCACAACACAAAATGCAATCACCCGGAGACTTACAATATTGTATACGGAAGTTCAGAAGTTTACAATAAAATTCGCATCGGAAGTTGTACGAGTACTATTGTGTTGTGAAAGTAAACAATGCTACACAAACAAAAGGTACCGGTTTGCAGGCTGTGTGGCTTTCTATTCTATAGCTTAGCAATAAAAACAATAGAACTCGACATGGATTTATGAAATCTGAATCGATAGATATAGTAAAGTTACTACTAGGATTCCCAATTCTAGGATTTCTAAGGTGCAGATGTAGTATTTTATGCAGATCTATTGCCATCATTCACTAAAAGGCAGTCTTCTACGTAGACATTGTATGCAGAAGGCCGCCTTTTAAAAAATCACGGCAGAATTATTGTGTAATATACTCAAACAATGAATTGTTTTTTATTTTATATTTTGGATAATGTTAAAACAGCATTCAGTGTTTTTTGACACAAAACGACATATTATTGCGTAAACGTAGCCTCACCGTTTTTTAAGCCGCATTAGTGTGATCGAGCTTTAAGGTGTACAAAATCTTTTTTTTTTTTGATAGTTTACCTTCTATCGGGGACATTTTTTACTTCAACAGTCAGTTAAGGTACTTGTTTCATAGCACCATACTACATTACGTGAGGAAAATAGTACGGATCACAATGCAAAATCGCATTAAAAAATAGGTGCTATATAAAATTGCTCGGCACAATAAATAGCTAAAGTCAAGACGTCTTCAATAATGTCCCAAAGATGCTTTAATGCCCAATAAAGTCCATAACTCCACAGATCGGCGCACAATGGAGCCCGCCGGGAATGGAGCCCCGCGTGAACGGTCGCCGTTCGTTATTCAGACGCGCGCTGGCAGTCACCTGATTACGCGCTCTGCTGGGTTAGGGAGGTACAAACCACTTATATCGATATTGTCTGAAGCAAATGCGGGCCCAGACCATCATTGATATGCTACATACATTATGCCGTGCTAAGCTTTGAAATAAAGACGACTTTTATATTCACTAATTTGCTTCGAATTTTGAGTTGGACTCTATTTATATAATAAAATAAGAGCGGTGACAGGTAGCCGTAGTTACCAAAGTGAATATGGCTAACACGCGGCACAGCACTAAGACACTTTTTTCGGCAGTATGAATACGTTTCACCTGGTATGGTATACTGAGGACTCTGATAACTGCACAACGGTTCCATTGTGCATGAAATACAACGCGAGCAGTACTTCTTATTCTCTTATATTGAGGCGTATTTGTGTTTTAATATATGAATAGAAAAAAATACATTTAATCTGGCCTATAAGTAATGTGGCCGAGACTTTTTTCAGTTCGCAATCTTTTAATTCAGGTTTACGACATTCTTATCAAACGACACAGCGCTGAAGCAGATAAACATCATTAGAAATATCGAATTTAGACTATCTATGATTATTATTAAGCGAGATACTTCCTAACGTACGTGCCCCATTAAAAAATATCGATGTCGATAAATCACCTGCGGGCAGCTCTTTCCTAAGAGCATTCTGGCAGCTTTAAGTGCGCATTTGGTCCGGTGCCGACCTCCAGTTAAGTACACTAACGATTTTGAATATATGAATGAAACTCAAAGGTCTTTCGGCCTGTTTGTGAATTTGGCCGAAACAGAGGCTTTTACCCGATGTGCAGTTAGGTTGATTTTACTTACATGCAAAGGTTAAAGATTCCTTTGACTTATATACGGTTGGCTTGTGAGGCGTAAGACTCGTTTCCCCGATCTAGATGCCATAGTTACGTTCAATTTAATAGAAAATAAATTTATAAGAAGTAAAGGCGTGTATACTATTGGTTTGGAGATTGTGTACCTTAAAATGTATACATAATATAGATACCTACAACACAACAAGCTATTGAGACCATTGCTTCATACACAAGCGTCTAACAGAGCAGGTATAATTCGAATTATTTTTTCATTTCCAATTTGACGTTGGTTCGTTTGTAATAGTTTTTATCTATTTCCTTCTTAAGATTTATTAACTAAGAATTCAGCCAATTAAATGATCTTTATCAATATCACGTAGGACAAGTATCAAGTACCTAGTATGCTCTGTATTAGATGTAACACCTTTTATGCAAACTGTTATTATTATGTATTTATTAGTAAATATTATTATTTCCTTTATTTATTTTTAATCTTATATTCAATAATCAGAAATTAATGTTATTAAGTGGCGACCGCGTTCCGGAAGACGCAGCGTGGGAAGGCTCCCAGAATTACTAAGATTAGGATCACGTGCAAAAAAGCACCCAATTTTGCCGAGGTTTATAAAACGCAAGGCTGCATTATACTGGAAGTAACACGACTAAAATAGAAAGTCACAGGTTTAAAGAAGCAACACCTTACCTTACGTGATTTTTAACTAGGCTGCATTATACTGGAAGTAGCACGACTAAAATAGAAAGCCACAGGTTTAAAGTAGCAACACATACCTTATGTGATTTTTAACTTTGTTGGTTTGACATTCGCCATTGCTTGCTGTCATATTGATGATAGGTAAGCGTGCGATATTTGTGTTTCAAAGCTTCCATTTATTGTTAATTTCCGTTAGTTTTATAGGTTTTTGTTTTATATATTTTTTGAAATAGTTTGTTTTTGTCTGTTTGTTACGGGATCGTGTTTTTAACCATTCTTATTGAATCACTATAATTTATTCTGGCCTTAAAAGGTGCACTACCACTGAATCTGTCAAAATTTGACGGCTCCGGTTTGTTTACATTTTTTTAAATACCTACAAGTACAGACTATAACATATCGCCATTTCGTCAACCCGCCCGTTTTAAGTTTGCACCTTATTCATAAGCGACTCCATAGATATCAGGCGCTAAGTTAACTTGACCAGGTAGAATATCATTTTATGCAGCTCGAATAAAAAATATGGTGTTTTAATTACAGTTTACGGCGATATACCTGAGACATCGCTTATTTGGAGACATCTTAAAAGTACACTCGAATTTGCGCCCTGTTTTTCCACAAGTGATGGCGAGAAATAGATTTATATAATAGCAATATGCTAGTTAGGTATAAATTGAGTGAACTATTTACATGTACGGTGATCCATTACTTTCGCTTTGTACCGTTCGAGGTTATTCTTATTGGGGTAGGAACGTTGCGTACAAATAAAGGATGTACCTATTTAATTTCACTTTTCCAACTATCTCTCTGTCTGTAATCAAATATTGCAGATAGTAGATGGTAGAGCTGATCTTGTAATAGAACTGGAAGGTGGTCATGGGAACTCATAAATGATGCTACCTCATCATGTTGGTGCTCGTTGTGTAAGAAAGTAAAGTCACCAATAAAATATTGTCTCGAAAATACAGCTATACTATTATAAAATTGAAAATCAGTTTTCTATTGAGAAGAGTCATGATTTCAGGAAAAATCTTAATAGCACGATTCAGGATCGTTTCATGTTTTGTATGGGCGCGCGCGGCGTCAAGCCAGTCTGGCGCCATCGGTTAGGCATAATTTCCTTTGTCCTCGCATCACACCGAAACGGCTCGATAAATTTTTACCAATTTCGGTACGAGAATAGCTGGACATCCAAAGATGGTTATAGGATACTTTTTACCCGACTACGGTATTCCAAAATACGCGTACGAAGTTGAGCACCTTCTTGTTTCTTATAAAACCTTCTTAGGGTTCATATCAGGCAGATATTACTTGGTACTCTTAACTATCTTTATTGCCCTAACCTTAAATGCGAATATTTTTTTCACACGTAGGTAAACCCTTTGTGTGGTTCACAAAATAGTTCGAAAACTATGTAGTGAAGAACTCCTCAAAGGAAATTTTCAAGGCTGCAACATCCTTAAGACGTAATAAAAGGGCCCAGGCAGCACACAAGTCATATAACTGGACAACAATTTAACCTTATGCAGGGTTAAGCTTTATTATATATGTATAAAAGCTGTGTGTATTGCCAAGTTCTGTATTAAAGTTGTTTTTTGTTATGATAATGCTATTAGCTGAGTTAGTTCTGTAATTTGCCGATTTTATTTCTTAAAGCTGAATAGTCATCATAAATAGACCTGTTACTCAAGAGTTTGTGTAACCTTTTGTATAACACTGGTATAAGATTCTATTATCCAGCAGAGTACTGAATAATTGAGGTTCTGTTCTCTTTTAGCTGTATTACACACCATATCTTGACAGTTACACAGCTGCTGTATAAAGTAGGGTGAGGTTCCTGTTATGAAGCATATAGTTAGTTAACAGAATTTAAGGTAGCTGTTATAACTACTTTATGCCGCTTTAAGTACGAAATTACTGTCATGTGCAGCTAACTGGGGTAAAAGCAAAAGTAACAGATTATTATGCAGAAGTTGGCTGAGTATTCACGAAAAGTAGACATTTTTTAAGCTAGCAGAACTATTTTGCAATATTTGTCAGCATTTAACCGATTTACGCGAAATTAAATAATTACCGATTAACTAATAATAAATCTGAATATGATTAGAGCTAAAAAAAAACAAATAACAAATAGGTCTATACTGTGGGTTTTTATTTATTTTATGACTGAATCCTAATTGTTTGATTTATATTACGAGTGAGTATGATTATAGAACAGTATACGAAAATATAATGGGGGCAGACCACTTTTAACCAGAGAACATCTGAATAAGTGGACACATAAGGTCTGTTATGCAGACATTAGACGAGGAGCCGCTGTGCAAGCAGACTTTATTCAGAATGAGCGTCGCCATAATGAATAACATAACCTATTAAATGATGAGAAATTTTATACTCGAAAACTCAATTATGATAACGAAATCGGTATAATATTCTTGTAAAAAGTATTACAAGATTACTTTTGAACCCTCAAATGGTATAAGAACATGAAAAATATTTCACTCGTAAAAACAAACCAACGACGAAATGTTGTTTATTTCTCAAAAACCTGGCTTATCAGGTAGCGCGTAAAAATTTTGCACGAAATGTATATATGAATACACGGTAAAGTTGCATGCGCACCTACAATTTATTATTTCAAGCACAAATTAAGCGTATAAAATTATTTACTTACCGCTGACATTAAAATTTGGCCATTTATTTTCTGCTGCTGTCACTCACCAAAACAACGCGGCACTTTTAATAAATTTATTTTTGTGTTCGATTATATATATGTCAACTTCAAATTTAATTTGAATAAATTCTTGATAAATGTTCTGAAATAAGCTTAAAGCTGTGTATCATCTGAATATCTGAGCTTTGAAGGACTAAGCATATAGTTCATTCATCATTCATTCATCTTCTGGATAACAGAGCTGTAATACTTGAATAAAAGAACAAAATGCTTTTATGCAGAAGATACTCAGCTTGTCGTACAATTATTCAAAACTTATTCATGTGTTATATTGCTATTACTCAGCTATTAGCGGTATAATTTTGTGCCCAAATTGCTTGAGTAACGTCTGAGTAAGCGCCAAATCAGCTAATTACGGTAGTCTTATTCAGCAATTCGTTTCTGTGACTGCTATTATAAAAAACCTACTCAGAAGGTTTGTGCTGGCTGGGGGGGTATAACGGGGATAACGCAGTAAATAACAGCCCGTGCAATATCCACCCCGTCGCGCTACACGTGATAAATTTACTAAATAACGATAGAAAATATGCTTCTTAGGGTAACTTTAATATAACGGGGGACCCATGATGTGAATGGGGTTTGCGCCACTCACTCACGTAGGGTCACTCGCGTTTGTTCTAGGTTACATCTAATCATTATAGCACGCAATAAAACAAATTCTAAATTTAGAAAACAGCCGACCTAACCTTAAACAAAAAACGCATTCAAATTGGACCATCCGTTTAAAGAAAAGAAAGAAAGAAAGAAATAAGTTTATTTAGCATAATATAGACATAAACATGATTAACGCGTAATACTTATGTGGAGATTATTTTTAGGAGCTACGATGCCACAGACAGACACATAGATACACAGTTTAAACTTATAATACCCTCTTTTTGAGGAGCTCTTTTGATATTTTCAAACGTTACCTGCAAATATGAATTAATGACAAGAAGTAGGTACAAATTATATTAAAATAAAAATAGAAAAACTTTAGTGCCGGCAGTACTTTTGACCAAACGTCACTTAATTGTCAGACAAATAAAGAGCCCAACACAACGGGTTCCGTGGTTTTATAACAGTTCCGTGAGCACGTTTCGGCTCCAGCATCAGAACAGTTTCATGATATAATAATATGCGTAGTCATTCGATTTGCAATTGCAAAATTTCAGGTCTATCGGAACCCAGGACACAGGTCTTGCTAGAACTGATTAATGTTAAACAGGCATACAACAGGTGAATCTAAAAGCCTGTATAACGTGAACATTGCCAATGACACGCACCAAAAGCCAAATAGCTTCTTCCTCAACAATATGTAATTATATTTAAGGGAGTATGTCGGTCGCTTATGTTATGTGTAACACTATGACATGACACAATAGCCGGGCACTGTCGTTAAGGCGCTTTGTGCCGCTAGTAGCAAGTCATCGCTAAAATGGACGCTGTGTTAGCACGGGCAGAACAGCGGAGATGACTTTGAATATTCGATATGTGATGAGCAAAGGGTAACCCCTTTAAAATTAAAAGTATTCATACAGTAAACATAGAACCTCCTCCTTTTTTGGAAGTCGGTTTGTTCATACAAGGTTTGTAAGAAGTTTCGACCTTACGTCGATGCCAGGCAAGCCATTCCCCGCCGTATGATGACTTCCTTAAAATACATTACAAGTATAGGTATTGTAATGTATTTTAAGGAAGTCATCATACGGCGGGGAATGGCTTGCCTGGCATCGACGTAAGGTCGAAACTTCTTACAAACCTTGTATGAACAAACCGACTTCCAAAAAAGGAGGAGGTTCTATGTTTACTGTATGAATACTTTTTTCAATTAGTTTAGATTAAAAATTAAAAGTTAAACAGAATCAATTTTCAGTTAGTGTTACCGGTAATTTTGCTAACTAAAATCCGCCACACATTTTTCCTGTTTTGTTGAATAGAGCATGTCGCAAAAATAGACATATCTCGGACATATTATGTTATGAGAAATGTGGAAGCCACATGCAAAATGATAAATTATATATTTTCAATGTCATCTATTTAAGATATAGCCGTTAATTCAGCGCTTAGCTCTTTTCTAACTAACCGCTACGGCATTTATTTTGCACTATTTCATCTCTCATTTGTTTATCAACGTGGACGACACGGGCTCAACGAGCTATTCTAAGCCACAGTGCGAGCAAATATCATACGAAAACTGGACGGCAAGTGTCTGGCAGCGATGCACCTTACTTCAACACAACATTTACTTATGTAGCATAAATATTAATTATTCAAATAAGTTACACAGCATTACAGTAAAAATCAAGGCACTATGAACTCAGCAGTGACGAGGTTGCCGCGGCGGTGTACGGGCAGCCGTCCCTGATGGAGAGCTCCATACGAGTTCGAAACATGTCGGGCCGCCGTTCCTGACAATTTCACGTGAGTGTAAACCGCTTAACACAATAATCACTATGAACTATAAAAGTGCATAGGTATAAAGAGAGCTTAAAACTAGTTAGATTTAGGCGACACAATAGCGTGGCTCCGTTGCGTCGACTGATCTGGTGCAGAATATACATAATTGTCTTCTTATGAACGTGCTTGTCATACCTATAACTCGCTTTATATAACAGACCACATCACGAAACAGTAAATTGAAACATCGTTTTCCCGTCAGATTGTTAGTGCTCAAAATACGCGCTGTTATTTTTTTTTTATCGTCACATAACCCTTCGTAGTCAAAGTACATTTACATGATGTACACATTGAAATTATAGTCCCATGAGATAGAAGCCTAAACCGCTTTTTATAGCCAATTAAGTTATCTCGTGACGACATAACATAACGCTAATAATGACATTATGTCGACGATACTAGCAAATTACTTCAGGGAGCCATATTACTCCGCGGAGAGTACTTACATGAAAATAAAATTAAGTTTGAATGCCGTATGAGAAAAAACTTGAGATATGTTATTATTGTAGTCGTACTCGTAAGTAAGTATTAACCTAATCAGTAATAACTAACTCTATAATGATATTATTTACTTTCTAATTCAAAGAATATAAAAAGATGAATCGGTAAAATTTTATTACATTTTGCTGTTTCTATCTCGATAAAATAAGAAATAATGTAGTCCTTTAACCTACTAGGTAACTTTTCGCACGTAATTAAACCTCAAACAGTTTTTACGAACCCACCTCTCTTGTGAAATTTGGTTGTAACGGTCGTCATTATTTTTCCGTGCAAGGCAATGAAAGCACATACCTACCTATTTTAATAGAATGAACGAGTTCATTCTAGTTATTGAAATAGTTTTGAGTTATATTATTACACATTTTCTCCAAAAGCTTTTTCCCTGTCAACGGAAAGCTGTGGCAGAAAAATATGTTATATTATAAATAAAAACTGAAAAAACTGCAGGAGCAAGAATACAACATAACCTATATTCAAATTGATAGTATCTGATATTGAATATTTGAAATCAAAGAATCTCATTTATCAGTTCTGTTGTTCCAGAACTCGACGTCTAGCACAACTGTGACACGCGAAGCTTTCTCGCACGAGAAATAATATACTTCCTATCTCTTTCTGTACAGCACGTCCAAGAAAGTGACGGGTGACGCGATGTCGCGCGACATGAGTCGCACTCTGGAGTCGAGAGATCCTGGAAGCTTCTTTAGGTCTCACTATCCAAAACTATTTAGCTGCAATAATTATGTCTCATTCAAAATATGGTCCACCATATTTTGTAGGTAAATTAATGTTTTTGTCAGGGTACCAGTTCCGCACCGTTTTGTTGTTTTTATCGGGTCATTTTGATAAGGGATTATGTTACAGATATTTAAATAATCATAGGTCACCACCGACATTGTTGTTAGGGAGTAGAATCTGTTCAGACGACAAGGTTAAAAAATCATTTAAATTACTTTATAATTATAAATTAAGACTATGACCGACCATGTGATCAAATGTTAAATCGAGGCTTTATAAAATGATATTTAAAAACAAATTAACATTACAATCAACAAATTATTTGTTAAGTTTTGGCACGTAATTAAAGAGATCAAGTTATTATTTATGAAATAAATCAACAATGATTATAAATTATAGTATCGGATTTCACCCCTTGTATGTGGGTAAAACCGGATACCGCATTTTCAAAGGTGGGGTCAAAGCGGATACCAATTTTTTGCATCCATTACAAATATAAAATAACAATTCTTGTGGAATACACCCGGTGCAGCCTTCGTGGGCCCATTTTAAACAAACCGTGCATTGTATCCATCTATCTGTAGAATATGTGCTATACACCGTGACCGTTAATAACCCGAAAGATTTAAGCTAACGATACTAGAGCCTAATTAGAATATCAAACTTATGTAACATATAGTCCAAAAACTCATTGTTTACAAATGAAGCGAAAATTGAAAAATTTAATGATTCGGACAGAACGACGACGACGATAAAGTCTAAATCTTTACGGTAGATGGCGCTACGATGCCACCCTAAGGCATGTCGAAGCAACTGGTTGAAAAATTCAATGGCTCTGACATCTGATTCGGTGGTCCAATTGGGAGGACGGCAGTGTTGGCCCGGAAAGCCGTTGGAAACGCAGGTTTGAATCCTGTCCGAATCATTAAATTTTTCAATTTTCGCTTCATTTGTAAACATTTAGTTTACGTTAGCAGACGTTACTGCTTTAATAAAAAAAAAAAAAAAGTAATTCGGGTGTAGCACATCGTTACTATCGATTCTCAACAAATTTGAGACGATGGTGCCGACGATAAAGTCAAAATCTTTACGGTAGATGGCGCTACGATGCCACCCTAAGGCATGTCGAAGCAACTGGTTGAAAAATTCAATGGCTCTGACATCTGATTCGGTGGTCCAATTGGGAGGACGCCAGTGTTGGCCCGGAAAGCCGTTGGAAACGCAGGTTCGAATCCTGTCCGAATCATTAACCTATTGACCGCCAAGCGGTCTAGCAATTTACCGTGCCACTGACGCCAGAGTAAAAAAAAAAGATGTGTCCCAAAATCAACAGGGATTGAAAGATACTTGTAGTGGTTAGAATTACAAAGTTTTTGATCATTGAAATTTGGACGGCTGTGGCCGACGTGGCGTCAGGGGCACGATTTTTTGTTGACGGCCACAGCCGACTGTGGCGCTTAAAAGGTTAAATTTTTCAATTTTCGCTTCATTTGTAAACATTTAGTTTACGTTAGCAGACGTTACTGCTTTAATAAAAAAAAAATAAGTAATTCGGGTGTAGCACATCGTTACTATCGATTCTCAACAAATTTGAGACGATGGTGCCGACGATAAAGTCTAAATCTTTACGGTAGATGGCGCTACGATGCCACCCTAAGGCATGTCGAAGCAACTGGTTGAAAAATTCAATGGCTCTGACATCTGATTCGGTGGTCCAATTGGGAGGACGCCAGTGTTGGCCCGGAAAGCCGTTGGAAACGCAGGTTCGAATCCTGTCCGAATCATTAAATTTTTCAATTTTCGCTTCATTTGTAAATATTTAGTTTACGTTAGCAGACGTTACTGCTTTAATAAAAAAAATAACCAAAAACTCATAATTAAGGAGATATAAATTATTTAAAACAAATCAAAAGTTAAAAAATCTCCAGTCTAACACACCCTAATTCATGTCATTATGCCAATGTTCAAATTTGAACTCGTCAAAAGTGAAACATAGAACCCTGTAATATTGAGACAGCGATAACTTGACACTTCTTGTCATAGAACACAAGTCACGGCATTCGCCGTTCGTTGTATGATTTCGGAGTGATTCGTGAAGTGTCATGCTCGCTCACTCTTCTTCAACTGAATACTTGTTCACAAAGAAGCGGGCAATTAATAATAATTTAATTTGTACTGAAATAGTAATTTAAATAAAACACATAATTAGACCCATGTTGATATAACATTATTTACTCGTATTATCGTGAAAAATACGTGGTTTAAATCTTTCGGGTTATTAACGGCCACGGTGTATATGTACCTATCTGCGGCTCGCAAATAGGTATCCCATTCTTCCTGCTATAACGGCATTCATTGCTAAAAGGAATCGGACCATTGCAGGCTATTACAATGTTTCATATAATTTCGCGGCATTTTTGAACATATCTGTGAAAAGAAAATATGAATCAATAGTTAATCTAAGACAAAAGAAGCGAAGCGGTGGTAGCCTAGTGGGAAGCGGTGGTAGCCTAGTGGTTAGGGCATGCGACTTTCAATCCGGAGGTCGCGGGTTCGAACCCGGCCCGTACCAATGAGTTTTTCGGAACCTATGTACGGAATGTCATTTGATATTTACCACTCGCTTTTCGGTGAAGGAAAACATCGTGAGGAAACCACCTAAGCCCAATAAGGCCTAGTTTCCCCTCTGGGTTGGAAGGTCAGATGGCAGTCGCTTGCGTAAAAACTAGTGCCTACGCCACATCTTGGGATTTAGGTAGCCGACCCCAATTGAGAATTCATTCTCAAAAATGGGACAAAGGCTAGGAGGATGAGGATGATGAGTTAATCTAAGACAAAATAATATGCGATTTCACCCCATCTGGCAGCACCCTACGGCCATGTTTTTACAAATCACAAAATTTCGTATTGATTCATCGATCAACACGGGAAATAAAAACTAAAATAGTGGCTCAAAATACACATAGTTCCGATACAAATCAATATTTGTGTTAGAATATGCCAAAATATTATATCAATTACCTTTGTTTTTTTTTTTTCAACGCCGACGCTAAACACTACACAACACTGGACGCCATTTGCACGCGGACTGAGCGCTATCTACGGAATGCTTCTAGCGTGCCAAAGCGAGACGGGTATAGCTAAAATGTGAAATAAACTGCTATCTGGTTTTACCCGCTATCCGATTTCAACCCCCCTTCCCCTATAGGTACTGGCGGACAAATTAATACCTTTTGCAAAACTCAATGTTCTCAATTGTTTTATTTAAATGACAAAAAAAACGAGTTCATTTGTTTAAGTAGAAAACGAGAACAACTAATAATTAAAATTGCGATAATATGCTATTATGCTGGATATATCGGAATGCCTTGTCGGATTATGACCCTGATGACGTGGTTTGGCTGATGGAGACGTTAACCGTACACACGACTCCTAAAGACGCCACGTTCTTTCGATACAATAAAACAACCATTAATTACTCGTTTATTTAACCTGGCAACGCCACACGCGGCACCATTTCGAACGCGACACTACATCGTTAAGAAGCAGTAAATCATTTTTAAACAGTATTCGTATTATTAAAAGACTGCAGAAATTGTCTCCTTCGCAAGAGTCATCTGAAGATTATATTTTAATGGTTGTTTATGAATGAATGAGATGCGTGTGTGACGCTGTGACTGGCTACGAGTGTGTTATATTTTGAACGAACACAGGTAGAAGGTAGAAAGTGGGGCTGAGTCGAACAATCAGATGTATGTAGGCTACTAGCCATTTGGCAACGCGCAGTGTGCCCGTGGTAGGCCACGGTTGTCTTCACCCGCTACCCGCAGCGGGCAGCGGCCCGTCGCCCGCGGCGTCTTTTTGCTGTGTTTGTAAATGTTCGGGAGCGGTCGTACTCGCCCGCCGAATAGAAACGGCGGCTTACAGTGCCCTTACTATGAGTTTACAGTGACAGTACTCACTAGCGACTATTAAAGGATTTGTATGGAGAATTGTAGTTCTACAAAGTAACCGCTAGGGGCGCTGTAATATCCTCCATTCAAATCATTTACGATTTTACGCTGTCGCACAGTAATTAAAGTTTTCTTCGGTTTCTGCGACAATTAAACGGATTCTTTAGAAATGGGTTACTGAAATGAGGTAGGTAACTAACCTACGCTGCATAGTCTGTTTGAATTGTGTTTTTTTTTCTCTTAGTATTTTATTTATTTTTATTTATTGGAGATCAAACAGAAACAAGTACAGGATAGTCTTTACAATCTATATACAATTAAACAGTAACCATGCACTTATTTCCTAGGCAGCTCTCACTAAGACACATTTTGATTAATATATTCTTAACCTACGATACATTCTAGGTACACTGTGCCAATAACAATTCCGAACTTAGCGTGAACCATTCAAGTAACACAAAATAAATAATGATTACAGGCTTACCTCTCCGGACCTCTTCAACATCTACATGAATGTCTTGATCGAGAGGTTGAGGGGCGCCACGGTTAGCTGTCATATCGGTGACGTTTGTTTAAATAATCTAAGTTACGATGATGACATGGTGCTACTCAGCCCCTCGATTTATTTTATCAGCGATCTGCTGGAGATATTTGTTAGCGTTATGCAACGGACCATGGACTGCTTTATAATGCGAAAAAGACAGAGTTGTTAATTTTTAGGTGTGGAAGACAGAGGCGGACAGGGTGCCTCAAGTTTTCTTAAATGGAGAAGCGGTTCGGATTGCGAAGTCGGTCAGATATCTGGGGCATATTGTTGCCGAGGACCTAAGTGATAACCTGGATATAGAGCGGGAAAGAAGGGCGCTGTCCGTCCGAAGCAACATGTTGGCACGTACATTTGGCCGTTGCTCTGATGATGTTAAAATAACATTGTTCAAGGCATATTGTCAGGCCTTTTATACGTGTCAACTATGGACACGATATACGAGGCGAGCATACAGTAGCATCAGAGTGCAATATAATGACGCATATCGTATTCTGATGAGAATGCCGAGATGCTGCAGCGCCTCGAATTCGCGGAGGCCAGAGTATCCGACTTTTTCGCGATCTTGAGATCCAGAGTAGCGTCCTTTTGGGATAACATCAGAAATTCAAAAAATGAAATTTTAAAGACCATTCATGACAACCCAGACGGTCATATTTTTAGGCATTGGCTGGCTGTGCATCACAACGAAAACAGGAAATAGCGAGTAGGTATACCATGACTTGTATTTCCGGTTGATGTATTTTACTATGTAAGCTAGCTGTAAGACTTATATGGGATTCTTTATGCCTGCAATAAAACGATTATTATTATTATTATTTGTTTCTCATTTTTTGTCCCGGTCTTTTGGAAGGCTTGCGTGGGGATATGGATCCAATACGTAGAGGCCCCTTGGAGAAATTTGCTGTGGCTGTTGCCCTGCTGGGTCAAACAGTATACCTAAGTCCCGTGTTGAAGAAACTTTTTTTAAAAATGAATTTCCGATCCTGTAAGTGGAGTCAAAAACATGTTTTTTGTTTTTTGTAAAGGTCATGTGTAAACACTTGTCACCTGCTAGCTGTAGTTTGTTCTTATGACAGTATTCGAAGAACTCACTAAGATCATCCTGGATTAGCCTGGTATCATTAATCGATTTCACAGTTATATTTTTTTTTTGTAAGTAGTTAAACTAATTTCTCCTTGCAGTAACTTTCCTCATTATTAAAAGTTACGGTTGGAATACCTCTCGCCCGGTTTATGAGGTGTTTCAGGCAACTTAATCCATAAGCTTCAAGTAGAATAAAAACTAAAGAGTATAAAAGTACTTACTTGGAGATATGCAAAATGGGTAAAATTGATGGAAGAAACTCACTACAAAGAGCTGTAGACTGAAACAGAACTCTTCTCGGCGTATTTTATTTTGTCTTTTCGTACGTATTCCATGCCTTATAATTAAAATTAGAGGTATTTTATGATGCTCGCTTCGCTCGTCATCATACCTAAAAGAGACAGTAAGTCACGATAATTTTTATAGGAACCTTTTACATTATTCCAGACGAAAAGTATGCCTTGAATAGTTATAAATGGTAGTTCTGTCATATGAGATTGTCATAATTGTTGTTATATATCCATAATCCATTACATCCCATAATATAAGATATTGATCAATAATATAATTATCAAAAGTTGCTATAGAAACTACCACGCACCCTGCTATTGTAACGGCATGGTATTTGTGCTGTGTATTTAAGTATTTATTTATCTATATACGTATACGTACGTGTACGTATATCGTCGTCTAGTACCCGTAACACAAGCCTTCTTGAGCTTTATTTGGGACTAGATCGATTTGTGTGAGGTTGAACGATATTTATTTGTTAATTTATATGTACCATCTCCAGCTCAAAGGAAACCAGAATATGATGAAGTGAGATTTTAAACAACGCAACCAATGGCGAGACCTGTGATTTCTAACAATTGTTAAGCTTAGTGCTTACGGGTTATATTTATGTGGTGGCCAGCATTGCGCAGAATCTATTTAAGGCAACAAAACACGTCTCTCTGACATGCCGGTCTAATATAGTATCAACCCATTCATTACATCTGTTGACTCCGTTGACGCGTGCTTCTACAGTCCAGTTCGCTTGCAGTCCTTTATGTCAAAATTATGTAACTACTAACGTGAGTCGAATGCTGTGGCGAAACTGTTTAAATAGGCAGAGACTTCATTGCGAGTTTCATTCGTACTAATTAACTTACATCCAATTGTAGGTTTTTCATCTTGTGTTAGAAGTTAAAAGAAAAGGCGGAGCAACAATCTGGTTGAGATCGCAGATAATCGTTGAATAAGTACAAGGCACGGTTGGGCGTGATGGAGATTTTTGGGGAAGGTTTTTTCAGTAGTCTTTAGGCTGATATGAAGACAATGATAATGTCTCATCATCATTCCCTTGCCCTTATCCCATTTATTTGGGGCCGGTGCAGTATATTTTCTTCCTCCATTCTTATCTATTACTCGTCATCTCGTCGTTTACTTCTTTCTTATTCATATCATCTTTCACACAATCCATTCATCTTTTCTTTGGTCTTCCTCTCCTTCTATATTCATCCACATTCATGCTTAACGCTTTTCTGGTAACGTGGTTTTCCTCTCTTCACATCACGTGCCCGAACCATGACAGGCGGTTAGCTTGCAGTTTCTGCCTAATTGGTGCTACTTTCATATTTCCTCTTAAATCTCATTTCTTATTCTGTCCATTCTTGTCACCCCACACATCCATCGTAATCTTCGCATCTATGCCACATGTAATCTCACTTCATCCGTCCCTTTTACTGTCCAATCCATACACATGACGACTGGTCAGGTGCCGAAGCGGCATAGGACATAATTATGTTGCTGTCTCAATGGATACGGTTTTTATAAGGCTACTGTGTATAATCGTCATTAATCATTTCTGTAATAGAGGCACTGAGAAAACTTGTTGCACGATTAATTTAAGATGTTTATTCCTTCAGCAGCGGTTAAGTTTAAAGTTTAATGTGGGCAAGTTAAATTGACTAAGTTTAATAAACTGAAATGGTAAAACTTCGATGTCGCTTTATGTGTTTCTTAGTCGCTAAGAATCAGAATTAACTCGTTGCAGTTCTGAAACGCTTTTGTGGAGAGGTTTATTATCTTACAATTAAACTTGTGTTTGTTACGTATGTTTGACGAACTTTGGCAAATCTCAAGTTGTTTATGAGCTCAACTAAATAAATTGTGACCCTAGTTATAATAATAGAATATTTGTGCCTGGGTCATGGATGTTATTTGTATTTAAGTATGTATTTATCTATATAAGTATGTTTATCATCGTCTAGTATCCATAACACAAGCCTACTAGGGCTTACTGTGGGACTAAATTGACTTGTGTGAGGTTGTCCGATATTTATTTATTTATAATGAAACTACTATGTCCAGGCTGAATATATTATGCTCATCACATCGTACGCACACGCACCGGCAAGCGCAGCGTAGGACGTCCACCCACAAGGTGGAAAGACGACCTGGTAAAGGTTGCAGGAAGCCGCTGGATGCAGGTCGCTTCCAACCGGCCGATCTGGAAGTCACTGGGGAAGGCCTATGTTCAGCAGTGGACGTCCTGTGGCTGAAATGATGATGATCACATCGTCGTGAGCATTCCTTCTTTATCAATAGGTGGCTAATATTTACATAAATGAACACAACCAACATTATAGTGAGTATCGACGATAGCAAAGCCATCTATTGTAATTTTTCTATAGACACGCTACTATCTTAATGCTAAGTCAGGACACGTGCGCAGTGCATCATGGTGTTGTAGAGTATAATTCCTCAGAAGAGATAACACACCGCTTCCATGACTTGTGTGTGCAGCTCTCAGCAGCACGCGTCACGCGTATTACCGGCCTGGCCACGACTACGCGCGGCCAGCGGCAGCGGCAGCGGTGAGCGGCTTGAGGTAAAAACAAAATCATAGCGATTTATAAAGGACGCCACGAGCCGCCTAACCTTACTATTTGTTCCTGTCTTCGCATATGCTGCAGATCTGCAAACGCATCCGGTGTGGCTAGGTCTTTACATTGTGTCACTTCTCATAATTCGCAGCTCTTACGCTATGCTGCCAAATGTTACATTTATAATTTAGATGGTACCCGCAACTTCGTCCGCGTAATTCTTTTATCTTTACCATACTCATGTCCAGCTATCACTGTACCAAAATGATTGAAAATCCTTCCCGCCACCGTTTTATTTATTTATTTATTTAATCTTTCTTGCACAAACGAACACAAATGTAACAAGAATACAAATATATTTTTACCAACGGATGGCGATGTACGGCTGGCGCCGCGCTCCCATACATCGTCTTGCATCACGCTATTAATATTATTTCTCAAAAATGCAATGAAATATCGTCTTAACGTGCGTTAAAACAGGCTACGAAGTGTCACGTTTCGGGCGGAACAATTCGAGACAACTGTAAAGGAATTTCATACAAAATTGAAGGCGTAGGCCGGGAAGTAATTTTTTAAACATGGCGTCTGTGTCATTAATGGGCTAAACAGCTGAATTTTGTGCATATGAGAAAAACACTATACATGCCTTAGCCGTGAAAAGGGCTTGCAAGCCCTTATTTCCTGGCGTCTGCAGTAATGTACTAGTCCTGAAATAATGTCCCATAGTTTCAATACAATTTTTATATAAAATTATATTTATAATATTAGTATATACAGATTATCTCAGTGTCTGTGTATGTTTAGGTAAGGAATGCTTACATTTTCTTCAATCATCTGATGAAAGGCTTGGAAGCTTCCAATTATATCCGAAGTACAGAGAGCTTGCTACTACTTATCTACAAAGGATAAGTTAAAAATAAAACGCCAACTGTGAATCTCAGCTGAATCCAACGAGAACCCTCTACCTATTCATCGAAATAAGTAGAACCTTTTCATTAAAATGTTCAAGTAATTACTCCTAATCTTATCTAAAGTCTAATTAAGTCAGCTTTTAGGCTTTAAACGCGATATTATCCCTACTTAAATTTGAGATAATCTTGTAGACGCAAATTTTTGTTAGTTAATTAAATATAAACTTAAGGCTAATTCGTAGAAGGAAGTTTAGTCAACCTCCAGTGAACCTTAAAGTTGATATTATCAAATTGTATTTTCATCAGATGATGATTGATGATTTCCTATGATGGTTGCGTTTATCACGTAATAAATAAATAAGTGGCAAAGCATCAGTCACTCACGGTCGCATTTTGTCAAAACGTGACGGATGCTCTGTCACTTATTTTTATGGTTCTGTACCCAAAGGGTAGAAACGGGACCCTATTACTGAGACTTCGCTGTCCGTCCATCCGTCCGTCTGTCACCAGGCTGTATCTCAAGAACGGTGATAGTTAGACAGTTGAAATTTTCACAGATGATGTATTTCTATTGCCGCTATAACAACAAATACTTAAAATAAAATAAAATAAATAAATTAAGGGGGGCTCCCATATAACAAACTTGTTATAGATTATGGTACGGAACCCTTCATGCGCGAGTCGGACTCGCACTTGCCCAATTTTTTACTATCGTGATATAAAAGCAACCATCATAGGCCCGCAGATCATGAAACTTCCTACTGATCAATTCAACCATCCAAAAAAGAGTCAAAATCAAAACGTTTATTCTGTAAATAGGCCACAAGGGCACTTTCACATGTCGGAATCTGAATCTACCGGCGTTCCACAAAAGGAGACCATTGTTGAGAACAAAAGCCGAAAGAAACTCAACAGTAAGTCAGTTTTTCGTAAATTATACTCAAAACTATTACAATTATATTGTAAGGAGATGTACAAGTTGGAGTGTTCCATATTTTTCTCTTACCTTATTACTCAAAGTCCTTTTCCTGTGCCAAATTGCCTAATTGAATAAGCCTGCATCCAACCGCTAAGGCGAGTCATAAATTTGCGGGCAACTGTACCAGCCGCGGATTAGCGCAACCGTTAAAACTGGGATTACTCGTACCCGGCCGACAGTCACACCGTTGTGTGCATCATCTCTGCGGGATATTTCTATTTTTCGCGATATGTGCTATTCGAGTTTTACCATGTTATTATATCATTAATTGAATCAGAGCGTTACTTTGCGGAAATCAATATTAATTTAAACAATGATAATGATTTGCTAATCCGCGATCTAATGACGTGCTCGTTAAGTCGTAGTAGTAGTAGTATGGCTAGCAAGTTATTATATCGCGGATTAGCAGAGCAACATTATTGTTTTAATTAATAATGATTTGGCTCGTGCGATAAAAAATTCTGTAATATATATTTTATATGTTGTGATTACATTACTAAATAGTTACATAGTTCTAATTAAGTTTAATAAATGGACTTATATCATCGTCGTGTCCGATGCGCGCAGCGAAGTAGACGCATCGATGACTAATTAATTATTTAATTGTGAAATTAGCGCGGCTCGACCGCTGCCTGTAGTTAAACATTGGGTGACCCTAAAAGTGAGCCCATTGTCAACAGGATCCTCGCCTTTCTGCAACAGAAGCTGCTGCGGGAAGGTCAGATGGATGCGGTGACTGCTGTTCAGATCTGTTCGTCGCGTTTTACTGTCGACGAAATCTGCGCTGCGAAGAAGGTGCTGTTCCAGTCTCTCGGGATTGTCGGCACATTTGTACCTCATCGCAGAGAAGATAAAGCCGGAAAGAAGACCCTTGATGAAATCATTGAAGTCCTGAGGGAGAACGAACGCGACATGCCTGAGTTCGTGGCGACGGAGGGCTCCAGATTGCCATCCAATACGCCAGACCATGTCGACGTCAGCTGTCTGCTGAAAGAAATTGTGGCTCTGTGTGTGGACAAGGAGGGTTTTACAACGGTGTCAAGAAAGCGTAAGACACGCAAAGTCAGTGTGGTACTGCAGAACCGGTTGGTTGTGGTCTGCGGGTCTCCACACCGAGCAAGGCGCTGTACGTGTCACGCACACTGCCACCGCTGAAGAAGTGACGCAGTATGTTCGCCAGAAAACCGGCTACTCGCTGAGGGTGTTCCAGTTGCATTCGCGCCACTACGTGCACCTTAGCTCGTGTGTAGTGCGCGTGCCGCGGCCGCTCCAGGAGACCATCGCGTGTGCTGATTTCTGGCCGAAAGGTGTCGTGTTTCGTCGGTTCCGGGGCAACCTACCAAATCCAACACCATGATGTCGGAACAACGGGGCCACGCCGTTTCGCCGTCAAAATAAACATTGTTCGGTTCATGACGCATTGGTGTAAACTGTAATGTTATGTAACCTGTTTTTCAATAAATAAATAATATATGTCTTACCCGAAAAAAAGATTTAATCTAAGTTTTAAATGAAATATTTACATACTGAAAATAAATTCAAATAAGATGTAAAAAACACTGTTCCTTGCGGCAAAGTTTCTAAGACTATGGAAAGCTTGCTTATCCTAGTTAAGTTATCATTAGCCCGTATTTATTTAGACGTAAGATTGTTTAAATTTGTTATCTATTTATAAAAAAGTATCCCATTAGATTTAGCCTGCAATGACAATTGTATGTGTGGAAAATAAATAAATAAATTATAACGGAGATAAATCAACTGTTTCCGTTTGAGCTGCAGTAAATGATATTTAAAGGATTTAATAAGGTAAATATGACGTATTGCCGCTGCTGTCATTTGTAAGTAAGCGATAATATTATGATCGCCATTTTAAAATTTACGCCCCTCAAAATTACTTAAGTATATTCGTTTCAATCATTCAATAAATGTCATTACGGCAACGGTTGAATGGTGCATAGCGATATAATATGTAGAAATAGGTATAGCGGCTAGACCTCAGAGAAACGTTAGTATCAAACGTCAAATTAAAAACCAAATTATTGTTACGACGTTCCTAACAGGTAAATCCACAAAAAGAAGATTTTTACAGCAAAAATTGGTTACGTAAGCCTGTTTTGCTACGGTACACGGTGTAAATGCGACCATAATTAAGCGGTACGTTTTGCCAACTGAGTTATCGAAGGTTCAGTGGAAACAGGTGATGCCATATATTTACTAATAAATTCATTTAACTCATATGGTATTAAACGTAGTTAAAGTTTTCCAATCACACGTGCTATAAATAGATTTAAGCTAGTTTGACCCCGGTTTGACCTTACCCGATTGAAAATGAAGACCAAAGGCTGAATTCGTATTTCTACTTATTAATATCGGAGATAATACCACTACACAGGGTAGTGCGTAGGGAATCAATAATTTTACAAGTATTTCCTGTGGTAATTAGAAAAATATAGTACATTTTTTTTGTCAAATAAGCAAAAAATATTTTTTATCGGACAGTTTCCCATTTTTATGTGTAGAATCTCAATCACACTAGCTTGTTTTAGGTGTAAATCTATCAATAACTGCGCCTTTAGCACATCGTTAGCTAAGAACACCTTCTCTTACATATGGATGCCAAACGTGGACATACTAAACTCGGATTTCTAATTCAAGACCAAAAAAACTACGACAGATAAGTCACTGTCAAAATTGACAACATTTAAATTACATCTGAGTATGTTTCTTGGCTTGCACCAAATGCACAATGTCACAAGTACAATACCAGATTTTGTACCAAAAATCTCCGATGTTTAATGTTTTATTATCTCCTCTCGTAATTATGTAATAATAAATATTTTTAGTTATTTTGTTAAAACATAGAGTTAAAGTTACCAATAAATAAATTATTTTAGCGTGTTTAAAAAAGAAAATAAAAATTACTATTGTAAAAATATTTTATTGTAGTGGCAACCTTGTGGTAGTTTTTTGGTCTTAAATTAGAAATCGTAGTATATACTAAAACAAAAACTAAACTAGTAGTGTGCCAGAAAGCAATGGAGAGAAGTGTACTAAAATTAAGAAGAATACAAAAAGTAAAAAGTGAAAAAATAAGACGAAAAACGAAAGTTATAGACGCCTTACAATTACAATATGCCCTAAAACAAAAGTGGTAGTGGGCAGGACATGTAGCAAGATGCACAGACAAAAGATGGACACTAGAGTCAACTATAAACGGAAGGGACCGAAAGGAAAAAGGAAAAGAGGGCGCCCTCGAAAGAGGTGGATAGATGATATACAAGGGATAGCAGGAAGTAAATGGAGAGAGAAAGCTATGGATAGAGAGGGCTGGAAGAAGCTGGAGGAGGCCTTTACCCGAGAAGGGGTTCTGATCAATGATACTGAAGAAAATAATGATAGCGAGTAAAAGAAAAAAGAAAACATATTTTTTTTATACATACACACATTTTTTTATATTTGTAATATATATATAAAAAAGCATGTAACAATTGTAGATTGGAAATAAACGGGCTTTATTATTATTATTATTATTTATTAGCTAAGCACAGAATTCTTAATCAGAGTAGGTATCGTTGGCTGCGTAAATGATTTTGACATGGGTATGTATTAGTGATGGTAATTGATGATGATGATGATGATGATGATGTTGTTGGTAATGGTAATGAAGATGATGGCGGTGATGATGATGATGATAATGGTGGTGGTGATTGACAAAACCACCACTACTACCACCGTCACCATCACCACCACCATCATCACCACTAATACAACCACTACCACCACTACCACCGTCACCACCACCATCACTACTACTACTACCGTTGCGTTGTATGCATGTCTTGATTTCCTATCTCATTATGTCAATCTATTTGTGCGTAACTAAATACGTCAATTTGTTTGACGTTACTGGGGCCCAATTCGAGATTGACATTTGAGTGATCGCCAAACGTCAAATCTCCATTAGATAACAGTTATATCGCCATTGAACTGTCATTTAAATGCGATGAGCTTAAAAGTGACATATCTCATCTCAATTTTGGAAATACGAAGGCGATAATGATTGTCAAAAATGTTATTCATGTATATAAAATTATGTTTTGAACGAAACGTAACGGACTAATTTCACGTACTACGCGGTCAATTTAGAGTATGCGCCTGTTATTTATGCCGTCACATACAAAGGAAACGAAAATTTAGCGCGTCCGAATTGATGAAGTTGCGATATTCTAGGGATATCGCCACTTGTCAAGTAGGCACACGTCAAAAGTGACGGATGGCGATGAAAAGGAGAGATCTCCATTATATCTCTAAAATTGGTCGAATACCCCCCCTGATTATGACTCCATTTCAGCGATGCGATGTCCTCAAGGTACCTATTGAAAGTAAAAAATTGTAAAATTAGTTAACGAATTGAAGATTAAGTAGTTTATCTTTGGATTAAAACGTGTTCTGTAATAACAAAAATGTGCTTAGAATAGAAAAATTTGTTCACCAAATAAAAGGAAATAACCAATGATGCACTTTTATGTGTTTCAGTTAAGCTAATAACAGTAAGAAATTGGAACCAAATCTCCAATTCGCCCCGCGTTGTGGTTGGACGTCAATATCGCTATTTTAAAGACTAAGCAGAAATCCCGTTGTCCATTCTAATAATACCGGTATTGTCCCGCAACGTCGGTCCGTCCAATGTACATCCAAAAGCTCTCCCGATATCGATCAATTTGTTATCTTAGCAATATACAGGTAAGGACAGGTTATATTTGGGAGAAGTTGACATCGTCGATTTAAGTCTTACAAGTAGACAGTTGAAGGTAAAATAAACTTCCTTACAGATAATGTCTGGATTTAAATAATTCTTCGGACATAATTATGTGAAAATGTGGATTCAAAAGTCACCCGTGGTTAGAACACTGTTGATTATATTATTATTAGGGCGTATTAGGGACGAAGGAGTTCAAATACATCTTTTTATACTAGTGGGTCTGTGAAGTTTAAACCTCTATTATGCATTTTATAACGTAGTCGACCAACTCATTTTTAAAAAATTGGAAGAAATTTATCGATAAAAAAATCTATATAAATATCGAGTCTAAACAAAATTCTAGACTGGTAGAAAAATCCAAATATCGGCTTCCTTTACCGTCCTAACGGCATTTTGTGAGCCATTTTGGCAACATGACTTTTCTGATGTAAAAAAGCCTGCTGAATTCGATTCTGGATGTTGCCAAGCCGAATTTTGCCCCCCTCCCCCCATTTCCCCCCTTTTTACCTCAAAATATGCCCCTAATCACGGTTTTTACGGTTTTATACAAAAAGTATTATAGCTAGAAAAAAAATGTCAAAGACAAGAATGATCTCTATAAAATTTCCTATAACATAGTGTATAAACTTTTTTAGTAGGCCTTATGGTTTGTGAGCAATATCTTCCCGAACTTCATAGACTGGTAGAAAATTCTAAATATCGGCTTCCTTTACCGTGCTAACGGCATTTTGGGATCCATTTTGGCAACATGACTTTTCCGATGTAAAAAAGCCTGCTGAATTCGGTTCTGAATGTTGCCAAGCCGAATTTTGCCCCCCTCCCCCCTTTTTCCCCCCTTTTTGACCTCAAAATATGTCCCTAATCACGATTTTTACGGTTTTTTACAAAAAGTTTTACAGCTAGAAACAAAGTGTCACAGACAAGAATGATCTCTATAAAATTTCCTATAACATGGTGTATAAATTTTTTTAGTAGGCCTTATGGTTTGTGAGCAATATCTTCCCGAACTTCATTATTTTTTAAAAAATTGATAAACTTGGTCGAGGCAGTGAAATGCACTTATTTTAGGATAATTGGTATCGCACAGGATCCAGCCGCTCTGCAGCGCTTGACGCTGACATCCAGTTTGCATGCTGCTTATTATTTGTCAAGACTCACGAGACTTGCAGTCATAAGCAGTCGTCAGATTTACACGCAGAACCGTTCACAAGTCGGGCTAAGTAAAAGGGCCGTAGAAAATAAAAATGCTTTGCTTCTGAACATGAAATCCTTCGAAATGCTCAGTTCTACGCCAGATTCTCCAGAAATGTGCCTTAGAAATGCAGTTACCCAGGATCTTGCAACAGAAAAAAATAAAGTGCCAATTCACACTGCTAAGCAGCTTGGCTCACTCTAAGTAACGAAGTTTGTTTCCGAAAGGCTCACCAACAGCAGCCCGTCTAGCACAACTATGCTTTGCGACTCTTGTCGCGCGACATAGCGCTACCCGTGACCCTCTTACATTACTGCACAGAAAGAGACAGGCAATTATCTCTCGCCAGAAATTGGCCGTTTGCGACAGTTGTGCTAGGAGTGCAGGTCTACAAGCTACAACGCAAAGTTCAAAATGAACTAAGGTCCGACCTTCAAGATCTGTACAAGGCAGGTCGTTCAAAATCTACCATATTTGCGTCTGATGTGGGGGGGCAAACGCTCAGGCGCTGGAGTGGTGCCAAACAAAGCATAGCCTGCATCGTCACATACTCGACTTGTACAGCAGGGACAGGAACTTCTCAGCCTTTCGCTCATGGGGTGTATGTCTATCTCATTGAGTAGTTCACAGTGCTTTCAATATCGGAAAACGGAATACTTTTAATCAAAGGAGTGTCTAGGTAAATGTTTTAGAAACGCAAATGATCAATTTAATTATTTTGTTACCTGCAATAAAGCCGTTCGAATCGCCAGTGCCTGAGTAAAACGCCAGAATATTTTAACGTTCTAAAGCAGTTCCTTAATTTTGTCATGATGATGAATGATAAGCAACAACAACACTAATAACCTGTCTTCTGGGTGGGCTATGCACAGTGTGGAGCACATGTCGAGTGTCGGTTTCCTCATGAATAGCACGTATGTTGAGGTATCGACCTCAGTTGGTGACGCTTGAACCTTAGTCTCGTCTGCAAATCCTCGCACTACGACGACATTAGTCCCGCTCGCGCGTTCGCGGGATAAAAACTGCAAGCCCAACCTAGTTTGAAGGTATTGAGTCATTTTTAAGGAGCTGCTTGGCAGTGACAAGTGACACTATATTGTTTTCTGCTGCAAGATCCTGGGTAACTGCATTTCTAAGGCCCGTTTCTGGAGAATCTGGCGTATAACTGAGCATTTCGAAGGATTTCATGTTCAGAAGCAAAGCATTTTTATTTTCTACGGCCCTTTTACTTAGCCCGACTTGTGTACGGTTCTGCGTGTAAATCTGACGACTGCTTATGACTGAAAGTCTCGTGAGTCTTGACAAATAATAAGCAGCATGCAAACTGGATGTCAGCGTCAAGCGCTGCAGAGCGGCTGGATCCTGTGCGATACCAATTATCCTAAAATAAGTGCATTTCACTGCCTCGACCAAGTTTATCAATTTTTTAAAAAATAATGAAGTTCGGGAAGATATTGCTCACAAACCATAAGGCCTACTAAAAAAAATTATACACCATGTTATAGGAAATTTTATAGAGATCATTCTTGTCTGTGACACTTTGTTTCTAGCTGTAAAACTTTTTGTATAAAACCGTAAAAATCGTGATTAGGGACATATTTTGAGGTCAAAAAGGGGGGAAAAGGGGGGAGGGGGGCAAAATTCGGCTTGGCAACATTCAGAACCGAATTCAGCAGGCTTTTTTACATCGGAAAAGTCATGTTGCCAAAATGGATCCCAAAATGCCGTTAGCACGGTAAAGGAAGCCGATATTTAGAATTTTCTACCAGTCTATGAAGTTCGGGAAGATATTGCTCACAAACCATAAGGCCTACTAAAAATGTTTATACACCATGTTATAGGAAATTTTATAGAGATCATTCTTGTCTTTGACATTTTTTTTCTAGCTGTAATACTTTTTGTATAAAACCGTAAAAACCGTGATTAGGGGCATATTTTGAGGTAAAAAGGGGGGAAATGGGGGGAGGGGGGCAAAATTCGGCTTGGCAACATCCAGAATCGAATTTAGCAGGCTTTTTTACATCAGAAAAGTCATGTTGCCAAAATGGCTCACAAAATGCCGTTAGACTTGAAAATTTTGATTTGAACTACCAGTCTATTCCACGAGAATCGGTTGAGAAAATGCCAGACATCTAATCATCCAATTTTCGGACATACGAAAGAATTTTATGCCTGCTAGAATGAAGACGCTTTCATTTACTTGCGTTATTACATACAAGAGTCTGCAGGACAAGGGGTGGCAGTAGAATCGGTTTTAGTTTAGATCTAGACACGCGGCAGCGTGTCCAGCCAAGTTCACCCCAGGAACAGATTACTGGCGAGCAGCAGCCGTATGTTATATTACACGAACCGCTTGGAGCCACTTTTGACTCCTCGATAACTCCAAATCTATTTAACATAAAAACATGAAATTTGGCTTATGTATTAAGATCCTTCAGATCAACTAGAACCCCAAATTTCATAAACATAGGTGAAATAGTTATTGAATTATTAAAGTCCAAAAAACGGTATTTTTATCACTGACTGACTGACTGACTGACTAGTAATCAAAAACCTAACCCACTTCCAGGTGACCTAGAAAGGTGAAGTTTGGCATTCAGCTTGGTAATTGTGTGTTTACACATAAAAAAATCGAAAACAGTGATTTTTTTACTTTTATAATTATTATTATTATTTATGCTTCTTGCCTCAGAACTCCGTCATTTATTAACCGATTTGGAAAATTCTTTCTTTGTTTTAAAGATGTACTAGCATAGCACACACACTATCTCTCTCTCTCTCTCTCTCTCTCTCTCTCTCTCTCTCTCCACACACACACACACACACACACACACACACACACACACACACAAGAATCCAACACGTACTAACCGATTTGGAAAATTCTTTGTTTGTTTAAAAGATGTACTAGAATAATAGCTCACACACAAGTTATTAACAATTAATAATTAAGTAATTTACACATAATAATTTCTGTACAAAAAGTAATGATATCCCATCAAAAACATAAATGTTAAATTAGAGCCAAGTTCAATATCGCGTGCAACATTGTCGACTTCACCGACAAAAGAAATGAGATCTATATGGGCGCCAAGTTCTTTGCCCTAAAATTTTTAGATACAAGGACATGCGACATACTCAATGCATTAATTTTACTTGGGGTGTAATTCAATATCAAGATTTGACTTGGGTAGTTTTCACAAACTGACCAAATTTTATGAAAGTAACATAATATTATTATCAAGCTAACAGTATAAGTAACAGGACGTACACTAATTTGCGTACTTACCTTTACGATGTTAATGATTAGACAAATATAATATAAATTTATATGTAAAAACTAGCCAAGTCAAGTCTTGATATTGATTACACCCCAAGTGAAATAAATGCATTGAGTATGTCGCATGTCCTTGTATCTAAAAATTTTAGGGCAAAGAACTTGGCGCCCATATAGATCTCAATTCTTTTGTCGGCGAAGTCGACAATGTTGGACGCGATATTGAACTTGGCTCTAATTTAACATTTATGTGTTTGATGGGATAAAAGTTACTATTCAATACAAGCATTTTTTGATGATGTTCGTTGAAGTGATGAATACCAATGTTAATATCGCTTTTCAGTTAGACTAAATAATAGTAATTAATTAGAATTTAGTTAATTGCTGGGTGCCCTTGCAGGGTGCATATAATATTATTTTTATTGTAATATGTGTGCAATAAAAAGTTCGTTTGAGTTTTTTTTAACTAGTAAATGCACACATAAAGATGCTATTTATGAAAAATATTTAAATGTAATTAGAAATGTAAAATTTGGGTACCTTTGATAATAATATGAAGCATAATACAAAATTACAATTAGAAAAAAAGGAAAAATATTACAGTCATAAGATTGGTAATAAAACTAAAAATCTAAAATAAAATTGGACCCTGTGGCTTAGCACCTTGTATGCCGGGAGCATTTGCCTCGCTGAATTAGCAACGCTTCCACGTCGAGCGAAGAAATTCATATCACACCTATTCATAACTTAAATTTATTATTTTTCGGAGTAAAATTAACTCCATAATTCGATCATTTAGGACTAAACTGGTCACGCGGTTGCAAATTCCCGTTCATTAAGTTGACAAGCTGCCTTGTATTAGAGATATTCATATTCAAATTCCAATTTGCCGCATTGATGTAACCAAATTAACCCTCACAAAGCAGTTACGCCTGAAATCGTACTAGAGGCAAATAAACATAATATCTCGTTTTGACAATTTACCAGACAATGGCTCGGGATTGCAGAGTGGCGATGAGAAGTGGAAAATGGTAGGATTGGGTAGGAGGTGGTAAACGTTAAATGATATAATTTTTCAATTAATTAAACAAAACTGAAACGTGATAATAACTGTACTTATGTATACATCTTACGTCTATTTCAGACGATTTATGGTGTAATGATCGGGTGACACCGTTTTGATGGCTAACTAATCCCGAATCGAATAAGACCCGTGATCGACAAGTTCTAATACTTCAGGCCTTACAAGAGAAGTGTGCGACAGGTGGTACTTACTGCGACGCCTTGAAGATTATATTTTTGTCTCTTGTCAGCGAGTGCCGCGAACCAGGTCTCGTCACATAACTTGTGACCTTTCAGAACGCGTTTGTTTCGTCTGTTTCTCCGCAAGCTTTTTTCAGTTTTGGTGGTCAATATGAAAGGCGGTCATGTTCCGTTTGATATTCGAGCTACATTTATAAAAAAGAATCGCCTAGAACATATGGTAAAATTCTAGATATTGCTCACTTCTATCATTTTTATTTTATCGGTATTGAACTCAGTAGTAGAGGCTCAGTTTCGAATCATAGTTTCCTATGATAAAATTCGAAAATCATATTAAGAATCTGTTTTTTTTACGGATTTTACTTACCCCTCGTCAGGAGAAATCTTAACAGCGCATTGCAGCAGCGTGGCCCAAGTAATCAAGCAAGCAATTTGGGAAAGAAGCCGTCGAAGTCGTGAGCACATTCTAGAAGTTTCCAATAAATTTAAGCAAACAAAACGTCTCCAGCTCCTGTATCAAACCGTATGTATCAGGGAAATAAGAATTTCTGGGAAGGTTTTTCCTTACATTGCTCCGAATTCACGTTAAACGATTTAAATCTCCCCCCATTTATCGCGAGGGGTGCTGAAGTACCTTCGGAAAAGGTAAAACGTAATGCGAAATGTGTCAGTGGATTCATAGGGTTAACGTGAAAAGGATTAAGTGGCATTTTTGCTTTTCGCGGGATTGATGAGTTGATTATCGGTTATTTGGGTGTTATCAACACAGGACGTTGATTGGCTTTTTTGTTTTTATAAAAATTGACTTCTTTTCTTAAGCGATGTGACTTAAGGCGACTCCTAATCCCAACGTCCTTGAGGATCTGGGCGGAGCCTAACGTTATTCCCCCCGCCGACCGTGCGCCCCCGGAACATTACTTCGTTCATAATCTCGTTGAGTGGCGTCCAAGCAGCTTCATACACTCGGATAGTCCGAGCGTGAGTTGAAGATCAACAAACCTTATATCTACCTTATTTAAAGGCATTGAAAAATCTCGAAGTAAAATAAATAAATTAAACAATGATATAATTATTTCGGATTTCGAAATATCTATTTACCTACTACAGTAGAATATTAAAAATAAAATGCGTTAATGGTATTTTCCAAAAAAATAAGTGAAATTGGCCATTTGGAAGTCTCGAATCGAAAAATACTTTTTAGTTTCTTTTGTATGTGTAGGTTAGGTACCTACCGAAAATAGTTAAAATGCCGACAAGCTTCTTGATTATAAGTGTAAAATCATGCAGAAATAAATATTATCGTTTTTCAATAAATAAATCATATCGTGACCCAGCGGATGAACCGATATTTTAACATAGTAGTGGAGGCACAGCTTTATCCCCCGGGTCATGCAGCTCTAATGAAAAGATAAACTATAAATAATAGATCGACAAACTCAACTTTACCGTTGGAAAACGGATTTACGTCCTTTACCTACTTATAAACAGTGAGTTTTTTATGACTACATTAGTAATGTTCTCAGATTTTCCCCTATACTTGTTGATATTGACGATATTTTACTAGACGAATTTTTTGGCAAATTTCAATGTTCAAGGTCAATGGATACCCTATAAATGTTAATTTACTTGAGTGTCAAAATATGCCGATGCTGGAAAGGAGAACTTATCTAAGCGACATTTTTGGGGATATTGAGTTATACACACTGTTGGGATCGGCAGATTTTTCTGCATCGAATGGGTTGGGTATCGTATACATTTGTCTGACGACTTTTGTGTCGCTTATCCCGTCGGTGATTTAGAGAATCTCTACTTTTTTTTCTACTAAACGACTTGATTTTTGAGGTTTTTTTAGCAAAATGGAGATTACATAAAAAGTTGTTTGCATAATAATGAACCTTAGAGCTTTTTTACTTATTTGTCAAAACAGATCAAACAACTTGGATAATTTTTCTTTATTGCAACTAACCTTGCACTTGTTGGTTAACTGTTTTTACCTGATCGTAAAATATATTTTAATGTCGTTTGAGGCATTTTACCTATGTCTTTATGATAAAATTAACATAAAGGTAAATTATGAAAGAAACATTGAATGTGATCCACTGCAATGTAAGCACGACTCCAACCTGCGACCCTAAGTTTCCGGCGTAGTGCTCTACCAACTGAGCTATCATATCGTTACGTCAATCACACTAAATCTTTGATTCCATAATTTTTCGCTACTGGAGCGCCCTCTGTGTCATGTGTGTTTAAAATGCTTATGCGCATTAGCCAAAAAGTAAAAATGTGGTATTTCCACATTATTAAACAGAATCGATATAAGATTCTATAAAAAAAATAACATAGATTAAATTACCTGATTGTCGTATCTTAACTATTGGCGTTTATCCAAATTTACCTGCTTTGATACTATGAAACCATTGTCGCTTATCCTTTTTTACCTGATATGACTTTGATCGACTACTGTCGCTTATCTTGAATTGCTTGAATGACAATTGAGTCGTATTTGTCGCATAGAATGTACTAAAAAAACAAATATTTTCGTTAAATTGGTAGTTAGACAACTTTACCGGTTCTGTTTTATAAAATATCACACATTTAGTAATAATTCAATTATTTATTTTTATTAAAGCAGTAACGTCTGCTAACGTAAACTAAATGTTTACAAATGAAGCGAAAATTGAAAAATTTAATGATTCGGACAGGATTCGAACCTGCGTTTCCAACGGCTTTCCGGGCCAACACGGGCGTCCTCCCAATTGGACCACCGAATCAGATGTCAGAGCCATTGAATTTTTCAACCAGTTGCTTCGACATGCCTTAGGGTGGCATCGTAGCGCCATCTACCGTAAAGATTTAGACTTTATCGTCGGCACCATCGTCTCAAATTTGTTGAGAATCGATAGTAACGATGTGCTACACCCGAATTACTTATTTTTATTAAAGCAGTAACGTCTGCTAACGTAAACTAAATGTTTACAAATGAAGCGAAAATTGAAAAATTTAATGATTCGGACAGGATTCGAACCTGCGTTTCCAACGGCTTTCCGGGCCAACACGGGCGTCCTCCCAATTGGACCACCGAATCAGATGTCAGAGCCATTGAATTGAGCCATTCGGTGGTCCAATTGGGAGGACGCCCGTGTTGGCCCGGAAAGCCGTTGGAAACGCAGGTTCGAATCCTGTCCGAATCATTAAATTTTTCAATTTTCGCTTCATTTGTAAACATTTAATTCAATTATATTTATAAAGGCCCACCTGCGGGGTTATAACTACTGGAAATCTTTCAGCAGATCAGGATCACACATAAAAATTGATAAAATTGAAATTTCACGTGATATCTGATGAATAAATCTTTAACATTTCTAAAGCAGTTTTTTTTGTATTTGCGTAGTTGGACCATAAGTTTTTGTCTTTTTTTATTAATTCAACTGTAATCCGATCATTAATATATTAGTAGGAGAGCCGAAGAGGGGATTTCGGGAGTACCTAAAGCGCGGCAGATTAATATATAGGGGGATACCTTGTACCCAGTTAAGTACTTCCACCAAATATGAGCCTCATATGTATGGCCGCCCGTCAAGGATAAAAGATCAGATTAGTAAAAAAAAATTGTTCATCTGAAATTCTCGAGCGCGTCAGATTAAGGTAGGGTGAGTTAGTTACATGCTAAAACGTGTTTATTCTTCTAATCTGACAATTTAAAGGTGACGTAAAGAAGGCGGAGGGCTACAAAGTTGTAAAAAAAAAACTTCATCTCGACATTCTCGAGCGTGGCTATTTTTTTTTTATTTAATAGGGAATGAATCTATGATAACGGAAAATATATAATCTGACGATTTCCACTAGCCGAAGTAACAAAAATTCATCGTAAAGTTTAATGCGTTCAGTTACGTGATGCCTGTATTCCACTCTGGTTTCTGTTGCCATGACGCCATGACAGCTGATCATGTTGTTTAGAACACTAAAGTTATTAAATATTTATAGTTGCCGGCAAGTTTTAGAACAAAAATGGCGGATTTGCGCATGTAATTTGTACGTAAATCGGCTACTGCACCGTCAAGATTATGCTCTAAAAGATTCCCGCAAGCTGTACTATGAGTGATATTAATATAAAGTGTGTATTTTGTGGTAAAACTACTTTACAAAAAACAATTAAATTTACATTAGAAACAGAACAAAAATGTGTAAATATTTTAGAATATAGTCGGAGCGAACCGGTTCTCCGAAAATCCCGAACAACATACGATAATTTTGAACTTTCGAGAGAATCTTCATTAAATGAAGTAAATCACGCACAGTGCTATAAATTATTTATAGCAATAAAAATACCGCGAGTCTTTAAGTATTTACAACAGCGGCAAAGTATTATGGAATATGACAGTGCATCGGAAGTTTCTGGGAATAGCTCCGAATCACATGCCCCTGCTTCTGGGGAGTGCTCCGAGTCACATTTTCCTGTTTCTGGAGAGTGCTCTGAGTCACAAGCTCCTGTTAATTTTTTCTATTGTCAGATTAGGCGAACCCCGCCAGATAATCGTCAGATTATGAGACAGCACGTCTAGGGCATCAAGATGAACCATATATATCTTAATCTGACGCGCTTGAGTATTTCAAAATAGCGAATTTTTTTTGCACATTCTAATAATAACTGCGAGTTTGCGTCACATCTAAACCGTCAGATTATTATATAAGAGCTTTTTTTTAGGTTCACTTAACATCCCCTTAGAAAATCTGACGCGCCCGATGAAAAAATTTTTTTTTTCATTTTCAACCCTCAAGTACGACCAACCCCATCATGGAAACAATCAGTTTAACATGCGTACATCTTTAAAAATGTGTAGGACATGGATGCTATCAATATCTGACGCGCTCGAGTATGTCCATGCAACAGTTTTTTTTTACATTTTTGAAACTCTGTAGCCGCTCCCCCCACCGATGAAAAGGTATATCTTATATGACATTTTTTTCTTTTTATCATCTAAGCTTCGCAACCCAATAGGTCTCTATGACGCTCGAGTGAATCCCGAGTTAGCATCGTGGCCTACCCTACTATATGGCTTTTAAACGATATGTAATAAAAATCAGGTTTTTATTTTATAAACGGTAAACAATTGGAACAGAACTTATGGCCAGGCTAGGTATGTCTAGCTAGGCCCGGCGGATATATCAATAATTACTAACGCTCATTTAGATTTAAATATGAAGTGGGAAATTTATTGATGCAAATATGTATTCTGACTATATTTACACAAATAAGCCCTCATGCCAAAATTGTCACTTGCCTTCTTGGACTAGAAAATTATTGTAATTTTTGATAATGTATTTTTATATCATATGCCATGTACTGTACTAGTGACGCAACGAATGTGAATACTTACAATAAATATTCGTATTCGTAAATTAGCGTTTTACCGAATATTACAATGGTATTCAAACGAACAATACTTGTTCTGCATTACGATATTCATATCTCTTAGGGTTGAATTCATAAAGATCATTAGACGTTATCATACTTAAATATCTGTATTATCAGATTTTTTTTACTAACCGAAATACCTAAGGTACTCTAATATTACACAGAGAAGGGCCCTAAAACCCACACCAAAAGTGTTATTTTCTGGGAATCCTGTCTGGTGTGGGCCCATGACTTAGAATATCTAAGTATCCAAATGTGTTCGGGAATGTTAAGCAATGACAATTTTTTTTTATAAGTACTTAAAATTAATAGATACCTAAATACGAAAAAAAAAACAGTTGAATTGAATTCTATATGAAAATGAGTGCTTTTTGTTATGTCGCATAGCGTAGTACACTTTCAAACGCACGAAGACAGATCGAACCTCCGCAGGATCCGGTACTATAACAATTTTCCGTAACTAGATAGATCGCGAGAGCAAGTGACACAGCCTTCCCCTTCGACGGTTAGATTTACACTGAGCTCGCAGCCGGGGCACGGCCGCGCTCGCGGAAATTCAGTTTTTTTGATGCTTTATTAGACCGAATTTCCATTTTACTAACTTTTAAACAATACGATTAAAGATCAATGAATTGTCAATGTTCTTGCGAAAGAGCCGTGTAAATATCACTTGTAGTTTAGAAGCCTTAGGGAATTGAAAATTGAAAACGACCCTATTTCAACATTATTTTTTCCATAGTAATTATTGCTTTAAAAAAAAATCCAACTATAATTTTTTAGAAGAAATAGTCAAAAATAACATATATTTTTTTCAGATTTTTCCGTTGGCTAGATTACGAGCCTTAGGACTTTAAAAATCACCATTCCACGTACGGAGTCGCCTTAATATTAATGTCATTGTATCAGTATACTTAATTTAATGCAGTGTTATCAAATATGTACCAGAAATTGGACATATCAATGTGTACCTATGTGATATGGCCATTGGCCAATACATTGTTCAAATGGTAATTTTTTTTAAATGTGTATAAAATATATGCAGTAAATTGGATATAACATGAATGTGTTTCAGGCCAAAAAAAAATCTCAAATTGCTTTGATTTCAACACTATCCAATTTATTAGTATTCTTTATTGGAAGAGAGGTGCTTATTATCTTAAAAACACAACACGCAAGCTTTTTGTCTGCGCTTGCTAAAAACTTAAGGAGGAGTCTGGGTCTGACACGGTAATACATGGCTCCTTTGAATAATCTTTGTTTTACACGTTATTATTTAATTCAAGTTACTTTCAAAACTGACTTAACAAATTAATGTTGTTTAGTTTGAAGTGAAGAATGTATGTTTTTATTTATTGCTCCAATTACAGGCAACACCCGGTATATAATAATACTGCATTGTGCACCCCGTTAATAATTTTACATCGCCACTATTTAAACGCTCACCAAAATGGCTTTTATACCTTAAAACTAAATTCCAAGTAAAATGAATTGCCTCCATATAAATTAAACCCACTCTATACAGAGCTCCCTAAACTAAATAATTTTGTATTCCAAAATCAATATATAGGTACATACACCAGAATAATTTTACGTTGAGTCCGTATATCTATTTGCTTCCCAAAATGGATTTTTTGCTCACCAAATATTGTGTTCATAAAACATCAACATTAATACCAAAAACTGCATTCTAATTTGCTTTAGTGTAATCAAATTATCTAACCTTTAGTCAAAATATATTATTGTCAATCTAAAATTACAATAGCTTCCCTTTATTTCTCTACCCGCAACCCGCCCCCACCAAGCGACGCACAGGCCGGCAGGCCTGTGGCCAGGCGAGCTGCGCAGGTCCGACTTGGCTTAGGTTAGGTACGACGACGAGCGAAGCGAGGAGGAGTGTTAGGTTGAACTGCGACCCTAACGAGCGAGCGAAGCGAGCGACCCGCGCAGGTCCGACTTGGCTTACGATTACTAACATTAACTATTTCACCTTAAGGCAGGTCCGACTTGGCTTAGGTTAGGTACGACGACGGCAGACTGACTTTAATTTTTTATTTACGGCACTCAAGGATTGTGTCTCTGCAATACACAATTTATTATTAATATTTATTAGTTTTAGGGTATAAAAGCCATTTTGGTGAGCATTCAAACAGTGTTTGAAATTAATAAAGAGTCCGATGCTGATTTTTTTACAGACAGACATCTATTTGAAAATAGTAATAACGCAATAATTATATTTTTTCATAAGGGTCACTGAAGGTTTTTAACCAAAATCCTGTAGAAGCGTAAAAATTCCTGAATTTACACTTAGCTTCACAAAATAAGAAGTGCCTTTAGAGGTTCCACTCGAGATCATTTACTTCCAAGTTATCTTTAGCGGATATCGGATTCTATTTAACTAATTTTAATTAGTGACGATTTAAAAAGCTTTTTTAACTCTAATTAAGATTATATAATTGTTTGTTCTTAATTAAAGGAAATAATCTACACCCATTTAATATCAAGGCTAATGATCTGAAAGATACTTTAATCTTTTGTTCATCTCCACTAATTAGAGGGACATCGGGTTTGTTTTAAACTTCCTAAGAAAATTGGTGTAGGGCGATAAAGAATTGTTGACGAAAAACAATTTAGATTTAAGTGAATTGTTATAGGTACCAATCTGCATATAGCTGATAAGTTCTGTATAAATAATGATGGAAGGCTGCAGAGAGGAACGTTCTTACTTACCGTTGGTTATTATATTACCTATGAAAGAAAACATGCCCAAGTATTTGGCGCAGTTCGTCCCTAGGGAAAAGGGTTTATACAGTATTTGGACGACAATTAAATAATATTTTTTTTGGATATACCTTGTTATATAGGGATCTACAAACTGCAACGGTTTAATTCTTTTCTCATCGTGGTTTTACCGAAATATTTTTTTGAATGTTCGTCATGATAATTTACTTTCTTTTTGGCTGGAGACCTTCAAAACCTTATTTAAAAAAAAAAAAAAAAAAACAATATTTCTGTTTGATACTGACATGACTGTGTTAAAATTTGAATGGTTTGACACTGAAATGTGTCAAAATTTCATCAGTCAAAAATAAAGCAAACCGTCACGTGTTTTTTTGGATAAACCATGGTGAGAAGAATTAAAGAGTTGAAGTTTGTAGATCCTTATAGCAAGGACTATTGAAAAGAAATATGACCAGGCGCGGCGCACTCCGCGTTTAACGTTCCCCGCTACAAGTACATGCCGGTCGCCTCATATATGGGGACTATTCAGTGGCTGCCACGCTCTGCCAAATTACGTCGCAAGTGAAAGTACCGCATTTGTCTTTTTATACTAGTGTTTAAATGAATAAAAAGATAGCTAAACAATATTGCATCGTAGCAGGATGCAGGAATTTGCTCGAATTCGGATATATACCAATATTAAATTTGACAGTCACCAATTTAAAGACGGCAAAACAGTGTTTAGAAGTTATCCATTTGTCACTAATGTGTCATGTGTACCTATATTATTGTGCGTTATTAATTTATTATCGTCCTTTGTAAGCAAAAGCAGTCTTTTTTTATTACTGCATCACACCACCACGCCTTACTATCGCTATTTTTTTATTTGTTAGGTTGCATTATTCTTCTTTATACGTATTATTATAGTGTTTAAAAATAAAACAACAAGATTTTGTATTCCAGTGGTTCGCAGCAACGCCAATAAAATGTAGCCTGGTGGTGAATTAAATTTGTGTAAATTTTGATATTTATTATTTTATAGTTAAATAAATACTGAAAAAATATATATTATGTATCAATAATAATAATTTGCTCTCTATATTGAATGCAAGAAATAAATGGACAATACATTATTATTATTAATTCAGTAAGATTAGCTGAAAATTTGGCAAAATGAAAGGACAACTTTTATCTATCAGGATATGTAGGTTATAGAGCCAAGTTTAATTTTATCTACTCTCCCCCCCTCTCAGGGGTGAGCGTCACCCCCCCGCGCCCTCGAATGTGTCCCGGAGCGCGGTATTTTCCACTTTAGAAGAAAACCGTGTACGATACATACAAAGTGTATAGGAACGAAATAATCCTGAATAAATTTACTATAAACCTTTCATACATACAAAAGCGATAGCACTTATACAATCAGCGCAATCTGTTACCAAATACTAACGTTTTTAATTATTGATCTTTTTTTTCTGCTAAAAGGTTAGTTATCTCAAAAACTGCACACTTCTCGGCCAAAATATGTATGACAAAAGTAAAGAATAGACAATGTTCTTTCTAAAAATGTATAATTTATTTCTGTTACTCTTTAATTTACCGTTGCAATGCTATTTTTAAAATTTAAGTCATTTGGCCATTATGCGAAATATAAATATTCGTACTAGTTAAACGGTGTTACTTGCAATACCATAGACTTCTTATATGTTTTTCTGTAATCTACAAATATTGAACTATATCCTGTATTTTTTTTTTTTTTTTTAGACTTACTATTTAAGGAAATACGGGGTATGTGGGGAAATCGTCAAGTTTTGCTCGTTTTCGTAAATAACTTCAAAACCGTTTAATTTTGAATTATTAAATATATATATTTGAGATATTCATAATGTACTCTTTCATTTGATATGTCACACGATATACTTTGCTATTTTTTTTTTCTAATTTACCCCTGAAATCTGGCCCCCATGTTTCAAATTACTTGATTTACGTTACGTTACGTTACATTTCCATATTTGGGTCATCAATTTACATACGTGTACTAAATTTCAACTCAATCGGTCCAGTAGTTTCGGAGAAAATTCGCTATGATTATAGTAGGATCCCTCGTGTGTCTGTGTCAGTCCGTCCGTCGGTCATAGCCAATTTTCTCCAAAACTACTGGACCGATTGAGTTGAAATTTTGTACACGTATGTAAATTGATGATCCAAACATGGACGTGTAACGTAACGTAACGCAAATAAATAAATTTTGACATGAGGGCCAGTTTAGGGGGCAAAATAGAAAAAAAAAATGGCATAGTATATCGTGTGACATATCAAATAAAAGGGTACATTATGAACATCTCAAATATATGTATTATATAATTCTAAATTAAACGGTTTTGAAGTTATTTACGAAAATGAGCAAAACTTGACGATTTTCCCCACACACCCCTTATTTCCTAAAATAGTGAGGCTAAAAAAAAAAAAAAAATACAGAATATAGTTCAATACTTGTAGATTACAGAAAAACATATAAGAAGTCTATGGTATTGCAAGTAACACCGTTTAACTAGTACGAATATTTATATTTCGCATAATGGCCAAATTACATAAATTTTAAAAATAGCATTGCAACGGTAAATGAAAGAGAAACAGAAATAAATTATACATTTTTAGAAAGAACATTTTCCATTCTTTACTTTTGTCATACATATTTTGGCCGAGAAGTGTGCAGTTTTTGAGATAACTAACCTTTTAGCAGAAAAAAAAGATCAATAATTAAAAACGTTAGTATTTGGTAACAGATTGCGCCGATTCTATAAGTGATATCGCTTTTGTATGTATAAAAGGTTTATAGTAAATTTATTCAGGATTATTTCGTTCCTATACACTTTGTATGTATCGTACACGGTTTTCTTTTAAAGTGGAAAATACCGCGCTCCGGGACACATTCGAGGGCGCGGGGGGGTGACGCTCACCCCTGAGAGGGGGGGAGAGTAGATAAAATTAAACTTGGCTCTATAACCTACATATCCTGATAGATAAAAGTTGTCCTTTCATTTTGCCAAATTTTCCATATATTGCAATCTAATTTTCTTGGATTATATTTTATTTAATCATTGATAACGCTAGCGAGGGCGTCGACGCGGCAAATGAGCCAATTCATTTTCACCGTTATTACACAGCCTCAACGTTCCGTTTGGCTTGCGCTGGAGACGACGACTTTAGAAGGGCCATAAATCATATTTTTTTGGCTAAAAAAAGCGGCTTTTGTAAAGATCAAAGTAGTGTGCCTTCTGATGTACTTGTACTATTATCTATTCTGTGATATGACTTAACAATCATCCAAAAACTGTACTTAGCCTATTGTGTTTTGGTCTCAATGGTGCGATCGGTGGATAGCAGAGCAATTCACTTCATGGTATAGGGTAGACTAGTTCAAATGTAGTCCTTACTCAGACATAAATATGTGCTAAATCTAAAATCCATTAAGTCTCGTCCGTTCAAGCAGGCTGATTGTTTTAGACATTTTTCTTTATGGTCATGTTGTTATGAACATGTTTCTTAAGATATTTTCCCAGCCAACCCAGACAAAAGTTTGGTTGAACCTATCAATCAATATATTTGTAATAATATGAAAAAAAAATTTTTTTTTAAAGGAATAAGTCCTCTTAATCCCTCGTATGTCGTGTAAAATTTTGCTTAACAAAACTAAAATCATAAATAATGACACAAAGGTAAATTAAGAAAGAAAAATTGAATGCGATCTACTACAATCGAAGCGGGGTTTGAACCCGCGACCTCTGCGTTACCGGCGCATTGCTCTCCCAACTGAGCTATCCGACCGCTACGTCAGTCACACCAAATCTTTCATCCCTTAATCCTTTACGCTACTGGAGCGCCCTCTGCGTCATATGTTTTTTGAAATGCTTATTGCGCATTAGCCATACCCTAGGATGTGCGTTTTACACGCACGATCCCCAATCCCCATTGCTTTACAGCAAGTGTGAAGACTGCGAGAGAGATGGCGCTGTTCTAAATATTTCTTTGTGTCATTATTTATAAAAATAAAAATTTGGTATTACCACATAAAAAAAAATATAGAATCGATAAAAAGATTCTATACAAATATTTAAAACTAAAATCAGCTGATATTTTAACATACGATGGGTTAACCCTCTTTCTCGCAACGTTAAGTATACTCAACGCCCAAAACAAAAAAATCCTGCCAAGTTGTTTTCGATTATATTCAGAACTTATAGTTATAAAATATTTCCTTATTTCCTAACGAATCTTTACCGACTATGTTTATTGCCCGGACGCACATATTTTGTCAATTCGCGGCAAAATGGTGCCGAAAGAACCGATGACTGTGGGAAGTAAGGTAAATAATAATTCATAATAAATATTTATCAACATAATATCGATTGAATTACGCTTACAATTGATTTTTAAGGGTATGAGCTTTGTGTTCTGGTATATTTCTAACAATTTGGGTGTAAGACTTGAACGTTATTTGGTTCCCAATATGCGTGTTGAGTATTCTCAACATTGCGAAACTTTGAGAGACACACCTACTTCATTGCATGTTGAGTATTCTCAACATTGTCCATCTACGCACAATATACACTCTGCTTAAATTGTTGAGTATTTTTAACATTGCGAAGTTAAGGTTATATAAATGATAAAGGGTACATAATATATTTTCCGTATGTATATGCCAAAAGCTGTTTTTGTGCCTAATATTGCATGTTTATTTATTGACATGTTGCCTGGATGTGGTGCGTGCTCCATGGTTAAATAAAATGAGCCAAGAATTGCAGAATCTTCAGACAGCAGCAATCATTCTGACGAAAAATTGAGGCTAACCAAAATATTAACTCTCAGAACCTGTCTGATGCTGATGCAAACTTTGAACCGCGATCGATACCACCTTCTCTAGAAATACTAAATTTGTTAGAGAGCACAGATGAAGAACCTAGACATATCTTGGTGAGACATGCAACGCACCGGTCGCAGATATTTGCCCTTAAAACACATGAAAACGTAACGAGGCATCTACATTTCGCGGATAATTGCAATATCGATAATAACCTCTACTTCAAGATTCGTCCATTCATGGAAAAACTTAGACAAAATTGTTTGAAACTTGAAGAAGAAAGGCGGCTTAGCATAGATGAATTGATGGTGCCATATAAAGGAACGAGAGCGGGTTGCAGACGCCAATATCAGCCAAAAAAGCCGAAGAAATGGGGATTCAAATTATTTGTACGTGCTGGAATATTTGGACTCGGTTATGACTTCCTTCCATATGCTGGAGAAGACACGTTTTGATTCTGTTCATTTACAGACTAACCAGCCAGCTAGCTATCGTATATTTCGATATTTTTTTCACGTCCCTGGAGCTGATACGTCTACTCCGTAATAAATATGGAATCTTTAGTCTTGGGACAATAAAAAACAACCGCCTTAGGAGTCGTCAGGACAAATGCTCCTCGGAAAAAGTACTGTCAAAGAAGGCTAGAGCGAACGAACAGTATAACGGAGAACAAAAGAAAATGCCGTTGTAGAAGTATCGGATTCAAATAGCAATGGAGATGCTGAAGAAAAATAGAATTGGACTTTTGGACACGGACATGGCAATGCGTGCCAAAAAACAGCTGCAGTCCCGAGACCTCCTACTGCAGACAATATGATAATACGGGACACTTACCAGGGTTCACGACCTACGGACGATACAATTATTGCAATAATGGCTTCACAAACTTGCAACGTTAAAAATATAAAGTAAGACGTGTCTTGTTTCGAAGAAATAGTGTTTTTACTCGTTTCATGTAGCTAAATTTATATTTTTTTCTCACAGAAAACATAAATGAGTCATCTATTGCAACTTCCACATAATCCGCAATGTTAAGAATGCTCAACATGAGTGGTATGTTCAATGTTGGACAATGTTAAGTATACTTAACATACATTTTCTAAAAAAGTTTACATACAACATTTTTTATTTTATTTTTCCTAGGCTTACAATTACCCTATTAACTTATTTTCATGCCCAAAACTAAAAAAAGTAAAAAAATATATCTTGCGCGTTAAAGGGTTAATTATCTTGTAGAATCCTTACATAAAAAAACGGTTGTGTAAATATTACTCACGAATTTTCAACTTACATTCCCTAGGAACCAATGTTTGAGTTCGCGAGCAAACATCGGACGAGAAAGTTTCAAGAATACAATTTGTTGAAGTTGAGCAACCAAGTTTTGATCAGCGTAACTGTTCCTTAGTTCAGCTTTTAATGTAACAGTTTTTATAGTTTTACAACTGTTTCAGATAATTAAAGAATAACAATCATTTGTTTTCATATCTATCTTAAACTCATGGTTTTAATTCGACGAGGCCTATGGATATCCTTAATTTACCCATTAAGATTACCTTATCAGGATTTCATGGGAGACCTGCTCAGATAAGGAATCTTTAAATACCTAATCCTGGCGTATATATTTTGTGATTCTGTGAGAAGAACTATATAGGAGAGATTGGCCGAAACTTTTCCACAAGAGTGACTGAAAACATACGTATTTAGTATGAAAAATCGACATATCCGGGGTTCTGCACTAACGGAACATTCACTGAATTTGGATACGTCTCACTAAATTCGGTTAGATAAGGTAACTGTATTTTTAAGCGTTTCTAGCTTATGTTAATAAACGGCTTTTTGGCTTCAAAGTAACGATATGCCGCCAAGTCTCTTAGTAATTTTATGAAAAATTTTGATTTTTTTTTTTATCAGATAGAGCTATTTGGATTATACGCATTTCGCTACGCTATCGAATGGTAAGAAAAAACCAAAAGTGCGTATTTCAGACATAGCGCCTTTCGGCTTAGCAGGGCAGTGTACTGGTGAGAGCAGTTTTTAGTTGCGCGGAAAGTACGGGAGGCTATAGAAATTAGTCGTCATCAGTGCTCATCATCAATCATGGTCAGTGCCCCCCACCTGGAAAACGGTTTTAGATACTACATCGGTGGTTAGTGTGGACGAGACCCTTAGCAAATGACGTAGTGAGTGTTGTATGCATCCTTGTCGGTAGCCAATTTGCCAGACCTTGTTATTTCAATCATAGCTAAGGGGTAACACGCGCAGTTGCTGCCCCTGTTTGTGTCATGGGAAGCAGATTTATGGTATTTAAACACACTAGGTTAGAGTAGCGAGGTGATGATGATGTTCTTCCATCCGTCGATGGCGACACCCTGATATGCACATTTAAATCTACGTTTGCTTACGTGCGTGAGCGCGGGCAAGAACAGATAAACCCAATTTGGTTTTAAACATGCTGCAGCATGTAGCTTAATATAGTTCCCATCCCCATTACCATGTGAGTTATAATTATAAGTGTAGTAATAGGAGACCTTGTGCTCAGTTTTATGGAATTGATGTTTGTTTGGCGTCAGGATTTGCAAGAAAGTGCCCTCTAAGTTATAAAGACCCGTATTGACAGCATTTCCCCAGTCCGATCTAGGATCTGCCAGCTTCTCCTGCGACTCACATGGTATACCCCACGGAGTATATGGAGATGGCATTCAGCGCAGTTTGTTCTAGCACCGCTGTAGCCGACTTTTACACGCACACAATTATATTCGTATTAAAATAAGGTTTTACAACAAACAGAAGTGAGTTGACATTGGCTGAGCTAATGTGTGCGATTTTCGTGGTCATACACTACTACGAGCAAAGTATCGAGAATTTTAGCCCTTATATGCATATCAGACAATGAATTTATTTTTATTATAACTTAAATAGAAATAAAATAAAAGGCAAATGAAACTTTATGATTCAGTACGACAAAGTCTCGAATTGACAAGAAATTGATTTCTACTTCCGTCAATTCAGTAGTGTCACTTTTGATATTAACGCTGGCAATAAATCACAAGGTTTTATGTTACAATTCTTAAACATTTAAAATTGAACCTTATCCTCGTAACACGAGGTTTAATTTTAACGACCCAGAAAATGTAATGTAAGCTCAGTCAGCGGTATGCATCTACTGATTCTAAAGGTAAAGGGCATGATCAAATCAAAATAGTCGATATCGATAATATAATAATATGTATAGGTTTATAATATATAATAGCATGTTCAAAATATTTATTTTGTATGGTCGTAAATTAAATTATAAGACCTTTTAATTTTTGGCGACGAAATCAAATATGAAAAATAAAAACATCACCTTACAAAATTTGGAACAGGTAGTAGGTAAATTATAAACGGAGTGGATTTATTTATTTTATCATATAAAATGTAAACAAAATAATTAAGGGACAATCGTACACAACTCGCCCTGACCTTATACTAAGCAATGCTTTTAATATGGGTACTAGACGATGATATAAACAATATATATAAATACATACATATAGATAACATCCATAACCCAGGAACAAAATATTCGAGTTCATCACACAAATATTTGCCCTTGCCGAGATTCGAACGAAGGACCGCCGGCTCAGTAGGCAGATGCATATAAACTGCGCCAACCTCGTCGTCAACTGACTAGCACGTTATTATATTGTGGATTAGCAAAACAATAATACTGTTTTAATCTAATGATTTTGTCACCCACTGCTATTGATTTCGCTGTAGGTAATAAAATTACTTGTCTGAATTAAAAAAAAACCAGCCTGGTGCGATTCTGACTCGCGCAAACTTCGTTCGGTACAAACTTTCACTTATCCCATCTTAATTGGCCTGGTTGGGTTAAGTTTGCATCTGAAATGTATGGCGCCGCATACAAACGAGGTGCAAATACTTATAAAAATAATGTAATAATTAATGTAATTTAATCTGCAAATTCTGAGTTTTAGTAATTATTTTTGGGTTCCATATTGGGTTGCATAAATTTTAAAGCCATAATGTCGGTGCGCATAACCACTTTTGTCATAATAGTCCTTGCGCATAAGGTGTAGGTATAGTCATTAATTGATCCGCATACATTTTATGACCATAATGTTTTTACGCATAAGTAAGGAATTTCATATAATTTTGGAGCATATCAACCTGAATCATAATCATTAATCGTCATAATGTTCTTATGCATAGCGTGCATTGGCGCATAATACTGAAGAACATAAATATCAAGTTCCTAATTTTTTATTTCAACATCAGCCTGGTTTTCTGGCAGCAGTTCATTTCTGAGGGGGTCGCAGTTCTTTCAAACCTAACCTAACCTACTTTTCTGGCCGATGTTCGTATTTGTAGGTTCACAATTCTAACCTAACCTAACCTACAACAAAGAGGTCAGTGTGGAGAAGGATTTCTTAATGCGGGGGGCTTTGCCCCCCGAGCCCCCCTTGTGGGGGGCTTCGCCCCCCGTCCCCCCTTTTTGTTTTTGTGCTCATGTAACTTTTGTATCATTATTTCAAATGTTATAAAGTATTATGATTGGTACATGTGATATAACTTATACTATGTAATTTCTATTGCCATTAATTATGAAAACCATAATTTATGCGTTGCTCTTCTTCGTACTATCAATTATTATGACATTCAATAATATTACTTGAAATTTTGTGCCGTACTAAATTATGCTTATGAAAAGCCTGCCAAACAACAATTATGACATATAAAATGTTATGCAAATAATAATTTAATTTATGACAAATAACATGTATGAGGAAAGCCATTATGCGAAATGAGTTATGACGGTCAAATTTATGACAAGAATTTTATTCCACTAGAGGTGATCCCTTATTTTTGACATAAGTAACAAATTGAAATATGTAACAATTAAGTATTTATATACTTTTTTATTTTGTTTGCATGCCTTTTTGGTAGAACATAAGCAACACTGTATATACCTGTATCACCTAATTTATTACTATGTTCTTGCAATAACCGAATTTGAATTTGAATTTGAATCAAACTTAACGCAACCAAGTTCTCCAAATATGATTTACCTATTTATTTATTTAATTAATCTTTATTGCACAAAAGTAAACGTATCGTACAAAAGGTGGACTTGATGTTTGAAAATGACTATATTTTTTAAGATTTTTATAAGTATTTGTAGTGCTTGCCAAATTTCATAGTTCTAGGTCATCGGGAAGTACCCTATCACTTTGATTCCCTTAAGAGTGTCGAAATGTACGTTTTTGCCGACATAAACGGCCGTATCTTTTTTTCACGTTAACGTAGAAGCTTTATTTTTTTTCACAGCTTTAAGGGACCCTAGACCTGAGTATATATACATATAGTGTTAATTTCAACTCGATACCTCCACGCGTTCTCGAGATAAAGGGTCTTGACAGACAGACAGACAGACGGACGGACGGACAACAAAGTGATCCTATAAGATTTCCGTTTTTGCCGATTAAGGTATGGAACCCTAAAAAACAAGGTGATAAAGTGTAAATTATATTATTAAAATGGACAAGTTAGTATGAAACACGAGCGGCTCACATTAAAACCTCCGTACAGAATATCGACAATTTATGGTTTAGACTTGTTCCCCCGCACTAAATTGTCAGACGGACGTATACATTGCGTGCTCCTAAAGATGTTGCGTGAATAGTTGCCATGTCAAGCTAGTAATGTATAATTGTCATAATGCACGGCAATATTTTACGAAATATTACAAAATAACGAATTTTATTACTTCCCAGTGAAATTAAACTGTATCAGGTATCTTTTTGAGTATGCAGATCTCGCCTGTGACGATTATAATGGCACAATTCGGCATATTTCTAATTTTTTGGGACATAATTACTCAAGCACGTTCGGATGGTAACTAAGTGACTGTTGACATCACGTTGACATGTATTTGGCAATTTGGGCTTAAGCTCGGTTACGCCTGCCCCGCCCAATACCCAGTCTATAGTATTCTTATGGTCTGTGGTATACCCGTTAAAAACAGATGGCATTTGAGAATGACAGCGCTGCCGTAAGAGTACTGTTAGTAGCAGTAGTAGATGAGGTAAACTGCTATGGACGGGCTACTGGAGAATTAGATGAGACATCTGGATGTGTACATGATTTAACGTTTACCAAAACATCTATTAGCAATGACTATGCCGTTTACTTTCTGCAGACATAAAGTTCACTAGACAATAATTATCTAGTGAACCTAATTATTAGGTACTCAAATTGCATGATATTTTTTTAAATAATTCTCTGCTTTGCGAACATTTATAAATATACCTAATCATTTGTAGTCAATAACATCTGAGCTGTAAATGGGCAGCGAATGAGTAAACGAATGTGAATGCTTCCGAGGTTTTAATTAATAGAAACGGTTCGCGAGTCTAGCTGAAATGTTCTGCGGCGTGACTTTAGAACACTTCCAGAACTTCAGCTTTAGACGCACGAGTATCTAAACAGATGTACTAAGTTTATATGTAAAGTCAATGAGGGCTAAATTTGTCGTAGAAAATGGGATATATTTAGGTATCACCATTACAAACATTTGCCAGAAATCCTATTTTGGTAAAATCAACCAGAACACAGTGTATCAACTACTGTAAAATTGGTGGCTTTTTTTAACATAATCAAATGACATTCGGATATTGTGAAATGCCAGAAGAATCATTCAAATCTGTAATCCAATCTGCAATTAGTAAATTCTCTTGAAGAAAACTCAGGTTTGGTAGGTACAAAAAGATCTTACAGTCACCGAAAATATAGCAGTTCAAAAGCTCTCAAATGAATCCGTAAACCTACTTAAAAAATGTATATATTTTTGTACATATACTCGTATGAATAGAACTTTTAAGAAGCGCGAAAAGTAGCGTCTCCAAAATGATGTGTTGACTACTGATTGTTGATATTCAGTACCCACATGAAGATAGTACAGCGCCCCTAGTGGTTACTTTGTAGAACTACAATTCTCCTGACTGAGTACTGTCACTGTAAATTCATGGTAAAGGCACCGAAGTCTTTCTTTGGAAAGTTCGGCGCCGCGTGCAATGGGTAGGTCACGATGCGAAGATTTCCCAATGATACGACACAACCCTTTAACGCGGCGAGTGTGTTGGACACTTTATTCATCGGAAATGGGAGTGGTTTGCTCTCATAATACATTGGGAATTTTAGTCTTTTGTTGATAAAGTCCGTATATAGCCATATTTGTGTGAGTAGATGTACATGCACATTGGCTCTGTGTGGGTGAGCCGGCACTGAGCACTCCCGAGCTCACCCACACAGAGCCAATGTGCATGTACATCTACTCACACAAATATGGCTCACCCGCGCTCGTGAGATAAAAGTACTGTACTTATATTAATATACTTACTAGACCCGCAACTTCGTACGCGTAATTTTTTATACCGTAGTAGTCGGGTAAAATGTATCTTTGGATGTCCACCTGTACTGAAATTGGTTAAAATGTGTCTAGCCGTTTCGGCGTAATGCGAGGACAAAAGAAAGTATGCCCAACAGATGTGGCGCCATGGCCTGACGCCACGCGCCCATACAAAACAAATGACGATCCTGCATCACGCTATTAAGATTTTTCCTATCATGACTCTATATAGAAAACTGATTATCAATACTTATACTTATTCGATTACTATTCGTATAAATTAATTCGTTTTTCCTTTCTCAAACTTCTAAGCTCTGTAACCTCTTAAATAACGCGAGTCGGGCGTTTCCGGCATAAATTTGTGGCATTTCCGGTCTCTGCCTCTATTCCTGCGGGCACTCACTAATATTTCAGCCTGACGTCACATCCGGAGTTTACGCAAATGTAAATGTTGCGTTTACAAATTATTCAGATTATGTTACAAGTGTTGCTTACTTACTTTTATTTAGAGTTTAGGTACATGACGAATAATGTAACAAGATTTTTGGCTTCTAAATATAATAGTAGGTACGTTATTACTGCAGAGACCGCGAAATAGGGGATTGAAGGCAGAGTAGTAATAGATCTAGAGATACGAGGCCGACAATCCCTTTTCGCGCTGAGGCTTGTATAGTGCTTTTCTCAAATAAATCCAAGGAAATAATACAAATGTTCAACGTATATATTCATATAGGTAGGTAAGTATTTTCTTTTATACTATGCCCGCCAACATATTACTTTTTTTTTAATTATTATATTTTTAATTCTTTTTAATAATTATGTTTCTGCCACCAAATGTTAAGATGATTCAATTTATAAAAAAATTACAACACCTTATTAGTTAGATATTGTTATATTTTTTTTTTACAATAAACGTGATTCCTTGTTTATTTTATTGAATATCTGTTTTAATCTAATTGAATGATCTAGTAAAATATAAGAAATAAAACGTAAATAAACATGCACAAACTACGTTTTTTTATTGGTAGTATGCCATAGATTATCAATAAAAGAAATAAACCCCACTGAAACAAAAGACAATCTATTTGTTGGCCACGGCCATAATGTTGTATGAAATTCCTTCATTGACCTCTAATTTGAAATTAGAACGAATCTTCAACCAGTGCTATACAAAGACGTATTTCGCGTTCTATTACCACGAACATAAGAACGACATTTCCTTGGATGTTAGAAAAATTATTTAAATTTAAATTCAATTTTGCCTAATTTGTGAAGTTACATGAGCTTGGAGACGGGGATAGTTATATGTAGGCAGATGGAGTATGAAACAAACACATTTTTAAGAGATGGCCTTGACAACGAACGGACTTGAATACTAAGGCTTGATTTGGACTCCATCCAACTATTGGAATCCTAGATGCTGAAAGATAATCTAGAACCACTCCGCTTTTTGGAGCAACGTTGGCTCTATGTATTTATATTCCTTCTGATTAACAAATTTTGTTAGTGCCGAGCGCACATGTAATTACTTATTACATTTTTCTTTGTTATTTATGTAAATTTTGTTTATTAATTACCGAGTCGTAGAAAAAGTATTGTACTGTATGCAACGACAAGTAAGTAAGTCATAAAATGCTCGTGGCATCTTTTGCTGCTCGCGTTTTTTGGCCCCTCTTATACAACTTTTGCATACAATACTATTGAAACATGTCTCCGTTTCGTTTCTATCTACGACAGAAATGTCACCATCGTAAAATTGTTGTAGTGTGGTGGTAAGTTACATAACTGATATTTCAGACAAACGTCTATTAAGTTTCAAGCCAGAAAACTGTAAAAGATCGAACAACTATTATTTTTTATGAAATATTAATTAAGCCATAAACTAGTTATAACGAAGCAAATACAATGAATCATTATAAGTATGTATGTTTTATTTTACCTTGAAAACATACTGCACAACGGAAAACCAACCATTTTCATTGTATAAGGAAACTACTTTATTTTAGTATGAATGCAGTCAGGAAAAGTCTCTTTAAGCACATCTTGATCTATATAGATAACCCGCAACTGACGTCCCTCGCCGCAACCTGAAACTCCCATCTCAACATATTTAAGTCTCTTTTTCCTGAAGACGGCTCGTTTTTCAGCAGATCTTTTCAGTACAAGTTATGGAAATAAAGCGACCTGTTTAGCGTTTTTGACATATAGTATGATATACTTTTGTCGCCTGTCCAAATTTTATTTTCTGCATAGTACAACAGAGTTTTAACTTGTGAAAATAGTCGGTCTTGAGTAGTACCAATTATACTGGTTCAAAATGAAGTTTTGTTCAAAAAGTAGAACAATGATGGTTAGGCTATACAGTATACACTCGACAATTAGGTATATACTCATAAAGCCTTGGAATAAATTAAAAAAAAATTGGTAGTGGTATGATTAGATATCTAAAAATGCTTATGCGATAATTTTTAATTGATTACAGTAGAAAAAAAGGGAATTTACGCGAGCAAAATGGCAAGAACTTTCTAGTATGTAAAAAGTACCTATTACTGCCTACTTTATTGCCTAAATAATACTTAGACATAGTTCGGAACGCGGCCAGATCGAAGTGGAACTGGGCCACGTTAAGCCCATACCGAATGACTTGTAGGCTAAAAATGTACAGAATGGAAGTCATATGAGTATGACTCAAAATGAAGATTGGTCAGAGCTCCTTGGCGATGCCTTACACTTCTTACTCAAGGATTGGCTAGATGCAGCACAAAATAGAGTACAATGTAAAAGAGGGGGGGTATTTGCCTGGGACAGCAGTGGGACAATAGTGGGATAGGCTTGTAATACTAACACTTTATAACTGCACAAAAGCGCAGACTCTAAAATAAAATAGCCATTAAAACGCTTTACATAACAAACTATAAAACTCCCGAAGGCAATTTCCGGCACATTTTCTGCTATTAAAGTTAGATTTCATTCAAAAAAGTTGAGATTAGTTTTTAAACTTCCATCTCATCCCTTCCACCACCCCTTATTCTACCAACTTTACGAAATTGAGGGCCATCGTTAATCACCGGATGTGACGTCGGGTCATGTTTCCCTCCGTGATTAAGGCGCTAAAGCTTTCGCAAAAGATAAGATAAGATGCGGTCGCGATGTGCTCCAGAGTGTTTAATTAGAAACACTATATCTCTGCTAGTTGAACTTTAATTGAGAGTTGTTTGGAGTCTACACGTTTTACTGTAAGTTACGTAAGATATGCGACAACATGTTTTCTTTATTGAACGAGCGAGCAAAGTGTCTCCGTTTCAGCTTGGCCTAAAATTCTCTCGTATCTCGCAACATCCGGATGTTCCGTTTGTCCGGATGTCCGTATCTCCAGATTTCCAACTGTTCTCGCGTAAAGTTTGCCTTCCTCAACCGTTACTCATGATGTGAGTAGGGCCGTCAATAATATTGAATTTTATTTGAATAATTACAAATTCTCTCTACAGCTCTTAGAGCCACTAGAGGTAGTAATAGTATTTTATGCAATCGTTGCACAATGAAGGTTCTTAAAGTCGAGTACCGCGTTAAGGTCACGAAGTTTGCCGAGTGGCCTAAGTAAGGTACGAGATTTTAAGACCTAATTGTGTAACTATTGCGTACAATACTTTTTATACGAGCAAAACACAGAAAATATTTTTTTACTTTAATCGTCATTCCCCACTAGGAATGATTTTTGATGTTTTTTGACAAGTAATTTTTACCAATCAGTGAGCAGTAGCGTGCTTTTTTTTAATCAAATAAGCTGATGTTCTCTTTTTGAAATTATTAGAATTGAGTAGAGAGATGTCTTATGAATATTAAAGTTCTGTAGCGGGTACCATGGAGTATATAATTTTGGTACAGGATTAAAAAGTGCGTTATTGAGATTTTCTGTGAAATTATAATTGACAGATAAAAGTACGCGAGTATAAAAAAATACTTAAACACTCGTTGAAACAACCTAACCCATCTCTTCCAATCTCCTTTGCATCAAATCCCTTGAAAATTTCACTTGTGTAAATTCTGTGTCAGCCCGAAAGGCACATAACTAAAATGTCATTCAGCGCTGTCGCTCCAGTTGAAACAATTTACTTCCTCAGATAATGCACAATTGAAAAAACTACAGAAGGACATTTAAATTATATTTTATATTTTTAAAGCTTATGAAACATGTAAGGTACCATTATTTGTGGGAGTGTTAAAAAAAATTGAATTCGTTTTTTCTTTGTGCTTTGGTCTTGGTATCAATGGTTTGATGTAAAAAAGGTGGTGGTATACATTAAAAATAATGACACATAAATGTATAAATAACAGCACCCTCTCTCGCTTGCTCGCTGCTGAAAACTAGAGCGGCAAGATGATAATATTAACGTATTCAATTAGAGGGCGCCTTTAAAGTTTTTGAAATAAACAATGCAAAGACCGACACACAATTCATAAGGAAAAAGATCATGTGGCGCTAGAATGGTGGAGAGGTTAACACTTTGGATGGGTGATCCAACTCCGGGGTACCGGATTCGATTCCCGATATTTTCCGCCAGGTTACGCATTTGAATTTTTGTTAACTGTTAAATTCAATATTTTATCTATAGTCTGGCTAATGAAATATTACTCAAATTTTTGGAGGGGAAATTTAAAAAATCTGTGGCTGGTCACACTTTGTGTAGTAGGAATTATAGTTTATATACTAGAAAATATTTTTGATTTTTTATACACACGTAAGGTACCTAGGGAAATAAGTTAAATATATGTTGACGTGCACTCATAGTCAGCTCACGTAATTTCTATCATTATGTATAGTAGGTACAGTCATAAGACAAACACATAAGCTTACACTTTCTAACCATGTACAAGGCGAAAAATTAAATTTAGTGTAAATAAGACCTAGTTCAATTATTCCATATATTAATCCATCACCAAAAGAATTACATACGTACTATGCCAAATTTCAACTCCATCGGAATGTTAGAATTAGAACTAGTACATAAAGTATAAAAAATATTTATAGAGGAGCTTCTCGTGACCTTTAACAGGTCGTCGGTCTTCCTTTTTGGGGACCTCCCGCCCTTCCGGTACGTGGACGTTACTCAAGAACCTTTCTGCCCAAACAACCATCGGTTCGACGAGCAGTTTTGTGACTCTCTTACCAAACATTATTATGAGTTTTCTGATTATTGTGAGTAATTAGCCGTATAATGGCAAAGAAGCACCCCTTTTTGTTAAGTCAGAAAGTGAACCTACTGCAAGCATTATCCGCTATGAGTAAATACAGGGTGACGGACAGCAATTCATTACTGGATTTTTTTCTCCCACTCTTTCTCTCTCTGAGTCAATTTGTTAGGATTTTAGCTTTTAATCTTTACATAGGTTAATCTGGATTGTACAAAACTGGTATATGCACAAAATTCAATAGAACTAGTCGATTTATTTGTGTATTTGCTAGCAGTCAGTTGTTTTATATTCAACAATCAAATTAAACAAACCGTTCGATGCATTTTTGCATTCGTATTAACATATAAATTAAACGGCATGCAATTGGAGAATACATTTTGTGTTCCATGCTCTGGAGTTTCTGTTTCAGTAATCGGGCCTTAATTCTATTTATATTGACAATGACATACAGTCGTTTACAAATTTAACTAGCCTTTGATATTACGCGAAACAAAAACATTAAAATCAACGTAACTGCTTAACAACGTAACCTTTAATTTGTTTAAAGAAATTCTTTTTTACGTACCTCATAAAAAAGTGAGGCATAGAAAATAATTTAACCAAGTATCATATTGAATTACAAAACTGAGAACCAAGACGTAACACAAACATCGTTACAAAAATAGAACATTAACCAGAGCCCGAAAATCCGATAGTATCTCAGCTAAATCTCAACTTATGATGCCCCCATACAATTTAATATTGCAAAATAAGGACTGCCTACCCTTCCGAGATTGTGGTCATTTGTTACTGAAGTTTTATTTTTATTAAGGTCGGGTCTTTTGATATATTTGCGGGTTTAAGCTGTGCCTCAGTGACCTTGAAGTTTTTAGGAAAATGCCGTTGGAGATATGAAGGTGTTGTGGATTTCAAAAAAATAAGAATAGTATAATCTGAACTGTTAGACAGACTATGAGTTTTCTTTTCCTAGTTTGACTACGGAATTTTGAAAACACTTTCACCTACGTAACTTATAAGTCTCGTATTTCTAAGTAGTTTTTCATTGTTAGGTTTTTCCTTTTTTAAGATTTTTTAATCACATAGGTACAACATTGAGTCAATCCTATATTCAAGGGTGCGTAACTGTCGCTATAACAACTTAATGACATAATATTGGTCAATATAACGAACGAGTGATATAATAAACAATACCTAGGTTTCTGCTTTCCATAGCCATACAGCGTGGGAATGCTGCCTGCGTCATGCGCACCCTACCTAGAGGTCTTAGTTTTATAAATTTATTTTAATCTTAGTTTTAATCCCATAAATTTGTTATTTTTTATGTTTAATTTTTTGACCCATTATAAATAATTTCTAAATTTAACAATACCTATAATAATATTTATGATATGAAGTTCATTTGATATAATACGTTTAACGGCTCACTACATACTCAAACTACTCAAACAAAAAAATAAAACTGTAATAGAGTCATGGTTAGGTACGACGACGAGCAAAGCGAGGAGGAGTATTAGGTTATCTTGCGAGTATATAAACGTTATAACAAATATATTTTATACTTATTGAAATATACATATACATATTACCTAATGAAATTATACTAATTGTTGTTATATCAAATGAAACATTATATGAAATGTTGTTATCTAACCACTAGATTGCTTTTGGTAACTACGGCTACCTGTCACCGCTCTTATTTTATTATATTTAAATAGAGTCCAACTCAAAATTCGAAGCAATTGAGTGGCTAATGAAATTGTATGAAATAATGTTATAGCCATCATTATCATAACACACCCTATATTCACAATAAGTTAAATAAACATATGTATATGTAGGAGACATAAAGTACCAAGCAGTCTCATTTATTAGCCCACATGAAAGCATGTTTACCCAAGTCCGTAATATCAATCCTTTTTGAGTTGCAAAGAAAAGAGGAAGTAAAAATAAACATAAAAGTAGGAATAAATGTTTCAACTCTTAAAGATTGAACAGGGATCAAAGGAGTATGTTTCTATGCTTTTGACCTCATTCTTAAGAAAATCATTTCAATATAACAGAAAATTTATTTTCACTAAGTAAGGAATGATTGGAATGCAATCACTTTTTATGTAGAAAAAATTGCTTTTAACGAAAATTATTCCTATTATGTGTAAATTAAATACATGAGCACTTGTAAAAAACCTAACTGAGTACCTGACTATGTCACTAGCATTCGAGGTTTAGCGGTAGTGTATTTTATTTTCCATATAATTTTACTGTGTGGTTAGAGTTAGATTATTTATTTTCACTTTTATCAAATTGCCTGTTAATAACCAAAATTCACTAAAATGTCTGTCACTTCTCCTGAAAACCTTGTATCTAGTTTATAGATTGATACTGAAAGACAAGCTTTGTTTTAAGTGGGTATTCGTTACTTAGTGAGTTTTCGTTGTCAACATGCGAAATACAGTCATTCTCAACTGACGCTTTTTTTAATTTCACCTCTAAACAAGTAAAAGAACCTATACAGATACGAGTATGGAAGCTCACTGGTCCTAGGCTGCTCTTGTATACAGATTGATTGAACCTGAAACTATAGTCGGTGGTTTTATCACCTAATGGCGATCTGTCAGCCTCCAACCGCAAGCTGGAGCATAACAAATTATCCTTAGCCAATTTATCTCTGAAACAAAGGAATATTAATGGTAGCCTTTCATACAGTACAATGATTTTGTACACCACATTCCCTTCTGGGAAGGGCATATATGGTATTAAAGTTTAGATTTCACTGTGATCAGTTATTACCCACGTAATATTTGGTTCGAAGGTACCTTTGTCTTTCTCGTAATAAGAAAATCCTGGTTTATCAACGTGCAATTTGTGGACAAGAGGCTGTATGTATTTATGCATTAGTTCTCTTGTATTGGTAACCAAATGTAGTGGGTTTTTGACTTACTCCACGAGCGCAAGATAGCCAGCAAAAATGTCATACGTAACGCGTTACTAATAAGTATCTTTATTACAAATCACTAATAATGCTTTAATTATTTCATGTAGTTCTACTTGTTATCTTGATAAAAATTTGTTGATATGTCAGAAGCAAATAGCGTAGTCCTGAACCCTCTCGGAAAAACCCTGGTACCTACTCGGAAAAATATTGCTTAATTACTTTTACTTTAGCAAACTGCAAATATTTTAAAACGATTCTCATGATTGTTACAAATCTTGTAAAAAAAATTGTACACCTCAAAATGCTTCACAAAAAAAACGTATAAGTATATCCGCATATCCGCCTATAAACGTTTTTTTAAAGCTATTGTAATAACAAGGTCCACTGAGGGCAATTAAAAGTTTTCTTTTACTTTTTTGAATGCGTTACTATAGCGATGAAAAAATCCGGCGCCGAAGGCCTATTTTTGGCTTTATTCAGGGTGTGTACAAAGTTTACTAATATCGTCGTAAAATATAAGTACCTTCATTATTTATAAATGCTCTGCGAATATTTTTCAGTAAAAAACTGTACTAAAGAATATCGAATTCACTTCACAGAACAACGTATCAAGTATTTTTATTTTACCGAACCGAACTGCTACCGGTAAAGCAGGTTAGGTTTATTAATTGATTTAAATCAAATAATTGATTTTTACACATTTTTAGAATAGCACAAGATTTATCGCGATTATTTTATTACTGCACTCGACAGTCAGGGTCTCAGAAACGACTGAATATATAATATCAAAATATTGACTGAATAAATAATATCAAAATATTCTAGACTAGCTTTTGCCCGCGACTACGTACGCGTGGAACTTGATAAAAGGGATTATTAAAAGCGCCTAAGCAAATGTAAGAGCAATTGTGCTTTTGGTCTAATAATTACATTTCCTACAGGGTCACCCCAATAGAAATGTTCACTCACTTTTCAATCTTTTTAGGTATAATTTCCAGGATGAAAACTATCCTATGTCCTTCCTCGGATCTTAAACTATCTCTATGCCAAATTTCATTAAAATCGATTCAGCGGTTTAAGTTTGAGGAGGTAACAGACAGACAGACACACTTTCGCATTTATAATATTAGTATGGAGTTTGGATAGTATGGATATGGGAGGATTTATTGAATTGCCGCACTTGATTATTATTATTGGTTTGTCTACAAGGGTTGTCACTGGACTGGCCTGAATATTGGAAATATATAAAAAAGTGAAATATGCAATTTGTACCAGGCGGGGCGCACTCCGCGATTAACGTTTCCCGCTACAAGTACATGCCGGTGGCCGCATGCATGCGGACTATTCAGTGGCTGACACGCTCTGTCTCGGAACGCACGTACCTACACAATTTTCGCGCGCTCACGATTTACGTCGCAAGTGAACGTTCCGTATTCATCTGTTGATACCAGTGTTATATTATAATGGTGTTTAAATGAGTAAAAAGACAGCGAAAAGATATTGTATCGCAGCGGGTTGTAGGAACAATGATCGAAATTGGAATCACGCATTTTTCGCTCTCCCAACATGTCCGAAGGATGCCGAAAGGTAAGAAAATGAACATAATATATAATAATTAGTTACTGAATAATAATAAAAAACATATTGCAGGTTACTTCCATATTTAACACTGGTAATACTCAGAACAATTTTAATTGTTAAGTACTTATGTAATTTTGAATTGATTATTTGCTGCTATTTGTCAATTTAAATTCTAGTAAAATAAGTATGTCTATTGATAGATTGTAGATCGCCTATTGTTTGCCTCTATGTAATGTTAAGTATCATCTGTATTTGTATTTCTTTCTTCTTGAGGTGTGCAATAAAGAGTATTCTATTCTATTCTATTCTATTCTATGTCTACTACTAAATCAACAATCACAGAGGTTTTTATAATAATATTTGATATCACGTTTGTAAAATTACCAATAATGAATAAACGATTGAGTGATAGTTTGATAGGTAAGTATATAAAGTATATAAATAATAAGGTACAATAAATGTATTGGAAGAGATCCCTAATAGGAATAAGTTCGCCTTTGTACATGTTTTATTTGTTACAAGCGACCCGCCCCGGCTTCGCACGGTACGCGCCGTGCGTATTTTTAAAAATCTAAGCATACATAGGGGCAGACAGACAGCAAGAAACGACTTTGTTTTATACTAGGTATGTAGTGATGAATATATATGAATAAATAAATAAATAAATATCGGACAACTAAGCAAAAACAAAATTAAGCTCAAGAATTTAATTGCATGTTAAGGTAACGCATTCGTTGCATTATTTATTTTATTATATTATACGTATTAAAATGTTTAAAAATAAAGCTAAAATGTTTTGTGGCCTGGTGGTGGATTCAATTCGTCCAAATTCTGAGATTGATTATTTTATAGTTAAATAATGAAATAATAAATATAATTTATGAAGAATATAAATATATTGCTCTCTATATTGAATGCCAGAAATAAATTTATTGAATGGGAAATACATTTTTATTTTTAGTCGTTGACAGCCCTCGCTCTCGGCGACGCGGCAAGCGAGACAATTCATTTTCACCGTTGGCACGCAGCTTTAACGTTCCGTTTGGCTTGCGCTGGGGACGACGACTTTAGAAGGGCCATAAATCATATTTTTTTGGCTAAAAAAAGCGGCTTTTGTAAAGATCAAAGCAGTGTGCCTTCTGTACTTGTACTATTATCTATTCTGTGTTTGTACTTAAGTCATCTTACGTCCAAAAATATCTAGTACTTATTTTTAATATGTGTCGTTGTCCTTTCATCACACCTAATCGGCTGGATCGATTTCAACTGTTTTTGTTAAACAGGCATCCCAAAATAGTTATAGTTTTTTTTTTACATTGAAATAAATACCGGCTAAGTGCGAGGCGGACTCGCGCACGATGAGTTCCGCACCATCAAATAAAAAAAAACAGCAAAAAATTCAGGTTTTTGTATGGGAGCCCCACTTCAATATTTATTTTATTACGTTTTTAGTATTTGTTGTTATAGCGGCAACAGAAATACATCATCTGTCATAATTTCACTATCACGGTTCATGCGATACAGCCTGGTGATAGACAGACAGACGGACAGTGGAGTCTTAGTAATAATAATAATTTTACCCTGTAGGTACGGAACCCTAAAAAGAGGATTACGACTTTTTTTGCCGCACAAAGTTCGCGGGCACCTTCTATCTTCTAGTATGTTTATAAATACATTTTATATTTTCATCTGTTGCTGTCAGTTACTTTTAGCCGTATTATATATCGGAAGGCACTTTTATTAAGTTCCCCGCTTGCCTGCAGGCCTTTTTCATTAACTGAGCCTTCCTGGGGTTTCGCTCAGTATCGAATGAGTCTGCGAACGGCTACTTAATTTTGGTACACAATTTCATCGTATTTTAATTTGAATTTGGGTGTTTTAGGGTTCTGTACCCAAATGATAAATAGAATAGAATATAATAGAATAGCCATTTATTTATAGTTTATACATAACATTACAATTAATTCTACATTTACATTTTATACACAACTATTTAAAATTTTAAATATAAAATTTGAACATTAGAATTTTCAAACTATTTTATTTTATGAATTAAACTTAATTTAATAAAATGGCCTCTCCTTCGGTGAAGAAGGAGGATAAAAACGGGACCCTATAACTGTGCCTCCGCTGTCCGTTTGTCTGTTCGTCTGTCAGCAGGCTGTATCTCATGAACCGTGATAGCGAGACAGTTGTAATTTTCACAGATGAAATGTATTTCTGTTGCCGCTATAACGACAAATAGGCACTAAAAACAGAATAAAATAAATATTTAAGTGGGGCAACAAACGTGATCAAGGTTGCGTAAATTTTGCTTCACCTCATTTGTATCCGGTGCCATACATACCAGGTGCAAACTTAACCCGGCCAGTTAAGATGGGATAAGTGTTTGTAGGAAACCCTCGGTGCGCGAGTCCGAGTAAACATCGATTATCCCTTTCTTAAATCAACTTAAATCAAGCTTGACTCACCATATATTATACTTCTACCAGTAGGTAAATACAAGACACCTACCACCACTTCACGTATCTAATTATGTATGTATATCAGGTACGAACGAGGCACGGTTTAACGCGGACCTTTGGAACGCCACTCGTTCATTTTTCAAGCTCAGGAGAAATTACTTTTTTTCTACTCCTGTCAGTACTCTTTTCTGTCATTCGTTATAGTTATATAAAGATAGAATATTACTAAAACCTTGTAAAAGTATTTTATATCCAAAATAGTACTGTTTAACGATGTTATAATGTCGCCAAAAATAATTCCTTTTACACACAGATTACAAATCTTGAGTAGGTCTATTTATAGTATGTTCCAATCGATCGCTCAATGAAATACTACAGACCTCTGCATTACCTACAGTTTTTTTTAACTTATACAACCAAATGCATTGCTTCCAACTAAAAAAAAAACATATCTTCATTAGGTATATGGATGGATAGTAGACGTGTAACTTTAGGTATACGTTCATGTTTCACAGGCAAATGAACGATACTATAACTTATTATATTATTATGATATGATAAACAAAACAACTAAATAATTGCATCATGCGCCATTGGTGGTGGTCAACCGCAAATAGCAAGTTTTATATTATGTTTGTAGAAGTATTCGTTTTGGTCGGAGTTGTTTAAAATTTAGTTTTATTGTTAATCTAAAAATATGCAAAATAAACTATTTGATTTTCATATACAATATATTTTTTTAATCTTATAATTTGTGGTATTCACACAAACCTCCATTTATGACTAAGTAAAAGCAATTTCCAAGTATTGAGATATTTTTATTAAGAATTAGAGTTTTATGAAACCTGTGATCTGAACTGAATCCTTCAAATTAAGTTGTATGAGGTGCTTACGTATAGCCTTACTTATGTTTACCCATTGAGGGCCTAGGCAGCGTTGCGTTGCCAGAGCTACGGAAAAATCCGTGGATCTACGGAATTAAGGCTTTGTGCCCAGACCTACGGAAATTATTGGTGAACCTACGGAATTTCAGGGTACATTTATTTATCACAAAAAAAATCTGTGAAAAATTAATTGCAATCCTTTCTGAAACACTTGCTTTTTCCACCTACGTTTTTGCAAAAGTTACAAACTTTTAATAAAATTTTAAAATTAAGTGTCAAATGAATCATTGGAAAATAAAACTGTAGAACTACGGATTTTTCAAGCGACGATCTACGGAATCCTACAAACATTTCTGTCTCACCCTACAGATTTTCATAAATGTCACCTGGCAACACTGGGTCTCCTCAACTTATCCCATTATCCTTGCAAAGCTCCCTTCTCCAAGCTGTTTTACTGCCTATGCACCATATATCCTCCTCTGTGCAGTCCACCTAATTTTTTGGGTCCGATCAGATCTAAAACTCTTGTGGTAAAGATGCGAATAAGTAAATTTTGAGGTTGAGTCCTTACAGTAGGTATATTTGTTCTTACTTGCCTTTGTAGTAAACGAGATTATAACCTCAAAACTGACATTTTAATGACTAACTGTTTCCTACTAAGATCATTTTATTTTGTATAATTGGCAGCAGAATATTCGTAATAATGACTGGGATTTCTTCGTTTAAGAGAAATTGCAGTTTTCAACAAAAAAAGTCATACTTGGGGGTTAGCATCTTGTCGACTAAATTGGAAAAGTATCAGCGAATTCAAATGACATTCCTTCCGTCGTCATTTACGTCCAACCAACTCACGGTATTATGTTTCGTGACAATCCCAACGCGACTCTTTTTAATTTATGCCGCAACTTTTATTTAAATGAAGCCAAAGGGTTCCATCCTATTGTTTATTGTTTAAACTTAATGTTTATACGCGGAGTTTTGTTTTGGGCCTTTTTAGGGATACGAATGTTTGTTCTAAAGTTATAATGTGGATTTACTGCGGTTAGGTTTTTAATTAGATTATGAATTTGATGCTTTCGTTACATCGTGCTGGTCTCTGAGACCTTGCCTAGGTGGTTGCGTTTATTTTTATGAGGTTGTAATTTTCAATACTTGAACGCATTTCATGTTTTGTTTTAGATAAAAATGCTTCCTAAGGACGCAACGATCTAAAGATGGTTACAAGAAATGTGCTTTGATGAAGATGGCTTGCCGGATGATGAAGGTAGCAATTAAGAATCAAACTAAGAACCAGCAAATTTACAAGAAAAAATTGGGCAAGTGCGAGCCCGACTCGCGCATGAAGGGTTCCGTACCTATACATATATATATAATCTATAACAAGTTTGTTGTATGGGAGCCCCCCTTAAATATTTATTTTATTTTATTTTTAGTATTTGTTGTTATAGCGGCAATAGAAATACATCATCTGTGAAAATTTCAACTGTCTAGCTATCACCGTTGTTGAGATACAGCCTGGTGACAGACGGACGGACGGACGGACGGACGGACGGACGGACGGACGGACGGCGAAGTCTCAGTAATAGGGTCCCGTTTTTACCCTTTGGGTACGGAACCCTAAAAAACTGTGAATCGGATTCAGCAATTGAGTGCACTTCCCGAAAATGCGTTTCCAGTCACACCAGCAGTGCAACAAGATCACGAACAGCAATTTTCTTCAGACAACGAAGTGTCATTATTACAGCGGCCATCAAGACCTAGAAAGAAGAACTATTTCGGCAATTATCGCTTTCGGTGGGCACCTGAACCACCATCACTAAGATCAAGCACCTTGCAATATAATACAGTGAATGAAGCACAAGATATCAAACCAGCTTACCGCGAGGTATTGACCTCTACATCAAGTCCACTGGATATCTGGCAACAGTTCTTTACGGGACCTATTAATCAATATCAACAATATCTTCAACAAAGTTACAGACTTACCAGCACAGACGGGTCCCAGGCAATGCTGAAGAACGATTGCAAGTTCGAAGATGTTGTTCAGCGTGTGACCCCAAAAAGCACTGGAAGACGCAGTACATATGTATTGAATGCAAGAAACCAATCTGCATTCAATGCTCGAATAAACTGTGTATTGGCTGTCGCGAGAAACGGCTATAAAAATTATCGGTTTTATTTAAAAATTATAGCTGATTGGCTTGACTGATTATTGTACTTTAAGATTTATCAAGAAAAAAAATATATAGAGTAAGAATATTTTGTGATATCGTGTTCCAAAATTTAAACTTCTACGACGTGAGTAAACCCGTTTAAGTATATTAATATGTCTGAGACTCACGATAGTTTTCTATGTAAAACATATTGTTGATTAATTTTGTATCGATATTTGTTAATAAATGCCTAAAACCGTTAAAACGGTAAATATTATTTAAATATACCTCTAACATAAATACTTAAAAATATTTTAGACCCATTTCAAGTAGAGGTCTCCATGACTTCTCGTAGGTGGTTATGCTATAGAAATCAGACGTAGGTAGTTAAGGGTTTATAAACATCTCAAAGCTAAATATATATAGCCGGGAGGCTTAGTTAAACACCGGCTACAGGTAAAAATGTATATTTAAGGGATAGAAGATGTAAAAGTATAAGAAATTAACAGCAAAAACACAAAACAACAGTCGTCTTCCGGCAATGAGTATAAACTGACATACGTCTCGCTCTGACACCTTCATTCTTACTATTCTCATTCAAATACAAACCTCTGTCATTCATCACCAGCCAGCCATCAGTCCCAGTCCCACAGTCGGCCATCCTGCATCCTTGCCTGTCCCCAGGCACACCTCTATTGCCTTTGCCAACACTTCTGGCTACTTCAACTTAACACGTTCGCTGCGATAGGAGGTCTAAAGACCTCCTGCCAGTACTCTCGGGCTGTGCGGGTGAAAATATTGTGGTTTCGCTCTGGTGCGGAGCTCGTAGCTTATAGAATTGTATAGGTAGAAAAGAGTCCTATATATGATTCGATTCCTACCATAACGTAGATTTTTTTTGCACTTTAAAACACGCAGGAGGTCTTAAGGCCTCTCACCGCACTGAGAGTGAAAAGTGTGAGTCCAGTGCGGATAGGGGGTCTAAAGACCTCGTGTTGGAAGTACGGGCTTATCCGCCCCCTCCCGCACCTGTTTGTGTCTATGATAGTTGAACTATGGCCCAGTGATGTACACGCGTCTATGAGCAATGCATGTAAATGTATTTCGTTTGCTAATGAGTCAAAATACGTCATACTAAGTAATAAGCGTCAATTGTGTTTAGTGTATCAGTTGATGTGTAGTAAATAAATACCTAAGAGTGCTGTAGGTTAGTAAATAATATTAACAATAATTATCGAATGTGTACATAGCTGAATCATTGGTCGATTAAATCTTACTGCCGTGATTGTAACAAACCACTGTGTCTTAAATGTTTCTATTACAGTCTCTAAGTATTACATGTAATTTACTTACAGTGTATGATTTATCGATAAATTGTTCCCTTTTTATCGGGAACATCACTAGAAGTAAATAAGAATGTACCTCAAATTCAGTGCTGTAAGAGGTCTAAAAGCCTCCTAATTATTTTTTGTTATTATTCCATATTCTGACATCAGAACTTCGGGCGAAGCCAAAACACGGCAGAATAGTCCTTTAACTACAGCATTATATAAGTATCATATATAAATTTGTGAATTTCGTGAAAAAAAATGCATTTTAAAAGTCTGTTCCTTGGTATGGTCTAAAGGCCCCTAACCGCACCTGTGAAATGGTACAGTTAAGGCGTAAAGACCTCTTACAGCACTAGTTGAAAGTTAGCAATATTTTGAGCCGCAGTGAACGTGTTAACTGACAACACAACATAAACATAATCAGTAACATCTTAGAAAATAATCATCACACAACTCAAAATAAACGTCTTCTATAAAAATAAATCTACCTATTCTAATAACCTAGCCATAAAATAAGGATACATCGTCGTTACGGAGGCAGTCGCTTAATAAAAATAATTGAGCACTCACCCAATGTGACGTGGAGTCCTCTACCTCGTAGGCCACGGCTTCATATTATCCGCCGACGAAGATGTGCGTGCCGGCCCCTCCGTCGAACTAAGCTCCTTTTCTACCTCGTACCGATCCTTGTCTCTAACTGTATGGCGACTATCTCCTATTTTATAAACGGTGTTCTCCTTCCGTTTCCTATTGTAGGTAGTCCTATTTTCCTCTCGAATCTTCATTATCTGCACTTGAGCAGATCTCCGTAGTTGCTCTCTGGCTTCGTCATAGCTATCACGACTTTCCTGTGATAACAAATCATAAATTTGAATGTCCTCTTTCATACGCATCTTCATACCATGCATGAGCTCAAAAGGTGTAGTCTTCTTCTTGGCAAAGTGCCCCTTTTCAAGCACCTTTTTGATAATTTCACGTTCCGTACCACAAGGTATGACCAGCTTTTGTTCATTATATAGCACGTCGTTTTCAATTGCGTAATCAATATACGTTTGATCTTTCAAGATCTCCCTTATGGCGCTCAATCCACCATCTTGTTCCTGACCTTGCTTTATCCGCTCATGAAGCTCTCTCGTCACTACTCCGACATGCGGTGCTCGGCTTAAAGCGTCAACATAGCGCATCTGCGATCCGGTGCGGTGATCTACCTCGTAATCGTACTCTTGTAGCACTAAAGCCCATCTCGCCACTCGTGTCAACATGTCCTTCTTTCTCAGAGTCATTTCAAATGCCTGGCAATCTGTAACAATTTTGAACTTAATTCCGAACAAATAATGTCTCAACTTCTTCACACTTTCTATGACCGCCAATGCTTCAAGCTCATAGCTCGTATATTTATTTCTTCTCAGCGTCGTTCGTCTTTTTGCTCAAATAATATACTGGATGCAACTGACCGTCATTCGGGCATCGCTGCAATAATATTGCCGACATCGCTAGCATAGAGGCATCAGTATGTAGCTCAGTATACAGCTCTGGGTTAAAGATCCTCAAAACCGGTTTGCTTGCCAATTTCATCTTTAATTCCTGAAATGCTGCCCTCTGCGGCACTCCAAAAGTATACTCAACATCCTTCTTCAATAGTTCCGTCAAAGGTCTGGCAATTAACGCATAGTTTTCGATGTACTTCCTAAAGTACGACGCAACCCAACAAAACTATGAAGTTGTTTAACGTTAGTAGGTTCAGGAAACCTTACCACAGCGTCCGTTTTATCTGGCGATGGTCGCACCGTGCCATTCTCCACGACGTGTCCAAGGTACTCCACCTTGCGCTGCACCAACTGCGTCTTCTTCCAGTTGATTTGTAATCCGTACTGCGACGCTCTATTCAACACTTCCTTCAACCGCATCACTGCTTGCAATTCATCCTCTGCAAGTATTATTACGTCGTCAATAAAAATCTAAATAAAACCTTTCTCAATAAAATCTCTAAAAATCGTCGTTATAAATCTTGTAAACACTTTTGGACACACAGACAATCCAAATGGAGCTTTTAAGAACTCATATTGTGCATTATGCGTCACAAATGCAGTATACTTTATCGAATCTTCGTGAACAGACAAATGAAAATAGCCGTTCTTCAAGTCAAGTGTGCTAAACACTCTTGCCTTTAGAAGCTTGTCTATGTGGTCTTCGATAACAGGCAATGGGTACTCGTCTTTCACCATCTTCTTGTTAATGAGCCTGTAATCGACACAAATTCTCGTGCTACCATCCTTCTTCTTGACAAGCACCAAGGGGCTAGCATACTCTGAATGACTTACCCTAATGACCCCGTCTGTGAGCCACTGTTTCATTTGCCGCTCTACCTCTTGTTGTTCCACCAAAGCGAGTCGTCGTGGTCGTTAAGCTACTGGGACGTCATCCCTCAACACAATACGTAGCTGAACTGGAGCCTCGCACGTCTTCGTCGGTTGGTAAGTATCCACTAGCTGGTTGACGTCTTCGCGCAGCTTTGGATCACTTACTTCACTTACGTAACCTGAAATGTCGGAAACACACACGCCACACATGAGATTATGAAGCCAACTATCATTAGACTTCATCAATAAAACCCGACTGCCTTCCATAATGAACGTTACATTTTTCAAAAAATCTTGCCCTAAAATAATAGAAAAAGGCAGTGTCTGTAGGCACAATATACAAAATTACGTCTTCATAAGCTTGCCCGTCGATAGTAACATCCGTTGTGAAATGTCCCATTGATTTTACTCGCATCGCACCGAGTCCCGACATCGCGATCTCACCTCGCTTATATTCCGGCGCGCCTAACGATTTATAACAATCAAAACTAATTAAATTTATGTCACTGCCCGAATCAATCAAAGAATAAACATTTTTATTAAACAAAATAATATTTTTCATCGGTTTTCCACAAATTTCTTCGCCGTTGTTGACATCCGTCGAAGGCAACGTCACCTTGACCTCGGATATGTCAATTGCTTAATTTTTACATACGGAGATTTCTTTTCGGCCAGTATTTTCACAATGTTCCGTCTGAACACACATCTGTCCCCGTTTTCCCGCCAAAACGCCATTCGTATGCGAATTTACCATCTTGTTGCCCGCTGACGTCGACGTTGTTGCACATTGCGATTAAATGTGTCCAAATTGGTTGCAACGGAAACACTTAACTCCCTTTTGCATATTAGGACATTCGTTCGATAAGTGATCAGCATCTCCGCAATTATAGCATGCTTTCGTCTTCTTCCTGGCACTCTTCGAGTGGTTATTCCTGCTTTCGTTATGATGAAAACTCCGCGCTTCCGCCTCCTTAATTGTCTGGTAGACATTCAGTTTCTCCTTGAGTTCAGCGTAAGTAGTCACACCATATAACAATATCTTATTTACCGGGCTATCCTGGATTCCCTCCACAATATATTTAATTACCACGTCGTCTGACATCTTACCACGTTTGCCCAACTCCTTCAGTGCGAACATATAGTCTAGACATGATTCTTCCTTTGTTTTCTTCCTCGCACTCATCATTTCGTGGATGGTTTTTGAGTCAATGACATCAGGAAATTCTTTAATAATCGCCGCCTTTAAGTCGTTCCAAGACTTGAATGTTTTCTCAGAGCGCAGCCACAGCGCCGCTGTGCCTCCAAGTGAACGCCTTGCAAATAGTAGCCGCTGGACCGCCGTCCAACCGAAGATCTCAGCGTTATCTTCAATATCTTCTACCCACTGCCCTGCTGGGTAGGCCTTGTCTTGGCCAGTAAAAGTTAGCACCATGCTTTCGGTGAGATGAAGCATCGGTCCACTCTGCGCTGGCTTCTCTGCTGTTTCTTCGCTGTCACGTCGACTGGTCCGTCTCGTCTCTTTAGGAATTATCGTACCGTCGTAGCCTTCTTCACAATCGTAAAAATGAAAGTCGTTGTCGTCGTCGTCTTCACTATTGTACGTCGTTGTCGTCGTCGTAGTCTTCGTCGTCACGTCGTCGTAGTCTTCGTCGTCACGTCGTCGTCGTCTTCGTCGTCACGTCGTCGTCGTTTGTTTTGTGTCACTACGTCTATCGTCGTCGTACGTCAGTAACCGCTATCGTCGTCGTCTTAGTTACCGTCGTTCTCGCCGTCGTGTTTTTTCTGTCTTCGTCGTCGTCGTTTTTCGAATAACTTTTTCGTTTCTATCCCGGACGAGCCCCCAAAACTATAGCCGGGAGGCTTAGTTAAACACCGGCTACAGGTAAAAATGTATATTAAAGGGATAGAAGATGTAAAAGTATAAGAAATTAACAGCAAAAACACAAAACAACAGTCGTCTTCCGGCAATGAGTATAAACTGGCATACGTCTCGCTCTCACACCTTCATTCTTACTATTCTCATTCAAATACAAACCTCTGTCATTCATCACCAGCCAGCCATCAGTCCCAGTCCCACATATAATTACGCATTAGTTTTATTTTTTCTGAACTTGTTTTTCAGAGCGAATAAAACCCCTTATCAATAGCTTATTTATACAAACTGGTTGGTATCTGCTGGATATTTTTATGTATATATGTGGTTGCGCTTATCCCGAATCCCCAACTTATATTACTTAGCTGCCGTTATGTCACATGGAAGTTAAATGGTTAAGTTAATTCAATACATTATTTTTAATTCTTTAGACAATTATCGCACAATATCACAATGAAAAGCGTAAAAATCGTAAAAATCTTATTGGTGATCCATTAGCAATTATCCAATACATCGACAACCTTGTCATGGTCTCCAATTGGTTGGAAAATCAAGTATAACTACCCGTACTTGGTTTTAACCAATATTACTGAACCCTAGGGCGTGTAATAGGGCCGACACACGACTGCCTAGTTATGAAGAAAAGCTATTCCCATTTTTACTATTTTCTGTGTTTTTGTTGAAGAGCGTCGAATAGCTAAATTGGAAACCCTTTTCAGAAGGGAGACATTCACAGACTAAATCAGCCGTTAAGAATTTACAAAGCATAGTAGAATTGAGCCCTTATATGAAAACCAAATCACAACGTGTGATTTGTAGACTATTAATAACAACAAACGTGATACAATTTGCAACCCAACACAGTCGTATGTTCAAAGCAGTGTAATTATTTAAATGAAACCAAACCTGGGTAGAGTAAAGGTTTAGCAATACCAAGCGCTATATAAATTATGTTAATACCTACATTATACATGGTGAATTACGGTACGTTGCCATACGTATCGCGGCCGAAACATCGCGGCCTTAAGGTCGCATCACGAGTGATAGGGTTGTGCGGTTCTTGTTGAAACAAATGATACTAGGTGTCACAACAATGAAAGTATTCATACTTTTTACGTAGCACAATAACCGAGACGTAGTTTCCGTTTTGTTGGTGTAGGCAACCCTAGGAGTATGACACCCACAACTTGCACGTCATTCAAAATTACCAATCAGCTACGTAGTAAGCTAATTATTTTGCAAAAGCGGCAAATAACAAAAGAGTGCGGCTTCAAAAGTATTCATACATTCATTGTTGCTTAAAAAAGTTGTTTAAAAAATACTTAAGTAAATCCATACTATCCATACTAATATTATAAATGCGAAAGTGTGTCTGTCTGTCTGTCTGTCTGTTACCTCTTCACGCTTAAACCGCTGAACCGATTTAGATGAAATTTGGTATATAGATAGTTTCAGTCCCGGGGAAGGACATAGGATACTTTTCATCCCGAATAAATTTAGTGTTCCCGTGGGATGAGCGGGTAACACCGCGGGGCACAGCTAGTAAATAAATAAATATTAAGGGACAGTCATACACAAATCGACCTAGTCCCAAACTAAGCAAAGCTTGTACTATGGGTACTAGACGATGATATACATAATATATAAATACATATATAGATAACATCCATGACCCAAGAACAAATATTTGCACAAATATTTGCCCCGGCCGGGATTCGAACCCGGAACCGCCGACTCAGTAGGCAGGTGTCTACAAACCGAGCCAAACGCGTCGTTAAAGTTGCGTAGCTTTATTTTTTTTGGAGCACCTGTAAACAAAACGCAACGATTTTGTTAGATATAGTGCATTTCTTGGAATTATACTAAATAAAATCATTATGTTCACTAAAAGCAATTTTGCTCTTGTATTTTCTATCACACACATGATAAAGATTAAATAAATAAATAAATAACTTAGGCACGTTGACGTTCCAGTTTTCTTTTACGCGTATTTCGTCTTTAACTTTCTGCATGCTAATAACTAAGACAACCGAGTTGATAGACAGCTTTAACTGATTACTTTGGGCAAGAAAATAGCTGTGAAAAATATGAACTGTTTTGTACAACACTTGTCGCTCGAAATAATAATAAAATTATTAAAATTTATTAAGCCAACATATAGACCTATCACGATGGTTTTTATTTACCTTCATTGCCTTACGTTTCAATACGGTTTCACGTGCCATAGTTTTAATTATGTGTACAAACAGCGAGAGTAAAAAGTAGTAAAAATGCATAGGTAGGTATATACCTACCTATGCATTTTTACGTATGAGACATTACAGGATAAGGAATCGAATAAGGAAAAGTTTGTTTTTAGGGTTCCGTACCCAAAGGGTGAAAACGGGACCCTATTACTGAGACTTCGCCGTCCGTCCGTCCGTCCGTCTGTCACCAGGCTGTATCTCAACAACGGTGATAGCTAGACAGTTGAAATTTTCACAGATGATGTATTTCTATTGCCGCTATAACAACAAATACTAAAAATAAAATAAAATAAATATTTAAGGGGGGCTCCCATACAACAAACTTGTTATAGATTATATATATGTATAGGTACGGAACCCTTCATGCGCGAGTCGGGCTCGCACTTGCCCAATTTTTATGGTAACCTCAGTGTTTAATGAAGCGACATAAAGATCCCTAGTATTTGTACTAAGTATCTGTACTTTGTTTAGATACTCGAAGCATAGACCTTTCTGAGCAAGATTACGCAAATGGCATTTTAATGAGCACGAATTAGTTTAGCTTTACGTACGAGCGCTTTCGGTTACTTAATTGAGATTAAATTGGAAGTAAACGTTACGGAGAAAATACAGTTTATAAATATTAACATGGGGTAGCGAATATACACTCATTAAGAAAACAAGGGCACAGGTTTATTTGTTAAGTATTCAAGAATTTGAATGAATCTACTTAGTGTACGTTATTTCACATCATAAATATAACGCTCTCTGTGTATTATAATATAATTTTGTTCTTATCTTTGAACGTAGGTTTATTAATACATTTTTTCAATTCTTATATGCATCTCAATTGTACAGTCGTATACATTACTTAGCGCCCGCTTTGGTAGCTATAGTTATCGATACGATATCGATATGCTAAGGTTGTTCGCTTCAATTTAAGGTCCCACTTATATTCTATCGGTATTCCACTGAACTGCATTTTTTTCTACTTTTAAAGTTAGTCAAATATCATTCACTAGAGGTTTCACTCTGCTGAATCTTTTCTCTGAAATTTATTACTTGGATCTCTTCCAGTGGAGAGTGAATAGGCATTCCAAATTTGGCCATTAGTTTAACTACGGCATTCAAAAATAAGTGTTAATTGGTAGACTCATTCAACTGCTTACCGTCTCAAGTGTAAAGTCGTGTGAATAATCGCAATGCATTGTAGAAAAAGTGCCTATGTAGGTTTCATGATATAAGACTTAACTACCAGCTGAACACAACAAAAACACATATCGGCACTAAGCCTCTCGCGCCGTTGTACTTGGTATTGCAAATCCCTTCTGTAGCAGAGCTGTGGGCGCACAGACAAACACACAAACGCTTTCAATCGTCGTCCTAATTGCTGCGACCGCAAGCCGATGTAACATCTTGTACGGAGCTTGTACAGTCGGCTCGGAATTCAGAATGTGCAAAGTGGATATAGATTTTCTATAGGTATTTTATTTATTTATTTATTTAAACTTTATTGCACAAAACAAGTCAGTACAAATGGCGGACTTAATGCCAAATGGCATTCTCTACCAGTCAACCATAGGGCCAAACAGAGATACTAGAAGTGGGTGCAAATTAGAAATCTGATGGTACAGAGAGGATCTAGAGTACAAGTAAATACAAAATATTAATTATATTACTGTTTATACAAAGATACATATACCTACACACTATAATATAATATATATACAGATATATACATAACATAATATATATATATAAATATATACGAAAGTATCTCGCATATTGGCTCAACATGCACCGTGAGCCGCGCTAATAACGTCTTTGTTCGGTGAAAATCGGAGAGTGTTTATAACTAGAGATGTACCTACTCTAGTATTCTATAACCATCTTCAGCAAAATTGGTTAAGTCCGTCCAGCGTTCGCGTGATGAGTAGCATAAAGGAGCTTCATGTAGTTTCTATCATACATATTTCCTTGTAAAGCTTAAAGTATTTTAATTTTTATTTTTAAGTATGTATCTTTTTACTTAAATCTTTTTATATATTATGTATATTTGTAAAATTAAAATACGTACGAAAAGGGTTTACTCACGTCGTAGAAGTCGAATATCGCTTGACATGTTTCGAATCGGTTCGCGGTTCATCATCAGGAGAGCCAGGGTATGCGTTTCGAATGTATTTTCATATATCTGAGACTCACGGGAGTTTTCTAATATAAAATTGGAAAAATGTTTGCTGTCTCTTATCACGCCTAAACAACTGTGCCGATTAAACATTTTTAATTAACCGACTTCCAAAATAGTATGAAGTTTTATGTTCGAATGTATGTATTTTTTTTTTATGTATGTTCACCGATTACTTCTTCCAGTTGTGGACCGATTTAAAAAAATCTTTTTTTATTTGAAACAGTATACCTACTCCTGAGGTGGTCCCATTATCGGAGTTGGGATCTGATGATGGGATCTCAGGGAAATCGAGGGCAACTCAAATTTTATAGGCACTTATGATGTTTTTCATATATTTTCTAAAGCTATTTAAGTAATTGCATATGGTAGTCATCATCTCATCATGCTAAGCTGATGATGGAAGGTACAACTCCTTAATGGTTAAGAGTTAGAGGATAATTCTTAGAAAATACATGTATTATGGTAGGTACGTTAAGACTGTTAGTCATATTCTTTATAGTGTGTTCGTGAGGTAGTCCCCTTGTCCAGGTCAGGATCTGATGATGGAATCCCAGGAAAATCGAAGGAAACCCTCAAATATTATCTCCTCTCCCCAACTCTCTCTCTCCACTACGCAAAGGTTGTCTGGAAGAGATCGCTCTTTAGCGATAAGACCGCCTGTTGTCTACCGTTTTTAATTTGTTTATATGTGATTTCTTGTGTAAATGTTTTTTGGAGTGCAATAAAGCGTACTTGTATTGTATTGTACCTATTATAGGCACTAACAATGTTTTGTATATATTTTTCTAAAGTTATTCAGTTATTTTCATCTGGTTGTCATCATTTCATGATGCTGAGCTGATGATGGAAGGTATAACTCCTTAACGGTTAGGAGTTAGGGGATAATTCAAACGAGATGCATGCAAACAAGACCTCCCCGATCACCCCGCCATAAGAATTTAAAGCAAAAAAAATTAACAAAAAAGAACCGACTTCAAAAAAACTGAAATGCCAAAAATAACCCGTTCATGTACAGATTACATTTGAATCACTTTTTGAAATCGGTGCCAAACCTCACGTAAACTATAATATGTAAATATCGAACAAAAATACTCGTAAATACCAAATGGTAATCATTAAAGGCTTTATGCGCAGCATCTTTTTTCATAGTAATAATTGACTGGTCTGTGCCAGACTTTAAAAAGTGATTCAAATGTAATCTGTACATGAACGAGTTATTTTTGGCTTTTCAGATTTTTTGAAGTCGGTTCTTTTTTTCAAAAAAATTTTTTTTTGATACTTTTTGCCTAAATATGAAGAAGCAAACGGGCGCAGTTCATGGGCACCTTCTAGTTTTAAAATATAAAATTAACTTTTATCTTAGACGCTATTTCTCAGAACTATTAACTTTCTACTCTGCACCCAATTTAATTATCTCTGTTTAGCCCTATTTACGGTTGACTGGTTAAGAATGCCATTTCGCACTTAGTTAGCCATTTGTACTGACTTTGGTTTTGTGGAAAAAAAATTAAATAAGTAAATAACTGCCGACTGTACATGAATGTATATATGGATATAACGCAACGGGTACACTTGAGATATAACTTCAAAATTAATATAATTTATCTCGGAATTTCGACCTATGTAACTTCTTGGCCGAGAATCAGTTCTCTGAACTCAGTTTGGCAGTAACCAACCAGGCGCTTAATTATGCAGGCGACTGTGCATTTGAGACGGTTGGCAGTTTAATGTTGGTAGAGTGTACTAGTAATGGAGTAATTAGCGATATCTCTTTAGCCATATGGCAGCCGTGCCTTTATGGCTGATTTAAATAAATAAATACCAGATACATATACAAAGCTTAAAATATGGATTAAGGGACTTCAGCAAGATGTTAATTATTACATTAGCTATTCTGTTTAGCAAATCGCTAAAGTAATATTTTCTTAAGTTTCCGGAATTTTCTTTCAATTAAAAAACCGGATAAGTGCGCGTCGGACTCACCAACCGAGGGTTCCGTACAAATGAATACCGTTGCTTAACCTCTACGATTGATTACGTACTTTAAAAAAATACTATATTATTTATGATTTTTTTACAAACAGGCAGTTAATAAGACAATATTACTTGCCAATCTTAGTATCTATACATATATAGTTCTATGTTAACGAAAAATAGCTTATAAATTTGGATTCCCTAGAGATTGTCAAAAGGTTTTTGCGAAATAAAGGTACGGAACCCTAAAAACTTATTATATCACATTTGTTCAATATTTTAGCCTTTCTAAAGATTTGACAACTTTTCAGTTGCCGTTATTATCAAAGAGTATTGAAAAATGAAACCATATTATTATTTTCTCTAAAAGGAAAAGATATAACTCGCCACCTTGAATTTTATTCCTATCAACATAGTCTATTCACCTTGAAAAATAAAATGTTTTACCGGTTACTTCGAATAGTGGCGAGATTTCATTAGAAATATCTTATATTTATTCCATATTCTAGCTGTTAGTTCTAGAATGGCTGCAAAATGTCCAATACGGGCTTAATACGAGCTTAATAAACCATGGATTTTCTCTCGAACGTATGTAAAAGCGAGCGAGACAGGTATACAAAACTGAAAGCCTCTTTAACAGCTTACGAACTAAATATTGCCGCCAGACACCACGTCTACAGTACTCGACAAACCTCTACCTCTTCTACAAAGTCTGCCTCTTTTAGTCAGCAAGTTATGCGGCAGTTACCTTTAACGAGCTAAACTGGAAAGGTTACTAATTCTAAACTACGTCCAATGTGAGGTTGTCTTGTCTTTGGTGACTTCGTCATATATGTAATGTTTTGGGTGACAACTGACAGTGCTTAGTAAAAGATCCCATGTTGTTATGGTTTCCATAAAGACGCGTTAACAGGCTGTTGGTACAAGATATCGTCTCTATGGAAACCCGAACAATGGCAGGATGTTCACATACTATATTTATACTGTGTATATTTGAGGTGTGCAATAAAGAGAATTTGTATTGCCCTTTTCTCGCTATTAAGTCGCAATGATTACTATAATTGAAGGGCGCACGGAAAGAACATGTCTAGTCACCTTAACATCTTTTTGAGTTATCGCGATTTGAAAGTTCGGAACGATGTAATTATCCATATAATTTTCGTATACATGTTTTTTTTAAATGATAAAAACTACAAGTTACGTGAATATTAGTATCTGTGACTGAGTGGTAATTTATAGTCTGTAGAATACTCTATATGTTGACATTAAAATTTAGTTTAAAAAAAAAGTGACTAGACAAGTTCATTCCGTGTACCCTTCAATTGAGCTAAATGACACTTAAGAAATAATGCTCACTTGTGCTTTGGCAACACGACTTGTAATTTAAAATTTTATTTTATGTATTTCAAAATACACTCATATCGCCAAATATGACATATAGTGTGAGAACGTCGAGTGTAGTCGTAAATAGAGAGTTTTAAATCCTTCACAGTACAAAGGTTCTACGTTGCCATTTTGGTTTATGTCGTAGCTAAGTCGTTTTCTCTTTCCACACACTGTTGAAGCGCTAGACGATTGTTTATTCTTGTGCTAGTGATAAATGGAGTGCCATGCTCGTAGATGGAGGTAAATTGTTTGTTCTTATAATTAAAGGCGGCTTCGCGAATACAAAGCATTTAGAACGGTTACGAAACTCTTCACGAAAGGAACTAACGTTATATGTTCTTGGTATAGAAATATGCCCTTTTGAGGATGGTATGTGTTGGTAATTTACTAGAGAATTTTCAATGAATTTTAATTGATGAACGTTAGCGTAAACATAAGGGGCTTGCGTAATGTTTATTTTTCGGCACTTGAAATGCTTCTGCACGATGGCATTAATGCACCCACTCTAAAAATTACGGGTTACTTTTTACAAAAAAAAACAGTTCAGAAGTTCGGGTGGCGAAGTGGTTAACGCGCTGGACAGGCAATCCAGAGGTACGTCCACCAGGTAACTCATTTAAATTTTTCTTTGAGCTTTAATCTTTGTATCAATGCATATTATTTATTTGCAAAGGTTGCTTGGACTTACAATTTATAAATTCAATAGTTGTATGAGTTTTAAGAACCATATTCCTTAAAATAGTTTTGAGTATTACATCAGCGAAAAAATGTCAGGGACTAAATTCTCTTTTTACCATGATAATGACGTATGTCTGGAATATTAGCACATTTTTTTTACTTTAGGAATGCGCTCTATCTACCTTTAATGAGAACTCGCGACAGTTATGATGTGAGAGTACATAGTGTCATATATTATCTTCCGAAGATGATAACTAGTCAATTTGAGATATAATCAGTTAATTATAAAAAAAAATTGGGCAAGTGCGAGCCCGACTCGCGCATGAAGGGTTCCGTACCTATACATATATATAATCTATAACAAGTTTGTTGTATGGGAGCCCCCCTTAATTATTTATTTTATTTTATTTTTAGTATTTGTTGTTATAGCGGCAATAGAAATACATCATCTGTGAAAATTTCAACTGTCTAGCTATCACCGTTGTTGAGATACAGCCTGGTAACAGACGGACGGACGGACGGACGGACGGACAGCGAAGTCTCAGTAATAGGGTCCCGTTTTTACCCTTTGGGTACGGAACCCTAAAAACCACACGCGTCGTTTTTGACAATGTATAAAAGTGAATTTTAAAGATTGTCATGCAACCACAGATTCTACAGATGCCGACAACATCTCTGACGCTAGTGTTTTGAGAAAACTACTAACGAGAACGAATAGGAGTGCAGACCATTTTTTTGTGGTTAAATAATAAATAAATATTCCTACGGAGCGCTAAAACGCTCCATACAAATGGCCACCTACATGTGATGTCATTTGGTGGGTTGGTTACCAAATATTTCTATGGACATTGGACACAGTACGTAACTTGCCATGTTCACTGTGAAAAAGTGCGTTTAAGTTCATCGTTGTCATACAATTATTGTTTTGTTAAATTACGAGGATTATGAAAACAATTCCAAAATTTCTTTTAGATAAAAAAAATATTGCGTACCTTTGAAATTACATATTTAATTTTTTTTTGTTTTTTTATTTTTATTTTGTCTGTTTTCTGACATACAGAGTTAATTTTATTTATATAACTAGCGACCCGCCCCGGATTCGCACGGGTGAAATGCTATATTATACCTACATGTATTATACATATAAACCTTCCTCTTGAATCACGCTATCTATTAAAAAAACCGCATCAAAATCCGTTGCGTAGTTATAATGATCTAAGAATACATAGGGACAGAGCAGGCAGCGACATTGTTTTATACTATGTAGTGACTACCACCGAATATTATTATTATTCTTATGGTCTGTGATAACTACAGTATGTTGTATAATTCAACATCGACTGATCAAAAGTCAAAATCAAAATCAAAATTCTTTATTGGTTTATAGTGTTTTACAATTAAATAAAGGTTGGAACCTCCTAGTAAGCATAAAGTAATACTTGACTGATGTTGAATTACATCACTATTGTAATAAGTTAAGCTCCCTCTGCCCTTTCCAGTTATTTAAGTCCCATCTCGTCCTCCGAATATAAATAGTAGTCGGTCTATCATCCCGCCGGAGCTGGAGAGGAAAAAAGGCCCGGTCTCATTAATTACAAGGGAAATTGAACGCGCTTCAGTTTCAAATGTTAGTTTAAGACCGCCTTTTTGAATAAAGTTCCCTTGTGCGATAGAAATTGCGTCCATAGCTAACAGCAACCCTTTTTACTTTTAAGGAAATAGCTTAGACAAACGCTCTGTCAGAGATGAAGGGTTAGTATTTAAGGTTTAGATATGTGTGGATATTAATACTATATTATCTATGTACGCATATAGTGCTTAGTTCCGCTGATATTACAACTAAATGACTAAAGGTTGGCCAACTTCGCGAGTGGTGTGAAGCCGCAATATAAGATCTATTATTTCATACCTTCTAGTGACTGAGTTGTTTGTAATTATTATGATTTAATTTTATCTCAGACATAGCGACGTTAGAAGTGAGCTACCTTAATTTAATTTATTCTACAACCAATGAACAGAATTGATGATAGCTTTTATCAAATTTCACTACGCGTTTTGGCGCGTTGTTTCCCTCACTCTTAGCAGAGAATAATATGTCCGAAAGAGACAACAATACGTTTTAGCACAGTGAACCCTCTAATTACACTGGTGCTACGTTATTGAGAAAGATTGCCAGTATTCTCGTATAACCAAAATAAACATTTTTACACCAATTCACACAAATTGTGTTGGGTTTACATCAATCAGTAGTACCAACCAGTTTATTTACTTACCTACCTATATTATCATTAATTAAGATTTAGATTTTAATACTTGAGTATTACTATTGTATAGAAAGGATCCCACAGTCAAACTGTGAAAACAGTTTTGTGGGACGATGTACCTTACCTGACATGTTCTTGACATTTGAATAAAATATATAAATACCTAATAAAAAAAAAAAATATTTAATCTTTACTGCACAAAAGAAATCTCATCGTCCAAAAGGCGAACTTACCTACTGTCAACCTTTGGGCGAAACAGAAAATTTGTAGTCGGTGCAACCAACTGACACATAATTATAATACTTGCAATATATTTACATACTAGCTGTGCCCGCGGCTCCGCACGCGTGGAAATCGGTCTGTGTCAGTAAACGACTAATTCACCCCTTTCAACTCACCCCCGACAATTTATCTCCCTCTCTCGTGGAGGCGGAACTTGAAGTAAAGTAAAGTGAATACGATAGATGACTGTTGTCCAGATTAAATATTTTACAATTACCACTAAATAAAACTACAGTACAAAATCACTAGTTTTTACCGCCCTTATGAAAAAAAATGACGTGATTTAACACTTTGCACGCCGATCACGAGAACCACTCGGTACGCATTTTTTCTCTAATTCGCCGGCCATTTTAATAACTGCCATGTCTATATAGCTCGCCGATGACGAGTACCACTCGTGACACTTTTTTTCTCAGAGTCGCGGATAACGAATAGTACTCGTGATCAGATTTCATATTGTTCGTATTAAAATATCGAACACAGTTCGTGATCCGCTTAATAGCAACGTGTAGAAGAACGTTTAAGCTACCCGCACACATACAATTTATTAACGTGAGGGTTGGGGGAACGGCATGACGATGCGTCGCCCGCGCTGCCTCGTCAGTGCGCTGCGCGGGCTACCTAACAAATCCATGTTAGTTTTTATTTTTTCATAAATCGAGTTCTTTTCAGCGACAGTTTTAAAATAAAATAAATAATATAAACACATTGTTTTATTTTTATCATTATAAAATACTAAAACGCCTCTTAAATAAAAAATAAATTATTCCTGTATCTACGCTAATTATTATTTTATAAATCTTACAATATCACCGAAAATCGCCGGTGAACCATAGGTGGCGCCGTAAAAAATGCGCGGCGTTCTTGGGAAAAAGAGCATCACGGGTGGTGCTCGTGATCAGCTGTTGGAGCGCGGTACCGATTATAACTTACGGCGTGCAAAGTGTTAAACGACATAGAGCAGTAGGTGTATATGGGACGATAGGTATATTACCTTTTTGTGTATTTTTACGTCCTTGACTTTAATTTTATCAGGGTACTCGATAGTCTTAGCACATGTTTGAAAAAAATTTGCACCTCCTGCCTAAGTAGCGCCATAAGATTCAGGTGCAAACTTAAGTTAATCAAGTGTAATGGCTACTCCCCCTTTTATTGGTAAATTTTTTATAGCCTATAATATGGCCGGAGATTTGCTCGACAGATTGATGAAGTGTCATCAAAATCCGTTTAGCCGTTTTCACGTGATGCGCGGACAAATAAACAGACAAACAGATAAACAATATTTTTTCCGGTAGGTACTGTAACGTGCTGTAACAATTCATAAGAGCAGCCGAAGCAGACTGAAGAATAGCGTTGTGCAGGTAATCCAGCTCACAGCATATTCATATTCATATTCATATTCATTTATTTATAATATTTTCAATATTACACGTCAATACATAAAAATCGTTAAAAAATCGTACAAATTTAATTAACATTAACTCGTATAGAGCAAATCCGTATATAAGTACATACGCTGAGCCTGAGCCTGTTGCCACTTGCCGAGGTGTAGTATAATTCTGTAGTACACCTACTGATACTACAGAATTACAATATCTATAGGAATACAACACCAGTATGTTGTATTCATGTCCAGGAATAGAGCTTCTGAGTCTCAGGAGAGACTTTGCTTCCTTGTGTGTTTTCTACCGTCTGTATAATGGGATGTGTTTTGAGGAATTCTTTGGCCTGATGCCCACGGCTACTTTCTACCATCGCACTACTCGCCATCGGCAGGATGTTCATCCTGACACACTGGAGCCTAAATGGTGGAGAACTTTGCGGTTCCAGAGGAATTTCCTACCCCAAATGCTCCGGATGTGGAATGAGCTATGCCGAGGTTTTCCCGGGGGCTATAGTATTCGGTTCTTCAAGGGGGGAGTAAATAGGTTCTTAAAGGGTCAGCAACGCGCTGCTTAACATCAGGCGGGCCTCATGCTTGTTTGATACCTTCGTAGTATATATATAAAAATATATATATAGTAATTTTTTACTCGGAAAAAGCACGTCTGCTGTACCTTTATCAGCTGGAATCGAGCGAGAGGATTATTCCCATAAAATCGTCTACAAGTTAAACATTGAGTTTGCTAATTCGTAAGTCGAAAGCGGTTCCCAAACTTGAAACGTTTCCTGTATTCCAATAGAATATTATTAATTCACAGCTAGGTTTAAGGATTGAAGTTTGAGTGTTAAGTTTTGAATTAAGTTACAGATTCTCAGAAAAGCTATTGTTCTTTCTAACTCAAAATTCGTAGATTAAATTCGACAATAATAATAGCTTTCTAGTAAGAATCCTATAATATTCGTCGGCGTTATTAGGACTATTAAACTTTTGTGTGCTTATAAAGTGGACATAGATATTTTTTTTTTGCCCGCGGCTTCTCTTGCGTTAAGAGATGTACCTATGATAACGATGTAATAATTCATAGAACAACAAATGGTATAACGTTCATCACATCGAATAACATATAATGTAATTTCAACACATAGAATCGATCAATTGTTAGAATTATCATTTCGTAGAAAATCAGTTCATATATTTTCATTTCTTATAACAACACTTGATATATTTTTTGTTTCGTATATAAACACTAAATATAATGAACACTTGGGTGCGTCCCATATTATATACAAACTTTTGGTATAATTTCAATTTATAAACATACAAAAGATATAATGCACGATATATATAATAATAAATACCATATTTTCATGAAATATAAGGCTTGATTGGTATAACATTCAATTCATATAATATCATATGTTATAATGGTTATTTTGTCTAATAATTTTAGACATAATATTTATTTTATATAACAGTTATGACATATAATATAATTTGAAATATCTATCATATAAAATAATATTACATGACATACCTAGTACCATTTTATAGGCATTTTATAAAAAAAATCGCAGTACTTACCTATATCTGTAAGAGCGAAACGAGCGCAGGCAAGGCAGGTAAAGCAGGTCTGACTTGGCTTAAGTTAGGTACGACGACGAGCGAAGCGAGGAGGAGTGTTAGGTTGAACTGCGACCCTAACGAGCGAGCGAAGCGAGCGAGCCGCGCCAGGTCTGACTTTGGCTTACGATTCCTAACATTACCCTTATCACCTTAAGGCAGATCCGACTTGGCTTAGGTTAGGTACGACGACGAGCGAAGCGAGGAGGAGTGTTAGGTTGAACTATGACCCTAACGAGCGAGCGAAGCGAGCGAGCCGCGCAGGTCCAACGTGGCTTACGATTTCTAACATTACTTCAATGCTTCGATTGCTTCGATGTTTCGAGTAAATGTATATTATATGTAATAATAATTAAGTGTTTTAAATGTTATACCACTAGATGATTATACACAATGTCATTATACCTACAGTTCATTATATACTATGAAAATATGCATTTTATTGTTATATATTTCGTTCAGTATACAAATTGAATATTATACCAATTAAATTTATTCCAATTGAGCCTATGTCTAATGAGTGTTATATCTATTGTTTATATTTGTTCTATTACTTACCCTGAACACTTAATATAATAAAATTTAATAGAATAAACAAATAACATAATACATACTTAATATAATGAACATTACATACAATAAACATTTAATAGAATAAACAAATAACATATTTCACACTTAATAGAAAGGTACGTAAATAATAATTATAATAATCGCAACTGCTTACTCCTGTGCGAATGTATTAAAAATAAAAGCCAGTAAACTAAGTGTGAGTTTCTGCGAGCAATCGCTTCGAATTTGAGCTTAAAGTGATTTATTCTAATGTACTTATTATGTAGTAGGTATGTATTATTATATATCCAAGTAATTGTGACTCCTCTGGTGTTTCAGGTGTTTATGGGCGACGGTAATCGCTTTCCATCAGGCGATACGATTGCTCATTTGCCACCTATGACATGAAAAAAAAAAAAAAAAAGTGGTCGCTTTATATACCTACATTTTTTTGTACTTTCAAGTTTACTATGTATTTTAATTGCTTAAGTATAAGTACTATGTATATCGTCCCGTGGTTGCAGTAGAAGCCTGCTAAGGGAATAATAATAATAATATACCGGGAGATGGGCAGCAGCGTCTTCCAGAGACCTTAAAGAAAAAAAACTGCGCGCGCCAACCCGCCTGCCAAGCGTGGCGCGTACGGCAAATCCCCCCTTTATGATGAGTCACACAAATACCAGGCCCCCAGTCTCCGGCAGCTCTGCTATCCCTGGCGTGGGTAGCGGCCAAGGTAATAGCGGAGCAGGGGGTGCTAAGAATCCCCGGACGAAATCCGGCTACCCATCCCCACGACGACTGGCCCTGGTAACACACAACATACGCACAATGAGGACTGATGAAAAGATTTGCGAGTTGGAAGAGGAACTGAGCAGGTTACACTGGGACATTTTAGGATTATGCGAAGTCCGTAGAGAGGGGGAGGACACCGTAACCCTGAAGTCTGGTAACCTGCTCTACTACCGGGAGGGCGCCCAACAGTCCCAAGGTGGTGTCGGGTTTCTCGTTCACAAGTCCCTCGTTAACAACATCACTACCATCGACAGTGTGTCGAGCAGGGTGGTATACCTAATACTCAGAATATCCAAAAGATATTCGTTGAAGGTCATTCAGGTATACGCACCGACCTCGTCACATTCTGATGAGGAAGTAGAGGCTATGTATGAGGACGTAAGTAGGGCCATACATACTTCCAAAACCTACTTCACTGTTGTTATGGGGGACTTCAATGCAAAGTTGGGCAAGAACAGCGGTGATGAGTTGAGAGTGGGGCAATTTGGATACGGGCAACGGAACCCTAGGGGACAGAGGCTGGCCGACTTTCTAGAGAAAGAGGAACTCTTCATGATGAACTCTTTCTTCCAGAAGCCGCCTCACAGGAAATGGACCTGGATAAGTCCCGATGGTTCCACGAGAAACGAGATTGACTTCATCATGACCGACAAGAAACGGATTTTCAGTGATGTGTCTGTGATCAATAGGGTCAAGACCGGCAGTGATCATCGAATCGTAAGAGGCACACTGAATATCAATGTTAAATTGGAAAGGTCCAGTCTGATGAAGTCTACGCTCCGACCTACTCAGGCCCATATTCAAAACCCCGAGAGCTTTCAACTCGAGATCTCCAACCGCTTCGCTTGTCTGGAGAACTTTGTCTCAGTGGACGAGATCAACGACGGGCTAGTGGAAACTGTCCACACGGTAGGGTCTAAGTTTTTCAGACCCCGCCGTAAAGATAGACCTCAGAAATTGTCTGATCGAACCTTAAACCTCATGGCTGAACGACGCTCGCTACAGTTGCAGTCTCCCGATGACGCGAGGTCATATAGGCAGCTTAATAGACGTATATCGAAGTCCTTGCGACATGATCTGCGGCTCTTTAATACGAACCTTGTTAAAGAGACCATTGAGCAGAACAAAGGCTCCAAAGTGTTCGCAAAGGACAAGTCTATTGGACAAAGCCAGCTGACCAAGCTGAAACGGGAAGATGGCAGCATAGCGTCGACCAAAGCAGAGGTTCTAGGCGAGATCGAGAGGTTCTATGGTCAGTTATACACTTCAGTCGCAAAGCCCGTTGACAGCTTGGTAGGCGATCCAAGAGCCAAGCTGTCCCGACATTATACCGAAGATATCCCGGACATCAGTCTGTACGAGATTAGGATGGCCCTGAAGCACCTTAAGAACAACAAGGCGCCGGGCGAAGACGGAATCACCTCAGAGCTTCTGAGAGCGGGTGGAACACCGGTACTTAAGGTCCTCCAGAAGCTCTTTAATTCCGTCTTGTCCGAGGGCAAAACGCCTGAAGCATGGAATAGAGGCGAGGTGGTACTGTTCTTCAAGAAAGGTGATAAAACCCTATTGAAGAACTACAGGCCCATCACGCTTCTAAGCCATGTTTATAAGTTGTTTTCAAGGGTCATCACGAACCGTCTCGAACATAGACTTGATGACTTCCAGCCTCCCGAACAAGCCGGTTTCCGAAGAAGCTATAGTACCATAGACCACATACATACGCTGCGACAAGTTATACAGAAGACTGAAGAGTATAACTTGCCATTATGCTTAGCGTTTGTGGACTATGAGAAAGCCTTCGATTCGGTGGAAACATGGGCGGTGCTCGAGTCACTTCAGCGATGCCATATTGACTATCGGTACATTGAAGTGTTGAAGTGTTTGTATAGTAACGCCACCATGTCGGTCCGAGTTCAGGAGCAGAGCACAAAGGCCATTCCATTGAGAAGAGGCGTAAGACAGGGGGACGTTGTGTCCCCGAAACTGTTTACGGCCGTTATGGAAGACGCCTTCAAGCTCCTGGAATGGCAAGGACTTGGCATCAACATCAATGGCGAATACATCACTCACCTTCGGTTTGCCGACGACATCGTAGTCATGGCAAAGTCGATGGAGGAACTCAGCATGATGCTCGATGACCTCAATCGAGTTTCTCAACGGGTGGGCTTAAAAATGAACATGGACAAGACGAAACTCATGTCAAATGCCAAGGTTGTGCCCATCCCAGTCTCTGTTGAAAACTCGGTACTCGAAGTTGTTGACTCATACATCTACCTAGGACAAGTGGTCCAATTAGGTAGGTCCAACTTCGAGAAAGAGGTCAACCGCCGAATCCAACTCGGCTGGGCAGCGTTCGGGAAACTACGCAATGTCTTTTCGTCCGACATACCTCAGTGCCTCAAGACGAAAGTCTTCAACCAATGTGTGTTACCAGTGATGACTTACGGCACCGAAACGTGGTCTTTCACTATCGGCCTCATCTCAAAGCTCAAAGTCGCTCAACGAGCAATGGAGAGGGCTATGCTCGGGGTGTCTCTACGTGATCGAATCAGAAATGAGGAAATCCGTAGACGAACTAAAGTGACCGATATAGCTCACCGGATTAGCAAGTTGAAGTGGCAATGGGCAGGCCACATAGCACGCAGAGCAGATGGCCGATGGGGCCGTAAAGTGCTCGAGTGGAGACCTCGGACCAGCAAGCGCAGCGTAGGACGTCCACCTACAAGGTGGACAGATGACCTTATAAAGGTCGCCGGAAGGCGCTGGATGCAGGTCGCTTCCAACCGGTATATATGGAAGTCCAAAGGGGAGGCCTATGTTCAGCAGTGGACGTCCTATGGCTGAGATGATGATGATGATGATGATGAAGTACTATGTATTTCAGCAATTATTGAACCGACTTAAAAAACGAGAAGGTTCTCAGTTGGTAAGGAATCTCGGGATTATGTACTTATGTTCCCTGATTATTTTGTTTGAAAAAGTCAACTTCAGTATTTTTTGCGTTGAAGTTACTTATTTTTTTGTCAAGAGAGAGTGACTATTTTGTATCATTTACGCGCTTAATGAATTAAAATGTATAAAATTAAATTACTTGTTTTTGCCAGTACTCCGCCTTAGCTCCAAACTTAATACTTTCTTGAAAGTGATTGACAAGCAAAACTTTTTTCGGTACGCAAAAAAAAAATAACCTCGTAGGCCAGGCGGGAGCGAAGCGTAGCTTCTCTCCCGCCTGACCTTCTAACCTAACCCGGCCACGTCGGATCTGCTCTGGAAGGTTTTGCTCGCTCGCTTCGCTCGCTCGCTCGTATGTTTTTTTTTTGCCAGTACTCCGCCTTAGCTCCGAACTTAATACTTTCCTGGAAGTGGTTGGGTGGATTTGTTCTTGTATGTAAACAGTAGGTATGAATACAAGCAAAACTTTTTTCGGTACGCAAAAAAAAAAAATAACCTCTAACCTAACCCGGCCACGTCGAATCTGCTCTAAAAGGTTTTGCTCACTCGCTTGTTCAAATTTTGTAATTTTTGAATTCTAAAGTATATTATACGAAAAATACATTCTATTAAACGTACATTCTATGAAATTATTGTTATAAGAAAAGTGCATTATATTAAACGTGCATTCTATCAAATGATTGTTATAATAATATTTTTAGGGTTTTGTATTCGAACAGACCTTGTGTCTATTTCTATGTATGCCATCGTTTAAGAGGCCTTATTCCTTTTAAAATTTTATTTTTTCATTTTATGACAAATATATTGATCCTTTCAACCAACTTTTTAAAGTGTATATACTATTCCCCGAGTTCTAGGTAGTAAGATAGCTATTTCATGTTTTCATTAGTCGAAAATAAGTTGAAAAAAATAACTTTCCTTGTGAATTTTGTCAATTTTGAGTAGTTTTTTAAACAAAAAATATTAATGAAAAAGTCAAACTGTAGGTTTCAAATATATACCAATAAATCCCAATAGCCCTAGGTAGTAACATCATAGAGAAAAATGTCTAAAACAATCAGCATTTTAAAAGGAATAAGGTCTCTTAACAGTGCATTACTGCAGACGCTGGGAAAAAAGGGCTTGCCGGGTGAGTAAAAGGCCGACCGTAGGGAGTCCGGATAGTGATACGAAGCGAAATAAAAAATACACCACTCAAAAAAAAATATAATTCGGCTGTTTAAAAAAAATTACTTCCCGGCCTGGGCGTTCAATTTTGTATGAAATTCCTTTATAGTTCTCTCTCGAGTTGTTTCACCCAAAACGTGATACTTGGACGTTATAACGACATTTTATTGCATGTTTTTGAGAAAATTTACTTTTTAGGTGTAGGTAAAGGAGTGCTGGATGCTAATAACAGTTCGGAATAATATACTAAGGAAGATTAATTTTTAGGGTTCCGTACCCAAAGGGTAAAAACGGGACCCTATTACTGAGACTTCGCTGTCCGTCCGTCCGTCTGTCACCAGGCTGTATCTCAACAACGGTGATAGCTAGACAGTTGAAATCTTCACAGATGATGTATTTCTATTGCTGCTATAATAACAAATACTAAAAATAAAATAAAATAAATATTTAAGGGGGGCTCCCATACAACAAACTTGTTATAGATTATATATATGTATAGGTACGGAACCCTTAATGCGCGAGTCGGGCTCGCACTTGCCCAATTTTTTGGATCTTCGCAAAAGTCACCTACAGAATGTGTGTAATCTGACGCAGTTGGTCGGGGAGCGTGTGCGCTGCTACAACTAGCTACAAACGCGTGCTAATTTCTTCTGAACATAGGCAAAATATGGAAACAAGCACACAGCTGTGTGTGTTAGATTGCCGGTTTAGTTCCCACGACGTAGTGAGCTATACTGAAGGATTCTTACCAAAAAGGATTACTTTATCATCTTAAGCAAAGTCGCAAGAAAGCTGCAGTTATTCATAAATGTTGAGCTCCACAGCCCGCACCATAAACTGAGGAACAAACAAAGAGATTACTCAAGTATCGGGCCACTTCGATATTGGCCTTGATGCCCGCAACTTTGCTCAATTTCGGCTTTCGTCCATTTTCTCATATAGCCGGATTAACTCCAACCGGCGATATTAAAAATAAAATCGATGACTAGGTAAAAATTGAGGTGGAATAGAATCATAAAAACCGTCTTAAATAAAGCTTAGTCGGTGTTTTACACCCACACAAAATTCAGAACTTTGAAAATGGAACAGTAACAGCGATTAACTAAGAAAGTATTTTTTATCGATATCCTCGTTTGAAATCAAAGTAAAAAACAAATGAGCCGAGTTTTTGTTTGAACGGGATTTACTAAGTTCAAACTGGCATGCATTTGCACGTTTTTGTTTATCGTACGAACGTATACATTAAATGTTTGTTTACAGAGACACACATTATTGCACACTTTTTGCTCTGTCGATTTTTGTGGAGGTCAAGAATTCTGGGGGTTCAGAATAGTACATTGTTGTAGAGGCTGTAAAGTAAGCAATAGATGAACGAGTAAATTTCGAAGGCCGACCCGCAGGGGAGGCCTTCGATAATACGAGTTCATCTATTGTACTTTCAGCCGAGACTGAACAGAGTGCTTTTCACGACTACTGCAAGGAAATACATAAAAATAAGAGCATTTTATATTGGTAATTAAACTCGGCGCCTTGTTGCAGCTTCATTGTTTCAAAAAAATATGGCTACACAAAGCTGGTCGTGCCCCCAGATTCAAACGACGCAACGATTATTCTCAATCCATTTATGAAGAAATAGCAAAAATATTAAAACTTACCTCACTTTCAACTAAATTTAGACATTTACACATTTTTTAGTCTAGGTTACACTCAGGTTACCAACCCTACGATACATTCCCTACTGAAAAATCATTGTAACGTTACGTCAATATTAACACACGTTCCTAATATTATTTATTTCGTGAGTCAATGTGAACATTATTAAATAAAGCACATCACAAAACCAATATGTAATATTTACTAAACAATCTATTTGCTTTTTTAAATATGGCGGCTGCCCTGCACATGCGCGCATCTCACGCAATGGAGTCATGGATTTTCAGCAAATAAAAAAAATATGATGAACTCAATATATAAATTTACAGTGTTTATTTGTTGAAAACTGTTTAATAATAATAATTTAATAATTTATTTCCAAACACATCTTACAAAAGTTTCCTTATAACTAGAAGTTCTACTTCCTAAATAGGTAACACCTGTGCTTTAGGATAAGCAGCGCTCCTCCCCGTAAAAAGGCTTGATGTTATACATTAATACAATTAAAAAAGGTAAAATAATTTACAAGTAGGTAAGACCAAACATTATACATAACAATGATGTGTGAGAGCGCGCGCGTTAGGTTGCGCCTGTGTTTATTTGTTGAAAAGTAAGTATTTGTTGAAATTAGGAAAATGTTTTACGGCCCATAGCAAACTTTAAAATATAAATGTTCATGATTTTCAGGGTAAAACCTTTTTAACGAAAACTTATTAAAAAGTAAACCTGAGGCGTATTTTCTTACTTAAGAAAATAAACTCGTTTGCGGGTATTTATAAGTTTAAGAAAAAAATACACCTTATAAATGACCCATTCTCATTGGTCAATTTAATTTGACATGCAGCAGACGATTAAGCTTTGATTGGTTAAATTGACGTTTCAGCCGGCCGAGAAAATTGCTCTGAAATATTTTCTTAAAAGTCGTATCTTACTATGAAATTCATGTGTAGATACGAACTGTTACCGTAACGTGCTACATTGTTGTCGTATTGGGAGCTAACATAGATATACAGTTTACAAATGAACATATATAAGCAGTTTTGTGTACTGGATTCAGGTAATCTATAACCACATTTTCGAGCAGTGTCGTGAAAATGTTTTTTTTTTTATAGCGAACTTGGTTTTATTCGTTATGGTACACTCAGACTGTACGGGAATCTTCGATAACTGGAGCTAGGATAAAAACGAAGCAGCTTGGAAATAGTTTAGCTTTAAAGGTCAATTAATAAGGTATAGATATGGCACATTATATCAAAATTGGGTATACATATGGTATTCACTATTAGACCTTGCATTTGACACCCTATAAATTTGACTATATTCATCTCAAAGAAAGGAAATTTATTATATAATACAATATTATTTATGGCTTTGTGTGCTGTGAAGTTTGAGTTTGTTTCGAAATGGCCGGTATTTGTAATTTTTTTATGTTTTCAATCTCCATATAGCTGCTGTTTATAAACGAATTGAAAAACTGAATCGACAATACATTTTTAACCGACTTCAAAAAAAGGAGGGGGTTCTCAGTTCGGTTGTATGTTTTTTTTTTTTTTTTTTTTTTTTTTTTTTATGTTTGTTACCTCATAACTCCGTCATTTATGAGTCGATTTGGAAAATTCTTTTTAGGTTCATGAATAGACATCTCAAGGTTGGTCCCATAAAATTTTGGTGAAGATCGGATGACGAGATCCATGAGGAATCGAAGGAATTCCTGAAATTTTATAGGCACTCATAATATTTTTCATGTATTTTCTAAAACTATTTAAGTATTTGCATATGGTAGTCATGCATGCCTTCAAGACCTCCCTGATCACCCCGCCATAAGTATTTTATATGAATCACTAAAAAGCGAAAAAAAAAAATTTTTAACAAAAAAAAGAACCGACTTCAGTAAAACTAAAAAGCCGAAAATAACCCGTTGAAATCGATCCCAAACCACTCAGTTATTATATTTATATATTAAAGTTTACGTGAGGTTTGGCACCGACTTCAAAGGGTGAGTCAAATGTAATCTGTACTTGAACGGGTTATTTTCGGCTTTTTAGTTTTACTGAAGTCGGTTCTTTTTTTTTGTTAAAATTTTTTTCATACTTAATGAACCTACCGAAAATCTGTACATTCGAATCGGGACATCTGAACATTCGAACATGCACATTTTTGGTCAAGCTAAAATACAGTCGCTTAGCTTGCTCAATGCTCGGTAAATGATACAAGGTAGAGATGTGTAGCGAGTGAGTGAGTGATTCAAACGAGCTATATCATTTGGTTTAGCTCACTAGCTCTTTCGCTAACTGAAGATGCAAGTAGCTCACTATCACTCTTTTCACTTTAGTGACACATTCTGTCATAATATGTTATTGGAAACGATTAACCACTATTTTTTCCTGAATAGAAACAATGTTTAAAGTGTAGTTAGTGTAGCTGCACACTGTGTAGCATTTGCACGTTTATGTTTGTTTAAGGTACCGCGTTCGTCGAGTGTTCGTTTGCTCACGCACGCACGCTTGCACGTTCACTTTTCGCTTTGCCGATCTTTGCGGTGAAAAGCGAAGCGGAACGAACACGAATGCCTCATGCGGGCGGGATAGCTTAGACAGTCCTTACCTTGCATAGCGCGTATCCACTGATACGCGCTATGAAAGCGCAGCGCGGAGTTTCAGATTTACCATTATATTATTATGCAACTATATAATTATGTATATGTCTTGAATGACAAGACAGTGGCGCTAACTGGTGAGCTCAAAATCGGTAGCTCTAATTTTACACGAATTCAAAACTCCATTTTAATTTGTGTTATACACGCAGGTAAGAATATGTCACAGTTATAAAGTCATTATCAATCGAATTTAGCCCAAGATGCATAAATACCTTCGATTTAACTTATTATTTCAACAGAAACCATGTTTATAAAGAACTAGCTCAGCTATATATATTACTTATATATAGCTGAGTTACATTATTTACTTTCTAGGTATCTCTACAAGTTTGCTACGTCTTATTCTAGAATGCATTTACTTTTCAGACCACCACGCAGCTGAAATTTAATAAACCTACTTCGACTTTGACTTGGAGCACAAAGGAGATTAAATTATGAGATTTGTGCGCCTGCTCATGACTGCACTTTGTATGGATGAAGCGCTATATATTAAACTAACCTATAACATAGTGTATACAATACTAAGACCCTCACACATTGGTGAAGACGTGTAGTGACTTCTACCAGTGTTAAAATTGACTATAGTGGCTATGTAAGCTGTAGAACTCGCATATTTTTTTTTTACGCACTTATTAAAAAACTCCGGCATTTTAAACAATTAGAAAAAACCGAAGCGTTAAAAAAAATTGATGATGAAATTAATTAATAGGACTACGTATATAAGCTAAGCAAATTCTTAAGGTACAAATTAGGTTAAGTTCATATTCCTAGAATAGTTATGTTTCTTTTATGAAAAAAATACTGACTGTTGAGTTTCTTTCGGCATTTCTTCTCAACAGTGAAATGCCGCCGGTCGACTCAGACATAAAAAAGTGCCCTTGGTGCCTACTTGCAATTGCAGAATAAAGTTCATTTATTTCATTCTTCTTTCAAACAAAAGCCGGGCCCTACGAACGTCTGAACATTTACATTCGGAATGCGGTCATACGCAATATTTTTTGGCCAAGCTGAAACAGAAATATTTCGCTAGCTTTATCGATAAATGCGAAGGTAATTTGGTCTGTATTTTTGTTCGTTAAATTCGGCTTTATGTGCTGTAGACCTTCGAGCTTGTTTCGAAATTATAAATATATGTTATTTTTAACATTTTTAACCCCCATTTTGAAAAATGTAGCAAAACCAGACCACAAAAACAACATAATTATCGAATCTGCTTACAAAATTTCATAAAAATCAGTCGAGAAATGTAACCTGAGAACACCCGGAATTCCTAACATCTGGACACCCAAACATCCGGACATACCAAAGCATTTCTACCTAAGCTAAGACAGACGCTTCGCTAGCTTTGTCAACTACGGAACCGATTTTGATAAAGTTGCCCCTCAGAAACTTGGCAAATAGATGTCTAAACCGTGGAAAGTTCCAGCAAGACAATTGAGACACACCTTAAAAGTGTCAACGTAAATCCCATCTGAGACTCGCTTAACACACCATTATCCCACAACCAAGTGTATGTAACGGATTGTTGGCCTAAGTTCAAGAATGCGAGCATTCCATAGTACTACTAATCCCAACTGTTTTAGTTGGGTTGCCTTAATTAAAATTCTGGCAAGCATCCAGAGTGAAAGCTATCGATGTACAGTAAAGGAAACAGAAACAAGTCAACTTATTGTCATTTGGACATACAGGAGCGATAAAAGGTACGTGTTTGAATGCCGTTGACTGAAATGTACCACGGTACAAAAAAACCCACGGGATTATTTTATACTACGACGGTGGCAAACAAGCATGAGGCGAGCCGCATAGTCCATAGGTATGGATGCTTGCGATGCCAGGAGCATTTCACGCGCATTGCCGACCCTTTAAGAACCCATTGAAGAACCGCATGCTGTAGCCCCCGGGGAAAACCTCGGCAGGGAGCTCATTCCACATGCGGAGCGTTAGCGTTGTCATAAGGTCAGTCAGGAGAACTGCTGGTAAATGCGTGTTTTGCCACCCTACCATTGTAGATTAAGGTTGCCTTTCCACTTCAGCGAAGCGGAAAAAAATAACCAATCAGGGTGCGTCTTTGTTAAGTCCAAAAGAAGTGCATTTAAATTTGAGGAATGTGATTGGTCGATTTCACAAAGCTCTGCTTTAGAGGACAGGCAGCCTAAAGTTGGCATTATTAGCAAAACGTCCCATGACCAATTGCTTTGCATCGTGCACAAGGTCGACTCGCACTTGATTGGTTTTTAAGTATTATTCTAATTCATATCTATCAGACAAAGTAGCAGTATCCAAGTCCCAATACATATAGTTTAAAACAAATAAAGACTTCAAACATTAAGTGTGGTATTCAATAGATAAGCATACAATACAATTAATATTCACCTGTTACATAGGACGAATACAATTAATATTCACATGTTACATATTGAATTTGCATATATTTTATTTATTTAATCTTTATTGCACAAAAGAAAACTTATCGTACAAAAGGCGGACTTAATGCCATGAGGCATTCTCTACCAGTCAACATTTGGTCAAAGCAGATAAATTTGTGGGCGGTGCAACTAACTAATAACTATATAGTTATTTCGGTTTTTTTTTCTAATTTCATATAATTCGTAGTCTAATCTTAAGGTATGATAGAAAACGGAAACTTTTAAATGGATCCGCAAATAGTAGTTTCCACAGTTTACCCATAATGATATATCAGCGTCTATAAATTGTAAAACCGCATTAAATTTTAACTGTAACCACATTTTCCTTGCTTTAAGTTCGGTTCCTTTGCTCTTTTATAAGTTTGATTCTAATGTCAATAAGATATTTTTTATTTCAATATTTTAGTTTAATTTAGTTCGCAAAAAAGAGACAAGAATAGGCAAAGCAAACTAACAGAGAAAACTTAAACTAAATAGCAACGCAGGAGAAATTATGTATGTACAAAACCTTACTCTAAATAACCTAAGTTTATTTATTAATTTATTTAATCTTTATTGCACAAAAGAAAAATTATCGTACAAAAGGCGGACTTAATGCCATGAGGCATTCTCTACCAGTCAACCTTCGGGCAAAGCAGATAAATTGTGGGCGGTGCAACTAACTTAAACAGTTTTAATAAATAATATTTAGATAAATACATTTATATAATATATACACATAAATAAATACAGATGAAACATACCTACTAATCAGATAACCTAAGAATTCACAACTCTGCTAGCGTAGAGGTCACGCAAACATTTTTTGAAAGCGCATTAGTTCGGAGCTTGTTTGATCTTGAGGGGAAGGCGGTTCCAGAGACGGGAAACTTGGACGGTGAACGATTTGGACATAAACGGTGACGAGGGATGGAGAGAGACAGATTGCCAGAACAGCAAAATTGACGGTCACGGGTTACACCATAATGGTGAAAGAAGTTTTTGAGATATTCGGGAGATATTGGGTTTTTGAGAACAGAAAACAGAGTGCACCGCATTCGAATTTCACGTCGTTCGCGGATAGGAAACCAGCCCAGCTGAGAGCGGTAAGAAGACACATGGTCATACGTACGAAGACAGAAGATGAACCGAATGCAGTTGTCAAAGTCAAAGTCAAAATATTCTTTATTCAAGTAGGCCTAGCTACAAGCACTTTCGAATCGTCAGTTACAGAGAGCAGAGCAATTTATTGATAAACTTATACTAAAAATAAAATAAAATAAAAAAACATAAAAAACAACATTATAGAAATAAAAGAAAAATCCTAAAAAGGATCGTCAACACATAAAAAAATTATAGAAATAAAAAACTAGAGGCTAGAATATTTCTAGAATAAAATTCTAAATGTCAAAAATTATAATAAAAATAGTTAAAATTAAAATATCAGTACCCTGATAGGTACTCGTTACAATAATTACACATAACATTGCGTGATTTTCACTAATCCCACGACATGTTATCATTCATGTAGTCTTGAGTGCTATAATAAGCTTTAGAAATAAGTTTACGTTTTACATAGTTCTTGAATTTACCAACAGACAAGTCAGTTACGCTTCTAGGAAGTTTATTATAAAATCTTGCACAGTTACCCATGAATGATTTTCTTATTTTATGGAGCCTAGTGGCAGGCACTGCGAGCTTATGCTTATTTCTAGTATTAATATTATGTATATCACAGTTCTTCTTAAAATTGGCAATGTTCTTATGTACATACATAAGATTCTCATAAATGTATTGACAATGCACTGTCATTATATTAATGTCCTTAAACTTATCTCTAAGCGAGTCTCTATGGTGCATTGTTAAGAAGTCTCTCCAATTTATTCATAAGCTCTACGGTTAAGTCTGGATAACACACATCACCGTATTTAGTCTATTATGGTAAGTTTAATACAATTATATAAAAAGAAGGGGTCATAAAAAGAATACCCCATCTAACAAGTCCACCTGCGGCATGGTCCCCAGTATGCTGGCGGCGTTACCTCTTTGTATAGTCAGGGAGATTCTCTGGCAGAGGTAAACACCAGCTCTGGGGTCTCCCGACGCGTCGATCAGCTGTTTCGACAAGGCATTAACAACAAACAAGGCATTATAAACGTTGTCATGTCAACTGACCATGGGCCTAATGTCTCTACTGCAAGAGCCGCAAATTCGTAGTTGTTTAGTAACGACGAGTATTTGCGGCGCTTGATAATTTGGGCCTGGTCAGCTGCAGCGCCGGCCTTCGACATTTTGTTATATTTATCCCGGTGACGATACCTGAATTACTTGATGGATATATTGTCTGATGTATTTCTAAGCTCTTAGCAAATATGCAATAGCTGACAGCATTCATCCGAGTTATATCCACTTAACATACAGTAAACGTGCACCAAATGAAAATTCATTTAATGCGCATATTCATCTATTCAATCAATCGGCAAAACAAAACGCTGTCAGCTCAGCCGTGATATGGTCAAATATTGTGGATATACCGTATATACCGATAGTTGTTATTCGAGCTGTATTTACTGATAATATTAGTATAATGCCAGTAAATATAATCAGTAATTATTTCAGCTGAATGATATTTAGTAACGTTATCAGTAAGATTGACTGTTTTGATTACTATTGGGTATTAGAATGACTTAACGGTGAGCGATCTGTATTTCAATATAATAGCTATGCAAACAAAGTTATTTTAACTGTTTGTTAAAATAACTTTGTGTGTTACTAAGTTGATAATAACGAGTTGCAGTGGAATTGCAGTCAGCAAACCTTCATATATATTACTTTACTCTTTGCAGGAAACTGTAAACTTGCATATTCACCAAATAGCAATATTCATGAAATGCGCTTATTCATCTATGCAATCAATCGGAAAACCAAAACGCTATCAACAGTGAACAAACGATTTATGCCAGTAGAGCCGAGAAGCCTTGAAGATTCTTCATTTACATGAAGAAAGCACATCGTTTTAGTGAATAGACAATAAGTAGTAATAGGTATGTTGAACATGTGTTATTTAGCAATGTGGAATTTGGTCCCTGACCTACTCCTTTTTCTTACAAATTATGCAATAAATAAGTAGATATTCGTGTGAATTACTTTATGGAGTTCTACCTGATGTAATATGTATGTTCTAAGTTACAATACTAGCTCTAAGTGACTGTTTATGCAAACAAGGCTGCAATTGCTCGTTACTCATCCAAGCTGCGATTGTGCATGGTGTAACCAGCCAGCATACTGTAAACGTGCATATTCACCAAATGGTACCTAATCATTAAATGAGCATATTCATCTATTCAACCAATCGGCAAAACAAAACGCTATCAGCCGTGAGCGATTAGAAATCAATAAGAGAATGCACGTCATCGGTGTGATTAGTGCTGCAGAGTTGTTAGCAACTCGTTAACTGAGCCATATGCTGCCTACACACGAAAGGAAAGTTTATCGCGCATTCGTTAGGTTATCAAAATGGCCGCGACTTTGCGGGTCGCGGATCGCATTATCACTTATCTGTCACACAATGGATAGACCGATGTGTCGTCGTTCAAAAGGTTACGTATATAAATGTCAATGTCAATTGAATTAGATACAAGGTGATTCTTCGCTGTGCTTTCACGTATCGCTACATTTATTATTTATCTCTTTGATACACATTGTAGTACAGGGATGGACAAATTATAAGTCAAAAAGATTATTCACGGCATCGATCGGCGTCTTTAGTTCTGCTCAGAGTTGTTGGAAATATGCTGGCTACATACGGAAACAAAGTTTGTGACACATGGTCGGGATAATATTATGCGAGCTAACATACTCAATGGTTAGGGAGGGACACACAAATTAAAAATCAATAAGAGAATGCAAGTTATCGCCGTGATTAATGCTACAGAGTTGTTGGCAACTCATTACCTTACCCATATGCTGCCCACACACGGACACAGATTATTACAGATTCCTTGGTTTAGCATTATAGCTGAGACTTTGTGTGTACCAAATAAAAAATAAAAAATAAAAATACTAAAAAGTCGTGAACCACTCGTGGTTTACTGATTATGACGTTTATAACTATAATATTTGAAATATCTCCACTATTCGCCTACTTTAGCAATGGGCATGGATATATCTCGGTGATGTGGCATAAAATAAAGAACTCCACTAAAGTAAACGTGCAAGTGTCATATTAAAACTCGATATGTTTCAAATCGGTACGCGATTCATCATCAGGAGAGCCTATCAGTCGCGGCGGCGGCCAGTCGAGGGTGAGAGCATGAGGGTGTCATTAGAAATGCCGAATGTCTATGTCACTCTTATCTTACAAATACTCTTTATTGCACACCTCAAAAACCAAGGAATATACAACACAACATGAGATACATTAAAATAACAGGCAGATCTTATCTTATAATCTTAAATTTTTTCTTGGTAAACTAGCATTTAGACAATCTCTCATTATTTTTGAAGTAGGTATTAAGTCTTATTGATATAGCCTGATTATATCACAGAGAAACTTCACATCGTTCTGAACTGTGTGTCCATAATAAATTGGAAATGGAGTAATTGCGGGGAAAAAAGGGCTAAAGGTTTTCCCTCTAATTAGGTTTTGTTCTGGTCGCCGATTCCCTCTATTTCACTTAAAGTAACTTTCCGACTCAACTTTTTCAAGTACAATATAGATATACAGGTAAAGCTGTCACACACATTCTATGAACGATTCGATATTTAAGAATAAGTGACTTTCTAAGATATAAATAGCAACATTTCCAAATAATTCTCACAAAGGACGAAATTCATCAAAGGCCGCGTGTGGGGTGTAATGGACTGTAGCCTGATTTTAATGGACTTGACTTTAAACTGGTAAAAGGGAAACTTCAGTAGTATAGGAAGCTCCCAAAATAATAACACTGTGACGTAAGTTTCACATAATGCTGCTGTGAAGTGTTGCTTGGTCGGAGGCCGCAATAAGAATGAATAAAGTTAATCTAGCGGCCATATTTGTAATGGTCGCTTGATTACGCTTTGATTGGGCCGATATGTAAGAAGGCGTGGCTCAATTCTTACGTGTGATTTGATGAGGTGTGTAAATGTAATCTGAACAACATTATCCCTTTATTTCAGTAAATACACATTCATAATACATAATGTACATTGGTGGAACATATTTTGATTGACAAGTTATCATATAAGATTCTTATTGGAAATTCTATTGTTTACAATATTAAACCTATTTGATGAAGCTTTCTATGTGTTTCATTATATATTTATTCAGGTGGTTTTACATATTTAACCAAAGCTTCATATCTTATCCTATACACAATAATGAGAGCAATTAACCTTATATATTAAGTAAAAACTAAAAGAAAAGAAATACGACTTTGTATACAATGATTTCTTATTATCTAAGCTGATTACTTAATATTACGTGATTGAGCTAACTTATAATTATTACATAAAAATCCGAACCTACATGCGACACCGCGTGTTTACTTTTATTTATAATTGTACTCACCTTTTACTTACATATTAAAAATGTAAAACATGAAAATAGGATATAATTATGGTCCAGTGATAAAAGCATTTTTTGCCGAAAAATATGAGGTTTTCGAGTAATAATATAAATATCGCCAGGCAAGTGACGCTGTAAAAAAAACCTAAACAGTCTCTAATATTTATGGCAAAAAAAACATCATCACTATCATCAAGATCGTTGTAGTTAGTTATGCATATCGTTTGTTTTTTAACTTTTAATGACATTTTATAAGTAAACTAGCGACCCGCCCCGGCTTCGCATGGGTGCAATGCTGATAAATTATGCATGTATACTCTTGAATTATTCTATCTATTAAAAAAATGCATCAAAATCTGTTGCGTAGTTTTAAAGGTCTAAGCATACAATAGGGACAGACAGCCGGAAGTTACTTTGTTTTATACTATCACTATCAGTATTTACATATTTTAAATATTCCTCTCGTGACGTTATTTTAAGTAACTGATTCGCTTACGAGTCATTTTAATTAAGTTTCAAACCAAATGTAATGTATGTGCAAACAGAAACGAATATTTAACAATACACTCCAGTTTAAATTTATCTCCCTTGTATATATATATATATATACTTGTACTGTATCTTATTAAGCAGAAACGTGGGCTGAATCCCGCTGTCAATAAAAATCCTAGGTTTTGTGCGAAGCCGACTCAATCTCCAAGATAAGGCAACCGTCAATTTAGTCCCAGTCTCTGCTGATTCTCGTTCATTATTATACCGAAATGCTGACGACGGCGTTTGTTCAACAATATATCTTACAACCATTTATTCATCCTTCCAACTTAGTATGAAAGTTATTTAAGTTTATTTAAGAAATAATCAACCTGCTCGTTTCGGTTATTTTTAAAATTACCTGAGATCGCTATAAGATAAGATTTTTTTTTTTTATATCATAGGGGGCAAACGGGCAAACGTATCGCCTGATGGAAAGCGATTACCGTCGCCCATAAACACCTGCAACACCAGAAGAGTCACAAGTGCTTGCCTACCCGATAAGATAATATTTTATTCATCACACAATGCGTAATACATTTTATGTATTTATGTATCCATGAACACTGTTATACTACTGCAGGTGTGACTAGTCACTTATTACATATTATTTGCAGACATTAATAAAATATATATATATATATATATATATAAGATTATACATTGCAGTCTTATTAATTTGATTATATTTGAAATTCATTAATATTGTATATCGTTTTATTAGTTAATGGGTCGTTCTATTTTTTCGTCCGGATTTGGCGATTTTGAGTTTTTTTTCTTATTTACGTGCTATTATGTTTATTTTCATATTGTGTGTGTGTATACACATTTTATATGTTATTTTTTGAAAGGCACGTATGTATTATTGTTATTTAAGAAAAATAAAGGAGGAATGGAATGAAGGCGTGGATGGAAATGAAAAACGAAGGTAAGGTAATGAACTATGCCTGGAAGGAAATGAATGAATGCATTATTAACTAGGTATTTATAATTAACTATGCATTGACGTTATAGATGAAAGAATAAGGGCTTCCGAAAAAACGATCTTATTCATTTTCATAAAAAAAGAAAAAAAACCGACTGTTTTACTATAAACAACATTCCTAAATATCGTTGTCAGTCTCATAATCTCACTTAATGATACTAGGAACATAAAATTATATGAAATAAAGTTTCTTGACTTTGCTCGAATATAAAAAAAAAACGCTTAAATTTACCCAATTGTAAGTTTAACTAAAATAAAAGCTTCAAAACTGAACTAGTCTTAATCGAGTTGCAACAATTAACAGTTTCGACACGATACGATATTTTAAAACTTTTACTGCCTGGGTAGTACGGTTTCTACTAGATTTTCTTATCTTTTTTTTTCGCTTTAGTATATTTTTCACAGAATCCCTTCGCAATTGTATCATTGAACAACAGTTTTCTTCTTACTTCTTGAATTTTGTCTTCTTTAATATATTTAATCATAATGACCAAAATTGTTCAGGTATTTTCCTTTTTGCGTAATAAATTAATAACTTAACATTTATTGTTTTACGTACAGGCAACCAAAGTTAGAGGTCTGATGGACAAATGGTATGCCAGATGGAAACTTCTGATAGAAGTTCATATGAGAGCTACAGCGTGAAATTCATAGAGCACTTTAACTTTAAAAAATCTGCAATTACGGGTATTTTTCGGTTACATTAAATCACGATAAAAAAGGCGCTGAACTAATGATAACCTTTTCCAGAACGTTTCCAGGGTAGGTAACGTAAATCAAATTACGTGTGTACGAATGGCTTATTACACTGGCAAAGAAAATTTATCATATTGTATCTCATTCGCCTGATTGTTTTATTCACCCTGTCAGTATTCTCGTTATTTGAGCTATTTTCATTCACTGGATTAGCTATAGGCACAGGTGAGTTTGGTGGTTCAGCCAAAGGATCATCTTGAACAACGCAAGGTTCTCGTAAATATATAATGTAAGTATTGTATGCCGTAGATTGTGACACTCTCCAACTGGTTTATTCGAACTGCTTTGTATCGCACAATCAAGCAATAAATGATTACTGATTTCCTTATTCTCACTCTCTGGCGGAGAGTTCTCTATGAGAATTTGGTGTAGTTTATTTTTTCCTTTATTTTCTTCAGATAAGTTAGATAATTTGTTTCTCCATCTGCGCCGTTGTTCCCATTTTGCCCTTTCACTCATTTCTTGAATGCTGACGACCTTCTTTCTCTCCTTTTTTAAAACTTATCGCTGTTTTTCCTTTTCTTGAAAATGAAAATAGCATTAAGTTCTGGATTACTCTTAATTTTAGCATATTTTAACTTTTTTCGATCCCTGTCCTTTGCTAACTTTTCGTCTTTGGTTAATTTTTTCATTGTCCTTGCCATATTTCTCAGCACATTACCTACAAGATACAATAAGCCATATAAGACTTGTCTATTATATTAATAAGTGTCATTTTTTTTTTATAGTCATTGTCAGTGAGCTAAATCTCTGTGCTTGTGAATATTCCATTATTTACCATTACCACATTTTAAGTTCATAGTGATATATGCGAAATAATATTAATAACTTTTAGAGTAAAAGTTGGTAATACACGATACGCGGGAGGAATCCAAATAATTTTACCAACGTACTATTCCTGACGATATTATAAAATTTAAATGTGGCATAAACTTGGCTAGGTTCGGCTTGGTTTCCAAAATGTTCATAACAATTCTTAATATGTATGAATGATTAAATAATCGTGTGAGATTACTTAGTGTATAGTGCTTTTATTAACGACGTTGCCACTTTCTAGTCAAGGCTAGCTGTAGTAATTGCTGCTAGATCTCAAAATGACAGGTATCAATCAGAAAATTAATCTAAAAAAAGCTTAGACACGTTGGAGAAAAAAGATAAATGATAATATGACTAAAGTATTAATCAAAATATAAATACAAGAAGTAACAATGCAAGCAAATATAATTTACTATTGGCTAACAAAAAATGCAAAAAATCCCGTATAAAACATTTTTTTTGACAATTTGACAAAAAACATGAAACATTTTTTTATTTCTAATAACCTCCGACATACGTTGGTAAAATTATTTGAATTCGTCCCAATTACCTATTATATTATATACCTTAACCAACAAGCAATAAAACATTTCCTTCCAAATTGATTCATTTCCTTCCTCGAAAATATTGGAAGGAATGGAAGGAAATGCATTGGAGCGGAATGAATTTTTACCATTTAATTCCATATTACTACACATTCTTACGTGCTTCAAGGACATAAATCTAAAAGAGTGAACATCCACCTAAATGTCAATTAATAACTTACCAGAGAAATGACGCCTAATAAAGGATATCATATTACTAACAGGATAATAATGAGTACTTACTTGTGACAAAATGGTTATCCAGCGGAGAGAATCGCAATATTTTCTATATCGCTCGCGCGCGATCTTCCTCTCTGAGACGTTACGGTAGAATGAGGTGGGCAAAACGTGCAGGCATTATAGTTTTAGGTAAATACAGGCGCATTCAGACTTACGACGCGTTTCAAATTTTGCGGTAGGAAATGAAGTATTTCATTTGACAAAGGACAAAACTGCGTTCTCTCTAAGAAAAATATATTTTTACTTGTGTTACCATGTATAAATATAACATTAATTATGTGTTTTCTAACATCCAATTAAGAAACAAAAGGATAATTAGCAAATAATATTTTTTTCAAATTCATGAACTTACGGTCCGCTATTTTAGGTAAGAAGGAAATGAAATTTTCGTCAGTTTTTTTTTTATATTTTATAAATTATTAGATTTAGCTGAATTCTAAAAGATACTCCATTTGCGTAAATTGTGAAGATATTTATATAAAATAATAAACTGTGAAATATGTTTATTTAAACTCTTGATTTGGACTCTGACACCAAATCCGGACGAACTCGTAGAATGACCCTAATAGATCTTTTAATTTATTACGGAACACCGTCAGTCGTTGTTCTTTCTTCATCGATTCTGGCAGTTTATTGTAAAGTCGTCGTCCAGTGACTTCAGTAGCTCTACCATGAGTTTACAAACACCGTCCTCGCTTGCGACTACGTAACGGATTTGTATGGAGATTTTTTACAGCGCCTCTAGCGGATACGTATATAACTACCAGAAGTGGTCGGCACCATAAGTTGTATTTGCACGCTAACGTTAACTCGATTCGAAAGTGCGTGTAGTAAAATACGTCACGCAAATACACCTAACTTCACATCAAATGAATCCGTCTCTTTCTAACTATATTGACATGTCTGAGTAAGAATAATATTAGCCCTTAGAGTAAGGAAATATCAATAGAGTTCGTGTTACTAAGTAGAAACCTACGACCTTATTGCTATCTCTGTGTAGCACATCAAGTGTCCGCAAGATAAAACGAGACGACAGAATATCTGTCAACACGTCAAATTCAAGGTTCAACGTGTTCAGCACATGTCTTTTTTTTTGTTGTAAGCGACGCCCAAATAGATTTATCGATATCGAAAAATTGATCATTATAATTATAGTTGCTAAGATTTGACAACACTTCATATTTTTAAGACTACAATTTTATTACTTTTCTCTATTGCACTCAGAAAAAGGACGTAATCACTGTGACACAATGGAAAGGTTACTTTAGTCTAGTGTCTAATTAAAATAAAAGTAATGAGGTTGAGCTTAACATTATTGACAGTTAATTTTTTTCACTATCCGTGTTGAAGACTACAGCTCTATGCATGCATAGTTGTCGTAGATTTCGGTTATTTTATGTATTTTCTTACTTTTATTCACATAATTACAGAAAAATAAATTCAAGTGTACACGATGCAGAGAGTATTGCATTTGTACACTTGAATTTATGTCTATATTAATTTTCACCTTTACAAATATGAACTTTTGACAATTAATGTCAATAAATTGATTTATCCATAAAAATAACTTCTTATGCTTAACTTTAATCCTGTATCATAGAATGTAATATTAAAATAAATACGCGGGTTTTGTATGTATTTTTATTGTTATCGCTTTGGTTCACTTGGATTTCATTACAATTTTCTTAGTGCAAAGATAAAAAACAGAGCATTATAAAAAATCTCCAAGATTAAGTTTGGGCTTGTGCACAAATCACGTGATGTTTTTTCGGCTACTTTTTGACCCCCCCCTCCCCCCTGGTGATATTTGGTGAGGTTCTTTGCTAACCCCCCCCCCTCCCCCATACTACCTCACGTGTATTTTTTTTCTGCCAGAATTTCGTAAAATAAACTCGCAATTTTGAAGTATTTAACAAGTGAAGATTTATTTTTAACGAAGCCGAGAAAAAGTATCGATTTTTCTTAGTCTTCGTTCATAGTAGAAAAATACACGTGAGGTCTCCTTATACCCCTCCCTCCCCCAACGTGATCTTTCGTGATTTTTTCGTGACCCCCCCCCCCCCCCCTATCGAACCTCACGTGATTTGTGCACAAGCCCTTTTGCGATTCAATTCAGCCTCACCTTGAAAAGGGTTCCAAGCTTATGGAATGCTATCTTTGCGGAAGATTCAATAAAGATTTAAGTCAAAGCATAGCGAGTTAATGCGAAAAAAATTGTAGATAATCGTCAGTGATGTCATTATCATCTGCTTACTCCCCTACTTTATATGGTAGCATAAAAATCTTGACAGACTGGCCTTTTGGACAGACAGAGGCCTTTGTGACGTTTAGGCTTGAACGGTGTGAGGTCTTCAACGCCCTATCTTCCAAAATCTATGTAATAAACCTTCCTCTTGAGTCACTCTATCTATTTAAAAAACCGCATCAAAATGCACTGCGTGGTTTTAAAGATGTAAGCATACATAGGGACAGACAGACAGACAGCTGGAAGCGACTTTGTTTTTTACTATGTAGTGATATAATATAATAGTAGTCTTATCGATGTCGCATCGATAAATCTATTTGGGCGTCACTAACAATCAAAACTTTGACTCATAGGTTTTTTTTTTCTTTGTAGTCGACGTGTTGACAAAAATCGTCGTCACAAAGTATCTGTCGTCTCGTTTTTTCTTGCGGAAAATTGACGTGCTTTGCAGAGACACAGATATAATCGTAGGTTTTTACTAAGTAACACGAGCTCTATTGAATTTTCCTTACTCTAAAACCCGTTCCAGACCTTCCGATCCGATCCGATTTATCGGAACAAATCGGATAATGTGTAGTGCAATTGTCCGATTTATCGGAAGAAATCGGATAATGTGTAGTGCAATTGTTAAACCCGCTCCAGACCTTCCGATCCGATCCAATTTATCGGAAGCAATCGGACAGTGTGTAGTGCAATTGTCCGATTTATCGGAAGAAATCGGATAATGTGTAGTGCAATTGTTAGGACATTTCTTCCGATAAATCGGATCGGATCGGAAGGTCTGGAGCGGGCTTCAGGACATTTCTTCCGATAAATTGGAACGGATTGGAAGGTCTGGAACGGGTTCCGATTTCTTCCGATAAATCGGACAATAGGCTAGTTGACTCATATCAAATTGTAATAAACTAACGTTTATAATATTCCGTATAGTATTTAGCAAAGGAAACCTAAATATAAAAATAATAATAATAAGGTTGTCTGGAAGAGATCACTTTTTAGCGATAAGACCGCCTGTTGTCTACCGTTATTTATAAATTGTATTTGTCTTGTTTCCTTTTGTAAACTTTTATTGGTGTGCAATAAAGTATTGTATTATTATATATTTTTCAATTCATAAAAGTGAAAGATGGCTGAAAAAATTGAATTTGAAAATATGGTTTTTAATCTGTATTTTGAAATGCTTAAAACGCTGTCCGCCATGTTCGCTTATGATAGTGACGTCATCGGTCATGTAAACAAAACTGAGTCTACTTTGACGGCTTCGAATAGTGCCGTCCCTCTCGATCTCCTGTCAAAGTATATTGGAGTGAGCGGAATGGCACTATACGACGGTCGAATTTCCAATATTTACAGGTAATTCTACGTCACACCACAGATTAGCAAAAGGCAAAAATGGCGGACGGCGTTTTTGACTGAAATAAAATTTCTAATATGCAATTGATAAAATTTAGCTTTCTAGTTTTCACAAAAATACAAGACATTTTTTTTTGAGCTAGTAAGATCATTATTAACCATTTCAAATACATTTCAAAACTGAGTCTACTAGCCTATTGCACTATGTATACATTATTCGATTGCTTCCGATAAATCGAATCGGATCGGAAGGTCTGGAGCGGGTTTTAATCGGATCGGAAGCAATTGGATAATGTGTAGCGCAATTGTCCGATTTATCGAAAGAAATCGGATAATGTGTTGTGCAATTGTTAGGACTTTTCTTCCGATAAATCGGATCGGATCGGAAGGTCTCGAACGGGTTTAATGGCGCCGCGCGCCAGTCACTTTGATTTGACATTCACAATCTTGACATGCGTGACGTCACATCCATAAAACGTAAATAGAAAAGTGAGATTCATCGACTTTATTCAAAAAATTTGGATACAATGGTATAAAGGCAGTGTTTTTTTGGTGTGTAGTGCCACAATGTACAGATACATCTATAAATACTCCACAGAAACTGTTTGTTTCTTACCGGCGAAACGCAAAAGACGAAAAATGTGGCTACGGGGAGATCCGAATGCCATTCTATCACATTAATGTATTTATGTGTGAAGATCACACTCAATCACACGTAAGTAACAATTATTTTTTTACGTACGAGCTAGTGGATAGAACTATCAGTATACTTAAATCAAAACAAAATAACATCTTTAATTCCTAACCTATTGGATGTGGCCTTAGATTTATTAAACCCTATATTGTTTACAAAATTACAACACGTCACTCGGGAATTACAAACATTTTTATATTATGTTGTTTAGCTTATCTATGTTCTTTATAATTTTATGTGCTGTTTTGTTATAAATATAATATTAGAATATGGTATAAGATAGTTGGTATATCAGTTATGTTAAATTTCAGATGGAAAAAAACCCAAATAACTACATGAAGTACAAAAAGGGCTTTAGTCAGAAGATATTTCTTACAGATGAGGCTGTTCCAAGTTAATTTCACCGTCAAGATGATTGCAAGAGGCGGCTGCCTGATACTGGATCTCATCAAGAAATTGTCCTTGTCACAGAATAGTGCTATAAATAATTGAGCCTCCAGGTATGATATCTAATTTTACAAAAACTGGGCAAGTGCGAGTCCGACTCGCGCATGAAGGGTTCCGTACCATAATCTATAACAAGTTTGTTGTATGGGAGCCCCCCTTAAATATTTATTCTATTTTATTTTTAGTATTTGTTGTTATAGCGGCAATAGAAATACATCATCTGTGAAAATTTCAACCATCTAGCTATCACCGTTCTTGAGATACAGCCTGGTGACAGACGGACGGACAGCGAAGTCTCAGTACTAGGGTCCCGTTTTAACCCTTTGGGTACGGAACCCTAAAAGTCTAATAATATAATTATAATTTTTATGTTTACACTTAAATTATGTTACTTATCTTGAATATTTATTTTTTCAGAATTGCCAAAAACTCAAGATGAATAGTAATCTATCAAAAATCCTCTAATACCTGCAGAAACCTGTTCGAGTAAGAACAAAAGAGAATGTACATTATAGAAGCAAGGCCGTGCAGACAATATACCAAAATCTAAGTATTACCACAGCGCTAATGAAAGCAACTACCACTTGTCGTTACACACATCACCTTTCAAGATTTTTCTATGCCGTCCAAAAAGATCTGAGTCAGGAGTTGTCAAAACGGCTAAGAGAAAAATTGTCCTTGATGATGAAAATTGAAAAATCACATAGTGATATGTCTTGTTCTGAAAGGGTCATTCGTCGCCTGCCTTCCTCATCATTAAGGGTTACTGACTCCGACAGTAATGTTTCAGATAGCAATGAGAATTTTGAAAAATTCCAGTGCCTCAAAATACTGTGCATTTAATTGAAAAGAAACCTTTGTTGTTTAGTATAATTTTATAGTGACCTATATAAACCATTTAAGTATATGTTTGATTAAGTAATTGATTACTGAATGTAATGTATAATATCCTGTTGGTAGAAATTAAAAAAAGTATTTTAATTTTTTTGAGTTGTAAAGATAACAACGTTTATTAGAAGCGTTTCTATTAACATGTGCTTACATACTAAAGATGTTATCATGTTGCAAGAGAAATCAAAAAATTGAAAAACATGGAATTATATGAATAAAACAGTTTAAACGGATTATATCATGTATATTCTTTATTTGAGTCCTCCTGACGTGTTGGCTACCTATGGCAACTTTCCAGTACCATACTGCTGTGGTTAGCTGAGAAAAAACAATTTTTCTCTGCCAAACTTACATTTGGGCAAACTAGGTACAGTCGCCATCAGTTATATCGCAGCATATAAGGCGTTCATAAATATGTGAACACGACCCTTATTGACAGGGCGTTACAGTACATGTTCACATATTTATGAACGCCTTGTATGTTGCGATATATCTGATGGCGACTGTACATACACATTTCATATTATAGCCTGTGAAAGACGGCTGTTTCTGTCAATTACAAATCGTGCCACTGATGCCATGTCGGCCACAGTCGTCCAAATTTCAATCAAAAACTTTGTAATTAAAAAGGCTACAACTACTTTTGGAGCACTTCTTTATGTTTTGTAGTGACTTCAGTGGCACGTTAAATAGTTTCACAGCCTGGCGTTCAAAAGGTTCATTATAAAAAATTAAAAGACATGGACTTACTGAGTAATAGTTATTGACGTGCAAGCCTGAAAAGTTGTTATTAGTGTTGAAATTGAAAGCTGAGCGAGTGAAGGAATCTACTCACTACAGCAAGGTAAAAGAATTAAAATCTGATTTGATTTTGCCCTCTATTTAAGGCTTTTTTGCTATGATCAAACATGTTCCTTAATATATTGATGTTATTACTTAGTTAGAACTGATATATTTGAAACCTACAGTTTGAATTTGTACTTGATAATTTTTCCCAAAAAGTACTCAAGATTGACAAAATTCATATAGCAAAGTGGTGTTTTCAACTTATATTCGACTTTACACGATAAAAATGTGAAATAGCTTTGTTACTATCTAGAACTCAGGGAAAAGTATTATTGACATTAAATAGTTTGTTGAAATTATCAATATATTTGTTATATGAAAAATTGTACATTTAATAATGTTTAAGGCCTCTTAACATACCTATACAATTTAAGATAACAATCAATCGATAATTTATTTGCAATAAAACATACTTAAATGCGTGCAAATACAAGTATAAAATAGAAGTAAAAGTAAAAAAATACTCAATTAAAATAAATACAATGTCAAGTAAAATCAATTCATTATTGATAACAAAATAAATTTAATTATACACATCGTTGATTAAATACAAAAGCGACACAAGTCAAAAAAAGTCAAAATCACTTTTATTGCAAAAATGAGACTATAGACACTCATTTTATAGCGTGGCACAAAGACACCTCTCGATTTATCGTTAGATATGATCAAAATACGCAAGTGCCCGTTTCGCATTACTCCACTTTTGTGACGAACTTCAGTGCAATACGGCCATTTTGTCAGTTGCGACGCGAGACTCGGCTGGATCGCACGTCAGTTTTGTTGAAAGGTGCCACAAAACGAAAACATTCCCACATTCATTAAGAATAATATGTGCAAAAGTGCCTCATTTGCCGATGCTGCAGTTTTGAATAGAAAATAAACGTAAGTATTGTATTATTTTCTAGACAAAGCGGCCACATTTCAAAATGTGGCAGTTTTGATTTTAGATTCTTTACTTAAATTTAATACTTTCAAAAAGCAAAACTGCCCTATTTTTACATGTGGCCATTTTGAATTAAAAATTCATTACGGATTAATAATATCTAAAATCAAAAGTGCCATATTTTTTAATGTTGCAGTCTTGAATATAAAATAAACATAAGTATTGTATTACTTTTTAGACAAAACTGCCCTATTTTTACATGTGGCCATTTTGAATTAAAAATACATTACGGATTAATAATATCTAAAATCAAAAGTGCCATATTTTTTAATGTTGCAGTCTTGAATATAAAATAAACATAAGTATTGTATTACTTTTTAGACAAAACTGCCCTATTTTTACATGTGGCCATTTTGAATTAAAAATACATTACGGAGTAATAATATCTAAAATCAAAAGTGCCATATTTTTTAATGTTGCAGTCTTGAATATAAAATAAACATAAGTATCGTATTACTTTCTAGACAAAACGGCCATATTTCAGAATGTGGCAGTTTAGGTTTAAGAATGTTTACCGAAATGTAACGTTTTCAAGAAGCAAAACTGCCGAATTTGTACATGTGGTCGTTTTGAATTGAAAATACATTATAACTTAATTATAATCTAAAATCAATAATGCCATATTTTTTAATGTTGCAGTTTTGAATTGAAAGTAAGCCTAAGTATTTTACACAAAGGGGTCATATAACAGAATGTGGCAGTATTGGTTTTAGAATTTTTACTTTTATTTTACATTTTTAAGAAGCAAAACTGCTGATTTAGCTCTTGTGGCCATTTTGAATTTAAAAATACAATTAATAAAGTTCACAATTTTAAACCATTATCGATATTATCATCAATAAATTTGCTTAGTATTACATTCTTATTGTGATTAAAGAAACGATTACAAATAAAAAATGGATTTATCACTTAACCAATTACTTTCCGTCTCACAGACTCATTCAAATTTAAAATGGTTATTCGAAACCAAAAGATTTATGACTCAAATTAAGATTAATAATCTTAAACTGAGTTGTATGCATTATATTATTAAAATTTTGTGTCAAATGTGATGTTCATTTGTTTTTTCTAACGGTTTTGATGTTTTAATCTAACAGAATGGAGAGCCGAGCGAGAAGAATTTTGAAAATGGCGACTAACACGTCATACACACACACAGCCGATATACCTTCTATCGATTCTTCGGACACAAATTCTATCCAGACAGTGAAAATGCTTTAGATATGTCGTTTCTTGAAGATTCTGAACAAAGTTGCTTAAATAACTGCCAGAAAGTATATGAACGACCAAATAATATTCTGGTTGAAGAGAGTGATTCGTCCGATAGCGATTGCACTGAATCTTCGAGCTCCAGTAGTTCAAGTGATTTTTCATCAGACGACAGTGTAAAAGATCCCAATTACCAACAAGCGTTGTCCGGTTCAGATTCTGACGAAAATGCGTCGCCTAAGCCTGGATGTTCGGGTTTACAGTTAACTAACAAGTCAAAAAATCAGCACTCAACAAATTCGTCGCAAACCACTGTTTCATCCCAATCACTCAATCTTCGACCTGGATCATCCACCGTCCCCACTCAACCACTTAACGATTACACTGCTCCTACAAGCGTTGATACTGGGCCGCCTAGCGTAATAACGGAACCATCTAGCGTTATTTCTGAACCACCTAGCGTTTGTCCTGACTCTCCAAGCGTCGATGCTGATTCTCCAAGCGTCGATGCTCAGTCACGTGGATCTCGAAAGAGAAAATTAAACAGAGACGAGTGGAAAAAAACAAAGCAAAATTGTTGAAAAACAGCGGTAAAGCTTATACTTCTATGTCCAAATCGAAGAAAGTTTTTGAGGAGAGGAAAATGAGACCTGCCTGTCACGAAAAATGTAAGTTTAAATGTACTGCAGCTTTTTCAAATGAGGATCGCTTAGGTATTTTCCAAAGATACTGGGCTATGGCTGATTTAGAATTACAAAGACAGTTCATTCGAAATAATATGACCAAAGTTGAGACTAAATATAGATATACTCGTGAAGGAAGTAATCGCATTAATATGAATAATGCGTACCATTTTCCGCTCAATGATGAACGAATCCGTGTCTGTAAATTATTTTTTATGAACACGCTGTCGATTTCTGACAAAACAATAAGAACAGTAGTGAAAAAGACCTCAAAAGTTACAGGGATGCAGCTCAAGGATGATCGCGGTAAACATGGTAACCAGAATAAATTGGCTCCTTCATTAATAAATGGTGCCGTGTCACATATCAACTCAATTCCGCGGATTGAGAGTCATTATTGTCGACCTCAGACTGAACGCGAGTATATTGAAGGTGGATTATGCGTCGCGTCCATGCATCGTAACTATGTTGAGAAATGTAAGGCTGATGGCGTCCAGTATGTCAGTTACCAAATATATTATAATTTATTTGTGAATGAATTTAATATCTCGTTTTTTAAACCAAAAAAGGACCAATGTAAAGATTGTAATATTTATGATAATGCCGATGATCAGAAGAAAGAATCCTTGCAAGAGGAGTACGAAATGCATATAACAGAAAAATCGTTGGCCCGAGATGAAAAAATACGAGATAAAGAAAAGGTTAGTGACACTTTTGTAGTGTCAGTTTATGATTTACAGGCTGTAATGCCTTGTCCACGAGGCGAAGTATCTAGTTTTTACTACATTTCAAAATTAAATCTGTTTAATTTCACTATTACGGAGCTGGTCACGAAACGAACTAATTGTTATGTTTGGCATGAAGGATAAGGAGCAAGAGGAGTAAACGAAATAGGATCATGCGTGCTTACATACCTACAAAACTTAAATGATAACGCTACCAAAGATCTGGATGTGGTATTTTATAGTGATAACTGTTACGGCCAACAAAAAAACAAATTTATGTTGGCTATGTACCAATATGCTTTAAATAAGTACCCTAAACTCAGAAGTATTACACATAAATTCTTAATCACGGGGCATACACAGAATGAAGGGGATTCAGTACATTCTACGATTCAACGAAACATCTCCAAAGCATTAAAATCTTCACCGATATACGTCCCAGATCAATACATAACTTTGATAAAAACTGCAAAAAAGCAAGGTGCCCCGTATAATGTAATAGAATTAACACATGAAAATTTCTGGAACATAAAAGCTTTAGCTGATGGTAAATATGCTTTAGCTGATGGTAAATACATGGAACTGTGGAGTGACATAAAGGTAATCCAAGTTAACCGTGATAATAAAAGCAAGGTTTTCTTTAAAACATCATACACAGAAGATGATTTTAAGTCCGTGTCGACGTTGAAACGAGGCCAAAGAGTCTCGTCTGCTGGTCAGTTGAAGAAACTTTATAACCAAAAATTAAAAGTTCTTGAAACCAAGATAAGCGGTACTCTCAATCTTATTAATCAAGGTGTCATACCGAGATACTATAAAGCATTCTATTCTAATCTCCAAAACAAAGATTAAACACAAGTTGCTTATTATTACAAATAATTATATGAAAGACTAATTAAAAGGCTGTGATTGTTTTGGATTTAGTACTTTTAAAGTGATAATTTTGATATTGAGATAAATAAGTAACTAGACAATTTCATTAATTCTAAGCTGAAAACAAAATAATAATGTACTATTTTTAATTAATATTTCAGTGATGCTACTGTTACTGTGACATTAGAGATTACGCAAGTAGATGTGATTTTTTATAGTTATTAAATGTAACGTGAAGCTATTTATGTTCCAAAGAGATGTATCTATTTGAGATAACAGGGTTTATTGGTGCCTTATAATTATGCTGTATTGCAATTAAGTTCTTAAAACGTACTAGGTAATATTATGTTAATGTTTAACTAATAAGCTGAAACAGTGAGAAAAACTATGATCTCTTACATAAAAAATAATCTTAATATTAGTCATAGTAATTAACGAGCCTCCGCAAGTGCCTCCAATGTTTTGTTTTTATAGATATTTAATTCAAAACATTTAAATATGTTATAAAGATTTGTATTTTTGATTAAAGACTTTATTTGGTTAATTTTTTAGAAGTTTACGCAAGGAGTTGTGATTTATTTTTAAATATACAATTCAATACTCTGAGGTATGTGACAACAATTTGTATATTAATAAAATACATTATTTGGTTTATTTTTGCCTCAGAAGTTACCTCTTGAGCGTAAAATAGTTAGCAACGATCGACCTGCGATCCCATTTCAATGAGGAACCTCAAATTTAGATTTAGATTTGATTTGTTATTGCTAAAATGGCATATTTTGTTGAAAAGACATTATTTTTTCATCGTTTAAATACAATAAACGCATTTTATTTCTATATTTGTGGCCTTTTTCTTCCAAAAAATAAACTGAGTATGACTATTTTTTTTATGCAAAACAGACTTTTCTGGTAATATAAGGTTCTAGGAGTAACATTTCATAAGGTTTACTAAACAGTTATAAAACAGACAAAAATACGAACAGTTTGATGTATAACACTTATATATTTAACAAATAAAATACTATAAAAGAATACAAAAGAAAGAAAAAAAAACTTTATTTCGCTCTCCTGTAAATAAGTGTCATTTTGATTTACGTCGCTTTTGCATTTAATCAACGATGTCGTATTTGAATGAAAATTAAAATAATGACATTGAATACTTATTTAAAATTAATCTAGCGCTCTAGCATAAAATTCCTTAATTGAATAGAATGGTCTATTTGTAAAATAATCTCTCAATTTTCGTTCAAATACTCTGTAGCTACTACATTCCTTAATACTAATGTCCAATTTATTATAAGCTCTAATTGCAGTTCTGCTTAGTTTTGTCAAAATATTTAAAATTACTCTTGGGTACTAAAAATTCATTTTTATTTCTTAGGAGTTTGTATGTGTTTTGTCTAGAGACTTTTAGTTGGTCTTTATTTTTAAATACATACAAGCAGACACAGTACAAATATAAGGAAACAACTGTCATAATTTTGTGTTCTACAAACATGGATCTGTGAGTAACAGCTACATGTGGACACCCTGTAAGAAATCGGAGGCCTTTTTTTTTAAGAGCACCACACCAATGCTTGTGCAGTCACACTCAACACACTCAAATCCAAACCATATTAACAAGAGTAAAGTATACATATTAAAAATGTACATGCATCACAGAGAATCACAATCATTGTGTTAAAAATACAAATGACTTTTGCACTCTAGCAGAAAGACTGAATAAACTTCTTTTAGCACTACTTTGGCTTATTTTTGTTTATCAATGATAAAGCAGTGCAATCAATATTGCATAATACCAGTATGTTTGTAATCATGTTGATTCAATTCGCAGTTGTCAATTGTCCTCATTATTGCTTCTGAAATGAATTCATAATAATAATATATATAATGCAGTGGTCTGTACTGTAAGGGAAGTAAGTCCCTTAAATGTTTTTCTGAGTAATCCCTTTACTTTCACAGCTGTCACTGTAGACAGAGTAAACTTTTTCCACTAGCACTGTAGGTATAGAAGTGCATGAAGGCTCCTCGGACCGACGACGGACCCACATCCAAAAAGCAACTGTATGCTTGCATCCTCAAGCCGGAATTTCGCCTTCACTTTCGTTGACTCAGCATCTTTCACTAAAACGTTCACTTTTCACATAGCGGATTACACTTTGTACATAACTTGCAGCGTGGTTATTCTTCATATTATTATAGGCTTCGCTGACATATTTTGCTCTAAAAATGTCTTGCAGACATTATTTGTATCACTAATAATTGAAAAACATTATAAAACAAAAAATCTAATATGATTTCACCCTTCGATTTGGCAGTGAGAGTTATAACTACAGTCGTGAGCGTAATTTTCGATAGTTTCGAGGTGAACCTGTCAAATTTGAATCTCATGGTGCCGACATTGTCACGTCACGTAAACGATACTCGCTACCGTAAATCCGCCATGTTTTATTTTGGCCGCTATGAATCTTCCTCATTCTCTTAAGTTTAGTTAGAAAGAGACAGATTGTTTCGGTGTGAAGTTAGAACAAACGTTGGCGAGCGTCTCATACACTCACACTACCGCAATTTACGTGTGTAGGAGTAACTCTATTCGAATTGCGTTTCCTCGCAAGCGAGGATAGTCAGCGTGTCGACAGTTTTCGAAAGCAACTCATGGTAGAGGTACAGGCATCTTCTTTGCCATGGCTAATTTATGTGGGCTTAAACAGAGGTTGTTCGGTTGCCGACTTGGTCGTGTAGAGGATCCCTTCTTCCGAAAATTGTGAATATTTTCTCTGACGAACATTATGGTTTCGAATATGTATAGTGCCACCGATGTCATGATGTTGAGCGTCTTGAAAAATTCTCGACACGAATCTTTGTAGCCAGCGTTCATTATAACGCGTATTGTTTTTTTTTGCATTTTCAGTATTCTCTCGTGATCTGAAGAATTTCCCCATAAAACTATGCCATATGACATATTCGAGTGCACGTAGGCGTAATAAGCTGTATGAGACATTCCTTTGATATAAGTGGACATAGTTGTCTTAGTGCATATACACCAGTTGCCATTTTGCTGCATACAGAGTCTATATGGGTTTTCCAAGACATGGCAGGATCGATATTAAGTCCCAACATTTTTACTATGTTAGAGCTCTTTACATAGCTCCCACCAAATAGATCGATTTGGACTTCTTCGTTTATACTTGTCTTGGCATTGAAATATATGACATTGGTCTTGTCAGAGTTTAAAGTGAGGCCATTATCAGTTAACAAGGTAGCCTTCAGCTAAAATCGTTTATACCAGATTGCGTTTCTACACTTATTCCTATCGCTTAAATGGTTAAATTATTTATAGTAAAATTAAGCCCCTATGTACCTATTTATTTTATTTTCTTATGTAAAAAGTATTGTAATTATCATACACCGAGGTTTTCGGTGCACGACTGATTTGACGCTTATGCTGTCGGCCTAGTGATCATTCGTTTTTTCGTCCGCCTCTAAGTCTGTTTTTATTTAAAATTCATCAAACGCTTATACCTAATTTTCACAAGCAAGCTTTATTTTAAACAAGAAAAGATTTAAGAAACGTCTTAAGATATTAAGATATCGAAAACGCCGCTGTGTACAATCGATTTTGGATTTAACTCGAACAAACTTTCGTTCACCATCTATAAAATTGTGTCTCGGCCTTGTCCTATCGGCTATAACTGCCAGTTTCGTTCGGTTTCCGAAGGACCGAGTTTTAGATGTTATTTGTTATCGCAAAGGATATTTTGAAAGCAGTTTATGGCATAGATAAGTTGCTCGGTGAAAAAATGACGGACCTTTTCCTTCAAATTGAGTGATGGAAGAATGTGATACCTACTCGATATTACTAACGTAAGGGTTTTTGTATAATATGATTGTAACAATATTGGGATATCGTGGATTTGGTGATTTTTGTGGAACATGATATATGTTATAGCTATCTAGTTAGTTTTCAATCCGATGACGATGATTACGAATTACTATACTTAATTTTTGTATGGAGACATATTGCGGATACATTGACATAATTACATAATATATACTTACTTATATCAAATTTAGCGAGTGAAATTATTTACAAGTTTGAATACAAAGATACTTAAGTTAGTTAGGTTTGACGACGCGTTTGGCTCGGTTTGTAGACACCTGCCTACTGAGTCGGCGGTCCCGGGTTCGAATCCCGGCCGGGGAAAATATTTGTGCAAAATATGTGTTCTTGGGTCATGGATGTTATCTATATATGTATTTATATATTATGTATATCGTCGTCTAGTACCCATAGTACAAGCTTTGCTTAGTTTGGGACGGTCGATTTGTGTATGATTGTCCCTTAATATTTATTTTTATTTATTTAATAAGAAACATTGTAAATTGCAGTACCTACTTGATATTATTGTTAATTATTGTTCCTGTAAAATAAACTAATAAATAAAATAATACATAAACTTTTTTTGCTGTAAAATAAATAATTTTGTTTTATATTGTATTGTATTTTAGTAGAGAAATATTGGGTGGAGAAGCTACAATAGTTTAAATCTATAGAAACTTATTAGTGAAGTCACTGTACTTGTATGGAGAAAAGATCAAATATAAACATGATATCCGTTTACAGTTTTATTGCCCCCTAAAGCTAGATTTAATTGAAATATATTTATTTACAACGAGTAAATACGAGTACAACGTATTCGTTGCACTCGTATTTTGAAAATTAGACACACCTTGAAACAAGGACATTCACTTAAAATATTTCCCTTTGAATAAAAACATTACTTAAAATCGGGCTGGCTCAACCATCCTAAACATACAAGGAACACAAACATTAAACATAAAGACGTTGAAAATTTAGCAAATTGTAAACAACAAGAATAGCTTCATCAACAAAATTTTAATGGTGCCCGCAACTTTGTCAGCGTATTTATTTTCTTTACCGCACTTGGGTAAAAAAAGTATCCTATAATATAACCATCTTTGGTTGTCCAGCTATACTTGTACCAAAATTCGTGCAGGAATTTCGGTGTCAAATGAGAAGGGGCCAGACTGGCATGGCGCTACGCGCCCGTACAAAACAAAAGGCGATCCTGCATCGCGCTATTAGGATTTGGGCCTCAATTTGACACTTACCTAATGATGACTCCATTCAAGATCTCGGCACTTCATTTCTAGGTACATTAGAGATTTGCGCTATTCGACCGTAACCAAAATGATTAGCTTCTCATTAGATGAATACTCTTAGGCGTAACATTCAATGGCGAGTCAGATCGCTGAATGAAGAAATAATCGGAGCGAGCAATTATTTTGTTGATTAACAGACATCAAAGTATCCTAATATTTGTGCAGTCTAAAGCATAATTTTAATTTTTATGGAAACAACTTTTCTAAATGCAGAGTTGATGAACTTTGACTTTTTTAGCTGGAAAAACTTTAATAACATAAGCTTATGAAAACTTAACCGTACGATTAATGTTTACTTTCGAATCGTATGGGTATTGATTTTGGTATAGGGTTGGTAAGGTTTTCAAAAACGGATATCGAAAACTTTTAATCTGAGTTTTGTACAACACGAGGATTACGCGGGTGAAGTTGCGGCGCTTTCTGTTTTATTATTAATACAAAGGATTATGCCATATTTTTTTTACAATCTTTGTGACATATTTTTATACTCAGATGACGTGATAAAATATATCTGGGGCAGTGGAATAAAATTTGGTTGAATTTCTTTGTTAGCCAGAAAACTGACAGAACAGACTGATGGACTGAACCGACACCGGTCAAGACTCGGAGATTCACCCACTTATCTATGATCGTTTTAATACAGAAGAAGTAAAAAAAGAGTATACAGAAGATTCTCTTTTTTGAATTTCGCAAATGCCATTGGAGAACGGAATTTTGTTGGTGGTTTATGTAAAATTCAAAACTGTTAGATATAGCGTAGGGAGTGATGAGACGGCCGAGCGACGCGTGTGTCGCACGCACAAAATGCTACATTTGCAAATGAAAATTTAGCATTTTATAATTGCCATCAGTTGTATCGTTGTCAAATGGCAACGAACACATTCTGGTTCTGTGCAAGATCTCAATAATCCCGCAACATGGAGTAGCAAGTTTTTTCAAAAAAAGTACTTAAGGTACCAATTATATCGGATACTCATTGCTGCCAATTTCAAGATGACAAAATACTGGTAAGTCTTTTGTAATACTTATAAATTAACAAGAAAAAGTTTAAAAATAAAAATATTATTCCTACTCAGAAATTGTTACAGAAAATCAGTTGATTTATTGAAATTGTTAAATTATCAAAGGTCCTTTGATAATTTAACAATTTCAAGAATTATTATATTTTTTTTTGTATAATTAACTTGATATCGCATAAACAATGTGTAATAAAGTTTATACATATAAATTCAAAGAAACCAAAGCATTAGTACCTTGCTTTGTCGCTTATAGCTCAAGGAAAAGTTCTATGAAATTATCGATTTATACTAGTAATATCGTGAGAAAGGCCACAACTGAAACAGCCTGTTTAAAATGAACTATATTTGAACTGCTAACTATATCAAGCTCATATCAAAAACAATATATTCTGGAATATGTTTCTTTCTTCACTAGAAAACAAAGTTTACTTTTCAATGAAGGGAAAATATGGTTATAAGGTTGCGAAGCGGAATAGGTAGGCAAAATGTTACCTGAACGTAATGGATTTCAAAGAACCAACGGCTCACGTGTAATGCTACGGTACGATGAGTGGCAATCTATTTACGACTTTATTTCTGAATCAAAGTCACTTATGATCGTTTATATAATAACAGAGTAAGCGTACAGTATTAATCGTACAAGTAAGTTTTGAAATATTGATTATTAATTGCTCAAGTGAGTAAGCTTCCAAGCAAGAGCTCCGCAACTATTTATTCACGAGGGTACAAACGAGTTAAGTACTTACCAAAATTTTGCTATTGAAGTGTAGAATTGTGTTTAAATTCGAGTAAATCAACAATACTTGAATTGTGTTTTGCAAATAATCTCGAGTAAACATATAAGTACGTTAATCATTAAATTAGAAAAAAATATCCAAACCAGCCGATACAGCAGTCTCGACTAAAACTTAACAATAAAAGCAAAAGTAAAATTAAAAAATTGGGCAAGTGCGAGCCCGACTCGCGCATGAAGGGTTCCGTACCTATACATATATATAATCTATAACAAGTTTGTTGTATGGGAGCCCCCCTTAAATATTTATTTTATTTTATTTTTAGTATTTGTTGTTATAGCGGCAATAGAAATACATCATCTGTGAAAATTTCAACTATCTAGCTATCACCGTTGTTGAGATACAGCCTGGTGACAGACGGACGGACGGACGGACGGACGGACGGACGGACGGACAGCGAAGTCTCAGTAATAGGGTCCCGTTTTTACCCTTTGGGTACGGAACCCTAAAAATTAGGACTCTTCGTTAGAGTGCTCATGACGCAGGCAGCTTTCTCGCGCTTTCCATATTCATTGGCCGCATGAATGCTGCCTGCGTCATGAGCACTCTAACGAAGAGTCCTAATTTTTTAAGTTTACTTTTGCTTTTAGTGTTTACGAGTGTTGACACCCATAAAGTGTTTTTATGTTAATAAATTTAAATATCCAGCACATGACATGAAATACTGACGTGGCTCCGCGAAAGTCTTAGCCGCGGTCGTGACGTAAAGGTCTGCGTCGTGAAACGTTAATAAAACGTTGTACGGCGTCGTGACGTAAAACGATACGGAAACGTAGTCGGTCTGATTTGCGCAATTCTTTCGTATGTTCATGTTATCTTTTATCTAGATCTATATATTGAACTACATAGCCAAAGTTGACATGTGAGGAGACTAAAAATATCCTCATTTTCAGTAATAATGTTTCTATTTCTGTAGCTGCCTGCGAGAGAAAAACAAAGCGACATTTTCCCTTCCCCATTTGGCCAATGACAATATTTTTGCAAACGTACAAGAGGGAGAGAGGTAACATAATTGAAGGAAATATATATTCGTTTGTTACTGTATGTTGTTTGTTCCGGCCACTTGGATACTGAACCGATTAAGGAAATGGATCAACTTGATTTTATTTCACCGTTTGGAAGTAAGAAAAATAAACCTTTTTGTTTTTTTTCATTTAGTAGGTAATATTATTTTAAATATATACCTATGGTTTAATTAAATTTATTTGTGAGTATGTATTTAGTTATATGTATGTTTATGTATCATCTTATATTATATTATATGAATGAATGAATGAATGAATGAATGAATGAATGAATGAATAAGCTTTATTTACTCAAATATGGTATACGAACATAAACGGTCTTAAATATAGAAAAAAGTTGCACATATTTGGCCGCTGACGCGACGTGTAAAATTTATAAGTCCTTATATACTAGAAATATGACTAGGTACAACAATAATCAATTAGAATAAAATGTAGGTACGGTAAAAAGAAAAAAAAAACAAGAATGTCAACTAGATTAAATTAAATAAAAATAAAAATTAAATTACAATTTCATTTCATTAAATTACAATTACAATGTAATACAAAACACAAATTAACTTACAGCATAAAACCAAATTAAAATCGTTAAAATGTCAGAATAGAATAATACTCAATAGATTCATTAAATATAGAAAAATAAATAAAGAAAAATTAATCCTGCAAGTCAGTCAAGTACTCTTGAACTGAGTAATAACAATGAAACATCAAAAAATCATTGATTTTTCTCTTAAATTCCCGTATGTCACACTGCTTTAGATATTCTGGCAATTTATTATAGATTTTAATCGCCGAGTGGAAAGCGTTTCTTTTAAAAAGTGAGAGGCGGGCTTTAGGAAGATACAGATTTTGTGCCCCTCTAGTGCGTAAATTGAACACGTCAGCGTTTGTTTTGAATAATTTAACATTATCTTTAACAAATATACATACTTCCTTTATATATAAACTCGGGAGCGGTAAAATGCGTAACTTTTTAAATAGGGGCTTACACGACTCCATATGTCCCACTCCACACAATGTTCTGATACATTTCTTCTGAGCCTTAAACGCACGATCAGCGTCCACAGAATTACCCCAGAGTAGAAGGCCATACCGTAGTGTAGATGACACGTAGGCATGGTATGCAGTGAGAGCAGCTTCCCGAGACGCTACACGTATGGTCCTAGCCAGTGCATATATAAATTTATTAATTTTAATACATAGAACGTCTACGTGTTCTTTCCAATTCAGATGTTTATCCAAAGTATATAGGTTTCAGTCTTGTTCAATATAATTATCTATACATATAAAAGAAGAAGTCCTTAATGACTCATCAACGCACAGCCAAAACTACTAATGTAAGAGAGTTGATTTTTGCACAGTAGGCTACTTTTATAACGTAGGCTAGGGTAAGAAACGATTTTGAAAAAATCAACCCCTAAGAGGGTTAGAAAGGGGATGAAAGGTTGTATGGGATACAGGTTTTTTTAAAGCTAGGAACTTGAAACTTTGTAAAAATGTGTATTAAAATAAAATGGAAGAAAGTTTTTTCGACGTTTTTAAAAAATTATCCTCTAAGGTGGTAAAAAAGGGGTTGAAAGTTTGTATGGAGATCAAACCTTTTCTTGAGCGTGAGACTTTAAACTTTGTATAAAGGCATATAATTAAAATAAAAGAAAAAAAAAATCTGCGTTTTTGAAAATTCATCCTCTAAGGTGGTAAAAAGGGGGTTGAAAGTTTGTATGGAGATCAAACCTTTTCTTGAGCGTGGGACTTTAAACTTTGTATAAAGGCATATAATTAGAATAAAAGAAAAGAAATTTCAGCGTTTTTGAAAATTCAGCCCTGAAGGTGGTGAAAAGGGGGTTGAAATTTTGTATGAAAATCAAACATTTTTTGAGGGTGCGACTTGAAACTTTATAGAAAGGCATATCAATACAAGAAAAGCGATTTGAGCGTTTTTGAAAATTCAGCCCTGAAGGTGGTGAAAAAGGGGTGGAAAATTTGTGTGAAATCAAACATTTTTTGAGTGCGGTACTTGAAACTTTGTATAAAGCCATATTATTAGAATGTAAGAAAAAAAATTCAGCTTTTTTGAAAATTCTACCTTGAAGGTGGTGGAAAAGGGGTTGAAAGTTTGTATGAAGATCAAACATTTTTTTGAGGGCGGGACTTGAAACTTTATATAAAGGCATTATTAATAGAATCAAATAATTAATAAACGTCGTTCTTAAACTCATCGAATTTAGTAAAGCTATTCGTTCGTAGATGTACCTACTTTCATAATGAAACCGCGTAATTAGAGCAAATTAGCCGAAAAAAACATAAAAAAAGGCCAAAAGCGAGTTGGACTCGCGTTCGAAGGGTTCGTTACTATTTCGTAAAAAATTGCAAAAAAACAACACGTTTAGCAATTTCAACATTGCTTAGATCTGAAAATAATAATAATAATAATAATCCATTTATTTCAGATATCCATCCATATACTGTTAGTAACATTTTGTACTTAAGATTATGTTAGAAATAATAAAGATGTAAAATTTTCAAGATACGGTTCCACGCGGACGAAGTCTAGTATATATAATTTAGTAGTTTTCTTGATTACCTACTCATTTCATTTCATTTAATCCGCTTCCCAAAGTTTGTCTACAAGAGATCACTTTTTAGCCATAAGATCGCCTATTGTTTACCTCTATTTTGTAATATGTTGATCTATATTTGTATTTGTTTCTTTTGAGTTGCGCAATAAAGAGTATTCTATTCTATTCTACTTGATAAAAAAAAAACCGGCCAAGTGCGAGTCGGACTCGCGCACCGAGGGTTCCGTACAAACACTTTCCATCCCTAAGTGGTTAAGTTAAGTTTGCACCTGGTATGTATAGCGCCCCATATAAATTAGGTGCAAAGTTAGGTATTAAAAAAAAAAATATGGTTTTCGTAATTATTCCTTTATCTATGCTATAAGACGTTGCTTCGTACCAAATTTCAAGATTCTGAGTTCACGGGAAGCACCCTGTAGGTTTTGATTCCCTTGCAAGTGTCGAAAATTTGCGGCATAAACGGCTGTATAGGTATTAAAAAAAAAATGTATGGTTTTCGTAATTATTCCTTTATCTATGCTATAAGACGTTGCTTCGTACCAAATTTCAAGATTCTGAGTTCACGGGAAGCACCCTGTAGGTTTTGATTCCCTTGCAAGTGTCGAAAATTTGCGGCATAAACGGCTGTATCTTTTGATTGCGTTGGCTTAGAAGTTTGATTTTTTCACAGCTTCAAGGGACAGTAGACCTGAGTAATTGATATAAATTTCAGCTTCATACCTCCACGCGTTCCTGAGAAAAAGGGTCTTGACAGACGGACGGACAGACGGACAACAAAGTGATCCTATAAGGGTTCCGTTTTTTCCTTTTGAGGTACGGAACCCTAAAAAATACTTTTCTAGTCCAGTTAACAGTATATTTAAAATTCATATTTTTCAGGACAGTATAATCTATTGATTTCTGGTTACTGAACATTTTGAACACAGCCATTTAAGGGGCTCCCTACAGAAATCAGCCAATTTGATGATTTTTACATCGTATCTAGTTTGTGGATTATAGAGTTATAATGTTCTATTTAATATATATTGTAGTATGGTCTATGCTTAACACTTTGTAGTGACCCGAATTTTGATTTAACGACTGTGTATTTTATAAAATAATATTCGGTGAAGGACCAAAAATACACTAATCTCGTTTCTACTTTTATCCCCGGTGTATATGTAGAAAATATCTTACATTTTATTGTTCTAAACCATATTCCACAAAATTTGTTGTGAAGCTTTTTCTATTTTTCTCAATACTTTTCGAGAAAAACGCAAAAAACCGTTTCCACAACTTTTTCCCCGAAAAAATCGTAAACTTTGACGGCCTGTATCTCAAAGTCAGTGACATGTGAAAGGTACTTGATACGGTATTTTGTTGTGGAAAAACTATGTTATTAAGATTAGCTATTTATAATATGGGAAAATCTATCGCAACAGATCGAAGGTCATTGAGAGCGGGGAGCCCCTTAAGGAGTTGGAGGTGGCCAGTACCTACTCGAGGAGAGGTTCTTAATATTTAAGTAAAATATAATTATAGAATTCAAATGTTTACCTATCTAATAATTCAAACCGCACATCTTTTTTTAAATTATTATTATGATTTTTTAAAATGTGAAAATGAAAATGTAGTAAGTAGTTACACATGACATGTAAAATAATAATGGTTTTTTTAATGTTTTTCTCATCATGTTTTACATCTTAATTAAAATGTTATGCGTACATAGTATAATAAACGGGATTTTTTGTATACATATTATTTTCGTTGATACAGACTTAAAATTATGGAATTCATTAATTCTCTTTAAAAAAAACAGTATAGATTTCAATACTGTTTATTTTACTTACAATAAAATTCATGTAATAAAGAGCCAGGCACATTTTACATTAAGCCTTATTACAACGATCATTACGTCCAATTCGCATTGACGGTCCCTGCTGTCATCTGGAGACGTGATCTCTCAGTGATGGCCAGTGGATGGCTTTATGCTAGACAACATTTTATATTATCTTTTCTGTAGTAAAAATTGATAATTACATGTAATTTACTATACGCCACGTATTTTGTTATGCACCATCACAAACCTTTTGCCCAGTTTCAAAATAATACATTTTTTGAACTAATTACTGATACCCTGTGATTATTTTATGAATAATAATCACTTATTCCTGAAATTTTCTACAAAGATCGGGAATCCTATAAAAAAAGACATGTTGTAATGATATAGACTAAAATAAAATATACCTAAAGTAACATATCCATACTCCATACTAATACCTACTAATATTGTCAATGCGAAAGTGTGTCTGTCTGTCAACAGACAGAGGTAACAACCTCTTCACGCTTAAACCGCTGAATCGATTTTGATGAAATTTGGCATAGAGTTTCATCCTGGAAATTATACCTAAAAAGATTGAAAAGTGAGTGAACATTTCTGTTGGGGTGCGGTGACCCTGTAGGAAATGTAATTATTAGACGAAAAGCACAATTGCTCTTACATTTGCTTAGGCGCTTTTAATAATCCCTTTTATCAAGTTCCACGCGTACGTAGTCGCGGGCAAAAGCTAGTTCATTTATAAGTGGAATACGCGTTTTTTTTAGAATGATTCTAGGTAAACCATTGTTAACAAGAAAAGCTGTTTTTCCATTTCTCAATGTTTTGCAGTTTGTATTTCTTGTTCGTCTTTTGATAAGACATATACCTACTTAAAACAGATTCACAAGCCAATAATAGAAATATACCATATTTTATTGTGTAGGACATTAGCACTCAGGAGGTTATTGTTAGAGAACGTATTATTTTTTATTTGTCGTGGATTGAAGACCTATAAAATCGAGTTGAATGGTTTGTCAATGACTTGCCACGGACTGCAGGGATGTCACAACGACAGCTCGACGTTTTATATTTCGATGTCGTGTTGTATACATATTATGTATATGAAAAAGTTATAATCGCAGAAAACTCAGAAAATATAATGAATATTAATTGTGCTAAGACAAGTTTATTTTCAGCCAATCGTAAGATAGTACAAAAAATAACTGTAGAAACATCCACTTAATACGAAACAAATGCAACAGAAAATAGAAGATATGCATACTTGTTACATAATTCTAGCTTTCGGTTCCAATAACTCTCCGATTAGCACGGAAACTTCTAGAATAAATGTTCCAGTAGCACCTGGGCCGTGGCACAGTTGCGACCTATACGCGTGACTTGTGTACGCTTGCTTCGAATCGGTTGAAGCCACATGTCGCATAATGTTTCCTTTAGATGTACTTAGAAGTGGCAGTTTACTGTGCTGAAACAACTCCTCATAATATTTTTGCGTATGTACGTATGTGACATGGTGGGGTTACCTTTGTTTTACTAAAATATGTTTGCCTAATTATCACTTCCTAAATTTTTTTTCGTAGAATTTCATTTGCCAAATTAACTTTTCGCAAACAATTGTTACGCAAACCTAATGTTTGGCATATTAACGTTTAGGCAATGACTCACTAGCTAACTGGTACTTTGACCAAATTTCATTTAGTCAAATGTTTTAGTTGGCATAACATATTTTACGCAAAATAAAATGAGGCAAATGATTTGTATCGTCAAACTTTTGTAAACGGTGGACTTTCTGGACACATGTTTTTTTTTATGATGTTATCGTATAGAATACGCTAAAATAAGCGTGTTTTGTATGGACAACATTTTGTTTTGCGTAAGCAGCGGGCGAGTGCTGCTCTCACTTCGACACAATGGGATCTTTTGTCACTGTCAAATGATTAATGTGCATGATTGTGATGTTGCTAGTATTTAATGCGCTAAAGGGGGATTAAAGATTCGGTTCTGACGATTCGTTCGCTCGCTTCGCTCGCTCTTTAGGGTCGCAGTTCAACCTAACACTCCTCCTCGCTTCGCTCGTCGTCGTACCAACCTAACCTAAGTCTGACCTGCCTTAAAGTAGAATGCGTAACAATTATGACTTCACACCTACCATAGTATAGTTTAGGTGCTGTAATAGACATGTTGACTAATTTTTTTTGAGCATGTCAATCGATTCTATTTTTTATTGTGATCCAATGTCTATACGGGACTGACACACTTAAACTGCTCTAAAAGTCAGAAATGACCGTCAAAGTTCAACATTCCTACGTAGCGCTAAAAACGCTCCATACAATTTGGCGTCCAGGATAGTGACGTCACAGGCCGGTATAGGTAGGTATAGGTACCAATAATTGTATGGAGATATTAATTTTGGCATTTTCACCGTGAAAAAGTGCGTTTAAGTTCATGGTTGTCGTACAATTATTGTTTTGTAAAGTTACTAAAATTCTGAAAACATTTTCAAAATTACTTTTGGTTTATAAAAAAATATCATAAAATTTGCGTACCTTTGAAGTCACATTTTTTTTTTTTTATGTCATATGGGGCAAATGAGCAAACGTATCGCCTGATGGAAAGCGATTACCGTCGCCCATAAACACCTGCAACACCAGAGGAGTCACAAGTGCTTGCCTACCCGGAGGACGAAGATAGAATGCCTCTATGCTAGTAATTTCACCGGCTATCTTACCCCCACACCGGAACACAATAATGCGAACATTGCTGTTCATAATAACATATTTCCTAAAAGATTTATTTTTCTGTTTTTTTTTTTTGTTTCGTGATATATTTAGCAAATTTTATTCATATAACTACATTACGCTGTAGAATTCAACATCAGTCAACATGTCTTTTGTAGCAAATAATTCTTAGGACAATAATGTTAGAAATATTACGTTTTAGGCGATTCGCTTTCGAGTTATCAATATTAGGGCAAACATCTTTAGGACTTTAAATGAGTATGCGCAAAATTAATAGTATAAACGAGTAGTTTGCTATTCAACAGAATAACAAACATTCTCGGCCAAAAAAATTTAGGCACCCACACAGAGCACCCTAGATTGTTATTGTAAAGCCGGAGGCGAGGAGGGAGAGCAGCTCTGAAATAACTTTATTATTGTTTTCACCATTATCTCTCTCCAACCGATTTCAGCCATGGTGATCACTTCCACTCCTAAATTGGCATGTTGCTTGCTGGCTCCATTTTGTTTTAAAAATACATAATAGAGTGGGTGAGCATTAAATACTTAATAAAAGTAAAAGATAGTATGTGGGTACTAGAATTATATTTTGGGAATTTTAAAGGTATTAAGCCTTTGCCCGCGTCGTAAAGTATCTTCAAGATGAAAGAGCCGGAGACTACGTAGTTGATTTTTAAACGTTTTAATTGTAACGTAATATCGAAGCGTAATAGTGTTGTTAACAGAGAAAAAATAAAGATTTTGAATTGGCGTTTTCTTTAGTTTTCAGGATTGGCGTGTTAAGGCTGGGCTGAGTTGTTTTGTATGTAAACACTTTATTGTACACAAAAACAAGAAATATATTATAAAACAATAAACATGTACAAAGGCGAACTTATCCCTTTAAGGGATCTCTTCCAGTAAACCTTTGAGTAAATGAATGTTATATACACAAATGTAAACGGTAGACAACCAAAGCAACATGTACAATACGAAGGAGGATAATTTTACAATAATACTTACACATGAAAATGCAAAAACCAAAAAAGAAAGAGAGATAGGCAAATAGTCTATAATACATATTACGTAATATCTATATAATTACAAATTCATGTTTTATATGTTAATGATATAAGTTTAAAAATGTCATCAATAATTAAATAAATGTACTCAACTGATTGTTGCACCAGTATAAATAAACATTCTTATATAAAAAAAAAATGATCTATGCACTCGCACTTCTTCGGCAACCACTCTCTTAATACTTGTTTAGTTTCAGGTTTATTATCTTTCATTTCTTAATTGAATTCCACATTTTATCAGTTTTGCTCTAGGTAACTTAACCCAGGAGTACTTTTCCTTAATGAAACCCCGCTCCATTGTTAGTTCAGTATAATTAATCGGCTATAAATTTGAAACCAAACAATTCATGTCTGGAGCTATAAATTTGTTTCATTCTCCCAGTGGACAATTAATTGCTTATGCATTAGCGCTACTGAATCGGTAATGAGAACGATAATTAAACAATTACCTAGGCTATTTCAGGAAATAATAAAAAACAACGCCTAGAGCATAAAGTACTTATTATGACTCGCAATCGCAATAATAACCAGAGAGGCGTATTATTTAAATTTTAGTAGCTAATCGAGTCTTTTGATGTACATATTTTTCTTTTTACAGTTTATTGTAAAAATAATCATATGTTTTTCAATATTTCATCGCAAAGTTGACTACAGTACAAGGTTTTCTCTTATTATAATCTTCGCAGAAGTGTGGGAAGTATTCAACTGATTATCTGCGAAAACTGGTACAAAAGTGTGGTCAAATACCTAAGGGCCGATACAGACGGACAGCTTTTGCAACCTAGCTGAAAAATGGAAGTTGTGATACAGCTCGCCAACTGCATCTGATATGCTCTTAGTGCCACTTTGCAGCTGGGTTACAGCTCAAATGCTGTCCATCCATGACTATGACTAAGTCACTTTGTACAGTCGAGTTCATAAATTTATAAGCACAGATTTGATCAAAAATAGGTAAACTCACCACTATTGTTAACGGAAAAGAATATATTTTTTATAGAAAATATTTTTGATTACATTTTTGCTCATTTTAAGAACTCGATTACACAAATATAAGCAGTTGGCATAACATTCTTCATCTTGCATAATAACAACCATCTAGCCCTGCTCCTTGAATTACGAACCCAATATTAAGAGGTTTCTCTTGGAAGAGAAAATTAGTTCCACATATAGCAAAACGTCTTATGGGAGGAAATCTTTACGAGCTAAGCTCTACGTTCATTGACTCGTTTTGGTAAGGCCTCTTTATTTTGGAACTCATAGTAAACAAGAGTAAAGGGAACCCTATAATATTAAAGATATCATCAGATGACCACATATTTTTACGACCGCATAAAACGTAAATAAATATAATAATATGTATAATTCTATGGATGGGCTCAGAGCCTGCCTTTTTTAACATGTTTTTTCAGCTTCACTTGTAAGTCGTGTAACTAAGTTTATTTGTAACTAACAATGTAATTTATTCTAAGAAGTCAATTATAATCTACTCACTTCTTATTGTTGCATCGAATTTACATGCATTTAGCACACATTTTCTTACATAGTCGGGTAGCCTTTTTTACGTGAGTCCAGAAATAATCATACACATGAATACACCGCTAATCTAAATATACACGAGTTTCACTCGGGACTCCAAGGCACCATAATTAAGTACCTCATTATCCTGCTATGTAGTAGAGTCGTTCGGGGTAACAGCACGCAGCGGGTAACAGTACGCGGTGGCCCGATCTCCGACATGGGTGGAGGGGCTGAGATCTGTGTTTGTAAAACTGAGTGGCGCTAGTGTCGCCGTTAAGGAGCCACGTGCTGCGCCGATGCAATTTTAGCACTGGTCGCGACACGTCGCCGAATATTTGTAGCACCCTTAATTCGTTTAATGTGTGTGCCACAGAAAAGTGTGCTGTGGTTAAATGAATAACTCTGTGCCAGTAAGTTTACTATATTTCTATTGTTCATTTAAAGTAGTTTTTATGGAAGTTTATCATATTCATAAAAAATAATTAATGTGTGTGTTGTGACTGTTCATGTGGTATATTTGCCGATTGGGGTAAGAGTACGAGATTAAAAGTACGCACGCGCAAGTTGCGAACTTATACCCCAAATGAAATAAAAATATCAAAAAATTGTTTAATCTATCAGCATACAGCAAAATGCCGAGAAATTACATAAGAAAGGCCCCACAGCAGACCCTCATCTCAGATGACTAAATAATCAAGGCGAAAAAACTCATGCAAGAAGGGAAAAGTCAAAGACGTGCTGCTGAAGAAGTTGGCATTAGTGAGGGCCTTACGAAAGAAGCTAAAATCTACTCACGTGCCAACATTATTAGGTCGTTTTAAACCTACATTTACCAAAGACCAAGAAGGGCAATTTATAAAGATATGGACAATAGGTTCTTTGGTATTACCAATTATGATTTAAGAAGATTTTCATATGGGTTTGCAACAGCCAATAATATAGAACGCCGTTTCGATGATTCATGCAAGACGGCTGGTCGAGACTGGGTAGAAAGTTTACTTAAAAGAAATTCAATTAAACAAAATCTCACTTAAGTTTACGGCAGTCAGCGCCCATCAGCTTGGCCCGAGCAATTGGCTGTAAGAAACCTCAAGCTCAAACTTCATATTCCTAACTAGGTATTACAAAGAGTTCTTAATTTTTCTAATGTTAATGTTTTTTCTATGCTATTCACAAGATTTAATAAATGTTGTTTACTGCCAACCTTAATTTTTTTCTCTTAGAAATCTGAATGCGTACGTTTACCCCGCGTGCGTAACTTTACCCTAAGACTTGCGTAATTTTACCCACACGACGGGTCAAGAGTCCGCATTGGGAAAGTTTTCAGTTAAGCCTACGTAGGGCTAAAACTAATTAACATTGATGGTAAATTTCCTTAAATAGTGAAAGTATATTAAATATTCTACTGATTTAATATCATAACGTGCCAATTATCCCATTCTTTATAGGTCTTGGAGGCCATCAAAAAAAAAGTGCGTGCTCTTGACCCGAATGACTCTAGCGTTGTTCTAATAATTACTTACCTACATTTTCATCTGTCGTGTCTTGTAAGGGCAAAACACAATCTCACGACGCGTAGGCAAAATTAGACTCCAGGCAGTCCAGACTTTTGATAAAAAACCGCACTCAAATCGGTTAAGCCGATTGAAAGCTACACGCACTTATTAGATACACAAAGGTATTTATCTGTTTTCATTGCAGTAAATTTCGCGCAGGTAAAATTATACTAAGTCTTCAGTAAAATTTTACGTGCGTTAATTTAATAATAAACACCTAAAAGGCTCCTAAACGCAGGATGCTTAATAAAAGTTAGTAAAGTACTCATAATGTCGTATAAAACGCTTGATGTTATAATTTAGACTTGTATAAAGGCCACGGGAAAAGAAAATTATTTCTGCGGAACTATTATCGTTGAACTTTAGCTGCACTTTAGACTTAAAACTGGTTAAGCACTTTATTGGACAGTGAACCTCCTTTACTTGTCAGTTAACCTACTTCTGTATAATAACTTAGGAATAATCACGCTGGATTTTACATACAAGCATTTATTACAATTAAATTGTTACTTATAAATATTCTAACAACAATAAGAACGGAGCAAAACGTAGGGTGGAGGTACACAGGCAAGCAATAGCAATGCAATATGTCGACGAGTACATCTATTTAGGCCCGATAGCTTCCTTCAAAACCAGGCACTGCAAGGAAATTAATAGACGTATCGACCACGCCTTGAAGAGCTTCTGGTCCATGAAAACACTAATGAAGGGCAACCGGCCTCTCTCGTTAAAACGCAAACTCGTCAACATGGTAGCCAATGAGACGAGTGGCGCGAGAGAGGGGAAGCCTTTTCCCAGCAGTGCACCGCACCATTCTAACTATAACTGACACCATTCTAACTATAACAGACGCCAAATGAAGAGAAGTGTTTCTTTACCAAAATTTGCCATTCTTGGCTTTGAAATTGGTTGAGATCCCGTCACGAGATTCAATGAGAGCTCTGGATGTTGGGGACGATAGCTTTTAAATATTTTCACTAAATAAAGCTAAGAACCACGACTGTCCAGACTTTTGATAAAAACCGCACTCAAATCGGTTAAGCCGATTGAAAGCTACACGCACTTATATACACAGACGTGTTCTAAACTTATATATAACAGTTATTTATTTTATATTTGATGACAAGCATAGTTTCGTTAGACCAGTGGGTAAGGCAATAAAATTGGAGACGGTTTGAAGTATATTATAATTATATTTTTTAAATATCGGCTTACCAAAAATATGTAGGTAATAGGTTCTAATTACATAACTAATCACTATGATATTTAACTTATTATAATACTATCGCTAATTCGATGCCTAGAAATGTAATCACAAACTTAATTTCAGAGTTTCAATCGTGTTTTTAATTAGAAAAGTGCTTTTAATATTTCATTGCATTTGACAGGTTGTTAATTCAGAAACCAATTCTGGGAATAGGACACTTATCCCGCAATATATTATAATAAATTCAATTGTGAGTGTGACAATATGACGGCTGTTAAAACTTTAAAAGTTATTTACGTAGGTACATTTAATTAGTTATTATTAAGTTATTATGTACATTTAATTCTTTCACTTCTCCTTATCGTTTGCAGTACCAGTCAATGTAAGTCATGAAGTCACTACGTCATAACAAAATACTTATCTACTAAAACACGTACCTATCTAATTGGCAAAATAATGTAATTATTATCTTGGATGGGCCTACATTTAACGCTTTTAATAAAATAATTAGGTCTTTATATTTAGTTATATCCCAATTATAGTTTTATCGTCATTCAGAACTAATGCATTTTTTCAACATATTGTCCCGAGAAAAATACCTCGATCTGTTGCTGGATTGTTTGTTAATACATAAAATAATTTTATAAGAAAAAAACAATGATTCATCAAACATACTCTCACGCGTCCAATTCGTATAATATCCCTATTATATATTGTTACCTAAATCTATTTAGATCAAGTCTAGTCTTACTGATCGGATTGCCCTAAAGTAACTATTGAGCTTAGTTAGTAATCCCGCAATAACCCATTATTAATGCAATATATGGGCGATAATACCTAGTATTCATTAGAGACATAATCTGAAATAGGATATGAATAGAAATTTGATATGGTTTACTACTACATTGCAAAGCCCTACTAATGTATGTTCAAGGCTGGAATAGTTTGAAGCACCTTAGTTTTACCTGTTTCGGTATCTGTCTGTTTGTAATCAAATATTCTGAGTTAAAGGCCCTTTAACAGCCAAAGATTTCATAGCATTACGCTCGTAAGCAATAACATGGAAAAATGCGTACATGTAGCGAAGAGGCATATCGCCTACGGAAGGGTTCACGGTGTTAAGAGTACTTATTAAATTGTGCAGAAATGTTGTACACGTGTGTAAATTGGATGACGATACAATATAATTATAACACGGAGCAGCTGATCTGACGATGAAGAAAAAGGGGTTCATGGAAACTTAGAAATAAAGACAACCCCATTGAATTTGGGTTTAGTTGTATTCGTTTTATTTAGCAATTGATGTTTGAGCAAAAATTCAAATAGTAGTAGTTTATAGCACTTTGTTGAAAGCTTGTACTTACACTTACAATTACATATAGTAAAATATAAGGCAAAGGCAAATATCAGGCGGTCTTATCGCTATGTAAGTAGCGATGTCTTCCACGACCTATAAGTAGCGAAATATTTAATTATTAATTAATTAATATATGTCGGAGTCTTATGGAACTTCCTTTGTTCCCAGTTCTCCGAGTAACTCAAAAAAAATTGGGCAAGTGCGAGTCCGAATCGCGCATGAAGGGTTCCGTACCATAATCTATAACAAGTTTGTTGTATGAGAGCCCCCCTTAAATATTTATTTAATTTTATTTTTGGTATTTGTTGTTATAGCGGCAGTAGAAATACATCATCTGTGAAAATTTCAACTGTCTAGCTATCACCATTCTTGAGATACAGCCTGGTGACAGACGGACGGACGGACGGACGGACAGCGAAGTCTCAGTAATAGGGTCCCGTTTTTACCCTTTGGGTACGGAACCCTAAAAAATTGTATCAATACAGGGAAGGGAATAAACTCCAAATAGAGCAATTCATAACAATGCTTGAAATATGGGCCCATTTGGCACTGGCTTTGCCTTGTTTTCATGTAGCTATTTTTTAAATAAGCCAAGGATGTTTACTGACTTCACTTTTTCGCGTACTTGGAAATAAGTTCGGAAAGTTTTATATATTCGTTCGAAAAGTTGAATGTGTTAGAGTTCCAAGTGTATAGTACCATTGTAAAATGAAATGTTTGTACGCTGAAGACAGTTTACAAAAACGGGCCAAATGCGTGTCTGACTCGCGTGCCGAGGGTTCCGTACAAATACTTATCCCATCTTAACTGGCCGGGTTAAGTTAAGTTTGCACAAACGAGGATACAAATGAGGTGCAAAGTTAACGCAAGCAATCACGTTTGTTATATTATATGGAAGCCCCCTTAAATATTTATTTTAATCTGTTTGTAGTATGTAGCTAATGTCTACATTTAGTATAGCATGCAGTATAACTGTAGCCTAATGCATATTGCTTGGATAAGCGTTAACCTTATTATAAAAATGTATATAAGCTAATGTTTTAAGTAATTAAACGTTCACTACTATCTAGAGCTCTGCATATACTTTGTCTCCCATCAACGTCCCTTCTCTACCACCTCATAACATATATTACATGGCGATCCTGCACTAACGTTCCGAAGACGAACTTCTGAACCAGCCAGAACCTCAGAACCTCGCACCGGACGGTGCGGCGGGACACCGCACCGTCCGGGACACCAGCAACAGCGACAACGGCAACCACCAGACTGACGATGCAGTCTCAAGAACGAAGATTTGAATTAACTTGAAAAAAGAAGAAGACAATTATGAAAGAAGCCATAAGAAGAAAAAAGTCTCAAGAAAAGAAGAGCGTTGTCCAGGGTTATCCCGGCTCGCAAATCAAGAGGAGTCCAGGGTTATCCCGGCCCATCTCAAGAGGTGTCCAGGGAAATCCCGGCCCATGCTCGAGGGTGTCCAGGGTTAGCCCGGCCCGTCATCGCATCGCGCATCAGCAACGGCATCGTGCTCCACGTGCCTGCCAGCCGCCAGCGCATCAACGTCCCGCCATGCATCGCGCAACGTGACGACTCGTGATGACCTCAATATCGTTAGGCATTACTCCTACGTAAGCGTTGAATTAAGTAAGTGAATATTTTATTGTATAACTTATGTTTTCGGTTATAATTATTTTAGATTTACGCACGATTTAATTTTATTATGTCTACTGATTTGCAAGACTTATATACTAAGTGGAAATATATAAGAGAATATTTAGTTAAATTTGGCCCTCAGAGGCGTCAAAGGAAATCGCATCTAAGAAATTAGAATGAGATTTTTTTTTATGATATTTTTTTTATTATATAAAAATTAATTAGCTATACAGGTTAACGCCCAATTCATTCAAAATCTTTTTCTTTTGCATACATAAATTGTTAGATAACTTTCGTACATGAAATTGTTACCCGTGTCACTTAGCATTTCTAATTATTATTTTTTTTAAACCAGATATCATCACTAAATATTTAATTATATCTTTCCGGAAGATGAATGCGCCACTAAAAGTATTTTTAAGAATAGATTAAAAAAGATGCTATTAGATGCCCTGTCTTAGTGTAACACTTACCTACTGTTATGGTTACTACCTACCTACTTATTTTGATTCTAAAGAATCTAAAGTGTCTGGCAAATAGTTACCTACCTACTTTTAAGGTTAAGTGAACGTATTTTAAGGATAGGGATCCAACCCGCACAAAACAAAAATTAAAATTTGAACCCTGAGTGTACAGCTCACATCATCTTTTTTTTGTGTGGATTGGATCGTTTTCGTTAAAAGGCGTCCTAGTTAAGATTTTAATGGTACCACAGATTATATAATACTATACTAGTACAGATTGACGAAGCGGTACTAGGAAATGGAACGACCCTAACTCTGGCTATTCAACTGGCTATTTTCTTTCCGTCGATTATCCAACAGATGGCAGTAGTGAGACTGCGATTTATGCGTCTCGGTCACGCCATCTAAATAAGAAATGGGAACATGATGTGCGTGCTGTCTTGTTCTATAGCCTAACTATAACGTCACATGATCGATAGATGGCGTCTTTTTCTGTCACGCGCGGACGCAAGTCAATGCAGAAAACGTTTTTGCAGGCATCGTACGAGTAGCATCTCAATGTCTTATGCGCACTGACCTTGAATCGTATCGGCATCTCTTTCAGACGGGCCGTACCTATCTATACTATAATATCTATACCTTTTTCGTAAGCACAAAGCTCAACAGTCACAAACTACAATTTCTCGCACGAGATAATTGACTGTATTTTTCTGTGCCGTAATCTGAGAGGTTGAAGGGTAACTGTATTCGTTCGGAGAGTCATTCTCATCAACAAATGTAACTTTTTTCTAATTTATCCTTACCGGGCCATAACTGTTAAGGTCTTAAGCCTTTTTTCTGAGTTTATGTTTAAACCTTCTTCCTTTCATAATCTTGTAAAAACTTTATAATGCAGTCACTTTTCTTAAACATTCAAATGATGTTTGGGACCGGTAAGGATAAAGTTAGATAATAAGAATGACCCTGCATTGCTTTAATATTAAATAAGAACAATATAGGTACAGGATCATTGTCTGCTTTATTTCATAATAATCACCACATGTCATATTTACACTACTTAAGAGCCCACCCATGCAAAATTCGTCAGGTGAATGATCCTAGATCTCAACATCCATAGTGATTAAAAATCTGTCCCTTGAAAATAAGAAACTTAAACAGTTTTTCTTCAATCTTGTCAGCGTGAAAACACGATTAGTAATAATTTTCTCGATAGTTTTATCTCTCAAACATAACCCTTTTTAGGGTTCCGTAGTCAACTACCCTTATAGTTTCGCCATGTCCGTCTGTCCGTCCGTCCGCGGCTTAGCTCCGTGATCATTTGTACTAAAAAGCTGAAATTTGGTATGAGTATGTATTACGCCGAAATAACGGTAAAATAAAAACCAAAAAATAAACTTTTCAGGTACCTACCTCTCGAACAAAAAAAAAATACAAAATGCTTTATTGCACACCAAAAAAAAATTTACAAATTCAATACAGAACAATAATTTTAATAACGGTAGACAACAGGCGGTCTTATCGCTAAAGAGCGATACCTATAGTGGGGGTGATTTTTTTTTCGTTTCAACACTAATGTGTGGGGTGTCGTTGAATAGGTCTTTGAAAAATAATAGGGGTCTCCAAACATTATTTTTTGATAAAATCAGCAGTTTTGTAAAATTTGCTCCGAAATTATAAAAATTGTGCCCCCCCCCCCCCCCCTCTAACTTTTCAACCACGGTCAAAAAAATATGGAAAAATTCATGAAAATGAGGGTTTATACTTAAGTACTTTCAATGAAAACTATATTGAATAAAATCGGTCAAGCTGTTTTTGAGTTATCGCAAAAATTCATAATTTTCTTATTTATTAGTCAACTAGGAACCCTTAAGGTTTCGCCATGTCCGTCTGTCCGTCTGTCCGTCCGCGGCTTAGCTCCGTGATCATTAGTACTAGAAAGCTGAAATTTGGTATAAGTATGTGTATGTATAACGCCGACAGAACGGTAAATTAAAAATTTAAAAATTTTATATTTTTCTGGTACCTCTCGAACACCTAAAGTGGGGGTGATTTTTTTTTATCTTTTCAACACTAGTGTGTGGGGTGTCGTTGGATAGGTCTTGTAAAAATAATGGGGGTCTTCTAACATAATTTTTTGATAGTCAGCAGTTTTGTAAATATTCGCTCCAAAAACAAAAAACATACTGTCCCCCCCCATCTAACTTTTCAACCACGGGTCAAAAAAAAATCGGAAAAATTCATGTAAATGAAGCCTTATAAATACTATCAATGAAAACTATATTGAACAAAATCGGTTGAGCCGTTTTTGAGTTATCGCCAAATTTCATATTTTTTCTTTAAAAGGACGTAAGTTGACTTCCAGAAGGTAATAAGTGATTACAGTTTCTAGGGCGTTTACGAACTTTTTATAGAGCTTAAAATCTTTCTTAACTTAAACCTCGGGCTTAAAACAGCAGTTTATTGTGAAGGATGAGCAACTACGGAACCCTACACTGAGCGTGGCCCGACATGCTCTTGGCCGGTTTTTTAGCTTAATAGATGCACAATTTTATTATAAGTTCTCAAAAACTGTAAAAGTATTTTCAATATAAAATGCACACGTTTATGACACAACTCAAAAAACATGATTTCCGCGCTTCCGAGCATGCACTTCCATCTCGCTCACGTTTACGCTCAGTGAGAGAGAGAGCTAGCACACGCACCCCCCAATAACTCCAAATCTATTTAAGATAAAAACATGAAATTTAGCTTATGTATTTAGATCCTTTAGAACAACTAGAACCCCAAATTTCATCAATAAAAGAAATAAAACCGCGTACGGAGGGTTCCGTACACACTTTCACTTATCTCATCTTAATTAGCCTGTTGAGTTAAGTTTGCACCTGAAATATATGACGCCGCATACAAATGACGTGCAAACATAACGCAACCGACTTCTTCAAATTTGATGTATTAAAGGGACTATATTTTTAATATTTTTTTTACAAATGTATAATTTTCAGATTTGATAAGTACCTATTTGTAGTATGTGACGATATTACTTGCCAAATTTTATAGTTCTAGGTCGGGAAGTACCCTATCATTGTGATTCCCTTGAGAGTGTCGAAATGTACATTTTTTGCGATATAAACGGCCGTATCTTTTTTCACGCTAACGTAGAAGTTAAATTTTTTCACAGGTTCAAGGAACCGCAAACCTGAGTATATTATGTTAATTTCAACTGGATACCTCAACGCATTCTCGAAATAAAGAGTCTTGACAGATAGACGGACGGACGGACAACAAAGTGATCCTATAAGGGTTCCGTTTTTTCGATTGAGGTACGGAACCCTAAAAACCCAGCAGAGTAATTTTGCTAAGAGACAAGCTTCGCCGACAAAAGAATTGAGATCTATATGGGCGCCAAGTTCTTTGCACTAAATTTTTTAGATACAAGGACATGCGACATACTCAATGCATTTATGTTACTTGGGGTGTAATTCAATATCAAGATTTGACTTGGCTAGTTTTCACAAACTGACAAAATTTTATAAAAGTATTGTTATCAAGCTAACAGTATAAGTAACAGCATGAACACTAACTTGCGTACTTACCTTTACGAAAATAGGTTAATGATTAGACAAATATAATAAGTACCTATTATAAATTTATATGTAAAAACTTTTTCTTTCTCATTTAACAAAAATCGTGATTTTTTACTACTAATAAGTTTTCCATTAGAAAGTCATGTTAAATGTTAAAATTATAAAAAAATATATGCATTTGTTTAACTAATATGTACAAAAAACAATAAGCGACCGTTTCAAAGAAAATTACAATGTGTTTTATAAATCAACAAAAATTGATTTTTATCTGCAAAAAGTACCAATTCAACTTAATTATTGAGCAAAACACATGTACATAATTCAATTATAAACTAATCAAATTTCTCTGCGCACACTTTGTCCCGCCAGCCCAGAATACAGAACCGAACAGGCTTTCAGAGCTGCATCTTGTGACGACGTTATGGACTTGGCCGCAGAAGTGTGAGGATATGAAGGTACTCCACTCGTGGTTGATGGACCATCAACTGGCACCGCAGAAGATGAAGTTGACAATTGGTCCTATAGCTTCCAGCCATAGCGTCCACTTCTTTGTAATGCGGGTCTTTTTTCCAACTTCATTTTGCACTTTATTTTCAAAATGATTGATCCACAGATATCTGTTATACGCAGTTCTTCATGGTTTAAATGTTCTATGGTCATGCTTCCTAAAACAGAAAATTAAGTATCTTAACATAAATAAAATACAATAATAATAATTATTAGTACTTTGTTTTTCTATACGAACAGGTCTAAATCAACACAATAATGGTTAAAGGCTAAATAGGATCACTTTTTTCTCCAAAAGAATTCACAATTCACTTAACTTGGGAAAAAAAATAAAAAATAAATGGGTAACCAATGAACACAACTTTTTTGTAGCGCAGGTCCTGAGAAATATCAATGTACTTAGATAAAATATTTAACATACAAACACCAATAGAATTAACTTCATTCTTTACAAATTGATAAGGCAGTATGAACAGAAAACATAGCATTTGAAGGTCAAGCAAATATTTTAATTTTAAGTAAGTGCTCATCTCATTGACTGATATTATCTCAGTGACTTTGTAATTTGTTTGATTTGAATGATGTTCTACTATCTTACAAATTACAATAATTTTGGACCAGGGTCTTATTAATTATTCACTTTGTTTCTTTAAAGAATAAAAATGTGATTTGTTTATCGATATGTACTTTATTTCAAATGTTAAGTTTGTCTTAAAGACAACACTTACATATATACCTAAGTGGACTCGCCTACCTATATGCTTAAGTGGACCTATATACCTGAGTCCCATCCAGGGGACATAGGACATTAAGTCATATACCTGAGTGGGCCAATATATAGAAAATAAAAACTTACCGCAATTAGACATTTCGTTTGTCAGTTTTCCCAAGATAAGAAGACGAAGGTATTCAGATCCAAACAATGTCTATGAGCGGTTTTGAAGTCGTATCTATAAGAATTTGCTTCAAGTCCGTGTTAGGTGGCGTAGGTCAGTTTAAACAACTTAAAGCAAGGTTGCAAAATAAAATCACATTCAACTAACAATAACAGAACAAATCGAATCGCAAGTCAGTGCTGCAAACTCCCACATCACGTGTAATAAACAAGAACGACAACAAGAAGGTCCTAAAAATCAGGAGCCAGTCATAAATATCAGTAGGGCTACTCCCATGTTCAAAATTCGACCGTCGTATAGTGCCGTCCCTCTCGATCTTCTGTCGAAGTATATGAGTAAACGGGACAGCACTATACGCCGCTGGCCGAATATCGAACATCGGAGTAGCCATTCAGAATATTCAGATTCGTCAGAATCAGTCGCGTTTCGTTCCACTCAAAAATCGGTTGACAATTATCGGATGTCAACGTTGCCAAATGACCGCACACTTATATTAAATATGGTGTATTTACACAACTTTTCTAAAATTAGGAGATTTGTTCGATTCCAAAAAGTAATTCTAAAGATTCTTAAAAATCATATATTTATAATCTGACAAATCAGGAGAGTTTGCAGCACTGTCAGAAGTAACGGTCTGGAAGGAATGGAATGCCCAGTTGACCGATTCATAGTGTTGCCAGAACGGATTTACGTTTTCGGAAATTTCGCAAAGTGCATACCTAATCCATTAAGGGACGGGTTTGAACAAAATCGGACGAAATCCAAAAAAAATAATAAGATCTATGCAATACTACCTATGGGATTGGGTACAAATTATTAATATTGGTTTATTCATCTATATATTCTTTATTTTTCATCTTTTTAAGCGTGCATAGTTTAAAATAAACTAGTCCTCCAATCATAATAAGCTCGACGAGTCTCCATTGCAAAAGTCTTAAAAGAGACGACGATTGTAAACGGGCGCTCGAGGTACGATTTGGAGTTTCAAAAAGCCGGGAAACTGACATTTTTTTATTGGTATGGCCACCCCGTCGTAGGCTGTGTGTGAGCGCAACAATGGGATACACATAAAACGCCATCTAGCGTTACCACTGCAAACAACTACGAATACTTGGATGCTGAAACATAGCTAACACTTTCGTGTTCTCGGTTGATTATTTATGATTATTGTTTTCTTCGAAATAAGATGATAAATCAGTTTATATTTTAGGTTTTGTTTATAAAATATGCTATAGTTTATTTTAATCACGAAAATTCTGCTTAATTTGGCTGATTCATATTTTATTAATTTACAAATGTTAACGGTAGAGCCATCTATTGTTCACTCTCAGTACTAAAAGTAACTTCTTCGGCTTGGGACCCCCTGATGGTACTAATGTTAAAAAAGTGAGTGCAATACTTGCCAATAAACTTCGTGTTTGGCGAAATTAGTTGTAAAATGTGTACCATGCTTTTTTGAAATAAATAAATAAAAAAAAAAAAAAAACTTAAAATCATTATAATAATCGTCGCTAATAATTTTTAGATGCAAATGTCGTAAACAACTTACACATTTCGCAATTTCCGACCGCACGGAAATGCATACGCCGCCGCGAAGTCCGCGCGTAAGCAAAAATTTTAAGTAGATCACGCGTGTTCGCTGTCTACAAGTAAACTTTTAATTATTGGTGAATGTAATTTGATATTCACACTTAGAAATTTTATTGAACAATTATACTATAGCTAGTTATTGGATTGATCACCTAATAATTTAGTGACAGTTAATAGAGTTATATTTGCATAGATATTTCTTTTATAAATTATTACAATACGAAAGTTTAATTTCAATTTTTTTTTACTCTCTCAGTACTTGGTAAGGTACGGTACATAGTGTTCTGGACTATCGTGCCCTCCGTGAAAACAGTTGGAGGCTTATTAAGTCTTAATGTATTTGCGACTCCGACTTACAGGCACATAGTACATGTAGCCTGATATGCCATTTGGGTGACCATGCCCATGTTTTGAGTAAAGGGTGCGCGTGGACGCGTAGCCCATTGAGGATATTATATAGGGTGACCATGCCCTGGGTAGCCATTCCCGTTAATTATTTTTGTAGCGAAGACTCCATTGGTACGGCATTAGATATGTTATAGGGTAAATGTACCGATACCGTAATACCAGTACCTTATATGTGATTAATACACAACTTTAATGGAATTTTTTTATATTTTTTTTATTTTGAGAGAGATTATTTGATAATAATACTGATTATTTTGTTGAAACAGACAGGAATTTTAATAAAAATAAATTTAACTTCAACTATAAAATATTTCTTTTGAAACAGTGACACTGGGACATGACGATATTTTTTTTTTATGGGGTGACCAACTAATTTTTGATAAATTCTTGTAAAGTGTATAAACTTAATAATAAGTAGTTTACACAGTGGTCCCCATCTTCATTTCGAATTGTAAACAAGTAACATGCATTATTTTTTTTCTTTTTCTCCAGCACCCCGGGGGTGAAGGGATCTTACGGGGAAGCTGTAGTATGTAGCTAATGTCTACATTTAGTATAGCATGCAGTATAACTGTAGCCTAATGCATATTGCTTGGATAAGCGTTAACCTTATTATAAAAATGTATATAAGCTAATGTTTTAAGTAATTAAACGTTCACTACTATCTAGAGCTCTGCATATACTTTGTCTCCCATCAACGTCCCTTCTCTACCACCTCATAACATATATTACATGTTTATTAGTATTTGTTGCTATAGCGGCAAAAGAAATACGAGTACATCATCTGTGAAAATTTCAACTGTCTAACTATCACGGTTCATGCGATACAGCTGCTGGTGACAGACGGACAGACAGACAGAGACGGACAACAGAGTCTTAGTAGGCGTTTTAACCCTTTGGGTACGGAACCCTAAAAACTGCGGGAAAACAACGATTATTCTTCGAAGTATGCTCTTGTTATCTGTGATGGGGATGGAGAGGCACTCCCTGCGCTCTAAGCTTATTTAGAGGAATATACTCATCAGTACTTACTTCAATCAGATCTTTCTGTTTTAGTGGTGAGCGGCTCAGCGATCTAGAACTGTTGACTCCACTCTGCATAACCAGATTTTCCACACACTCTTCTGACTTCTGTGGGAAATTGTGTCCACAAATAGCGATAAATGATCATTATTTTAATCGGAGAAGCCACACACCGCACCCAGTCAACTCGTTGATTTATAGCTATGCTACATCGTCAATTTGCCTCGTATTTACTTTCACACGGTAGTTATTTACATTATTCGACGCACGCGTTCGCTGGCCGACGATAAAACTGCGCGTTAATGGAAATGGTATACGCAGGAGCTTTAGGGGTCGTTAAAATGTTTAGTAATTATTCCATCCAATTCATTTACTTTCAATAACTGGGTTCCAAAGACAAATACTTTAAATACCCTCGGGCATTTGCTACTGGGTAAGAAATACCGCCTATTGGTAGTGACCAATAGGAATAACTTTTCGTTTTTCCTACTGGTAGTCGGCTTCTTTCACACCTTTTGTGCGCCACTGTCCACTCTTCTCTTCTTCTATTGTATTCTACTTTAGGGATGTCTTTTTTTTCTATTCTACCGGAAGCAATAGGAAAAAACCATTTGTAACGCAGTAGAGATACGTTGAACCCTACTGGTAGGCAAAATAGAAAAATATTCCACTTTGTTGTTAGATGGCGCATTCTTCAACGTGCCGATCCGATATAGCCTTGGATCCTATATCGAGGCCTTGAGCTCACTACATAAGCTGATTCGTAGTCATTGAGAAACAAAATACAGATCCCATTCTCTAATAACTATCGCGCTTGACCGTTATTTTTTCACTATTTACTTTGGCTGCGCCAGTTCTCGTCGTTTTTTGACATGGTGCTTGTTTTTTTATCAGGTATTTTTGCTGCAAATATTGATGCTGGAATTCACTCAATTTACCTAATAATTATAATTCTTGATTCATTTACAAGATTTCATTTTCGTGAAAATGTTAATGGGATTCAATTACTATTTGCGCAGTCATCCCATATTAACGAAACGCCTTCTTGAGCTTAATTTGGGACTAGATCGATTTGTGTGAGGTTGTCTGATATTTATTTATTTATTTAAGTAAAACAAAGGAATGAAATTGAAATAACTTTGTAAGAACCAGACTGATTTTGCTTTTTGAATTTCGAGTCTTCTTTAATTTGATATGAGTTCAAAACTCAATTTGGAATACAATAAAATTAATAAATTACACTAGGTAGGTGTTTCTGTCACGTCCGCTATACCTCACAGAAACAGTACCTACTGTTTTTAGATTGACTGTATCATTCAGTATATTTTTTGTAACATTAACTACTTATTCAATCTTTCTACTAATAATCTACTTATTGGCAGGCAGTGTGACCTAGTAGCACAAACCACCGACGGTAACATATAATAGAAATGTTCACACATTCGTGCAGCCAGCAAAGCCCTAACATATTATCACTAACCACACGTAACGTTCCAGGGGTCGTCAACTATTTGGGACTTAGCAAACTCTGGGAACTGTTCGCCACCACTGATCGAGAATCGATAAGGAAAATCGTTGAACTGCTGGGGTAAACGATTCGGCTTCGGTTTGCTTGTTTTTTAAAAGCTTTCATTTAGTTTTACCTGTTCCACCCGGTGTCTGACTGTCTGTGTGAAATCAAAAATTTCACACTAAATTGACCCGGCTTCAAGTGATCGGATCGGATGACAATGCAATTATTGTTCGTATACAATACAGTACAGTATATTTTTGGATGCATTTTTTCGAATTTATTTAAAATGACGGTGATACTCGTATGGGTGTTGAAACGCGTAAAATCAATGTATATACGCCACATTGATCAATTTGATCATGTCACTGCCTGTCTGTGATACGGTTTGTTCATCGTTAAGACTATTCATATCCATGCCAAGAGACCCCTGCACCTCTAGCATAACTGTCATAGGCAACTATTTCTCGCGCGACATAATTACCCGGCTCCTTCTGTGCAGTAATGTGAGAGAGTGACGGCTATCGCAATCTCGAGCGACAAGGCTAGGGCTCCTGGTCAGGCTTTAAAACGTTTACTAACAACATGAGCTTGATATATTTCCCATACTATTGAGGTGAGTTAACTCGGTTACGGGCGGTTAGTCGCGCGCCCGCGAGTGCCGTAACTAACGAAGTCTCGGTACCAGCGAGCCAATTATCGGGCAAGAGAGCGCCTGACTTTAAACGGTTCAGTGCATTTATTAAACTGTATACTCTTGAAGATTGATATTGATTCTATTTGTACTGCAGGTATTGTAAGGAGTTTTCCTTACAATACCGTGGCATATTCAACCTTTTCCTTAATGTGCAACTCTTAGTAATTTCAAGCCGTATGACAGTGTTGTCCGTTTCCTAGGACAATACTGACAGCAATCAATAGGTTCTTGGAAATTGCCGTTTTAACGAAACTTCCTAAAAATCCTACTTTCATAATGACTGCTTATTTTTTCTTAATTACTAGCACTTTTTAACCAAAAACTACCACAAAAAACATTCCAAGTGTTTGATGGCTATATTATGTCATGTCTTGCTATGTTAAGGGTTACGAAGTAGAAGTATACAGGTGCATATTTTCACAACTTACACCTTACACCGATACTAAATCCACTAAGTGAAAAGTTTTCATTATTCTTCACTAGAGCTTATCACGCTGGCGTCTATGCCAAGTAAAAATATTTACTATTGAACGACGTGAAAACTTGATTAAAATGCCGCAGGGTAACAAAGATAAATAATAAATAACTTTTTAATTTCAATACTTTTTATGCTTTAGTCCGAAACGCCGAACTTAGTGGTTATGAAACCCAGAATTGTTGACATTAAACCACTGTCAAGTTTATTTTTTCAATAAATCATTAAAAAATTTAATGAGTACAAATACAAATACTCTTTATTGCACACCTCCAACATCAAGGAATATACAACACAACATGATATACATTAAAATAACAGGCGGTCTTATCGCTAAATAGCGATCTCTTCCAGACAAACTTTAGGTAGCGGAGTAGTTGAAAATTAATGTTTTAAATTAGTTTTTGGTGCATAATAATAATAGGCCTAAATGAACGACTACCATAAAAGACAAAAGTAATAAACATACTTAAATAAAAATATACAGATATACTTACCTACATAAATACTTAGACATAATAAATAAATATATTGAAAATTAATAAATAAAACAAAAACAGTATGAGCCACAAAGTTAAAGGAGCGATTAAATATTATTGCAGTGTACTAAGGAAGAGACAAATAGTGTTTTTGACGAGAGTTTTAAATGTTGCTAGAGATTGGGCACGCCTTATATCCAGAGGTAGCGAATGCCACAGTAAAGTGGCCTGGAATGTGAAAGAACCATTATACAATTTAGAAGATGTAGGTAAGAACTAAGTTTTGTGCAGAGCGAACAGAACGCAAATAACTGAAGCGCTCCTTGAGGTAGTGGGGAGTTGTGGGGCTAAATAGTACATTATAAAGAAGAGACAGAATTTGGGAGTGACGACGAGACCGAATTGAGAGCCACTTGAGCTGAGACCGGAAGTCGGATACATGGTCATACGTGCGTAACAAATATGAACCGAATGCAGATGTTTTGGATACGCTCAAGCTTATTAAGCTGCTCCTCCGTGAGGTCAAGGTAAGCTATGTCAGCGTAGTCCAATATAAGTAGGAAGAAGTAGAGTTTTAGAGAGCGCAATTTTGGTGGCAATAGGCAGAAAATTACTGAGTCTTCTGAGAGATCCGACTGCCGCAAACATCTTTCTGCTTACTTCATTAACCTGTGGCACCCAAGATAAAGTGCGATCAAGAATGACACCGAGGTTTTTTACAAAGTGCGAAAAGGGTATATTTATTTTGATAATTTTTTATTGAAGTAGCATTACTTCAATAAAAAATTATCAAAATAAATATACCGGATTGCATAATCGTGGGATCTAGGCACGAGATACGATGATGACATCGTATTTAAATTCTCACAAGAATGGGACCAATCGGAGGAATGGAGGATTCAACATTTCAAATAAAAAAATTAACATAATTTGTAAATGATGGAGATTTGGGGTATCCACATAAAATATGTAGGTACCTACATGCGTTAAGAACCTTCACTATAAACCATAATTATAAAGTGCTAAGCATTTTTTTTTAGGTAAACAGACAGTAATAGCCTAGCATTACGAATTAGTCCAACCGTTTGAGCGTGAAGAAGTAACAAACATTCAAACACACTCGCAAATTTTCGTTTTTTAATATTATTGACTGCACCGTGAGGTGTTAACCGCTCATCCTACGGGAGCACTATACTTTTTTTTATCTATCAAAATTTATCCAGTCGTTTTAAGTGTGAAGAAGAAACAAACAGAGTGTCATAGTCGCCTCAGCGACTAAGCTCTTTAAATAAAGATAAAAAAAAAAAAAAAAAAACACAGTCAAATAAACACACTCACAAACTTTCACCTTTATAATATTAGTGTGATATTTGCTATTCGTCCTGCATTGAGTGTCATTGTCATTATTGGCAAGTTGTTATTCAGATGTAAACAAAGTTCGCATTTCCTCAGGATACGCGGTGATACATAGTATTGGACACAGTTATTACATGGTATTGGACATAAGTATGACAAATAGAAACGTCAACATTTTGCCCCTGGTTTGCAAAACGGAAAAGAATACCTCCATAATTATGTAGCTCAACGTAAATTTCGTGCCAGAATCAGTAAAATCGCGCGTTGCCCCAAACTCGTCTAAACTTTGCAATTTTGACTGATGGGTATGAAAGGAATACGGAATTTCGTCGAAAAACTTGAGTCTCCTTGTAATTATTGTGAGGGAGATATATTTTATACGGAACGGTCGTAAATGATTATGTTTGCTTTGAATTTCATGTTATGTATATCTTTGCGCGGCCGCTCTTGAAATTTTAAGTAATATTTCGTTAGCGGGCGTGTTGCATGATATAATAAGTAGGAAGAATAAATTTAAATATAAGTTTTATATTTAAGTTGTTGTAGCAACATTATTTCTTCCCTTTCCGTGCGTCACCACGAAGTGCTCAAGTTTTTTCATAATTTTTCCATCTTCCCCGGCTCCAACACCCTGGAAATACACGTAAACACTGCGCTCTCCATTGGTCCTTTGAGCTTTATTACCTAATAAAAAAAGAACTAAAATTGTCACGAGCATGATTTAATTGAATATCAAATCATTAAATACCCAGTAGAAAAAAAAATAGTGCGTGCAGGCCCTCCGCGTGGAAGAAGTGAAACTTCACAATGTGGAAATGAAACTAGGAAGGGGTAGAAATTAAAATTTCAAAAGAGAAAACCTAACAATCAATTGATATTCACAAGAGACGTACCTTGACATAACCTTAAATCCGTCGCATTGTCCATGGGATTGTTGCGTTGAACGTTTAACGCAACAGTGCTTTCCTACCCCCTCCACGGTAACGTTAAACGTTAAACGCAACCTTGTTGGAAGTCGCATTAGCAGTTTCACTTCAAAAACAATACCTTAAACCTCTGCCTATTTAAACAATGCCTGTGCTTCTGAAGATTGCTGAGTTTGTTTATTTATATATTCAGATCGTAATCCGTCAATAACTAACATACTGCGTTTCCACCAGAGGATGTGCGAGGATGCGTAGCGAGGGATGTGTTTTTGTTAACCAATGGAATAACTTACTTTAGGTACTTATCCTCGCTCAGTGCAACTGATTCTATTCGTTAACAATACGCATATTACATATTATTACATAATAATATTGACGACGCGTTTGGCTCGGTTTGTAGACACCTGCCTACTGAGTCGGCGGTCCCGGGTTCGAATCCCGGCCGGGGCAAATATTTGTGCAAAATATTTGTTCTTGGGTCATGGATGTTATCTATATATGTATTTATATATTATGTATATCGTCGTCTAGTACCCATAGTACAAGCTTTGCTTAGTTTGGGACTAGGTCGATTTGTGTATGATTGTCCCTTAATATTTATTTATTTATAATAACACATCCCTCGCTCTCACTACGCATCCTTGCACTGGTGGAAACGCAGCCTAACACTAATACATAAACGATAAGCGGGGTGTACGAGGTATAAAATTACCAATACTACGCAGTACCGAGTTGTACGGTCCACAACGTATATGAGATAGTGGGAAGTGTGGATCTCTATGTGATATAGGACGTTCCATACACTAGGTCAATACCTACCATGTAAGCAGCACTATTTGCTGTTTACGATCACCCATGTTAGTCATAGACGAATTAGGATCTACTTTCACAACGATACAATACGAATTAGGAACTACGTTCATAATGATACATATCTCTATAATGGATGATAAAATATTATTGACCAAGCGTCTCTGTTTTTGGTGAAGCTGTCGCCAAAATTTATTTCGTATGTTCGGATTCGGATGTTTGGATTCTGATTCTGACTTCCGGCTGTGTTCGCCTACATGACACATTTCTCAACCGTTCAATTCAGTTCGAAAATTTTGCAAATGGCGAAGTTATGGGGGTTGCAAACAAAATTAATGACAAATTCAACCATTTTGAAACAAACTCACGAGACCTACAAATCGCTGAGCTACCAGTATTTAGTAGGTATGTTAAAAATATATCGCGACTGAATTGCCTAAAAAATTCCTTACCAAGCACATTTAAAAAAAAAAATTCAAATGGGTTAAAATATCTAGTATCGATGTTTTTACCTGCCAACCCAGTTTACGCCAGGAAAACATTAGACAACCCAGCGTTTCTACATTCTATGAAATTGGCTATTCAGCGTGGTAATGCAGCTAGCCACCTGGGCACCCTCCTGCCCGGCACCGATCTGGAACCTTTTGTTTTATTTAGAGTTAGGTTTATACCCATAATTATTACGTTCTTAGTTTGAAAGTTCTTGATTATCATCCCTATTCTATAATTATTATTTTACGAAGATCTTTTTATAAATCTGAGTAAAAAAGTGATAAAATTATGTTTACAGAAATGTAAAATAATGTGTATTCCGTAAAACTTCATTGCACAATGTAAAAGTCAGTACAAAAAATGGCGGATATTGCCAAATGGCATTCCTATATAAAACACGTACCTACATGTAGACTCGGTTATGTTAGAATAAGTTTATAAGGTAAACAAACTCAAAATAGCTATTTAGCATATATTGAAAAAAAATACTTCCCGGGCCAAACTTTTTGAGAGTCTAAATTAAAGTCTGAACGAAAAGGAATACTTATAAAGTCTTAGTGAAAGTAACAACGTGTTGTGAGCATTAATCAAAATAAAGGTCAGGCTTTGCTACGAGCTGCATTGTTATTCCCTTGTTTGCGTACAACATTGCCCGAGAAGCGAATTTGTAACGACTGATTGTAACTGGAAGAAATAGTGATGAAGACCGATGTTAAATTCTACAGCATATTGTAGTTATATAATGAATAAAATTAGCTCAATATGTCATGAAACAAAGAAAAAAAAATAAGTATGTGACTTTAAAAGTATATATTTTATTAAATTCAAGAATTATTTTTAAATAATTTTATGAATTCTGATAATATAACAAAACAATAATTGTATGACAACCATGAACTTAAACGCATTTTTCACGGTGAAAATGGCAAATTACTTAATGTCTCCAATATATTGATACCATAACATACCTACAGGGTGCCTGTAATAGGAGCAATAATGACATCACGATTAGGTGGTGGTGGGTTATGATTAGGTGGTATTTGTATGGAGCGTTTTGGCGCTCCGTAGGAATGTTGAACTTTGACGGTCATTAAAGTTGACATCCTCACAAAAAAAAACTTTCGTCATGCCTAATATGAAACATTACAGTTGTGTAAAGGGTTCTACCGAATTTTGATTTCGTCGTTTATCATTATGATCTGCTATTTATTATTTAAGCTATTCTGCTAATTACTTTAAGCTATTCCGCTTTATTATTCGCTTCCGCTCCCTTTTCGCACTGTCCACGCACCCCTAAAGCTACACGCTGCTCGCAACTCCGCTCTTGTTAACTTTTCTATTAATCTTATCTCTTAAACTGAAACGTGGTCCAAATTTATTCTAGTAGGTTTCTGTTTTTACTGAACTGCGTGCAAGGTTAAATAGGTACCATTTATCCAAAACGGTTAGTGAAGGTATTAATTTTATAGAATTACAGGTGAAAAATAATAATATACTACCTACTTTAAAATAAAGGCTTTTTGTAAAATTATAAACTTTTGACTATATTTCAAACAATGTTTATGTAAAATGTTCAACGTTTTTGAATTGATGTAGTGAATAAATATTTTTCTTATTTCTTTCTTTTTTCTTTCTTACGAATTAAACGATATGCCTTAACATTCTTCAATGACTATGAATTGTGGAATTTATTTCTTCTGTCAAACCTTTTTCCTGCATGATATGACTGGACAATGGACAGATTATATTGAACCCTCAATTAATCTGAAGCCCCGGTATTAATTAGAAGTCACCTTCCAAACTAAGTTCAGGACCCATAACGCCACAAACAAAAGCATACCAAATACACGCTATAAAATTAAACCCAACCTTTCATCGAGAGTTAAAAATGGAAAACTTATTCCAATGCCCCACTACTATCTTCCCCGTCATCGCATCTTCACTAAATATAATTACATCTTAACAACTTGATTACATCCCAACACCTGTATTAAAAACAATTACGACCCCTCCAACGGGATTATCCCATAGTTGGGCCCGGCCGCCGGGTTAATTAAAAGTCCTTACGTCTGAATATTCATGGCATACGGCGCACCATCTTGTGGACGTGAGCAGCGTGAGAACGTTTTATAGGGTGTTGGAAGAATAAATAATAACTTTACAGATGCAACATTTGTTTGACAGGGAATAGGAAGTATGCCACACAATCATGTAACTATAGGCATGATGACTAAACTGAAGACGCAAAGTGTTACAACCTAATTATTGGTGGAAGCGGATTAGTGCAAATGCAACTTTATTATTTACTAAGCTGCGCCCCGCCGTGTTACCCGCTCATCCTACGGGAACACTGCATTTATGTGTTAATATAGGGTGTCAGCTACAAATACAAGTACTCTTTATTGCATACCTCATAAAATATACAGGAGAAATACAATGCAAGAAATTACAATTAGAGGTAAACAACAGGCGGTCTTATCGCTAAAGAGCGATCTCTTCGAGACAACCTTAGGGTAGTGGAGAACTTGAAAAAATAAGATTTTGTTATTAGGCGGTGCAAAAATCGGAAAATGATAATAATATATACATAACAAAAACAAATAAATACATAAATATAATAAACAATAAATACATAAATACATACATACATTCAGCCAACAGGTAATAGGACCATTTGAATAAAATACGAATTATGAAAGGGATAGATAATGTTCTTTCAGTTGAGTTTTGAAAGAAACAAGAGATTTAGCGCGCCTTAAGCTCACAGGCAAGGAGTTCCACAAACAGACAGCTTTAAAAGTAAACGAATTATTATAAAATTTTGAGACGGAAGAAGGTACGGCAAGGAGCAAATTTTGGGCAGATCGAGCAGAAGTGAGATAAGTGAAACGCTCCTTGAAATAGCGGGGAGTTGCAGGATGAAAAAGTATATTAAAAAGAAGAGCAAGAATATGAGAGTTACGACGAAAACGGATTGGGAGCCACTTGAGCTGAGAACGGAAACTAGATACATGGTCATATTTGCGTAACCCAAATATGAACCGAATGCCAACATTTTGAATGCGCTCAAGCTTATTAAGTTGCTCCTCTGTAAGATCGAGATAGGAACAGCTACACACCTTCATACCAAAATTTATCAAAAATTTTTCAGTGGTTTGAGCGTGAAGAAGTAACAAACACATAAACACTCACAAACTTTCGCCTTTATATTAGTGTGATTGTGAAAGTCTTTGATTAAGACTTGTGTTAAATACTTGACTTCGTTGGGAGGACAGGTATTGGTTTAAATACTATTAACTGGTTAAACGTCATCTACAGGTTTGTGATCGTCACAAAACTGGCTATTAATAGGTTTAATAGGTCTTAGGTATAATATAACGTATTATACTTATAGGTTTCATCAGAACATTGAGGGGTTAAGCGACAAGCGTACGTATTTAAGTATAAGGAATTTTTCGATTAGCAGTACAATTTTAAAAGCAAATGCTAAGTATAATAAGGAGAAACACTTGTCGCCAAGTCTAATAATACTAATAAGTTGATACTTTAGCTTACAGAGTGCACGAATTGACCTTCCCGGCACAGAAACGTAGCATCTATGTAATAGCTACTCTCACGAAAGGGCTCCGCATTATTGAAGTGCGTCTCGCTGACAGTCAATTCGCACTTATTTATATACGGACCCTTATTAGATTTTATTGTTGTGGCTGGCTTTCATACACTTAGCCGCAAAAATGTCTATATGGCGTGCGAGCGGCGACGAAGGGTGAATCTGCAGAAGTTTATCGACAAAACGTGTCGTAAGATTTACAAGACGGAAGTTTTCTTTAGTTTTCAGACCTTGCCTAGTAGGCGTTATTTTTGATTTAACTAAAAGGGTCTTGGTCTCCAAAACGAAAGCTCACCCTTTTTTCTGATCCTGCGCAGATTCCCTTCTACGATATCTGCAGCATCTAATATTTAGCATAAGCGACCCCGGTTCGAATCACATCACCTCACCTTGGTATGAAAAAAAAATCAGATAGTTATTTATTCCTCTTGAATATTAATGTCAAATAGCGATATAAAATTAGTTGTCGTATTCCATATTTCTCACCAGATCTCGGGCGATACAGCTCAGAACCGCCATACATGGAAAACGAGAGGAGGGGCCTTTGCCTAGCAGTGGGACATAACAGGCCGAGACGGACAAACTCAGCTAGTACCTTGACTTGGCTTACGAGGTGACCGCCATGTAGGATGTTGACTCGACGATCATTAATAAAATAATAATAAACATCGGACAACCTCACACAAATCGATCTAGTCCCAAATTAAGCTCAAGAAGGCTTGTGTTATGGGTACTAGACGACGATATACGTACTTATATAGATAAATATATACTTAAATACATAGAGCAACCATGACCCAAGCACAAATATTCGAGATCATCACACAAATATTTGCCCTGGCCGGGATTTGAACCCGTGACCGCTGGCTCAGTAGGCAGATGTCTACAAACCGAGCCTAACGCGCCGTCAAAATTGTCCCGATAGTCGTTTCGGGTTAACGGTCTTATAGTGAAGAGTCTCGACAAACATTTTAAGAGACTCTTGCTAGATGGCTGGATCAAGGGCCAGATTCAGAAGGCGGTACTCCTGGTCACGGCGCGAATCGTCTGGAGGAGGTTCCTGTCTCTGCTGCCCTAACTACCTAGCCTGGGCCCCACCCCGCGGCCGGCGGCACCCTAGGTTAGGTTTTTTTTATAATGTATTTAAATTTTGTAATTATTTTATTGTATTTAATTTTTGTTTAAATGTATTGTAAAAAAACTTAACCTAAGAAATTAAATGAATATACATAATAATTATAATTCCATATTTCTAGAAGGCTAAACGGCAAATAGCCTCGATAAATAAACCACTGAGAGGTAGCGTGATCTATGTTTTTATTAATATAAAAACCGCTTATTCTATGTATTAACATCAATATTAAGTTTAAAATGTTTTAAAAGCAAACCACATTTAGAGTTTAATATCGTATAATATCAGTAAAAGCACCCATTCCACATTGTTCGCTCAATATCAGAAGCCATATCAGCAGTCAAGATCTGTACTTACTCTACGTGAAGGCGAGTAAACTCAAGAATCGCCCATATGCTCGACTTCACATATAAATAATAAAATTTTATCTTAGTAGTGACCCTATTACGTATTTCCTTACTTACTGCACATTGCAGAATACGGCTAGTTTAAATCCCGCATTGTTTTTCCTAGAAAGTGCGCATAGTGCGTCTTTTGGAAAATAAATAAATCATGATCTTCTTTTTCGATTTACTGTAGTAAACAATATATCCTATAACCATCTGAGGATATTCCATTCCTATAAAAAAATCTGTTCAGCTGCGTCGTGATGTCGCCACAAATATCACAAAAATAAAAATAAAAACATTTGTTCATAATCTCACAAATTAAAATACAGATGCTGATCAAACTGAGCAACATTTGTTCCGCAACTGAAAAAAAAAGTCAGTTTTCAGAAACTCATTATTTCAAACAAACAATGAACGCCGTTAACGCATTCACTGCGAGGGGGCATGGCCTAGGAACAAACTTGTATGAAGTTGGCAGTGAATGCGTTAAACATTGTCAGTCGCGCGCGGTCGGCCATAGATCACTGACGGCCACTCAACGCTTAAAGTGAAAAACCAACATAAACATGTCGAAAAGTGACAGTGAAAGTGTACTAAACCTTTTAACAAACATATTGAAGCCTCTTGAGCTAAATGTTAATGCTTTACATACCAAATTAGATGAAATAATTGCTGAATTAAGCCAAATAAAATCCGTTATATCTGTGCAAAAACGAGAGACATCAACTAAACTGGTTAACCAAAGTAAGAACAAAAGCGCTCCGTCAACGCCAAGCGTTATCGCACCAAGTGCTGTGTCGACGACTCCAACTAGCCATTTCACTCTTACAAATGCTCCAGCGCGCAAACAGCGCGTAACCGCTACGCGTGCAAAAGAGAGGATAGTCGAAGGCACTAAATCGAAGCAATCTTCCTCTACCGCCGGACCAAGCAACCGGCCAGTGAAACAAGATCTCTCAAAAAAAACAACAACCACCGCCGCCGCGACAAACTCAGACGTTACAAGTTCAATAAACTGCTTAAAAACAAAAACAAATGTACGACCAGAACTAACATCGCAAATTAAAATCGATAATCAGATATCAAATGACGATGTTACTGTTGAAACGGAAAATGACGTCACCGAACACATAAATATTTCAAGTGAAAAATCATGGACCACCGTCGAAAACCGTAACCGCCGCCGGCGCAGCCAAAAAGTAGCCGAAATTATTAAAGGATCAGCGACCGACACGACCTTAGGTGGAATTGAAGTCATGAAATACCTACATGGCTGTTATTTTAAAAAAGATACGACGCCAGAGGATATCGTTAATCACATGCAAAACACCTGCAACGGACAACACTACACTGTGGAAACTATACAATCTAAGTGGGACACCTACAAATCTTTCAAAATTGGCATCCCACCCACGGTGTACGAGAAATTCCTTGATGCTTCAGTTTGGCCTGTAAACACCTGCATATCAAAGTGGCAGCCCTTTCTCCGACCCAGGGAAAACAAGGTCCCCAGAGAATAAAGTACCTGATGATAACAATACTAAGGCAATGCGGGTAAACATCATCCATCAGAACATTAACCGCCTTGAAAACAAAACAAACAAATTGGAATGCGAACTGCAAGTATGTAACACACCGGTGGATATTTTATGCCTAACGGAACACTGGTTAAAATCACACCAACTATGCTCTGTCAAGATAATGAAATTTAGTCTCCGGGCCCAGTACTGCAGGTCTTCGCGTCGTGGTGGTGGAGCATGCATTTACGTCAGATCGGACATACTAACGCTTGAACGACAGGAAATATCAAAATTATCGGTGGAAATGCATTTTGAAGCGTGTGGGATCGAGTGCATCGGATTGGACATTATCATTGTGTGTATATATAGACCTCCAAATGGCGATTTGCAATTATATTATTCTAAATTATCTCAACTATTAAATTTTAATGTGATACAAAATTATAAAGTAATATTAATCGGTGATATTAACATAAATCTAATGAAAAAGTGCCCTATCACAAACAAATTGAATTATACAATTAAGCAATTTGGATTTAGACAATTAATAAACATACCTACTAGGATCACTCAGTCTTCAAGCACATGTATCGATCATGCGTTAACAAACATGGCAAAAACGAATATAGAAGATGTTTCATGTATACAGCTTAACTTATCAGATCACTTATGTACAAGCCTCACTATAATTGTTCAAGAACCTAATTTGTTAAATAGCCACATACTGAAGCGATCGCTAAGTAACAACAACAAAATCAACTTTATTACAAATCTTGACATGTATGACTGGGACAGTATTATAAAAAAATGTAACTGCCCAGGCCTGCCGTGTCAATCCTATCTCATGTATCTTAACATACATGAGATACGCGTAACAGCTCTAAATCGTATTTTTTCGAGTACCTCTATGGACCCACATACCAGGTTTTTTAATTTATCTAACCAATTTCCTGTACGGGCCTGTCACACAACTCATGTAACTGTGATTTTGCCATGGTAAATTATGCCTAAATACTGTATCTTAAGTTACATCAATTAGGCGTGACAAGGTTTGTAAACGTCGCGCAAATTCTATATCTGGGTAACTTAAGATACACGATTTAGCCGCGACTGGATTGCGCGTGATCCTGCTTGTCACTCGTCGCGCGCGCAGTACTTTCTCTACCCGTCTCTTTCTTCCGCCCCCGCTCCGACCTGTATCGGCGACGAATTAGTGTTTAGTTTCGTGTAGCAAACAATCACGGTCATTACGCGGTGTCACAAAATAATTGTTAAAGCAGTTTTCGTTTAGTTAATTAGTAGTTTGTGCACTTTTTTTTGACGACGTGGTTGACGCAGTCCGTAGTGCACCCGCCCACCGAGCCGGCAGCCCCGGGCTTAAATCCCTGCCACGGCAAACAGTTGTGTGATGTGATGAAATCGAATACTCATGCCTTGGTCATGGTTTTTGCATGTATTTTTAAGTATATAATTATTTATCTATACAAGTAACTACGTATTAGCCATCGTCTAGCACCCATAACCGGTGATCGGCATGGACCGTGTAACACCGCGGGTTTAAAATGAAAATAATGATAATCCTGCGATCGTGATTGTAAAATGTATGTAAGTTTAATATCATTAAGTTAAATTTATATTCATTATAATCAAGTTCGTTTTTTGACGCCGAAAACCGCGATGTGCCTTATCTTGTGCCTTTGGGACCAGATCGATACAGCCACAAACCAAGCAAAGCCACGGTACTAGACGAGGATACACATAATATTCAAATACATATAATAATATAAAGATAGCATCTCCGACCCGGGAACAAACATTCGAACCCATCACACTAACACCCGCCCCGGCCGGGACTTGAACCCAGGACCGCCGCCGGCTCAGCTCGCAGGCGCACCACATACTGCTCTGGAACTGCCACTTTGTAGCTGGGTTGGGTAGGTAATTTTCCTTGTTTGTTCAAAAAAATAAATGTGACTTTTTTTGATAAATGTAGCTATGTTACATTTTTTATCATTTTAATTTGTTTGCACCCATATGAAAAGACTTACAATATGATTATGTTTATTCATTTCATAAGATTTTTTTTTATTTCGGTTTCTAATCAGCTTTATTAAAAATAAGAAATTATTTTGTTGTGTTTTTGATGAAAGTTATCTATTTTCGTTTCTATGTATATTTTCTTTCGTACCTGAATAATTTCAATTAATGTTATCGTTCTGAAACAAAATATACGTTTTTTTTATGAATAGCACGAGTTTTTTTTTTCTCTTTTAATAAGTACCTAGGTACTTAGGTAAAAATATTTCTACTTGCCTGCCCACTTCCTTGTTATGACATTATAATTAAATTATACCATGCAGCCAGCAGCAGCTTTATAAATATAATTCGCATTTCACGCCCTGATATGCCTAAGTCATGTATCTTTAGATACAGATTGTTGCATGACAGGCTTAGTATGGCGAGCCTGTCACGCCTAACTCTGTTAGAGCTCATAAATAAATAAATATACACATATAAAAATATTTTCAACACAGAAAATATGCATTACCCTTTCACTGATATATCAAAATATATATTTTTTAATTATTGCATGATATCGTTGAATTATCAACAATTTACGAAAAAAAACTTTAAACTGCTTTTTCTCAAAACTATGTTTTTTGAGATACATGAGATAGGATTGACACGGCAGCAGGCGAAAAGGTAGGATTAGTAATTAATGTAATAAAACATTATTTTGAAATATGTTTTCCGTATAAAAAAATATTGCTAAAAACACATGTAGGTTCGTGGGTTAACGACACCATTCGAGAATTACGCTACCGGATACGTAAATTAAAGTTTAATTTAGCTAAACAACCCAATGACACCGAGCTACTATCCGTCTTGTCGAGTTTAGAAACTCTGTACTGGAATACTTTAAGAAATATCCGAAGTGATTATATCAACAGTAAAATTTCACAAACAAATGAAGATATGTGTCGCAGCGTGTGGCGCGTAATTGCCTCAGAAACAGGAAAAAATTGCAGAAATAAAAACAGTGCGATAAATACATTTGTTTCAAAGTCAGCTGGTGCCAGCGCTTCTGCCGCCGCTTCCCAATTAAATAGATATTACATTAATACAATGGTAAACAATAATAAACCATGCGAGCGATCTGCCATGGATTTTTTAACGAAATACATTCCGTTTTCTTCTTTGAAATTCCAATTCAGACCCTTTACACTAGATGACATTATTATGGCCTTGAAAAAAATTAAACGAAAGGAGTCGAAGGATATTAATGAAATGTCTACCCACATCCTCGATTACTTACCACCCGTTGTCATTTCGTTGCTTCTTTTCCTATTTAATGAGTGCGTTTCAAAAGGTGTATATCCCGACACACTCAAACTAATTAAAGTCCAACCCATATATAAAGGTAAGGGGGACACAAAATTAGAAAAATGTTATCGTCCGATATCCCTAATACCTGTTATCTCAAAGGTATTTGAGTCTCTTTTGAGTTCAAGGCTAATGCAACATTTTCATACAAACGACCTACTAAGTAAACACCAGTATGCATACCAGCCGGGCCGGTCGACGGCGGACGCGACACGCGACGTCGTGACGCGAGTGCTGACGCATCTCGAGAGCGGGCGACATGTCGCCGCGATATTCTGCGACCTGTCGCGCGCTTTCGAAATGGTCGACCATTCTCTGCTACTTAAAAAACTATCCTGGTACGGTATAGAAGGAGGATTCCATGATACCATCCGCTCATTTTTAAAATATAGAATGCAGAGTACTTTCGTCTTGGGGACGAGGTCTGATTTGGAACCCGTCGGTAGTTGCGCTGTGCCACAAGGTTCCGTGATGGGAAACAATTTATTTTTAATTCTAGTAAATGATATCGCATCTGCCAGTCCCGATTTGGAATTCGTATCCTTTGCTGACGACACGTGCGTGCTGGTGGATGCTGACAGCTTGGACATTTTAGAGTCTAGGTTGAATAATGCAATGTATCAAATATCACAATGGTTTTCAGCAAACGGAATGAAACTAAATATTGAAAAAACGAACATTATGCATTTTCAACTTAGATCGAAAGAATACAGTTTAAATGTGTCTCTCGATGGCATTCGGGTACCACAAGTTGAGCAGGTTCAATATCTAGGCTGCACAATTGACTCCGCCCTGACATGGTCCCCCCAAATAGACTCATTGTGTGATAAACTGGCGTCCGCATGTTTCGCACTTTCCAGGCTCGCCCCCAGTTTATCATACGAAAACTTAAAAACAGCATATTATGGGTACTTCCACGCCATACTAACTCAAGGGGTGGATTTGTGGGGCATGTCAGCAAATCGAGATAAAGTGTTCAAAATGCAAAAGCGTGCTGTCAGAATAGTTATGCAAAAATCCTTTGACCACCCTGCAAAACAACTATTTAGGGATTCAAAAATACTCACGCTACCTAGCGTTTACATTATAACAGCTTGTAAGTACGTAAGGGCTAACCTAGCTTGCACTACCGTTCCACAGAACACATGTACACGTAGAATGCCCACATTGAGCGTTCCTCGACGCAGACTCGCAAAGGCCCGGAAGTCACTCGGTGTCATTGGGGTAAAAATATATAACTCTGTCCCATCAGATATAAAATCAATTGAAAATGAAAATCTATTTATAAAAAAATTAAAGACGCTTCTAATTGACCTGGCGTGTTATAACATAAACGAATTTCTCGAAAGGAATCGTTAACCTGCGTAGAATAAATAAATATTGAAAAATTGGTACTTAACCTACTTTAAATGATAACATGTTTTTCATTGAAATGTTAATGTAATTAATAATAACCGAAAAATTTGATAACTAATTAAGTTTATTTAAGACAATGACATGTAAAATATCGAATTTTATAAATAAATATCTGTATCTGTATCTGTATCTGTATTCCCCGAGCATTGACATAGCTGTCACTCTGTAGATTTCACACATTTAGCAATATAGTAGGTAGAGTTGTTAGTCCGCTGTTTTCATACATAATTGCGCGCATCGGGTTACAAGCATGAAATTTCTACCACAGATAGAGTGTTCCTTGGTGATTATTTTCAGATGTGGAGGGAAGTCAGATTCGTCCCCTGTGAGGCGTGAGAGCGGAGTGAATAGGACCAAGTATACCTGTTTTCTTTCTTTATGGCTGGTCAGTTAAGTCTACTACGACTTGTCTGGTATCGTTTCCGTGTAAAAAGGATATCAGAAATTCATTTTTTATGTTATTTTTGTATAGTTCTATATAAAAATATGGGTGTATGGCCGAAAAGGTAAAAATCACAACAAGTTTTTTTATTCAGTGAGGTAAATTAGTTCAATTTCGTTAACATTTTCAAATTATTATTGTTATTTTAAAAAGCTTATTTAATCTAGTTTCTAAAAATATATACATATTGGGCACTTAGCATACAAACAGTAGCTTAAAATATTTGTTTAAGTCGGCGTAACCAACGTAAATCACCGAACGCATCCTATTTCGCTACATTAAATACATTAAATAATGTATGTAAAAGCTTGTTAATAGCTTTTACATACAATATTTACCACATACGTCCTAGAAAAACAAATTTATGTTATCAAAACAAAATATTTTTTTGCTAATGTATCTCGAGCACACAGGCTAATCTCAACATCAACAATTTATTAAAGTTACTGTTTGTATGAAGAGTGCCCAACATGTTTATAGTTTTAGAAACTAGATTAAATTTGCAGTTCTGCAATATTTTTGTTAGTTGTAAATATTGAGGAAGTATAACTTATTTATCTCCCTGAATAAAAAAACTTGTTATGATATCTACCATTTCGGAAATACACCCATATTTTCATATAGTACTATGAATAAATAACATAAAAAAATAATTTCTGATATCTGTTTTATACGAAAACGATACCACATAAGCCCTAGTAGCGTTAACTGATCAGTTATAAAAAAAGAAAAAGAGGACTCCTTTGTCCTATTCACCCCGCTTTCCCGCCGAACAAGGGACGAATCTGACTTCCTTCTACATCTGAAAGTAATAACCGCAGAATAATCTATCTGTGGTATAAATTTCGTGGTTGTATCCCGATGCACACAATTTCGTGACTTAGCAAAATGTACTAGAGCACGCAGGCTAAGCTTAACATCAATATTTTTTTCAAGGTACTTTTTGTATGAGATGTGTCCAATATGTATACATTTTTAAAAACAAGATTAAATTTGCTATTTAGTGATATTTTTTTAAATTGTCAATATTCAGGATATATATCTAACTTATCGTTCTGAATAAAAAAAACTTGTATTGATTTTTACCTTTTCGGCAATTTACCCAAATTTTTATACCAAACTATTCTTAAATAACATAAAAAATTAATTGCTGATATCTGTTTTACACGAAAACGATGCCACACAAGCCCTAATAGCCTTAACTGATCAGTAATCAAAAAAAGAAAAGGAGCAGTACTTGGTCCTATTCACCCCGCTCTCCCGCCACGCAGGGGACGAATCTGACTTCCCTCCACATCTGAAAATAATCACCGCAGAACGCTCTATGTGTGGTAGAAATTTCATGCTTGTAACCCGATGCGCACAATTTCGCGGCTTAGCAACTCTACTAATATAGTGGGCGTGGTGTTCGCTTTAATATACGGCATTTTGATGATCAGAAGGTTTCCTATGGCAGGATAAACCTTATAAACCACAGATATCTTATAAACCCTAGGAACATTTCAAGAAGAAAATCCATCTTAAATTCTAGTGCAGTAAGGAGATATGACGCCACTAGGAACATTTTAAGAAGGAGATCCATCTTGAATTTTAGTGCAGGAGGGAAATATGACGTCTCTAGGAACATTATAACAAGGAAATACATCTTGAATGTTTGTGCAGGAAGGAGATAATGACGTCACTAGGAACATTTTAAGAGACCCATCTTAAATTTGAGTGCAGGAAGGAGATATGACGTCACTAGGAACATTTTAAGATGGAGATCTATCTTGAATTATAGTGCAGGAAGGGGATATGACGCCACTAGGAACATTTTTAGAAGGAGATCCATCTTGAATTATAGTGCAAGAAGGGGTTATGACGCCACTAGGAAAATTTTAAGAAAGAGACCCATGTTGAATTTTAGTGCAGGAAGGAGATATGACGTCATGTACATTTTTTAATGAGATTTTGTCATTTTGTGTTCTGACTCCTATGATGAGGGATACCTAATGAAAGGACTTTATGAGCTGATTTCAAATATAAACTGGATTATACTTAGGTGTTAGAGTTGCGTGTTTAACAATTTGATATACAGTAATCCAAGGAGATATGATAATTTTGTTATCACCATGATTACAATCGAAATGTTCTAAATCTCCATAATTTATTTTATTTCTTAAGAATTAAAATAAATTATGGAGATTTTAAGAGGCCTTTTTCCTTTTAACATTTTCTTTTATACCTACTATGATAAATACAGGGTGTAACCGACAGCGTACCGAAAACGAAAACCGTAGTTTTAGACCATAATCACGAACTGAAAACGAGTGTTCATTTTCTCGGAAAACTCAAGGATAAGAATTTCCAAAATAAATTATAAAACTCGACGCGCAATGTATTGCGTCCAATTCTCTCGGGTGCAGACGCGCGGGGAGGGGAGCACGCGGCAAGCATCGACCGGTCCGGGCGCTCCCCATTCCACTCACGCGTCAGCGCAAAACATACCGTTACGCCAATGCGCATCGAATGACATGAATGAATGCAACCACAAACACAACGCAACCACAGATCACAACTAGTGTACTACCTAACACCAATAACAACTGACCGATAAATTAAAACAGTCTAACAAAATTATTTTCATTCAAGCAAGTAAAGCAAATAAAATGTGCGGGTAGGTAAACAATTAAACATTATTCATGCGTCCGACCGCAACGCGCTGCGCGATCGCACTGACTGGCCTGGCGGATCAATGACCGACCAGTACCGTTATCTGTCCTACTCCACTCTCTGTGTTGTACCGTAAAGCTTACATAATACTGTTTGTGATACATTGTTTGTTTTGCGGAAAATGCTATTTTCATGCGATTTTTCATGAAAAATTGTTACCGGTAGAGTTCGATTAATGGAAAAATAAAGAAAAAATGAAAACTCGCGAGGAAAATTTGTGAATTTTCTCAAATAAATTTCCACGATTTTCCAGCCCAGAATAATGGTCTGAAGCCATGGTTTCAGTTTTCGGTACACCGTCGGTTACACCCTGTATATTGATAAACTCAACAAACTTTTAAACTGAATAATACTTTTACCTGAGTTCTAGAAAGTAAGTAACACAGCTATTTCATGCTTTCATTGCGTGCAGCTGAAAATAAATAAAACAGTTTCTGCATGAATTTCAAATTCGAGTAGTTTTTGAATCAAAAATTTACAATGAAAATTTCAAACCTTAATACTCAAATATATACCACTTAATTGCAATAACCCTGTTCTAAGTAGTAGGTAACATTGATAATATGTTAAGAAACATGTTTAATCATACGGAAAAATGTCTAAAACAATCCGCATTTTTGAACGGATAAGGAGCCTTAACACAAGAACTTCCTTGAACGGCGTAATAAATTCTCCTTCTCGCTGAATTTCGTCGAACTTTGATCCCTATGAATTAATTATCTTAAAATCCGTCATAACGATGCCGCTGGGTGGAATCACACACTTCGAGTACAGACAGACGGTTAAACATCAGTAAGTTACGTCGTAAACGTTTACGACTCTCAGGGCACTGCCAGACGACCTGGGGTTTCATGTTATATGATTTGTATATGGTTTGTGCGGGGTTTTTAATTTAGTTCAATAAAAATAGCTGTGACTTTCAATTTTATATTATGTACTCTACATTTGTTCTTCTTTCGCAAATATCCTTCCACGTGATTAATAAAACCGACATTTCATAAAACTTCGATACATATATTGAAATATTATAAAGAACATAATTAACTTAATCACTCCATAAATACAATAAAAAATTTAAATTGAGTCACCCGTTTTAAAACTACAATGCCACATGTATAGAAATAACACGTGAGATGCTACCAATTAAATAAACAAAAAAATTAACACGAGATATCTCGGGTCAACTTTTGGCAGCCCCTAAACATCGACATAATAGGTATTTTTGCTGTCTATGTTTTATTATATTTTTCTTAATTTTGCTTTTATTGGCGTAATGTCATTACATTTTGTTTCCTTGCATTTTTATTTAAGTAGCTAATATCTAATAACTTCTATACTTTGCATCGGTGCGAAAAGTGACTTAGGAGGTAATTAAAGAACATACTTACTATTTTGCGTCTAATTAGTACCAACGCGTGATAATTTAACCAATGCGTACCTTTGCATAAAAAAGTTGTGACCTGAAACCCGTCCAATATTGCAGTAAAAAAAACTATATATTTCGATTCAGTGTCCTCAAATTAGCTTATTTCTCTTGTCGTTATAGATATAGACATATAGATTTATAAAATATAAATAAAAAAAAAATCTTTGTCCTTTCATCAGGACCGACTTAAAAAAAATATTGGTATACGGGTAGGATACTATTTACCCGACTACGACGGAGAAGCTTTCTAGTATATAAAAACATCTTCAATGTACATGCATTTCAATCTAGTAATCGACTACTAAGTTCAACTATGAAATGAATGGAATAAAATCTAATAGTTCAAGGAAGCAAGTCAAACGCATTATGAAAACCTCACCGAAATAAATACCCTTTTCGAACTGCACAGAGGCTTTGGATCTGATCCAAGTTTTAAGAGGACTGAGCACAGACAATAACGAAATGTTTACTTGCACGGTCAGGGAAAAACCTCAAAATGGAGAATTTTGCCTTGTTAGTAAAGTTGCGTACCTACTTTGTAATTAACGGTCAAAGTAAATATAATATGTGGTTGAAACTATTTAACTACAACACGATCTCCACGACTGCCACTATTTTAAGAGAATAACCGCGAAAGACCATGATTTAGATTTAGATTTATTTATTTCATAATATAAAATGTCGATATAAATTACACTTAGTAAATTTACATGCACTTATACTATAATGATCGTCACATATATTAATACTAAGAGATAAAATATGATGACATTGATAATAGAAACAGCGGAATTAAGTATAAAACAGATAATCGCGAAGACTCCTATTCCAGCTGATCACATTTGAAAAGAGACATTGGTAAATTTAAAATATTACTAGATTTTTCATTTGTACTATGGATTTCACTCGCTATTTTGAATTTTACGCATACCGAAATAGACTAACTATATATTTACTGTATAGTAATGAGAAAGAAAGAAATGGTGTGGTGTCAACCGTAATTGAAGCCCGGGGCCAGATGAATTCAAAATATTTCCCAGTTTGTGAATTGAAACTTCTGCTGTGGAAATCACAAGTAGTCTGTGGTGCTCAAGTGTCTGCAAAAACGACGGTGGCGTCAAGAGCGATTTAAACAAATATCCCCAAAGCTTTGACTAAACGAGGTAAACGGTTAAATATCTTTTGTATGTAGGGAGTTGATTTAGGAGCTTAAGCATAACAAAAGAAGGATAGCCGGTTAACATTCACTTTAGATAATATAATGCCTTTATCACATCCAAGGTTTTCTTGTGGGGATAGGTTCAAGTTCAATAGAACAACGTAATCGTGCTATCCGGTTTTGTTGAGGTCTCTCATAGTAATGGCGGCAGCAGGCACTTTATTATAACGAAGATTTTTATAAATTACCCCTTTGTAAAGGTTTGTTACATGTATGGATAACAACGTCATTTTTAACACATATTTGGATAAAATTTTACAAATTGAAGTGTACGTTTATAAAATCTACACACCATCTCACTTTCTCGCTCTACCCTGTTAAACAGTTCCGCAAGTTCGTGCTCTGAAGATGCGAACAAAGTGTTATCATCTGCATATCTTAGTATGCTGATCTTGTTTCCGCCTACTGCAATGCCTCCCTCCTACCCTTCTAGGGCTTTTCTCGTTATAAACTCGCCATAGGAGGCCAAGACTCAGTTTTGAGGTACCGAATCTTCGGAGTAAGTTAGTGACGGCATTTTTAAGGTCTTAGATGAAGAGTCTAGTTAAACACGTTAGAAGTAATGAGCTGTGCTTGAATAAGACTCGGCGTTTTATCACGTGGAAGACGTTGTTAAAATAAAATACTGTGGACTTTGCAAAAATCGTCTTTTTACTTTCTTAATGCGTTTCCTGATTAAAGGTGATATCTCATGACGAGATTATATTGAGGCTGTATTTACGCTGAATGAAACGAGAATGAAACCATTTCAACTTAGCTGTTCCCATTTTTACGGTTCAAAGGGTAAAAACGGGACCCTATTACTGAGACTTCGTAGTCCGTCCGTCCGTCCGTCTGTCACCAGGCTGTATCTCAAGAACGGTGATAGCTAGACAGTTGAAATCTGTGGGAATGCAACTATTCAAAACTATTTTGGCGGGATGATATCTAAGAGACAAAAAAGATAAAATACAGATGAAAATTTAAAAATAACAATATAATATTTTAATGCAGACTACTGAACATGTAATATATAAACACAAATAATGATTCATAGATTGTCCTCGCAAACAACGAATATTAGCTGTTGATTAAATAAATCACATTTTTAAAGCCAGTGAATGATACCAATTATATTCACAGCACAGCAATTTCTATCCAACCGGCTATAACCAAGTCCTTTACAAATAGCCCTCTTATTTGTTCAGACTGCACTCTTTGTGTGCAGCAGATACTTCCCGTCACTTTTGTCAGGAATGCTAATGAGTGCAAAAAAAGAAACGTGACAGAAAGAAAAATACGGAAGAAACAGCTCTTTGTTGAAGCAGTTGAATTTCACATTTATTTTAACATTGGCACTAGTTATGCATTCAGAGCTACTGGCTTTGTATCTTAGTGTAAATACTTCAGTAAGGGCCGACTGTAATGCCACTTTAGTTTATTATTTTACTTTTCTGTGTATACAATGCTATTCTAACTTTCGTAAATGTCTGGTATTAAACAACTAAGTACGTATGATGCAATGGGAAATTAAACTTATTACTATTGTTAACCAAGTATTTAAGGTACGTATTTCTGGAGAAACCACACCTGACATCTTTACAAAGCGAACTAAGACACTGAAGCGGGAGGAGGCCCATGTCGGCCATTGGTAATTTTCAAAAGATATGTATATATTAAATACTTAATAAGAACAAAACTACGATCGCGTCCTTTGTGTAACGAAAGTTAGTCATACAAAAGAAATGGGTAACTTTCGTTTCGTTTTAAGTATATTGTACACGTTTTTTTAAAACGACTCTTAATGACTATGGCGAGCTCGAATTTCCCACACAAACAATTCTCATCCCTTCCCACCTACGCCACGTCGGTGGTGGCAAAGCGCCCATAGTCTGTTAGCGAAAGGAACAACGAATCTTTTCATAATAACAAACACTTTTGACAACACACCCGACTGCCTTTTGTTTTCGTATCATTCTCACAACTGAAAACACACAAGCCAAACAAAAGGACTCAAAGGTAACTCCCGACCTTCCAAATATTCCGCGAGGTCACCAAACCTAAATTAGGGGTCGCTGGAAGTTTTGGGCCAGACCGCAGGCGACAGAGGATGGCCTGAATACTTTGTAGACAGTTTTTGATTTGGCACAGTCCTGTGGTTGGGCTGTTTAACAGTTTGTTGGTGTGATTATAGTTTTGATGCGGAGAGACGAGGTCAGACTACGACAGAACAAGGGTTCAATGCGAGTAACCTACATTTCTGCGAATTTGTTTTAACTCATTTGTACGAGTAAATAACGTTTATTTAAAATCTTCATCCAGCTATTTTACTCGAGCAGCTCGTAGGTAGGTGATATATAGTAACCCTTTAAAACCTATAACGGCCTGCGTGCTAAGAAACAATCTATTCAGAATGTGGTTGGGACTACCCAGATGGTGTTGTGCATTACACATCTTGTTACGTCGAGGACGGACGGATTTCAAGCCAATATACCCAAGTGATACCCATAACATCGTTCCGATTTGCCAAAGTTGAAAGCAGTAGTATAGTTGGGTGATTAGGGACCTCGGGGTTAAAGAAAAGATTGTGGTCTCATGTATATTCGAAGCTTGCCCCATGGCCTTTATGAGCTTGGGGACACAGAAGTACTGTAGCTACGCCACTGGTAAATTATTTTAAACCTACGATACAAGTAATATTAATTAGGTCAAAACGTTTACAGACAGACGTATTATATCTCACAGGTCTCACTCCAGTACGAGTTATTAGCTTTATTACTACTGGCGCTCTATTCACAAGTGAGATATATATATAACTATTATAGTTCATCCGAAACTCTGACCAATATCCAAAATCAAATGGGCACAGGAGATAAACTGCCTAAGGTGAGGTCATTTTAGGCTGCCTGTCCACAGAAGCGGGACGGATAAAATAAACCAATCAGGTTGCGTCCTTGTGAAGCCCAAAACAAGTGCATTTAAATCTGAGGAATGTGATTGGTTCATTTTATTAACGCATCTCCGCTCCATATTTTTTAAGACATGACTTAAACTGTAACAGGGTTTTTTAGCTCTCATTACCAGTAGTCGTGCTTTGTGTGGGGAGTATAACCCGCTAATGGGATTATCTCCGCACCACACCAGAACCACTCCAGTGCAGAGCCAGCCTTGTACGGCAGCGATAACGCGGCTGGTGTTTCAATGGAAGATAGTTATTGATATACATTTTCAAGGATTTTGTATCAATTGTACAAGATTTATAGATTAGAATTAGCCTAGATTATGAATCGATGTTACGCAATGGATCTGTAATATTACTCATAATAATGATTCTACATAAATAATAAATAATAATATGTGTCGGTTTGGCATAATTTTCCCGTAAAGTTTCAAGCCTACACCACCTACACTTTCATTTAGGATATGAAAATGAGTTGTTTCCGGACACTAGGCATTTTCATTAAATAATTCGGCTAAAATGCTTAATGTCGGTCCTCCCGGTACATCAAAAGGCTTGTATTCATAAGCGGTGGCGATAAAAATTCATACCATGACGTGACGGGTGTGTGTGGAATTAATAACATTGTAATATAATATTAAGGGTATGCTTTTACCCCGCGACTTTGATGTTGCAAATAATTACTATTTTTATTATTTTATCGCAGAATTGACTAATATAAAATATTATATGTGGTTTATTAAGGCTAGGCAATTGGAGAATAGAAGATGGAGAAGAAATTAACTAAGTTAGGTTGGTACAAACTGTATTAACAGAGATGACTGATACAAAAGCCATAACTAGGTACTTAGGTATTTATTTTCTCATTTTTATTCCAATTAAAACTAAACCAGAAGTTCTTTATACCATGTTTCAAGCTGTTAGATCTATCACTTAACACCTTGTTTTCAGTTTTAGTGGAATCAGACGAAATTACTTATAAAAGTTTTCAACAGATAATTCAATGAACCTTAAATATAAAATTCAATTGCACCTCTGATCCTATACACCAATTCAAACGAAGGAATATTAATGATGACAGAAATACGTTTCCCATGTCATTAACACGAATGTGTTAGTGATATAAACTAATTGGCCGAGCAAGCGAAACAAGTGAAGCGACTCTGTTTCAACTTTGCCAGAAATTATTTCGTAGGACCGAATTCCGGATTTTCGGATGTTTTCTTTTATGGTTTCAAAATGGCAGAGATACGGCAAGCGCAAAAAAAAAGTAAAACCAGCCAAGTGCGAGTCGGACTCGCGCACCGAGGGTTCCGTACAAACACTTTCCATCCCTAAGTGGTTAAGTTAAGTTTGCACCTGGTATGTATAGCGCCCCATATAAATTAGGTGCAAAGTTAGGTATTAAAAAAAAACTACATACTAGATCTCGTTCAAAACAATTTTCGTTGGTATTTTTTATAGTAATGTACATCATATGTTTTTTTTAGATTTTTCATTTTCTTATTTTAGAAGTTAGAGGGGGGGGACCAACTTTTTTCCACTTTGGAAGCGTCTGTCACGCAAACTATTCGGTTTAGAAAAAAAATATTTTAGAAACCTCGATATATCATTTTTGAAGACCTATCCATAGATACCCCACCGTATGTGTTTGATGAAAAAAAAAAATGTTGAGTTTCAGTTCTAAGTATGGGGAGCCCCCAATATTTATTATTATTTTTTATTTTTGCATCAAAATCTTAATGCGGTTCACAGAATACATCTAGCTACCAAGTTTCAATAGTATAGCTCTTATAGTTTCGGAAAAAATGGCTGTGACATACGGACGGACAGACGGACAGACAGACATGACGAATCTATAAGGGTTCCGTTTTTTGCCATTTGGCTACGGAACCCTAAAAACGAGGTCTGCAACAGCACTCACTTCCACTAGTATACATATAAAATGTATTTGTAAGCCATGCTTTTATGCTTCCAATAGTTCTAAACCAGCGTTTGGCAACCTCTTACCAAGCAATGAACACGTTACATAAGTTAAGGCGGTCTCAATTGTGGAGTATTTTTAATAAGTACTACTAGTTGCGAACAACAAAAAGACGCTTGCGCTTGACGCTTTTTACTTGCAAGTAAAATCATACCAATGAAACCATTCTCTGAACGAGGGGAGTAAAAACAAGGACTCCTGTATCTACAACAGCAGAAACTCAGAAAATTAGAATAAATTCATACGGAAGCGTTTCTGGAATTTCCTGAAGCAATACTATATTTTTATTCCCTACTAAAATCCGTGGTGTAGTTTACTTTTATTCGCTCTACGATACAAGCGCAGACAAAGCTTAAGAAGAAAAGTCACTTTTGTAAAAATATATAGATATGCGTAAAACTATTCTTGGTTGGTTTATTATTCTTTCACCATTTTGTGGAGCCATGAAAAAAATGCTAGCTAATTAGGGACTGGTCCGAGTTTTCAACAACTCGTTTTCTCGTGACAGCCTCATAAGAATAAGCAAGATGTAAGGAATAATTTTTATTCAAAACGTGATGGATACTTTGTCACTTCATTTATTTATTGCGTGATAAAAGCAACCATCATAGGCCCGCAGGTCTCTACCTATAGTGAGTATGGCTGTAGTATCGAAACAAATCCATAATAAACAGAGAGTAAACCAACTTCTTTTGACTCGCTGTACCACGATAAAGTATATTTTATATCCTGTTCGGAACAGTAAATTATTATCAAGAACGTTTATTTGTTCTTTGACGTATACGCATTTCAATACGTGTAGTTTTATCTGTGTGTATACTTAACAAATAATAATTATCAATTTGTCGTGCTTGTTCGGCAAAAATTTGCGACATAAACTGAATTCAATAGGCTAGTCCCTGACAGATATCAAATCAGCTGCTTTTTACGAAACGTTAATAAAACGCTTCAATAGTACACAATATATAACAGATACGCAGACTATGACGTGACCCTCCCATACGGTCGGATTATCTGCTTTTATCTGGTTTTTGGTAATTTAAAAAAATTCAAATACCCGAAATTTATTGTGATATGATTGTTCCGGGTAGTTTTGAAATTTAAAGTTGGTTAGTGTCGATCAATTTGTATAGTCTTCAGGAATCCTATGAAAGTAAAAATGACCACATAAATCAAAATTATTAGATAGCAGAATGTAGACAGTCCTGGGAATTCCGAGATACACCCTAAGATATGAACCAAAAAAAAATTTAGGCGATGTAGCAATTAGTACTTAACATTTAAACTACCTATATACCAAACTGTCCATCCATCTGTCACAGGTTCGAAGCAATCGCCTTTAAATTGGGAATAGTTTCTGAAGTCTCCAAAGTTATTCCCGAACGGAAACTATGTTCCGATAGGAGCGGGAAGTTTATGAGCAAAAACATTTAAGTTATACCTGGTTATTGGTTAAATTTCCTTACATGTCTTACGACAAAAATATGTGTACAACGGATTTTGATCTCTTTTGGTCCAAATCCAATTCCTTTTTTGAGGCCAAATTCGCGTCGTTTGTGGAAAATAAAAAAAAGATTGGTACCATAAATTAAGACTAAACATTATACTAACTAAAGTTCTAAGCCTAAACAATGTCACATTTAATTTGCCTTTGTTCTGTTTCACATTGTATATGAAATATGATTGATAAGATTATTATTATTATTTTTATTATTATTATTAGCCTGTACTGTCCCACTGCAGGGCAAAGGCCTCCCTCTCTTTCTTCCAGTCGTCTCTGGACAAGGCAGCAACGGACCAATCCTTTCGGAATATGTCTAGGTCATCTAGGTCATCCCGCCATCTCCGGCGTGGTCTGCCGCGACGTCGTACATTAGGTGGGATCCAGTCAGTGGTATTCTTAGCCCACAGTTCGGTCGACATGCGGCAAACGTGTCCAGCCCAGTCCCATTTAAGTTTAGCGGCTGTCAGGGCTACGTCGGCTATTTGGGTTTTGGAGCGCAAGATGGTATTTCTGATACGATAAGATTAAGTAAGTTTAAAAAAAAAACTTTGTGATCAGAAATTAATCGAAAATTGCTTTGTTTGCCAAAATTTACGTAGAAAATACATAATGTTTCCAAGGTGAATAGTGAATACCGACATTCATATGAAAACCCTAGAACAAAGAATTTACGAACAATTTATGTACAGGTCTTACAAAAAACATGGGATTGTGAAAGCGATTTGATTCTGATGTAATTTGTACCGAGACTGGGAGCAGTCCCTCATGGCCTGGTACAAAGAAAAAGCTATTAAGGCATTTTCTTTATACGATGCAAAAAGTAAATTTATTTACTTACTAATAAAGTAAAATGAATGTTAGAATTCTTTTGAAGGATGTGTTTTCCTCCTATCTTAGCGACGTTGGCTTATGGTTCTTTCTTTGATGATTATAAATTCAATTGAATGTGTCAGTGAGCGCGTTGGTTTTTAACACCACCATCATATCAGCCGATAGACATTCCACTGCTGGACAAAGGCCCCTCCCAAAGTTCTCCACAACGATTGCTCTTGCGCCGCTCTCATCCAATTTCTGCCAGCGATGCTAACCAAGTAGTCGGTCCACCTTGTTGGGAGCCTTCCCACGCTGCGTCTTTCGGTCCGCGGTCACCAATCAAAAACTTTCCTACCCCAACGGCTATCGGTTCTACAAGTAATGTGCCCCGCCCACTGCCACTTAAGTTTGGCGACTGTCAGAGCTATAGGTAAGTATCTACAACCATGGTTCTCTTGCGTATCTATCATATCGGATTTGATCCCGCCAGGAAACTCCGAGCATAGCCCGCTCCATTGCCCTTTGAGTAACTTTGAGCCTTCTTATGAGGCGAATTATGAGCGACCATGTTTCATTGCCGTATGTCATCACTGGTAATGGTAACTCACATTGGTTAAAAACCTTCGTCTTAAGACACTGCTATATTTGGGACGAGAAGATATTCCGCAGCTTCCCAAACGCTCCCCATCCGAGTTGTATTCGACAAGTCACGAGTGACGTGTTTTTTGAATTTCGACCCCTACCCTTGTTTGGTTTTTAATATATTGTAAAAACCTAAGATATCAAATAGAAAATAAGGTATGTACTTAGTACATCTCAGTACATACTTTATTTTCTACTTTATAGTCGCCATTGCACTACTCGAAATTATTGTACAACCGATATATCAAAGCGAATATCCTAAAACACCAACCTGAATTGTTAAAACGGCCAAGAAAACCTCAATAGTGAGTGAAAAATATTTTTCTTACGGGCCTATGTAAATTACTTTGGGTACAAACAAAAACGTAGCACCTGAGTGCCCTGACTGTCTCCGCTATTTACATAATTTTAACGCAGAATTGTACGAACCTTTGTTTACGGAAGTAGTTTTGAAATATACGACAGGGCTTGTTTATTCGGTTTGCAAATGTGTTTATCGAATAGCTTATAGCCGTAAATAATCATGCTATCAGTGTCAAACTAAATTCAAAATGCTTGCAACGCACAATAATTACTGTTTTAGTGAAATTTGAACATAACTTTATTCCTGTTTGAATTTTGACACTATAAATTCAGGGTACGCATCCTGCCACGGAGGTGGGCAGAGTGGAGAGGATCAGAATAATAAAACCAATTAAAACTATTAACTAAAACGAACTCGGAACTCGGTCATTGTCATTCGTGTCATTGCTTCCATTACCTTATTTTAATGTTTCGCCAATCGTACAATTACTGTAGTCAATAACTAGGTACACCAAATTATGAGAAATATAACAAGTTAAACTTATACAGATTATTGAGATAATAGATCGCGCAATGCTACAAGATACATAGGGTACATAATCATGACAGATTTCTAGAAAATCACCGCTAGGCTTCCTGATAAATCATGATGCTATTCCACATTGTGTATAATAAACGAACATAATTTTAGAAATATATGTGAATAAGAAGGGATTTTTATGATGCTGGTGTGAAATACTCGCTATTTTTGTGCAACCGTTTTGCAAAGTTATTCATCCACTAAGAGTACAGCAGAAATGCAGCTTATATATTCACTTTTAATCTGTTTTATTATAATATTGTCGTATCGTAATTGCCATTAATAGAACGTATCTATATTTTTTTTCTGTACCTATTCTATCTAGTTAAAACTTAGTAATTATCATAGTTCTAAATATATAAATTGTATATTGCAACATATTTATATTCTTAGTTATTTAAAAAATATAGGTACGTGAGTTCATTTTTTCATTGGGTATAAAGCGAATGTAATATTGGTAGAGTAGAGGAGGTTAAATGATAGTCTACGAGTTGAAGGTAATCTCCAATGTCTATCTCTGTTTAATTAATCATTACCCGTCATTATATATATGAGATTTTGTATTTTTCTGCTGATTATTTAAAGTGGCTAGTCGCCATACTCCACGGGTAATAAGTATACTACAATATATATTTTTGTATATTCGTCGTCCATATTAGATACGAAACCAGGTCCATATTAGATTAGATATAATAAACAATGACACAAATGTTATTTCTGATTCAATTTTGCATTGTTTTACTAACCTAAGAATTAAAAACAAAGCAGGACAAAAATAAGAAACAGATTGGACATAAGTTACAAAATCCGGCAGATATTAGCTTTAGCACGTTTCAATTATCCAAGGATCAGATATCAAGCAAACAAATATACTTAACGGTATTTTTACGTCTTGCCTCAGAAAACACGTTTCGAGTAATCACTTAGACTACCAATTCATTCATCATTACAGTTCAATTTTTAAAGATTACCCACGTAGCTATATGGTTGGCTGGCACAGAATGCCATATCATATGACATTGTCATTAGTACTGACTTTTGTTTTTTGTACTGAGGTAAAAATAAATGAGTAAATAAAATACTTTTTCTAGAAAATTACCGTGAGTCACCGACATATTAAAAGTGAAAGTGCTGTGTGCAATTCGACAATTGACATATTGTGAGTCGCCCGCATCTAGCAGCCCAGCGGAGAGAGCGTTACGGAGATGCCACGATTTTGTGCGACAGCGAGGTGTAGGTACATACGTTTGTCTCGCTCACACGTATAGTCTTCGCTCTTGGATCTCCCGCTCAACCGCTCGCCGCGCCGCTGGTCGCTCAAAATCGTGGCATATCAATTAGCGGGCAGTGTTCAATTGGCCGCCGCCGCCGCAACTGATCGAAGCTCCTGATGATAAATCGCGTACCGATTCGAAACATGTCGAGCAATGTTCTACTTAAACGATGTGAGTTCACCCGTTTCATATGGATTTTAATAAATACAGTAGTTTTATTTTGTATGACGAATTGAATAATGTATTGTGGCTTATTATGATCACTCGACAATGCAGTGGCAGCATGAGGGTTATAATTTTTTCCTGTTCTCGCAAACAAAGTTGCGAAGCGACTATAGGTAATTTAACATTTTGTTGATACGAGGAAGTAATAAAATTTACAAATTATGTGCGTTCATATTTTTTAATAAGCTGAAAGGAAAAAGATAATGTGTAAATACATAATCCAACAAACAAAGTTATTTTGCTACTTGGTTGTTGCGCTGTGTTCTGATTAACTTATCGTCCAATGTAGGATAGATATATAAAGCATGCCAATGAAACTGAAACCGATCTGTTTTTCTCCTTCAGTATATTTTCCATTCAAAACTTTACATTAAATCAACGCTCCATTAACAGTGGATACTTACTAATATTTTTATTGCTGTGTAATTTTATACTACGCGTTCACGAGTTGAATAAAATAAATGTTTACAAATGAAGCGAAAATTGAAAAATTTAATGATTCGGACATAAATAAAATAGGTTGCTTTTTTCAATCCCACTCAGAAGACCAAGACGCTTCATAAATTCATTGTTTCATTCAGATACGAGTATGTGGATGTCTAAGTGACAGTGAGTACCAATTCGTAGAATTTTGTTAAAATGCACTAATTATTGTGCTCGATTATGCATCCTTTTTAAACTGCGATATATTTTACTACATTTATTTTGTGATGGAAATTGTAATATTCTACTACATTTGTGATTGGGTCAGTAATGTATAATAACTGTAGGCTCCCTTCAAAATCTGAAACAAAGTTTGTAGGTTAGGTTGTTAAGGACTGTAATTATTTGCATAATTTTAATAAGTAAAACATTCCGAAAAGCTCAAAAAATCTGAAATTGAGAATAACCTAAATAAGTTTGTGAATATATTAAAATTGTTTTTTACAGTCTGTAGATTTTAATCTCTCTTTGATATTTAACTTTAAATTATGTGCTTCTAAGAAGAGTGAATGTTCTTTTAAATTGCGTAAACCTTTCAATAATAATATATATACATATAATATTGTTTACAAAAATAAAAATATATATACATATAATATTGTTTTTTCATCGTAGATTATTTATTTATTTCAAACAGATTACACAGCTTAACAGTGAGATACCAAGGCGCTGTGAAATGCATACAATGTTAATCTTAAATACTAACACTAAATTGTTTCACGCTTTACAGTATCTGAACGCGCTTCTCAGATCAGCACCTGACTGCGATGTTTTTGCAAGCAGTTGGAAGATGATTTGTGATGAATGTAAGAGGTTATGTGAGGCGATGGATGATCGTATGTCTTCTGTTACCTATTAATATTGTTATTGTTGTATTGTATAAAACAATTTAGTGTTATCAGAGGTTCGTTATGTTTTGGTCTTAGTACAAGTGTATACAGAAACGTACATTTATGAACGTGGGCACGGTTAGATTGCTGAAAGGCCCTGCAGAGAAGACGATCTCTTTGCGATACTGAGCCATTAATATGCCAAGATCCTTGCGAAGCATATTCTTGGACCACCACGTGCTTTCGTATGGGCCATTAATTAAATCCCGACTCTGAAACAAATAATCATCTGTATTATAAATCTCCAACATTGTATCAAAAACCAATGATCTACAGGGCGGTGCACGTTTTCTAGATTTATTTTATTGTAGACATGACAGAGACATTATTTTTAATTTATTATTTATTTGATGTGTATTTACACACTTTTCTGGAACTAATATTGTACCGATATATTTATTCGTAACTACACTATTGTGTACTTACATGTTATGGTGTACTTACATTTTATTGTATTATTCAGTCATCTATCTTAATGTTTAGTGTATTAATATTACGATATCATTTTCGTTTAGCGGTCATATTACAAAGAACAATATTAAACTGACATGTAATTGTATTTACAAGAAATTTGTAATGGTGTGATATATAAATAAACTAAACTAAACTATCGATCGATATATTTTGCGGCCTCGTCACGCCAAAATAGCTGAGCAGACGTTAATTAATTATGATACAGGGCTGGTACAGATGTTATTTAAAAATTGGGCAAGTGCGAGTCCGACTCGCGCATGAAGGGTTCCGTACCATAATCTATAACAAGTTTGTTGTATGGGTGCCCCCTTAAATATTTATTTTATTTTATTTTTAGTATTTGTTGTTATAGCGGCCATAGAAATACATCATCTGTGAAAATTTCAACTGTCTAGCTATCACCGTTCTTGAGATACAGCCTGGTGACAGACGGACGGACGGACAGCGAAGTCTCAGTAATAGGGTCCCGTTTTTACCCTTTGGGTACGGAACCCTAAAAAACAATCGCACTATTTTTCATTCACATAAAAAGTGTCCGGCTTTTCCCCGGACATTTATTGAAAACCCGGACGCATGGCAGCCCTATGCTCCTGGCATCGCAAGTCCTTAGGCGGCAGTAACTGCTTAACATCAGGCGGGCCGCATACCTATTTGTTTTCCAGCGTCGTCATAGATCAAAATTCCTTACTCTATGGCATCGTAGTATAAAAAAAAAAATTGGGCAAGTGCGAGCCCGACTCGCGCATGAAGGGTTCCGTACCTATACATAATTATATATAATCTATAACAAGTTTGTTGTATGGGAGCCCCCCTTAAATATTTATTTTATTTTATTTTTAGTATTTGTTGTTATAGCGGCAATAGAAATACATCATCTGTGAAAATTTCAACTGTCTAGCTATCACCGTTGTTGAGATACAGCCTGGTGACAGACGGACGGACGGACGGACGGACGGACGGACGGACGGACGGACGGATGGACGGACGGACGGACGGACAGCGAAGTCTCAGTAATAGGGTCCCGTTTTTACCCTTTGGGTACGGAACCCTAAAAAGGATACTTTTTTAAGCGATTACGATAAAGAAAAAATGGTTAGACAAAGTTACAAAGCGCTCCTTCTGCTGTGAAATAATAATCGCAATTAAGAGAGAAAAATGCTTGTATGCGTCTAATTAGGTACCACAAAATACGTGGACTTCGGAAATAATAAGTAACCACGCTTCGTTTGGTCCGTTGTCTGACGGCAGAATTGACACTCAATGTTGGGCGTTAAAAACACGTGGGATGCCTATAATATATGTTCCCGCATGCATGACCGAATAAAACCGACAGGTCTTATTTGCTTTTGGCACGTGAGGTAATTAAGTAGTTTGTAATTACATTATTACGGTGATAAATGTTTCATTGACAGATGAGAAATAGAGGATATTCTGATTTAAAAAGTACCGATGGAAACAAATATATATTTTTTATCGAATATACTAAATCAGTATGTTATGTATATATTTATGTACCGAAAAACAAGAATATACTAAATTACTACTGAAATGTACGAAATCGAACGTCACAAAAGGGGCTCATCGCGTTTGCTTTTCCTATGCCTGTCAAAATAACATTTATCAAAAGACACTGTTTTTGCGTTCAAAAAACACACATAAATTACTTTTAACATAATAACTTACAATATGCATGACATCGTTACTATGCCAACAGTACATGAACAGCTGAGACACGCCAAACACGAGATATTCCACTTGCAGCACCATTTGCATCACGCTGGTTCCGGACTGAAATAATATTTATTGTTTTAGTCATCATTGTCTAGACAACACTTGGCCCGGCCTCTTGGAAAGAATAAATAGACAACACATCTGTTGAAACTCTGATGAAGACTCATCAGGCGATAGAAGAATGACAGGCATGACAAGAAAATATCTTTGAGAAGGAAGGCCGGAGTTAGAGCGAAATGGAAGAAGAGCTGTTGAGGCCATGCAAGGCCCGCCGGTAGCGCTGAAGTTCATGAGTCAATTTGTAGTTACTTATCATCTCATGTCTATCTGAAAGGAAAGAGATAGAAGCGATATTTGTCCCGTGACAAATCGTCGCTTGTAACAGTAGTACCAGAGTCCATACCGTTATTTGGTACGCGGTTACACAGAGCATGACAGAGCATACAAACATGTAGAAAAGCATGATTGGCGACAAGCAGGAGTCGAAGAGACTGGCATATCTGTAACAAATAAGCGACAATTTAGACTTATTTATTTTATTATGAAATTTTTAAGAGAAACAGGCAATATTTACTGCGTATATGGGGGTTCAGTGGAATGGAACGGCATTTTTTTTTCAGCATACAAATAAGGATTTCGACTTAATGAGGTTCGAGTTATAGAAATTCCCCATTCCGTCGCGTCAATAAGATAACTGTGGCTGATACTAGTATTCATGAGACTAAGAAGGAAGGCCTAATCTGCCCTATTAAAGTAAAAGCGGTATCACAAAAAAAGTCACTATTGAGTTATTTTTATAACATCATATAGCTTAAAACATTCTGCATCAGATGACCGTAAAAAATTAGCGGAAAATAAAAAGGTAATAGTTTAAACCATAATTATTGGCGGGCAATTAGTCAATTGCTCTCCAATAATTATTGTTAAAACTATTACCTTTTTATTTCCTGCAAATTTTTGCTAGCGCCTACTGTTTATAGGCATAATTCAATTGCTTTAGGAGGGCTTTAATGCTTGTGTCCAAAGGCAGATAATGTACATACTGATGACGATGATATTCTATATAAACGATAAGGTGATACCGGCGTGACGCCTTATTAAAAGTATCAAAGTAGAGGCATTATTTAACTTACCTACGAGATTAATTTTGCAGAGCTTGGTTTTTGCGCAAAACTTTAAATTGGGGTCTCGACGTAGGTATAAAAAGTCGGTCAACGCAGACCACGTAAACAAACACATGTTAATGAGATATTTGCATAGAGCAGTCTCTATAAAATAACATAATCACATACAGCGTCGGATCTCAGTTTTATTTCGGGATCGGGTTTTTAGGGCAGGTTGCAAATTAGATTAGCACGTGATAAAATCGAATCTTTTTATCAATGATTAGAGTAAATATTTACTCTTTTGATTAATAAAAAGACAAATATATATTAGAATACCGCTTTCAAACATTTTAAAAGCTTTTATTTAACTTGCAATGTAAGTATGTATATAAGTGTATGTTTGTTCGGGTGGAATCTTGCAACTCAATTTTGAAGCAGATATCGTCAACTGATTGAGCTGATATTTTGCATAATTACTAAACTTTGATGACGATACAATAATATGGTACCATGGGGCTGATCTGATGATGGAGTCGGAAGGTGGCCATAGGAACTCTTTAATAGAAAAAGAAATCCTACCGAGTTTGGGCTCTTTAGAATCGTCTCAGTGAGCATTTGATGGATATCCAAAGAAAAGTACAGTCGGCTATAAAAGCTTGTCACTTAAATAATTTTTTTGACAGAAACTTATTTATTTTACCTACAGCAAAGACAGCTACCCAATGTTTTATTGGTGGATTAGCAGTATTAGCACTAATGGATATATGTGCAAGTGACGAGGCAACCAAAACAACGAAATCAAACAATTACACAGAACTTAATATCGCTGCCAAAGTCGTAAACAACCCGAATTTATCGTACCTACGAACACCTTTCAAAGTGACTAAGTTAAATTGTCTTTCGGAATGTTAATTTGGAGATTTGCACGTATGTTGAAGTTATGGGTTTTTCCAAGATGGCTGAAATGATATTGCCTATTGTTTATATAATTTACCTAGCTACGTGTATTTAGGTAATTTACTGTATTATACAGCTAAGAAGTCAACGAAGGGGGCGATGACTGAGATACATGTCATGCTCGTGAACGGGCGCCGCTTGTAGTCGATTCATGCTAGCAAGGGCGAAAATTGGATAGGTATAAGTCAAATGCATTGTGTTTAATTCAATGAAGTGAGAAGTTCTTTCCTGTAGGTACTTGGTTGAAATTGGTGCATATTGTTATTAACTTTGGTATCTTAGAAACTGTATGGATCGCTAGTAAAAGATGCTTAATATTTCTCTAATAAAATTGTTAGATTTACATAAATGTTATGTTACTGCAGTATTCATTTCGAGAATTTGAACAAATATTACGAGAAAATCTAACTACCTAGAGAGTAACGGCGGCGTTTCTTCTCGCCGAATGTCATATTTTATGAAGCGCCGGTAGGTAGGTACTCGTAAAACTGTCCCTGTAGCTTATTTGCAGAATCACAATAATATAATCACACTAATATTATAATGGCGAAAGTTTGTGAGTGTTTGTATGTTTGTTACTGCTTCGAGCTCAAACCGCTGGACCAAGTTTGATTATAATTGCCATGTAGGTAGCTTTTACCCCGGATTAACACATAGGCTACTTTAATCCCGAAAAAAAATATTGTTCCCGTGGGGTGAGTGGGTAACACCTCGGGGCGCAGGTAGTTTAGTTCTAATTAAAAACACGTGCTCGTAGATTTCGAAGGCATACATTAGGTATTGGTGTCGTAGAAAATTGTCCTTGTAATGAAGAAACCGTAATCCTATATTTCCTTACTATCCGACAGTTGGTGTGGGGCATCAAAAGAAAACCTGTTCTGTTACCTAAAAAGGATAAAAGAGTTTGTGGTGAAAAGGCAAGAAGCGTCGGTGTGGTTGCCAATTTCATTTTCTCTTGGCAAGTTGGTCATTTGCACGTATGCAAGAGCAAAACTCTGGCGTATGTGTTTTAACACAATCTAATTAGCTTTACTGTGTTTGTACTGTGACAAGTTTATTTGTGGATTATTCACCTCGGTGCCCAATTTGCTTAAGCCTAGAATTAAGTCAAAATAAACAAAAGTCAGTAAAATAATATAGACAAGCCGACCTCACTTGTTTAATGTATTACCCCAACTGCTTTACCACTTTATTCTCATAATATAAATATAAAAAAAAAAAATTTGCTGATTTTCGGTGGTATGGCGGCCATTTAGAACCGTCGGAAAAGTATGGCATGGTGATTTTCGTAAATGGCTGCACGATGATAATTAACTGTGCAAAAATTAGCCTGGTACAAATGGTTGATTTTTTTTTAATTTTTTATTAACGCATTCGCGTCGGTATGGCGGGCTGTAAGTCACACCGGAGAAGTATGGCATGACACTACCGCCTACATGTTTTTTTATGGGCTATCGGAAAATACTAAAATTTTTGTGGTACAAATCGTTTGACACTCGTAATTTATACGACGAGTTCGACTAACGCCCATGCGATTGGGCCGCCGGTACCAGCGCTATGACCATCATTTTTCTTTTTGTCATTGCGTACTAAGACCCCTGAAGAACCGCCATACTGTTACAAATGACCAAGAAAATTGTGTCACTATCTCCCGGTCTACTAGTTATGTCTACGTTTAACCTATTGACCGCCAAGCGGTCTAGCAATTTACCGTGCCACTGACGCCAGAGTAAAAAAAAAAAGATGTGCCCCAAAATCAACAGGGATTGAAGAATACTTGTAGCGGTTAGAATTACAAAGTTTTTGATCATTGAAATTTGGACGTCTGTGGCCGACGTGGCGTCAGGGGCACGATTTTTTGTTGACGGCCACAGCCGACTGTGGCGGTCAAAGGGTTAATAAATCAGTGCGCAATACAAAGATCGAGCTTCTATGAACTTGTTGTTGGCAACAGAAAAATTCCAAGAATCTATATTGGGATTTACTTTCCGCATTTCTGTACAGTTTACAGTTCACTTAAACGTCTTCAGATTTAGAAACAGTATTAACAGGACTAAAAGAAATATGTAGTAGAGTTATATACGTTTTTGACACAAAATCCACGTTATATTTATGTTTACTAAAAAATCTAAGAAACATCCAGATACGACAGGTAAGTATCTCTTCTTGCAATATCCATTTTACACAGCTAAACTAGTTCATAAACTAGTAAGAGTATGCATAAATAGACGTTAATATTAATTTAGATTTAAGGCAGGTAACACCTAGAGAGCGACATCGCCACCTGTGTGACAAAGCTCTTTAAATAGAGAAAAAAAAAATTTAGAACATGACAACTGTTTACACAAAATAACGAAAACACTTACTTGACAACGTTAACATGCCTCCTATGACACTCCTTGATTCGCTTTCTTGCTTCTCCATAAGACACAGGATTATTTTCAGTGCCAAACATAAGAGCCGAGTCTCGCCTCAATAGTTCCAACTCTCCTCTAAAAAACACCATAGTCACTATGGCATTTGTATCAAAAGAAGTGATCCAACCTCCTCCATAAATAGCCGCATAGCTTTGCAAGGCGCAAGCTACTATGTATCCCTGAATTGTGGTTTTGTCGAAGGGTACCCAAGAACTGACTACTTGGATGTATGGCTCTTTTCCGCTTTTGACGTTTTCTCTATATGACTGAGAGAGATAATATTTTATGACCGGTTGTACCATAACGAAAGCGACAGTAGTATACATGAGAGACCAGTAGGAGTAAGTAATTTTACGGGAATACGTCCTCATTTTTTCAATAATTAATTTGTTTATGTTGTCCTCAGTTTTTCGCTGGTTCAAGTCGGATTCCGTCACATATTCGATAATCATACGCCATTTTTTTTGCCAAATCAAAAATGTTGACACTTTCACAACGCTTACACAAGCCAACATTGTAATTTTCAAGTTTTCCAAAAGCATATTTATGTCTGACTTTACGAACCACACATCGATGCATTCTGTAGCCGTAAATAACATAATGGATATATGGAGAAATATATAAACATATTTCAATACAACGTCTTTCGGGAGTAATAGACCCCAGAATTCTAAAGCTTTAACGTTTGGGCCGAGTAAGGGTCTCTTCGGATTTTCCAGTTTTCTAAATATATAGTTTAACATTATGAAGTCTTGTTTGTTAGTTAAAGAGGAATAAGGATTGTAAACTGCGAGGGCGGTTTTGTGATACGCCCTTTTATACATTATTTGTAGGGCAGTGATGGGGTAAATTTTTGATGTAAAACTAATTAACAGCATTTCATATTGCTTTAAAACAGGTTTAAGTAAATTATTTGAGGAAAGTTTATACCGTAATGTATACCGTATTTTTACGTCATATAGTCAAATTAGGTAGGTAGTCTATGGTTTTTTCTATAAATTTTATTCTATAATGTGGTTTACATACTGTATACATCCCTATATCATAAAGTTTCTAAAAATAACTTTACACGTCCATTCAAGTCTATATCTATCAAAATGACTCATCAAAAGAAAAAACTACTTATATGCTTCATCATGTCCAACGTAAAAAAAAGAGAAACAATTTTTAATGTAGTTTGAATTCACGTTAACATCACTATTCCAATTAAAAGCTGACAATCTTAACGTAGTCATTATTCAATCGCTTTGAAAATTGGTTTGTAACAATCGGTTTTGACACTATAATTGATACCATCTAATGTACGAGTATATTTTAAAAAGTTATGCAGTCGACGTTTATGTTTAGGATTCCGTACCCAAGGCACAGAATACAGCACTACTGACGAATTGGACATCCAGGCAAGCGGAGCGACTTCACCCTTATGATGTTAGTTTACCACTTGCTCGCACGAAGCGATTTGCTTCATAATTTCTAATGCGAACCGCTGAGGAATAGAGGACGCTTTCATCGGGTGTATATCCTCAAACATTATAATTTGCAGCCTGTAAGTTTTGATTCCCTTGCGGGCGTCAAAATATGCAGCATAAATGGACCGCAAATGCTCGTATGTTTTGATTGCAGATACTTAGTTTATTTTTTTCTCTGTTTCAAAAGATTGTAGACCTGAGTGATTGATATTAATTTCAGCTTGATACCTCCACGTGTTCCTAAGAAAAAGGTTCTTGACAGACGAACAAATAGACAGACGGACTACGAAGTGATCTTAATATAAGGATTCCGTTTTTCCTCTTGGGGTACGCAACAGTAAAACTGCACACAGTTGAAAATAGAATCTCCTCCTTTTTTGAAGTCAGTTAAATAACGCCTAAATACACTACGTAAATGAGTTTTATGAACGACCTTTATATAATTATTATATTACATGTGTTAAAATCAGGCACACGCCGAAGGTCCCTCTTTGCATAATAAATTTTTTTTTAGCGCATGGTTAAGGGAGGTTGATTTGCATTAACTATGTCTTGCTTAATTGAAAGCTTGTGAGTCTGTTGTGTTTGTATGTTTCTTACTTCTTCACACTTAAACGGCTGGACCAATTTTAATAAATTTTTGTATGAAGGTAGTTGACACTGCATTATCAACACATGAGCTACTTTTTATCCTGAAAAAAAAAAATAGTTTTCCCATGGGGTGAGCGAGTAACAATCGCGCGGCGCTCATGTTTTGAAGATTTTTTCCTTCTAAATACCACGTCCACCACTTTCACCAGCGTTCACGGACACCGGACTATTTTGTAAGTTGCTCATACAAAACTTATACAAAAAGGTTGTAGATAAAAACGGCCTTTCTTTATATAAAAACTATGAGAAACGTTCGGCTGTAGACGTAGCGGTAATTTGGGAAGATAAAAGTCACCGTCCACAGGCGTATCACGAGGATCCTAAGTCTTTCACTCCACGTACTGTCCGTGAAAGTGTTAATATAAATAAATAAAATATTAAGGGACAATCTTACACAAATCAACCTATGTAGTCCCAAACTAAGCAAAGCTTGTACTAGGCGACTTGGCACTAGGCGACGATATATATATAATATAAATATAAAAATACCTATAAATGTATGTATATAGCATCCATGACCCAGGAACAAATATTCGAGTTCATCACACAAATATTTGCCCAGCATAATATTAGAACGTAAGTTAGACCAGCAACCTTACAACTGTAAAAATCTTTAAATAGTTCTAAGCCAGCGGTTGGCAACCTTTTACCAAGCAATGAACACGTTACATAAGTTAAGGCGGTCTCAATTGTGGATTCTTTTCAATAAGAATAAATTCAGAAAATTAGAATAAATTCATACGGAAGCGTTTCTGGAATTTCCTGAAGCAATACCTACTATATTTTTATTCCCTACTAAAATCCGTGATGTAGTTTACTTTTATTCGTTCCACGATACAAGCGCAGACAAAGCTTAAGAAGAAAAGTCACTTTTGTAAAAATATATAGAAATATGCAAAACTATTCTTGCTTCACCATTCAGTGGAGCCATGGAAAAAAAATATTTCTAGCTAATTAGGGACTGGCCCGACTTTTCAACAACTCGTTTTCTCGTGACAGCCTCATAAGGATAAGCAAGATGTAAGGAAAAATTTTAAAAATCCAGTATATTTTCTAAGAGACTTCGTATCCCATAGCAAAAGTTCAAACGGGACAAGTGCGCCAGCGTGCGGCGGGACAACCAGATCTACCATATAGAAATATGTGTGATGTTGCGAATTCCATGACTTCTGTGGGTCTCCGGTTCCGGTTATCACGTGATAAATAGTGTCAATGTTTAGTGAAAGGTACCTAGTCACGACATTTAGTTACCGAGTTACATGAGTTTTTGTGGAAGCGAGTGAAAAAGTGCCAAAATGGGTTTGTGTTATAATTGGGTTATTTACATCCTAAGGAACACATGTGTACAAGAATACCAGTAAAATTATGTTTTTCTTAGTATATTTCTCCGAACATAAAGTTTAGTAGTCAGGGTACCTTGTCACGGCATGTCTTAAAAGCGTTTAAAATTTGAATAATTTTGTTAATATTTCCATCGCGGGTAGTCGAATGCCTCTTTCTAAGATAAGGTATAGAATCGGCCCATAGCAAAATGATTTTTTGAGCCATGAAAATGTAATGTTTTTTATAAGAAAACATTCAACTTGCCTTTTGCTTGAGTCTTGTATGAACGTAGAAGCATAACTATTTAATTTAATACGTTTGCCATTCCTTGGATCAGAGACCGGAGAGGTTTATTTAAACATTCCCGGAAAATCTCACCAAGCCGATTTTATCGATATCGGTACAGAATTGAACCTTCTTGTTGATCTCGAATTTAGCCAGTTGTTAGATGTTTCATACCGCGTAAATATTTAATATTATTATAATATTGATTGAAAGACTTAATAGATCATAAATAAGGAGCAGTTATTTATATAATTAAGTGAATTTTTCAAGTTTTACTTTGTTTATGTAAGATAATGACTTAGCGTGACAAGGTACCTACCCAGTTTAGTAAAATGTTAAATTATGTACGGGAGTACATAAGGTTAATTGAAATGATCAAAAAAGAAGCCACGTTAAAACTTATTTAATTAAGTTACAAAAAATATAAAAGTACAAATAGGTTGATGGACGCGTGTGTGTGGTCCGGAGACCGTGGGCGAATAGAAGGAGCCGCGGCGGCGCCGGCGACTCGCTGTGGCTGGCGGTGGGGAGCACCCCCTCGCCCGCCTGATGACGCGTAGGTTCGCGCAGGCGCGAACATGCTGGGGGCCCTTGAAAGCTCCGCTTTCAAGAATCATGAAGGAGGCATATGCGGTTCAGTGCGCGTCTGATCACCCCTCTCGCAGTATCGATGTCGGCGACCCGTGGTACGCCGTCTGCACCAGGATGAAGTTTGACCACTCTTCCGAGGCGCCATAGCAAAGGGGGCAGATTTTCTTCTTTTATCAGGACGAGGTCTCCTTGTTGTAGGTCTCTGGAGCGAGTCTTCCATTTCGCTCTCTGCTGCAACTCCATAACGTACTCGGACTGCCAGCGCTTCCAGAAATGTTGCCTCATTTGTTCGAGCAGCTTGTAGCGATCCCGTTGGTTGAGGTTGGCTTCAGTCAGGTCCGGGCCCGGGAGCGACATCAGTGATCTACCAAGGAGAAAGTGCCCGGGTGTGAGCGCAGCGTAGTCTTTGGGAGAGGAGGAGAGGGGGCAAAGAGGACGGCTGTTGAGGATGGCCTCAACTTGAGCAAACAATGACGATAGCTCCTCAAAAGTGAGGTGCGTGTTCCCTAATATGCGCTTGATATGAAATTTAGCCGATTTAATGCCTGCCTCTACATAGCCGTTGAAGTTAGGAGCGTAAGCCGGTGTGAATCTAAATTTAATGTCATGATCAGTTGCAAACTCTAATATTGGACCTGAATATGATTTAAAGAAGTCGTTTACTTCTTTTGCACCGGCAATAAAATTTCTACCATTGTCAGATATTATCTCTCTCGGCTTGCCTCTACGCGAAATGAATCGACGCAGGGACAGTATAAAAGCGTCTTTGGACAGCTCGCTTACTGCTTCTAAATGGACACACTTAAATCTAAGACATATAAAAAGACAAAGGTAACATTTAGTTATCCTACAGCCACGTCCCCGCCGATCAGTGATCAGAAATGGTCCAGCAAAGTCGATAGCCACTGTCGTAAATGGGAAGTCAGGCGTTATGCGCTGTGAGGGCAGATTGCCCATTATATTAGACATTGTTTTACCATAAAATCGAGTGCAGGTGACGCAGCGCCGAGCCGTGCGCCTGGCCAGGTCCCTACCCCCAATGGGCCAGAACTGCTCGCGCACGGAGGCCAGCATGAGTTGAGGTCCCGCATGTAAGAGGCGTATGTGTTCATGACTAAAGATGAGTTTTGTAAATGTGTGTTTGGAACAGAGAAGTATAGGATGTTTTATAGAAAAATCATATTTAGATTTATGTAGCCTGCCCCCCACTCTCAGGATTCCCTGAGAGTCAAGAAATGGTGCCAATGAAGTGATGTGTGACCTTGGACGTAATGTTTTGTTGTTCGTTAGTGCATCTAATTCTTTAAAAAAGGATTGCTGTTGTGATGTTTTCACTAAGACAGTCAAAGCATCTTCAAGTTCAGTTGTACTCAGTGGACCTTTTATGTGCTGCCATTTGCATATAATATTAATGAAGCGTAGTACATATGCAATTACGTGCTTAAGTGTTTTGAGATGAGAGTATTTTTGAAAATCTATGATGCTGTTGTCTAAATCATTATTAGCGCTTGTCAATAATGAAGTGACAGGTTTAAATTCGGGCAACTCGTTTTCTATATCACCCGATAAGACGTATTTATAATGCCGAAATCTCAATAAGATGTTAAACAAGGAGTCTTGTATATTCGGACCTACCATTTGTATGTCATTAATAGAGAATCCTGACTTTGTGCGGGCACTAGCATCAAAAACCACACGAAGACGAGTGGACTCAGAGTTATCTTTAACGACGGCATGATGGGGTAAAAAATATGAAGTCAGAGGTTTTTCGACTGTTGCCTCTGAAAGATGTCCTAGATCGCGATATTCTTTTATGAAGTCTGAGTACATTCGTTTCAGCTCTGGTTTCTGACTTAGACGTTTCTCTAAGCTGATGAAGCGTTTTTTTGCTAAGAAGTATGACTCACCTAAGCAGTCTGGGGAGTCAATAAGAGGTAATCTAACACAAAATTTACCGTTTTCTAAACGAGTAGTGTTTTGAACGAAATGCGATTCACTTTCAGTTAGGATGGGCTTGGGTTTATGATGTGCAGGGAAGTCTTCGTATTCCCAGAATTTAAGAAGCTGCGAGTTTAAGTCGCTTTTATGATCGTTAATGACGAAGTTACATGATACTGTTTTGCTTGATTTGATTCCAATCGAGATGGGCCCAGCCATGAGCCAGCCTAGCTTCGAACAATGCAGAATCGGTAATCTGTCCCCTAGAGGGCGCTGCTCGGTACCAATGAGATCCCAGAATACATCGGCACCCAAAAGGACATCAATTTGAGCTGGGCAGTTAAAACTGGGGTCTGCCAGTTTAATAAATGATGGAATATTAAGATGGTCTATAGAAATATGATGCTTAGGAAGAGTTTCAGTTATACGAGGAAGTACTAGAAATTCATGATCGCGAGCGAATGTACTCTGCTTGGATCTCAAACGAGCAGAGCAGCGCTCTGGGGTAATGTTAAGAGGTGTATCACCGATACCTATGATGCTAGCACTGGAGTGCTGGGTAGTCAGTTGAAGACGTCGCTTTAAGCTGCTAGTAATTATTGAAGACTGACTACCACTGTCTAAAATTGCTTTAACCGTTTCTACCCTATTGTTTTCCGGATTGACAATATCAATTAACGCGGTGGACAACAGAACTTCAGAAGTGGATACTGCTGACATGATGATCGAAGAAGAAGAAGAAGGGTTATCAGCAGTATTCTTAATGCCGCCAGAGGGGCCGGCAGAAGCAGAAGGTGTGGTTGTGTTTGTATTGTGTTTGTGTAAGGCTGTGTTGTGAGGCCTCTTACATACGCGACATCCCCCCAGTCGACAGCGCGCTGTATCGTGGTCCGGGCGCAAGCAGTTGAAGCAGAGCTTGAGCTTCGTAGCCTGAGCCCATTTTTCATCAGTTGACAGGCCATTGAAGACCTTGCAGTCGAAGATACGATGCTTTCCCTGGCACACGACGCACGGCCGCGCAGTTTTTTCGTTAGCTGAAATGATGAAAGATTTGGTAAGAGGCATATCTGGTTTAAACTGGGGTTTAGGTTGTTTGTCCCTTTTGGATCTAAACAACGATTCTAAAACATCTGCACGCGATTTTAAGAATTTTTTAAAGTCGTCCAATGTGGGTAGATCTACTAAGTTATTACGATGCTCTTCCCATTTGGTTCGAGTAGCCTGGTCTAACTTTGCTGCCACCATATGTATGATGATCATGTCCCACTGATCAGTGGGCTGGCCGAGCGTCTTCAACGCTCGCAAATTCTTGGTCACGTGGTCACTGAGATATCTCAGCGCCTTATCTGATTCACGCTGTAATGGTTCAATGCTAAATAAAGAGTTAAGATGATTAGTAATTAGTTGCCCATTATTATTGTAACGTTCGCATAGAAGTGCCCACGCTTCTGAGTAGTTGTGCGCCGATACCTCCAAGTTGGCGATAACGCGCGCGGCTTCACCTTCTAGGTATGAGCAAAGGTAATGAAATTTGTGTATCGGTTGTATTCTAACATTGTTATGAATAAGGGACTCGTAAGTGTCTCGAAATTCTAGCCATTTAAAAAAGGTTCCATCGAATTTGTGTATTTGGATTAATGGTAATTTAAAACCTAAAGAATCACGATGACATTGATGATCGGAACAAGAACGTGAGGAGGAAGCTTGGTCGGCGGCGACCCGAGAGGCCTCCTTAGTTTTACAAGATTCAAGCATAGATTGGGCGGTAGCTATAGCAAGATGAAGGCTGTCTTCTATACTGTCCCTTTCGGCGAGTTCATTCGCGAGGTTTCCTTCATTCAGGACCTCTATACGAGTTTGTATGATCTCAAATTTATTGCAAAGTTCCAGGAATTTATTCAACTTTAAAGTTAATTCATTGATTTGAATAGTAGTTAACTCGTCATCTTTGTCAATTCCACTTAAATAATTGTGGAACTTAGTTATCTGTCCTTTAATTGAGCTCCGCTTGACCTTGAGACTAGAATTTGAATCGTTTGCTATTAATGCGGGCACAGGAATGGACAAAGGTGACAGAGACCTCGATGGGGCCTCAGAATCAGATTTCGACATGTTTTGGACAATTTATCTATATTAAGAAATATACCGGTAAAACAAAGGAATCTGTTTGCGCCAGACACAAATTGAATTTATCCCGGGCCCATGTAAGAACAAATTACCAAAGCAATCTTGCCTAGCGCGAAACAATGGAACGCGATACGCGTCCTATGTACTTAAACCTAACTTAATCTATGTTGCTAACCTGGAGTTCAGCCGAATATCTTCCCGGCTGCAAGGTTGTGTTTCTGTTTTGTGTAAAGTGTATGTATGTGTTACTTGCACCAATAAACGACGTCCCGGTCTGCGCCGCCGCCGCCCCGATCTCGTCAGCAAACACGCCAAACACAGTTACACTGTAGTAGTCCTTATATCACTCTAAATAACAATCCTTGGGGCGCCCGAAGCAGCCCACCGTACAAGGAATTGTGCCGTATCTCAACACTTTCCGTTAAAGCGTAAAACTTCCAAAATATCTCCCAAACCACGGAGGTTATAATGTTCAAGAGCCGTTACGATAGTACCAATATTACCAATGGCGCCGGCTCGCGTCCGCTGGCGACAGCGCGCGCGCTCGCAGCGCCGTGAAAGAAAAATGAACTAACTGATTGTGTGGCCAGTGGGTAAAAACCTATCAATTCTCAACAACCACCCGCCCCGGACCGACCCGTCGTCGGTCCGCTCAAACTCCCGGTAGTCGGGATAGCGTTGAAACCGCCCGTCTAAGGATCGAGTCCCTCACTTGTACATCAGCGATCCGTGGAGACCCATCCTTGCCCGCTATCAAGTTAACGATACGCCCCCGTCGCCAACACAACGGTGATAGGTTAGCATCCTTAACCAGTACGAGGTCTCCAACGCACGGTGGGGTCGTCCTGTCCGTCCACTTAACGCGTTGCTGAAGAATGTGCAAATACTCAAGCGACCATCGCTTCCAAAAATTTTGAGTCATTTGCTGCAACATCTGATACCGTGACAACCTATACAACTTAACATCCGTATACGGATACTCCGGCAAGGCGTTAAGTGGTTGGCCAATCAAAAAATGACCTGGGGTAATGGCCTCCAGGTCATTCGGGTCAGCGCTCAACGGACACAAGGGGCGCGAATTTAAAACTGCCTCAATTTTGCAGAACACCGTTGACAATTCCTCAAAGGAGAGGATCGTTGAGCCGATGACCCGATACAAATGAGTCTTGGCAGACTTAACCACTGCCTCAAATATTCCACCCCAGTGGGGGCATCCAGGTGGACTGAAATACCACGAAATGCCCCGACTGGCGATGGCCGTGCCGATCTCTCGCTCATTTTGACTTAAAAATAATACAATTTCCTTTAGAAAACGATCGGTGCCCTTGAAGTTGGTACCACAATCCGACCGCATCAAGGCCGGTATCCCCCGCCGAGAAACGAATCGGTCCAGCGCTGCCAAAAAGGCCTCCGTAGAGAGATCAGCTACCATTTCCAAATGAACGGCCTTGGTCGCCAGACACACGAAGACGCACAAATATGCCTTAACCGACTTCGCGTTGCGAAGGCGTGATGTCTTGACCATGAAAGGCCCCGCGAAGTCTGTCCCCACACCAGCAAACGGCCGAGCTTCCGTAACTCGGTCGGGCGGGAGATCTCCCATTTGTGGCTGCATTGTGGCTGCCTTGAGCCGGTAACAAGGCAAGCAACGAAACACAACGCTCCGTATCACTCTCCGTGCCGACAAAATCCAGAACTCCCGCTGCAAAATGCCCAGCAGTGTGTTGCAGCCTGCATGTGAATTCCTGATGTGACGGTCCCAAACCAACAGCTCCACCAGAGCTCCCTTCTTGGGAAGAATTAAAGGATGCCGCGCTGAATACGGCAATTCGGCATTCCGTAGTCGGCCTCCCACCCGGAGCATTCCGTGCTCATCAATAAACGGGTTGAGGCGGACAAGGCTCTTCTTCATTCTGCCCACGCCAGTCCGCAAGATCCTAAGTTCATCCTGGAACTCATTCCCCTGAATGACCCCCACCCAACGTGAGAGAGCCCTTTGCTGCTCCTCAGGTCCCATTACAGGTGACAGGTTGCGCTGTGCCGCAGGGCTTCGACAATTATGGAAAAACCGCATTATCCATCCCGTGACTCGAAGTAGCTTCCCTAGTGAGCTATACCGTTCCAAAAGAGTGTGGTCCACTGCCACAGACTCCACTGTAGTCACATTGACTCTCAGACCCTGGTCAGGGGGTAGTGGCTGGCGTCCGCAGTCATTGAAAGGCCACTCCGTATGTGGCCGCTCCAGCCATTGAGGCCCCCACCAGAGAGAATGCTCAACCAGAGCAGGCGCCGGGCAGCCGCGACTCGAGCAGTCTGCCGGGTTAACTTCACCTGGAACATGTCTCCAGACCAGAGGAGTCTCCGAGTTATTTATCTGTGACACTCGGTTGGCCACAAATACCTCAAGCGTATGGACCGAAGTCTGCAGCCAGCACAACACGATCTGGCTGTCCGTCCATGCGTAAACCGTGTCATTCAGATCCACCGTGCCACGCAGGTTCTGCGCCACATGGTTTAGGAGGCGGGTCAGGAGCGCGGCACCCGCCAATTCCATCTTCGGAATCGTCCACCGGGTCCGAACAGGCGCAACCTTGCTCTTGGCCATGACCAAGCGTACAACGCCCTCGCCAGCAGTCTCACCTGTTCTCAGGTAGACCGCGGCCGCGTACCCTTTCTCAGAAGCATCGCAGAACCCATGCAGGGTCACCCTGGCTCCCGCCTGAGGGAGCAGTTTGCGCGGGATCTCAATTTCTTTAATATGCGGCAATGTGGTCACGAATGCCGTCCACTCGTGCAGCAGCTCGTCCGTGAGCTGCTCATCCCAGCCTAGTTGGGCCAACCAAAGCTTCTGCATGAAGAACTTTGCCATGAACGTGACCGGAGAGATCCAACCATTTGGGTCGAACGTTCGTGCGATAGTCGAAAGGACTGATCGCTTGGTCCAGGTCTTCGACAGCAATTCGGCCTCACAATTGTATGTGAAGACATCCTGAGTCGGTCGGTACTGGACCCCCAAAATTGCCAACGCATGAGGATTATCCGAGTCCTCAAACAAATGCGGGTCTTGTTGGTGCTCAGCTGGTAGTCCTGCCAGCACCTCTGGGCAGTTTGACAGCCACTTCCTGAGTTCATAGCCACCGGAGGCCATGAGCGCCACCAATTCATCCCTTAGGATGAGCGCTTGCTCAATGCTGTCCGTGCCCGTACAAATGTCATCCACGTAGACATCCCGGTCGATGACTGCAGCTGCGCGAGGGAAGCGCAGCCGTTCCTGGTCAGCCAGCTCTCGTAGCGTCCGCATCGCTACATACGGGCTGGGCTTTAATCCGTACGTGTTCGTGTTCAGCTCATACGTGATCATCGGTTCTTCTGGGCTCTCTCGCCACAATATCAGCTGGAACCGACGGTCATCCGCATGGATCTCCGTTTGGCGAAACATCATCCTCACATCCGTAACGAAGACAACTTGGTGTCTCCTGAAGTCCGTTAGAATGTCTGCAATGTCTCTGGTCAACTTAGGACCAGCGTGCAGGCATTGATTCAGGGACACCCCGTTAGATGTCGCCGCGCTCCCGTCGAACACGACCCTGATCTTGGAGTCAGGTGTCTTCAGGACTGCATGATGAGGCAATACGTAGTGCTCCTCACGACGCCAGTCTACCCTGGATACCGACATGTGACCCAAAGCCAAATATTCACGCATGAACTCAACATACTTTCGCCGAAAGTTGGAGTCCCGTTTCATGCGCCTTTCCATGGCCATCATCCGTTTCTCAGCCAGGTCCCTGGAGCTCCCCAGTGGAGGTCGCGTCGATAGAAACGGCAGCCGTGTCATAAATCTGCCCGAAGGGAGGCGCACCGTGTTGCACTGATAAAATGTCTCGCACTCCTCGTCCAGTGGGCTTGTCCTGGGAGCTGTGGGTGGCTCTTCTGTTGCCCAGAACCTTTGCAGGACCTCCGATAACACGCTGCCGTAGTATATGTTGCTATAGTCCGTTGCGTCCTGTGGTCCCCGTACTGGGCCCAATAATGCGTACCCCCCTGCGGTACACACGGCCACCAACCCGTTTGGTTGCAGCTCCCGCTTACCGCTCCGCAGCAGCTTCCCGAGGACGTCAGTTCCAAGTAAGACGTCCACCCGTCCGGGAATTGCGAAGTGAGGGTCGGCCAACTCCAATCCCTTGGTCAGCTTCGTTACCGCCGGCGGTAACCGTACCGAAGGAAGAACCCCGACCACTTCATCTAAAACAATAGCCGTGGCCTTCACCCGCGTGATCGATGCCGAGTCACCCATCTCAAACAGGAGGTCCGTCTGACCCCTGATTTGAGGCACCGGATTGCCACCTATACCTATTGCGCCATCCCGTGATGGCTCCAACCTGAGGCCCAGCCTGGCCACTAGGCGGCTGGACACGATACAACCTTGTGCCCCCGAATCCAGGAGTGACCTCACTGGCACTGGCCGTCCATCCGTACCCCTGACGGTAATCTTAGCCGTCGGTAATAATACCGTCACTGGTGGGGTGGGCACGACGGATGAACAGACCGCTAATTGCTAGCAGGGGGCACCTCCCTCCCCTTCTGCTGGAGGGGGAGAGGGCCCCTGGCCCAGGTATGGGTCCCACCCCGGGTAGTACACCCCTCGACCCATCGGTGCCATGCGCGCCGGCTGGTAATAGCCCATCGGCATCCGTCCCATCTGCGGCGGACGCGCCATCAAGCGTGGGCGCTCTGCGAGGGGTGGGGAGAAGCGACTACTCGGGGGCGGCAACCTGCCCCCCAGCGCGGCCGAGTAAGTCGCGTAACCCGACTCCCCATGGGTCATCTCCGGGCACCCGCCCGAATCTCGGCGCCGATCCCCCCCCCGCGGAGGAGACTGCGGCATCCGGCGGTACTCCGGAGTCCTCGATGACCCCCCTCCCCGAGGAGGGGGCGACCGCTGGTCTCTGGGTGACCCCCCTCCCCGGTGGGGGGGCAACCGTCCACCCAAGGCTGGCGTAGGAGAGGGAGGATGGCCTCCCGATGAGGCCCCGTACCTCTCCCCACCCTCAGCCAGGCAGAGGAGCTCATGATGGGCCCCCCCGCAAGTACGACAGTTGGTGGTCGTGCTGCATTCTCGCACATAGTGTGCGCCGAAGCAGCGGAAGCACAGGTTGCGCTGCTTGACCACCCCCCTGCGCCTTTGCACCCGCTGTGCCTTAAAGTCCGCACACGCGGTGATCGCGTGTCCCCCCTTCCGGCAGAAGGGGCACACCTCCGATTGAAGGGCGTTGTACCGCTGTCCTCCCCGACGGGGCTCCACCGGTTTGGGCCCAACCGTACGCCGGGGTGACGTGGGGGGTTGCGGCGTGGTTGCCCCTTGGCAATCCGCCCGCCTGCACTCACCCTCCAGGAACGCCCTCAATTCGTCAAATGTTGGGAGGTGACTCGATGAATCACCCCCATGTGACTGCTCAAACCGCGCCACCACCTCGCTAGGTAACTTGCGCAAAACCCGGTTCACAACAATGTACTTGTTGTCCCCTAGTGACAACTTGAGTCGCTCCAGCGTATTCACCGCCACCGTGACGGGATTAAGGATTTTCGACCGTATTTCGTGTACATTAGTGACCTTCGATATACTAAATATTTTTTCGATGAGCCCATCAATAATTAATCGCCGATTATCATATCGGTCAATTAATAGGCCCCATGCCGTCTCGTAACTGGAATCCGTAATCTCCAAATGAGTCAAAATATCGTGAGGCTCACCGCGTAATCTCCCCATCAACTGCGCCATTTTATACGCGGGGGTCAAATCCGTGCGCGAGTGCACCACGCTGTTAAAAATGTCGCGAAACCTCGGCCAGTCGGCATATTCACCACCAAATTCCGGGACATTCACTGGTGGCAACGGCGCCATTAGTGCCACACCACTGGGTGCACGCCTTACCCCAACATCCCCTTTTCGGGCGCGCTCGATATCCGCTGCCGCTTGGATGATACTCATCACCATATCACCGCACTGGTCTACATTGCGTTGCACCACTTCAACAGCTTGGGTCCGACTTTCCCCGGTCTCCTCTTCGTCAATACGGGCCAAATATTCGGCATGCAATTTCAATACCGCGTCATACCTTTCATCTACCTGTCGCGCGCGTGACAATAATGCGTCCTCGCGATCCGTACGACCAATTAACGTAACGACTAATGAAAACCATCTTAATTCCGATTCGACCCTTGACGCGACCGTTTTAACTACTGAGGGAGCCATGGTACCAACCTCGATAACGCGGATCAATAAAATAAATTTTTAAAAATAAATTAATAAATTTGGGTGAATAATTTTGTCCGTGGAACCCCGATTTTAGACAATAACAATCCGTTTTTATTTTTCGTACCGAACGCGACAACTTCAAAGTTATTCACCCAACACCAATATTACGCAACGGAAAACAACACTAAATTTATTTTAAATTAAATGTAATTTGAGTGAATAATAGTTCAGCGGAACCCCAATTATGAATTACTTATTAATACGTTTCTCCGTATCGAAACGAAACTATATTTACTTTATTCACTCAACTAACATTTCAATTGAAAGTTATAACTAATATTCTTATAATTTAGTTAGTCTTAATTACGCAAATGCAACTTAACGTTAATAGATTGGAATGCGAACCAAGCGCAATCCACCCTCAAATTTCAATTATGACTTTGATGCTAACTAAATTACTTATCCGAACGTAAATGAAACAAATATCTTTTCTGTGGATATGAACCACGCTCTGCTACCAAAATTTGTTTGCGCCAGACACAAATTGAATTTATCCCGGGCCCATGTAAGAACAAATTACCAAAGCAATCTTGCCTAGCGCGAAACAATGGAACGCGATACGCGTCCTATGTACTTAAACCTAACTTAATCTATGTTGCTAACCTGGAGTTCAGCCGAATATCTTCCCGGCTGCAAGGTTGTGTTTCTGTTTTGTGTAAAGTGTATGTATGTGTTACTTGCACCAATAAACGACGTCCCGGTCTGCGCCGCCGCCGCCCCGATCTCGTCAGCAAACACGCCAAACACAGTTACACTGTAGTAGTCCTTATATCACTCTAAATAACAATCCTTGGGGCGCCCGAAGCAGCCCACCGTACAAGGAATTGTGCCGTATCTCAACACTTTCCGTTAAAGCGTAAAACTTCCAAAATATCTCCCAAACCACGGAGGTTATAATGTTCAAGAGCCGTTACGATAGTACCAATATTACCAATGGCGCCGGCTCGCGTCCGCTGGCGACAGCGCGCGCGCTCGCAGCGCCGTGAAAGAAAAATGAACTAACTGATTGTGTGGCCAGTGGGTAAAAACCTATCAATTCTCAACAGAATCAATGAAGTAACAAATTAGCAAAACCTAAATTGAGCTGGTAAGTAAGTTGAATAAATATCCGTTAAGATTATAATCACGAATTAGAAGTTAAAGTTATAAAATTGAGAACGGCTTACGCTCCTTTGTTTCCTTATCGCGCTGAGGAATGCAGCTACGCGGCCTGCACGTGGCGGCGGAGCGCTGCGCCGGTGTAGGTACGTAGGCCACACGCACGGCACGCTCGAGCCGGGTTCGGTGCCGGGCGAAATGCTCACTGAAATGCGTATGAAGAAAAATGTTGCAGTGCGAGCGTAAGCAGGAAGCGAAATATGATGCGAGAATTGGCAAATTAAAGTTGATGCAAAAGATTAGGTAGGTAAGTAAGTTACGAACAAAACTCAAAATTTTCGAAAAGGTAGGGGAATGAGTATATGCAAGAAGACGGCGTAGAATTGGCAGGCAGAAGTGAATAATTTTACATGGGCAGCGTGAAAATAATAGTTGCGCAAAATATTTTAATGGGAAATAAAGGCATTAATTATATGCTGGGGTGCAGATGCTGTAAATAAGGCGTGATAAATTAAGATGCATGTAGCTACCTCTATAGAAGTTCCGCCATTAAGCACATGTCTTTGTGCCAACAGCTCAAGAAGCGAGGTAGCATTTATATGAAGAAAATAGGTGTTCAAATGCTATTTTATGGTCATTTATATATCATGTAAGATGCTTTAAGAAGAAAGATGTTCACTGATAAGATGATGCATTTATAGTCTAATATAAATTTAAGAAGTCACACACGGTAAAAAAGAAGTGCTATCCATTGTATGATCAAATTAAGGAGGATAAAAGAAGGAAATAGATGGGTAAGCTCACGGCACTCTCCTTGTTATGATGTCCGAAGCGCGCGGCGCAGTGTCCGTCGCCGGCCAGCGTGGTACCTTGTCCCGTTACTTGCGCAGCGAAACAAAACTCGCTGTCTCCTCCAGTTTTTCGGTGAATCCCGGCTTCCACAGCTTGGATTGAATGGTCCCGTTGCAGTTGTAGATAGACGCGACGCCCGGAAATCTTCGGTGACGATTATGGAGGTGTGGCGCGATGTGGCGTGGCGTGGCGCGGAGTAACGTGGCGTGGCGCGCCGTAAGTTTAGCTATTTTTTCGATGTGGAGATGCTTCATGCCCACCCGGGGGCGCCAAATTATGTACGGGAGTACATAAGGTTAATTGAAATGATCAAAAAAGAAGCCACGTTAAAACTTATTTAATTAAGTTACAAAAAATATAAAAGTACAAATAGGTTGATGGACGCGTGTGTGTGGTCCGGAGACCGTGGGCGAATAGAAGGAGCCGCGGCGGCGCCGGCGACTCGCTGTGGCTGGCGGTGGGGAGCACCCCCTCGCCCGCCTGATGACGCGTAGGTTCGCGCAGGCGCGAACAAATTTTAATGCCTTACATGACGAAAACAGAAGTTATTACCTATGTATAAAAAACACATTGATTTCCGCAATAATTATACTAATAACATTTTGTTACAAATATTTCTTGCTTTATAGGTACTGAGACGTCAATGAAAGGCACGGGTTAGCGACAGACTGATTTATTTAATGAAATATAGATCTACCCGCCACCATACCTAATTATGACCGTTCGTCACACTTTCTCCCTTCCAAATTCCTAAGTACATTATTTTAACCAATTAATTAAAGTACGCTTTGTTCGGTTGTACGCACGCAGTGCCCGAGCAGACGCGCTCGATGTAGGAGGCGAGGCCACCTCGGTCCGCGGGACCTCGTCGCAGGCCGCGGCGCCCGCCGCTGGCGGCGAGTCCGCCGGCCGTGGCTCCGGCGAACCGGGCACCTCGCCCGCTTCATCGAACGCGTCCTCAAACATGTCCCCTTCGGCATCCCTATTGACCCCTTCCGGTTCCTCGGGTACCGTACTCATGCGAGATAGTGAAAATCGACTTTTGTTCACACCGTTAGCCGGTAAAAGCTGATCGGAGTGTCGACGCCACTCGACTCCGTTTCCAACATCTACTCTATAAGAAACCGGCCCCGTTGCCTTCACCACCTTGCCTTCAGCCCACTTCTCCCCCTTCACCGTATAATCGCGCGCGAGTACTGCGTCCCCGGTTTGGAACTGGCGGTATGTACCTCCTGAACGTTCGACCTTCCGTTCCTGAGCCGCGCGCACGACGGCCGCGGTGTCGGGGCGCAGCGCGTCCAGGCGTGTGCGCAGACGGCGCTTCTGCAGCGCCACGGCCGGCGACATCCCGGTCGTCGCGTGATCGCAGTTGCGGTACTGCAGCAGAAATTTATTTAATGCCGTATTTATATCCTCACTTTCGTGTAAGGCTCGCTTAATACATTTTTTTACCGTTTTTACTGCGTTTTCCGCTAAACCATTTCCTTGGGGTCTATAAGGAGCCGAAGTTACATGTCTAATGAAATTGTTTTTACAATATAATTTAAATTGTTGTGATGAAAAAGGCGGTCCGTTATCCGTGACGAGTTGCGATGGTAGGCCGAATTGCGCGAAAATATTACCTAGCGCCTTGATCGTTGCGCCCGCGTCGGTCCCGCGCATTGCTACTACCTCAATCCATTTAGAATGTGCGTCCACTACCACTAGGTAGCGGACCCCCGAACAGTCGGCAAAGTCCGCGTGTAGGCGCCCCCATGGTTCCATAGGGAATTCCCACGGGTGTAGCGGCGCGCGCGGCGGCGCGTCGCGCACCACACGACATGCCGGACACGCGCGACATATTTCCTCAATATCCCGATCCAAACTTGGCCAATAAACGTAACTACGTGATAAATTCTTCATTTTATTCATTCCCACATGACCTTCGTGTAATTCTTCCAAGACCCGTTTACGTAAATTCGGTGGTATTATAATCCTATATTTATAAATTATGCAACCCCGGTCTACTAATAATTCATCTTTTCTTGTAAAATAAGGCCTCAGCTCCTCGCAACTCGCTCCCGATGACGGCCAACCAAAAAGCACAAAACCTTTAATTTTCGATAGTACTGGGTCTCTTTCCGTCTCTCTAGCTACCCCTTTAAAACAAATTGGTAAATACTCCTCTACTAAACTTAAATATTCTACCGAATCTGAGCGGGAACCCTCCTGAAGTAGCGGGAGCCGCGATAGCGCGTCGGCCGGCCCATTGTCCGCGGAACGCACAAATTCGATCGTAAAATCGTACGCCGCCAGGCGTGCCGCCCACCGCTGCAGGCGACTCGCCGCCGTTTGTGGAATGCCCCCTCTTTCGCCAAAAATGTGCGTCAGCGGCTGGTGGTCGGTGCGCAGCACGAAGCGTCGCCCGTACAAAAATTGGTGGTGCTTGGTGACACCGAACAGGATGGCAAGGGCCTCTTTGTCGAGCTGACTGTAATTGCGCTCGGGCGCGCTGAGCGTGCGCGACACGCAGCTGACCGGGCGCTCCGCGCCGCCCTCGTATCGATGCGCCAGCACCGCGCCCAACCCGTATGCGCTGCTGTCCACCGACAACACCAGTTCGCGCCCCTCCTCATAGTGGGCCAGCACCCGCTCACTCAAAAGAATTCGCTTCGCCTCTGTAAATGCGTTATCACACTTGGAGTCCCATTTCCAGTCGCTTTCTTTTTTTAATAAATTGTATAGAGGATTTAATAATCCACTTAGATTAGGAATAAAACGCCCATAATAGTTTATCATTCCCAAAAAGCTTTTTAGTTGCGACACATTCTGCGGTATGGGCGCACTGGAAATGGCTTCAAGTTTACCCGGATCTGGCCGCAAGCCGTCTTTATTAATTATAAAACCCAAGTACTTCACACTATCTTGCAAAAAACTACATTTACTTAATTTAACCGTCAAACCCATATCTCGCAATCGTTCAAGTACCGCTTTTAAGTTTTTAACATGTTCGTCATTATCCGAGCCGGTGACACAAATGTCATCTAAAAATACTACGCATCCAGGCACCCCGCGCAACACTTCTTCCATTAGTTTTTGAAATTTTTCCGGCACGCAAGACAACCCGTACGGCGTCCGGCGATAAGCAAAGGTGCCCATATGCGTAGTTATAGCTGTATACGGCTGCGAGTCCTCCGTAACCAGGCACTGTTCGTACGCGTGTCGAAGGTCTATTTTTGTAAAGCGCTCACCTCCGCTAAGGTTAGTAAACAACTCGTCTATGCGCGGTAAAGGGTAAAAGGTACGCTTGAGTTTCGGATTTATTGTTATCTTGTAATCCCCGCATATCCGTATTTCTCCATTAGCTTTTACCACTGGGACTATGGGTGTTCCATAGTCCGAGTGGTCCACGCGATAAATAGACCCATCTGTTTCGAGACGAATTAACTCCTTCTCCACGCGCGCGCGCAGTGCCAGTGGGACCGGCCGCGCTCGAACGTAAACCGGTTCCGTATCAGTTAGCTGTAAACTAATAGATTGTTTACAAGTGCCCAGCTTATCACTAAATACCTCGGGGAATTCATTACATAATTGGTTCACGAATTGGTCATCCGAGATCGCATTGAGGTTTATATGTGTTATATTAAGGGCTCGCATCCATTCACGACCCAGCAATGGTCGCGCCCCTCCCCTAATCACATACAAGCGGAGTGCTTTTTGTCGGAAGCTATTTAAATGTACATCCACCTCGATGTAACCCAGTGACTCAATTCGTGATCCCGAATAACCACGCAACATTAAATTGTCATTAATGATATGTTTATGGCCGAATAATTGTCGATACATGTCATCACTAATCGCCGAAATGCGACTACCGGTATCTATCTCACAATCGATCCTATGTTTATCGACTAACACTGTTACATAGTATGGTTTATTACCGCGAACGGTTACGTCAATATTAAACATACCGTCGTCGTCCGATTGGTGGCTGACAAAATGGTGCCGACCGCCACCCCCGCGCACTTGTTTACACACACCCTTGAGGTGGCCCCGCTGGCCGCACTCGTCACAATTATAATTCTTGAAACGGCACCGATCCGCCGTGTGCGCCCTGCCGCAGCGCCAGCAAGCCCTCGCCCTCGGCTCGCCCGCGGCCGCCGCTGCCGGCGCGCCGCCCGCGCCCCCTCCGCGCCCCGTCCGCGGCGCTCCTCGCGCTCCCCGCGCGAAATGCAGGCCCTCGCCTGCCTCGCCGCCCGTCGAGTCCGTCATCGCTAGCCCTGCTCTCGAAGTGCTGCTCACTTCTGCATGCTTCTCGGCAGCCTCCAGAGCCAACGCCAATTCTACCGCCTCTTTGTACTTGATCTCTCTCTCCGCGAAAATCCTGGATCGCATCGCGTCGTTAGCTAGACCTGAGACGAACTGATCTCTAAGATTTTCCTCTAAGGTTGCCGTCGAGAAGTTGCACGTCGCCGCCAAGTGTTTTAAGGCCTGCAGGTACTCCGTAAGTGACTCGCCTGCGCGCTGCCTTCGCAGACGGAAAATGTGACGCTCGGCGATTTCTGACCTTTGGGGCTCTAGATGGTCTGTTAAAAGTTGCACTAGCTGGTCGTATGTTTTGTCCTCCGGAAAACTGGGCGAACACAAGTCACACATAAGCGAATAGGTCGCCTCTCCAACCGCCGTAATTAACATAGGCACTTTTAACTCGTCACTTATATCGTTCAACAATATGTATTGGTTAACGCGCCGAATATACGCGGGCCACTGTTTGGATGACAAATTAAAAGGTTCCAGTTTGCCGATAGGCATTTTGCACTTGTAATCTTAGGTATTAAATGCACTCGAATGAGGAAAAAAACCGTTATCCCGTACTCGTCGCCAGTGAGACGTCAATGAAAGGCACGGGTTAGCGACAGACTGATTTATTTAATGAAATATAGATCTACCCGCCACCATACCTAATTATGACCGTTCGTCACAGGTACTAAATAGTGACTTTCGAGTTTAAGTTACTAAAGTTTAGTAAATGCCGAGACAAGGTACCCTAGTTACGTTTCCATACAAAAGTTTCGAGCGAGTCACTAAACTTTAGTGTAAAAAAAAATGTTTTAACGCCATTTCGATGATACCATCGTGGCACACGATGCTAAATATTGTTTAATTCTGTGGTATAGCATCAATATACATATAAGTCTGTTGATTTTTAATATTATAAGTGACCTTTTTTGTTATTCTTAAAAAATGCGGTAACTATTAAATTTCTTTATGACTATGGCTTTTTCTTTCATTCAATTATCCCAAAATGCCTTAGAATATGGTAACTATGATGAGAAACGAACAGTTTTAATCTCATATTTTTATGAATTGGCTATAATTAACACTTTTGATTTTCTTCCGCCCTTGCATGTTCAACCTAGAAAATCAGAATAATTTACATGTTTTTTTAGACAATTAACCTTTACTAGGTATAATTCTTTAACTTCCAAAGATTTGATTGATACCCTTCACTATGTAACTTCGAAGTAGAAGTGTGTTTTTTGCCATTATAAACTTTAAATGCAATTTTCTCAAATTGTGCATTACGGAAGTCGCAAATTTAAAAATTTCTGTAAAAATAGTGGTTCCACCTAGAGTCATGATTCTTTTTAGTGTTGATAGAAAATTTTATCTTCTTTTTAGAACTATGCATAACTCAATACCTGCAACAAGGTACGATTCCATGTGCACGGAACGGACACAATAAATGATATAGGATATGATAGCATTTTATCAAAACGTGATGGATACCTACTTTGTCACTTATTTATCGCGTGATAAAAGCAACTATCATAGGCCCGCAGGTCTCTACCTATAGTGAGTATGGTTGTAGTATCGAAACAAATCCATAATAAACAGAGAGTAAACCATCTTTTTCTTACTCGCTGCACCACGATAAAGTTATATTTTATATCCTGTTCGGAACAGTAAATTATTATCAAGAACGTTTATTTGTTCTTTGACGTATACGCATTTCAATACGTGTATGTTTTATATGAAAATGAAAAAATGAAAATATATTTATTATAGATAAGCAATTTCAATGATATTAGCGACATAGCGTCTTACATATCTAAATTACATGAAATGCTTGTCTCTAGCATGCAGTACTTTGATCCCCGCACCAGGCGAACCTGTATCGCGGGAAATCAACAAGGTGCTTTGTCGAATTCGATTTTGCCGGTTAACATAATTATAAAATAACTCTTTAAGTTTAGTTTTAAATTACAGGACAATGATTTTATACTTACAAGTAGAATTACATATATACCATAAACGAATTGAACGTACAAATACAATGATTAATATTACATATTCCATACTATTCCAACATTAGATCTACAGAACCAGAAGTATATAATAAACATGGTAGCTATGTGAATTTCTAAAAGTTGTTTCAAATTAAAATTTTCACATATTTTCTGTCTCTTCGTAAGACAGACTTGCTAACCATTTCTTGACAAGCTGTTTAGCGTCTAGATTTGAGCTTTCTCTGATATCACAGTATTTACTGGTGATATTATAAATAGGTATAGCACGAGATAAATGGGTCGAATCGCTTTGCAAAGACAGTGCGCACCGCCGGCAATTGCACTCGATAAACTCTTCGACTTTGCATTTTTTTAATGCTCTTCTGTGCCGAAAATATTTCTGTGTTTGTCACTGACTACTTTTAGCAGATACAGTTGACGAACAGTGAGCACCTCGCATTCTTTGTACGGCAGATTCGTAGGATATCGAAAGGGTTTTTTAAGCATTGCCTTCAAGACGGCACGTTGTGCTCTTTCGACCTGAATCAAGGCACTCTTGTTCGCGCTAACCCAGGATGTAATACAGTACGTCAAAAGTGATTGGCACAGTGCGTGATTTATAGTTCTAAGCGTACTGGAGTCTGCAACCTCTCTTAATAACCTCATTACGTGGACAATACGCCTTACTATATTTGATAGTGCAGTGAGATGGGCCTTAAAGTTGAGCTTATGATCTATGTTGTTAAGCACCAGTTCAGATACGCACGGGAGGAGCGGTGCGGGGGCGGCTACAACGCGACGTCATCAACACGGCGAGCGCGGCGGGGCGACGCGGCGGCGACACTCCGCCACCACTTTTAAATCCTGTAAAACCAACAACAACTCCTCGCCTTGAACTTTGTGGAGTGCTGATGGCTGCAAGACTGTGTAATAAAATTTTAGGCTCTTTAACTCTGAAAATCAGCAGATGTAGATTCTGGTGTGACTCTACTATTGTTTTGGGGTGGTTAAGTACACCACCAACCCATCTTAAAAAATTTGTACGTAACCGTGTACATGAAATTCAAGAGAGCACTGGCAGTCACACGTGGAGCTACGTACCGTCAAAAGACAATCCGGCGGATCTTGTTTCTCGGGGGCTGAAGGCTGACCACATCAGCAGCTCATCTCTGTGGTGGTCAGGGCCGTCTTTCTTATCAGAAAATGAATCTGAGTGGCCGAAAATGCCTAACATGAACGTGAAACACGATCTACCTGAGTTGATTTCTTGTTCATTCGCGCTTGATCATAACACTGACGCTTATAACATAACTAACCTAATCAATAATACATCAAAATTAACTAAATTACAAAATATAATAGCATATTTACAAAGATTTATAAACAATTGTCGAAGTCAGAATCATAAACTAACTGGTCATCTGTCAGTTCAAGAAATTCAAAATGCATTAAATTTAATTACGCATAAAGCTCAATTAGAAATGTTTCCTGACGAATATGCTATTCTTAAAGCCGGCAAGGCACTACCTAACAAAAATCGATTGATTTCATTAACCCCATTCTTAGATCATGATAATATCATGCGAGTTGGTGGCAGGCTTGATAATTCACCTTATAGTTTTGACACAAAGCACCCCATTTTATTATGCAGTAAACATCATTTTACTAAAATTCTATTTGAACATTTTCACATCAAACTTTTACACGCCCCACCTCAACTTCTTTTAGGATCTATTAAGCAGACTTACTGGCCACTAGGCGGCACCAACCTATCAAAGAGTATTGTAAACAAATGTGTACGTTGCTTTAGATTCAAATCTGAGACAATTCAGCCCATTATGGGGCAACTACCTGCATCGCGAACTGACCTAGAGTACCCATTTTTGCATTGTTCGGTTGACTATGCGGGACCTGTGTTGATAGCAGACCGCAAGGGCAGGGGTTGCAAACTAATCAAGTCATTTTTGGCAAACTTTATCTGCAATTCGACTAAAGCCTGTCACATCGAACTTGTCACGGCTCTGTCCAGTGAAGCATATATAGCCGCTCTAAAGCGTTTCGTGTCTCGTCGTGGGAAGCCAATTACCATTACATCCGACAATGGTACAAACTTCGTTGGCGCATGTAATGAATTGGCTCAGTTTTTAGTAGAGTGTGACCTTGAAGGTCAAGTAGCCCAAGAAGGCATCGAATTTAAATTTGTACCTGCATACACTCCCCATTTCAACGGTTTGGCTGAGGCCGCCGTTCGATCTACGAAACACCATCTCAAGCGGTTGCTACAAACCACTCATTTCAATTATGAGGAAATGGCCACATGCCTCACTGAAATAGAAGCTGTTCTGAATTCTCGTCCTCTCACTCCATTTTCCACAGAACCCTCCGACTTTTCGGCTTTAACTCCCGCTCACTTTTTAATTGGACGCTCACTCATGTCTATTCCTCAGCCACAAACGCCTGATGTGAACATCAACAGACTCGAAAGATACAAGCGGATTGAGCTCATACGACAGCATTTTTGGAATCGATTCTCTATGGAATACGTCGGCTTGCTACAACAGAAGCTTAAGTGGCAAACTTCCACTAAGGAATTAAAACTTGGTTCCCTTGTTTTAATAAAGGATCGAGCTCTTCCACCTCTACTATGGTCCTTAGGACGCGTCATTCAGCTCTATCCTGGCAACGACGGCATCTCTAGAGTCGCTGAATTGAGAACAAGGAGAGGCACCATCCGTAGACCCTTTAATAACATCTGTCCCCTTCCAGATAATTGAAGTCTTCTTCTTCACACTTCAACCCGGGGAGCATGTTAAGCACCAGCTCAGATACGCACGGGAGGAGCGGTGCGGGGGTGGCTACAACGCGACGTCATCAACACGGCGAGCGCGGCGGGGCGACGCGGCGGCGACACTCGGCTTCACCTACTCCACACCGAACGGACGATTACCGATATTTAATTTATTCAGTGTTTGCCCGGGAACCTATTAATGTATTGAGACGGCTAATAAACCAGTCTTATATTATACAGTCCACTATTATTTACGTCCCGTAGGACCCTAACAATGTTGATGCCTAAGTATTTAATTATATCATCTTTACATATTTCACTACACGAACAATCGCTTCCACTCTGTTCGCATGAGTGAACCTTTAACTTCTGTATCGTTGCGGGTGGAGATGACGCTTTAGTTTTATGGAAGCACAGAAACTTTGTCTTCTTAGTATTTAAAGTTAATAAGTTAAGTTGGAGCCATTTAGCAACTATGCCTAATCCATGTTCAGTGTTTGTGACAGCCTCCTTCCAGTTTTGGCCACGGAAAATAATGGCAGTGTCATCTGCATCACAAATTATTTATGTATCTTCCAGTGGTAGATTGTGGAGGTCATTCATATATAAAATGAACAAGGTGCCAAGATGATGGGGCCAGGGCCAAAATGAACTAGCTATTGATTTAGTCAGAAGAAGGACAGCTTCTTCGGTTGATTTGCCTTTCCTGAAACCTAGTTGCCGAGTTGATAGTAGTTTGTGCTTTTCTAAGTAATTGACCAATCGATTGTTAACTAGCTTCTGTAGTATTTTGGAAAACGCACTGAGGAGTGATATAGGGCGATAGTTGCCTGGATTCCCTCTAGCGCCACCATTCAATATTGGGCAAACGGATGCTAGTTTCCAAATGTCTGGGAATTTCCCAGTAGAAAAGCTTAAATTGGAAATTGCTGCTAATGGATCAATTATATTTTTTATGAAAACATTGTTCAACTTGTCCCTACCTGGCGCCTTGTGATTATCGAGCTGAAGTATCAGAGATTCTACTTCACGAGCGTCTGTCGGATGCATAAAGAATGAACCCTTTTTACCATTTTCTTGTGCAACATACGAGTTTGCGAGGTCTTCTTCTCTAGTGTTCATTTCCGTAAGTATGTTGTCGGCTATAGACTGCCCAATACTAGAGAAGTAGTGGTTGCATTGATCCAGTGACTCTTTCTCATTGTTTGCTCCTTGTAAGGACAACAGCTCAATGGGTTCCTTGCTGGAGGGGGAGAGATGACAAATGCCTTTTATTGTTTGCCACAGTTTTTTCGGATTTCCCTTACTACCTTGTAGTTAATTTTTCTCACTTTCTAGTTTCAGTTTTCGTAGTAAGTCGTTACAAAAGTTCCTATATCGTTTGTAGGTTACTTGTGCCGTTTCATTTTCCGGTTCAGATCTCGCTGCCAAGTGAAGACGATCTCGATGACGCATGCAACGCATGAGGCCTGGAGTTATCCATGGCTTCAGGTTGAATTTCGAGCGACTCAGTTTTACTGCGCGTGTATGTTTGCTGATTACGTTTTCTAAGTGACCCATAAACTCACTCACAGCCTTGTTCACATCATCTTGATTTAATATGTTCGGCCAAGTAGTAGACTGTAGTTCCGTTTTAATAGATTCAACATCACGTTTCAAGGACAAACGTTTACAATCAGTGGACGGCTTTCCCTCTGACATCATTATACCAGCCATGACCATATTATGATCCGTAATATCAGACTTGCACACTACCCCTACAAGTTCTCTTTTAGACCCAATAATAATGTGGTCAAGACATGCTGCCTCTCTAGTAGGGCGGGTGATTGCTGGTAAAAGTCCGTGCTCTGCTGTAAGACACAAATATTCTTGACAGTCGCTAGAATTTAAAATATCAATATTAATATCACCTGTGATTAAAACTTGCTCATTAACTCCAATCTGGTTCAAAAGTAAGTCCAAAGAAGATATAACACTGTCGGTATTTCTAAATGATGGAGAGCGGTAAATTCCTAGCACTGTTATATAATCAAATATTTTGACAACAAGACAGTTTGCTTCATCAAACTCAGGTTCGATTACAGAGGCATTCCAGATTCTTTGATGTAAATAACGACTCCGCCATTCTGGTTACTATTTTTCTTGGTATAGTGTGCCGTGTACCCGGCAAAATTATGATCAGGTGTCAGAAAAGTTGTACATAATTCTAGTTCGTTAATTTCGTGGCAATAAATATTCATTTGGTCGATGTCTTCTGCAATGTCATTATGAACAATCATGATAAGTACCTATTTATTGTATTTCTTGTGATATTTTCCAGATGTAAGATTGAACTGGACTGCCACGAATTAAAGTGTATTTCGAACATATCGTTGAGGAATCGTAGGTACAAAGGTTCATAACAAGTATATGTGATTCGCAGTGTTTTCAGGTTAAAAAACATAATATTACAATATAAAGATACGATTATTCAGTAAAGAAAAGGATAAAAACTTAGACACCCATTATGTATAGATGGGAAAATATTAAATCTAAAACAAACAAATTACATGCAAAGTAAGAGACTTGCGAGTCTTGCGACAAATGTTGTTTACTCAGCTGTCTGCTCTTCCGGTGTTATACACTGTGGTTCTGTAGGAGACTGAACTTCTTCCAGACTTGCGTCTGTTGTAACCGTTGTAAGGATAAGCTTAGGTGCTCTTTGAAGGTCTTCTTTTGATTGGATATATAGCGCGGAATATCCTACGCGCTGTCGCATGTATATCGCTCCCTGGTGGCACCAACAGAACTTGTAACCCAACATGCTCGAAGTTGCTCTGGCTTCGCGAAATAACTGCCGGTTTTCCTTGGTCAATCGTTCGTTATACGATAGTATATTTTTTTCACTGGTCCAGCAACATCTAGATCCTTACTAGTTATATTACGTCGTGACTTTGAGGCCTTAATAAGTTGATCTCGCTTTCCATAACGCAACAGACGCACGACAACAGGACGCGAAAAATGTTTTTAGGAGTTACAGGGCGGCGTGGTCCCACTCGCCGCACCCAGTCTACATCGTTTTCAGTCAACTCTACTCCAATTTTACGCGCAGCTACGAGCACAATGTGCCCAAGGTTTTCATTAGTCACCTCTGGAATGCCAATGATTTCGAGCTCGTTTCTTAACTGAGCTTGCGCTTGTGTATTGTGCATTGTTTCCAGTTGTCTCACTCTGTCCTGAAGGAAAACAAACTCCTCATCCCTGTGTTCGAGACGGTTTATGCGGGTGTCAGAAATTCTCTGTGCAGTTACCAGCTCGTTGAGTCTTTCTTGACAACGGCTTCGCGATGACGTGGATTCTTCAATTTTCTTCTTTAATCGTTGGATTTCCTGCGTTAATGTTCTTACCTCGGTAACAAGCTCTTTTATATCATTTTGAGTGGAATCTGTAGACGGCTCTTTATCTTTTTTGCGCATGGTAATATTCTGGTCATCATGCGTCGCCCTAATTGGGGTTGAGCTATTGTCACCTCCTTTTTTCTGTGCGGCACTGCAGTCGGGGCATTTCCAACTTTTATTCCGGTCAGGGGTCAACGTAGAGGAATTGACGCATAAAGAGCAAAAAGATTTTTCACAGGAAGATACAGAGCAACGCAAAGCACTTGCACTGCTACAGGCCTTCAAACAACCTGCACACTTCATGTTTCTGTAAAATTATTCTGTATGTTGTACTCGCGCCGATCCTCACAGAGGTAATCCTACGTTTCCAAGCGCGCGCGCAGTCTGTTTGTGACTAATCATTAGCGAGGCACTCGCCGCGGTCGGAACACAAAACACAAGGTCACAGCGCGCACCACTTGAACACTTAAGTCAGCCGCGTACGTATCAAACTCGCGTGCAGGTTCATGCGCTTTAATATTTCTTGCGCGGCGCTACCCGTGTCGCTGCGTAAACACTTGTTTATTAATTTGCTTAGTTTTGCCAGGCGGGGCGCACTCCGCGATAAACTTTTCCCGCTACAAGTACATGCCGGTGGCCTCATGCATGGGGACTATTCAGTGGCTGCCATGCTGTGTCTCGGAACGCACGTACACGAAATTCGCGCGCACGCTCTTCCGATTTATGTACGTCGCAAGTGAACGTTCCTCATTCATCTGTTGATACCAGTGTTATATTATAATATAAAGTGTTTGAATGAGTAAAAAGACAGCGAAAAGATATTGTATCGCAGCGGGTTGTAGGAACAATGATCCCGCTTCGATTGTAGTAGATCGCATTCAATTTTTCTTTCTTAGTTTACCTTTGTGTCATTATTTATAAAAATAAAAAATGTGGTATTACCACATAAAAAAATATGAATCGATAAAAAGATTCTATACAAATATATAATAAGTAGTTACTGAATAATAATAAAAAAACATATTGCAGGTGTATCTACTTCCATATTTAACACTGGTTACTCAGATCAATTTTAATTGTTAAGTACTTATGTAATTTTGAATTGATTATTTACTGATATTTGTCAATTTAAATTCTAGTAAAATAAGTATGTCTACTACTAAATCAACAATCATAGAGGTTTTTATAATAATATTTGATATGAAGTTTGTAAAATTACTAGTAATGAATAAACGATTGAGTGATAGTTTGATAAGTAAGTATATAAAATATATAAATAATGAGTTAAAAGAAATGTATTGGAAGTGATCCCTAATAGGGATAAGTTCGCCTTTGTACATGTTTTATTTGTTACTAGCGACCCGCCCGGCTTCGCACGGCACGGCACGGTGCGTCCGTGCGTATTTTTAAAGATCGAAGCATACATAGGGGCAGACAGACAGACGAGGAAACGACTTTGTTTTATACTAGGTGTGTAGTGATGAATATATATATGAATAAATAAATAAATATCGGACAACTAAGCAAAAACAAAATGAAGCTCAAGAATTTAATTGCATGTTAAGGTAACGCATTCGTTGCATTATTTTATTATATTATACGTATTAAAATGTTTAAAAATAAAGCTAAAATGTTTTGCAGCCTGGTGGTGGATTCAATTCGTCCAAATTCTGAGATTGATTACTTTATAGTTGAATAATGAAATAATTAATATAATGTATGAAGAATATAAATATATTGCTCTCTATATTGAATGCAAGAAATAAATAGGAAATACATTTTTATTTTTAGTCGTTGACAGCCCTCGCTCTCGGCGACGCGGCAAGCGAGCCAATTCATTTTCACCGTTGGCACCCAGCTTTAACGTTCCGTTTGGCTTGCGCTGGGGACGACGACTTTAGAAGGGCCATAAATCATATTTTTTTGGCTAAAAAAAGCGGCTTTTGTAAAGATCAAAGTAGTGTGCCTTCTGTACTTGTACTATTATCTATTCTGTGGTTTTGCATAGTTACACTGTTTTTTGCAAAAAGTCACACACGCACACTTAGAACTAATGTTTTTGGCTTTATATACATATATTTCACATGGTAATTACGACAAATAACTATGGTTTGTAATTAAACTTATAAGAGTAGCAAACGGCCGGTGTTAACAGTTTAGCAGGCTGGTCAAAGATGTGATGTGATGTGATCTGTTTATATACTTAACAAATTATGTCAAGCTGTCGTGCTTGTTCGACAAACTCAATAAGCTAAAGCATTTAAAGTTGGTTAGTGTCGATCAATTTGTATTGTCTTCAGGAATCTAGCCTATTATAAAAAGAAACTGAAGATCTACGCAATCTCTCAAGTTTCGTATGAAAGTAAAAATAAAAAGACATATGCATGTTTGTTAAGTCTCATCAATCTTTATTTAAAACACGAGGTGATGTAATGAACAGACCGACACGCCAGAATATAATTAATTTACTGTAAGTACAAACCACGTGTAAATAAGATGATGTATGGAAAGAATGTGTATAACATGTGTATTGCAATATATAATAGATTACCTTGCTGACATAAAATTGCTTAATGGAACTAGTTTTAAGAATAATTTGACTGCATGGCTCTTAGAAAAATACTTTTATAAGGTTAAGGATTATTTGGATCACACATGTGACTGACATTGATTAGTTGGTTATTATTATTATATAGTATGTTATTTTCCTGTTTTAATTATCATTACTGTTTTTTTTTGTCATTTTCTAATCTTTATTATGCTCTTTCTGACATTTTCTAAATTAGATAATAATAATTTAAAATAATTTCGTCGCCCCTCTCAACTATTTGCATGCCTATTTCATGGTTGAACGCACTGAACTTTTATGTATAATATGTATATCACATTTTACTGTGTTCGAAGCAAATAAAAATCTTTGAATCTTTGAATCTTTGAATGACCACATATGTAAATCAAAATTAATAGATAGCAGAATGTAGAGTTTCATAAAATTTTACTGGGGCAGTCCTGAGAATTCCAGGAGATACACCTTAAGATATCAACAAAAAAAATTAAGGCGATGTAGTAATTAGTAACATTTAAACTACCTATAGACCAAACTGTCTATCCATCTGTCACAGGTTCAAAGCAATCGCCTTTAAATTGGGAATAGTTTCTGAAGTCTCCAAAGTTATTCCCGAACGGAAACTATGTTCGGATAGGAGCGGGAAGTATATGAGCAAAAACATTGTAGAAATTTCACGCCTTTCCGATTACTTACCTTACTTTCAAGTATACCTTTTGGGGTTATTGTTTAAATTTCCTTATATGTCTTACGAAAAAAATATGTGTAGAACGGATTTTGATCTCTTTTGGTGCAGTGATAACAGGTCCATGTATAGTCGGAATCCTTTTTTGAGGCCAAATTCGCTTCGTTCGTGGAAAATAAAATAAAGATTTCTACTATAAATTTTTAGTTCGAGCGTCAAAAATTTAGGTGTTCACTTGGACCGCACTCTAAGCTGGAGAACGCAGGTTGCCGAGGTTAGCAGGAAGGTCATGGGTTCTTTGCATGCTCTTAACAAACTTAAGCACTTTTTACCCATTAAAACCAAGACCCTGCTTGTTCAGACGTTAATTTCACCTATAATTGACTACGGTGATGTGTGTTATCCGGACCTAACCGAGGAGCTTCTGAACAAACTGGAAAGACTTCTCAACAACTGCATTCGTTTCATTTTCTGTCTCCGTAAGTATGACCACGTGTCTTTTTACCGCGCTCAGCTCGGCTGGCTTCCTATCCGTCAACGACGTGAAATGCGAATGCTTTGCACTCTCTTCTCAATTCTCAAAGACTCGAATTCTCCCGAATACCTCAAAGACTTCTTCCAGTATTATGGTTTAACTCTTAACCGTCAATTTCGCTCTTCTGGCAATCTATCTCTTTCTATCCCTCCTCACCGTACAGGTTTTATGTCCAACTCGTTTACCGTCCAAGTGGCCCGCCTCTGGAACCGCCTTCCCCTCAAGATCAAGCAAGTCCCGAACAAGTTAAATTTTAAAAAATCCTTGCGTGACCTCTTCTTTAGCAGAATGGAGAAATCTTAGCATATCTGTTTTGATTTTTAGTCCATATATATTTATATTATGTATATATAATAAATATATGTATTTATCTAAGTATTTATCTATTAAAACCTATTTAAGTTAGTTGCACCGCCCACAACTTATCTGCTTTGCCCGATGGTTGACTGGTAGAGAATGCCCTATGGCATTAAGTCCGCCTTTTGTACGATTTGTTTTTCTTTTGTGCAATAAAGATTAAATAAATAAATAAATAAATAAATTAAGACTAAACATTATAGGTACTAAATAAAGTTCTAAGCCTAAACCATGTCACATTTAATTTGCCTTCGTTCTGTTTCTTTCTGTATAATTGTATATAAAATATGATTGATAAGATTAAATATGAGAAAGTTTAAAAAAAGAACTTTGTGTGATCAGAAAATAATCGAAAATTAATTTGTTCGCCAAAATTAACGTAGAAAATATATAATGTTTCCAAGGTAAATACCGACATTTATACGAAAACCCTCACAAAGAATTTAGGAACAATGTATGTACAGCTCTTACAAAACATTGTGAAAGCGATTTGATTCTGATGTAATTTGTACCGAGACTGGAAGCAGTCCCTCATGGCCTGGTACAAAGAAAAAGCTATTAAGGCAGTTTCTTTATACGATGCAAAAAGTAAATTTATTTACTTACTAATGAAGTAAAATGTATGTTAGAATTCTTTTGAAGGATGTGTTTTCCTCCTAGCTTGGCTACGTTGGCTTATGGTTATTTTTTTTTGATGTTACAAATTCAATTGAATATGGTCATTGACTGCGTTGGTTTTTAGCACCACCATCATAGTCAGCCGATAGACATCTACTACTGGACAAAGGTCTCCCCCAAAGTTTTCCACAACGATTGCTCTTGCGCCGCCCTCATCCAATTTCTGCCCGCGATTCTAACCAGGTCTCGGTCCACCTTGTTGGGAGCCTTCCCACTCTGCGTCTTTCGGTCTGCGGTTGCCAATCAAGAACTTTTCTGCCCCAACGGCCATCGGTTTTACGAGCAATGTGCCCCGCCCACTGCCACTTAAGTTTGGCGACTGTCAGAGCTATAGGTAAGTAACCATGGTTCTCTTGCGTATCTCATCATTTCGGATTAGATCCCGCCAGGAAACTCCGAGCATAGCCCGCTCCATTAGCCTTCTTATGAGGCCCATTGTGAGCGACCACGTTTCATTGCCGATCATTTAAAGTGGCTAGTCGCCATACTCCACGAGTAATAAGTACTACAATATATTTTTTTGTATATACGTTGACCATACGATAAAATTATATAAATATAATGGAAATAAACAATGACATAAATGTTATTTCTGCGTGTTCGCGCCTGCGCGAGTTACGCGTCATCAGGCGGGCGAGGGGGTGCACCCCACCGCCAGCCACAGCGAGTCGCCGGCGCCACCGCGGCTCCTTCTATTTGCCCATGGTCTCCGGCCCACACATACGCGTCCTTCAAACCAATCTTGTACTTTTTGGAGTTTACTCGATTTTCATATATAAGCCCGGGGTATGAAAAATATGGGGTATAAAATCGAACGTATCTGCCGTGCTAATTTAAAAAGTCGTATCTCAGTATACGATCGGGGTAAAAATACGACTTCTTAATTTAGCAGGTTATGCGTTAAGCGTTATAGACTAAGATCCCGATATAAAATGACCTTCACCGAGATGTTTATTTGATGAAATGTATTTTATATTTTATTTAATATGTCAATAAATATATTGCATATGGGTTGCCTAACAAATTTTAGTCCAGGGTATGTTTAATTAATAATAAAAAAAAATGTTTTAAACATTTCACCGGTTTGATCAATATTAGATAAATTCTATACCAATCGAAAGTATGAAGCCCATAGAATATGCAAACGTTAGGTTGCCTATTCTTTTCCCGTCACAACTATCGGGTAGCCAGGTATAAACAGGTAAATCTATACCTACTAGCATTTTGCAACGGTCTGATTATTGAATTGAAATCAAATAAAATTAAAGATTATTTTATTATGAATTTATCTAATAATCAACCGGTGAAATGTTATTTTTTTTTTTTTACTAAATATACCTTGACTAAAATTTGTTAGGCAACCCATATGCAATATATTTATTGACATATTAAATTAAATATAAAATACATTTCATCAAATAAACATCTCGGTGAAGGTCGTTTTATATCGGGATCCTATACTATAGATATTTGTTTATTGGTGAATTTTGGTTGTCAGCCGATATTATACAGGGTGACCCATTTAGATCGGTCTTCCACCTGTATAAATCATTATGTGCAATAAACGTATTGAGTACATCGTCGTTCCAATGCTAAACTAACATAACTGCCATTTTGTCAAAATTGAGTTTTTGATGTAAAGCGGTAGCAAATATAATCCCGCATAATGTCACAAATTTATAGAGCTCTATCTTTTAAGGTTCCAGAGTTACAATATTGTGAATCTGAACTTTTATTTCTTTGCCCCCATGGTAAACTTACAAAATGTAGGTCAACTAACGAATCTGACATTTTCGTTAACTTTTTATGGTGATAATTATCACTTACCGGTCAGATAACCAATAGCAAATTTGCGAATCTGCCAGATTCGTTAGATTTCTACGGTGGCTATTATGATCTGCTCATATAACAATCCTATAGCAAATGTGCGAATCTGCCAGATTGGTTAGTTTACTATGGTGGCTATTACGATCTGCTCACACAAGTAGCCTTTGCAAACTTGCGAATCTGCCAGATTCGGTCATTTACTATAGTGGCGATTATAACATACCAACATCGGTAGCCTACAGACATTTACGAATGTAGCATTTTTGTTAGTTTGTCATCGTGACTTATGCTTTTGTAGAGGGTGAAACTTGAAGTAAATATGCGAATCAGGAAGTTTGGCAAATAAAAGTATTGCCAATTTATTATAAAAAATAACATTTATGCGATTTGCGTATAAACAAGGGATAAACGTATCAGAGGGAACCATATAAAACCCTAAGTTATAAAGACGTTGCAGCAAGACCGATGGAAAAACCTAAATGTGTGACAAAATTCATCCATTAAAGGGGTTAAATGAGAGGTGTAAGTTTGTATGAAGAACGTGAGATTTTTGAGTAAGAGTAAAAACATTTCGAGTATAGGTTCTTCGTCAAAAACTAAGAAAGCGGTTTCAGCATTTATAGAAAATAATTAATTAATGAGTAAGCGGAATTTTATGAGAAACGTGGCCTTCTTCAAGTAACGGGTGCATTATATTCCGTGTACATTCTCATTTAAAAAAATAGCCCTAATGGGATAGTTGGTCTTGAAAGTTTGCTAAACAATTTGAACTCGATATTTCGAACAATAATAGAGATGCATTTATTCTTATCTGTCACCGATGACACTGGAAAATAAAAATAAAAATATTTATTTGCCAAAACACACGACGTTACAAATTAGGTCATGATTAGTCAATGGAAATAATTCTCATAGCAAATCAAACTTAATACTAAGTGCGTTTGCATTTGACGCAATATGAACATTATCCAATTTGATCTTAAAAATAATAATTTTAATAATGCTTTAAAAGCAAAATGTACTATTATCTATTCTGTGGCAATACGTTGACATCATCACATTCACATGAATGAAATAGTCAAAATTGATTAATTTTAATACTGCATTTATGGTAAAATCGACATTATCAAATTAATTCTAAAAAATAACTACACATTAAGTCAAATGTATAGGAATACAATTTTAAATCTATAAATATAAATTTCTAAAGTTTCGAGAATAATAAAATAATTACTAATTCTTAATTTCGAAAGTATCCCCGGTCAGAAAGTGTAGAGTCGGACCACAATATGTAACTCTTCCAAGAAAAGGAACAGAACTGTCAATCACATAAAAACTAAGTATGGCAATATTAACCAAAGAGCAACCATCAATCTTAGTACTTCCATATTTTTATTTCAAATTTACTTACACAACTTTTATCTCGTTTGAATCTCCATAGCCCTTAGAGTAACAATGTCAATAAACGCTGAAGGTACTGTTTTGATTTACAGTATGTATACTTACTTAATACAACGCAATAAGTCCTCTTTCTCTCTCTCATCTTTTATAAATCTTTCGTAAATATTTTTGTAAATACAACACTGATCAAAACACAATTTAGCAAGTTGTTTTTTAGGGTTCCGTACCCAAAGGGTAAAAACGGGACCCTATTACTGAGACTTCGCCGTCCGTCCGTCCGTCCGTCCATCCGTCCGTCCGTCCGTCCGTCCGTCCGTCTGTCACCAGGCTGTATCTCAACAACGGTGATAGCTAGACAGTTGAAATTTTCACAGATGATGTATTTCTATTGCCGCTATAACAACAAATACTAAAAATAAAATAAAATAAATATTTAAGGGGGGCTCCCATACAACAAACTTGTTATAGATTATATATATGTATAGGTACGGAACCCTTCATGCGCGAGTCGGGCTCGCACTGGCCCAATTTTTATTTTTTTATTTATATAAAATTTGCTAGAATCGCATAGTACCTACTTTAAAGATTAGGAATGAACACAAGTGTCAAGACTAATTAGTGCCCTATCTTCAGTGATGTCTATACTATAATTGCTGAAGCAAAGACATTTGTGACATTTGATTTAAAATAGTCCACTGTGTCGCTTACCATGAGCGCGAAATTTGTTTGCATGTTTAAACCAACCTGTCAACGCGCCCTTATGGTAAGTGATAAAATGGTACCTTTTGCTCGAAACCTTCATATTTTAAAATTCGAACATTATTTCTAGGTCGAATGCGATACATTTTATACATTGAACAATAGTATAATGTTATTGGAAACAAAAATAAGTACAGATTCGCAACCCTATTTTGATAGCAAATGAAAGGAAAAGCTTGTACATTCACCATACGAAAACTACGAAAGTGGCATTTTCGTAACTTTACTTTGGCTTAACAATAAAAAATACATTTCGAACTTGCGAAAGTGGCACTTTCGTAAATTTACTATGGTGAATAATCTTATCTTTTTGTTCCTTTCTATGGAGCTGCAAAATTGCGAATGTGCCGTTAGGTTCTGTTTGCCCGTGGGATGAATGTTGTTTGTAGTAAAGTAAAAGATGTAAGTTGTTGAGTGGTTTTATTAACACTAAAAATTATTATAAAGAACGTAATATTTAAACGGTGCAAATTATAGGTATGTAAGCAATGTAAGGTCGGTTTCGCTATGTAATCACAAATATTGATAGGTATGTACAACTTGCTTGTACATGCTGCCGAACTACAAAAAAATAAAAGAAAAGAAAATTGTATACAATAAAAAAATGGGAAATCTCAATATGTGCGAAGTTCTCTGGGCATCGTAGGTGATGTGGCGACATCCACGGGAACTCGTTGCTGCACGGTGCCGGTGCTGCTCGTCGTTACCGCTTGCATTTCCAAACTGGGGTTCGCCGTGTTTGTTGATGATGGGTCATTATCGGCATGTTGTGGACGTTTTCCCTTTGTCATGATTATTTTGCGTGCTCCCTTGTAAACGAGAAGTGCGACAGCCATAGACATTAGTATGTATATAGTTGTGTACTGATGTATATCGTGGAATGAGACAGATTCGGTGTTAGCGGAATCTTGTTGTTTTTTCAACTCGTCTATCTTCTGGTGGAGCTCGTTTAGCGCTTCAGCGTGGTCTTCAGTGGCCATGATGAGTGTTGAAGCGTTATTTATGAGGTTGTTGATTTCTGGGGGTGGTGGCACATTGATCTTCATCTCGTTCTCGCTGGTTTGTATTATTGTGCTTTGAAGACTGAGATGGGCCGGTATCGTGAATGCGTCGTGTTTGAGTAGGCATCCCTGACCTAGTGTAATAAGTCCTGTGCCATTCAACTTGCTCGACGTAACACCACCTGGGCAGAAAATGCGCACTGCGCATTCCTGGCAACACGAGAATAGCCACGCGCCGCCACTGTGCAATTGTATCCATTTGTCGCTACAGGTCGTTATCGCCGTCTTACACTGTGTCAAATTACTGTTGTTTATAATTTGAGTCTCGCATGTGGCTTCGGAACCTTTTAAGTTGTACATAGGTTGTTTTAACGGGCATAATAAATGAGCTTCGTTAATTGTTAGGCATGTTTGTAGTTGATCTGGATGCATTGAGATGTACATGTCTTTTCGGAGATCGATAGCCACGTATTCTGACGTGGGTATTATAATTATGCATTTAGAGCTTCTCGGTTGTGGTATTGGGATGATGCGATGTAATTCGTATTTATCGATGTTGAGCAGTGGTAATTTGACCTCAAATATAAGAAATTCGTCGGTCAGTCTTGAGTGCACACGTAGTACCTTATATATGTTTCTCAGGCTTTGTTCGTTGCTGAAGTTAGGTAGGGACATGTCACTAGGCAGTTGACTGTTGATTACGCCAAGTTGTTTCAGCAGTTCCGTCGGGCTCAGCAAATGTATATCCACTCTCCCGTTGCGTGTATCTGTCACCATGTCTATCATTGAGTCTTGAATACGATGTAGGTTAGAAATTATGATTGCTGCGGCTAGAGTGCTGGTCGTAGCGTACATGTAGTGTTGCTGCTGATTATTCAATTGAACTGTCTTTGTCTTAAGATCTGATAAGTGTTTATTTATGAGTTGATACTGTTTGTTCATCACGTCTTCGCTTCTTTTTAGTATGTTGTATTCAGCTTCAATAACGGATGTTTGTTTTTGATATAGGGTTTTCATGTGGTTTTCGTTCTGCTGTATTAGTTGGATATCATGCTTGTATTGTTCGGCGAATCGTTCGTCTAACACCCCAAACAGAGAATTTGCGAGGTACCCGACGCCGTCGATAAGCCCTCGTTTTCGGCGGTTATCGTGATCAAGTTGAAGTAATTTGTCGTTATGTTTCAGCTCATTGATTTCGTGTTTCAGTTGAGAAGTTATTGCTAAGAAGGCGGCTTCATCAGTGCATACGCCGTTCAAGTGATTGACGTAACTCTCAATGTTGCCGAGACTCTGCTTGTAAGAACTGAGATTGTAATACACGACTATCTTCCACTCATCTTGAATAATGTTTACGTTGCCAATCTTGTCGAAGTAAACAGGTTTTGTTGCGTCTAGTGTCGTAATATTGTACAACTGTTGCACAGACGGCGAGATCAATGTCCCGAGAAAGAAAAGTGTGGCCAAGACATAGTGCGTCAATGTTTTCCTGGTTTTTGGCCTGATTTCTGGCTTGGATGCCTTGTCTTGGATGGCTGGTTTTGGATCCTCTTTCACGTGCAATGGTGCCAATTTGACGATGGGTCGTTTGAAGATGCCGTTTTTTGTTTTCACTGTTACGACACGAGTCAGCCCATCCTTTCCTGGATGTAATTCCTGGATTCTGCCGAGGAGCCACCTCGCGGGCGGAGCGTTGTCTTCTTTTAACAAAACAACTTCGTCGATCTCCACATTCCTCTTTTTCGTGTTCCATTTGCTGCGTGATTGTAATGTGTGTAGGTACTCGGAAGACCACTGATTCCAAAAGTCTTTGCGCATCTTCTCAATGAGTTGCCACCTGGTGCGCAAATCTTGAACATCTGCGCCTGTCGGGGTTGATAGTATGGAGCTACCAACCAAAAAATGTCCGGGTGTCAAGTAGTCCAAATCTTCACAGTCTTCCTTGAGTGTTGTCAAGGGCCTTGAATTAAGGCAAGCTTCGATGTCGATTAAGAGTGTGGTGAATTCTTCAAATGTGAGCTTCTGTTGCCCGATGACACGCTTTAGATGATGCTTCATTTGAGCTACAGCTGACTCCCAGAGGCCTCCAGCGCTCGGCCAAGCGGGCGCGTTAAAGTGCCATGTAATTTGTTCTGCGGCGATGTGTTCCATGAATTCAGTGTTAATGTAGTGTTTGCAGGCCTCTCTGTGTGCATTTGCCAATACCCTTGCTGTTCCAACAAAGTTGCGTCCGTTGTCCGAATACATGTGTTTTGGGGTTCCCCTCCTTCCACACATGCGTTTAAATGCGGCAATAAATGTGCTCGAGCTTAAGTCTGAAACTAGCTCGAGATGTACTGCCTTAGTTGAAAAGCAGACGAAGACTGCGATGTATCCCGTTGTGGTTTTTATTCCCCGGCCCTTGTTTGCCTTGACTTCCACTTGTCCTGTGAAATCCACTCCACAGTGCGTGAACGAACGAGATGGTGTTACTCTCGGCTCGGGCAGATCGGCCATAAACTGGTTGTTGTTACTGGAGTTGAAGCGTATACACTTAACGCATTTTCTTAGTTGCTCTGCGACTCTCCCGTACCCGCCCAAAATCCAGTAATTGTTGCGTAAATAGCCCAACGTCAATTTGGGCCCGGCGTGTAGCGTTGCTTGATGAGCTTGTTCAATCAGCATCTCGGTGACTCTGTGTCTCTTGGGTAGTATGATGGGATACTTCGAAGTTGTTCGTAGTGCTGAATGCTTAAGTCGGCCACCAACGCACAGTAATGAACGTGTGTCTAAAATTGGATTTAATTTAAGTAAGTTGCTTCTACAACCTACAGTGCCTTGTTTACGCAATCGTGCTATGTCTTCAATAAAATCCAATTGCACTGTTTGCATGATTGCTGTGTGTGCTTTCTGTATTTCTGCTGTTGTTAGGTAGTTTGTGCGCAGGGCATTGCCTTTGTTTCGAGCGTTGTGGATGAAACGTGATATCCAACATATGATTCGTATTATTCGAGTTATTGAACTGTATTTATTTATGAGATCTTTTATAATGTTTGTTTCCTGAGATGTTTGTACTGCACATGTGGGCTTTGTAGTTTTAACTTCCAGTTCCGGGCTTTCAACGATTTGTTCCTGCTGAATTGCTTCATACTTCAGCCATGTAGGTGCTTCCCACCAAATCTTGCATTTTAGTAGCTGTGATGCGGTCATCCCGCGGCTCGCCGAATCAGCAGGGTTCTGTTCTGATAAAACATGTCTCCAGCACGCCGAGGGCATGACTTCGGCTATTTTTGTCACTCGGTTAGCTACAAATGTCTTCCATCTTGCCGCATCGCCTTGTAGCCAACCCAAGACTACCATCGAATCGGTCCATCCATATACTGTTACGTCATGTCCAATGAAGTTTTGTTTCACCTTGTTCATTAGTTGGGACAGTAATAACGCGCCACAAAGTTCTAATCTCGGGATGCTGACTTGTTTCTTATATGGTGCTAATTTTGTTTTTGCAGTAACGAGCTGTACATGTGTGCCGCCACTTTTAGATATTGTTTTGCAGTAAATGACGCAGGAAAATGCTTTCTCTGAAGAATCCGAGAACCCGTGCAATTCGATGCGGTCGGTGGTATCTCCCAGCCATCGTGGAATGGCGATTCTATCTATGTTCGGCATGTCGCTTCTGAACATTTTCCATTCTCTTTGAATATTCTCTGGCAGTGTGTCATCCCAGCCGATCCCTGATTCCCAAACATTCTGGAAAATCATCTTCGCTTTGACCGTCAGTGGGGATAAAAATCCCAAAGGATCATATAGGGTTGATATGTCGGAAAGTAGTGTTCGTTTTGTAATGTTTTCGTTGATGTCGTTTTCGCGATACATTTTTTGTTGGAATGTAAACTGATCCAATTCTGGGTTCCAGCGTAATCCAAGAGCCTTGTTTGTTTGTGTGTGTTTAAAGTCGAGCATGCTCACGCTAACTTGTGATTTTGATAAATTTTCAAGTAGTCTTGGTTCATTACTGGCCCACTTTCGTAGATTAAATCCGCCATCTTGTAAAATTTGAATTAGCTGTTGCTGTGTTTGTTGTGCCAATTCGATGTCGTCTTGTCCGGCTAGTAGATCGTCGACATAGAGTTGATTGTTCAATGTTTCGCACGCCAACGGGTACTTATGCCCTTCATCTATTACGAGCTGTTTGATCGTACGCATAGATAAGTAGGCGGCGGCTTTAGTTCCATACGTTAAGGTCGAAAGTTGATAATCTTTCAATGGCTCCTTATTCGCATCGCGCCATACTATTTTCTGTAAATGCTGATCTTCCTCATGGACCATGATTTGTCTGTAGAATTTTTCGATGTCTGCAGTGTAGACGTATTTGTATTTTCTCCAGCGCAATAACAATCCCTGAAGATCTTGCTGTAAGTTTGGTCCACACAGCATCAAATCATTTAAACTCTGCCCACTGGTGGTGCGACTTGAAGCATTGAAAACAGCACGGAGTTTCGTGGTGGTGGAGTCCAGCTTGAGCACTCCATGATGAGGTAAATAATAACTAGGATTTCTAGCAATGTTGCACAGTTTCATGTGTTGTAAGTCTTTGTATTCGTTGATGAACGCTGTATATTGAGTGCGGAATAATGGATCACGTGTCATTTTTCTTTCCAGTTGGAGAAACTGGGCTACGGCTTGTGTTTTGGACGTCCCCAAGTGTTGCTCGAAGTCTTGTTTCATGGGAATCTTGACCTCATATCTTCCATTTGGTAACCGTGTTGTTGTAGATTTGTAAAGTTGTTCGCAATATTCCTCTTCGACTGTATAGGTCGACGTAGAGTTACTGCTTATTTCTTCCATCTCCCAGAAGCGTGACAGATCTTGTATATTGTTCAAAACGACGTGACAGTTGAATGTTTTTATGTTGCCAAACAAAATCCAACCGATTTTTGTTTGTTGAGCGAGAGGAGCTTGACTCGGGCCTCGAAGGATTCCATCCATGATAATATCCGAGTATACGCTGGCATCCAACAAGATGTCCACTGCCCTCGATACGTTATAGTCGGGATCCGCTAACTGAATGTTCTGTAGATGTGGCCATTGTTGCTTCGGGAAGGAGCTGCAGGGTAATTTGTTGAGAACCTTTGTCATGATTAATGCCTCAGTTGTAAATTGATGGTTGCCGTACAAGGACTCGCAGTTTATCTCTACGATACCCTTGCTCTGGTTGGTAGATGAGCCGACGCCAGAGATAGTTCCGCTGTGATGACGTCTTTGTAAGCCTAGTCTCTGAGCGGCGTTTTCCGTAATCAAACTGATTTGAGACCCCTGGTCGATAAGGCATCTCATTTGTATGTATGTTCCATCTCTAGCTTGTATATTTAGCAGTACAGTAGATAGGAGAACTTCATTATCTGGATTTGACACGTGATTCGATGATGAATTCAAGTTCGGTGACCGCATTTTGTTTTGTTGTACCGACGACGAAGGAATTGCGTCACGATGATTATACACGTCGTGCAATATTGTGTTATGTTGCCCGTTGCAAACCTTGCATCTTTTTCTAGAGTTGCATTGCTTGCCATTGTGACAGTATAGACAATTAGGGCAAACTTGTAATTGCTCAATTGTTTTTAATTTAGCTTCGGACGTCATGCCTTGAAATGTTTTGCAATGGAAAAGTATGTGGTCAATTTTGCAGAGCGGACATTTTCTGTCGTTCGTCACGTGGTACGATGTGTACTGTGGCTTTCCTTTGTTATTGTAGGGTTGCGAAAACTTAAATTCCTGTTTATTTCCAACCGCCTTCTGAATGTTGGGGGCCACAATGGTAGATCTTTTAGTTTTATTTGTCATGGGCTCCAAAGCTGCAAACTTGCCCTCCAAGAACGTCATGAGTTCGTCAAAAACTGGGAGGCCGCGCGGAGTCTTCCTGGCTTCCATGTATGATGCGTATGTCTCGGAATCCAATTTTTCAGTGATAATATGTACCAGTATGGGGTCCCAGGTTGCGGTGTCTACGCCGAGATTTTGTATGGCATGAACAGCTTCCATACTAGTGTCATAAAGACGCTTCAACTCGTAGGATGTTTGCCTTTGCACTGATGGTTGGTTCATAAATAGCTGTACATGTTTTGTGAATAATAGCTGTATATTGTTGTAGCGGTAGGAGAGTAATTCCCAACAAGTGTCGTAGTTGTCGGCAGTGATATAGAGATGTTGCACTAAGCGTTCCGCTTCGCCCTTCAACTTTCCCTTCAAGTGCTGCATTTTCTGTGTTTTCGTAAGCATGGGATTGTTATGAATGGCCTCAGTGAAGAGATCCATGAATGTGGGCCACTGTGTGTAAACGCCTGAGAAAGTTGGTATTTCAATCCTCGGGGTTGATAGCTGTTGGTGTGATGTAGAGCTTAGTCTCTTGTTTAACAGCTTTTTTGTAGCTTCGTATGTCGCTTCATGGCTCGTGTATTCTTGCTCATATGCTACGTCAGATCCCATTAATATATTGTCAATCTGCCAATGTAGGTCATCGACAGTTTTCCAGCGCTGCTGTAGCATGTGAAGTTTGTCTTCGAGCTCCCATTTTTCCGTCAACTTGTCAACGTCGATGCCTTTGATGACACGTAAAAAGGCTCGAAAGTTAGTTGCTTGTTGGTATTTCATATCGTCAGCCCTAGACGAAGTAGATCGCTCCTCTGTTGAAGCTCCGGGCTTTGACGGTGTAGCAAACCTGTTGGCGCCTGTAGTTAGGTATGTTTCCAATGTTTGTCGATGTTTCTCATAACGCTGCTTAACAGACTCGTACATCGCTGTCCCTTGAGTGGCTAGGAACGCGGAATCTGATTGGGCTAACTTCGTATGGTTTCCGGCGAACTCTCTCCAGATGTTGTCTAAGGCCTCTAACCTTTTTGCAATATAATCCTCAGTCTTCCTGCTGGCGGAATCCTTGCTGAAGTTAATGGCTGCATTGTCGATCTTGTCAGCGAGTTCCCTTTGACGAACCTTTAAATCCTCCATGACTGTCGATGCCGGCACCAGATGTATGTATGTAGGGTAACCGACACTTCCTGTTGTAACTGTTGTCCACTGTCTTCGTGGTCTTTACCTGGTCCCAAGTGCAGGGTATTGATCTGCTACGCAATTCACTGGCGAGACCCGCTTGTGGGAGACCAATGAACCACTTCACTGCACCAAAGGCCCAAATCCGGCTCGAAGGACCAAAATGAACGGGCTGTTTGCCCGTGGGATGAATGTTGTTTGTAGTAAAGTAAAAGATGTAAGTTGTTGAGTGGTTTTATTAACACTAAAAATTATTATAAAGAACGTAATATTTAAACGGTGCAAATTATAGGTACATGTAAGCAATGTAAGGTCGGTTTCGCTATGTAATCACAAATATTGATAGGTATGTACAACTTGCTTGTACAGATAGCAAATGAAAGGAAAAGCTTGTACATTCACAATACGAAAACTACGAAAGTGGCATTTTCGTAACTTTACTTTGGCTTAACAATAAAAAATACATTTCGAACTTGCGAAAGTGGCACTTTCGTAAATTTACTATGGTGAATAATCTTATCTTTTTGTTCCTTTCTATGGAGCTGCAAAATTGCGAATGTGCCTTAATTTCTAAACCCAAGTTATTAATATATATATGACACATTGATAATATAAAACATGAATTTTAAAAACATTGTGCGAAGACAGTTCTATTATAACTACAAAAACAACCGAGATTTTTTTTTTACAAAATTTTTACCAAGGTAAAATCGCTCCCCTGTAAAATTAGTTTTTTGCAGTTATGTTAGTTTAGCATTGGAACGACGATATATTTTATAACCGTTCTTAAGGCCAGACGCGCACCACGATTTTAGTCGCGCGATAATTTTGTCGCATAAATGCAAGATATGGGTTTATATGAGAGTGCGGGCACCACGACTTTCATAAGCCCATAAGTCCGCTTATTTCTGCGACAAAATTATCGCGCGACTAAAAAAAATCGTGGTGCGCGCCTGGCCTGAAGAGTAAACTCCAGTCGTGCGTCGGAGCTGACACACACACTTTTTTATATTTTTTATAACTTAATTAAATAAATTTTAACGTGGCTTCTTTTTTGATCATTTCAATAACCTTATGTACTCCCGTACACTGAGTCAATTTTGCATTGTTTTACTAACCTAAAAATTAAAAACAAAGCAGGATAAAAATAAGAAACAGAATGGACATAAGTTACAAAATCCGGGAGATATTAGCTTTAGCACGTTTCAATTATCCAAGGATCAGATAAATCCCTCAAGTAAACAAATATACTTAACGGTATTTTTACGTCTTGTCTCAGGAAACACGTTTCGAGTAATCACTTAGACTCCCAATTCATCCATCATTACAGTTCCATTTTTAAAGATTACCCACGTAGCTATATGGTTGGCTGGCACAGACTGGCATATCCTTTAGTGGGCAGTGTTCAATTGGCCGCCGCCGCCGCCGCAACTGATCGAAGCTCCTGATGATGAATCGCTTACCGATTCGAAACATGTCGAGCAATGTTCGACTTAAACGATGTGAGTTCATCCGTTTCATATGGATTTTAATAAATACAGTAGTTTTATTTTGTATGACAAATTGAATAATGTGGCTTATTATGATCACTCGACAATGCAGTGGCAGGATGAGGGTTATAAATTTTTCCTGTTCTCGCAAACAAAGTTGCGAAGCGACTAGGTAATTTAACATTTTTTTGATACGAGGAAGTAATAAAATTTACAAATTATGTGCGTCAATAATTTTTAATAAGCTGAAAGGAAAAAGATAGGTAAATACATTATCCATCAAACAAAGTTATTTTGCTACTTGGTTGTTGCGCTGTGGTTGTGATTAACTTATCGTCCAATGTTGGATAGATATATCATATAAGGCATACCAATGAAACTGAAACCGATCTGTTTTTCTCCTCCAGTATATTTTCCATTCAAAACGTTACATTAAATCAACGCTCCATTAACAGTGGTTACTTACTGACATTTTTATTGCTGTGTAATTTCATACTACGCGTTCACGACTTGAATAAAATAGGTTTCTTTTTTCAATCCCACTCAGAAGACCAAGACGCTTCATAAATTCATTGTTTCATCCAGATACCAGCATGTAGATGTCTAAGTGACAGTGAGTACCAATAGAATTTTAGAATTTTACCAACGTAGAATTTTGTTAAAATGCACTAATTATTGTGCTCGATTATGCATCCTTTTTAAACTGCGATATTTTACTACATTTATTTTGTGTTAAAAATTGTGATATTCTACTACATTTGTGATTGCGTCAGTAATGTATAATAACTGTAGGCTCCCTTCAAAATCTGAAACAAAGTTTGTAGGTTAGGTTGTTAAGAGGCCTTATTCCTTTTAAAATGCTGATTGTTTGAGACATCTTTCTCTATTATCAAACATGTTTCTTAACATATTATTGATGTTACTACCTAGAACAGGGCTATTGGGGTTTATTGATATATATTTGAAACCTATAGTTTGAATTTTTCATTGATAATTTTTGTTTCAAAAAGTACTCGAAATTGACAAAATTCACGCGATAAATTAGTTTCTTTAACTTATTTTCGACTGCACGCAATAAAAGCATGAAATAGCTACATTACTACCTAGAACTCGTGGAAAAGTATTATTCACTTCACAAATTTGGTTGAAATTATCGATATATTTGCCATAATATGAGAAAAATAAATTTTAAAAGGAATAAGGCCTCTTAAGAACTGTAAATACTTGCATATTTTTAATAAGTGAAACATTCCTAAAAGCCCATAAATCTGAAATTGAGAATTACCTAAATAAGTTTGTGAATATATTAATATTGTTTTTACAGTCTGTAGATTTTAATCTCTCTTTGATATTTAACTTAAAATTATGTGCTTCTAAGAAGAGTGAATGTTCTTTTAAATTGCGTAAACCTTTCAATGATAATATATATATACATATAATATTGTTTACAAAAATAAAAATATGTATACATATGATATTGGTTTTTCATCGTAGATTATCAGAGATTCCTTATGTCTAGGTCTTAGAATAACCACAGAATAGATAATAGTACAAGTACAGAAGGCACACTGCTTTGATCTTTACAAAAGCCGCTTTTTTTAGCCAAAAAAATATGATTTATGGCCCTTCTAAAGTCGTCGTCCTCAGCGCAAGCCAAACGGAACGTTAAAGCTGCGTGCCAACGGTGAAAATGAATTGTCTCGCTTGCCGCGTCGCCGAGAGCGAGGGCTGTCAACGACTAAAAATAAAAATGTATTTCCCATTCAATTCATTTATTTCTGGCATTCAATATAGAGAGCAATATATTTATATTCTTCATAAATTATATTTATTATTTCATTATTTAACTATAAAATAATCAATCTCAGAATTTGGACGAATTGAATCCACCACCAGGCCGCAAAACATTTTAGCTTTATTTTTAAACATTTTAATACGTATAATATAATAAAATAAATAATGCAACGAATGCGTTACCTTAACATGCAATTAAATTCTTGAGCTTAAGTTTGTTTTTGCTTAGTTGTCCGATATTTATTTATTTATTTATTCATATATATTCATCACTACATACCTAGTATAAAACAAAGTCGTTTCTTGCTGTCTGTCTGCCCCTATGTATGCTTAGATTTTTAAAAATACGCACGGCGCGTACCGTGCGAAGCCGGGGCGGGTCGCTTGTAACAAATAAAACATGTACAAAGGCGAACTTATTCCTATTAGGGATCTCTTCCAATACATTTATTGTACCTTATTATTTATATACTTTATATACTCACCTATCAAACTATCACTCAATCGTTTATTCATTATTGGTAATTTTACAAACGTGATATCAAATATTATTATAAAAACCTCTGTGATTGTTGATTTAGTAGTAGACATACTTATTTTACTAGAATTTAAATTGACAAATAGCAGCAAATAATCAATTCAAAATTACATAAGTACTTAACAATTAAAATTGTTCTGAGTATTACCAGTGTTAAATATGGAAGTAACCTGCAATATGTTTTTTTATTATTATTCAGTAACTAATTATTATATATTATGTTCATTTTCTTACCTTTCGGCATCCTTCGGACATGTTGGGAGAGCGAAAAATGCGTGATTCCAATTTCGATCATTGTTCCTACAACCCGCTGCGATACAATATCTTTTCGCTGTCTTTTTACTCATTTAAATACTATTATAATATAACACTGGTATCAACAGATGAATGCGGAACGTTCATTTGCGACGTAAATCGTGAGCGCGCGAAAATCGTGTAGATACGTGCGTTCCGAGACAGTAATGATGGGCGACTTTGAATGATACTAATTCGATTAGTCTATTATTACAATCATTCGACTTATTCGACTAATTCGAAAGTCATTCGAATATTAGTAGTTACTCAAAATCGACGCCAGCCAGTCGAGTTGACGTTGAGACAACTAACATTAACAACTAACTAATAATCCACTCGAATTAGTAAGCGCCGCGCCGAGTCGACACGATGTTTCCCGATTCGGTCCGAACAAACGTCCATTGCAAGCCGACCTCTACATTCATAGTGGATTCAATAGCAGAAGGGTCACGCTTACACTGGTCATTCGGTCGGCACTGAATTAGTATTAGTAGCGAACGAATGACCAGTATTTAGCGTGACCCTCTTGACATAAACTTTGCTATGACGGGAGAGTTGCGCTTACGGTGGACATCATTAGTTGTGGTTTCCGGAACTTATTTTAACTTTAGGTTTCATTTGTTTATTGTGTACATTTTTTTTATTTACGTTGGTTGTTGGTTGGTTTTGTTACAGTTTAGTTTTGAACATACTACTTTTCATTTCGAATATGAGGAAAGTAATCAAAAATTATAGTAGAAAAACACCTTTTTGATTACTTACTCACTACACGCGCAAATTGGTTTATTTTTTATCTGTATTTACCAATCAGCATAAGTATAATCGTATGTAGTTGCGTTTAAAAAATAATTGTCTCTTTTAGTTCTCTATTAACCTATTACGGAATAAGGTTCTTCTTAATGCATTAGTAAATTTAAGAATTAACATTTTTGTATTTCGAATTACAGTAATCTGCATGTATAAAATTACGACGTCGTATTACTTTTTTCTTTTTATTTGAACCACGTTCCAATTTATTTAATGGATTTTAATGAAAAAACTAGTTAACTATTAATTATAAAAATATAGTCTGTTGTTTTTATGCGTTTACTTTATAATCATACACACTTAAAAAAATCCTCAGTGGCTGTACAAGTTACAGCCTAACAAGTGTCGGTCCGGCCCAGAGATAGTGGCACTAAAAACAGCTTTCAGATGGCAATCATGATCATACGTCATATATTTGCATTATTTATTAAACTTCATTAGCAATTTGCCAAGGATTTCTCATTAACATTGTTTACCGGAATGCTGCTCAATCCTTAGTTCTTCTTGCGAAATAAATACTGAATCCTATTAAAAATAACTGGACTTTCATCACTGTGCTTTATTATGCAAAGAATACTTGAAATTTAAGGAATATTGAGTCCTGATTCCTCTATGTTTACTTCAGTTCAGTGACATTCACCGACTTTCAACGTCAGTTACCAAAAATTTGTCATTACCAATAAAATAAATTAGTAGGTATATAGGTACCTACCCAAAATTAAAAATCCGTAAAATGACATGGGTTGAAATTGAAAATCACCCTTTGGGGCTATAGTTCCATTGCCGTGAAGTACATTTAGATTTTCTACACCCGTGTTTTTTTCTTTTCAAATTATATAAATATACAATGACCAACTTACAGAATATGAGAAATGAAAATACATTTTCATCTTTCAATTATTTTTCAGCTGCTCTTTTTTTTCTATTAATAAGGTTGACTGGTAGAGAATGCCTCATGGCATTAAGTCCGCCTTTTGTACGATAAGTTTTCTTTTGTGCAATAAAGATTAAATAAATAAATAAATAAGGGGACTCATTCCTACCTATAAACAAATTAAGGTTTTTGAAAAAAAATCTGCCATTTACTATTACCGGTAAACAAAGCGAGTCGGCCTAGGTTAGTGTGATTCATCCATTTTAAGCACAACTCGCCCATCATAGTATAAGCATTCGCTTTTAGTGATTATTTGGTTGGTACTAGTCGCGTAGATTAGTTACTAACATTAGTAGTCGTCATTCGATTATCGACATTAGTATACTACTAATTTCAAATTCGAATTATGATATTAGTAATCGCTAATCATTCGAATCAGCAAATTAGTCGAAGTCGCGCATCACTACGAGACAGAGCGTGTCAGCCACTGAATAGTCCGCATGCATGCGGCCACCGGCATGTACTTGTAGCGGGAAACGTTAATCGCGGAGTGCGCCCCGCCTGGTATAACTGTATACAGAAACGTACACTTATGAACGTGGGCACGGTTAGATTGCTGAAAGGCCCTGCAGAGGAGACGATCTCTTTGCGGTACTGAGCCATTAATATGCCAAGATCCTTGCGAAGCATATTCTTGGACCACCACGTGCTTTCGTATGGGCCATTGATTAAATCCCGACTCTGAAACAAATAATCATCTGTATTATACATCTCCAACATTGTATCAAAAACCAATTATCTACAGGGCGGTGCACGTTTTCTTTTGATTATTATGGGCTATGATTAGGACGCCACCGATCCTTTACTAGATTTATTTTAATTGTAGACATGACAGAGACATTATTTTTAAATTATTATTTATTTGATGTGTATTTGCACACTTTTCTGGAACTAATATTGTACCGATATATTTATTCGTAACTACACTATTGTGTACTTACATTTTATTGTATTATTCAGTCATCTATCTTAATGTTTATTGTATTAATATTACGAATATCATTTTCGTTTAACGGTCATATTACAAAGAATAATATAAACTGACATGTAATTGTATTTACAAGAAATTTGTAATGGTGTGATATATAAACTAAACTAAACTATCGATCTATATATTTTGAGGCCTCGTCACGCTAAAAATGGCTGAGCAGACGTTAATTAATTATAATACAGGGCTGGTACAGATGTTATTTAAAAGGATACTTTTTTAAGCGATTACGATAAAGAAAAAATGGTTAGACAAAGTTACAAAGCGCTCCTTCTGCTGTGAAATAATAATCGCAATTAAGAGAGAAAAATGCTTGTATGCGTCTAATTAGGTACCACAAAATACGTGGACTTCGAAAATAATAAGTAACCACGCTTCGTTTGGTCCGTTGTCTGACGGCAGAATTGACACTCAATGTTGGGCGTTAAAGACACGTGGGATGCCTATAATTTATATGTTCCCGCATGCATGACCGAATAAAACCGACAGGTCTTATTTGCTTTTGGCACGTGAGGTAATGAAGTAGTTTGTAATTACATTATTACGGTGATAAATGTTTCATTGACAGATGAGAAATAGAGGATATTCTGATTTAAAAAGTACCGATGGAAACAAATATATATTTTTTATCGAATATACTAAATCAGTATGTTATGTATTTATTTATGTACCGAAAAACAAGAATATACTAAATTACTACTGAAATGTACGAAATCGAACGTCACAAAAGGGGCTCATCGCGTTTGCTTTTCCTATGCCTGTCAAAATAACATTTATAAAAAGACACTGTTTTTGCGTTAAAAATACACACATAAATTACTTTTAACATAATAACTTACAATATGCATGACATCGTTACTATGCCAACAGTACATGAACAGCTGAGACATGCCAAACACGAGATATTCCACATGCAGCACCTTTTGCATCACGCTGGTTCCGGACTGAAATAATATTTATTGTTTTAGTCATCATTGTCTAGACAACACTTGGCCCGGCCTCTTGGAAAGAATAAATAGACAACACATCTGTTGAAACTCTGATGAAGACTCATCAGGCGTTAGAAGAATGACAGGCATGACAAGAAAATATCTTTGAGAAGGAAGGCCGGACGGCCGGAGTTAGAGCGATGGAAGAAGAGCTGTTGAGGCCATGCAAGGCCCATCAAAGGTTGTAGCGCCGAAGTTCATGAGTCAATTTGTAGTTACTTATCATCTCATGTCTATCTGAAAGGAAAGAGATAGAAGCGATATTTGTCCCGTGACAAATCGTCGCTTGTAACAGTAGTACCAGAGTCCATACCGTTATTTGGTACGCGGTTACACAGAGCATGACAGAGCATACAAACATGTAGAAAAGCATGATTGGCGACAAGCAGGAGTCGAAGAGACTGGCATATCTGTAACAAATAAGCGACAATTTAGACTTATTTATTTTATTATGAAATTTTTAAGAGAAACAGGCAATATTTACTGCGTATTTGGGGGTTCAGTGGAATGGAACGGCATTTTTTTTTCAGCATACAAATAAGGATTTCGACTTAATGAGGTTCGAGTTATAGAAATTCCCCATTCCGTCGCGTCAATAAGATAACTGTGGCTGATACTAGTATTCATGAGACTAAGAAGGAAGGCCTAATCTGCCCTATTAAAGTAAAAGCGGTATCACAAAAAAAAGTCACTATTGAGTTATTTTTATAACATCATATAGCTTAAAACATTTTGCATCAGATGACCTTAAAAAATTAGCAGAAAATAAAAAGGTAATAATTTAAACCATAATTATTGGCGGGCAATTAGTCAATTTCTCTCCAATAATTATTGTTAAAACTATTACCTTTTTATTTCCTGCAAATGTTTGCTAGCGCCTACTGTTTATAAGCATAATTAAATTGCTTTAGGAGGGCAGTAATGCATATGTCCGAAGGCAGATGATATACATACCTACTGATGACGATTAAATTCTATAAACGATAAGTAAAACCGGCGTGACGCCCTTATGTTCGTTAAAGTATCAAAGTAGAGGCATTATTTGAATTACCTACGAGATTAATTTTTCAGAGCTTGATTTTTGCGCAAAACTTTAAGTCTCGACCCGACGAAGGTATAAAAAGTCGGTCAACGCAGACCACGTAAACAAACACATGTTAATGAGATATTTGCATAGAGCAGTCTCTATTAAATAACATAATCACATACAGCGTGCAGCGTCAGCTCTCAATTTTATTTTGGGATCAGGTTTTTAGGGTAGGTTGCAAATTAGATCTGTCTTGTCTCTATTTTCTATACCAATTACAACCCTTTGCTCGTGATAAAATTGAATCTTTTTATCAATGAGTAGAGTAAATATTTACTGTACTCATTAATAAAAAGACAAATATATATTTGAATACCGCTTTCAAACATTTTTATTTTACCTACAGCAAAATCAGCTACCCAATGTTTTAGTGGTGGATTAGCAGTATTAGCACTAATGGATATATTATGTGCAAGTGACGAGGCAACCAAAACAACACAATCAAATAATTGCACAGAACTTAATATCGCTGCCAAAGTCGTAAACAACCCGAATGTTAATTTGGAGTTTTGCACCTATGTAGAAGTTATGGGTTTTTCCAAGATAACTGAAATGATATTGCCTAATGTTTATATAATTCACGTAGCTACTTGTATTTAGGTAATTTACTGTATTATACAGCTAAGAAGTCAACAAAGGGGGCGATGACTGAGATACATGTCATGCTCGTGAACGGGCGCCGTTTGTAGTCGATTCATGCTAGCAAGGGCGAAAATTGGATAGGTATGGGTCAAATGCATTGTGTTTAATTCAATGAAGTGAGAAGTTCTTTCCTGTTGGTACTTGGTTGAAATTGGTGCATCTTGTTATTAACTTTGGTATCTTAGAAACTGTATGTATCGCTAGTAAAAGATGCTTAATATTTCTCTAATAAAATTGTTAGATTAGGTATTGGTATCGTAGAAGTCAAAATAAACAAGTCAGTAAAAAATATACACAAGCCGACCTCACTTGTTCAATGTATTACTGCCCAACAGCTTTGCCACTTTATAGAATACAGTATGGCCCATTATAAAAAAGAAACTTGGCAGACAGCAGAGGACAAAATGTGTAGACATGCGTTGTAGTACATACTTTTTTACAAGCCTTTATCTTGTCTGTCCAAGTGTCTAGTCAGTCTGTAAACAAATCGTGCGAGTTAAATTTTTCTACATCCCGTTCTTCAATTGAGCTGTTTTTTATGCATACGTAATAGAAACAAAATGACAACGCAGTATTATAATGACATGAATAACTGATGTAATGATGGAGCCGGATGGTGTCAAAAATATTTTGTCATTAAATCTTATCAAAAGAATAAAGTGAATAAATAGGTAGGGGAAACCGGGGCATTACAGGCACCCGGGGCAATATGAACACTCTATCTCCTTCCCCTACCAACCCGCGAACGCCGAAGGTTAGAGCTTAGACGGGCGTCAGATGGCCCCGCGACCGCGCGGTGACTGGTGATGTTGACATTCGTGCGCGTCTCCCGAAGCTAGCGACAAATTTACGTAAGTACGAATTTTGATCTAATTTTTCTATATTTTGTGTTATCTGAATCTGATAAATATTTGTGTTATTCTTTAATCAACCATAACGTTTTAATACTTAAATATCTTTAGTTTGTATATGACTCAAAGTAATTTTAATTTAAATAAAGGTTTATAGATTTCAGGGTTAGTTAGTTAAAATTATAATATTGGGGCATAATGGGCGGGGTAATAAGGGCAGGGCCCTTGCTGCCCCGCTAAAATTAATAAGTGCAATATGGGCAGTGATGGTGATGGGGCCTCTGATTTGGGATAAGTTTTAAGATAATTATAATAATCTGATAATATTTTTCTTGCAGCAGCAAACATGGTAAGATTATAAAAGGAATGCTAATCGCGGTGGTTGGGACAGTCAAAAAATGGAGTTACTGGAGTTATAAGTTAACCCTATAAAATGGAACTGGAAAAATCAAAGCCCCAAAGAAAAATGATGAAGATGTAGAGTGCCTAAATTGTGGAAATTGGTACTCTCAATCCAAAGAGGGTTGGGTATCTTGTCGCGCGTGTAAAAGCGTGGCACGTGAGCGTAGGCTCATTATTCATGTGCAGACGAAGACAACGATGATGAATCCTTATAATCTGTTCCTTCTGTGCTATATTTCAGCTTATATACTTTTTTGTTTCTTGCCCATAGTGCACCGACTCATAATGCCCCCGGTATGACCATTTTGCCCCGAGCAAGGGGCAATATGAGCAAATTGCATTTTTTGGTTTAATGTTAATGGACCACAGAAATGGTAAACTGAGCTAATTATTTTGTGTTATAATTAACGACTGTTAGTTAGTGTAATAAATTACTACTTAAGGAATTATGTATTTTACTCCATTCCCATTTTATCACGACATATCCTTAAGGGGCCCATATTGCCCCGGGTTCCCCTATCAGTACCCATAAAATTTTCCATATTTCAGTATTAGTACCTAGGTATGTCTACGTTTAATAAATTTGCGCAATACAAAGATCGAGCTCCTACGGACTTGTTATTGGCAACAGGAAAATTCCAAGGAAAGAAGCTATATTGGAATTTACTTTTTGCATTTCTGAACAGTTTAAAGTTCACTTAAACGTCTTCAGATTTATTTTATTTTATTTATTTGGGACATCAACAGCTTTATAGAACATATATAACAATGCTTATAGCTAGAACATAAAGCCAATAACAGATGTCCACAGATATGCAGTTAACGAGGCCTTGAAAAGGTAACGATATCAGATTTTAATTAGCATATAAAATTAGGTAAGGTACATACATATACACTTAAATTAAAACAAAAGAAAGCTAGCAGCCAACCCAAGTGTGTGTGTGTGTGTGTGTGTGTGTGTGTGTGTGTGTGTGTGTGTGTGTGTGTGTGTGTGTGTGTGTGTGTGTGTGTGTGTGTGTGTGTGTGTGTGTGTGTGTGTGTGTGTGTGTGTGTGTGTGTGTGTGTGTGTGTGTGTGTGTGTGTGTGTGTGTGTGTGTGTGTGTGTGTGTGTGTGTGTGTGTGTGTGTGTGTATGTGTGCGTGTGTGTGTGTGCGTGTGCGTGTGTGTGTGTTAACAGGACTAAGAAAAATAGTAGAGTTATATTAAATTTTCGACACAAAATCCACATTTATTTATAAGTCGGTTATACGTCGAATAGCAGCTTATATTTAAACTATGAATACAAAGCAGCTTATTATGTTAAGTTTGAGACTCATTACCCATTTGATGGCATCGTCGTTGAGGTTGATCAGGTCTTCGGCAGGGCCTTCAGTGTAGGAGTTAGAGGACACTTCGATGTGCTGAATAGATTTTACTTTGGCACCGCTGTAGCTTACAGGAGAAGCAGCCCAAATCCACATTACCTATATACCGGGTGTTGCCTGTAATAGGAGCAATAAATTAAAACATAGATTCTTCCCTTGAAACTGAACAACATTTGTTGAGTAACTTCTGAAAATAACGTGTATTAAATGATATTTTGTAGAATAATGTTTAGAAAAAGAAGCAATGTATTGCGAAATGTCCGATATGAGTAGAGTGACAGCTATGTCAATGCTCAGTGAATGTCAATGTTGGACGACGTACAATGAAAATACTATTTAATTTGTTTGAAATAATAAAATTCTGAAAACTGACTTTTTTTAGAGTTGCTGTACAAAATGTTGTTCAGTTTCAAGAGTAGAATCTATGTTTTAATTTATTGCTCCTATTACAGGCAACACCCGGTATATTTACTAAAAGATATTCATCTCAGTTACATCCAGATACGACAGGTAAGTAATTGCAATATCCATTTTACATAAATAAACTAGTTCAAAAAACTAGTAAGCGTAGGCATAAGTAGCCGTTAATGTACATATTAGTTTAGATTAAATACTTAATTATGTAATACCTACAGACTTACAGAGCGATGTCGTCACCTGAGTGACAAAGCTCTTTAAATAAAGAAAAAAAATGACAACTGTTTACACAACATTACGAAAACACTTACTTGACAACGTTAACATGCCTCCTGTGCACTTCTTTATTCTCTTTCTTGCTTCTCCATAAGACACAGGATTATTTTCAGTGCCAAACATAAGAGCCGAGTCTCGCCTCAATAGTTCCAACTCTCCTCTAAAAAACACCATAATCACTATGGCATTTGTATCAAAAGAAGTGATCCAACCTCCTCCATAAATGGCTGCATAGCTTTGCAAGGCGCAAGCTGCTATGTATCCCTGAATTGTGGTTTTGTCAAAAGGTACCCAAGAACTTGGATGTATGGCTCTTTTCCGCTTTTTACATTTTCTCTATATGATTGAGAAAGATAATACTTTATTACCGGCTGTACCATAACGAAAGCGACCGTAGTATACATGAGTGACCAGTAGAAGTAAGTTATTTTACGGGAATACGTCCTCATTTTTTCAATAATGGATTTGTTTATTTTGTCCTCAGTTTTTCGCTGGTTCAAGTCGGATTCCGTCACGTATTCGATAAACACACGCCATGTTTTTTGCCAAATCAAAAATGTTGACACTTTTGTGACGCTTACACAAGCCAACATTGTAATTTTCAAGTTTTCCAAAAGCATATTTATGTCTGACTTTACGAACCACACATCGATGCATTCTGTAGCCGTAAATAACATAATGGATATATGGAGAAATATATAAACATAATATTTTAATACAGCGTTTTTCGGGAGTAATAAACCCCAGAACTCTAAAGATTTAACGTTTGGGCCGAGTAAGGGTCGCTTCTGATTTTCCAATTTTCTAAATATACATATAGTTTAACATTCTGAAGTCTTCTTTGTTAGTCAAAGAGAAAATAAGGATTGTAAACTGCGAGGGCGATTTTCTGATACGCCCTTTTATACATTATTTGTTTGGCAGTGATGGGGTACTTTTTCGATGAAGCATTAATAGCATTTCATATTGCCTTAAAATAGGTTTAAGTAAATTATTTGAGGAGCTTATATCTCTTTACTGATTAAGCAAAAAAATGCATACCATACTTTTTAAGGTCATATAGTCAAACTAGGTAGGAAATAATATATGGTATTTTTTACAAATTTTATAGTATAATGTAGAGTATATTATATTATGTTACATCCCTATAACATAAAATGTGTTAAAATAACCTATGTATATGTATACTTCAAAGCCAATATTTATGAAAATGTATCATTAAAAGAAAAAAATACTTAAAATATGTTTCGCTTCATCATTTCTTTCCTTAAAGAAAGGAACTCGAGCGTATTTTCTGGTTATTAAAGTTTGGGTTTAAATTCTGCCGTGTCATACCTATCTCATGTATCTCAATAAACATAGTTTTGAGAAAAAGCAGTTTAAAGTTTTTTTCCGTAAATTGTTGATAATTGAACGATATCATGCAATTTTAAATAAAATATATTTTGATATACCCATCAGTGAAAGGCTAATGCATATTTTCATTGTTGAAAATATTTATGTATGTGTATATTAGGCGTGACAGGCTCCCCGTACTAAACCTGTCATGCAATGATCTGTATCTTAAGATACATGACTTAGGCATAATATATCACCTCCTATTCCTATACAGATAATATTTATGTCTACCTTTTAAAGTTGCTGCAGGGTATAATTGGGTTACCTTTGTTTTATCAAAATACGGTTGACAAATTATCACTTCCCAGAAAAAAAATCATAGAATTTCATTTGCCATATAATAACTTTTCGGAAATAATTGTCACGAAAACCTAATAATCCAGTGAGTAAAGGAGTTTGACCTTACAAACGATCCGGTAGTTTTGAATTTTTAATATGTTGTCTAGGATGGTTAGTCAGTGTTTAAAATGAAATACTCTCCAGTACTCTTCCAGAGGAACTAAGTTTACTGGAGGGAAGCGCCTTTAAACACAGTCTAACCAACTGGCTTTTGGAGCATTGTTTTTATAGCGTAAAGGCGTATCTCGAACATCGACACTCGAGTACTTTATATTAGAATTAGTAACTATTCGCGATGTAATTATTATTATGCCTATTATGTTAACCTTTTTATGTTTTTATTTTTTCTCAATCTTTTTTAAATTATTATTATTATTTTTCTTTTCTCAATTATTTCAATTTTAGATTGTATATTTTTTATTTTATTTTATATTGTTTTGACATTTTAAATTGACTGCAATATTTGCACGCTTGCATGCAAGCTAGATACATGTGACATAATGTACCTACTGTAGGGATACTGTGTCTAAGCAAATAAATAATTTCTGATTTCTTTCTGATTTCTGAAAAATGCACAATTCCCCCCCCCCCCCCCCCCCCCGCGACCGCCGTCATATTGAAAAAACCGGCCCTTTTCTCATATTTTTGCTCATATCTTCCTTTAGGAGCATTTTAGCTAGAAGAAAGCTTAGACAATGTTATAGACAGTTAAATTTACTATATTCCCCATTCCCCAAACAAAATTTGAAATGTAAATTATAGTAAATTTAATTCTCTATAACATTGGCCAAGCTCTGGTCTAGCTAAAATGCTCCTAAATGAAGATATAATCCAGAAGTTTGTTTTTCAGTTGGAAATTGCGATTTTTAATTTTTTTTAAATGTGCATATCTCTATAACTATCTGTTCTGGAAACAAAATATAAAATGGAAAATATAGTAAATTTAACCGTCTATAACATTGTTTAAGCTTTCTTCTAGCTAAAATGCTCCTTAAGGAAGATATGAGCAAAAATATGAAGAAAGTGCCGGTTTTTTCAATATGACGGCGGGTGCGGAGGAGGAGGAATTGTGCATTTTTCGTTTTAAACACTGACTAACCATCCTAGACAACATATTAAAAATTCAAAACTACCGACCGTTTGTAAGGTCACCCATAGTACTTTAGTCTCTATTCACCGAACTATAATGTTTCATCGACATTTTTCTAAGTTCCCGGTCCCGTTTGCTATACCCTAACCTCATTTTGTACTTTTGTCATAAGTAATGATGCATGTCATGGATGCACAGACAAGGTGGTTATCACTTTTTATCAGGTGAAGATCGTTGAATGCCATAAAATGGCGGGAAAACTGTTAGTAGGTGTAAATCAACAACTAACCTTTGTTAATAGTCAATAAGGATTAGCAAGTTAAAAACTTAACACAATAGAGGTCTTTACGTAACAAAGTTATTTCCCTTAGATTTATACTCCCAAAGGCGAGTATATACTATCAGCTCTGGAAGAATACTTAAATACATAGAAAAACCACCCGAGCACAAATATTCGAGTTCATCATACAAATATTTGCCCTACAAACCGCGCCAACCACGTCGTCAAAAAAATGTTAACAAATTATTAATTAACTAAATAAAAACTGCTTTTACTATTATTTCACCGCTAGTTAAACGTAAAAATAAACACAAATTCGTCGCCGATATAGGTTGGACCGGGGTGCAGTATGAAAGAGAGGGGTAAAGGAAGTACTGCGCGCGTGACGACCGACATGCAGGATTACGTGCAATCCAGCCATGGCTAAGTCGTGTATCTTAAGTTACCTGATATAGAATTTGCGCCTATGTGATGTAACTTAAGATACAGTATTTAAGCATAATTGGCAATGGCAAAATCATAGTTGTAACATGAGTTCTGTGACAGGTCCGTACAGAAATTGGTAAGATAATTTCAAAAACCAGTGGTATGGTCCGTAAAGGTACTCGAAAAAATACGATTTAGAGCTGTTACGCGTATCTCATGTATGTTAAGATAACGGACACGGCACAGGACATTATAGGTATGACACGGCAGGATCGTTGTACCAATATATTCGTTTTAAAGTATATTATAGTTGCTGTAAAGAGAAACAATATTTAATATATTTTGTATTCACGTAAACATCACTATTCCAATTAAAACCTAACAATCTTAACGTAGTCATTATTCAATCGCTTTGAAAACCGACGTCAAAACTTTAACTACGTGAATTGTTAAATCGCCTGATTACATGGTTTGCCGTGGGTTGGTTTTGACATTATAATTGATACTATCTAATGTATGTTTAAAAAGTTATGCAGTTGACGTTTATGTTTATGATTCCGTACCCAAGGCACAGAATACGGCACTACTGACGAATTGTACGATTTAATCCCGCCATCACCGCTTCACTATTGGACATCCAGGCAAGCCGAGGGACTTCATCCTTATGATGTTAGTTTACCACTCGCTCGCACGAAGCGATTTGCTTCATAATTTCTAATGCGAACCGCTGAGGAATAGAAGACGCTTTCATCGGGTGTATATTATCCTCAAATATTATAATTTGCAGCCTATAAGTATTGATTCCCTTGCGGGCGTCAAAATATGCAGCATAAACGGAACGCAAAATGATTGTATGTTTTGATTGCAGATACTTAGTTTAATTTTTTCTCTGTTTCAAAGGATTGTAGACCTAAGTGATTGATATTAATTTCAGCTTGATACCTCCACGTGTTCCTAAGTAAAACGTTATTGACAGACGGACAAATAGACAGACGGACTACGAAGTGATCTTAATATAAGGATTCCGTTTTTCCTCTTAGGGGACGCAACACTAAAACTGCACACTGTTGAAAATAGAACCTCCTCCTTTTTTGAAGTCGGCTAAAACAGGAGGGTTTTGATTACATATAAATAACGCCTAAATACACTACGTAAATATTTTTTATGAGCAACCATTACATTATATTAGGTACATGTGTTTAAAACCAGGCAGACGACGAAGGTCCCTCTGCATATTATTTTTTTTGCGCATTTTTAAGGGAGGTTATTTTGCATTAACTATGTAATTTTTACTCGTTGTAGATATAAACTAAGGAATTTCTAAAGAGAATTTAAATAATATAATTTTTTTAGATTTCGTTCTCCGTATCGTTTGCTGGGTGTCGTTCAGATATTACGAGGTATTAAATATCACACTAATCGACAATTTGTGAGTCTGTTTATTCGTTTGTATGTTTCTTACTTTTACACACTCAAACGGCTGGACCCATTTTTGATAAATTTGGGTATGAAGGTAGTTGACACTCTGCATTATCTAACATATGGGCAAGGGGGTTTCACTCCGCTGAAGTGGCAAATATTATGCCTACTAATTTCGGGTCACAATTGTGACCCGGCCCGCCCATCGTCCCGCCTTTATTCGGCTAGGGTCGGCACGTTCGAAGCGAAGACAACGCATCGATTACATTTTTATTATTTACATAATATTATTGTGATTTTTTATTATTTTTAACCGACTTTAAAAAGGAAGAGATTCAGTGTTCGCTATATTGAATCGTTTTGAACGTAAGTTCACCGATTATCTCCGTAAAGTGTAAATATTTTTTTTTTAATACAGTTGCTCAAAAAGTGGTACTTTTTGTGGCTGCGTAGCGTGCGAGAAGCTCAATTTCTCGAACTAGTGCTTTTTACTTTTTAGTTCCAAACTATACTTTCGAAACGCAGTAATTTTATATTAGATTTTTTACTTGGAAATTATGAAATTAAAAACGCTTACGAATACTAGGAGTATTCATTTAAAGTATTCATTAATATATAAATGACGAAAACATATTAAGAATTTGCATTTTATAGCCTACTCTGTCTTAGGTATCTATGTATGAAATATTTACTTTCCTAAAAATCGTTCTTTGATTTGGCTGAATGATACAAGCATATGCCTAGAAAAAAAAAGTTTAAAAGCAAATCAGCCCGCCCTTTTGAAATAACTTCTAACATTATTTAAACACATTAACGCATATAAATATATAATTTGGTACGAGAAGTTATAAAAAAATAATTGAAAATGAGTGATCCAAACATTGATATGACACCACCAGACATTCGTGCTAGAGCAGCAATTGCCAATGACTGTGTTATTCCAGAAAAATCTAAAAACCAATATAATGCCGTCTATGTAAAATTTATCGAGTGGAAAACCTTACATAACGCAAAGTCTTTTTCAGAGACTGTTTTGATGGCCTATTTTCAAGAGCTGTCTGAAACCTATCGGCCATCAACATTATGGTCAAAATATTCTATGTTGAAAGCTGTTATAAAGTTAAAACATGACATGATATAAAAACTTACACCAGATTGACTGCTTTCTTAAAAAGGCAAAGTGCAGGATTTCAGAGTAAAAAATCGAAGGTACTAACAGCTGAACAAATTGAGACGTTTATTAATGAAGCTCCAGATCAGCAACATCTAGCTACAAAGGTATAAACTTAAATATAAATCTAATAAAATATGTACACAATTTAAGTAAATTAACTCTTAAAATAAAGTAGGAAATTAAAAAAAATAGAATGAAATAAACAATTGTCTTACAATATATAATAAATATGTAACTTTGTTCATAGGTTGCTCTTATATTTGGAGTCTGTGGCGCATGCAGACGTGAAGAGCTCAGAAATGTATCAGTAAAAGATATAGAAACATATGGGGACATACTTCTTGTCAAAATACCAAATACAAAAAATAAAATTCCCAGGTCCTTCACTATTGACGGCCCATTTGCAGAAATAGTCAAGAAATATCAGAGTCTGCGGTCTTCTAAGGGCAAAAGTGACCGATTCTTTCAGAATTTTCAAAGAGGAAGGTGCACTGCCCAGGTAATAGGCTTAAACAAGTTTGGGAATATGCCGAGAGATATCGCTCAGTACTTAAATTTGCCTGATGCAAATCTTTACACCGGACATGCATTTAGGAGAACCTCTGCTACATTACTTGCCGACTCAGGAGCTGACATAACAACTTTGAAGAGGCATGGAGGTTGGCGGTCAAGTAATGTAGCAGAAGGATACATAGAAAACTCCATTGATAACAAATTAAAAATTGGAAAACAAATTGCAAAATCAATTAATGTAAAGTCGCAAGAGTCCACAGAATTTTCGTCATCCACATTCCAATCTGGTCTTAATGTACCTGTTAATACTGAACCTCAACCAGGACCGTCACATGCTAACAACACTTTACACCCAGCCCTGTTAACAAACCAGGACCGTCACGTGCCAACAACACTTGGATTACACATACCCCCTCTAACTTTGACCCACAGGAATTATCACAACAGCAGGAACCTGAAAATACACCATGCCTGACTAGTCAGACACTTAATTTACATGGAAGAACTCACAACATAACTATGAACTGCACTAATTGTACCATTAACTATAATTATTACTGAAAATAAAATATTTCTGATATCAACCTTGTTTTAATACAAATATATATTTTTTTTATTCTCATTTAATCACAAAAGCAAGTAATCCTTCTTAGACCTCATTTGATATAGTTGTCTTTTCGTAATGTTAAACATAATCATCATTTCTTCTAAACATGGTCATCAACGTGGCACTTGAGCAGCAGTTGTAGGTACATAGTAATTGACTGGTTGACTTCCTAGGAGCCGCTTTGAGTGAATATTATCCTTCCGCCAATTTGTTAGGGACCTGCAAAATGTTAATAATTTAGTAACATTTATAGATTTCACCAGCTTCTTGTTCAAAAAAATAACCTTAAACATAATGTGATTTAATGTTTCTTTTACCTCTAATTATCCTTGATAGTCTTCAAATATTCAAACAATTCATGATATTTTAGTTGTAAACGTGTCCTTGGTCACATGTCGCAGATCACAAATTTGGCACTAAAACTCTTGTTGCATGATCTGTTTCTGTTTGTTGATACTGTAATGTCTTGTAGTTCTGTTTTGATAATGTTAAAGGTTCTAATAAATGTCGTTTCAGTATTATAATTATCTGCATTGGGCTGTGGCAAGCTAAATATTATCCTTATAAATACTGTCAGTGTCAACTGCCAAGTGTCAATTTAGTTTCTCAACTCGAGGCCGATGGCGCTGATTCCAATAGTATGTTGTCACTGTCAGTGTCATTTGTAAAGTATGGGTTCGTTCAAAAATAACTTCGAAGCAAGCATATTTTATCGCAATGATATATTAATTTACTATTTTTTCGCAATTGCATTAAAAAACGTCGTTTACAACACGTGTGAAATGTCTTTTTACTACTCGTACCGAGTCTTGCCACTCGCTTTCAGCTCGTGGCAAGATACAATAAATAAACTAGTGGTAAAAAGACATTCTTTTCACACTAGTTGTAAAATTTACTATTTTATTAGTAAGAGAATACGGTTACTGCTACGGTTTTCCCATTGACAGTCATGATCTGATGATGGATAATTTACCTACTAGATCTCGGGACAAATTCAACGTAGACAAGTGTGGTTTTTCTGCTCACTTTACTGAACACTTACAGCCAGTATGTGGCAGTATTATAAAATTGACCTGATGATGGACCATGGAAATAGGGACTGGATCTCAAGATTGGTTCAACGCAGACATGTGCGTTTTTTACATTTCGATTCACCACAATGCACATTTAGACTCAGTATAATAAAATTGACGATGATGGATCATGGAAGTGCCTACTGGATCTCAGGACTGGTTCCACATGAGTAAAGAAACGGAACAGAGACTAAGCTTCATACAACCGCGCTGCGATAGGTGTACGTGTCCACAAACTCCACATCACGTAGGTACACGAACAAACAGATTTAGACCGCATTGCTGCGTTTAGCGCACAGGGTGCGCGCCGTGTCTTGTTCGACTTTCTTATGAATGTGAAAATTAGCGAACCAAATTAAATTCAAAATGGCGAATGGCTCTTTTTCAAAATTTCATATTGGTGCTAGGGGGCTGAAACTCGGTATCGGGGGGCATTTGGGGCTAACAAATATGAATTTGAAATTGGTGTCCCAAAATTCAGTCAAAGTCGGAAAATATCGAAACAACAAGATTTGTATGGAGTTTTTTTTTAAGGGTCCCGTATCTCGTAAACGGAAATGGATAGGGGGTGCTCGAACGAATGTCATAGGGAACCCCCACCCGAGTATAGTCGTGGAAAAAAAAATCAAAATAGTGACATTTCTTTTTTAATCTTCAAATTAGTCCTAGGGGTTTTAAACTCGGTATAGGGGGACTTTTGGGTTATACAAGTCAGAATATGAAATTGGATTTTCAAAATTCGCTCAACTTCGGAAAATATTGAACAAACAAAATGTAATAATCCCAGAACATAAAGGGCCCCTAGAAACGGGCTTATTTCTATGTATACAAATATTAAACCATATCGTCATTGATCGTCGTCGATTGAATCAATCACTGATGTCAAGTGTGCATAAAAATTAAATGTTATGTAAAACGGGTGTAAAACCAATAATATAATAAATTAAAATGCTTCATTCTACAAACTTCCAAAGGCTAAAATAAAAATTTGAAAAATGCATTTTGTATAATATAAACACATTCTCTACTTGCTCATCAAAGTGAATCAGAATACGAAAACTGCACGTGGCTGCGTTGAACCAGTCCTGAGATCTAGTAAGCACTTTCAGGATACAAAATCCAGTAAATTTTATAATACTGGATCTTAATGCTAATCAAAATGGTTCGAAAAACAAAAAACCGCACATGTTTACGTTAAACCAATCCAAAGATCCAGTAGGCACTCTTAGAGCCCATCATTATAAAGATCGCACTAGGTCCCTCTTATTTTTAACGTATTTTGTTAAAAGTAGCTTTTAAAATAATTACAAACACAGAGAAGTAGTTTCCCTTTTGCTAATGTAGGCAACCCTAGGAGTATGACACGCCCCAAAGAAGCTAGAACCAACAGCGTCGTACGTCATTAAAAATGGCCAATCAGATACGAGTAGGCTAATGCTTTTGCAAAAGCGGCAATTAACAAAAGAGTGCGGCTTCTGTAGTGTCTTTATTCTGTGATATGGGCTATTTTTTATGAAGTATGAAAAATTAAGTATTTCCGTGGGATGAGTGGGTAACAACCGCGCGGCGCAGCTAGTTTCAAATAAATGTTGAATATTGTTATTAAACTTTTAGATATTTGTTTTACAAGTAGGTAACTTTATTTATCAATTCTATACAGTTCTTTAATTTTTTGGCAAGGACCGCAATATTTCTTGTTATGAAGAATATTTTTCTTCTAAATTATTATTTATTCATTAAAGCGTTCACGGAAACAGGACATGTAAATTGCATGCTGTGACGAAGACAAAACTCATACAAAAGAGTTGTAGCCGAAACCGGCATAAGGCATTTGATGTCTTTATATAAAAACCATGGGAAATGTTTGGCTGTAGACGTAGTAGCAATTTGGAAAGATAAGGAGTCACCGTACACAAGCGTATCACGAGGGTCCTTTATCTCTCTTGACGTACTGTTCGTAGAATAGAAGTGTTAATATTTTATTATGTATATTAGATCAGCTACCTTAAAACTCTTAAAACCTTTAAATACCAAATCATGGCTGTCTGACTTATATCAGTCCTGAAATCCTGGAGCCTAAATAAATAAAAGTATCCTTATACGATGTAGACTATTACAAGTAAGTTCAAAACAAATACATAGGAGTTGTAATTGAAAGATTGTTTCCAATCAATGGGCAAGCATGGTGACCGTCACTCACTGAAAGAAAATGGGCAAAATTGCCCAGCGAGAGACCATAATGAGGATAATCGTTTTGTATTATTTTCTCTCTAGTTCACAATCCTTAACTCCATCCTAATTCACGCTCCAAAACATCCCATTTAACACAACGCGCCTTAACAACAATTTGTAAATGTACACCTTAATATATGAATGGGTCACTGAATTTCAAAATATTCCAGAAAGTTCCTTCTTAAATACAAAAATAACCCAACCTAATTTCGACCTTAAAGTAGTTTTGGCATGATGTTTTTTTGATTGGGTTGTCGCGGAAAAACGACGTTGCTCTTTTGAAATGGTATTTGGACGAGTGCCAGAGTCTAAAATCTGAAACTAAGCCGTGAAATTTTAGGCTGAGTTACACTAAGCTCAAAATCACTTGGTTCATAAGTTGATGTTGTGCTGAGCTTGGATAGCAATTTGCGGGGCTGCCTAGACATTAATTTGGGTTAGTCCGATTTGCTATTCTGCTTCGCTTACCTATAATTAAGAAAAGTATCGAAACAGGATTTTATGGTTTTGTTATACCTACTTAATTAAATCGTGGAAAAGTGAAATGATACATGATGATTTTACAATGTGAAAGCCATGTTGAAACTTGAAACGAAATCCTCTCTGGATTTTGCCATTATCGTCGGATTTATGAGGATTTATTTTTTCCATGTTAAGATATCTTTAAAATGTTTCATTTTTGTTAAAAAAACTGCACCATTCAGTATATATTAATTTGCTTCTGATATGTCTAAAGATAAATTAAATTTTAAAGTAAAACGATTTTATAGATATATATACAATCTATCTTCTTTTTGATAGCTCGGGCACGTAGTTTGTTTGCGCAGTAAAGAAAGCAAACTCGGGTTGACCAACTGGCCTGAAGGTTGTTGGAACGTCGAAGTTCTTAAAGATATGAATGAACTCAGTGTCGTTAAGTGGACAGAATGGCACTGGATAGAGAAGTCTAGCGGTTTTTACTTAGTATCAATCCAAGTACCACTTTGGGTCGCTGTCCAGTGTCCCTGTCCAATAGCAGTCAGTAAATATGAATTAACGCATGATCTAGGGATAAGAAGCCTAGAAATGCCTCTTGCAAAGATATACCACCGACCGTCACAGGGTTGCAATAGCTGGCTGTGAATGTCTTTCAGCTGAGAAAATAAATTGACGATATATATGTCGTTCGATAAGAGAACTCAGAGTCGATAACGAAATCTCACTCACCCCGTGAATACTAAGCTTCATGCTGCAGACTCAGCTATTAATAACAAAACCTCACTCCACTCTACCATTGAATACTAAGCTTCATCGGTAAGCTCTGCGGAATAATTCGATACGGTCTTAGTTTAACTTTCTCAGGTATTAATAAAAAAATCTCACCTCACCCAGTGAATAGGTACTAATAGCTTCATCAGTCGGGTCTGCGGGCTAGTCCGATACGGTCGTAGTTTTGCTATCTCAGCTATTAATATAGAAATCTCACTCACCCAGTGAATACCTACTAAGCTCCATCAGCTAGCACTGCGGGGTAGTTCACAAATCTATACCTATTTGAAACCGCATTGTTTCTGTAAACATTTATACAGCTGGCTTTGCGTCCGACAATCGAATGTTGTTATTTTTACTTGACAAAATAATAGCTTTGTTAGCTTAGGGAATTAACTACCAGTCCAATCCAATGGCTGGTGGTGAAACGTATGTTGAAATAAATATGGTGAAAGTAACTAGGAGTCTAATTTGATTGATAAAGATATACATATAGCCATCACCATGACATCGATTTTTGTTAACAAAATGACATCGAAAAGTTGTTATTTAAGGTTAAGTACATAGTACTCGTAGCTAAAGTAGAGGCTTTTTATTTTTATTTTCATTGCTCACCCTGGTAATTTACATTTATTTGTATAACATTGTCCGTTAATATTAATTTATTTATAAGAAGACTTCCAAGAAATATGATTATTTCCGAACGATGGTGACGCTTCTCTTTGTTTGAAATATTGTTTTAATGACTTAAGTAATTATGTTAATTTAATACGAAACTTTATTATGACATTGTTGCCTACGCACCAGTTAGAAGCCGTGAGCGATTTTATATGAAGAAACTTCATACTATATTAACGTGTAAAAAATAAAACATATTAATATGAATAGATACTTACTGAAAGTCAATCACCCGTTACAAAATATTGAAAAACTTGGCGCTTGTGCACAAATCATGCGAGGTTTTTTCGGCTACAATTTAACAAGTGAAGATTTAATTATAACGAAACCGAGAAAGGGTATCTACGAGGACGGTTTGATAAGTCAGTGACTTTAAGTAAAAAAAAAAACTTTTTCATAATCGAACTTTTTTATTCTAATTCTTAACTCTTTGGCTACTGGCTGTTATAATTTTTTTCTTATATTGCGAAAATTAAAAAAGAAATCGAGGCATATGTCAGATGAGAGCGGGAAATTGACGGAAAATGGAGAAAAGTGAATTTCGTGTGCTAATTAAACATTACTTTTTACGTGGCAAAACTATCAAAAAGACTGAAGACCGCTAAAAAACATACTATGGGGAATCTGCTCCATCGCATGGAATGGTACACAAGTGGTTTACAGAATTTCGTTGTAGACGTATCACCACCAATGACGCAGTACGCTCTGGAAGGCCGATTGAAGTGACCACTGATGACATGGTGAATAAAGTCCACGATATTGTTTTGGATGACCGTCGAATGAAGATACGTGAGATAGCCGAGATTTTACACATTTCATCTGAACGAGTTTTTCATATCTTACATTAAATTTTAAGTATGAAAAAACTTTCCGAAAGATGGGTGCCGCGCTTGCTGACAGCCGACCAAAAACGAATTCGCGTAAGAACTTCCGAGCAATGCTTAGCCAAATTGAAACATAATCCTAATGAATTTTTTCGTCGATTCGTGACGGTGGACGAAACATGGATTCACCATTATACGCCAGAGACGAAAAATCTGTTAAAACAGTGGACTTCTGCTAACGAACGGGCTCGAAGAAAGCGAAAACCGTTAATTCGGCTGGAAAGGTAATGGCCACTGTCTTTTGGGACAGCCAAGGGATTATTTATATCGATTACTAGGAGAAAGGTCAATCAATAACTGGCGTTTATTATGCTGCTTTGTTGGAGAAATTTAACGCAGCAGTTGTGAAAAAACGGCCACATCTGTCAAAGAAGAAAATACTGTTTCATCACGACAACGCCCCTGCACACTCGTCGGCAGTCACAACAGCCAAATTAGTAGAATTACGTTATGAAATACTGCCGCACCTACCCTATTCTCCAGATTTGGCACCGTGTGATTTCTTTTTATTCCCAAACATGAAGAAATGGCTTGGCGGGAAAAGATTTTCATCGAATGAGGAAGTCATCGCTGTAACTGAAGCCTATTTTTCAGGGTTTGACAAAAAGTATTTTTTCGAGGGGATACAAAAGCTGGAACATCGTTGGACGAAATGTATCGAATTGGAAGGAGATTATGTAGAAAAATAAAATAAAAAAATTTGAAAAAGTTTTTTTTTTTACTAAAAGTCACTGACTTATCAAACCGCCCTCGTACTCATGTGGTAGATTTTTTTCTAAGTTCGTTCGTTCGTCCCCAACGTAATCTGTCGTGAATTTTTCACGACCCCCCTCCGTATCAAACCTCGCGTGCTTTGTGCACAAGCCCTTATTGAGTTCATGAAAAATATCGAGACTATCAATGTTGATTCTCAAACCATATTATCCGCTGGGCTCTCAAAATTTAAACCACGTTTGCAAACACTTTCTCATCTTAAAGTTAGGTACGAGTACCAATTTAAAACTTACAATCTGTAAAAACAGTAAAGGCTTTACTTGGAACGAAACAATTCCTTTTCCCCTTGCCCTTGAAGAGGAATTTCAGTTTCGGCTGCCATAGAAAAATAGCATTTTTGGGGTCTCGTGCCTGAAAAGGAAAAGCGATGTTACGGTTGGCAGGCCAATAGACACTTTGAACGTGTTCAAAATGGAACGGTTCAATTAGTTAAATGCAATTATCAATGTTACTCCGTGGATCAAAGTAACTCCACTATACCGGTTAATGATTATACGTACATAAATTTCAGATTTAAGTATCACAATAAAACTGCAATAAGTCAGGTTTGAATTTCAACGTGAAACTTGAATTAAGTGCTATGAAACTGCGGTTGAAAATTACTTGGCAGGGGCACATAAAAGCGATTTCATGAGGATAATTTTTTCCAACTTTGGTATGGAACCCCACACCGTCTTGTTTTGTTTGACTGCGATAATGGTTTTCAAACTCGACATTCTAAGCGCTCAAACTTAGCGAAGATTAATTTTAAAAGGACTCGGATCCGCTTGTTTTTCTTTACTCCGTAATCCCTTTTATTCGTGTGACGCAAGATTAAGGGCTCAGCAAGGGCCCCTTAACAACTGTTACTGTTAAGCTTAAGAGTTCCTTTAACTGCTTAAAGGTCCAACGAAGATGAAAAAACCATCTAAGGTCAGGTAGGGTAACGGAAAAAAACAAAATAAATCACATTATGTGTCGGTGAATCAAATTTGGTACAAAATAAATAAATGTCGCTGCAATTACGATTATATAGAAAATATTACAAAGTGTTCCATTTTCCTCCTTGTGTTTCCCTTAATCCACCTTTTCGGAAACAAAAAATCTAAGATCAGAGGTAAATTTTGTGATTAGTGTACGAATATTGCTAGTCATAACTATTGAAATTCGTAATGTACCTAGGTATTGTTTGTAATAAAATCTTTGGTGGTAAATATTATCATACTTCTAAAATTATAAATTATCAGGTTAAATGCTACAGAATAAGGACAGTTAAGTAAAATTCGTTTTATAATTATCTAGTAAAGTGAACTATTTTGGAGGAAGATATAATATAACGAACGAAAATATCTACTTTATGCCAGTTCCTTCAAAGTATTTTTTTATGTTTCATATTGAATTCATATTGAACTTGCATGAATTAATTGATCGGAAGTTATATCACCTGTGATTGTGTGCCTTGCCTTTACAGGAATTTCACATAACATGATGCTTAATAACCTTATTTTTGGGAAAGGTGGTTATAATTGGGTCATCAGACCGAACCGAGTGTGTTCAAGTAATTAAGACAGAGCACAGAAGTTGAGAAACTATATTTATATGCCAAAGTTAAGTAGGGTCCTCAAAACTACTTAAATTAGTTAGGTGGGCAGAAACAATTTGGACCTATCTATGCGGTTCTGCAAACTTGGGTGTCTGATTGAAATGTTTGAGAGTTGGCTGACTTGAATTTCTAATTGGTAAATGAATGATAGGCTGCAGTAGGCCAACTTTACGAGGAAAGAGCTCACAGTTGGATTCAAGTGGCAGTGGGCGGGGCAATTCCTACAACAGACCGTTGGGGCCGAAATATTCTTGAGTGACAACGATCTAACGAAAGACGCTACATGCGAAGGCTCTCAATGAAAAAAGTAGACCGCCGGTATAAGTAGGATAGCAGGTGAGTAGTTCTGACAATCCAGGCTTTGTTTAACAGTTGACGTCTGCCGCACGGCGCTCCACAAAATCAGCCATCTACAATGTTACGATAGTTAAAATACAAACCAACATACCACACCTCTAATTATTTATAAGATTCTAAAATTGTATTGAATATAAATTTTCTATAGAGAGGGGTTATTATTTCAGGAAAATTAAGTGTGACGCCAGTCGTAAAATACGCGGGCGAATTAGATTTATAATACTCAGTGGGCAATTATCATCTGCGTTTTTTTAACGTAATCGGGTTAAAGTATCCTATAACCATCTTTGGATCCCTGTACCAAAATCGTCCAGTCGTTTCTAGTTCGGTGAATATAGACTAAAGTACTAGGGGTGACCTTACAAACGGTCCGGTAGATTTGAATTTTTGATATTATGTTGTCTAGGATGGTTAGTGAGTGTTTAAAATGCAAAATGCACAATTCCCTATTCCCCTCCGCGCCCGCCGCCATATTGAAGAAACCGGCACTTTCTTCAGATTTTTGCTTATATCTTCGTCTCGTTCCGGAAATTTGTCAAAGTTCTGGCTTTAGAACGCTGTAATTTAGCTAATAGTACAACGAAACCCTAAAAACCCTTCATTACTGGAGCAGGCGGAGAGGTACAAGGACCCTGCTGCTACCCCCCAAAAAATTTCAGCAGCTGGAGAGAAAATATCAGTATCCGTGTATTATGGCAGCAGAGAACAGTATTTGAACTGCCTTCGCTATAGCGACTTGGATTTTTAGGGTTTCTTTGTACCATTAACTAAATTACAGCGTTCTAAAGCCAGAACTGTGACAAATTTCCAGAAAATGCGACTTTTTACAGTTTTTTTAATGTGCATATCTCCGTAACTAACTGTCCTTGAAACAAAATTTAAAATGTAATTTATAAAAAATGTAATTCTCTTCAACATTATCTCAGCTCTTTTCTAGCTAAAATGCTCCTAAATGAAGGTATAAGCAAAAGTCTAAAAAAAATGACGGTTTTTATTATATGGCGGCGGGCGCGGAGGTGGGGGAATTGTGCATTTTGCATTTTAAACACTCACTAACCCCCTAACAACCCTTTTTTCTCTGGCCTTCGGCGTGATGAGCGCATGGTGCCGCGGGCCCTTACAAATCCTGCATCGCGCTATTAAGATTTTTCCTAAAATAATGACCCCTCCATAGAAAACTGATTTTCAATACAATTTTAGTTAGAATCAATATTCAACAGGAATATCAATATACGTCTACTGTATCTTGCTTCATCGTGATAAGGTAACTATTTCCTTAATTTGGTTACGCCAATCACTGCGAATTGGAAGCAGCCAAATTGATAATGACTATTGTATTATGTTCTAAGAACCTTGGAGGGTAGAGACAACGCAATTCAATGCCGCTGGTATTTCCATCCTAATTATTGGGAATACATTGATTAATCAAATTAGGTACCATTGGAAGTTCAAAGTGGGTATAATTGAAAGACGACTTGATTTGTGACAAAATATCACAAAACAGTCGTCTACTACCCATAACACAAGCTTTCTTGGCTTTATTTGTGACTAGATCGATTTGTGTGTGGTTGTCTGATATTTATTTATTTAACAGTAGAATTTAGAGGATTAAACATTCTGGAAAAAACTGGGACTTAATTCAATTGATGTCGACTTTTTCTTTCCTGCACATTTATAATAAGTAACCTTCATTGCGCGATATATAATAAAGAATCTATCACTTCCGATGCTTTAACACCAGGATTGGCGGATTTTTAGTAGAACTTCCGTCTCTGTTTATGCCTGTATTATCATGCTATTAACGCGACCATCAAAAGCCTGCAACCAACCTGATCGTTGGTTGTCTCGGTCAAGGTGACGTTGAGAGACCTTCCAAATTCTAGATGGTTCTAATCTGGAGCAGATATTCAAACGGCTCGTAGACAATAGGTCCAACTTTACTCTTCGTCAATTTCATATCCGGTGGACCCCATATTAACCGGTTCGATGCTTGTCGATATCCGGATTATCCTTATTTGGGGGATGACACTAACAAGGGTAGCGTTTTCTGCCCTGTCGCCGACGATTTTGGGGGTTAATTTTTAATGGCCTCTTATATCTTTGGCGGGTGAATTCCGGAACGTACCCTGAAACGTACGTATACATACATAGAGGACATTAATTATTGACGTATATGTAAGTACGTTGATTAGAGACAGTTTTACTCCAAGCGGTGAGACATCCGGAATAATTATTTCAACTACGTATATCAATATCAACTGGTTTAACGGGACGTATTTTTTTATTTGTCTTGTACCTAAGTTGGTGTAATCAGAACCATTCTAAAATAGCCCTGGAATTAACTCGTTTTTATTTTTACTTATTTTTTACCAAATTTACAATTTTTGAACAGTCTACATTCCCTATCTCTTCGTTAACAAAATCTGATATCTTCTTAAAAAATTACATTAGAGTCGTTATATTGAATGCAAAACCATGGGAAATATAGGACAAATATTTGTCAAAGAGAATATAAATATAACTTACATATTTATATTCATCATATTTATATTCATCATAGCATCAGCTGTTTTAAAATTAAAGAAATTAATTGTAATCGCATAGTAATACATTTAAATGTATCACTAAACAACTTAAAATTTGTATAAGAAGTCAGGTGCAACGAGTTCTGGAAAAAAAACAACTGGTTACAGCGTAGTAGTAACCTTTGCTTGCAAGCAACTGTCAACGGACGGACGTTTGAATTTGGATTTAAACCAGGGGAGTATATTGTTCAATTATATTTCTATCTCACGATTATTCTCATTGTATTGAGACACTACATATATATTTCACATAGCTCACTGTTACGGCCGTGAGCAACGTCCACATAAATACACTGGCGCCGTGCGATTTTTCTCTTTGCTTGACGATTATTAGTGGAAGCAGAGTTGAGAATAGCCACTCTTGCCACTGACATTATCCTACACGAATACACTGCACACCGTTTTCGGCTCAAAACTAGCAACAATAATAATAAAAAAAAACTATTCTCACTTATCGGAAATACTCAGTTACTTTTTATCTTTCAGAATACGTTTGAGCGACAATGAGCACTAAATCTGGCATAATTTCACGCAAGGCGACTGCACGACAACTAGAGATGCAACTAAAGGCTGCTCACAAGGATTTGCAGGCATCTAAGGCCTTTAGTGATCAACTGCTGCAGGAAAGTTCTGATAATGAAGTAGAATTACAGAAAATCATCAACATCAACACATCACTGAAATCCCAGCTGGTGGATAATGATATTAAATTAGATGAAGCCGAGGGTGAGGTGTCACGACTGCGTCTATTACTGGACTCATTCAACCAGTGCGCCTCTACACATGAAGTGGCATTGCAACGCATCAAACACCTTGAAGAGGAACTTGGTGCCAAAATAGACGAATTAAATTACTTAAGGAAAGAATATGTAAAGCATAATCCACCGTCCACTCAAAATATTTACCAAGAGATTATTGGCGTTGAAAATTCCAAGGATTGTAAAAAATATGTATTTTTTAATAGTAGTACTAAGTTGAAAAGATATGTTAAGATAAATAGATATATAAAGAGGACTCAAAAACTCATTCAAAGCCAGGCAGTAAAGAAAAATTACTTCAAACAGAAATTAGAATTGTCGGTCATGAAAGACAGAGTGAAGCAATGTAACATTCAACTAGAAAATTATGATTTAGACATACAAAAATTGCATGCTGAAATTAGTAAATTACAGAGTAAATTGGAAATGACATCATTCATGTATAGATCTTCAGAAAGAGAGATCAAGGAGCATGTCCTGGCTTTTGACCAGCTATTGAAGGAGAGTAAAAGTAACGAGGAGCGTTTTAATTCATTAATGAACAGTAATTATTGTAACTGTGGCCATATCCCACCAGCATCCTCAATAAACAGTCATCAAGCGGAGGAGGTGCCCCTTGGTATTTTTGAGTCCGCCCGTCCTGTGCTTAATGTGCAATCACCTAGTCATGTAAGTAGAACAGTTGTGTACTCAGACCAGATTGGCTCAGGAATGGGTTCAATGAATAACAAACTCAGTCAAAAAGTGTCAAATTTCTGTTATCCTAACATAAGTATGAGTAAATTTTGTCAATATCTTTCAAAGGGAAGCTTTGATGACAGGACTACATTAGTCATTATGGTAGGAAGTAGTCATAATGTAGATAAGTCTAGTATAGATAAATTAATATCAACAATAAATGATATTGAAATATCTGGCATAGGTAAAATCATACTGTGTGCACTACCATACTCACAGAATATGCCATATTACTATAACAATAGAATAGCACACCTTAACTCCATATTATACAATGCTATATGTTTCAATAAAAAGGTGCATTTCTTTGACATAAATAAATTTATCAAGCGCTTCAAATTGACCTCTGAAAAGATAACTATGCCTAAGAAATGTATTCTTACACTAGTGGATCTTTTAGCTTTTAACATAGAGCCAAATAGATTTTATACCTCAGTTAGTGGGCTCAAGCATGTCTGCAGTGGCAATACACCTTTGTCACATTTAAACTAGATTGTAAGACAGCGGAAACATCTCTGAATATTAACATTGTTCACCAGAATATTCAGGGTTTTTCCAGCAAGGAATTAGAAATAGGCTTATTTTTAGATAATAAGAATATTCAAGTTAAGTGTATTACTGAGCATTGGCTGAGACAAGAACAGTTGATTTTTGATTTTGTTAATTTTAAATTAGTGAGCTGTTTTACTAGAAAATTTTCCATTCATGGTGGTTCTCTTATTATTGTTAAAAATTCCTTAAAATCCAAAGAACGAGAAGATATTGTTAATTTTTCAATAGAACGAGTCATAGAAATTGCTTGTGTAGAATTAGAGAATTATGTAATTATATGTGTTTACCGACCACCGGCAACTGATTTTCATTCATTTGAATCATCTATGGAAAATGTTTTAAAAATAGCATGTAAAGGTAAAAAACATGTTATAGTTTGTGGAGACTTTAATGTTAATTTACTTGAAATGACCAGTGATACTGTTAAGCTGTTAAGTTTGTTCAAATCTTTTCATTTGGTCAATATGTTCCTGGAGCCTACCCGGGTAGGTGTAACTAGTAAAACCTGTTTAGATAATATTTTTTGTGATTGTGATTACTTAGAAAAGGAAATATTTAAGTGTTTTAATTCAGATCATAGAGGGCAGAAAGCTTCTTTTCCTAACACTTTACAGGAAACACTACAACCACAAACTATAACATGCAGACCCATAACTAGTTATCGTTTGGAATCATTCAAAAATGAAATTCATAATGATCTTTGTATGTTACCTCTTTCATGTAATGACTTAAATAGTACTTACAAAGATTTATTTGGCATAATAATGGATCAATTTAATACACATTTCAAAAAGAAAACTATTTCTGGGTCGACTACAAAAACAAAGTTTAGTGAATGGGCTACTGTAGGTATTCATAGAAGCAGAACCAGGCTTTATGAACTGTATGCAGAGAAGGAAGTGAACAAGGACGCAGATTTTTTAAACTATGTTAAGAACTATTCAAAATTGTTTAAGCAAGTGTGCATAGCCGCAAAAGCAAATTATATTAGTTCTAAAGTCAAAATGTCGGACAACAAAGTAAAAACTATTTGGAATGTTATTAACAGAGAAACTGGTAAATCTAAAACTCGCAATTGCCAAGTCAACATTGTCAGAGAAAACGGGCAGACTATGTCAAATCATGATGTTGCCTCGGCATTCGAGGATTATTTTTCCAACATTGCAGTTAATACCACAAAATGTTTAAAATCATCTGCATCCGAAGCCCATACCTTACTTTGTGCTAATTGTAAGAAATGTGATGTTGAGTTTCAATTTAGTCCAGTAAATACAGTAGATGTTATTAAAACATTTAAATCACTCAATTTAAAGAAAACAGAGGATTTATGGGGAGCATCAGTAAAAATAATTAATCATATCATAGATTCAATTGCGCCTTACCTAGCTTTGATTTACAATAGTTGCATAGCAGAGGGAGTTTTCCCAAATCTTATGAAAATTAGTAAAGTCATACCTCTTTTTAAATCGGGTGATTTGAGTGATCTGACTAATTTCCGTCCGATATCTATACTACCTGTTTTAAGTAAAGTTTTCGAAAAATTAATGTTGAAAGATCTACTAGGACACTTCAATAGAAATAAATTACTCTCTAGTAAACAGTTCGGTTTCACAAGGGGACGTTCCACGACTGATGCAGCATCTGTACTTATTAAACACATTTATGACAGCTGGGAGGAATCTTGTGATGCAATTGGGATCTTCTGCGACCTTTCTAAGGCATTCGACTGCGTTCATCCTGGAACACTCATTTTGAAATTAGAACATTATGGTCTGTCTTCAAATGCTTTAAGCCTTATGTCTTCATATCTCAGTGATAGAATGCAAACAGTGGATGTAAATGGAACCCAGTCCAATGGAGCTATAGTTAAGCTAGGAGTGCCACAGGGCTCTATTTTAGGTCCATTTCTATTTTTGGTTTATATAAATGACTTACCATCTATAGTAGATAATCTTTGTAATATAGTACTATTTGCTGACGATACATCATTAATTTTCAAGGTTCACCGGAAATCAACCGACTATGCGGAAATTAATGGCACACTAGAGAAAGTACTTAACTGGTTTACTACTAATAATCTTCTATTAAATGCCAAGAAGACTAAATGTGTTAGATTTGCTTTACCGAATGTTACGGCGGTAGATTCTACTATATTACTAAATGGTGAATGTTTAGAAATAGTGAATAAGGCATTATTCTTAGGTATAACATTGGACAGTAATTTGCAATGGAGTCCACATATAGCAGTGCTTGCAGGTAAATTAAGTTCAGCGGCGTACGCCGTTAGGAAAATCAGACAATTGAGTAATGTTGATACAGCTCGCTTAGTTTATCATAGTTATTTTCATAGTGTCATGTCATATGGTATTCTGGTTTGGGGCAAAGCAGCTGACATTCAGACTATATTTGTGCTACAAAAAAGAGCAATTCGTTCGATATATAACCTAAATTCTCGTGACTCCTTAAGAGACATTTTCAAAGATATAAACATCTTAACTGTAGCGTCCCAATATATTTATGAGAGTATTATGTATGTTATTAGAAACCTAGATTCATTTACAAAAAATTCCGATGTCCACAGTTTTAACACTAGAAATAAAAATAAAATTGCTATTAGAAAGTTTCGTGTTCGTAAAGTAAGTAAATCATTTTTAGGCCAATGTATTCATTTTTATAACAAGTTACCTGATCATGTTTTAAAATTAGCCTTTCCATCTCTCAAAAATTATTTAAAAAAATCTCTAATGTCAAAAGCATATTATACAGTAGAGGACTATCTGACAGACAAAAATGCATGGCCTGAACCAGAAACCGCGTAGCTGACTCCTTCTTAGATTGTACCTAACTAGTTTAAGGGACACAGTTCTAATAAGAAAGCATATCAAACGTACATAAATTGTGATAAACCGTCTGGCTTTCTTGTAGTTTCTATTTTATTCTTACACTTTTCCTTACTTATGTCTTAAAATACACTTTTAATATGTTTTCTTGTAGAACTACGTATAGTTAAGTTCATATCATTGTAATAGTTAAGTACTTATGCTTTTTGAAAAAATGACTGACTGTTGAGTTTCTTTCGGCGTTTCTTCTCAACAGTGGTCTCCTCTTGTGAAATGCCGGTAGACTCAGACATGTAAAAGTGCCCTTGTGGCCTACTTGCAGAATAAAGTTCATTATTTCATTATTTCATTATTTAGTCGCTATCGGGTCCAGTGCACCCATATTATAACAAATTTTACATTCGTAAATGGTGGCTACTTGGTCTATCAGGCCCATTCATTAATTTTGCACGTACCTATAGAATAGAATAGAATAGAATCATTTATTGCATATCACATTTCAAACATAGAAGGTGTTAAAAATAAGACAATAGGTATACATGTGACGCCCTGCAAGGGCATAGCAATGTCAAAGGGCATAAATTATTAATATTTTACACATTAACATTATTTAAAATAAAAATTAATCGCACGCAAACTTTAACTAATCATTTGCTATAAAACATCGTTAAATATTCATTTAGACTGTGAAAACATTTGTATACTAAAAACAACCTTAACTGTTTGTTAAACAGTCGTGGGTTTTCCAGATTTTTTATTGAGTTCGGAAGGCGGCTATAAATTTTAATAGCCATGTGGTGGGGGTTACACGAGACGAGTTTTAGTTTTGAGAAGGGCATTTTAAGCTGATTTTGACCACGTTCATTTCTTTTAATTTTAGTTATTATATTCGGTGAGTATAGATTTATATGCTTTCTGACGAACTTTTAACTTTACATGATTCGTATATATACATTGAAATGACTGTTAGTATTTAATGTTTTATGAAGTGAGGTTTGCATGATACCATTTGGTCTATACTTAGATTGTATCACTTATATAAAAGCGCTGCGCGCCGACTAACTGTTTTTGCGATGATTTGGTGCCAAAGACATTCATTGGAAGGTACGTACTATGAGAGGCAACGTCGTGTGGCGCAATGTGGAGAAGTTAGTAGTTACATTGTAGCGTAAGCAGCTGGGTCTTGTAGACCCATTAGCGACTACTCAAGTATATCAACACTTACAGTAATAACTAGGCCTCGATTTGATTTGTTTCTAATGACATCTGTCCACACTATTACCACAATATATTTACTTCAGATTAAACAAAAACATATAAGCGTATATACATCGTCCAAATGGCTCAGTGTCCATGTCAATAAAATCAGACGTCTGTTTATTAAATATATGTGACAGTCTAATTTGGACACAATGGGACCTAATAAAATAACATCATGCGACAATACGTTGATTCCTCAGTCTTTGCTAATAACCCAATCATTTCTAACAATGAGATAATAATTAGACATAGACATCGCACTCAATGTAATAGGCATCAATTTATTATAATTCCTCGTTGATTGTAATTATAGTTTCAGAAACACACACATACACGAGATGTGTTTCATAATATCGAACAAAAGTGAATTGTAATATCATATAAATATTATTTGAGTACCGGGGCAATTGATATTTGAAAATGTGTTGTGTTATCAGATATAAGCTTCTATTAATTATAAATATAGCGTGCAAAATCAAATGGGTTAAGTACGTAAACTTGACAGGACTTATCCTGTCAAGTTTAAGTACATATATACTTAAAATATTTTTTTAGGGTTACGTGCCTCACTCGGTAAAAACTTACCTAACCCTTATAGAATCATTTTATTGTTTGTCTGTCTGTATATATAAGTTGATTAAAATATAATTATTAAGTTCATTTTATTGTTCCTCATATTTGTTTTGGGGGAGATCGAAAAGTTTTATGGGCAGCTATACACCTCGGTTACTAAACCTGTTAGTAGCTCAGCCGCAGATCCAAGAGCTAAGCTGACCCGACACTTTACCGAAGATATCCCGGACATCAGCCTATATGAGATTAGGATGGCTCTCAAACAGCTTCGGAACAACAAGGCACCGGGTGATGACGGAATCACCTCAGAGATTCTGAATGCGGGTGGAACACCGATACTGAAAGCCCTTCAGAAACTCTTCAACTCCGTCTTGCTCGAGGGAATGACGCCAGAGGCATGGAACAGAGGTGTGGTGGTGCTCTTCTTCAAGAAAGGGGATAATACCTTGTTGAAGAATTACAGACCCATCTCGCTTCTGAGCCATGTCTACAAGTTGTTTTCGAGGGTCATCACGAATCGTCTCGCGCGTAGGTTCGATGACTTCCAGCCTCCCGAACAAGCAGGATTCCGAAAAGGCTTTAGTACCATAGACCACATCCATACGCTGCGACAAGTTATACAGAAGACCGAAGAGTATAACTTGCCACTATGCTTGGCGTTTGTGGACTATGAGAAGGCCTTCGATTCGATCGAGACTTGGGCAGTGCTACAGTCTCTCCAGCGGTGCCATATTGACTATCGGTACATCGAGGTGCTGAAGTGTTTATATAAAAACGCCACCATGTCGGTTCGAGTACAGGAGCAGAGCACGAAAGCTATTCCTCTGCAGCGAGGCGTAAGGCAAGGAGACGTTATCTCTCCGAAACTGTTCACCGCCGCATTGGAAGATGCTTTTAATTTCCTGGAATGGGAAGGATTCGGCATCAACATTAATGGCGAATACATTACTCACCTTCGGTTTGCCGACGATATTGTGGTCATGGCAGAATCGCTGGAGGACCTCGGCACAATGCTCGATGGCCTTAATAGAGTTTCCCAACAGGTAGGTCTTCGGATGAACATGGACAAAACAAAGGTAATGTCGAATGCCCATGTTGCACCCTACCCAGTAACGGTTGGGAGCTCTACCCTCGAAATTGTTGACAAATATGTTTACCTGGGACAAGTGATCCAGTTGGGTAGGTCCAATTTTGAGAGGGAGGTCAATCGACGAATCCAACTCGGCTGGGCAGCGTTCGGGAAACTACAAAATATCTTCTCGTCCAAAATACCTCAATGCCTAAAGACGAAAGTCTTCAATCAATGTGTGTTACCAGTGATGACATATGGAACAGAAACGTGGCCTCTTACTGTGGGCCTTATAAGGAAGCTCAAAGTTGCACAGCGCGCTATGGAGAGGGCTATGCTCGGTGTTTCTTTGCGAGATCAAATCAGAAATGAGGAGATCCGTGAACGAACAAAAGTCGCTGATATAGCCCGACGGATTTGCAAGCTGAAGTGGCAGTGGGCGGGGCACATAGCAAGTAGAACTGACGGCCGATGGGGCAGTAAGGTTCTCGAATGGAGGCCACGCACCGGCAAGCGCAGCGTAGGACGTCCACCCACAAGGTGGACAGACGACCTGGTAAAGGTTGCAGGAAGCCGCTGGATGCAGGTCGCTTCCAACCGGCCGATCTGGAAGTCACTGGGGGAGGCCTATGTTCAGCAGTGGACGTCCTGTGGCTGAAATGATGATGATGATGATGATCATATTTGATATTAATGCGGGATTAAACGAGGACTAAATTCAAAATTTCTAATGGCGTTGGTCTAAGACCTCATTCCAAGTAACCATTTCACTAATTTGTCATTTTTAGGGTTAAAACGGGACCCTATTACTACGACTCCGCTGTCCGTCAGTCAGGCTATTCGTAATTAATTAATTATCACGCAATTGGAGACATAGTAAATCCTCGTCGAATTGGTGCTTTGAATCCTAATTCAAACTTTGTATTGGCTATACTATAACACAACCATACGGTCCCATCTGAACTCCATTAAATTGTTTTAACAAGTTGCCACTTAATACCCCGACCGAGGAATAGGGCTTATTTTAACCAAACCCAACATGTCACTTTGACCGCTTTCTATCTGATGAGATTCTGAGGCAAATCACTAAAATTATACAATGTTTAATGTCAGCATCTAATAACTATGTATACATATACCGATGACACAGATCCTACAGCCTTGCGACTTACGTTATATTGAAAATTTAAGTTAGCTCAAAGATTGATTCGCCCGTTCGAGCGACATTGAGTTATGTTATGTTTCCCGAATTAAATTGAAAATGTTATTATTGAAACAGTGACTCCAGAACATTTGATCCATCAACCCGTATGTTGTGGTCGAGAAACAATTCGCTCCGGAAATTCAAAAAATAGCGTCCCCCACCCCTCTAACTTTTTAACCACGGGTCCAAAAATTGTGAAAAAATTCATGACAATGAGCCCTTATAAGTACTTTCAATGAAAACTACGAGTATATTGAACAAAATCGGTCGAGCCGTTTTTGAGTTATCGCAAAATTTTATAGTTTTCTTTAAAATGACGTAAGTGCCGCGCGGTGTCCTTATACTTCGAACATTACACATATTAGTTAAGTGCCATACTGCATTAAAACATTCCGCTCAATCTGGCGCGTATAATCGATAACTTCCAGAAGGTAATAAGTAAGTACAGTTACTTTGGCGTTTACGACCTTTTTATAGAGCTAGAAATCTTTTTCTCATATTTTTTTTCACGAAACTTGATAGGTCGTTTTGTGATTTATATCAATTTATATACTCGTATACCTACCTAATATTATACATAATTATCATCGTACCGTCAACCGTACGTGACGACGCTCAGGTACCTACCTGTAAAACCGAACTCGCGTGGGAGTTAATAATACCTACCGAAATACCTACCTTTCAAACTTCGGTTGTACTGTGGGATTTTATAACTCATTCTTTAGTTATCATCCGATATGTGCCCGTTTCTAGTGTACAAGCCAAATATTTTTAAAGCAATAAAGCCATTCATTATGTTCATTAGTTTCAAATAAAACCGCTGTTTTAAGCCCGTCTATTGTGAACGATGGGTACCTAGTAGGTACCCATCAGGTACTACCTACGGAACCCTACACTGAGCGTTTTTTCGCCGTTTTTTTTATTAAACACCAAATAAAAGGAACCTTTTCATTGTATCATAATTTTCACTACATTTAGAATAAGTAAATTTTAATAAATAAATGATAGATTAATTATTAATCTCAGGAAATATAATAAAAACAGTGATTACGTCCTCTTTCAAAGCGGAATACAGAAAAGTAATAAAATCATAGACTTAAAAATATGAAACGTTTTCAATTAGTTAATGCATAAAAGCTACAAATGTATTAATAGTAGAGTTGCTAAGCCGCGAAATTGTGCGCATCGGATTACAAGCATGAAATTTTTACCACACATAGAGCGTTCCACGGTGATTATTTTCAGATGTAGAGGGAAGTCAGATTCGTTTCCTGTGTGGTGGGAGAGCGGGGTGAAGAGGACCAAGTACTGCTCTTTTTCTTTTTTTTATTACTGATCAGTAAAGGCTATTAGGGCTTGTGCGACATCGTTTTCGTGTAAAATAGATATCAGCTATTAATTTTTTATGTTATTTAAGAATAGTTTCTTATTAAAATTTGGGTTTATAGCCGAAAAGGTAAAAATGACAACAAGTTTTTTTTATTCAGAACGATAAATTAGCTATGTATGCTGAATATTTACAATTTAAAAAAATATTAATAAACAGCAAATTTAATCTTGTTTTTAAAAATGTATACATATTGGGCGCATCTGATACAAAAAATACCTTGAAAAAAATGTTGATGTTGAGGTTAGCCTGCGTGTTCTAGTACATTTTGCTAAGTCGCGAAATTGTGTACATCGGGATACAACCATAAAATTTCTACCACAGATAGAGTATTCTGCGGTGATTGTTTTAAGATGTGGAAGGAAGTCAGATTCGTCCCCTGTGCGGCGGGAAAGCGGGGTGAATAGGACAAAGGAGTCCTCTTTTTCTTTTTATATTACTGATCAGATAACGCTACTAGGATTTGTATGGTATCGTTTTCGTGTAAAACAGATATCATCAATTTATTTTTCATGTTATTTATTCATAGTACTATATAAAAATATGGTTGTATTTCCGAAATTGTAAAAATCACAACAAGTTTTTTTTATTCAGGGAGCTAAATTAGTTATATTTCCTGAATATTTACAACTAAAAAAAATATGGCAAAATAGAAAATTTAATCTAGTTTTTAAAAATATATACATATTGGGCACTCTTTATACAAACAGTAACTTAAATAAATTGTTGATGTTGAGATTAGCCCGTGTGCTCGTGATACATTAGCAAAAAAAAAAATTTTTTTAATTGCATTAATTTGTTTTTGTAGGACATATATAGTAAATATTATATGTAAAAGCATGTTAATAATCATTATTTAATGTATTTAATGAAGCGAAATAGGATGCGTTCGGAGATTTACGTTGGTTACGCCGACGTAAAGATATATTTTAAGCTACTGTTTGTATGAGAAGTGCCCAACATGCATATATTTTTAAAAACTAGATTAAATGAGCTTTTTAATATAATAATAATACTTTGAAAATGTTCACGAAATTGAACTAATTTACCTCACTGAATAAAAAAACTTGTTGTGATTTTTACCTTTTCGGCCATACACCCATATTTTTATATAGAACTATACAAAAATAACATAAAATATTAATTTCTGATATTTGTTTTACACGGAAACGATACCAAATACGTCCTGGTAGAGTTAACTGACCAGCAATAAAAAAGAAAAATTTAAAATTTAAAAAACCCCCGACATGACAACCTGTAAAAAGAAATAAATAAAATCTACGAAATGTGCCTTTACAATGAACAGTAGAAAAAGAATCCAAGCTTCGTTGCGTTCGGGGGACCGCTAAGTACCTAAGTGAAATGAAATATATTTTTCAACGGAAAATTGTAAGTAGGTACCTATGCATTTATTTGGGGCTTCCCACTTTAGGATTTTCAGTAAATTGCATTTCATTTACTTAGCGGTCCCCCGACGCAACGAAGCTTGGATACTTTTTCTACTGTTCATTGTAAAGGCACATTTCGTAGATTTTATTTATTTCTTTTTACAGGTTGTCATGTCGGGGGTTTTTTAAATTTTAAATTTTATTTTTATTTCATATTTTTTAAACAAACAGAAGTTTCGTCCCGGAATTTTCTACATTTAACACTGTTTTGGTTTTACACCGTTTAACGTCCATAGTTTCCAGTCTTTCCTCGAGCTTGGTCCTTGACTATGTGTAGGTACAACAGGATCTCAAGCCAGTGGTAACGAACGCCGTCTTCTCTAAGATTGAAATTAGGATATATTTTGATTTAAATTAGCCTTAAGCAACATTCTCGGAAAAATCGTTAAAGTTAAACTATTTAATGCTTATAATGACAAAATGGCTAAGTTATTAGCCAAGACAATCAAAATATATACTTCAAATGCACTGGATGAGTTGAAACAACCTGTTACTTATGGCCTAAAACAGAACCAGGTTTCCATTCTACAGGATCCAAATAGTACGGGTGGCCTACTTAGCTCCATAAATATTGCAGTTGATGCTAGGTAACTTGACTTAGTTTTGAAAGACCTAATCATCGATATCGATCACCATGGGATAAACCGATAAAAACAATTACATCCCCATTTTTTTTACGTGTAGGGCAGGTATACAAAAAAAATGTTTTTAAAAATGTATTCTACCACTATGTCTCTGAGCTAAGCTGTAGACAGACGGACGGACGGAGATAGTGAAACTATAAGGGTTCCTTGTTGACTACAGAATCCTAAAAAGCTGTTATTTATTCACTTAGGCAAGAGTACTTTTGCTAAAGCTTACGTGTCCTTTAGTCGTGTTAAAATCTTGCAGGGTGTTGCTATTCGTGACCTCAATCAAAGCAACCTGTTCAATAGTCCTAATGAAAATGCAGCTTTAGGAGAATTGCAAAACATAGAAACAGTAACCCAGTGTTGTGACAGAAAATAAAAATGTTTTTCCGAGACTCGGTTTTATTATCGACTGTACTTTCTTACACAAACGTTAAATGATCATTAAGAACAATCAGCCAGCAACGAGCCCAAACACCATGGCGTTATTCTGTGCTATTAAGGAGTTCCTACGGCCATCTTCAGCTGCTCCATGGTACCAAATTATTGTACAGTTAAAATTTTATGTAATTGTTGATTACGCTAATAAAACTTAACATTTAACCAACATTTGTAATTTTTGGCTTAGATCCTTTCACAACTAGATGGCAGGGCCGTATTTACCCATAGGCCCACACCCGGGCCTAGGAGCCCAGCCAGTCTAGGGACTCAGTCCCAGACGCAGGACTTGTACCATAATAATGTTCTCCTTATAGGGGAGGGGGCCCCAAATGCCAAGTGCCAAGGGGCCCTGGCCCTCTTAGTCCAGCCCTGCTAGATGATTATCATGCGATCTTTACTTAGTGAGTGATAAGGAAATGCTGATAAAACTTAACATTTATCCAGCGTTTGGAATTATTGGCTTCAATGTTGGCTGAGATTCATTAACAACTTCCTGATCATCATGAGACCTTCATTTAGTAAGTGATATAGAAAATGCTAATAATACTTAACATTTAACCAAAATGTGGAATCCTTAGCTTCAATATTGGCTGAGATCCATTAACAACTAGCTGGTCATCAGGAGACCTTAATTTAGTAAGTGATATAGAAAATGCTAGTATTTACATGACATTTAACCAAAATGTGGAATCCTTGGCTTCAATGTTGGCTAAGATCCATTAACAACTACCTGGTCATCATGAGACCTTGATTTGGTAAGTGATATAGAAAATGCTAATAATACTTAACATTTAACCAAAATATGGAATCCTTGGCTTCAATTTTGGCTGAGATCCATTAATAACTACCTGGTCATCATGAGACCCTCAATTAGTGAGTCATATAGAAAATGCTAGTAAAACTTAACATTTAGGCAATATTTCGAATTATTGACTTCAATATTGGCCGAGATCTTGTCACTTGTTCCAATTAAAGCTGAATATCTTGGAAACTACTGGTCCTACTTCCACCAAACATAGCTAAGAACCATCTCGACGGAAAAGTCTTTCGATTAAAAAAACCCGCACTTTAATTGGTCCATCCGCTTGGGCGCTACGATGCCACAGACAGATACACAGATACACAGATACACAGATACACATGTTAAACTTATAACACCCCTCTTTTTTTCGTCGGGGGTTAAAAAGAGGGATACTTGGCCCTATTCACTTCACTCTCTCGCCTCACAGGGGACGAATCTGACTTCCCTCCACATCTGAAAATAATCACCATGGAACACTCTATCTATGGTAGAAATTTCATGCTTGTAACCCGATGCGCACAATTATGTTAGAAAACAGCGGACTAACAACTCTACTATAAGTACAGGTAGCAAACAGCGATTGCAAAAGATATGATCGTCTACAAACTTATCTAAATATCCATAATTATATAAACGACGGAGCGAGATTTAAGTATTCCGTACCAATTTCCAATAGAAATGATGAAATAATGAAGCAAATATCTTTGTACGTGACACAATAAAACTTTTGCAACGCTACTATAATCAACAAAAGCTAGGTTTATCACATCGCCCAAACGAGATATACTGAGCAATCTTGTAGCTCCAGCGTTGTAGGAGTAGCCACAACTTTACATAATCCCTTATGTAAAGTAAGCTGAGTTGTGTCTCCAACACAAGACTGCATGCTCTGTATTTTCTAGAAATTAAGTTAGGAGACACAACATGTACCTATGAATATTTTCCGTAATCCTGGTTATATGATTAGTAGACACAGGGCATGTATTCGACTCTGATTTTGAGTGATCTCGCTATCGTATTGTATTTTTATTTTAGTGTTATTATGTTGCTATGAACTTACCGTCAGTCGAACACCAAATAAGGTTGAGTTTTTGTTGGGTCAATAGTGTCTTGCTTTTTACCGTAATCTGGTAAAAAAGTATCCTATGACTATTTGACCAGATTTTATTTATATTTTATTTTTTAATATCCGTTCAACCGTTTTGCGACTTGCGGCGTTATCTGACCGATAGACGGCGTAGTAATCAATGTCTATACAAATCAAAAAAAAGGTACATTACGCCCTTATGGTGACCCCTACCTAAAGAATATTGGTTTTTAACTGTTTTATCAATATACATTTTGAGTTAAGTATATAATAAGTAACTTACTACTGGCTCTGTGAGCTAGACCTCGCGGTTTGCTTCGAAATGGCAAATTTTTGTAGTTTTCTACATTTCCAAATTTCATTTAGAAAAATTTCACAAATTGACTCGACAAAAAAGTCCGTCATATTGTATAACCTGCCAACAGAATTTAACAAGAATCGGTTGAAAAATGCGGCCAGTAGTGGCGGTTCGGGAAATCCGGACAGACGAATATTTTTTGGCCATGCTGAAACAGAGACGCTTCAGACGTTTCGCTCACTCGGTCAATTAGTCAAGTCATTTAATGTAAAAATCTTCCACTCCGTAAACATAACAAATCGCTTTTGATACTGATGATGATGAGTTCATTAAAGTAGCTAGCATTATTTAGATTTTTTTTTATTTCACTTCCTAATAAATAACTTGTTTTATCGCATTGCAAAATGCATTCGACATTTATTTATTTTCTTCTCCAAAAGAATTCTGCAGTCCGTTGATTGCCGTTTCATTTAGACACGATTGCACGAAAAAATGTCCAGAACACGTTGATACATATCAAATCTGTTGTTTCCTGTAAATCGTGGTTCTTGTTAAGATAGTCGAGTGAATGGGTAATTCACAGTATTTCATCAAAAACGCGTCGCCGGTCGCAATTGCGGCCATTTTGTAATTAACTTGGCGATTGTACCATGTGATGTTTGGCTCTTGCCACAGATAGCTGCCATATTAATATAACTACTAAATTGACAACATAAAATTTTTTGACCAGACCTTTTTCCGATAAATATACAAATAAAGGATAAAAAATTATATATATCCACATTCTTACATTTTCGAAAATATCCTAATTTTTGAATAAAAAAATCCAGTTCCTCGTACATTCAAAAGAGCGTAGGCGACCAGTAATTGTTCAGGGTCACAGCGCAGAAAATCATACAGTCGCACTAATTACTAAGGTGAAAATTGTACCACTGTTCTATTTGTAGGTTGCGACTGTCAACTTTTCGATATTTGAGTGCTGATTCTTAGACGACACTGCTTTCACCTTTTTTTAATATTTTCATAACTATTCCGTATAATGAAATATAAAATAATAGTTTTAGGTTCTGTGATAATAAAGTAAAACATTAGTTTAAACTTAAAATTATCTGCAAATTTTAAATGTTGTCAAGTATACCTACGTTCATTGCAACCGAAAGTCTGAATATTTGACAACTGCAACTTGATAATTGTGGACATACGTATTATGTACAGATTGCTCTAAGAATGAATGGCAGTGAGGAAAAAGGATTATTGAGAAACGATTACCGGATGGCGTAGAAAGCCGATGACCTGCAATCTGGTTATGATCGCAAGAACCTATTTGAAAACAGCTATATCTGACTGTGTAGAGTGTTTGGAAGGGGGTGGCCTTTGTTCCAAAGTGGGTCTCTCGACTAGTAGGTATACCTCATGAAATGTACAGATAAAGAAAATACGCGTACCATTGTAAAACACCGTCGCACTAGTCTAGAGATAACTTTAGTTACGTTAGTAATTAGTTTGTTTATGTGGTAAGATAAATGATAAGTTTATATCTCGAGATGGAGAAGCTTGCATTTGCGACGGTTATAATAACAAAAAAAGGAGCTCGCGCATGACTTGTTTTACCACATTAACAAAAACAAAACATTCAAGAACAGAAGATGTCCACGTCGCGTAAAAGTACTTTTTTCATTATTTTTTTACTAACTTTAAAATTCCATGAGAACAAATGTTAGGTTAAGGTATTATTTACATTAAACAATGAAACAAGCGGGTCCAGCTTAAACTAGTTCTAACCGGATACGACCAGTCGTGACCAGATTTTAAAAGGATTTAGTTTTGCACCTAAAACTTTTATACTCACCTAGTTACGTGGAATGAAGTAAACGAGAAAAAGAATCTACACATACTCGTAATAGATAGAGATTATTAATATTTTTTCAGAAAAAATAACCGACTTTAACGGAAGATAGTATTTCCGAGGACAAGTGAACGAGTACTATAAAAATATACCACTAACGGTCTTAACCTATATATATAAATAATTATATTTAAGTAATTATTCCCTAACTCCTAACCATTAAGGCGTTGTACCTTCCATCATCAACTCAGTATAATAGTTGTACATAATTTTTCGGGTTGTCCTCGATTTCCCTGGCAACCCATCATCAGATCTTGACATAGTGACAATGGGACCACCTCAATTATACTCTTTAGATGACGACGCGAAGTGTCCTTAATCTGGTGATCACTACTATTTATGTGTAATGCGTCGGCCCCTATTTCACTGAACATACGTCTCAGAAAGTGAGATGTAAATGAAAACTAGTTTATTTTTATCAAAATCCATATTCTATCAGTGATTTTATACGTTTTTATTTAAGTTTGTTTAATTATGTTGTTCACCTTAGAGTTTATTCGTAATAATTGTCATAATATTAACGAATAATTTTTGGATTAAATTGGACCATATTAGCTGGACTGAACTATAGTTGGGAGTTTTACGGTAATCAATACTTATATTTATGTTCGTTCTCGTCTCCTTTGAACATGTCGCCCAATGTCTTTCCCAGATCACCGTACCGTACATATAGCTCATAAATATTTATTTATGATCTGTACAGATATCCAAGGCATGCAATATGGATCGCGCGGCAGGCGGTCACGTTTCCAAAATATGCTTCGGGCGCCAAATGCAGACCCGGTGTGGGGTAATGCCGCCCCTACCAGAGTTTTGAAAAAAGTTAAAGGATTTTTTTCTGAGTTTTTACTTTATGTTAGTCAGGCTTGTAAATTATTCTGTAGCTTTTATATGCAGATACTCCCCTTAACGTTTTAGAATCAGAATCAGAATCAGAATATTATTTATTGCCTTAAAAAACTTATCCTAAGAATTACATTGCTAGTAACTAAAAAAAAACAATACAAAACAGAATAAAGTGAGGCAATGGGTCTCAGTCTCAGCATGTGCTAGGTCAGTAAAGCCCAGCGCTGGTTTTCAGACTAAGCCCGGAGATTAAGTCGGCTGCTGACATGTTGACAGTTCAAAAAAAAATAATTTAATTAAATGTATAATATGACAAAAAAACAATAATAATAACAACGTGATGCAAACAACTATAATAATAAAAAAAATAAAAAACTACTTAAAGAATGTAAATTAAATTACAATACAAATTACAATATATTAAATTACAATAACACCAGCATGGAGGTTTGTGAGTGTGTGTGAATGTATGTATTAGTGGATGTTTGTCTTTGAGTTGTATATGTGTAAAATATTTGTGTGTGCAAAAAAAAAAAAAAAGGAAAGAAAATGAAAAATGAAAAATTGAAAAATGAGAAAGAGGGAGATTATTTAAACTTGCCTTGCATATCCAACAAGTGACTGTGCACTAACTTTTTGTACTTATACAACGACATGGGTTCTCGTAGGGGTGGTGGCAGATCTTTCCAGATTTTCGATGCTGCGAATTTAAAACTCCCCCTAAAGAATGCCGTCTTGTGCTGTGGTACTCTAAGTTTAGTGCATGGCCTCAGTGACTTGCTGCGTGTATCTTTAACCCATTTAATTTTTTCATGCAAGTAGCTGGGTTTCTCAAACTCTATGAGTTTCCTTACTACGCATGCCAGGTGCAGTATTCTCCTGTTCTCCATATTCAGGGTCGCATTTTCGTTTAAAAATGGCGTTATATGCGCTCGCCTGGGAACGTTGTAACAAAACCGAACACATGCGTTTTGTACCCGTTGTATTGCCTTCCATCCTTTTAATCCATCTTTCACTTGCCACTGTCAACGTGCTGGTAGCCCTCGTCGGGACACCGGGTTTTAAGTGAGACGACGGTAAGATACCTGACTGAATCCTGTTGACTCCGTGGAACATGAACAAAGTCCTGATATGTATCGCCACGCAGACTAGTCGCATGTCGCAATAGGTGGGAGAGTGGCAATAAATATAGTATTGGCTTCTAATATAGTTTTATTTTCCAGAGACGAAACCTTAGGTCCTTGGGTACCCATCGGTCATAAACTTTTTTTAAATCTCGGTAAAAGACTAACAGTACCAATAGTTAGTGGCTAAAGAGCTGGCAGTTTCCTTGCACAACGCATTGACCTAGCAATACAAACTACACTGAGGGAATGCTGCCAGCATCCTCGCGACCATTTCTTAGATTTATTTAATATTTTATTATTAAAATTGTATACTATATTACTTTTTTGTATGTAAATGTTTTGTTGTCCTTGTCGTCCCCGCTTTAAAAACATTTCTATCTATCAGCTACAGACGTTCATTGCTGAACATAGGCCTCCCCCATAACTCACAAAGTGCGATCCAGTGCAGACCACATCCATTGATTCCCCGCTATCCTCACGAGTTAAAAACATTTATGCAGATTAAATAACTTATTTGTGAGGGTATCAATCCAAAATATACTACGTACTCATACACGTTCTCGGACATTTCTTTAACTTAAAACTTTAAACAAACTATATATTCCGGATATCATATTTTTTGTAGTCTGAATATCTTAGTATCGGAATCCAGAATATTGACGGTACATAGTTAGTCAGTGGTAGTGGTCTCAAAATCCCTGTGATCTGGAAAACTCGCTTCCATACATCACACTCGCCGCAACGTTTAAGCAATTCTAAAGAGCGTTATTTACTATCAAAACGCGACCAGACCGCTGGGACTAGGCGTTTCAAAGGTTAGAAATGGACCATGCATGTTGAGAAATAGTTTCATGCTACGATTGAAACCGTTTTAGATAGGGTAATGACTTGCCAACCGGAATTCGACGTTTATTAAAGTGTATAATGTAAATAAGTAACTGTTTGTAAGCCGCAAGGCGAACCATGACGGATTTTTTAAGTTTTACTGTAACATCTTTGTAATATTAAAATATTATGTATAATCATCATTATACATAATATTTTTGAACTTTATTGAACTTAATGATCAATGATGATGATCTCTTCATTAGCTACTGATGAGATGCGTATACATACTTTCAAAATATACGTTGTACTCAATGTAATACCAGAAACTTGACGGGAGTTTGGAGAAGATACGAGGAGTTTGGAGACCACAGTAACCTACTCGTCACAGTAGGTTTCCAGGGTTGAAGTGGCAATGGGCGTGCCGTTCAGTCTTAATATGGTGATAACATAATTATGAAAACGCAGCGTAGGACTGTCGAATAGATAGTAGGACAAGACCTTGAGGATTGCAGAGAGTCGGTGGACACAGTCTACGTAGGATCGCACTATCTAGCGGTCTATAGGGAACACCTATGTCCAATTGTTCAGCAGTGCACACCCGTGGCTGATAGACAGACGGATTACCGTCAGTTTCAGTAGGCGCTCAAATGAATAAAGCCTACCCTGTAGATTAGATACATCTAATCCATATAGAGATAAGTGGCTTCTCTCTAAACATAACTACTGTAAAACATAGCTTGACAATTAATTAACTTGTGTGCTCGAAGTATCGAGATAAAAGTAAATGGACACCCAATTAGGGCTTCTCGGCCAAGGCCTCTATAGTAACAACTTGGAAAAATGTCCTCTTATTTTTCTTGAAACATTATAGGGATGAACAGATTAGGTAATTATCGGCAGCGCCAGACAGGGATTTAAAGTGAAACCGAAAGAATATCACGTCGTACGTTGATACTGTTAAGAAAGAATTTAAATAACTGATATTAGATTTCTTAGATATCTAGATGCTGAGATTTAAATACTGGGTTTATGATTTCGACATCTATTCTGATATTAATGTAAAAATACTACATTCTTATTTTTAAATATTTACAATTATGAAAAAATGAAAAGGTTATTTTAATTGTTAGTTAGTTTGCTTTTGCATACCATACCATATATATATCGTCGGCCGTAGGTTCAATTGGGGTAAGGGACAAAATACGCAAAATGAGTTGAATATACAGTTTTGTTCAGAATTTTCCGCTCTATCGAATGGTGTATATAAAAAAAATCTAGCTCGAAAAAAGTGTTTCTTACACTACTGATTTTTATGGGTTCAAAATCAAATCTGACCCACAAAAACCATGTATCTGTTTTTTATTTTAATAAAGCAACATCAAATAGGGTAACTACTGCCACCAATCCACTTTGAATAAGGTAAAGGTCTTTCCAATTAAGGAATTACCTTTACACGACTTATTTTTGAAGACAATCTTATGAAACTGGCTTTTACACTAATGTTTTTTTTTGGCTCATGAATAAATAACACCCATACCTTAAAATTATTGCACAAGCTTTGAAAAAAATGCTCCTTACCCCAATTTGCCATCTTATATTTTTAACAGTGTGAACCTTACACCAATTTAGTTAAGACGATATTTAGGTTTGATCCGATTTATATTTAGATTCCGTGACCGTTACGCTAATTTTCTCGTGAGAATCAATGAATACATCCCTGTTACCTTTATATACAAACACATTTAACTTCTTAGTATTTTAATCGGGTCTCCCTCGCGATCCCTAACATCGTTTGTCCTAAAATCACTTGCCCGAACTGTTTTGTCCTAATGGGCTAATGCCCTAACGATCAATATCCATAACAATCATTTTCCATAATGTAATGATTGCCCTACAACTCATTTGTCCGTATCATTTTTACCATAATGATTAATATCGCTAATGTTATTTTGCCTATTTCTCGAAATCCCTAATGACGTTTCACCTCATGTCATTTATCCTAAGTGTTTTTGTCCTAATGGGTATTAGCCCTAACGATCAATAGCCATACCAATATTTATCCATAATGTAATAATTGCCCTAAAACTCATTTGTCCGAATCCGAAATATGTGTACTATAAATATCAGTATCCCTAATCCACTTCCAGGAAAGTATTAAGTTCGGAGCTAAGGCGGAGTACTGGCAAAAAAAAACATACGAGCGAGCGAGCGAAGCGAGCGAGCAGAACCTTCCAGAGTAGATCCGACGTGGCCGGGTTAGGTTAGAAGGTCAGGCGGGAGCGAAGCGTAGCGAGCTCCCGCCTGGCCTTCGAGGTTTTTTTTTTTTTTGCGTACCGAAAAAAGTTTTGCTTGTATTCATACCTACTGTTTACATACAAGAACAAATCCACCCAACCACTTCCAGGAAAGTATTAAGTCCGGAGCTAAGGCGGAGTACTGGCAAAAAAAAACATACGAGCGAGCGAGCGAAGCGAGCGAGCAAAACCTTCCAGAGCAGATCCGACGTGGCCGGGTTAGGTTAGAAGGTCAGGCGGGAGCGAAGCGTAGCGAGCTCCCGCCTGGCCTTCGAGGTTTTTTTTTTTTTTGCGTACCGAAAAAAGTTTTGCTTGTATTCATACCTACTGTTTACATACAAGAACAAATCCACCCAACCACTTCCAGGAAAGTATTAAGTCCGGAGCTAAGGCGGAGTACTGGCAAAAAAAAACATACGAGCGAGCGAGCGAAGCGAGCGAGCAAAACCTTCCAGAGCAGATCCGACGTGGCCGGGTTAGGTTAGAAGGTCAGGCGGGAGCGAAGCGTAGCGAGCTCCCGCCTGGCCTTCGAGGTTATTTTTTTTTTGCGTACCGAAAAAAGTTTTGCTTGTATTCATACCTACTGTTTACATACAAGAACAAATCCACCCAACCACTTCCAGGAAAGTATTAAGTCCGGAGCTAAGGCGGAGTACTGGCAAAAAAAAACATACGAGCGAGCGAGCGAAGCGAGCGAGCAAAACCTTCCAGAGCAGATCCGACGTGGCCGGGTTAGGTTAGAAGGTCAGGCGGGAGCGAAGCGTAGCGAGCTCCCGCCTGGCCTTCGAGGTTATTTTTTTTTTGCGTACCGAAAAAAGTTTTGCTTGTATTCATACCTACTGTTTAAATACAAGAACAAATCCACCCAACCAATTCCAGGAAAGTATTAAGTCCGGAGCTAAGGCGGAGTACTGGCAAAAAAAAACATACGAGCGAGCGAGCGAAGCGAGCGAGCAAAACCTTCCAGAGCAGATCCGACGTGGCCGGGTTAGGTTAGAAGGTCAGGCGGGAGCGAAGCGTAGCGAGCTCCCGCCTGGCCTTCGAGGTTATTTTTTTTTTGCGTACCGAAAAAAGTTTTGCTTGTATTCATACCTACTGTTTACATACAAGAACAAATCCACCCAACCACTTCCAGGAAAGTATTAAGTTCGGAGCTAAGGCGGAGTACTGGCAAAAAGTTGCGAATATTATAATTATTATTTACGTACCTTTCTATTAAGTGTGTATTATGTTATTTGTTTATTCTATTAAATGTTTATTGTATGAAATGTTCATTATATTATAAAGCGGGTTAGGTTAGGCAGAAAAGTAGGTTAATCACAATTAGGGAAAACAATCATGAGGACAAATAATGTTAGGTAGTACAAATGTAGGACAAACTATAATAGGCCATACAAAGTTAGGATAAATAATCATTAGGATTAACGGTCATTAGGCTTACTGACAATTATAACACACGACTATTATGGCACATAACGTTAGGATGAATAGTCAATATGGCAAGTGACATTAGGAAATAAAACATTATGGGGAAAAAAAATCATCCATACAATGTTAGGAAAACTAAAGGTAGGGCATATGAGTGTTAGGACAAGTGATCATTATGAAATTAAACGTTAGGGAATGCAAAAATAGGTTAAAAAACGTTAGGGATTCAGATATAGATCCATTTTAATCTATTGTCAATAAAGAAAGTGTTATGTTGCAATAAAAACACCTTCATCAGTTTTATAACCTTTATCTGTGTAGACTGGATGTTAATTTTTGGCTTTAGTAAATCATTGAAACTACTAGCGTAGTTTGACTATAACATTTATCTGTGTAGACTGGATGTTAATTTTTGGCTTTACTAAATCATTGAAACTACTAGAGTAGTTTGACTTATTTAAATGCAAACTTTCACGATAAATGAAGGTATTCAAATAAATTTGGTAAGAAAATTTCAAATTTAGTCATTAATCCACCGAGAAATGTAAGTGTCTATTTATGTTATTAGGTATAATTCGTCAGTTCGGCATCTCTGAATGACAGTACGTACTGAACTCTTTGTCGACAGCTAGTGATAACTATTCTACCCGTGAAGTGTTTTGTTAAGCGGATAGTTTAAAGAAGTGGGTTAAGATTGTCGAAAAAAAAGCAAAAACCAATGGAATACTGGAGGAGGTATTAACACTTATTAAAAGTTTTTAATTAACTTTACACATTGTATGTTTAAAAATATCTCAAGGAAGATAAGATTGACTTTCCGAGGACTAGCTGAGTTGAAATTAGGTATATGAGGCCGGATAGTCGACATGGGTAAAACTTTATAGATAACGATAAGGTAATCCTACTGAATTTGGGCTTCTTAAAATCGTCTCGGTACTTGATGAATTGCAAAAGAAAATTTTCACTGTCAATTAAAATTCCTAAGTATTATGACACACTTTAATAGTCATTATCTGAAATTCCGCTACCGATAAGTGTTGAAAAATCAAAGGATAACTAACTAGAGCTCTTGCTATTCATTGACTGACATTGATGTTGAATATTGATTATATTTCATAGCTAAAAAAAAAAGAACTTTTCATTTCATTGATGTTTTTCAAGTACATTGCTCTTATGGTGATTTTATTATACAGCCTCATTTGACTCCTTAGGTGACAAGTTTCAAGTTCGACAAGTAGTATAATTTATAAAATACCGTAATAAAGAATAGAATAAGTCGTTTCGTTTCATTTATGCATGTCGTTCACACAGGTACAAGTTGTATTCTTTCGTTTATTCACGTCGTTCATAAGGATAAAATTGGTGCAAATAAATTGAGTTATGTCTTTAAATACTTGCAAACAAAAGCTATAACTAAACATATTTATAGGGTCAACGCATTAGTTCTTTATTTATAAAATGAAAGCCTAACACTATAGCTTGTATACACATTCTTAAGAAGTTCAAGTTGTAAATTAACTACTATTGAAAAATTGTTTTTTGTCTCTTCTGAAAAGTGCCGTTTATGAGTTATCCCTTATTAACTGGAGGCACTGAATTGTGAGCAACTACTATGTTATCTAACAGGACTCCTAAATAAGTACAAATGTAAAATGATTATTTCTGAATTGTATTCAATTCTGTAACTTTTATCGTTCAACACAAGCCCTAAACTTTTAATAATTTTGCTGTATAAATTACATTGATTGTTTATTTCAGTATTCGATCATAGAGGCTGAGAAATAATTAATGTGATTATAATAAAAAAAAAAACATAAATAAAAATGTGGGTTATTCCACTCGATAGAAACGTTACGTGTAACGATACAAATATTGCATGTAACGGACACACAAAAAATTCTCACACGGTTTCAATACATTTATATACCTCTTACATTAATGTTTACGGTGTTAAGATACGCCTTACGTCAAAGGTATGTACTTATTTATTTTTACAACCAACCCTTTACGCTATTTTTTCTTTCACACATAAGCTCAACTAGTCCCTTACGCCATTTCTTCATCAATATAGTGGATACAATGAATAGGTAAATTCAAGGTAAGGCACGAGACTACAGAATACTCTGTCTGTAAGGGACATCAGCAGTGAAATAAGTTGGTGTAAGGGACATGTCATTTTCTATAATATCTAAATTATTAAAACGAGCACTACATAGATAGACAGAACACTAAAATACAAGATTATGTGTGAAATCAGGCCCAAAAAAGGTTCACTACAAAAAAAGTTATGAAAGATTTAGTTAAAAAAAAAACTTTGTCAGCCTCTCCTGAAAAATCGTATTTTGTCCCTTACCCCAATTGAACCTACGGTCGACGATATATATATATATACCAAATTGTGACTATTCATTGTTTGATTGAAAATTGTGTGTCGTATTAAAAAGCGCAGTGAACTATTGACAGCAGCTTTTTTTTCTTAATTGATGTAATTGCTATTGCTATGGACAATACAATATTATTTATACAGTTGTAAAAAATGTCGTTTTATTCTGCGTAAGCAAATATGTCAAATAGAAAGATGTATTAATTGAGTTCAATTTGGAATTCTAAATAAAGAAGAAATTCTGTACATAAAGCCTACCTTTCAACTATTTATTTAAATCAGTATTATCTCGCAACTAATTTCATTAAATCTTCCTTTGAACTCTCAGAAGAAATTACTGGATAAGATAAGACGTAGCTGAGTGTAACAAGCCGTCTTTAAGTGTACTTTGTGCCAATTATACCTACTACGTATTATGTGTCAGCTAACAGGAGTCAAGGATAGTGACAATATCTAATGGAAGAAAAGTAAAGATTCGATGTTCTCTTATATAATAAATAGTAATAGTTACGTTAACGTGATGCAGAATGTTACGATGATGTGAAATACAGTGTAAATTATAACGTTAGGTAACTAGAGCAATGGTAATAATAACTATAACACCAGGTTTAATGAATTCATTTTTATTAAGCCTACTGAGGTTCTAGATTTTAGTTTCTTAGTTTAAGTATTTACTTTTAAGTATTTATTATTGATTTATAATATAATTTTCACCTCACCAGCTCAAACATGGCGATTTTGCTGTCAGATAACAGTGAACAAAATGCGATTTTGTTTCGAGCGTCAGTAGAAAGTAGCTTTTTATTTTTTTCAATATCTGACCACGAATTGTCATTCTTCAGCCAAAGGTTAATTATAAAATTCTAATCATTTGAATCTCGATGCACTCTGTTTCTTTCATATGTATATAAAAGAGAGGGATAGAAACTTATCAATTTGAAATTTGATTTTCGAATCCGACCTCGATTGAGAACAGTTCGGATACGCGTTATACCAAAAAATTCATTAAAAACACCGAAAAAGTTTTAATTGCAACGTATTTTTTTTTCTTTATTGTATTTTTATTTAACGACCGAATATTAAAATTATTGTGCCTATTATTATTATAAAACAATAGATCATTGCTCAAATAAAATAAGATTTTTCAACTTATTACTTATTGTAAATATAATAATAATTTATAATTTCACCATTTATCATAGATGCATATTCGAAACATAACTTAAAAAATATCGAGTTTATATTGTAATTTTATTGTTATTTTCTTTTGCATTTATTTTGTTTGGTGTTTTAGGAGTAAAAATATTAATCAATTTATAAACAAAATCTCGTAATATAACATGTATTTATAAATAAACACGTCATGTATCTGCTATATCGTCCAATTTGATCAAATAATGACAATAACCGCGTTGGTTGGTTGATTATAATTTCAATTAAATTATATTGTTATTCCTTTTTAAGCAGCACTTATCTATTTTCCGATTAATAATATTATTGAAATCAGCAACAAAGACTATAATACATACGTTGGAAGGAAAACACAAAATGTCGAATATGTTCTCGCTGATGAGGTGAAAAGTTGTGTGTGCTACACGAGAGCAAAGTTTTTTGCATCTCGAGCTGTTGAGTCCCTCGCTACACTCAGGATTCTAACATAGAATCACTCGCTACGCTCGTGATTCAAACGTAGAATCCTTCGCTTGCTCGGGACTCAAAATCAGCACTCGCAACAAAAAACAACTTTGCTCTCTTGTTGCACAAATAACTATTTACAGTGTAAGAAATAATTAACGCTACAAATCGTTCCCCCTAAGGGGGAAATGCGGGTTCAAAGTTTGTATGGGAAAACAAAATTAGTTAGACTATTTTATTCGAAACTTCACAGGAGTATCCCTGACAGTAAATAAGTAAACATATGTTTCAGGTTTTTTGAAAATTCAAAATATGGTGTCAAAGTGTGAAAATCAACATGGGTATGGTTTCTATGGTTTATCGGGTCGCTGATTACGAAAACAATAACGATTTTAATATCCAACGTGACGGACGTGAATTACCATCTCCCCTGCTGGGGTGAAAATGGAGTTGAAATTTCTAAATACTAAACCGCTGGTTCTAGAGAGTCTAAATTTGCCACGTAGGTTCCTGATAAGGTGTAGGGGTGCATTAAGAGAAAAAAATTCAAAATTAAACACCCCAAAGGGGTGAAATGGAGGTCCAAAGTTTGTATGAGGACACAAGATTAGTTAGACTATTTTATTAGAAACTTCACAGGAGTATTTCTTACAATAAATGAGAAAACACGTGTTTCAAGTTTTTTGAGAATTCAACCCCTTAAGGGGAGAAATGTGGTGACAAAGTCTGAAAATCAACATGGGTATTGCTTTTATGGTTTATCGGGTCGCTGATTACAAAACCGCAACGATTTTAAAATCCAACGTGGCGGACGAGAATTACCATCTCCCCTGTTGGGGTGAAATGGGGTTGAAATTTCTAAATACTAAACCGCTTCAATCCCTAAAAGAGAAGAATGTGGTGACAAAGTCGGAAAATCAACAAGGGTAATGTTTCTATAGATTATCGGGTCGCTGATTACTATTAACAACAATATTGAAATATAACAACAATACTGAAAATAAACAGGGGTATTGTTTCTATGATTTGTCGGGTCGCTGATTACCAAAACAACAACGATTTTAAAAACAAACGTGGTGGACGTGAAATACCCTCTTGCCTGTTAGGGTGCGATGGGGTTGAAATGACTAAATATGAGTATGGGTATCATTTTTATGGTTTCTTGGGACGTTAATTACGAAAATGCCATCGATTTTGAATTTTTTTTATATCGTGGACATGAAAATTCTTGAAAGCATTGCGCCAAATGCAATTTAATCGGTCCAGTAGTTTTGCAGCAAATCGGTTGTAACAGACGGACTGACTGACAGCTACACGTGATCCTATAAGGGTTCTATTTTTACTTATGAGGTATGGAATGAGACCCGCGTTATCCTTATTAAAAAAATAGTATTTGGTGCCATCTCGATCGTCGTCAATCGGTACCTAGGCCAGCGCGGGCGGCGCGTTGGGACGGGAGGAGTAATCATCGGGAAACTTCCTGCATCCATAATAAATACATTCAAGCTTTTCAACAATTTCGGCTCAGAATAATATTTTTTCATTCATCAACGAAGAGAACCTCAATATCTTACAATAGAACATGACGTAACTTAGAACATGGCTTAGAATCATTAAACCAACCTCGAATATCCCAAGTCGATAAGCGGAGGCTCGGGATATATAAAAGCTTTATTTGTAAATAAAATGCACACACATATCCAGGCGTCTTAGCTTCACTTCGAGTTATGAATTTTAAAGTGAACATTATTTTGATACAGTAAAAGCTGGGATCGCTTGATTTGAGTGCTTGAGTTTTTGGTTTGGTTTGATAAAGTGGAGTTGTGTAGAAAAGAAGAAAAAGTTGTAGAATAAAAAGTATTTCCCAAAATATTAGAAAGGCGAAAGTCTGTGTATGTTTGTTACTTCTTCACGCTAAAACGGCTGGACGGATATGCTTGAGGGATATGCAGATTGCAGATTATACCCTAACTTAACAAATTGCCTACTTTTTATCCTGAAAAAAAAGAGCATCGTTCCCGTAGGATAATGTATATTATATAGGAACGCGGGCGAAGCCGCGGGTTAATGCTAGTAATAATAATAAATATCGGACAACCTCACACAAATCGGTCAAGTCCCAAATTAAGCTCAAGAAGGCTTGTTTTATGGGTACTAGACGACGATATACGTAATATGTAGATAAATATTTATATACATAGAACAACCATGACCCAAGCACAAATATTCGAGTTCATCACACAAATATTTGCCCTGGCTGGGATTCGAACCCGGGACCGCCAGCTCAGTAGGCAGGTGTCTACAAACCGAGCCAAACGCGTCGTCCAAAAAGTTCTTGTCTAACAAGATTAAAAATCAAGCCGAACTCGCGCAGAAAAGATTCCGAGTCATGATAAAAGCAGATCTGTGGTTGTAATGGCCAAAGTAATTTATATTCTATGAGAATTTCAAGTGTTTAAAACCACGTTTAAAAACTTTGTTTTTACATACATATTTTGCGAAAATGTCAAGTCTCTACCTCATCATCATCATCACCATCATCGGACGTCCTACGCTGCGCTTGCTGGTCCGAGGTCTCCATTCGAGCACTTTTCGGCCCCATCGGCCATCTGCTCTGCGTGCTATGTGGCCTGCCCATTGCCACTTCAACTTGCTAATCCGGTGAGCTATATCGGTCACTTTAGTTCGTCTACGGATTTCCTCATTTCTGATTCGATCACGATCACACCCCGAGCATAGCCCTCTCCATTGCTCGTTGAGCGACTTTGAGCTTTGAGATGAGGCCGATAGTGAAAGACCACGTTTCGGTGCCGTAAGTCATCACTGGTAACACACATTGGTTGAAGACTTTCGTCTTGAGGCACTGAGGTATGTCGGACGAAAAGACATTGCGTAGTTACCCGAACGCTGCCCAGCCGAGTTGGATTCGGCGGTTGACCTCTTTCTCGAAGTTTAAGTGTAAGTCTCTACCTGTAACAAAGAAATTATTCAACTGTCTGACAGACAGACGGATGGACAGACAGTGGAGGCTTCATCATCATCATCATCTCAGCCATAGGACGTCCACTGCTGAACATAGGCCTCCCCTTTGGACTTCCATATATACCGGTTGGAAGCGACCTGCATCCAGCGCCTTCCGGCGACCTTTATAAGGTCATCTGTCCATCTTGTAGGTGGACGTCCTACGCTGCGCTTGCTGGTCCGAGGTCTCCACTCGAGCACTTTTCGGCCCCATCGGCCATCTGCTCTGCGTGCTATGTGGCCTGCCCATTGCCACTTCAACTTGCTAATCCGGTGAGCTATATCGGTCACTTTAGTTCGTCTACGGATTTCCTCATTTCTGATTCGATCACGTAGAGACACCCCGAGCATAGCCCTCTCCATTGCTCGTTGAGCGACTTTGAGCTTTGAGATGAGGCCGATAGTAAAAGACCACGTTTCGGTGCCGTAAGTCATTACTGGTAACACACATTGGTTGAAGACTTTCGTCTTGAGACACTGAGGTATGTCGGACGAAAAGACATTGCGTAGTTTCCCGAACGCTGCCCAGCCGAGTTGGATTCGGCGGTTGACCTCTTTCTCGAAGTTGGACCTACCTAATTGGACCACTTGTCCTAGGTAGATGTATGAGTCGGGTGCGTAACGATGGCTATAACAACTTTTGATATAATTTCAGTCGGTATAACGCTCATTTGATATAATGATTGAATGATATAACAACACTTAATATATCAACATTTGATATAATTATTGTTTCATATACTGATCATTTGATCGAATAACATTTGATATAACATTCTTTTAGTATAATGCTTATTTCGTCTAATGAATTTATGGTATAACGTTTATTTTATCTAACGTTCAAATGGCATAACGTATAGGGTATAGAGAAATAGGGGGGCGGGGGGCGGAGCCCCCACAGGGGGGCTCGGGGGGCGAAGCCCCCTGCATTAAAAAAAAACTTAAACCGAAAGTTCAAGAGAAACGTAGGTTAGGTTAGGTTAGGATAGAGAAAAAAAAGGAAAAAAGAGGGGAAAAAAGGAAAAAAAGTGGCAAAAAAAAAAAAAAAAAAATTGTGAGCACTAGACAAAACGAAAGAAAACTTTGAGTTAGGTTAATAAAACGCAATTCGCGCACCACCATATACCACCTCATATTTATTTTGGGTATTTCGGGTATTTCATTTGATATAACCCGCTCAAACTGCTCAAACATGAAAGTTAAATTGCAATAGAGTCATGGTTAGGTACGACGACGAGCAAAATTATACCAAATGTTGTTATACCAAATGTTGTTATACCAAATGTTGTTATACCAAATGTTGTTATACCAAATGTTGTTATACCAAATGTTGTTATACCAAATGTTGTTATACCAAATGTTGTTATACCTTATGAAATTATACCAAATGTTGTTATACCAAATGTTGTTATAGGAAATAAGTGTTATACCAAATGATAAGTATACGTAATAAATATAGATATTTTGAAATTATACCAAAAGTTTATTATATCAAATGAGTCATTATACCAAATGTTGTTATACCAAATGTTGTTATATCAAACATACTTATACCATTTATTTTTATATCGATCATTACACACCCGTATGAGTCAACAACTTCGAGTACCGAGTTTTCAACAGAGACTGGGATGGGCACAACCTTGGCATTTAACATGAGTTTCGTCTTGTCCATGTTCATTTTTAAGCCCACCCGTTGAGAAACTCGATTGAGGTCATCGAGCATCATGCTGAGTTCCTCCATCGACTTTGCCATGACTACGATGTCGTCGGCATACAGAAGGTGAGTGATGTATTCGCCATTGATGTTGATGCCAAGTCCTTGCCATTCCAGGAGCTTGAAGGCGTCTTCCATAACGGCCGTAAACAGTTTCGGGGAAATAACGTCCCCCTGTCTTACGCCTCTTCTCAATGGAATGGCCTTTGTGCTCTGCTCCTGAACTCGGACCGACATGGTGGCGTTACTATACAAACACTTCAACACTTCAATGTACCGATAGTCAATATGGCATCGCTGAAGTGACTCGAGCACCGCCCATGTTTCCACGGAAATGAAGGCTTTCTCATAGTCCACAAACGCTAAGCATAATGGCAAGTTATACTCTTCAGTCTTCTGTATAACTTGCCGTAGCGTATGTATGTGGTCTATGGTACTATAGCTTCTTCGGAAACCGGCTTGTTCGGGAGGCTGGAAGTCATCAAGTCTATGTTCGAGACGGTTCGTGATGACCCTTGAAAACAACTTATAAACATGGCTTAGAAGCGTGATGGGCCTGTAGTTCTTCAATAGGGTTTTATCACCTTTCTTGAAGAACAGTACCACCTCGCCTCTATTCCATGCTTCAGGCGTTTTGCCCTCGGACAAGACGGAATTAAAGAGCTTCTGGAGGACCTTAAGTACCGGTGTTCCACCCGCTCTCAGAAGCTCTGAGGTGATTCCGTCTTCGCCCGGCGCCTTGTTGTTCTTAAGCTGCTTCAGGGCCATCCTAATCTCGTACAGACTGATGTCCGGGATGTCTTCGGTATAATGTCGGGACAGCTTGGCTCTTGGATCGCCTACCAAGCTGTCAACGGGCTTAGCGACTGAAGTGTATAACTGACCATAGAACCTCTCGATCTCGCCTAGAACCTCTGCTTTGGTCGACGCTATGCTGCCATCTTCCCGTTTCAGCTTGGTCAGCTGGCTTTGTCCAATAGACTTGTCCTTTGCGAACACTTTGGAGCCTTTGTTCTGCTCAATGGTCTCTTTAACACGGTTCGTATTAAAGAGCCGCAGATCATGTCGCAAGGACTTCGATTTACGTCTATTAAGCTGCCTATATGACCTCGCGTCATCGGGAGACTGCAACTGTAGCGAGCGTCGATCAGCCATGAGGTTTAAGGTTCGATCAGACAATTTCTGAGGTCTATCTTTACGGCGGGGTCTGAAAAACTTCGACCCTACCGTGTGGACAGTTTCCACTAGCCCGTCGTTGATCTCGTCCACTGAGGCAAAGTTTTCCAGACAAGCGAAGCGGTTGGAGAGCTCGAGTTGAAAGCTCTCGGGGTTTTGAATATGGGCCCGAGTAGGTCGGAGCGTAGACTTCATCAGACTGGACCTTTCCAGTTTAACATTGATATTCAGTGTGCCTCTTACGATTCGATGATCACTGCCGGTCTTTACCCTATTGATCACAGACACATCACTGAAAATCCGTTTCTTGTCGGTCATGATGAAGTCAATCTCGTTTCTCGTGGAACCATCGGGACTTATCCAGGTCCATTTCCTGTGAGGCGGCTTCTGGAAGAAAGAGTTCATCATGAAGAGTTCCTCTTTCTCCAGAAAGTCGGCCAGCCTCTGTCCCCTAGGGTTCCGTTGCCCGTATGCAAATTGCCCCACTCTCAACTCATCACCGCTGTTCTTGCCCAACTTTGCATTGAAGTCCCCCATAACAACAGTGAAGTAGGTTTTGGAAGTATGTATGGCCCTACTTACGTCCTCATACATAGCCTCTACTTCCTCATCAGAATGTGACGAGGTCGGTGCGTATACCTGAATGACCTTCAACGAATATCTTTTGGATATTCTGAGTATTAGGTATACCACCCTGCTCGACACACTGTCGATGGTAGTAATGTTGTTAACGAGGGACTTGTGAACGAGAAACCCGACACCGCCTTGGGACTGTTGGGCGCCCTCCCGGTAGTAGAGCAGGTTACCAGACTTCAGGGTTACGGTGTCCTCCCCCTCTCTACGGACTTCGCATAATCCTACAATGTCCCAGTGTAACCTGCTCAGTTCCTCTTCCAACTCGCAAATCTTTTCGTCAGTCCTCATTGTGCGTATGTTGTGTGTTACCAGGGCCAGTCGTCGTGGGGATGGGTAGCCGGATTTCATCCGGGGATTCTTAGCACCCCCTGCTCCGCCATTACCTTGGCCGCTACCCGCGCCAGGGATAGCGGAGCTGCCGGAGACTGGGGGCCTGGTATTTGTGTGACTGTTCATAGAGGGGGTTTGCCATACGCGCCACGCTTGGCAGGCGGGTTGGCGCGCGCAGTTTTTTTTTTTTTTTAAGGTCTCTGGAAGACGCTGCTGCCCATCTCCCGGTATATCATTATTATTATATTACAGTGGAGGCTTAGGTAGTAATAATAGGGTCGCGTTAGTACCCTCTGGGTACGGATTGGAACTATAAAAAATTAAATAAGCGCAATAGCACGTGGTCGTAGCTTTCGACGTCATCATGCCGTGCTTTTTAGGGTTCCGTAGCCAAATGGCAAAAAACGGAACCCTTATAGATTCGTCATGTCTGTCTGTCCGTCTGTCCGTCTGTCCGTCCGTATGTCACAGCCATTTTTTTCCGAAACTATAAGAGCTATACTGTTGAAACTTGGTAGATAGATGTATTCTGTGAACAGCATTAAGATTTTGATGCAAAAATAAAAAAATAAAAAAAAAATATTGGGGGCTCCCCATACTTAGAACTGAAACTCAAAATTTTTTTTTCATCAAACACATACGTGTGGGGTATTTATAGATAGGTCTTCAAAAATGATATCGAGGTTTCTAAAATATTTTTTTTCTAAACCGAATAGTTTGCGTGACGCTTCCAAAGTGGAAAAAAGTTGGTCCCCCCCCCTCTAACTTCTAAAATAAGAAAATGAAAAATCTAAAAAAAACATATGATGTACATTACTATAAAAACTACCAACGAAAATTGTTTTGAACGAGATCTAGTAAGTAGTTTTTTTTAATACCTAACTTTGCACCTAATTTATATGGGGCGCTATACATACCAGGTGCAAACTTAATTTAACCACTTAGGGATGGAAAGTGTTTGTACGGAACCCTCGGTGCGCGAGTCCGACTCGCACTTGGCCGGTTTTTTTACGATGCACGATGTCAATATCTCACACTTATTTCAAATACAATACTTTACGTGACTTTACTTCTGTTGTTGCTTCAATAAACAAAATAAATAAATACCTAAATATCGTCGTAATATTCAACATCATACAACGTAATGTAAAACCCTTAACAATTTTACTCATACAAACAAAAAAATATTACGAAACTACTTTTAAAAATATACTTACTCGAGAGCAAGGAGAAATGAAATGAATTTAGCAAAAGCTAAGTTCTAGACGCTTTTTCATTGGATTGCCGACAAACGCATTATTTATTCTTTGGCTAGGATGTTATTAAATAAAATAAGCTACATTTTCTAATTACACAGAAATATACAAATTCATAATTTGAATACAATTGTTCTGTAGTAAAGTTAAGATTAAAAACACATCTCGGATGTTAACATTAGATATCATTAGCAACAATGTGTGATTAAATAAACTAAGCATAACATAACTTAACACTTAGCTATTATAAAAATTAAAATGGTATAGAATGAAATCCTTTTAAGTAACATTAACAAAATATTTTTTGTTATTTGTGTTTACTCATGCTGTATTTATGTTTGATTATCTCGAAGCCTGTAATTCATATAAAAGACAGGGATACATCTATACTATAATACAATTCTAGATTTGTATTGAAAAACAGTTTTTATTGAGAGGAGATGATTTCAGGATGCTTTCGCCTTTTTTTTTGTAAGGGCGCGCGGCAATATCACAGTATATATAGGTTAAAGCCGGGAATACACACGCCTGTAACTCGCACACTTGCATACCAGCTCCTTGTACGTGCCACCTATTGTCATGTGTATACATTAACTGGCATGCCTGTATCTGGCAAGCAAGTAGATTGCAAGCAATTTGATTTACTAGCATGCAATATGAGGGAGGGGTCGCGGGGGGCTGCCAAACCGGCATGAGTGAACGCACGCGACAGCTACAGGCATGCCAGTAGCGAAAAGAGTTGTCGATGGGGTGCACGCTTTTTTTTCTTTTGTGTTCGCGTCAAGTTTTTGTTTGTATCTTTTGAATTGATTGATTGATTGAATTTCATTGCAAACATCTGGAACAAATTGTGAAATCGTCGACTTTCCTACTCTACTCGTATACAGTGCTTCTAGAGATGCAAATGAATCGCCAGTAGCTAAAAATCTTAAAGTTATTTCCAATTTAGTTTTGGCCGGGATAGCATTTCGCATATGAGTATCAATTTTTTTAATTTTGTCTGCAACTTTTGCTAACAATTCATCAAATTTTTCTGGAAGCATTCTTAAATGATTTCTGTAACCACCTATATCTTCTTGTCGCATTTCTGTAAGCAGACACGAACTTGCTCCGTAGTTTTCCCTTCTGGAAATCCAATTTTTCACCCAAATTTGCCTATTCCTTCTCTTCTTTTTTTCTCTCATCAATTTAATAATAATAACATTGTATTGCTAGTAGCAACACCATACTATTTAATTCGCTTCGAATGTTTTCCATTGCAACCTCAACGTGAAACTGGTGAAACTAGAATGCAAGTGTGCCAGCTACAGTTATGTGTATACGGCTCAGAAATACAGGCATGCAAGGAAGCAAATTGCATGCAAGTTTAACTTGCAAATGTATTCACTGTGGGTCAGTTACTTCTACATGCCATTAACTAATATGCAAGCTACAGATCCGTTTTACAGGCATGTGTATTCTTAGCTTAAAGCAGTATGGAAACTACGAACAAACGGTCGAAACAGCGCACACACACAGACGCAAGCGTTTACGAGGCGAATAAGCGTACTAGCAGTGCTGTCAGTCGCGCGTGGCGCATCGAGACGAGCGGTCATTGTTTGTGATTATTGCGTGTTGCGTGCGCTGTCCGCGATTTTTTAAAGATGCCACGAGTTTATTGCGTTGTATACGGCTGCTTGAACTCTGCTTCCTTAAAACCGGAGCTTTCATTTTTTAAACTTCCTGCTGATATTGAAAGGTAAGAATGCTTTATTATCACTACATAGTATAAAACAAAGTCGCTTCCTGTCTGTCTATTCCTATATATATGCTTAGATCTTTAAAACTACGCAACGGATTTTGATGCGGTTTTTTTTAATAGATAGAGTGATTCAAGAGAAAGGTTAATATGTATAATACATGCACAATTTATCAGCATTGCCCCCGAGCGGAGCCTAACGGGTTGCTAGTTAATAAATAAAGTGCATTTCCTTTTAAATTAATCGTTTGGTTGTTTATGTGATATTTGGTGTAAATTTTTAGGGTTCCCTACCCATAAGGTAAAAACGGGACCCTATTACTTAATAAACCTCCGCTGTCCGTCTGTTACCAGGTTGTAAGTACCTATCTCATGAACCGTGATAGCTAAACAGCTTAATTATTTTGCAGATGATGTATTTTTGTTTCCGCTTTAACAACAAATAGTAAAAACAGAATAACAACAATATTTAAGGGGGGTCCCATATATCAAAGGTAATGGGTTGCGTTAACTTTGTACCTCATTTGTATCTGGCGCCATACATATCAGGTGCAAACTTAACTTAACCCGGCCAGTTAAGATGGGATACCTAAGTGTTTGTACCGAACCTTCGGTGCGCGAGTCCGATACGCACTTGGCCGGTTTTTAAGCACGCGTGTTTGTAATGGTGAAAAATAATTAAATAAGAATTGATAGCTATGAAGCTTTCATCGTTATTAAACTTGTATCAATTTATTGTATTTAGGTTAGTTCGTGGGGTAGCGTCCAGGAAAACAACGGTTGGCGATGGTGACAAACACTATAATTCTTATAAAAGTCACAGCACAGTTTTATATGGGGAAATAATAATAACACCAGATACAGGCAGACTATGAGAAAGCTAGACACGCGAGTGATTTCGTTCGAGTAGTGCGCGCGAACGTTGTATTATCGAATGTTCGGGAGTCGGGACCGGCCGACGCGACGGTGCTGCGTGCCGGCGCTGCCGCATGTGCCGCCCGCTCTCCTCCTAACCCCTCGGCTGTCCGTGGATTACGTACGTGCGTAAACACGTCGAATACTGCGTGTGCTATATATATGTATAAGTATTAAAATACAATAAAGTCATTACAAAATCTAAGTACATTATAAAAATTCTAACCTAGGGTGCCGCCGGCAGCGGGTGACAACCCTAGCGCGTAGGTATTTATCTTCAAAGAAGGCCTTAGTTTCCATACTGCTTTAGCCTATATTTGTTTCTGATCACGCCGAAACGGTTAGACGGGCCACTTTTTCTAGTACACCCCACTTTTTTTAATATTTTCGATTCGACATTGGGACAGTTTTTTCCTCCTAATTAGATCTAAAGAGCTCGTGATTCTGAGTAGAAAATACCCAAAATATCAAAAATAAAAAACAAAAGTGGGCAACTTTAGAAAAAATGGCCCAGACAAAAAACCAATTAGTGCAGGGATAGCTGGACATCCAAAGATGGATAGGATACTTTTTACCCGACTACGGTAAAAAAAAAAGTTTTATCCAAACGAAGTCTAGGCACCTTCTAGTATATGTATAAATTGGAAAAAGATTTTGCCCCTGGTGGGTAACATAAGAAACTAGCGTGTTCTTCATAGTAAAAGATTGAAGGTGAATTCTTAAACAGTGTAAATATTACGATCTTTGAACCTATAAGCGAATACTGTTATGACATTAGTAAAGGTCTTAAGCAATCTACAGATGATATCCGATGAAAAAAAACAAAGGTACAGAAAAAAGTTTACTGACAAGTAAATTAAACATTAACAAAGATATTTTTAGTTTCTTTGAAAATAAAAATTAATGTATTAATGTTTATCGTTTTGTTTCCTTAGACATTTTGCTTTGATCGAAATTAATAAGATGTTTTTATGGAATACTAAGTGAGGCTCCTGCTTTTAACGTGGCATACTGGGTCTGAATTCCAAGTGTTTAATAAATACATGTCCTTGATACAGTAAACCCTTTTAGCTTTTCTCTGACTCTGATCTCTCTGACGATGCCTGCGTTGCGGATTTAAAAAAAAAAAAAAAAGAAAGAAAAAAAAAAAAAAATAGCTTTTATATTATTTCTTTAATTAATAATAACATGACAAAAATATTTGCACGGTATTGAAGAGACCAGGCTAAAAACGCGCGCGTCTTGTAGTGTGGGAAGGCGTCTAATTATCCGGGACAAGATTTTCATACCAATGTATGTTTATCGTATATATGTTAACAGAAAAACAGTCACTTGTCTTCTAATTTTTGTATGAACTTAATACTCCAATCGAATCAAAACTAGCAGAATAGTGACGAGCAAATGAAATGTAAGTTAAAAATATAATAAAACATGGTTCAAGTTGCAGGATGGACGTGGGAAAACGGGTTAAACCTTATCGTATTAAGCGGGTTCTACTGTACTCATAATTTATTGTAAGAATTTATTGTAAAAAAAACTTAAGCTAAGAAATTAGATAAATGTACGAAATAGTAATAAAACTAAAAAAACACTGTTTTTGATTTTTATATGTGTACACACACATTTAACAAGCTGAATGCCAAATGTCACCTTTCTAGGACACCTGGAAGTGGGTTTGGTTTTTGATTACTAGTCAGTGAGTGAGTCAGTCAGTCAGTGCTAAAATAGTATATTACTGCCGAGGCCGGGAAAAGTCAGTTCGTGGATGAGTATGATTTTCCTTCAACAATACGAATCTGCGAACTGACATTCCCGCCGAGGCTTGTATAGTGCTTTTCTCCAAATATGCTTGGAAATAATCACCAATCTACATTTGTTATTTAATATATCAGTACCATGAAGTTCATTTGGTACTTATTTTTTTAGGAATAAGAATAAAAATTCGGGTCCGAATCATATGTTTGATTAAAAAAAATATATTAATAAGAATTAAATATATATGAAAACACAATAACAAAAAATATGCACATAGGTAATTATTAATTTTAGTTAAATTAACAACTTCTAAACACACTGTTTTTTTTTTAAACCATACCATATTTATCATTCGGAGAAGATCATAAGTTCAAAATAACTTTTATATTGATTTGGACACAATCATTTCTGTTATATTTTTAATTTGTTTACGTTTGGTACCCTTATTAATTTTCAACTCACTCATTAAATACCATCATATTACTATAATTAAAACTTTCTTGAGAAATCTCTAATAAATAACTAAGAATCATGAAAATAAATTAACCGCATATAAGATTAATATTTAAATTGTTTGTCCGTTATTCGAAATTTGTCGTCATTTAAAATACATTGACAGTAGCAGAGCAGAAAAATGTTCAGTGCAAGAACTAAACGCAGAGAACAATTAAAAAGTTTATAAGTTTTTATTTTTGTTAAATTTAGTCGACAATTGGCTGTATGGTGAATTATCAAAGTCTTTCAAAAAATTAAAAGTAAAAATGCAGTAACCGGCCAAATTAAGATTACCCTCATTTGTATGAGACGTCATAAACGGAAGGTGTGTTTTTTACTTAATCGTCTTATTTAAATAATATTGATTTCCCGGCTAAGGCCAATAATATATATTTTTTTTTATTTGTATTAACGCCTTCTAAAAATAACGAACGATTTCGCGGTCCAGTTTTACTACATTAATGGGAACATTTCCAAGCAAGTTGGAGAAAAATAACGTTTTTTGGACTTCAATATATCTCAATAACTATTTCATCTATATTTATGGGGGTTCTAGTGGTTCTAAGGATCTTAATAAATAAATAAATAAATATTGGACAACCTCACACAAATCGATCTAGTCCCAAATTAAGCTCAAGATAAAACAAACATGACCCAAGCACAAATATTCGAGTTCATCACACAAATATTTGCCCTGGCCGGGATTCGAACCCGGGACCGCCAGCTCAGTAGGCAGGTGTCTACAAACCGAGCCAAACGCGTCGTTAATTTGATTTGGAGTTATTGAGGGGTCAAAAGTGGCTCCAAACGGTTCGTGTAATATAACACACGGCTGCTGCTCGCCAGTTCCTTTGGTGAACTCGGCTGGACACGCTGCCTTGTCTAGGTACCATTGTAATACTAAGTGTTTAATTCAATAACGTCACAATTAAGAACGGGATTCGGATAGTCCATATTATCATCATTCACTCCGCTACTCCATTTAGCAATCAAGGCCTTAGTTTAGCTTCGTTAATTAAATCTAGTACAGGAATTTTGTATCTAGGAAACAAAATTAGAAACCTCGTTCGTGCGCGGTCTTAAAAATCATTACCTTCTTTTTTCCTTTCGTTAGTCCGATAAATGTCATTTTATAATCATGCACGTAAGAATAGAGTGTATTCCTAAAGTAGTTATATCTTCGACAGATAGAATTAGACTTTCTCACATCCAATACGATATTAATATCATGTTTCAGTAGTTCTTTGAATGCGTCATATATCGTCATATTGTGATGTTCTATTAAGGGGTCACTTAAAACATTGTTCTTGATTCATTGTCGTGTAAATTCTCGCCTATATTACATACCTATATAATATAATGTACATTTCAATCGAGTCAGACTAAAATTAAAGATGTGTAAGTAATTCGAGACCGTAAAATGCGCCTTTAGAACTTACGATTATTATAGCTTACAGATGGAACACTCGATCAAGTCACTTAAAAAAAAAACTGAAACGGTTCAACCATTTAGGAGTATCGATAGACAGACTCACAAAGACAAAAGTTCTATATGAAATACAGACATACAAGAACAAAACTGCACGTTTAAATTAAAAGTATCACATATCTTTTTTATCGGGACTTAAAAATATTGGCTTATTTACATTACCCGTACTTTACACGAATTGTATTCAAGCACTTTTTGAGAACATGCAATAATAATAAAACAGGACGGATGAGAAAGTGTTTGACCTTTAACTTGGGCCTAAAGATGCAAATTACTTCTCTTCGCCAACAATAAGGTGTCCTTAAGGGTTCTCACTCGCTTTGTATATTGCAGAATCATATTTTGTTAGGAATTTGAGACGTTTAAGGGTCAATTTTGCTACTCTTGTGCTTTGTTTGGAATACTGCTTGCTACTTGAAAGATGATATATAAAGTGATAGAATGAAGAGGATTATAAAGAAGTGCAGAAGAAAAAAACACACTGTGCCGATCGAATGACAATAATAATAATTTATCCTGGAACGTGACAATTTGACAAACGTTCCACGAATCATCTACTTTAACTACTTTTCGGTGACATTGTACAATACCTGAACAGATTCCGACCCTGGTAAATAGTTTTCTAATGAAGATGACGAACTAAAAGCGGCTCAGGTACGCCCTCTCAAATAATGACTTTGTAAAGGTCGCTGGCAGAAAGCGTAGGTAATACGTGGACATATTTGGCAACATAGGGATATCTTCGCCTTTGTACATATGTTATAACGTGTTTATTTTTAATATTTTATTGTACAACAGAGAGTTTAAATACATACATAGAGTCATGTGGTCAAGTGTATGCAGTGTGTAAGTGTCCGTAAACCCATGTATTGCAGTCCGAAATTAATGAGTTTGCGCACACTTACCCACTGCGTACCATATCGTTGCCCACCATGACTCTGCATAATATTTAATAGAACGCATGATCATGCTGATTCATTACTAAGGTTCATAATCATAAACTACAGGCACCATTACAATAATGCTATGCTACCCATCTCAACGAAGTTACTAAAAATAATGCCCTTTATAAAATATTTTGTGAGGTACAGCTCAGCTCTTACTTTGTACTGCACTATATGGCTCCACAATTGACTTTACTTCGCCTTTCTCAAAAGAAAACCCGGTGCCAGACACTGCTGTAAAATATTTAAGAGATCGCCTCACGACTCCTTAACAAGCGAACATAGCCCTAACTGCCACAATAAACAGAATGAACTTGGCTCTATACAGGACTTTAAACTTTTTAATTTTGCCTCCAAACTCCAGCATTGTACTGCAAAGAGTTCGCAACATTCAGCCCCTTTATGTTGGTAGGACTAAGTTAATTTCAAGTTTTAAGTGGAGTGAAAACGGGTCGATTTTTATTTAAAGCGAGGTTACTACGTAAACAAGTTATGAAGCCCTAAAATCGACGTTTCTAATGTTTACAGTCCGAAATCACTACTATCAAAGTCAAAATCAAACGTTTATTGCACATGACACCCTGCAAGGGCACACCGACATAAGAGGACTAACTTATTTTCTTATATACACAATAATAATTTTAATTTCAAATAAACAATAAATACATCTTAAATTTACAAATTATAATTATTTCGGGCAAGAGCTATCGAAGTATATTAAATTTATTATTCATTTAAAAACTATAGATATTTACTTAAGCGCATTTTGGAAGATATCAAGAGTAAAGGAAGGTGGCTTCGAATAAAAATTCATTTAACTATTGATCCCACAAGTAGCTAACCATCAAACTTAAACCATTCACAGTTGGTGAACTATGTGTCCTCTAGAACTTTTGTGGCACCCTAAAAACTAGGACGCAATTAAGGCTGAAATTCGTCTTTGAAGTTATATTTTACGATGGCATAAAACGCCTTGTCATTTTCACGCGTTGTTGCGTATGTAATATCCGAAAGACAAGTGGATTAAAGCGGTTTATTAACCCCGATGCAAAAAGAGAGATTACGAAGGAGGGATTTCTATGAGTTCGATTTTTGTATGTTCTTGTCTATCAGAAGTGGATGAGTTGTATTGCAGTTATAAACGGAGCTATATTTTAAATACAAAGGCAACTTAGGAAATACTGTTATTAACCCCCGACGAAAAAAGAAGGGTGTTAGAAGTTGAACCCATGTATCTGTGTGTCCGTCTGAGGCATCGTAGCTCCCAAACTAATGGACCAATTTGAGTGTGTTTTTTTTATCAAAAGACTTGTTCGTCAACATGGTTCTTAGCTATGTTTGGTGGAAATAGGACCAGTAGATTCTAAGATATTCAGCTTTTTGGAACAAGTGACAAGATCACAGCCAATGTTGAAGCTAAGAATACCATATTTTTAGTTATTTTAAGTTTTAGTAGCATTTTCTATATCACTCATACAATGAGGATCTCATGACGACCAGCTGCTTCGGTTGTCTTGTTTCGCATGACCAGCGGCAGTGTATACTATTTTCAACGTTTTTTTTGGATACTAGCTTAACTGGATTGGCACTTACATAGACAATGTTCGACGAATTTACAAAGTATTGTGATATTTACTTCCATGAATATCTGGTTATGCCAGAACCAATACCAACTGGTTGGAATATGTTGGGCCAGAGACGACAATTCTCACAAAATGATTGTCTGTAGATTACGCATAATGCACATTGATGCAGCAGTCGCCTCTTTTAAAATACATTTCGCGAGATATACTTGCAGGTAATACTTTCAAAAAGTACATTAATCGTAACGGTAGCCCTTTGTTTCATAGGAACTTATTTCGTCGAATGTTTCATTTCGCCGAAAATCATTAATTCTTATTCCTCTGTAGTCATACGTTTTTCATAATTCTTGCAAATATCATCCTGTTGATTAGGTTCGGTAAGGTTAGGTTTGTTTTATAAGAACTTCAAATAGTTTACGGTTCCAAAAAATCTTTGTACGAAATTTTCGGCGAAATTAAATATTCGACGAAAAATTATTCTAGGAGTCAATATAGACCTAATCGTAACACTTTGGCTCGCAACAGTACGGCTTCAAATATGTCTCAGAATATGACGGATGCTTAACGAGATTTGAGCTTTTAAAGCACAATAACGACGAAATCAAGCAGTAAAGCTGTTTCCAGGGTTCCGTCAAAGAAAGCCCATTAAGGAAGTTACATGGAGGAGGAAAACCGATTTGATTGGGATCAGGACATGTTCTGATGTTATAATCAATGATGTAGGATAAACATAATAGGCAAAACTATGACAATTTTTTAACAGTATTAGGGTGCTAATTTTAGATTTAACTACATAACCGAGTGCCAAACCCGGTTAAAATCTCTGTAAATACGACAATCGAATACTCACATAATTTTGACCGGGTTCGATACCCAATAACAACAAAAATACATAATCGGGTATTAAACCCGGTTAAATTTAAATCTCTGTAAATACGACAAGCGAATACTTACATCCAACAGCAACAACTAGACATAACCGAGTAACACAAAGCCCTGTCGATCTCTATATTAATTTCCACCTGTTAGAAATATAAAATGTTGTCAATTATGATTATGACTAGATCCATATATTTGAAATTGTCCCCTATATAATATATATATATAATATGTATATATATATTATATGTAAATATCAATAGGTATTTATATTTGTTTTTCCTTTCCTCGCTTGCTCCTCCTCCTCCTATTGTTCTTAAAATGTTTATTATCTCCCTTTTCGATATCAGGAAATGTCGCCATGCGTTAATTTATTTTAACGGTTCTAATATCCTTTAAGCCACGTGAAGAAACTTGGAACGCGAACTCGAAGATAATTAATCTAGACCCTTTCAGCAACATTTCATCTTCGCCAATTGTTAATTACACCAAAATAACCAGAATCGAAACTTCATATAAATATCCTGAGATTGCGCGCAGGCGCGGAGGCTGTGTCGCTGTGGTGGGGGCAGAGGCTGTTCTCCACCGGTGCAAAGTGCCCGCGTCGCGTAGTGAGTGAAGGATGAAGTGAATCGTGCTTAGTGAGTGATAAAGTGATATGAGTGCATTCGTTTAAAAAACGGGTAAGTGAAATTCTATTATGGCATATATTTTTTAAACGATTTAAGGTGCGGACGTGGTCGCAGAAATGGGGAAAATTGGAGTTTGAAATTACGCGGCGAATAATTTGTTTGGTAAAGTTTTTTGGAAGTTACTAATTTCTTTTTTTTGATGAAAGAACCGTAATTTTTTTCGTATAGCCGATGTTTAAAGGTTTTTTAGGGTGCTTATTTATAGCTTGTTAAAAGTTTTAATTGATGTACAATTCATTATCATGATTTTACTTTAATCAATCTCTTATGCTCTCGGCATTATAAAGAAGTGTCAATTATAAATACTCGGTTGATTTTTAATTTTATATTAGCATCTATATCTATACGATATTTGTCCAAGAACAAATTTACTATGATACCAATAATTTAAGGTTGAAAATATTTTGGACCGATGAAACTCCGAAAGCTGGAGCCGCATTATGAATAATAATTATGGTAATTAATGTTGTGTTTACAACCTAAAACTACTATTATCATACAATGGAACTTGAAACGCACAATAAAATAAAAAATATTTAAAGCCAAGAAAGTCAATATATTTTCAGACTCTATTGTATCAAAAAAAAACTTCCGGGTAAAAGTTGTCGAATGAAAATACCATGGAATGAAGCATTCTACGAAACGTTTTCAGCAACGGATCCAAAATATAGATGCTATTAAGCGTGAGGCCATCATTCCTTCGCAAAATATCATAGTGTGAATATTTAATAACTTTGTGATATTTTGTGAAGGAATAGTGGTCTGAAGTAATAATGCTGGATGTAAGTTTCCAACCTGGGATGCAATAAATAGGTATTATCATCATCATCACCTGATTTTCAGCAATATGATCAGCGTTCTCGGCTGGATACAGGCCTTCTTAATAGGTTCCCACAGGTTAAATGGATATACCTATACTAATTGTAACACCATATAATATGGCTCAATTATCCTATAATAAGGTATCGAAATATATTCAGTTAATAATTCTGTAAGGCAATAATTCAAGAATTCCGACGATTTTGTAACAAGAATGGAATGAAACGAATTATTGGAATTAGAAAGTTTTAATAAAAAGAAAAAGAAAATGAAAAACCTATTATTATTACCACGGAAAAAAGTACGAATCGCCTTCTTTAGTCTGTTGTTAGACGGGTGGATCTAGGTTTTACAAAGAGCTGTGCTTTCAGTGCTACTACAAAAAAAAAACGGTCAATCAGACTCGCGCACCAAGGGTTCTGTATAAACTATGAAACCACTGTGTATTACTGTAACGAAAGGTCCAGCAGGTCCAGTAAATAAAATAATTTTGAATTTGAAAAGATAAACTGTTCTAAACGACCAACTGAACTTTACCGTTGGAAAACCGTTTTACGTACTTTAAATGACGACTAATATATTTTTTTATGATTTAATTACAAATAGTTTTCAGCTTTTTCCCTATACTGGTAGTATAAGATGTTATTACTTGCCAAATTTCATAGTTCCAGGTCAACGGAAAATATCCTATAAATTTTCATATCCCTGAGAATGTCGAAATATAAGTTTTTTGCGGCATAAACGACCGTACCTATCTTTTTTACGTTAATTTAGAAGTTTGATTTTTCACGGTTTCAAGGGACTGTAGTAGATGGTTTTAATTTTAACTCGATACCTCCACGCGTTCCCGAAATAAATAGAGTCTTGACATATGGACGGACAGACAACAAAGTGATCCTATAAGTGTTCAGTTTTTCCTTTTGGGGTACGGAACCCTAAAACGACTAATTTGACTCATGATCCTTGCCCTTTACCCTCCGGATCTTTTGACACACTTCCCGACATACACAAAAACTATGTGATCGTAGGCGTGCGCAAAGTACTAGGTACTACAAGTGCTATCACCATAATATAATTTGGTTTAATTTGCTTATCTGTTTCTAATCGCACTCTGAAAATTAAAGAATCACTTTCAGAGATACGTTAAATAGACATTATTTTTTTAACGAAGAATGTACCACCCGTAACTTTATTGCGTATTAAATAACCTCTTTCCTCGCAATTCACAGAAAAAAGCTTTCGCTCTCCGTTCTTTTATCATGCTCCTAAAATTTTATTATTAGGCACGGCTGTCCGCGGGGTAATAAAAATATGCTCCAAATTCCATTCCGCAGGAATTTACTTTACAGATAATGGGTTGTGACAGGAACCTATTACCCGACTTTGTAAAAGAGGTCGCGACGCAAGCGGGAAGCATACCTACCTACAGGATTGGTAGGATTGACAAATAATTTAATCCGCAATCACTGTCTTTTATCGCTTATTAGCGACCCGCCCCGGCTTCGCACGTGTGCAATGCTGATAAATTATGCATGTATTATACATATAAACCTTCCTCTTGAATCACTCTATAATTCCTTACTCTATGACTCTATGTATAAAAAAAACCGCATCAAAATCCGTTGCGTAGTTTTAAAAATATAAGCGTACAGTCGCCATCAGATATATCGCAGCATATAACATGTAAACATGTAATGTAACGCCCAGTCAATAAGAGTCGTGTTCAGATATTTATGAACGCCTTAAATGCTGCGATATATCTGATGGCGACTGTACATAGGGACAGACAGACAGACAGACAGCAGGAAGCGACTTTGTTTTGTACTATGTAGTGATCAGTAGACTTATGTGGGGCAACTATACGCTGTGGGTAAATGTGCGCAAACCCATTAATTTCGGACTGAAACACATGGGTTGCGGACACTTACCCACTACGTACACTTGCCCCACATGACTCTAAGTAAGTTCAGCAGAATAAAGCATAACTTGCTGCGTTTTAAGAAGCATCTTTTAATTTGTTATTTCGTTATCAGCATTTGGAATCTTTTTCATCAAAGGCTTAAAAAGAGGTTTTTTTCCATTTCTTAATCATTTACTCACGACAGTCGCTAGCTAACGTATGGAGCTCGCTCCCGTCGTGTGTATTTCCTGAAAGTTATAACTTAAGTGGATAGGCTATTGCTAACCACCAGAACCAGTAAGCTGTAGCATTTTTAGCCCCGTAGTCACTTCCACCAGGTGATACTGAGGCCAATCGCTGGTCAGTTTATAAATAAATAAAAATCGCAAGTATGTCAATCTGTATCGAATTAGGCCCCTAGTCAGTACATTGCTGTGGTGATCAACTAAATGGCCTCATGCCATTGTGTGTTTTCGGTACTTCTAACTCCGATTAACCTTACCTTTAACTTTGGTCTCCCCTTCTCATTATGGGCGAATTGATAGCGGCCGTAGTCTGACGCGTGATTCCGACACGCATTTATTAAAAGGGAAACTAAAAAGTCACTAGAGTAAAACCTATCTGAAAGAACGTGCCTTGAATGCGTTTACGTATTTTTTTATTCTGATCTTGACTCATTCATCGTTTTCGTATAATGAATATTTACTAATCAAGAACCATTAGCCCGGGTATGTACGCACGAACGAACAAAAACATGGTGAATAGGAACATCGAACACGAAATTGATATTCGTTAGTGGTACGCAGGTGCGAATAAAGTGTTCGATGCAGGTTTTGATTTGTTCAGTTGTCAGTTGCCTGAAATAAATGTGTTATAACAAACTGCTCTGTGATACGACATGCAATGCTATTGACTGATTATTACCTCAAACGCCTCGTGACTACATAGTGTAAATGGTATTCTGTTCTCACTACATCGAGAAGGTGACCTTAAACTATGTCAACTATAGGGTTACGACAACTCCATATCATATTTCCTTTATTTAGTTCCTCGAGATGTCAGCGAAGGAATAAAAAAGGTAATATAGGCGTCGCAATAGTCGTACATGGAGTCGCAATAGACCTGGAAAATCATGCAATAGAAAAGTGACACGTCGTCGCAAACGTCATGATGGCGTACGTGGAATTGTATTTTAGCTTTAGGCAACTGGAGTTTTATTTTTGGCGGTCGTCAAAATGAAAGGGTCTGATATAGGTAAACTTATACCAAAAGCGAGTTAGTCAAGCGATCGGTCACCGCGAGCGATGATGGATGAGACAAATTCTTGGACGACGCGATGACCCACGAAATTGAGCATTGCTTGTCGTTATACGTGTAAGTACATATACACGCGCAAATATTAAATTTATACGATGAATTGCAAAATTTACGGAAAAATATCGGTCACTAGCTTTAAAAAGTGCTCACGTTCCTTTTGAATTATAATTACTAGCGCTAGATCCAGACAAATTAGTTTAAATCCTGCACGACTAGCATAACTTTGACACGCGACTCATGTCGCGCGAGATAGCATCATCCGTCAGTATCTCATAGTACTGTACAGATAGAGACAGGTAGTATATCTCGCGCGAGAAAGAGTCGCGTGTCAAAGTTATGCTAGCCGTGCTGATTTCTGCTTTTAAATTATTTATAAGAAATCCACTTTACCTACTAAAAACAAAACAAAGATGACACGTCGATCGTCCATTTTATTTATAGAGCTTCTTCGCTGCTTTTTCCAGTACGTGGCGACCATTCATGAAACGTATCACCTCCATAGCACTGTTAACACTTAACGTGTTTCAAATAATACGTATATTGGTCACTAAATTGATCCAATAAAAACCATAAACCTCTTGTTTCTAAGAGTACTCGTCTGGTTTACTGATACCCGTAAATCCTCAAACGCGTCACCAAGCCAACGGGGCGGTCATTATCCGTAAAATTGGACGAGCACAAATGACGCGGACACGTGTCGTGTCTACTGAGTGTCGTTTCATGTTCGCAAACAACGGATTAATTTAAATCACCCCTTTTAAATTCCAGATAACAAGAAACAGGTGACAGGTTCCGTAGGTTGAGTCTTATTCGTAAAATCCGATGTAATAAAAAATATTGTTAGAAATTTTTAATGTGGGTACACACCAGAAATGTTAACGTGCTGGACCGGCAATTCAGAGGTACCGGGTTCGATTCCCGGTCTCTTCCACCAGGTAACGCATTTAAATTTTTCACTAAGCTTTGATCTCTGTATCAATGGTTTAATATTGTTAGATTTTGGATTCCGTATTTACTTACGACCCGATTACCGAAACAGTGGACCTCATTTGCAAGCGATGCCATAGATACCAGGACCAAACTATTAGAAAACAGGTTATAACAGAAACCTTACAGTTTCATTTTGTCTGTCTGTTTGTTCGTGCACATTATTGACACCGAGAAAGTAGTACAAATAATCTTTCTTCTATTTTGATGGGCCTACATTCAAGATGACGAGGCATAATCATTAAAGGACTAAGTATACGCCAGGCGCAAACGATCTAATTTTGGTGTTACGAAAGCTTCACTAAAAGGTCAACTTGTAAATGTTTTTTAAATAATACTTTATATAGCTCGAATAGCTAAAATAAATGGTTGTTCTTTATATGACTGTACAAAAGCCAAGATATTCCTAAATGAGGAATATCACAATGCCTTGTAAAATTGTGTGCCAGTTTCGTGTTGAATGAATGAAAAGTTAACGGATAATGCAGGCAATATTACTTCCTACTTATAAACGTTCATTTTAAAATTCTGTAACCAAGGGATCCCTGAAAAATCGCCTAAACTGTTTACCTTCATTTTCAGCCCCAAATTGTACCCATGTCGCATTAAAGCTACGTGAGTTGAATGAAAACATTACCAATTTTTACCGGTAAATTTATCGCTCATTTTAAGGGTTCCGTAGTCAACTAGAAACCCTTATAGTTTCGCCGTGTCCGTCTGTCCATCTGTCCGTCTGTCCGTAGGTCCGCGGCTTAGCTCCGTGATCATTAGTAATAGAAAGCTGAAATTTGGTATGAGTAATGTGTCACGCCGAAAAAACGGTAACTTTTTTTCAGGTACCTCCCGTACGCCTAAAGTGGGGGTGATTTTTTTTTTCGTTCCATCTCTAGTTGAATAGGTCTTTTAAAAATAATAGGGGTGTTTATCCATCAGTTTTTGATAAAGTCAGCAGTTTTGTAAATATTCGCTCCAGAAATCCAAAAAATAGCGTCCCCCCCCCCTCTAACTTTTCAACCACGGGTTAAAAAATTCATGAAAATGAGGCCTTATAAGTACTTTCAATGAAAACTATATTGAATAAAATCGGTCGAGCCGTTTTTGAGTTATCGCAAAAATTCATAATTTTCTTTAAAATGACGTAAGTGCCGCGCGGTGTCCTTATACTTCGAACGTTACAAATAGTAGTTAAGCGCCATACTGCATTAAAATATTCCACTCAATCTGGCGCGTATATTCGATAACTTCCAGAAGGTAATAAGTAATTACAGTTAATTTGGCGTTTACGACCTTTTATAGAGCTTGAAATCGTTCTCACGATTTAAACTATCTATTGTGAAGGATGGGCAACTACGGAACCCTACACTGAGCGTGGCCCGACATGCTCTTGGCCAGTTTTTTAACGATTTTACCGATGTTTCCATAGGCACGTCCGCTAATTGATATTGCGGGGTGTATTATCTGTTCATTAAATTCTTGAGCAACCATACCACATAAAAGGGGTTTCATGCTGCATAAAAAATATATGGATAAAAATCGTCTTTTCTGATGACACCCTATTAAAAATGTTGCGATTATTTTCGCTTTCTCCTATATTTTTTACAAAACATCAAATTATCACACTTTACTGACTTTACGTAAACATAATAATATAGCTGTGCTCATCAAAGTTTAATTATTTTGACATCGTACACGTGCCTGAAATTTAATATTAAAATATGAGGTTATTTATATCTCTCCAAGGAAAGATTTATATCGGCAAAATTGCATAAACTTTTCCCAAAATTATCGTTTTTTGCATTAAATGGCCTTTTAGGCAAAACTTGTAAAATATTATAGGGGATGTGCGGTATTATTAAGTAAATGATTAGTCACTTTGGTGAAGAAACAATTTTTTGAGTCTTTTTTAAGTGAGTTGGAACTTCTCGACAATCATCATGGGCCAAATTATTCGGACGTTGCGTTGAGAACACGATGCTCTATAGGTATAATAATAATTGGGATCGATCTATCATCACGGACAGGACTATTGTAGCCAATAAGCCTGATATCGTGTTGGTAGATCGATCCAAGCGCCAGGCAGTGCTCGTCGATATCTCCATCCCGCATGACGAGAACCTCGTGAAGGCCGAGAAAGACAAACTCAGCAAGTACCTTGACTTGGATCACGAGGTGACCGCCATGTGGGATGTTGACTCGACGATCATTGTCCCGATAGTCGCTTCGGCGAACGGTCTTATAGCGAAGAGTCTCGAAAAACATCTTAAGAGACTCGCTAGATGGCTGGATCAAGGGCTAGATACAGAAGGCGGTACTCCTGGACACGGCACGCATTGTCAGGAGGTTTCTCTCTCTGCAGCTCTAACCACCGGTAGCCTGGGCCCTGCCCCGCTGCCGGCGGCACCCTAGGTTAGGTTTTTTATAATGTATTTATATATTTTGTAATTTCTTTTTTGTATTTTATTTTTTATATACATATATTGTAAAGACCTAGCCTAAGATAAGAAATGAATAAAGATAATAATTATAATAGTACTCTATAATGTGCACCACAAAGTAAATATAAAATAACAAAAGAAATAAAAATGCATTACAAATGGTAACAACAGGCTATATATTATAAACCTTTAGTAATTTATCTACAATTGTATACGTTAGCTTTGTTCGATGTGTTATTTATTAATACTACACGTTTATGACAGGAGTAAAGATTAGCAGGGCTTGTTACTGCTTCCAGCAAAACATGTTTATAACACGTCGTTGAAAATAAAAACCCCAAAAATTAATCAAACATGAGATACAAGACGTGATCCTATGAAACAAGATTACTTAAATAAAAGCTCCAACTAAACAAAGCTTACCGGATGAACTTCCTACAAGCTTTATCCAGCCTATTCATGAACTTTCCACAATTACTAGTTTCTGAACTTGACTGGGAGTTAGGTACAATGGAAGTAGAATAACACGATGTCGTCCGTGGTGAGAGAAAATGGAATGGAATGGAAAGTGACACGAAAATAGAATATTTCTATACCTAGTCAATATTTTTTTTTACAAGCGAGCAAGCAAAATTACCCACTAGAATTTTATTGTATCGTAGTTTGGAGTAGTATTTTTTTATAAGTAAAACTGTGATGTGAAATTCTGATATTTAAAACCATAGCGACGTCAATACAGACAATGTTTCAAATAATGACGCAATTATTACCGACATGACGATGACAACCAATGACAGCGATGACGAGTGAACGTTTGCATAAATGGAGGATCATATTAAATTTGTGTCTACAAACTACAAACCAGGCATTACTAGATACCGGTATTATGAGTTTATAAATGAAAATAAAATCTCGAATTCCAATACTTGAAAGGTAGACGTGGTACACCGCAGTGGGCATCCCTGACAAATGTGAGGTTATCCCTATAGCCGAGGTTAAAAACGGCCAGCCCTGCATCCATCACGATTGTTTGGGAACAATTCCAATGATTTATAGCGCGTACTCGGGAATTTTCCCCTAGTATTGACGTATCGATCGCCGTACACAGATTTGGAACAGTTGGGAAGTATCTCAACCTAATTCTATATTTTTATTTTAATAATTCTGCCTAAAATATTAATATTCGGGATAAAAACTACGTATTTAATTATAAAACTATTATACGTACTTCCATTTGAGATTGACGAAAACCCGACCTAGGTTCGGTTCAGGTCGGGTGCTTAGACATAATTAGAGGCAGATTGAGTATAGATAGGCTGCAAAACCCCAATAGAAGAGAAGAAAAAAATACAAGATATGGCAATTAGATTTTCAAGCCATTTGCCCATCATCAAATCTTCTCGCTGACACATTGGACTTGTTTAAAATGTGGAACTGCAGGAAAATTCTGTGATTATCATGACCTGAATTCCGTACCAATTTTTCCAATACGCAGGATAGACAGACTAAATTGAAACTGCAGTAGACACGTTCACGTTCTAAATCTTACGATCAAAATGATAACCACTGTCAAGAAAACGACGTAGCGCACATAAAATATTCGCACAAAAACATACTGTTACATTACGTGTGCTATGGCGGTTTGCTAGCTTTATGCATATGTATACGCCAGCAGTGTATGTAGGTGCCAGTTTGATGGCTAGTTAATGCCTTGGTGAGTTCCGCGCGGAATATAGCCAGTTTATATTCATGACACTTCATAAGCCGATGTATCGTTTGGTATATTGTCAACATGGAAAATATAGAGAGGATTTGGCACAGGCTTGAGTCAAACGTTCAGAAAAGCACTTTGTCTCTTGAAGTTGAGTTCGGTTTCTTGCTAGGGGTCATTAATCAATTGACATGACATATTGCCATTTGAGTGCTGTACAATGGATATCTGATATCTCGGAGAGATCCCTCATTTATATGCGATGCCTCATTTCTATGAGTAGTACCTAACGTGTATTATTCTGTCACTTTCTGCAGCTAGATTTTCGAATCGCAAACATCACGTTTTAATACATGTGTACCTGAGATATCGCTTATTGGGCGAAATCTCAAAGTACACTTCATTTAGCGCCCCTGAACAGCTCATACTAAATTACCACAAAGCTCCTTAATCAGCTTGATTTACAAAACAAACAAACAAATCAACCTCCGGAAAACACCTAAATTTTTTTACGACTCGTAAAAAAAACATGGAAAATACCGTCAATTTTGCAGAATTCGAGCAAACTTTATAAGGTCTCTTTATACTGAAATACGTTGCAAAACACGTCATTACCAGCCGAGTCCTTCAAATTTATTTACGAGTTTTGCTCTGGGGACAGGTTAGAAAACTTCTGGATTGCATTACGCAACTTCGGATTCGAATAAGGCTTGTTATTGCTTTTGCTGGAATAGTAAATTTTTGTTAAGCAAATACTTTTATGTAGTGTGGTTCCCTTTGCAATGGCAGCAATATTTTGTTTGGTTGTTTGTAGCGCTGTAATGTAGAAATACATGTCTTACAGAGAGGGCCCTGTTGTGCTATCAATAACTATTATGAATAGAATAGACTCTCTTTATTGCACACCTCCAGAAGAAAGAAATACAAATACAGATAACACTTATTACAATAGAGGTTAACAATAGGCGATCTTATCGGTAAAAAGCGATATCTTCCAGACAGGACCTTTGGGTAGCGGATTAATAAATGACATGAGATGAGTAGGCGATGCAAAAAGTAATCAAAAAACTACAAAAAAAATATGAAAATCTATAATAATATTTATTGGTACATAAACATGCATGAAAATATACATAAATAAACATAAAACTAAACAAACAAAAAACTAAACTTATAGGTAGGTACTTAAAATAATATTTTGTGTAACGAACCACACATTATGTCAGTCACAATGCCAAAATATTAAAGGAGAGACAAGTAATGTTCTTTCAGGTGTGTTTTGAAAGCAGCAACGTATTGACTACGTTTTAATTTGACAGGGAAAGAGTTCCACAATAGAGTAGCCTGAAAGGTAAATGAGCTGTTATAGAATTTGGAAGAAGAAGAAAGGACAGCCAGAAGCTAATTTTGAGAGGACCTAATAGAACGAAGGTAACTGAAACGCTCCTTGAGGTAGCGGGTAGTTGCGGGGTGAAAATTATAGGTTAAAAGTATATTGTAAAGAAGAGAGAAAATGTGAGAGTTACGACGAAAGCTGATAGGAAGCCACTCGAGCAGCGAACGGAAATATATTTACGTAAGCCAAATATGAACCTGATGCAAATGTTCTGAATACGCTCAAGTTTATTACGATGTTCTTCTGTGATATCAGTGTAGGAGATTTGTAGGGTACGTTGCTTGTCTAAGCGCAATTTTGGTGGCGATTGGAAGGAAATTACGGAGTCTTTTAAGAGAGCTCACCGCTGCAAACATCTTCCTGCTAACTTCATTCACCAGAGGACCCAAGATAAGGTCTGGTCCAAAATAATACCTAGGTATTTGACGTGGTGTAAAAAGGTATCAAGACACCATCGAAATAAATTGATAGCAGCTTATCAAAATCAACCCTAGCTACAAATTCAGCACTAACAACTATAATAGCTTGTGTCTTTACTGGGTTTACTTTGAGACCAAAGCTATAGCTCCAATTTAAAATGTGTGCCAAGTCGTCATTTATATTAGAGTTAATAACAGACGAAAGCTCTCCAATATCACCCTGTAAATAAATTTGAAGATCATCGGCATAGCCTATCACCTGATAGCGCGAAGAAAGGTTACGTGTAATGGAATTAATGAATATTGAAAATAACAAGGGAGGCAGCACTCCACCCTGCGGAGCACCGGCAAAAGTGATGCACCAAGAAGATCGGGAATTATCTACCTGTTCTCAAACATGCAAATAAATATCGTCATAACGTACGTTAAAACAGGCTTCGAAGTGTCAAGTTTCGGGCGGAACAATTCGAGAGAACTGTAAAGGAATTTCGTACAAAATTGAAGGCCTAGGCCGGGAAGTTTTTTTTTTATTTTAATTTTAATGTAAACATGGCGTCGTGCTGATGAACAGGCTAAACAGCTGAAATATATTTTTAAATTTTTTTCTAGTGGCTGACTGGGTATCGGACCAACAATAATGTGTTGATGAATAAATTTAAAATACTGTCTATATGTAAGTCACCAGAGACCATACACAATATTAAAAATCCTCTGCCTTTATTTTATGTATTATGGAAATTAAGATTGTTATTATCAGGTTATGTATAATGGTCCTAATATTCGAACACTACACACGTGGACGACTTCCAAAAGAAAAAAAATATAAGTAGAGGGATTGGAGGGAAAATTTAAAAAAAAATATTTTTTAAACATGGCGTCTATGTTCATGAACTGACTGAACAGCTGAATTATATATTTTTTTTAGTAGTGTATTTTTTTATTTCATTGCATATGTTTGAGAAAAGCACTATACATGCCTTAGCCGTGAAATGGGCTTGCCGGCTTCGTATCACTATCCGACCTACTCAGCCGGCAAGCCCTTATTTCCCGGCGTCTGCAGTAATGTACTATTATTCTCTGCCGACGACCACCTAGATAACTACGAATCCAGTCAATAACCGCAGGAGAGTTCTCCTAACATAGAGAACTTAAAGTACCTAATAAGATATCAAAATCAACAGTATTGAACGCATTGCTGAAATCATGAAGCGTTAACACCGTTAATTTCCGCTTATCCATACCTTCTCGGATATCATCAGTAATTTTAATTATAGCAGTAGCCGTACCACGCCGTACTATTAATAATGAAATGATGTCCTTGTCAATGTCTACGAGTATGTTTTCTGTGACCTATTTTACAAACGAATTTTTATTGTATTTTGTAATAACTAAGCATAACTAATAGGAAAAAGTAACGTTTTATTGGGTTGTTTGGCGTTTCCTATGACAAATTTACAAGTTTACACCACTAGAAGCCATCTAAAGCTTGTCACTAACATCCTCATAATTATGTCCTATATCACTTAAAAAGCAGTTCGATAAGCGAAAATGACAGCGCTAAATGGTCTAGGTATCTCTATTTTCCAACACACCCCTGATTTCGGAAAGATACGTTCCATTTTGCGATAATGTTACAAAACTTAGAAATTTTATAATATTTCAGCACAAAATTACCCGTCTCTCTAGATATTGGAACTACGAAACGAAACTACAACGACGACGAGACGAAAATAAGAATTTCTATAAAGGTGTACAAATTTAATTCAAAATTACATTTGTACTCCGTTATAGACATTCTTATTTTCGTACGAAGAAATGAAAAACTTGATTCAAAGTTTTAACAACTATGAAGCAAAGTATGAAGTTCGTTCGTTAAATATCCTGCTCATGAGATTGTCTCGTTATAGAGACGGAGAATATTCTCGTAAATACCTTCTTCACTTCCATTACTATATCAGAATATCATGTTTATGTCCATACAATATCATGGAAAATATAACAAGCACACAAGGTACTACAGTACGATTAAAATCAGTTAACACTTCGGCTTTTCTCGGGTATCATCGCCTAAATCTGGAGACGGAAATGACACGAAATACATTACCGCGATTTCTTTTAAGTACCTAGCATTCAATTTGAAGTATCATAAACGCAATGTATAGCACCTGCCAAGATGACATTACTAACCGGTAGACCTAAGAAATTTATTATGCAGAAGCGACATGAATTTTAACATTCTTGTAGGTATACAATATATAAAAAACATATATAAGTAAGGACGAATATACAAAACTGGGTAACTTTTCGGGATATTTTGAATAATTATGATAGTTTTTAAATCAAAATGATACAATTTCAGGTATATAAGGAAGGTAATAAGGTAAGGTAATTTGTGGACTACGAGAAAGCCTTCGACTCGATTGAAACCTGGGCTGTACTACAGTCTCTCCAACGGTGCCAAGTTGACTACCGGTATATCGAAGTGTTGAAGTGTTTATACGAGAACGCCACTATGTCAGTCCGACTCCAGGACCAGAACTCGAAACCCATACCACTGCAGCGGGGAGTCAGGCAAGGAGATGTGATCTCTCCTAAACTGTTTACCGCTGCACTGGAAGATGTTTTCAAGAATCTGGACTGGGTAGGGCTAGGCATCAACATCAACGGCGAGTACATCACTCACCTACGATTCGCCGATGACATAGTAGTCATGGCTGAGACCGTGGAGGACCTAAGTACGATGCTCGAAGATCTCGGTAGAGCCTCTGAGCGAGTTGGTCTAAGGATGAACATGGAGAAAACAAAAATCATGTTTAATGCCCGTGTTCAACCACGACCGGTAAAAATTGGAGACTCTACGCTCGAAGTTGTGGACAACTATGTATACCTTGGACAAACTGTCCAGTTAGGTAGGTCCAACTTCGAGAAAGAGGTCAATCGTCGAATCCGACTTGGCTGGGCAGCGTTTGGGAGGCTACGTACTATCTTTTCGTCCAATATCCCGCAGTGTCTCAAGACAAAAGTCTTTGAACAATGTGTGTTGCCAGTGATGACATACGGAACTGAAACGTGGTCGCTCACGATGAGCCTTATAAGAAGACTCAAAGTCACTCAGAGAGCAATGGAGAGGGCTATGCTCGGAGTTTCTTTGCGAGATCGAATCAGAAATGAGGAGATCCGCACAAGAACCAGAGTAACCGACATAGCCCAAAGGATAGCAAAACTTAAGTGGCAATGGGCAGGGCACATCGCTCGTAAAACCGACGGCCGCTGGGGCCATCGAGTTCTTGAGTGGCGACCACGCACCGGACGGCGCAGCGTGGGTAGGCCCCCCACAAGGTGGACTGATGACCTGGTGAAGGTCGCTGGAGTCCGCTGGATGCGGGAGGCGCAGGACCGGTCATGGTGGCGTTCTCTGGGGGAGGCCTATGTCCAGCAGTGGACGTCTTTTGGCTGATGATGATGATGATGAAGGTAGGTAATGTAAAGAATATACTGCTCGTGATTGGGCCAGTCACTTTTTTAAGTAGAAGCTGAGAAATTTCGGTTTTTCTGAATTTGACTGCCAGGGGACTGACGAGGGTGACACAGTACTGACAAAATACACACCTTCATATGTCTGATATTTCTTAAAATTTAAAAACATATCTCTTAGAAACTAATAATAGCACATATTTTCTGTCGTACTCTTAGTCTTTATTCACTTAAATAACAATCGAAAAAGCTGTTTAATGTAATACTGTGAGATAGAACTATCTCCACCTTTCAAACAGCTATTTAACTGGCTTTACTAATTTGAATTAGTTTAACAGTATACGTTTTCTAAGTAATCGTCCTTTTTTTAATAGGTCACTGTTATTTTTGGTATTCTCCACAATTTGTATTTGTTGTAGACTGAACTTGTTTTATCTCTTTATGTAGTTTTCTTCTTAAAAAGGTCGTCTTCACTGATTCGTTCGTTTCCTTTTAGTCATATCTTTAATCATTTCTCCAATTCTGGTTTATGCAGTTTCTTCCATAATTTTTACCACTTACTTTGACTTATTTTGGACTCTTCTATATTTTGGACGATGATTATTCAGTTTAGTTCTCAGTTTTGAACCCATTATTTGGTCCAATCTTTTTTATTTGCCTATTTCTGGACTTTTTGTCTTTCATTTCATTTACTCTTTGGTCATCGTTCATAATAGGTCTCAATTAATTACCATCTATTAATTATGCTTCGTCGTCAGTAGTCGAAGGAGAATTCTTATGAACAAAGATATAAGTAGTATGATTCAAAAGTTGTTTTTTTTTTGCGTGTACTCAGATGTCTTTATTTTTCTAGCTAATCGTTGCTCCCAAGTTTTAAATTTATAAAAAAAATTCTGCCCCTTTTCCTTCTATTTTTTAATATTGCGACCTTTGTTTCTCTTTGTATTCTGAAAATTGCATTGGGTCACTTTTGGCTTTTTATCCTTTTTTAATATACCATCTGTATCCTTAGACTTATTTAGTTTATTTAGGAGGCGGCCCACTGCTTTAAGCTATAAAGTAAAAAAAAAACAGCTTAAACACGCGACAAATGTCAGTACCCTGGGAACCCGTCAGTCCTTTGGCGCAATATCACACAAAGGACTGACGCCAACGGACTGATAAAAAAGACATGAATTTGAGGTTTTCTTTAGAATCAACATTTATTTTAATATTTTCGAATATCAACTAGCTACATTTTAACAAAACAAAGTTGACTATGCATAAATTCATTCATGCATATAACACATATTTACAAGAAAATAACGACTTACCATAGGACTGACTTTTTGACTGGATCGGCACGTGTTCACATGACAACCACGATTCTGGTACTAGCTCAGTAATGACTACCGTAAAATGGCGTCACCTGCAGCTAACTTTACTATCAACCTTGAAATTTAACGCGGATTTGAATTTGAGTCGCCGATATTTAGCGCGAATTTCCAATTCGAACAACAGACAGCGGACTGACGAGTAAAACTGAACACAAAGTTTTGTATATTTTTTACAACAACAGTGAGAATATTATATCATGAAAGTTGTGATACATATTACTAAATACATCACAGATTATAGTGAAACAGTAAGTTTTCTTATATTAGAGGTAATATTTAATACACAACCATTTGATTGCCCACTTTTGAGGTTGTGACATGCCAAAGTACTGACGTTTTAAGGGTAAGTTGTAGTTTCACAAATTTGTTTTAAAATTAATAGCTTAAATTGGGTGACCAAATAAACGGTTTTTAATAGTATTCAAATAAAATTAAAAATATAAACAAAATGTAACAAAACATAGTTTTATTGCCCTGTAACATCGAGTTACCCATTTTTTGTAGAATCACCCGTAAATATTTTACTGTTTGATGTAAGTAGTACCTACGATATTACGTCGGATTAATAATTAATAATAATCACCAAATAAAAAATGTAATAAACCGATTTCAACCGATTTTTGTTGATATTTCATAAACTGCTTGACCGATTTTGATAAAATTTACATGGGACCATCCCTATCAAATACGAAAAGAATTTTGTAAATCGGTCATATCTGTAAATTGATAATTCTATGTGAGAGATGAGGGATTCACGACAATTACCGAGGTTGGCCGAAGTGTTAACTGATTTTAATCGTACTGTACTTGCTTGTAAGCATCTCGAATGCTTTTGGGACACTGTTATTTTTCAGGGGAAACGTAAACACGATCTATCTATCTACATAGACGTTTTGTTATATTGGACACTTACATTTGCCACTCAAAAGAGTCTCTCCGTTGATTTTAACAAATCATGGGAACAAGTGACTGATTTAAGCGCGAGAGGGAGAACAAGCAATGTTTTCTACCGTTGTGGAGCTTAAAAAGTGTACGATCGTTGATTACACGAGATGCACGACGTTTTATACTAAACGGCCACAAAACCGAGGCGCCAGCAAGTTTTTACTGCGCGGCATATATTGCGAATCATCCAGCAATATTCAATAAATATCAACCTTGTTAAACTCTTAGCTCCCTCCTAAAGTACGTTAATGTCTATGCAAACATGCGGTCGAAAATAACCTGAAATCAATAGTACCGTCTGGTACAAAACTATTCATTTAGAGTAACTTATTTGTTTTATTGATATTATGCATAACGGCTGACTGTGGATTTCACGTAGAAAATATTGTTTTGTTTGTACTTATTGAGGATTTTTATCTCTTGTACAAACATGTACAACTATTTGTTTTGATAACTTATAGTAGCTTAAAAATACACTGATCGGGAATTCGGTTTCCATGGTTCCATTGAAATGTTTATTGTTTGTTATTAAAATACTTCAATAGTCCTTTCAGTTGATTGAAAATCAAAACGCAAGCAAAAATTTCGATGCTAAAGTTGTTTCAAAAAATGTTTATGTATTGGGCTGTCTTCTCGAGGAAGTTGGACCACAAATCAATTGTTTACCCCCAATTCTCTACAACATATAAGGCGGTTAAGCGTGAGGTATATATAACATATACGATTCTTCTCCCCAACATCCTTCCCTGCCATGTATAAGCATTGAATGGGGCCATTCATCCTAATAGATTAGTTTTTCGTGAAAGCTCTGGGATCATTCTTTCGCTAAATTTGCTGCCTCACAAATGAGTAATACGCATTATCAACATTTTGCTGATTATGCCGTTTTGTCGCGTTTTTTCTGAATACTTTGGCCTGGGACTGGGCCGTAATTTCATAGATATATCTCTAATATGTCGGAGTGATCAACGAAGTGGCGATATACCTAGAATATCGCCACTTTGCCGACCTGGTCGCGTTAAGTTTGTGCATCATTTACACGCGACGCATAGATATCGGGTGCAAATAACTTTTTTTTTACCGGTTTGTAATGTGAAATGTCATCAGCTCGAATCGGGAACGTCCCGTTTTAATGTCAGTAAAAGGAAACAACCCTTATGGGACAATATCTCAAAGAGCAATCAAATTAGTGCCCTGAATTAATTTTGGAAGGTAATATTAATTTTAATTTTTGATCTCTTCTATTTCTGCTTTGGACGGCGCCTCACGCCTCCGCGGGCCATTTATGGAATTATTTATTTAAAAGTGAATAAACGTTAATTTTCGAAAGTTAATCGCATTTGTTTTACATATGCAAAGGAGATAATATTAGTTTGTATTTTTAACGTAGACCGACACGTGCGCACCGCTACGACTGGCTACGACTGCGTGCCAATTTTGGCCGAAGAAAAGCGAAAAGCTCAACCGAAACACTGTTCGGTGCTCGTGTGTAAGCTATTTTTGTGGCTTGTGACACATAGTTTTGATCAAAATATGGGGCTCGAAGTACTTATGTTTATTTATGCCATGTCTTCACGTCGAAGCACCTAAATGAATTCTAACTATTTTTAATACTCAGGTAGCTTCATCTACAGATGTATCAAGCATAGGTACTTTTTACTCGTCTATGCTCAAGAAACAGGTAGGTTATGTTTTCTTTCATACGTTAATGAAATAGGGGGTATAATATATTATGTATTTAGTTACAATTGCATTTTTATGATTTAAACTCTTCTTCTCAAATATATTGAGAATGACACACAAAGAACGCTTATCCCATTTTTACACCAACAACAAAACCTGTCTTAATGCTCTTCGAAAACACCCTCTCAACTCAAATTGAGTTATCAGACCCATGTTTATTACCGTCATTGTAAATGAAACACGTCCAGCACTTTCGTGGGTCGTTACATTACTTTTAGTCGTTATAGTTATGGTTGAAGGGTAATCGAAGGGCTGAGCGATTCCGAACATAACCCTGGATTAAAAGGGAATTAAATAGAACGGTTATAACATGGACCAATGATTCAGTAAACCACTAATGCCTGAACATAGCCGACCTATTGTATTCGCCTTCTTACCCATTACCTTCTGTCGAATACATTTCATATAGTTTCTAGACGTTTCTTAATACACTTAGAAACTTTAAAAAGTTCTTAAATAATACTAGTGGCTATTGTATTGAGTGCTTTACACTCACGTGAAATTGTCAGGAACGGCCAGACATGTTTCGAACTCGTATAGACAATTTAATGAGTGCCGAAGTTACCGCGCCGCTGTATGAAGCAGTCCCTGATGAAGAAGTCCATACTTATACATACCGTATAAACCAAAAACCGTTTAATACAACAATTTAAATATGTCTCACGAAAGTTTTAAAACGACTAATACTAGTGGCTTTGTAGGTAATCTGTAAGCCTCGCGAGTTTGTTTCGAGTTTGTAACTTGCTTGTACATATTTTTTTACGTCTTTCACCCGAAGTTATGAAAAATTTCGAACGACTGAATCGTTTCTACATGCTTATCGATACCTTTATAAAAATTCATGAAAATCGATTGAAAAATGTGAACACTAGGCGAGAGCAGCCGGAAAGCATCTGGATATAACCAAACATCCAGACATATTAATTATTAATTATTTTTTGCCAAGCTCAAACGGAGACGTTTCGCTCCGGCTGCCCCATATCAAAACCTAGTAAGGGACAAATTTTTGGATTTCTATTTTTTTACTTATTTGTACTAACCTAGTAAGTCCTCAGCTGGTGACAGAGACACCAGCTCAAAAATCGTTATAATAACCAGAGTTTTCAATGCGTCGAAACCTAGTAAGTAACATGTCTAGTAACTGTTTACCATTGTCAAACCCAGTAAGTCACATATTCCATATCAAAACATAGTAAGGGCGTGAGTCATACTAGGTTTTGGGCTGGTCAAAGTGGTCAAAGAGGGCCTTACTAGGTTTCTGATCTGGGAATCAATGCGCCGGCAGGGGCGCGCGGGGCACCTAGTATCACTGTGTTGGTCAGTCCACGGCAATGCGCCGGCGCAGCCACATCGCCTGCTGTTTAAATTAACTGTCGTCTGGATGGTTTTGAAGTATTGCGTGCAATATGAAGCGCCATTTACAATTTCATAGATCGAAGCAGTTGTTAGAGGCAGCTATTAATAAAAATAAGAGTCAAATCTCCGAATATGCCGGGTAAATGAATTTAAATACCAACTTTAATTTCCAACACTTTTATTTATTATTTTTTGTTACGTAGGAACCCCTACATCATCCCTTTAATACATTTATAAAACTTCGCTACTACAAACATATGCGAAAAGTGTCTGTGTCTTCGCTATTAAAATGTTCAAAATAGTGAGTTACCAACGTTTTTTGCACACATTCAAGAAGACACAGAAAGATTTCCCACTGGGTGAGTTGTTTAATAAAATAAATGGGCTTGTAAAGAACTTATATTTTTGTCTTTTCTTATTAAATACCTACATAGTAACAAACACGTGTGTATATAAATAAAATAAAGGTTTCAGTGTTTTAACTGGTTAAAAATACGAGTAACAAGCATGATAATTTATAATAACTATACCTACCCACTCACGTAATAAATTATTTTACTTGCATAAATATATAACATTGAAAATGTTCATACGTACATTCGGATAAGATCAATCGGAATTTCAGCTGGAATTTAATGGTTGATTTGTTGTGTATTCCAACACTAGTATACTAGGTTTACATTTGAATAAATCATTTTAAACGGATTATATCGCGTATATTAATTATTACAGCCTCCCTGACGTTTCGGTACCTTTACAGATACCGTTGTCAAAGGTTGACTGAGAATAACACAACTTTTCTCTGTCAAGGTTACATTTGAGCAAACTACCCATTTTATAAATATTAATTTAAAATAAAGGTATTCCATACCTACATGCCAGATGGGCCTAATGTGCAAAGACAGTTAGGTACCTACACATGTGCCAGAAGGGCATATACTATTTTATTTAAAAGGTTTTGTTTTAAATATCTTGGATGTCGACGACAGGCTCCCTTACTAGGTATTGAAGCTGGTTGAATGTAAGAAACTAACACGGGTAAATACATTTTCAAAGTTAGTAAGGGGTATAAAACGTGCATATTTAGTATATATTATTAAATGAAGTTATTGATACATACACTTGTTAGTACTCTACTTATTCATGTACTTTTTTTTATTATTAATTAAGAGTTCTTTTGAGGCTGCCACGTTTTATGTTTTTAGGCTCTCCTGTAAAATTTGGTCTGGAGCCCTTACTAGGTTTTGATATAGGGCAGCCGGCTCGCTCGGTCAAATATGTCAATAGTGTCACTCACGTGAATATTATAGGATATCGCATGGAAGATATTACCTATTTAGTACTCGTACGGAATCCTTATTCATGAGCATGAGACAATTGCACGGCAACCTAATGAAGACTGCGAGTTCGCGCGGTAGATTCATGAGGGAGGTGGGTCATTGTTCATTCAAAAAACAAAATTCGTCCCTCCGGTGGTCAAAAATTAAGAGCTTGTATGAATCTAGGTTATGTTGCTATTACATCGGATTATAGAAGAGGAAACGTTCTTTAGTCTCACAGGATTGTTTTCAGAAAATTAGGCCCTGGAATCCTTAATTTCGCAAATGTCCACCGGAAAGACTCAAACCTAAATCTGACAATGACCCAGGTATAAGGTGGCTATCCTCGTTTTCTTCATAGTTTTGTCTACTTGTTATTACATCCGAGTCTCACGGAAGTGATGTGCTTAGAGTGGCGGTTAATGTGTTCAGCGTGGTTTGTGCTATAAAAAGCCTCAATAAGGTAGCACAGAAGGCCGGTGAAACATGGTTTTTAGTGACAGAGGAACCGTTATTTTTTCAAGGGCATTTAATTATTGAACTTTGCTGTCCGTCTGTCCATCTGTCACAGGGCTGTATCATTTCAACCGTAATAGGTAGAGACTTGAACTTTTTGACTTAAGTGTATTAGTAGGTATGGCCGATATAACAACAAATATTAATGAGAGGTTTAATATAGAGTATGTTTTTATGTATGTATACTATGTTTGTAGTTCACAGTGCCTTAGTTTTGCTACTGTAATGCTTATTTGAATTATAAATAAAATAAATAACTTACAAACTTAGGATTAAAGGTTTTATTTTTTGTAACTCTCTTGAAATTCTCATATAGTATTACTATGGTAACTACAACAAATGCAAAAAAATATATGGTACCGAACCCTCCGCGCGCAAGTCCGACTCGTACTGGACCAGATTTTAGCGTTCCGTGTCAGTGTAGGTATTGACCGTTTTCTTGAATTTATTGGTCCATGGATACAGGTTTAGCTGTTAACACGAATGATGTGACAATTGGTGTATCTACCGAAATAACAGCGTCGGATTTTCCAGCACGTGCCGATAATAACACAATGTTGTACGATACAAAGAACTAAATTCTATATAAATATAACTATATCAAATGAGATGTTCGTGATATTACCATGACAACGCATAGTCCATTTTTAATGACAAGGCCCAATTCCAGTTGGGACTACATTATGAGAACCATAATTAATACCATTACGTTTTGTTATAAAAAAATGTAATTCAATTATTTAGATGTAAAATTTAAATGTAATTGGTTTGCAAAATAAATGTATCTTCTTCTTCTTTTTCTTCTTCTTGTTGACTAATTGCTTTTACATGATCTCGTATTTTAACATTGGTATTTTCTAATCATAAATTGCCATTCGAACGTACGATAAGGTAACATTTTACGTTACTACCCTAATTAACAAGGCTGTTTTTTCGACAAAATCTAAGAAAGGTTAAAAAAAATATTATCACATTTTTACATTTTCGAATATATCCTAATTTATGATTTAAAAAAAGTTACTAAAAAGAGCGTAGTCGACAAGTAATATTCATTCTAAGGTGGATTTAATATGTAAATTCGTCTGCTTTTCTTTTTGCGCGCTGTGACAGTCAACTATCCCACCGAGTGACGTCAATTGGAATGCCGATTCATAGACGAAGCTGCTTTCGCCATTTTTTTCTATATTTTCTAAACTAGTCGGTATAATCTGATAAATATATTAGTTTTGGGTTTTGTGATACAAAATTAATGAAATTAGACTATTGGGAAATTTGAAATGTTGTTAATTGGTCCAATCATTGCACTGGGAATTTAGCGCGAAAAAATACACATGTTTAAATAAAACCTATTCAATGCTATAATTGTAAAATCATCTTTCACCTAAAGTTAAAAGGTTTGAATTTGAAAACAGTGCACTAATGCGTCAATTAGATGCGGAAATTATAATATCTGGTTACGGGTGTGAATTCTGATCCTATTAACATTTTATTGGTGTGATATTCAAATCATACAACGGTTCTGCTAATATGCAAATGCATGTTCAACGTATCTCTATATAATTATATATAACATAGGTCGAGGATGAGACATTGTCATAATAGGTATACAAATCAAATTAAAAAAAAAAAACTTTATACCTGTAGGTGAAATCACAATAAACATATGGCTTATCGTCATTTGGCAGAAATACGGCCACTGCCGGAAAAGGCCTCACCAAGGTTCTCCACAACGACCCGTCTTGGGCCGTCCCCATCATGGCTTATCAAGATGCTGACCAAATCATCCGTTCATCTTGGGTGACGGACACGTCGCGTCTTCCGGTACGCGGTAGCCACTCAATAACAATATTTTTGTGGCCACTGCCTCATCACAGTGACATAACTAGTAAAACATACTTGTTTTACTAGTAATGTTACTGCTACTTGTGACCACCATCACTGGAGCTATGCCATACTTAATTTTAAATTTGTCAATAATGATAAAATAGCGAAGTGTGAAAATTCATAAAAAATTAAGATTTGCGTCGTTACAGCATCAGATATTAAAATAAAAAATTGTTCTATAAAAGTGATTTTATATAAATGTATAGTTGTTTATAACGTTGTTTTCGCAAGCGTCCTCGCAATAAAGAAACGAAACGCCGTCGTTCACATCAATACGCCGGTCAAAGTTGTCGTTTCTAATACATTTCATCGATAAATTCCATCCGAAATGAAGCCGGAGAGCTAACATAATAAGGGATAACAAATAGCATATTGCTACCCCAAAAAAGGCAAAGAGATATAAATCTAAGAGTAAAAATGGGCTCGGTTGCTCTTATTATTAAGGATGGGTGGATAGTATGCGCGAATAAACCAAGATAAACAATAACAAATACGTTGTATTTTAGGTTGATTAAAAACTGCGCTTCATTTCTTTTGTTTTACTTGACCCTAGAGGATTCTTTAGTTTATTTTATTATAAAACTGGGCCTAAATTTGACGTTCGTCATTAAATGGATCCGAAATATTAGTACCATTATATGTCTGATTTGTTAGTAACGTGCTCTATTGACGTAAACGTTATGGTACTTTCGTTCTCATTGAGATTATAAATTTCTCTCTTGATATACGTACTAGTAAAATTCAGGATCAGAGTCATATGGCTAAACTGCAAATGATTTGCGTGACCAAAACATAAAGTTAAATGATAATTATATTTAAAATAATACTTATTACATCTTGAATGTTAAAAATCGACATAATTGTGTCCGTGGCGACTATTACAATGCTTTGTCGAATGGCTCGATCAGTATCAATGCTCCAGTATCATCAAAGGTATGGGTTTTTATTTTTTTGTGTATTTGAAACAATTTGATAACAGTTTTCTATTAAGATAACACTAAAGAACCAAGGCCAGAGCTTTAATTGATTCATCAACCCTTCCAACTATTCTCTAAAGGTATCAAACAGAATCGTAGACTTCTTTGAAATCTGTATCGCGATGAGATGGTGAATTAATCTGTCAATTAAAAGGTTGAAGGCGGTACCGCTTTTTATTGTTTGTGTTTATCTAGACTAGATAACCAAAAAAGACAACCCTCTCTATTGAGTGAGAGAAATTTGAGTGTAAAATAAGTTAATGTAATCGTTTTAAAATGAAATGTAACTGATAAAAATCTGTATACATGATGCTTTGCTGGGTTACACAGGATCATAAATAATAATTAGTTGTTTCTGCAGCAAAAAAACAACCAGTCCTATACAATGATATAAGTTTATCAATTGCTTACTAGGATTTTACCAACTTACGTTTCATCAAATGTTTCAATACATCGACATTTTCATTTCACGTAAAGCATTTTCTTACGAAACGTTGGACTGTGATAACATGATTAAGTCAACAGACAAACATATCGCATTCCCTTTGACACATCCAAATTGATTATTCTATATATACGTTAATTGATTTAGTTACTCTCGAACTGTTGTCCGGCGACGTTATGTAAATCAAGTATGTTTGTGATCTCCATTAATTACAGTATGACATATTAACGGACACGTAGGTATTCATTAATATCTTGGTACCTATAAATTCCATAGAAAACTGCAAAGGCGGGAAAAAATCATTTTTCGTCTTTTTTATTCAAGCTACAACTAATTCAGAATTGTTACAGGATCTGTAACTTTATTTTGTCAAGGGGGGAGTTGAATACTGTTTTTATTTGTATGTTTACTGATTTATTATAATATTTTTATAATATTATGTATATGTAGTATTCAAAAAGAATAGTGTTGTAGGTCAAAGGTTATCTGGAAGAGATCCCTCGTAGGGATAATTTCGTCTTAGTTCCTATATGATCTTTTAAGGTGTATTTTTGCTGTTATTGTGGATGATAAAGTGTATACATACATACTATAAAATCATTTTACGATATTTCTCGACTTCTCACAGGATTTTTTTATTTTTTATTAATAATATAAAGTTTAGTTACTTTAAAGCTCTGTGGACATCTGATCCCACAGCATTGGTTTATTGTTGCATAATGTATTTCAGAAGTCACTAACTGTCACAGGCTCTTATTATGCTCGCTGTTCGCCGCATCGGTGAAGATCGATATGATACCCGGCTGTCAGACGCCGTGTCCACAGAATCCTTTCAGAAATGGATGGTAAATGTAACTGAATAATAGCAAGTTAATGTTATGAAGGTAACATACAAGTGACGTAGGTACTTTTTATTGCACGTGTTTTGAACCGAATAAAAAATGTACCCAATTAAAGAAAATAAGTTTTGAATTTTTTTCTCTGAATATACACCAAGTAAATAAATTAATAAATACCCTCGTGGACAGTAAATAAATAAATACCCTGGTGTTTAAAACACGTGCAATAATATACACCGAGTAACTTGTACTCAGTGTACCTACGAGTACGTGCACTCTTCCAACGAAGTAACGAATAAAAAAACTATATTGAAAACTGCAAGGTATTTTATAATTACCTTTTTGATGTCACAAAATTGGCTCGTTGTTGCATAATGTATTACAGAAGTCAAAAGTCACTAACCGTCACAGCCTTTTATCACAGTCTAAGAAACAATACAGTCGGTCGACGAAGGCGTCTAGACAGGGCAATCGTGCGGGGTGACAGAGGCGGCGGCGGGAGGGGCGCTCCCCATGTGTCATACGACGAAATTGTTAGTATTGCGGGAGATGACTTCCAGGGCTGACGCGTCTTGCAAAACATAATTTAAATGGTGCATACGACATGTGCTGTGCGACAATGCATGTCGTCATCTTTTAAAAATAAAGAACTACGATTCCATAGATTTCCTCGGTCAATAGAAAGGTAAATATTATATTTTTAATATTATTTTATAGTGCCTAAGTAATAAATTTTCTCATGTCATGCTAACGTAAACAAAATGGCGGATGTAAAAGCGTTACGCCTGCCAGTAAAAATTGAAATACCGCAGAAATATCGCTAATTGTTTGTTTCTGTGTACCTAAACAAAAATATATAATGATATGATATGTCACATGCATTTTTAAATTCAAAATGTCGGACATGTTTTATAGGTTATTTTAAGTAATTACGAGTTTGACCTTTACTCCCCCACTGCCGTCGTCATCCATTTTTGTATATTTTCAATATTTTATTTTACTTCAACAAATTTTTATTACATTAAAAAAAAGTAATTACGAGTTACGTAAGGTTTAACTTAGACTTTATTTAAGAAGTAAGAAATTGTTTGTTGATGAATCATGTCTGATTTTTAATTTATTTTTGAGGGTCCGCGGGGTACTGATTACGAAAATGGCGTCCATTTTGAAATCCAAGATGGCGGACATCATTTTTCCTTAAAATCGATATGGGTGTCATCTCCGAGGTTCCTGGGGGTTCCGATTACGAAAATGGCGTCCATTTTGAAATCCAAGATGGCGGACATTATTTTTTCTTAAAAATCGATATGGGTGTCATCTCCGAGGTTCCTGGGGGTTCCAATTACGAAAATGACGTCCATTTTGAAATCCAAGATGGCTGCCATTATTTTTTCTTAAAAATCGATATGGGTGTCTTCTCCGAGGAATCTCGGGGTGCCGATTACGAAAATGACGTCCATTTTGATATCCAAGATGGCGGACGTCACTTTTTGAAATGGGTGTCGATGTCTGTAGCAGTGATATCAACCATCCCAAAATGGATTCCATTTTTGAAATCTACACCCCCAAAAACCTAGAAAACGACACCCGTCGATTTTTTCAAAAAAAGTGACGTCCGCCATCTTTATTTCCAAAATGGACGCCATATGTAAAATTAGTACACATACATGAAACCTAAAAGCATTACCCTCCTTTTTTGGGCAGCTGTGTAAGTCTGTGACAACCCTAGGTAAGTACGGTAACCTTGAGCGGTGTCGGCATTTACGCAAACATCAAAGGCGTCGGCCCATTGTTACTTTTTACACTGTGCTTTTATTATGGTCGTCGCATCGGCAAAGATCGATGCCTTGCTATATTAGACGTCGGTCACGGAATCCTTAAAGGGATGGCAGGTAACGAAGGGAAATCTATAGGTACTATATTCTATGAGAATCATTTTTCTATGGAGAGGGGAAATGATTTCAGAAAAAATCTTAATAGCACGATGTAGGATCGACTTTTGTTTTGTAAGGCGCGCGGCGCCTTGCCAGTCTGGCGCCATCTGTTGGTCAGAAGTAATTTGGACTTGTAGGTATGTTGTTTCTTTGTGTTTGAAATACTTTCCTATCATCACGCCAAAATCTGGTCGGATTTGAATCACTTCTGGTACCCAAAGTTATCGTTCGTTAAAGGTTCGTCCGGAACCTAAAAACAAATTATGTTAAACTAAGATAAGGCAGTGATAAACGACCATAAACATAAGATGTATTTTCATATAGTTTGACATAATTTGCTTCTAGAGTTTAGGACAAACTATACACGATCATAGCTTCATGATGAAAAAAGTGTGGCACCTGTTTGGAAACATTTTTAGGGTTTCCGTACCCAAAGGGTAAAAATGGGACCCTATTACTGAGACTTCGCGGTCCGTCCGTCCGCCCGTCCGTCTGTTACCAGGCTGCTATGGTACGGAACCCTTCATGCACGAGTCGGACACGCACTTGCCCAATTTTGCGTGTTATCTCACATTATAATCGAATAATCTTATTTTCAATTTATTTGTCTGAATTATTAGCATAATATATAGCTCTCATAACCTCTCCGAGAAATACACGGGTGAATGACAAATTACTTGACTACCAACCTTATATCTCCACCCTTTCTCATGAGTTTATAGTGACAGTAACCGCTAGCGAGTACGGTCACCTTAACTCATGGTAAGTGTACAGTAGGGTGGAGCGATTTTTTTTTTGGAAATTCCACTCAGAACGTCTCTAAAACGTAGCATTAGGCTGCCAGGTGTACGAGAAAAATAATAATAAAAATATTCAATACTACTTTTAGCCCTCTACTGTCATCTTGAATATTATAATCAAGCCCATATTGAAATATTTTTTTTTTAGGTATCAAAATCTTATAAAGGACCCCGTACCAAAAGTGTACATGTAATGTCTCATTTTGTTTTAATGTGGGTACATCACAATTTTTATTTAAACTATGAATACAAAGATCAAAGCTTAAAGAAAAATTGAAAAAGGAGCTACCTGGTGGAAGGGACCGGGAATCGAACCCGGTACCTCTGGATTACCGGTCCAGCGCGTTAGCCACTTCGCTACCCTCGCTCCACGTAGACCTGACGATTTTTTCCTTATGCTTTGTGTGTCGATCTTTGCATTGTTTATTTGAAAGGTTTTTACACCTTCCTCTCCTCCCTCCCTCCCTGCTCCTTTTTCAATTTTTCTTTAAGCTTTGATCTTTGTATTCATAGTAAGTAAAGTTTATAATCAAAATCTTGTTTTTTTTATGAAAGTCAAGTGATTTTTTTCGAAGCACATAATACTCGAAATAAAAGATATTTATTGCATAAAAATATAACAATATTGAAAATATATTTTTTTTTTAATAATGAATTTTAATTTGGGTCACAAGTTCACTTAGTAGTTGCCGTAAGTATGAAATAAGCTCAAAACATTTGAAGTTGAAACCCTTCTTGATAAATCTAATACTAATTAAGTAAAAAAAAAATTTTTTTTTACCAATTATGAGTAAAAAAAAAAATTCTAGCTCAATTAGAGGGCTGAAACATATTTAAAATCAATTACATATTAATATCTTATCTAAAGGCAACATATTACAAATGTTCCAGGTCGATCAGACAACTTTTTTTTTCTTCATACATCTACGCTCCACCCTAGTGTACAGTTGTTCGACAGTTGCGTGAATTGATTTTCACTTTTACTCAATGACCTACCAGATTTACTGAAGAAATCCGCACCTCACTATGGCTGTTCTTTTGAACATGAAAACTACTTAGTTTGTCACTTGGGCTTGGCTAGGTTTAATATAAACCCTTTAAGTGCATTTTCATCTTCCCTTGACAGATTTTCATTAACATTGCTTTACAATATCATTGTTGAGCATTAACTGGAAAATTCATCTAAAACATCTTTAAGTGGCTGAACATTTGCGCTAAATTGGATGTTTCCAGCGACATTCTGTCGAAATATCACCGTACTGTTTGTCTTCATCAGCAATCTGAAAAAGGAAAAACAACTTGAAGCTGCACTCAAAATATATCGGACATGTCGTGGACACATCGCTCAAATAGCTGTATCGACATCGATCGAATTACGCTTACAAAGACAAAAGATATTTTTTTTTAAGTGTATCGCCCCGGTATGGCACAAGTCACTAGTTCAATCCTAATCATTGTCTAAATGTTTTTCACTGTTTCTATCTTTTTATTTGTGATATACTTACAAAAATATAAATATATTCTCGTTAATCACAAAAAAATGCGAAAATCATGGTAGTAAAACATCGTAATAAAATTTTCGTAAACAATCATTGAGTTAAGAACATATACTATAAAAAATGGAATTTCTATTTTTCTAAAACGAGCATGATTTTTTTTAACGTTCATAATTGTTTTATTGCATGAATCCCGAACTTTTATCTCTCAATTTATATCCCTGCCGCAAAACCCGAAGAAATTATCGGCTGGGTCGGTAAGAATAGACTCAAAAACATTTTTTTCCATATGAGTAGTTTATATAGAGGTAGATTGTCACAGGGCGGTAGGCGGTATTGACAGAGCGGATTCGGATCGCGGTCAATCCCTATTGAATGGACTATAGGGAGAGATCAGCTTAATTCGATATTGAATTTTCATAAGTCAGATGTTGCCAATAAATGACAGGGGTTCCGTTCGTTGTGTTTATATACCTTTTTAATCTAAAAATATTTGTTTGTGAAATATCAACAATCGCAATACATGAGCCATATTACAAACACTTCGCTCTAATAGCTATAAATAGGCATCGGACTTTCGTTAGCGCGGTAGGACTTTAGAGAGGTTATGGAGCCGATATTAACATTAAAATACAATTCATACTCATGCTCATTCATCTGTTTCATTCCAAACTGCCTTTATGGGTATTGTGTTAACATTCCCAAACATTAAATTACAAAAGTATCATCTTACTAAAACTCACTTAGCAAATTATTAATTAGCATAAAATTAAAAGTATATAACGAAACCTTAACAAACTTAAATTATGTTCTAATTAAGCCTAACTTAAACTATTGGGACCTAAACTATATGTACATGTAAATTAAAATTACTAAAATTTTAAATATAATGATATTAATACAATATTACAAACTCCTAGATTTAACTATTATTAATTGTCAAAATCTTTGTATATTTGACTTTGTCCTTGACTATAAAATTTAAATTGCGAATGAAATAAACCTATGAGTATGAGTATCAATTGTATTTTAATTTTAAAACGGCTCCATAGCTCTCTAAAGTCTCTCTCTGAAGTCCGATGCCGAACTATAAATAATATAGCCATGTAGTAATTCAATTGACGTTGACATATAATTACATACGTTTACACGGACAAGATTTAAAGATTTGGAGGTACAATGCTGACTCTATATTAAAGAATATATTTGTTATTGGCGAGTTAGTAAAATATAAACTAAATTGTGTGCACGATTTGTTTATCCAAATCAGACCGCTCAATGATAAAGTAACCTAGATCCTAGATTAGGTAGTTTTAGCGGACGTACGGCTAAACCAAAATTCAGTAGGTATTTAATCCCAAATGTTGCCAGACCCGAAATGTAAATTGATGGTGTCGATAACAATAAGCCCAAAAACTATGTTTTCTAAGTATATGAATACTTAATATATGGAATTTCGCAGGGTATTGACAGAACGGATTGAGATCGCGGGCAATCGCTATCGAATGGACTGCAGGGAGAGGTCAACATAACTCGATATTGATTTTTCGTCAGTTATAGATGGCCATCAAATGAGAGGCTTTCCGTTTGTTGTGGGTCGGTTCCTTTGCAATTTTCTAAAATATTGAGCAAGTCGAAATATCACCCACACTTTGCTCAAAGAGCCATGTGAATCGTTTTCAAAAAACATGTAGGCAATTTGTTAAGGTCTTTAATTATATCAAAACTAAAATTGATCTCTTTGTGTAACAAAAGTTACCTATATGTTTTATATAGGTAACTTTCGTTGCACAAACGACACGTTGGTAGTTTTGTTTTTATTAAGCTTTTCACTATGGACATTTTTTTGATATAGATTGAGCCTTTTTTTAAAAGGATATTTTTTGTGGGATGTATTGGTAAACTATAAAAATTATGTGTATATCTATACGACATTATATCCAAACTTGATTGCTAAATGACAAAGTTTATCTAGAATCTAGACCGGGAAGTATATTTTTCAAATCGCGAATTTAGTTTAACGACGAAATTATCGGCGGTGTCGATAACAATAACCCTGAAAACTATTTTTAAGCCCTGACGAAAAAAGAGGGGTGTTATAAGTTTAACATAACATTGTGTATCTGTGTGGCTGTCTGTGGCATCGTAGCTTCCAAACGGATAGACCAATTTAAGTGCGGTTTTTTTTAATCGAAAAACTTGTCCGTCGAGATGGTTCTTAACTATGTTTGGTGGATATAGGACCAGTAGTTTCCAAGATATTTAGTTTTAATTGGAACAAGTGGAAAGATCTCAGCCAATATTAAAGCAAAGAATTCCAAAAATTAGTTAAATGTCAAGTTTTATTAGCATTTTCTATATCACTCACTAAATGTGGGTCTCATGATGGCCAGCTCTGAATAGATCTCAGCCAATATGGAAGCCAAGAATTCCAAATTTTGGTTGAATGTTAAGTTTTATTTCCATATGTATGCTTAGTTGATATATTACCTACATATATAATATCACAGGGCGGCAGTATTGGGATCGCGGTCAATCCCTATTGAATGGACTGCAGGGAGAGGTCAGCAAACTCGATACCTATTAAATTTTTATAAGTCAGACGAGAGGCTTTTCGTTCGTTGTATTTCGGTTCCTTTGCAATTCACACTAATATTATAAAGGTGAAAGTTTGTGAGTGTGTTTGCGAATCGTTGGTGTGTTTATATGTTTGTTACTTCTTCACTGCTGGCTGGATCAATATTGATAAATTTTGGTATGAAGGTAGCTGACACCTTAGATTAATACACATGCTACTTTTTATCCTGATAAAATTTAGTATTCCCGTGGGACGAGCGGGTAACACCGCGCTTCGCAGCTAATATAATAATACTTTTACGTACATAGGTTTTTCAGATATTTATGAATATATAGTATGACAAATATTGATCGACTTTATGTCGTTCATTTTAAAAACCAAATAATCTGCATTCTTTTTATACAAATATTCTAAATATTTTCACATACATTTATATACCAACAATGGAACTATGAAACTTTTCAACTATCTGATAAAATCCTCCTGAGATGTAGTTATATACCTAAGTTTGATAAACTAGTATTGTTTAGCTAGCCAGCCAAGGAGTTCGTCCCTGTAAAACACCATTACGAGTACTAGTTATAAAAAAGTTATAAGCGCCAATCCAAATCAAAATTTCGTACGGTTTTAGTTTTTACTAACCAAGAAGTGAAAAAACAAAGATATATATATCCATTCGAACGTTGTGCAAAGCATACAAATAATCTATACAACCAATGATGTTTTATAAGAAAATACGTCATACGTTTTGCGTACTTTGTGCACTTATTACACAAGACGGCATTTTGGAAGCAAATCACACCGTTACTGAGAACTTGACACGAATACGCATCTGTCACTTTCCGGGGATCACCGAAAGCGTTGTCTATGGCATAGGTAAGCAACATTTGGTGCCATTCTACTTTCTACTCATATTAAGTGCTTCACTTTTGGAGCGCTAGTATTTAACCTGTCCACTTATGAAATATTATTGTATACGACATACAACTTTACACTTGTTATGCGGGTACCTACCTACATAACTTACACCTATACTGTATATAAACAAAAATTGGGCAAGTGCGAGCCCGACTCGCGCATGAAGGGTTCCGTACCTATACATATATATATACTCTATTATAACAATTTTTTGTTGTATGGGAGCCCCCCTTAAATATTTATTTTATTTTATTTTTAGTATTTGTTGTTATAGCGGCAATAGAAATACATCATCTGTGAAAATTTCAACTGTCTAGCTATCACCGTTGTTGAGATACAGCCTGGTGACAGACGGACGGACGGACGGACGGACGGACGGACGGACGGACGGACGGACAGCGAAGTCTCAGTAATAGGGTCCCGTTTTTACCCTTTGGGTACGGAACCCTAAAAATGATACGTAGTTTAGCTAATAAAATCTAAATATGCATAGAATTTCACACGAACTTTATTTTATTTCTTACTTTTCATATCTATTAAACTATTATTCGAATTATTTGTGATAAATTACACACGTGTACGTATCACGTTCCATAAATTGCATTCACAGTTCCTACAATCTAAGATTGAGTCTGTTGCTTTGTAATTTATAATAAAACATTCCTATATCCCCAGATAGATGGGTAACTCGATTCATTATATTACATTGTAATCGATTTGTCTACTAAGTAGATTGGACGTCGTTAGACAGCGGAGTCTAAGAAATTTAGAATCCTTAGTCCGAATAACAGGAATGGGCCTAGCACAGGGGGATCCTTTGTCCCCTTTGTTATTTAATATAGCTACTATAAATATCTGTAAACAACTAAGAGATGTATTCGTATCGCAATACGCGGATGATTTTGTACTTTATGCCAGTCGTAAAAATGTAGCCGATGCAGCCACTGTAGTTCAGAATGCACTTCACACACTGAATGCCATGGTCAAAGAAATAGGTCTAGAGGTATCATTTAGAAAAACAAAAGTCTGCGAATTTACTAGAGGTCACCCGAGAAACATAAATAAATATAAAGCAGAACTGCAGGTAGACAATAAAAGAATACAACAAGTAGATAGTGTGAAATATTTAGGCATGTGGTTGGATAGAAGCTTGAAATGGGGTCGACATATAAATGAAACTCGCGATAAAACTTTAAATTTTTTAAATGTGTTTAAGGTTCTGGCTGGTTCTAAGTGGGGTGTTCATCCGACGCATCTCAGGCGTCTTTATATATCCATTCTTCGAAGTAGACTTGATTACGGCTGTTTTTTGTACGATGTTAGTGTTAAAAGTCATTTATACAAACTGGATAAAGTACAGAATCAGGCTATGCGGGTGGTGGGAGGACTCATACGAAGCTCTCCTATCCACGTCATGGAAAGTGAACTAAGTCTTCAACCACTGTATATCAGAAGGAAATATCTGGCTGCTAAATTCTACCTCAAAGCTAAATCTTTTCAGAATAACATCACAATAGAAGTGTTAGAGGAACTTCATCGATCATGTCAGAATACTTATTGGCAAGGAAAGAAAAGACCATTACTTGTAGAAACACTTAACAAATTTGGTGATTATCCCATTCATTCTGACTTGAAATTACCAATGTACTCTCTAGAAACTTGGATTAGCAATTACAATTTAACAAATAATATAAATGTCAACGTTGAAGGTGTAGACTCCGCCAAAAGACATATAAAAAGAGCAGACCTATATAAAGTATGTTGTGAGTTCGTAACAAAGAGGTACAGCTCATGCTATAAACTCTTCACAGATGGATCGAAGGAAAGGGGCAGATGTGGGGCAGCTTTCTATGATGCTCAGTTAAATATACAGGTAAAATCCATTATGCACTGTGAACTTATAGCCATAGCTGAGGCACTGTCATATGTAGAATCCGTAAATTATGATAAGTTTGTTATTTTATCAGATGCGAAAAGTGCCCTTTTACATTTGGCTCGGTTACCCTCGAGTGTTCGAGGGCATCCGATAGCCTACAGCATCCTGAGATCCACCTGCAAACTTCGAGCGTCGAATAGGAATGTAATGATTCAGTGGATACCCTCTCATGTAGGTATTATGGGCAACGAGGAGGCTGACCGGGCGGCTAGGAGTGCTATAACAGACGGTATTCCGTATTATTGTTCTCCGGTACACAGTGAAATACTCAGTAACGTTAAAATAAGTTGTAACCAGGCATGGAACGAATACTTCGACGAGCGATCTCTTACAAAAGGTATTTGGTATAAAACGATTCAATGTCAGCCTCCTCGGGTCCCATGGTTCGATAAACAAAAATTTAATAAAAGACAGGTAGTATCTATGATCAGGCTTCGCTCCGGACACATTCCGTCTAACAAATTTAAATTTTTAATGGGTATAGTTCATTCACCTAATTGCCCTGAGTGTGGAACAGTGGAGGATGTCCAACACGTGCTGATGGAATGTCTCTGTAACGAGGCTCAACGATATGATTTGTCAAATTTAATGTCGTTTGATGTGGGTAGTTGTAACAGCATCCTGGCATCGCCGTTATCGGAAGAGGCCAGGATGTTGTTAAAACTGTACTCTAAATTAATGTAGGGAAAAGTGTTTAATATTAAAGTGTGTGATCTCAACGGGGGTGACAAAGTCACTGTGTGACAAAACCCCTTTCTAATTAATAAAGATAATAAAAAAAAAAAAAAAAGAAATTTAGAAGACATGTATTGTGTTTGAACTATTAGGATTGAATGATTTATTACAATACTCCGATAACATCTTGATTTTCTTGTAAATGACATTGGTATAGCATTAAGAAGTTGTGTTATAAATTATTAAAATTCACTCAAAACATTACATGTCTAACCGCGAAATCTGTCTAAAGAGTTTTTACGAGTGAGTTTTACGAATAGCTGATGCACGTTTCACCAATCGTAAGGAAAGCTGAATAAGATGAAAGAATTAGTATGACAAGTGTTAAAAAAAATCTCACAGATCAAATTGTAACTTCAATATTAACAATTCCTCCTAAAACCTATAATAATGTTCCTTATAATCCCTATAACTATCACTTATCGTTCTGAAAAAAATATGTATTGTATTATACAACCTCATACTAATACCGCAGTGAAAGTTTGCTGGCCCATTTCCAATTACCATAGAATAGATGATAGTACAAGTGAAGAAGGCTTTCTCCTATAGGAGAAAGTGGGATAAAACCGCTTCATCGTTTTGAACCCTCATCTATAACTTAGGTTGGGATTATACCAGATAATCAAATTTTCGGGATATGTTGTCAATAGGGGGCTGATCAAACATATAAAGTATTATAAATATTTCATAGATATCTAAAAAACCCTGATTTTGTGACTGACCCACTAATGATCATTATAGTTCTAGGGTAATTCCTCATGTTTTAGAAAGCTGAAATTTAGTATGCAAGCTAGTATGTACACAAACAACAAAAAAAAAACAGAAACTTGGAAATTTTATCCGCCAACCCCCCAAAAACTAGGCCAACTAAGGGATTTGCATGAGCCTTCGGCAAATTTTGACGCTAGAGGTCTGAAAACTGATATAGGGTTCATTGTTATCAATAACAACCGGTAGCCTGGGCCCTGCCCCGCTGCCGGCGGCACGCTAGGTTAGGTTTTTATAATGTTTTTATATATTTTGTTATTTCTTTATTGTATTTTACTTTTTATATACATGTATTGCCAGTATTTAAACCTAGCCTAAGAATTAAAATATATAAATGAAATAATAATAACACATTCTGAGAACAAAAATTAACACGCACAATGTTTAAGCAAATTAAAGCCTTAAATTTTCTCAGAAAGGATGTAGGGTTGGGTCACGTACTACTAAGAAGCTCCGCGAGGTGTGCAGTCTTAGGGAGTATTTCCTACACAAGGAGTGTGGGATTTATCGCGATGTAGTAGCAGTTGACAAATAAACTTCACCTCTCTCTCTTTAGCAAACGAGAACTGGCGCAGGTCAAAGGTGCTTAGCACCGATGACCGCAGGGCTGTATGGAAGAGCAATGAACACGGGCGGTTCTACAAGGCCCTTTCAGCCCGATGTAGATCTGCTCGCGTCGGTGAAAATGAATGCTCAAACCTATTCCAAACAGTTTTTTGATTTAATTCAACATTTCTGATGACATCTGTTGAAAATGTCGTCACTACAATTCCACTTCAGCGATGCTATTTGCCTCCTAACTAATGCAGTTTCGATAGCAACAAATTATATTATGTGATTCACATCGCAGCCACTGTCCCTGATATGTACGATATAGTATTCAAATATGTAGCTATCAAATCAGACCTCAGCAGGCTGCGTGATCGCAGAGTAGATACTCGTAACCACAATTCCGAACTATTTCAACTCCTTCCCACGAACAAGCCAATAAGATTCGTAGTAGAGCTATTACAAAGCTAGTGCCAGTACGCTTTTTTCCGTTCAATTTTGCTTTTTTCCCTCCCTATTATCCTCCTTTTCGATTAAATACGTCCGCTACATTAGAAGGCAAAAAACCCTCCAGCCTCATATAATATCAATTACTCTTTGTCCTTTAGATATATCTCACGATTGTCTTCTTAACCTATGTAATTATCATTCGTCAGGCCGGCACATTTATCTTAACTAATTTCCCGTTCTTGGCCAAATCCCGGCCCTGATGTTGAACTATGGCGCTATGTATCAACATGGTAGGTAGGTAGAATTATATTTTATCTTGGGTTTCTTCTGCTGCAAGTTTACTTACAGTTTTAAGGCTATTTTATGAACTCATTTAAGTTATAAAGTACCTGGGCGACCGAGCTTTGCTCGGTTATTACTATTTATTGTAATATGGCGGTGTTTAGGTGATAAAGGCGTAACAAAAAATACCCGAGAAACTGTGTTTAAAATTTGTATCGGTAAATTTATCATTTTGCACTATTGCTTCATAAGTCTCAATAAAATAAAAACTCGAAAGCATAAATCTTATCACGTAATCAGTATAGGTAAATGTTAGACATATTTATGAGAAAAATATATAGTTATCTCAAACATTAACTGCATTTTTATAAACTTGTCTAAAAACAATAAAAATTTAAAAATTATTTTTAAAATTTAACATAAAAAAAAACAATAATAAGTTACCGAGCGGGATTTGAACCCGTAACACTCGTTTCTTGCCCTCCGCGTCTTAACCTGCTGGACCAGACGGACAGTGGCCGGCAGGACGAAATTGGCGACCATATTCTGCTTGGTAAGAAAAACGCATGAAAACTCAAAAACACGCGTTTTCCCAAACATAAGACTAATCTAGATCGACTGTTTACCCCCGAAAACCCCCATATACCAAATTTCAGCGAAATCGTTAGAGCCGTTTCCGAGATCACGTAAATAAATTTATATACATATATACAAGAATTGCTCGTTTAAAGGTATAAGATACTCGTATTAAAATACCACGAATGGTAAAATTCACTATAAAGGCCGGTTTATGGAACCAAACGTAACGGACCGTAGAGCTTAAACAAGTATACAGTTGACGACCTTTAAATAACTTTGAACTATTTTTATGGGTGTGTTTTCAATCCCAATAAAAACTTTCATGAAATAATACGCCACGCCGTTGTAAAAAAATGTAGGTTACTTGACATAAAGTCAAATCTGCCAGTATTTATTTACTACCTATTTAGATGTTACAAAAAAATATGTGTAAACGGGCTAATCTTCGAGCGTTTGAACCGTCTCATCATGATTATTACCACAATGAAGAACAAATACGCTATGTGTATATAACTGTGATAAAACTAAAATAAGACGCCAAAGTATCTTTCGGATTCACAGGAAATTCAAAACTATAACATGACTTTAAACATCTTCGGATCCAACATTTGTTGTTTTTTTTTTACTTAAACTTAGAAGTGTTTTTTCACAGCTTCAACGGTCTTGACAGACAGACGAGCGGATAACAAAATTATCCTATATAGGTTCTGTTTTTTTTCCTTTTGCGGTACGGAACCCTAAAAAGCATAGGTTGTCTGTTTGTCGGGATGTTTCTTTTTGGTTCCTGGAGTTTAAACACTAATAAGTAACTACTTAGATTTCGTTTGAAATAAACTTTTTAATTATTTCTTTTTTAAAGTCTTTTCATGGAATAAAACTGCTTTATGCAACGAATTCATAGTTTAAAATATTTGCAACTAAACTGTAAATGTATTGTGATATAAAATTGTGTGGAATGTTTTATGATCACTGTTTTATACCATAATTTGCACGAATTGTTATATCAGGTCTGAAATAAACTGACCAAAGAGCATTGACTTTTGTCTACCCGCTTTATTTTTATAGGTACATATAAACCCACATAATCGTAAATTTAATACAAAAATATATGTAGTCATTTCATTCTAGCCAAGCAAATGAAATATTATTTAATTAAGCCCGAAAGAAGTATATTGGCTTGTTGAAAAACGCCCCATTTGGCAACCCGGTACCATTGTGTTGCCCCCTATGAAATAATGAAATAATGAGCATTATTCTGTAAGTTTGTCGCCTGCAAAAGCACTTTTTCCGAATCTTAGTAAACCGACCTATGATATAAAAATTGTACATTTCCTATAAAATATGAAATAGATTAATGAACAGATAGCCTGCGTCACACGATTGCATTGTGGAATGAATTGTCGCTTGCGGTATTTCTGGACCGATAAGACCTTCATACCTTCAACAAAAGAGCGTACTCGAAAGTACGTACGTACCTGAAAGGTCCGGCAATGTACTTGTGACTCCTCTGATGTTGTGTTATGGGCGACGGTAATCGCTTTTCATCAGGCGTTGCGTTTGCTCGTTTTGCCCCCTATGACATAAAAAGAAAGATATGTTCAGAAATAATAAATAACCTATCATTTAACCCCTTGGAAAACTGCGTGGTTGAATAATAACTATCCAAATATTTCACATTGTGTTGAATAATGAGTGTGATCTATTTTTGAAATTACTTTACAAACCAATGATTAAATGAATCAAATAAGGGGGTCAGACTTAAGATGTTTCTTCACCCCAAGCATGTGGTATTTAAATTTGAAATGAATCCATTTTATTTAACTAACGTCAAAACGGTTATGCTCTCTAATGTCTGCGTGGCAACGTTCAGAATACAAATCAAATTGGTTCCTCAAAAGTTGCAGTCGGTACCTACTTGTCTAGAAACTAAATTAGTTTTGGTTCCAGACACCAGACGCTTAAATTGTTCTTGACTTTAAAAAGGCATTGAGAAATCTTAGGTGCTTAAAAGATTATTACAAAAAGAGACCAGTAAATTCGTTGGAATAGGTACCACTTATTCCATATGTAAAACAAGCCAATTTCCAACAGAAAGAATGAATTATTTTCACCAATCTGTAGCTCATTAAAACTTACATCTATATAAGTAATAATCTGTATAAGTACATGAAGTTGAAGAAATGTAACGTCAGGACATTCAAGATTTATATTATAATAAAATATGTGAAATATTGCAATAGCAATAAGCAATTATGTATTAATAGCAATTGCAATGCCTCGGAATACCGACGTCACTGACCAAAGAGTGTCTGGCTGAAGAAATACATTTTCACTTAAGAGGCCTTATTCCTTTTAAATTGTACTTTTTTCATATTATGACAAATATATTGATAATTTCAACCAACTTTTTAAAGAGAATAATACTTTTCCCTGAGTTCTTCAAAGTAACAAAAATAAGTTGAAAAAAAAAACAGTTTTCTGCGTGAATTTTGACAATTTCGAGTAGTTAAGAAACCAAAATTATCAGTGAAAAATTCAAACTGTAGGTTTCAAATATATACCAATAAGTCTCAATAATCCTGTTTTAAGTAGTAACATTGATAATTTGTTAAGAAACATGTTTGATCATAGAGAAAAATGTCTAAACATAAAGCATTTTCGAACGGATAGGGAGCCTTAACAGTGGCGTGGCGTGAAAGTGAAATATAAATAAATATCTGGGCAAGTCGGTACGGATCTAGCTTACCTACTTTTTCCGAAAACAATATGCAAAATTGTCTAAAATGGGCAAGCCGGTGGGAATCGGGATTTATAGACGACACGCCACTGTTACTTAAACTCATCCTATTTGTCCATCCTTACAATCCTTCATACCTACATCCTAATTATTACATTAATGAATATGAAATACCCAAATTCTATTTGAGATCCCTTAAATTATACAAACCACATACGCCTATAAGAGCTACCTATAACACCTGCCCCTTTGGAGACAAAGCGGGTATTTCATTTGCACATGATATTGTGTGCGTAAGTCTCAGAGCCAAACATTTACCCGCCTCCGCCAATATTGGCCTACCAAATACCGTGTGACGATTTACGCAGTCAGTTGCAGATAGCAATGTTGATGAAGCGAGGGAGGGTTAAGGGGTCCATTTCTTATATCCTTTTGAGACCGACAATTGTGTCAACATAAATTTGTGGTTAATTATTACTACTTTTCTCACTCAATTGTAGCAGGCTTTTCCATAAAGCGAGCAAACAGGGCGCTTGTAATTTGTTTATCGCATAGCATTATTATAAATCACTAGATAGTCAACTTGGTAGGTACTATCAAGAATTTTGTCCGTTTCAAGCACGCAGCCTTCTTCGGAGATATTTACGAAGTCGCCTGAGTCTACTTTGAACCGTGTGTGCGCTAGCTATGATGTGGTTTCAGTGAAGTCAAATACCGCATATCGCTAAGGTGAATATATAGTTGAAAGATCTCGAATACATGTTAGTGTCAAACGTCGAGTTGAGGCCCAAGGTGCTTAAGGGTCGGTACGTTTGGACGGCTCCTGTGATGTTTTACAATTTATAACTTGTATGTATTTGCTTTTGCCCCATAAATGACGCTGAACTCTTCTTGTCAGGTGACTTATTACCGGGGATCGTAAAATGCTAGCAAAATTCATTGAAATCACTTTGACAACCTGTGATGGCCACTTTAATGAATTTGCTCGCCTTTTTATGAATCGCGCTTATTACTATTACTACACTAAACGCTTATTAAAGAAACAGTATATAAGTTATAAGACTAACTTCTTATACCTAGTTTTCACGCGTTTATTAGGGTCCCGTTTATTGCTCTCCGGTAGGGTTCTCACAAGGATTGTCAACATTTGCCAGTGGATTTCGTTTAAATACGTTCTATGTTCTAAAATCGAATAAACCAACATAGGGATGTTCCGTTTTTATATTAGAAATATGAATACCACCGCTGCGCTGTTAGCATTTGAGTCGTTAAAAAGTTGTTTGGTAAAATATTTTATAAAAAAATTCTTACATTTACCTATTTCCAGTGATAGGATTTAATAGAACTTAATTTGTAAAATAATGGCAATACAATTTTAAAGTACCATGATAATGCTGGTATTAGACAGTTGTCAGACAAATGAATATTAGGGAACAATCTTACTCAAATCGATCTAGTTCCAAACTAAACTATGCAATACTAAGGACGGGTGGATGATGATATGATATATAGAAGATTAGGACTCATAAACAAAATATTCAGGCTCATCAGTCAAAAATTGGCTCTTGCTAGCAGAAAAACTTGTTAATTCATAAATTAAGCAGGAAACTTAGTTTACTTGCTAAGTTTGTAACTGAATTAAAAGGCATCGCCACACTGTCGCCGCTGACAATAAACCGATGCTCGCATAAACACATAAAAGTTTATGTGTCTCGAGTACATTTACAAGCGTAAGTGTGAGCAAACGGGGTAGTTTTTGTGTGGACTATTTTAGTCAGATTGGATGCTGACGCGGATGAGATGCTGAGTTGTTGGAGTTTGGTTCAGTTGTTTGTTTCTTCACTGTGTATATGATATTAAGGCCATGATAATAACAAAAACAACTTCAAAAATAAGGACGTGTGCTGCCAGAATGTAATTTGATTTTTGTACCTGTCTCGCTCGCGCTTACGCGAAATGAAATGAAATGAAATGAAATAATTTATTCAGTAAGTAGGCCACAAGGGCACTTTTACAAGTCAGATTGTGAGTCTCATGGACTGTATTCAGGTCGTCATGTTCCAGAATTAATTTAGGTACTCGATGATAGTTGGACCGATTTTGAAAATTAACTCTTGTTGAAGGGAACTTTCTAGTTTCTCCTATTTTCACCAGATCAGGATCCCACCTGAAACCTGGTGTTGCAAGTATCTGTGGGCGACGGTAATCGCTTTCCATCAGGCAATCCGTCTGCTCGTTTGCTCCCTATGACATAAAAAAACCGGTGTTGGGATCCTTAAGATATTGGAGTAACTCCTCATACGTGTACACCTATCATGATATTGAGCGTTTTTAGTAACTCGTTCAGTTGTTCCCAGAAATACGATTTATTTTCACTTAAGTTTTTGGTAAAAGAGTTATTTATTTTATCTTTTTATTTATCTTTCGGAAAACAATCCTCAAAAGATAAAAAAAATGCCGTGTATGGCCGCGGTGCGCCTAAAATAAAGCTCAAGGCCCTCTTCAAGGCTCAAGGCTCTTTCTCGATTAGATTTTTCAAGAAGACAAAAAGAGAAGGTATTGGTCGAAATTAAGACACATACCTACACTGAGTATTGTAAATTAGACATTTGCCTTGCTAAATAAATGGCAGCGAAAATCTGTCTACAGATCTCAAAATCCAAGTTTCGAATTCCTTTGACATGCAAAAACCATGTCAATTGGCAACTTTTCCAATTCTCTCGACGAGCTCTTTGAAGTCTTTTGATTTTTAATTACCGCTGAAAGTGACTTTTCGGGCGAATTTTCAGAACAAACTGCAAAAGGAGGCATGAAGAATTTTTGATGCATCAGTAGTTGCTCAAACTTGACACGCGGCGTTTCGACGTACAAAAAATAGGCCTGCTATCCCTTTGCTTTTAGAGACTTTAGCAAATAAGCGAACTAAACTTGAACGCGAAAACTCCACAAACAGTCATGTTCGTGATTCAAACGCAAACTAAAAGTTTAGTTTGAATCACGAATTTGAATCCCGGCGGTCCCGGGTTCGAATCCCGGCCAGGGCAATTATTTGTGTGATGAACTCGCATATTTGCGCTTGGGTCATGGTTGTTCTATGTATTTAAGTATATATTTATCTATATAAGTACGTATATCGTCGTCTAGTACCCATAACACAAGCCTTCTTGAGCTTAATTTGGGACTAGATCGATTTGTGTGAGGTTGTCCGATATTTATTTATTTATTGAAATAGAGCCATTTGAGTGATGCATTGTTACTAGACTCATAATTTTTAAGTTTAACTAAAAGGAAGGCGTAGTCGGTTAAAATTCCTGATATCCAGCTATCCTTGTACCAAAATTGGTTAATATCTATCTAGCTGTTTCGGTGTGCGCGGACAACCGACAGATGGCGCTGTACGGCTGATCCTGCATCGCGCTGTTAAGATATTTTCTGAAATAATGACCCCTCTCGTAGTAAACTGATTTTAAATACAATTTTAGAATATACATAGTCATAATGTGAAAGAGCTAAAGTATCATTAAAATTGACATATTTCTGTCATTGCCATTAGAAATGTAGGCTATAACACTTTCAGTGTACTTTCTTCGGTATGAGTTCTCCGATTAATTCACCGATGAATCTTCGAAATTTCTTTTTACAATGAAGGTAAATAAGAAATATCGCGATAGACCCATTTTATTTAATAAGTGGTAAGTTCGTACATTGCGAAATTGCAGTGCTGCCGTTATACATACGTCATTTCAATCGATTTTACTCGCATTTTACAATCCATGTGTACAAATCGTGAGAGTATTTTAGTATCAATGTCGATTCGATGCAGCTCGCGGGAGCCTGCTGAAGCCAGATAAAGGCCTTCGTGGTCTATGAGGCCTGATGGTGATCATATGCCAAACCCTTTTGTGAGTCGCATTTTACAGTTGCAACTAGGTCAGTTACGCACGCAAACACATTTTGCATAGAGCGACAATCGCGAGCTAAAGTTTGGTACAGCCTACATTGTACTGAATTTCATTCATTCCTCGAAAGCGACATTGTGTCGGGCTTAACTCACGGTTTGCAGTACCATGCCAACAGAGTGAGACAAAAAATACAGTAGGACGTTACGCCTATTTATCAAGTCTAGACTTTATTTATTCAAGAATTCTAAAACAAACTCTGTCTATTCAAAGCGTTTCAGTATCACCATTTATTTATTTTTCATATACCTACGAACAAGATATCTTTTTCTAAGGTTTCTTATTTTATCAACAAACACTATGGAAATGAGGTACCACTCGTATTATTTTGTTTATTAAATTATAATTTCAAAATAGTTTCGCGAAATTGAGCACAGTGAAGTGAAAAGGAAAATATTTAAGTTTTTATACCTAGCACCCGTAGAATAAATTCGCCTAGAACGAGAGTTTTCATACAACAGATTTGTTAAACATGAAGCCGGTTTTGTTTTATGACAGGCCATGGCTATCAAAACTAGCTTTTCTCAAGCGCTAACTAGGTTTCTAAGCGTATTTAATCTGAGATAGCAACGTAAAAAATAGTTTTCAATTATGTAAACATTTGGAGTGTCCTGCTGCTGGGCGTTAATTTATCTTATCCGGTATTGCTACTTCAACTAAAATACGGTTTAATTTTGGTTAAAGTAGCAATGGACAGGCCATAAAGCCCAGACAGAGCGGATGCACGACCACGCACAGGAAATTGCAGCGTAGAACGGACCATGACTAGGTGGACAAATGCCCTCTTGAGGGTAGCGGGGAGATTGTGGGGATGCCTATTTTCAGTAGACGCCCGTGACTGTTTGATATATAGGTCTGATTGAAATATTTTAATATCGTATAACCTATCATAATCTAACACTTAAATTGTAAGATTAATAGGACCTAATAGTGTAATATATAGATAGGTAGCGAGTATAAAAATATGCGCTTTTTAGTTTTGCTCTAATTATTATTATTATATTTGGAACTTCCAAATATTAATGAATATTAAAAGATAAAAAAACGCGCATTCTTTAAAAACACGCCCAATGTCTATGACGTTGTTTTAAATCATTATTTGGATCGAAAAATAGACGTTTTACTTACTACAAGTGAAATGGTAGGTACTATTTTGTAATGAAACCTTTTTAAAAACATGGGCATATACCGCTCTCTGCCATTGTTCAGGCGGCAATACGACACTCCACGACTAACTGAGACGCAAGTTACACAAACAACCTATAAAAACAATGATCTAACGGCTTTTGCGAAAACAAAAGAGACCGTCTTTTGTGGTGTTTTATTTTGTGAGAACCACACCAATGTAGCACACAAACTGCATACGCGCTAATTTGCTACTTGGGTGTTGACCCGCAGGAAGCATTACTTACGTACTATACGACTCAAGGACCCAAAGTGAGTGGTGGCCTTCGATAAGAGATTTTCCAATTTTTGGCGTTCAACTCCACCAGATCCGGCTCCACTACATCTTTCCAGCCTGGGGCGGCCGACGGCAGACGGCAGACGGTCGATTAATCAGAGCAAGCCAAACATTTATAAAAACATTTTACCTCTCTCGTATTATATTATAGGGACAAACTAAATAGACGCGTTTTACCTACCAATAAAACGCATATTAATTTACTTACCTTATTCGAAGCTTATTTAATTGAGATAGGCTGTACGTTTCCCGCCTTATATTGCTATCTCTTTCTAATGATATCCCTTCCTTTCAAATTTCCCTCCACCTGGCAGTGGGGGATGACATTTGTTCATTCCCCAATTTTATTTGGTTCTTCATTGGATCGAAATTAAACCAGGCAGAAATTACTCATAAGCTTCGAATAAGGTAAGTAAATTAATATGCGTTTTATTGGTAGGTAAAACGCGTCTATTAATTTGACTTGACCGTTATTCGAAGCTTATTTAATTGAGATATGTTTGTTATCGCCTGGTGGAGGAGAAAAGATGCCAATGTGACTAGGATGTTAATAATATATGACAGTTTGTACTAAGAAAGCAAACAAAAATGTCATAACACTTAATTATTTATTTCTAAATTAAGATAGTTTAACAATACGTTCGTTAATACATCTCATACAAATAATAATGAACCCATGAAATGAATAATTCTGTAGGCCATGAGCTTTATTTTAGCATATTGTATATAATTATTTTTAGCTAATCAATTGGTGTAAATGAATTTGCAAAACATAAACTCAAAGAATTATTTAAGGAAGTAGTAGGCATAACTTCGCGTCTGTAAAACTTACTGAAAGTATTTTCAGAACGCCAATTACCTCGTGATAAAATATCATCGATAGAACAATTGTCTAACCAACTTTTTGATGCTACTGCACTACGTACGCTCCCAGGCGTTGCCGTTATGCCTGCTTCTTTTAACACAGACTTAATCCAACCTGCTATTACAGCACGGGATGCTTCCTTCACTTCTCCTCTCAGCGAGATAAATAAACTAGTGCAATTACCCGATTCTCTTCTTTCTTTCAATAAATTAATTACTTGTCTAACCCAAAAAAGTGGGTCAAGGTTTTGGCATGAATCATTACAAAGTATCCTCCAACCCGATTGCCTATAATTAGCGCAGTCTGTTTTTGATCCAAAGACTGGCCAAAAAATTATTGAATTATCTGAATTAAGACAATGATTAGGATCAACATTTAGCAGGGTGAGATCATGAATTCTCCTGCCTGAGCAGAGTAGTAGGAGTATAGCAGCTCGTCTGCAAGCCTCGTAAATATTCTCGTGATTAATCTGAGACTTCTTAAGATTATCAATTAGGACATCAACATTCCAAATAGGGGCCTTTTTATCTTTTGGTTTCTTTAAGGCTATTGATTTCAATACGTGTTTAACCAAAACGTGAGAGCTTATTTTTTCTGATGAATCTGTATTGCACAAAGTTGATACTACAGATTTATACAAAAGAATCGTATTATATGATAACTTCTCTATTAGGAAAAGATCCGATAAAAACTTTGCAACATCCGCACCTGAGGGCCTGGTTGCTTCAATTTTATGCTCCTTTGACCAGGAGATCCACTTTTTCCAAGCTACATTATAAGTTTTTTGTGTGGATGGACGCCATGAAGATCTAAGCAGATTTATCTGATCCGAATTCCAGCCTTTCAATTTTTCTGACCACCCCCACACTTCCAGACTTCTAGCGTCATCTCTTGTACATTTGGGGGCGGTAATCCCGTTGTCACGTCCAATAGGACCTTGTCCAGGTAGCGTAGTGTGAATGGGGCTGTCACAGCGCGAGCCTTGAGATCCGCTCTCCAGAAAACTCGGTCCCACCGTGGAACTACCACTAAGTAAGTTCCCATTGCTTGGTTCAGGTGAGCTAGCACCTTCGGTATTAGATAAGGTGGTGGGAAAACCCATGCCAGATCGTAATTCCATATCTGCGAGAATGCGTCGTGAAAAAGTGCTTCGTGGTCGTTCTGGTCTATCGACACGTAGTTGAACACGACGTGAGCTCTTTTTGAAGCAAATAGATCTATTACAGGAATACCCCACTTGGAGAATACCTTCTCTGTGCTTCCTGGAAGAAGATGCCATTCCGGAGTCGGGCGCAGTCTTGATAGGCGATCCGCATGACTGTTGTATATTCCTGGTATGTAGAATAGGTTTAGATGAATTTGATACTGATCTAGTAAGTGAAACACCCTGTACGTTAGTTCTAGCAGCGGTTTTGACCTTGTACCTCCTTGATTGCGAAGATAAGCAATTACAGTCTTGTTGTCGCTCTGGACCAGAACTGTAGAGCGACGCAGGTACTGACAATGATCGACTAAAACGTTTAGAACTGCAAGCATTTCTTTCTGGTTGCAATGCAGGGACTGTTCGGCTTTTGTCCAGAAACCCCAGAGAGGATGATGGTCTAATTGTGCTCCCCAGGCCATGTCTGATGCATCTGTAGTTAGAAAATGTGTTGGGGGCGGTACATGAATCAATGAGTGACTCCGGCAATTGTTCAGCCACCAGATCAGATTTTCCCTGGCAATTTGAGGCAAAGTATAGGTTTTCTTTGAAAACTTTGGAATCGTGTTCAGGAGATTTAGCAGGGCTCGGTAGTTGAGTCTTCCCAAATGAACAACGAAGCTGGCAAAATTTAGAAAGCCTACCAATTTTTCCAGATCCTTCCGGTTTGTTTTGTTGGCAAATAACATCTGGCGTATTCTGATGATTAAATTCGGTATTTTTTCTTTCGGCAGACATTTTTGATTGGTCCAGGGATCCCAATAAATCCCTAGATATACCAGAGCTTTCTGAGGAGTTAATATTGACTTTTGGTAGTTGACTATCCATCCCAACATTTCTAGCCTTTCTAATACAATATCTACATGATTGCGAAGAGTTTCCTCGTGTTGATGGGCAACTAAGAAATCGTCGAGGTACACAATCACTCTTATCTCTTGTTTCCTCAAGGTCTGTGCAATCCAATTTGTGATTGACGCAAAAACTTTTGGGGCCGTACTCAGGCCGAAAGGTAAACAAGTCATTTCTAACATTTCTTGCTCGTAAATAAGTCGTAAGAAACGTCTGTGCGGTTGAGCAATCGGTAAATGAAAGTAGGCTTGTGACAGGTCTATTTTGCACAACCAGTCCCTTGGTTGGAGAAAGTCCGGTACACGGTGTACATTCAGTAAACCGAATTTTTCCGTCATAACAAAGTTGTTCAGGGCCTTTAAGTTGAAGATAGGGCGAGCAGTCCCGTCGCTCTTGGGCACGAGAAATATTTTGGAAAGAAAACTCGGTGACGGTTTCTGTACCTCCAGCACGCCTTGACTTTTCATTTGGTTGATGACTGATGTCATCTCGTTTGAATGTGGGCATTCCAAACCGTTCGAGAAAAGACTCGGATGGACGAGTGGCGGCTTCTGGAGAAAAGGTATGCGATACCCTTTTATGATCCGTAACAAGAAATCCGGGGCTTCCATTTCTTTCCAAACCTTGTAAAAATGTGCTAGACGGCCGGCCCTGAATTGCATCGAGTCAATATCTCTTTCGTTTGTTGTATTTCGGCCCGCCAGGGGACAGTGGGCGCTTACGTCCTGCGCGTTGTTGCGATTTTTGTTGATTGTACCTTGGCTGGCGGTCTCGAAAGGAGGAAGGTGCATTGCTTGGCCCGGCATTAGTATTGGCACGAGCAGCTTGATATGTACCATGACTGTGGTACCCTTGCGAAGGGTACGGGTGATGGTAGCAACCCCGTGGGGGAGGAATATGCTGCATATCAGCACAGGGATACTCACGATATTCCTGATAATTACCAGCAGCATGTGCCTGATTGAAGCGAGTACCCTGCGAGAGTACTTTACGTTGCGCTATTCCCTGCGAGGGCGCGCTTGTGGCCTTTGACAGACCAGCTTGCGAAGCCGGGTTCTTTTGTAATGGCCAAAAACATTTTCGTATTCCTCCATGTTTTTCAATTGTAGCTGTAAAAGCTTCAGCGCTAAATAACGTCGTCCCAGATGGAGGAATCTTACGCAGTGCCGATTTCACTAGCGGGTCCTTCACGTGCTTTGTGATTCCATTGCGCCTCATTTGTATTACTTCCGCTCTGTGGCCGCAAATAAGCTGTAAAAAGTCTTCTGAAACTTTGTAAAGATCTCCACCTAGAAAAACACTATTGAGTTTATCACGAAGAGCCTCGTGTGTAATTTCAGAGCCACCAGTAGCCCAGGTCAAGACATCTTGTACGGCAGCGTGTAAGGCTTCTTGTTGCTTCACCACACAAAATGATAATGCCCCAAAAGCCCTATCTGACTGGACTAAGTGAGGGTACAGATCGTATTCCTTGACTTCATCGTTCGTTTCCAGATCAGTATAACCGGGAGTATGATTATAATTTTTCTGAATATCTGCATAACGGAGATTAAACCACTCGTTGTGATTTAATCTTTGCATCTCACACAGTAATTTTAATTGGTCTTCCGAAGTTTTGGGCATTGCAGGCTCCTTCAATTTCGTACCGAGACCGAAAGCAAATGGTTCTGGTTCTGGCACCGGCGCTGGCGGTCCTGACGCAGAAGGCCCTGGCATAGAAGGCGCTGGTGCCGAAGGTGCTGGCGCAGAAGGCGCTGGCGCTGAGGGCGCAGGTGCAGAAGGCTCTGTCGCCAAAGGCGCTATTTCAAGATCGTTTCCTACGTAAAGATCACGACTACAATCGGAAATTATTGAAATATTATCGCACTGACGATCACAATCATTCACGTTTGAGACCTGTGTCCGCAACTCATTTACCTGCTTTGCCAATTTTTTTAGTAGTTTATTAGCTTTATTCTTTGTCCGGCGGCGACGTCTACGCTTCGAGCCTGATGACGAAGAGCTAGAGGAACTGCTACTACTGCTCGATGAACTTGAACTGGACGATCGATCACGATTACGATTCCGTTTTGGGGCTGTTTGTGAACCTGAAGGGTTATTACGCGCCCCCGTCATTTCATCCATGGCTCTAAACGAAAATTAATTATTATAAAATCTTTAAATTATAATATAAAACACTTGAAGCCAACAAAAAACGAACGGCAAAACCGTTTATCTTATATTTCTTTATTAAAAATAAATGAGGGTAGTTTTAGCACGACTAAAACCGCCTGTGTCCCAAAGTATGGACGTAACATGTATATAACTGACAATGATATATACGGAATGAGAATATTGCATAAGAATCTTGTTATAAGAGCACAGTAATAGATTCTAAAACTTACGTGAATTGTTCTTCACACTTAGCCTTGTTATCTAAGTATATTTGTTAAAACTTTGTAACTGGTCGTACCTTGTTCAATATTGTAAGAATATGAAGTTCTTTGTTCAGATTTAGATCGTAGTAGATAGTAGTTGTACGACCTCTCACGGCGGGAAACTAGACGCCAATGAAGAACCAAATAAAATTGGGGAATGAACAAATGTCATCCCCCACTGCCAGGTGGAGGGAAATTTGAAAGGAAGGGATATCATTAGAAAGAGATAGCAATATAAGGCGGGAAACGTACAGCCTATCTCAATTAAATAAGCTTCGAATAACGGTCAAGTCAAATTAATACGAAAAACAGATCCACCAAACCCTTTTTCACTAGATTTGCAAATAAACTATTCAAAGTAAACCCTAATAAAAGAGACCAACTATTTACCCGAATTTGTCGTGAATACGCAAATCTCTAAAAGCAAATTCCGAGCGATATAGTTTGGAGAAGTTATTGTAGCAATCCCCTCTTGCGATTATATCGACGGTACAATTTGGTTTTCATACAGGACAATGGCATACGGTTATCGTTTGGTGTTGTTATAACTGTATATAACTAGGTATGCAAATGAAACTTTGTATCTTATACACATTGATATTTGAGTGTATATATCGATACCTCCTACGTATACTGATGCAACTGACATTTTTGCGATTTTCGTTTTTTTGCATATTTAGGATCAAAATACTATATCTACATGCTATAAAATTGTCATGACAAAATCACTGCTAGTTTTCGAAATAAAGTGACGTATACTGATACAACTACCACCGTTTTTTAATTTAGAACATCGTATACTGAGATAAGTCACTTGTACCACTGTACGCAGTACACCTATCAAGTACAAGTGGCAGTTATCTCAATATGCTTGCTCGTCATCGTTGCGGACGTAAGATGTCCCACTATGCGCGACGGACAGTCGATGCGGCCTACGTCTTTTCTACCTACTACGTATAAAATTAGGCTTACTTTTGGTTATGATACAGTTTTCTCCAATCAGTACCGATGGTTGTTTGGAGTACTATGATAGCCATATGTCGCCATTACCTACAGTAAACCAGAGTCACCACTAGGGCTGCCATCCGACCGGGTTACCCCGGATTTGTCCTAGTTTGAAGCCGTCCGGGGGCCGTCCGGGGTTTAATGTCAATAAAAATAAAGCAATTTTTTTTTTTTATTAATGGGGGAAATCCAAGTTACGCCAAATGTCCGGGTTTTTAAGTCTTTGTCCGTATTCGGCGAATTTAGAGATGGCAGCTGCTTAGTTGGCACGACAGGCAATTGTAAAGTAAAATAGCAAAAAAGATGTCGGTAACTTACGCGTAATTTAAAAAAATATTTGGATCAACGAACAAAGAAAGTAAAAATCTAATCATGAGTTTAAATAAAAAAATAAATACGGGAAAAACAAGCTAAGAAAACAAATAATAAACATATAAGACAAAAATTACGTTAAATTGTAGTGTCTGAACGGATTTTTTTTTAAATAATTAATACAAATGTATTATGGGAATGGTCCCTTACACGAATCGACCCAGTGTCCCAAGCAAAGTAAAGCTTGTACTATGGGTACAAGACGACGATAATATATATACATACTTTATAAAGTACATGTAGAGATAACATCCATGACCAGGAATAAATATTCAAGTTCATCACACACATTTTTGCTGGCGGCTGTTTGAATTTGATTGAAATGTATAATTTGTACAAGGAGTCGTTTAATTCTACCAAATACGAAGCACAAGCTTAGTCTGTTCGAAAATACCGTGATATTTTCAGTCAAAATATTAAGTTGACGCTTGTCACATTTACGAGAATTTGAAAACACCTACTGAAAAATAAACATCCATACACATTGACACATGGAGGAAAGAGACTTGAAATAAATAGGAAAAAAAACTCAAACTTAACAAAAAAATGCGACTGCTGTATTCGACCTTCAAAAACCTTGTCATCTCCTCACGGTAATATAAGCATGTTTTATTACAATAAAAACTTAAACTGTATAATTCACAGCATTTGGTTTGGGAATGCTATTTGTTAGGTACTGTTGACATGACTAAATGACAAATTATTTGACTTAATTAAATTAATACTTCAAGATGATGTAGATGAATTCAGGTTTTGGTCTGACAATTCTGATGGACAAAATAGGAACCGGAATCTACTTTATATAAATATTAAAACAGTAATAATGATGATAATACCGCTGTAACAAAGACAAAAACACCATTCCCTAAATGCGGGCTGTGATTTTAATTACCTTTTAAATAAACGTAATTTTAGTGTAAATTTGCTTTATTTCTTGTCTTTCAAACGTAATTTGCTTAAATATCCTAAATACCAACCTCTGAACTTACTATATTGGACATAACATACAAAATAACCTTAACAGTATACTGGTACATAACGGAATGATTCAGGCGTATACTGGTACAAGTGACAAATCAGATGAAACTAACCGATCAGATCCATCCAAACACGAGCTATGAGTTTGTTTATACATCTAATAAATGATACATGTCCATAATAGGCATAATAATAATATAATTATCCATATTCATCTAATCATAGTTTACAACGTATACTGGATCAAGTGGTAGTTGTATCAGTAATAGTATACAAAAAATTAGAACTAGTAAATTTCACGTATACTGGTATAACTACCTTTTTTACTAAAAGTACAATTAATTTTGAAATAGTAAATATGTAGATTTAAGGAAAATATATTCATTAAAAGTATTTGAAATTTTCATTACATTATTTCAACGTATGAGTTAGTTATGGCACTTCATACCTTTGAACAGCCCTCCTGTAAAATCGTGATTTTGCACTTGTATCAGTATACGTAGGAGGTATCGATATTATCGTATTCAGATAAAAAGTACCTATTCTATAACTACTAAAGTCTACCGTTGTTCTAAAATCCACAAAGTCGCTAATTGCAAAAAAAAAACAACGTTAAGGTCTAAAAATATATTTAAAAGAGCGTTATTACGTAATTAGTCCTAATTGTATTTTATTTACAATTTTATTTAATATTTAGTTAACGTGAAAAAATATTTATTTGTTAAGCAAGGCTGCAAAGTTGTTATTTGGCGCGAGTGTTGAAATTGAAAGCTGAGCGAGCGAAGGAACCTAAGATTGAACCATGAGCGAAGCGAATGGTTCAAAGATAGATTCCTGAGCGTAGCGAGGCTTTCAAGACACGAGAAGCTAAATAATTTTGCAGCCATGCGGAACACACAATTTTTCACCTCACCACAGCGAGGAAAATGCAAGATTCAAGAAAAAATATTAAAACATAAAAATAATCATATTTAATTTTGCCTTCTATTTAACACGTCCAATTTAAAACATAACACACTCAAATCCAAACCAAATAAATACGAGAGAAGCACACATATTAAAAATTAAAAGTAATATGGCCGTAATTTGTATTATTGTCGTGTATATTTTATCGTTGAGTTTTTCTTAAGCACTGTTATATTATATTTGTTTAAAACTACTTGACACATTCGTTGTGAATGTGGGAGAACGGCATTCTGGGAAGGATTAGTTGGCCACTCGGAAGTATTTTCCATAGGTAACTTCCATAGCTTTGGAAGTTATTGGACGATGAGATCCGAACAAGATTATTTCGGCTTTATCTTCTTTAAAAACGCCTATAGTTTCGGTAAATTACTTATCGTCTCCAAATATTTATAACAAATCCTTTTTCGTTTTAATGCAGGCTTTTAGCACTGAATAAATACTCCAAATTGGGCTTAACTTTCTTGTTTTCGATATAAAGTAAGACAACAGTATGTATTTTCCACAGAACAAAATTACGTTGTTTACATGAATTGTGAAAACTTCCAACTTTTTAATTATTATTTTTTTCTCGTGTGCGTTCAGAAATTACACTCTTATGTTCCAACTTTTATAACAAATAAATATAAAAAATTGTGTTGTATTTAATATATTTACTAGTCAAAATATGTAAATGAAACTGAAATACTTACTATGAATATATATAAACATATTCAACTTATGTTATAATAAAGTGTAGGAAAAATAAAAATTTAAAAATCTGTAACCACGAACCAGGTTTCTGGACGTGATATTGTAGGTCTATTTTTTTTAAAAGAAGTATTCAAACGTACATATGATATTAGCCGGCCTGACCAGATCGCTCTTTATTAGCGTGCGCTGATTGGTTATTCGGAGATTTATCGACTGATGAAATCAGTCACGCGTTGAAGGAGTCTTAAATATAAAAAAGTTACATGCACCACAGAGAATCAAAATCGTCGTGTTTGAAATTCAAATGACTTTTGCACGCTAGCGGATAAAATAGACTTTTGCACGCAGATTTCGCCCTATAAACGGAGGTTTTCCGAGCGAGTGAGGTGAAAAGAAATATAACTCTTTTCGGCGTAAAAACTAGAAAGTAAGACTTAAAAAAATTGCTCTAATCCTATATTTGCCTGATACTCGTAATATCCATAATGGAGAAAATGTAAGTCCTTATATTTTTACGGTGATTGTAATTAGATGTTTTTTGGAAAAATTTTTTTGGACGATAAGTACAGGAATGATGTAACAGCATAAATCATAATTATTAATTAAATGGTCTTATATTTATAAACATTGACTTTGAAAGCGGCTCCGTGGATTTGGAACCACGGTATGCTACCAAGCGCCCTCATCCTCTAATCAACTTTTCATACATGGATTTCAAGGATGTGAAATAATCTAGGTCCTTCAGAATTATCCTACAAGCAAATATGTTATTTTGCCATGAAAATATAAGGCAACCGAGCAAGTATTCATTCAGAAAATATTAGGTCAGGAATGCAATAAGTTAATTCTCAGAGCGTCTTCTTATTTTAATATTATGCAAATATAGCTCTTGGCGTCGCTAGGTATATCCATAACTATCGTGAAAGGAGACGAGCAGAATATTAAGAAGACTCAATGACTAGAATGTGAGGCTCTCCCGCCATTTATAATAATGAGATTAGTACAGTTAAGCTTGACTTATGGAACAATGTTTTTCTTTCGTAGAGTTCAGTTTGATCTGCGATCCTAGAAGCATAATTTAACGAGTCATAGCAATAACACCAGCTTAGAAATATCACGGACAAGTAGCTTTTATATTATGATTGATTTATTTGGTATTATGTTGACATTTTTTCAGTTCATAAAAGTAGGAAATGGCTGATTAAATTGTAATTTAAAATATGACTTTTATTCTGTATTTTAAAATACTTAAAACGCTGTCCGCAATTTTCACCCTTGATAGTGACCTCACCAATTTACGGCTATCAGTTCCAATAATTGCCATACTTCAAGTTAAGTAATATAATTACAGGAAGAACTACAGGAATCTTTACTGTGTTATTATTCAGTATTTGATCGCAAGAACCTTTGGTTCATGAGCATCCACCTATATTATAACATTTATATCAAAAAAACAAATGAAGTTTTCATAATATATTTTTTTGTTACATTAAAGGCAAATGCTCGCAGCCTAATACACACTTAATTTTACAACAGTTCATTATATTTATACTTATTTGCGATGTAAAGGTACAACAGCGTTTTAAATGGCATAATTTGTCTTGTTCCCATGTTTATGCAGAGGAAATTAAATAAACAACGAATCAGAATGTTATTAACATTCAAATTAAGTATGAAAGTAAAATAATGTTTTCCTCGTTTCGTCAGAATTAATGGCGATTGCTTCGTGTGTATCTTGGCAGTTTACTGAATATGAAATCTTAAACATGTATTCTTATTCTATTAATAATATGCTTTATTTTCTTATATCTGTTAGTTGGTGGGTCTCCTGAAAGTAAGCACTGTCTACTTTCTCATTTACTTGATTAAAAGGAGCAAATTTTGGTCTTGGTCGCCGCGACAAACTTATGTTACATCTGTCTTTCAGTCTATTCACAAAAAAGCATCTGTGATGTTTAGTCCACAACCAAACGTAAAACTTTTTTAAACACATTTTTGAATTATTCATTTCTTTTTAATTTTTGTGATGAAATTGCATAATATTTCTAAGGGAACCTAGTTAAATCTAGCCGATAATGAGAGCTATTCTTGGGATAATATAGTTTGGTTAAATGCAGCCTATATGCAATGAGAGACGCCTGATAACTAAAAATAATAGAAAAACACCTCACATCCTCAGGAAGTTTCAAAAAGGGCTTCAAAACATTAAACACCACCAAACAATGGATTCCTTGTCTTACAGTCAGCTCTACTAATACAAAGACATACTCAAGATCAAAAATAATAGAATCAGCTACAGAATTTTATAAAAATCTATATGCTAGACGAGAACCATACCAGGAAAGTCCAAATAAATATTCTAACTCTACCACCTTACAAAGATTTTCTACTGACGATATCATCAAGAAAATGGCGAGCTTAAACACCGATAAAAGCACAGGACCAGATGGCATCTCGGGCGAGATATTAAAAACAGGCAGATTTTTACTCACCCATAATTTTCATAACTGTACTAGAAAGTATTATGAAGAACCTAAGATGGGAGACAAAAGGCATCAATGTCGAAGGCGAATTTCTAAGTAATCTAAGGTTTGCCGACGACATAGTGCTTTTTTCAGAAACATCGACACAGTTAGAAAAAAATATCAATGAACTAGATACAGTAAGTCGTGAAATTGGCTTAGAACTCAACACAACAAAAACAAAGATAATAACAAACAGCAGAAACACACCGATACAAGTGAACAATATATCATTAGAGTACGTACACAGTTACATCAATTTGGGTAAGGAGACATCATTCAAAAAATCTCGACACATTGATGAAATCAATAGACGAATAACGCTATCATGGAATAAGTTCTGGAGCAACAAAGAACTTCTCAAATCAAGACTTCCATTAAAGCTCAAAAAGAAAATACTAGACTCATGCATACTTCCGTGTCTGTCCTATGGCTGCCAAACTTGGATCTATAATAACTACACTAAGAATAAAATACAGGTACTTATGCCAAAAAGCGATGGAGAGAAGTATACTAAATATAAAGAGAAGAGACAGAAAAAGAAATTTAGAGATAAGGCAAACTACGAATGTCATTGATACTCTAAAACACTGCAAGAAACTTAAGTAGAAATGGGCCGGCCACATTGCCCGCATGGATAACCGTAAATGGATCAAAAAAATAATAACATGGGCAGGACCACAATCCAAAAGAGCCAGAGGGAGACCAAAAGAGAGGTGGATCGACGAAATAAATAAATCAACCGACATGGACTGGATTAACAAAGGACAAGACCGAAAAACTTGGAGTAAAATGGAGGAGGCCTTTACTCGATGAGAGGTCCTTAATAATAATGGATAAAAATAAATTTATGTGCATTCTTTTAAATTCAATTTTATAATTTAATTATTTAAATCCAATAATGTAATTCTTAATCATAATTATAACTGCTTTTGAAATTTATTAAGGAAATAAAATGGCTTATTATTATTATTATTATAGTGCCCAGTTAGTCGAGGCTATTCCAGTCACGTTAAGATATTATATTCTCATACTACGAGCCCATTATACTCATAGTCTCCTTTATCCTGCGTGGACTATGACGTGGGTTTTAAAGCAAACGATCTAAGCGCAAGCCGTTGTAAAAAAAAACTGAACACAATTATGTTACAGAAGTTCTTTCATCAGTAAGAATAGCAACACATACTCGTACACGAAATCTCCGATCAGACCATGACTGCGACCTACTACCAACGCAAGGTACCTAATCAAATAGGTTATATTTAATGTGCGATAAGATCCCTTCTTCTTCTTCCGTAATACTGAAAATGTCACCAAAAATGTATAATAGTTTCGAGTCCTGCTTACATTGTAGTAGATCACATTACATTTCTCTTTCATAATTTACCTTTGTGTCAATATTTTTAAAAATAAAAATGTTGTTTTTTCACATAAAATAGAAACGATACAAAGATTCTATAAGAACATTTAGGTAGGTACAAGTAGTTTTCAATATCAACTCTTATCTTCCTTGCCCTGACCCCAAAAATCCGAGAATCGTGTTCTCCCCACGTTATTAACTCTACTACCGCCTTTCTCGATGTATCAGCGAATTCTACTGTTTCCGTGCGAAATAAAAATACCTCCTTCTCGCACTTTTGTTTTGTGAAAACTGTTTTGTTGTGGTTTATTCGTTCTCGTATTGTACGTAACCATTTAATCACCCTGAGTTAAGTGTATGTTCTGATAAAAATAAAAAACGGCAAATCTACCGTATTTACAAAATGTATCGCTTTCATATTATACACTAGTACAATCTGTGAGCTCTCAGACTGCGATTCGGGTTTGAGTGTGTTACTGAGAAGTGCTTATATGGATCCTTAAAACAATAACGCCTAGAAAAATGGATTCACGTAGTTGTGAAAAACTCGTATTTACACGCGCCAATAAACACACAAACACAGCAATAATGTTGCTAGCGCAATCACATTCCATTGAAATTCCAGGGGGTTTCCTTACCGGTGGTGATTGGTTAAATTCAAAATTTTAATTGAATCATAGAACTGTTGACTTCAAACACTATTAAATACATTATTTAATTTTTGCAATAATTATGAAAGTGTATAAATAATTTACAATATATGACTTAATTAATTTAATTCAATAATCAATGTAATTTAATCTGCAAATTTTGAGTTTTAGTAATTATTTTTGACATAAATAACAAATTGAAATATGTAACAGTTAAGTATTTGAATATTGTTTTATTTTGTTTGCATGCCTTTTTGGTAGAACATAAGCAACACTGTTTATACCTGTATCACCTAATTTATTACTATGTTCTTGCAATAAAAGAATTTAGATTAGATTAGATTAGATTTATTTATTTCATAATATAAAATGTCAGTATAAATTACGCTAAGACAATTTACATGCATTTATACTATGATCGTCATAAAGATAAAAATGAGATAATATAATAATAGTAAAAAACATAACAATTGATTGGAACAAAAGATATTTACATGTCATAATCATAATAATAAGAATATCTCCTTAAGGGATTGTCAAAAATTCTAAAAATACCAACTACCAACAATATTTATACACGGTGCGAAATACAACAATTATTATATGTTACTACGTCAAATAATTTGAAATTAAATATGTCAAAGGTGTCTCCTTAGAGGATTGTCAACAATATACAATATAAAAACACAAAAACAATATAAAAAACAAAAAATATACGAAACAAAAAACAATATAAAATGAAATATAAATTATTTATCCATGTACTCATTTACTGAGTAGAATGGATTATCCAATAAAAAGTTTCTCAATTGATGTTTGAACTTCTCGTCTGATGCCTCGGTTCGCAACTCGTCGGGTAGATGTTCATAGAACGTTGGGCCGATGACGCGCGGGTTTTTTTTTGCAAGTGCCATGCGACGCGGGACTGTCCTAAGTCTCCCCGTAGAACGTATTAGTTTGCCCGATACCTCGAATATATAAAATGAGTAGTGATAATGCGGTACTTTATGAAGAGATCCCTGCAAGAATACCTGGGTTCTACTCCGGCCAGTATTCGAAGTGCTCGTTTTTGGAGTATCAAAATTCGCTGTGCATCAGTGGAATTTCCCCAAAAAACAGTACCGTATGACATAATTGAATGAAAATGTGCAAAATACACAGACTTTAATGCGTTACTTGATATTAACGGTTTTAATTTCTTTAAAGCAAAGACAGCACTACTCAATTTGAATTTGAATTTAATAATTAATAACTCAATTAAAACTAAATTATAAAAATAACAAGGTTCAAAACACACCGCTCCCTGTCATTTCTGGTCCAAAGGTGCCCATAACGCTCGCAGCATTTCCAAGTTGGATCGCAATGGACACCCTTTGTACCAGAAATGACTCGGAGCGGGGGTCTTCCCCCTTTTGTCTGAGTCTACGGCCTACGTATTATTATTAATTTATTATTGTTAATTTGCAATGTTAGTTAGAACGTAGGTAAGGTTAAATATTGATATGTGATAGAGTAACACCTGAAATGACTTTTCAGCCTGCTGAAAACGCTTCTATAGCTCTGAAATTGACGTTCGAAGTTTTCGACCTAATCCACCGGCGTAACAATATGATTTTGATCCATGATCCCCTTCTACACCACCCTGTCAATTTTTTTTTTAGAAATGATTCTATAGCTGATTTTACATTTATTTGCACGGTCATCAACTCATCATCAAGACATTTGTAACGAGCCTTAACACGTCGTGTTTATCATGTGTAATTTAGGAGTTCCTATGGCCTTCTTCCATCCTCATCATCAGAGTAGCTTGGTAGTTAGTACCATAATATTGTCACCTGATTTCAACAGGTGTACAAAATTTTAACTCAATTGAACTCTGGGAAGTCAGTCAAATTTGATTTGCAAGATTTCACCCAGACATCAATCATTAATAAAAATCGAGTGATATATTTTCTTCGTCTTTTCAACCTTGCCAATTAGTCCATTGAATAAAAAGTTCTAGAGTGCGTGAGTTAGTAACGTAAGATGTTTCTTCGGAAACATGTCAAGAGTCCCTAGGTAATAAACATACTAAAACCCCGGGACACTAGGAGGAGCCCCGGAGTGGGGGGAGGGGGGGAAAGGGTCCATTTTTTCATTTTTCGCTTAAATCTCAAAAACGGTACATGTTAGAGAAAAACTTTCAAGGAAAAGTTGAAAGGCCATAAAATTATCTACAAGTTGTACCTAAATAATTTTTTCCTATATCCTACCGTTTCTGAGTTACACGCAGTAAAAAATGATTTTGGCTCAAACAATTTCCCCATACTACATACCCATGTTTATCACATCAATCGATCAAAAAATATGTCTTTCTTCCAAAAAACTCAAATGTGCAACTTGTGACCGGTACTGATAGATTGCTCTTAATTAGGTCTATAATTGGTAAAGTAAACACATTCCTCCATGGAAGCCTTTAGGAGGAATCGATTGTCAAAATATTATATTAGGGTAGTTTGAGTTACTGAACTTGATCTTTTTATTTTTTCTTCCAAAAAAACTCAAAAGTGCAACTTGTGACCGGTACAGATAGATTGCTCATAATTAGGTCTATCATTGATAAAAATACCAGATTCCACCACGGAGGCGTTTACGGGGAATTTAATTTTATTAGGGTAGTTACGATACTTGAACTTTTTATTTTTTTTCTTCCAAAAAGCTCAAAAGTGCAACTTGTGACCGGTACTGATAGATTGCTCTTAATTAGGTCTATCATTGGTAAAAAAAACACATTCCTCCATGGAAGCCTTTAGGAGGAATTGATTGTCAAAATATTATATTAGGGTTTTCGAATTTTTCACCTTTCATGGGATGTAGCTCGAAAACGGCTGCGAATAGAAAAAAAATATTTAGGTACAACTTGTAGAAAATTTTATGGCCTTTCAACTTTTATTTGAAAGTTTTTCTCTAACATGTACCGTTTTTGAGATTTAAGCGAAAAATGAAAAAATGGACCCTTTCCCCCCCTCCCCCCACTCCGGGGCTCCTCCTAGTGTCCCGGGGTTTTAGTATGTTTATTACCTAGGGACTCTTGACATATTTCTGAAGAAACATCTTACGTTACTAACTCACGCACTCTAGACCCCCCTTGGAGGGACTCATTCAATGGACTAAATGTTTATTTGTAGGTATTTTAAATTATAGGCTCCCAATAAATGAAGTCAGTATATTATCAGGACAGAATGGGTAAATAATTTCTTTACACTGGAAACACTATGTTTTCAAGCCGCTTATAGAAAATTTCAATTTTGATTACCGTTTTACGTAAAAATACAAGTTAAAAAATAATATTTACGAATGAAATGTTATCTGTAGCCTTTTTATCCGTTGCATTGTGACACCCTTTGCACAAACCGTTATACCGCGTCCTTGCAAACTGACAAGCCGATCGACGTTCTTAGCCATTTTTGGCTAAGTTTTAGTGGTCTCATCTTTGCGCGTGCACCGGGTTTCTAGGCGTTATTATTCTAAGTATGGATCGCGTAAGAGCAAGCGATACGGTATAGCAAAAATTGGGCAAGTGCGAGTCCGTATCGCGCATGAAGGGTTCCGTACCATAATATAACAAGTCTGTTGTATGGGAGCCCCCCTTAAATATTTATTTTATTTTATTTTTAGTAGGTATTTGTTGTTATAGCGGCAAAAGAAATGGGTGAATCAACTTTTAAGTGCACCTTATTGTTGCTATGGTTACGTAAAATGTGTCCCTCGGACAACCTAAGCATTTTTCTATGAAATAGTATGAAGATGTCACTTGGACATCGGGGACAGAGTAAACAACACAAAAAAGTTGATTCACTCATACATCATCTGTGAAAATTTCAACTGTCTGGCTATCACCGTTTTTGAGATACAGCCTGGTGACAGACGGACGGACGGACAGCGACGTCTCAGTAATAGGGTCCCGTTTTTACCCTTTGGGTACGGAACCACTGTATTTATTATTGCGCACTAAAAAACTTGCTTATGCGTACTAGACGACAATAATAATATACTTTAGATACGTAGGTATGGATGCCATCCCACTGCTAAATAAATAAATTCCTGTAACATTTTGAAATTATGTGTTAAATTATTTTCTTTAGATAAAATTCAACAAATTCCTACATTATTTCCAATTCTATGAACGGGTGAACAAATCGGCAGCGAATACCCTTTTGGTGTGTCTGCATTTTGCGATACATCGCTACATCGCAGAATGCATATCTTTCCGAAATACAACGAGCGACGCAGGTTGAATTCCAAGTACGTCGCCAAAGTACGCAGTCTAGCGAAATATTGTTCGCTGTTTCGTGAAAATTTTATTTCATTTTACTTTGTAATTTTGAAAGGATGCCTATTAAACTATCGATATGTTATTATTATTATTGTTGTTTATTAATTAAAGTATACAACTTAAATATATACAGTAATAAAACTGTTTGTACAGTTTGTCTGCAGGTGTGAGTCTCTATATAATAATTTCAATAAAGTTTATTTACTGCTAAACATTTGAGTGACACTTTGAATACACAACTTTGTCATTCAAGTGTCAGTAACAGATGCTTTTTTAAGCATTTTTTAAATTTGGACTTATTTGGCTCATGTCGGATATTCTCGGGCAAACTATTGAGTATGTAGGGAATTCTTTTGCTCAATGTTCTATCTCCATAGTAGTTCCTGACCCTTGGCACCTCAAATTTGCCCGCTGATACCGACCTTGTTCCATGCTTATGTTCTATAAGTATTGGGTTATGCTCTCGACTGCCATGGTTGTTTACTGCTAGAAGATATTTATGTTTTAAACTAACGGGGAGTATATTACAAATTTTAAATAGCTTGAAATAATTACCATTACATTTATTTTTAGTTTTTTTGTCCACTATTAATTTTAGAAATCTTATTTGTAGTGCTTCTAATTTGTCTATTAAAGATTTAAATGTGAGTCCGTAGCAATCCAGAGCATATCCCAATATAGAATCTACTATTGCAAAGTATAGACATTTTAAAATATTATTTGGCACTTTAAAGCTTAGGTGGTAGATTTATGATTCGTACTTGTATTGAATTTGCTTTTAATTGTGTGTTGGACCTAATTCGATTGCAATTAACATTTGTCGCGGGACAATAGTTGCGAAGCATAGGTGATAAGCGGGCTGATATGGTTGATAAATGTCAGTTTTTGCTATTTTTGGTACAATAAGTAATAGTAGCAAACTGTCATTTAGGTAATAGTACACTCCAAAAGCAGAGATGTAGTGCTGATACTCCGGACGGATGTAATTTGAAACCTAGAATTCGTTCAAACTACAATGCTCAATACATTTTTGTTTAATTCAATTTTGCTTTTGATTTACATAACAAACAAATGAAATATCGACGCCCTGTCCGAGGATTTTCAATTCCGTTTCACACTAAGCTAGTATCGCACTATCATTTTATGAGCCACTGCGCACAGCTGCTGTGTAAAATACGAGTTTAAAATGCTTATTTAACAACTATCATAATACCTAACTAAAATGCTTATTATAATTTAGACACGAAAAGGTTTAGTGATGGGTCACGATCACGATAGTTATTTAAGTATGTTTTCATAGAGATATTACATTTGTTTTATTCAAAAAATGATCACCCTAATGTCATAAAAAGATCTAAGGATCTTTTACGCAGCACAAGTTTAAATCACATTTCACCTTCTGCTAACACAAAATAAAAGCAGCACGCTGTATTTTTCAGGTGAATATGAAGAAACGGGCCAAGTTGGACAGCTCTATTCTATATCTGTAGTATTTGTATGTATTCAAAATTACTTGTTTAAAGATATCAAAGTTTAGGTGCTGTAGCCATAATGATATCTGATATAATTATTATGTATGTATGTTGGCGGGAGATCCATAGTGATTTTAAATAAAACAATCAAGTGATCGACAAACTGTATTTAACGACCTTCTTCTTCGAGTGTCTGACCAAGAATGCGGGCTTAACGATGTTGCAGCCTTTTATAAGGTACTGTCAACAATATGCACCTGCACTCTTGAGTCAAATGACCAATTGAACATTTAATTTTACTTAATAGCTAAATTCATTGATTCTCAAGCAATGAATCGTAGTTTAATTTCATGTATTAACAAATGTAATATAATTTATTTTAACGTACATTAATTCTATTTATAATGATAATTGTTATGCAAATCATTATTGGTCTACCTACAAAGTAATACTAAATATTTTACCAATATTGGAGAGGCGCTAACACGGCCATTCTGATATAAAGCTCGTGCTCTGAGCGTGTTTAATTTTTGTAATCAAAAGTAATAATTCTGGTGGTGGTGTAGGCAAATCGGACACGTAATTTGGCACCCAAATTGCGCTCTTTTATTTCTGGCACTTAATATGTGCTCTTTTGTTTGTGGCACTTAATATGTGCTCTTTTATTTGTGGCACTTAATATGTGCTCTTTTATTTGTGGTTTTGCTTTTGCTACCTGTTAACCTGACTTGTATAACATTAACTTTTACCAATAAATGTCTTGTATGCTCTTTTGTTTGTGGCACCTGTGTGTGCTCTTTTGTTTGTGGCACCTGTGTGTGCTCTTTTGTTTGTGGCACTTGTGTGTGCTCTTTTGTTTGTGGCACTTGTGTGTGCTCTTTTGTTTGTGGCACCTGTGTGTGCTCTTTTGTTTGTGGCACTTGTGTGTGCTCTTTTGTTTTTGGCACTTGTGTGTGCTCTTTTGTTTGTGGCACTTGTGTGTGCTCTTTTGTTTGTGGCACATGTTGTGTGCTCTTTTGTGGCACTGGTTGAACAAAAATAAGATTACGAGTTTGTAACTGGTACGGCCGCGCCTCAGGCCGTTGACTTTAAATTTCGCTAACACGGTCTGTTCACGAGAATTCTCAATTATAGTTTAGGTTTTGGAATTGGCCTTAGATGCTTATGAGGAACAACAATGTTTTTATAACCTGTCCGAAGATTTTTGATTTCATACCTATCATTGATGTTTAAATAAATCAATTGAAACTGATTATATCGCGTATATTAATTATACGACGTTTTGGTACCTTTACAGATACCGTTGTGAAAGGTTGACTGAGAAAAACACAATTTCTGTCATAGTTACATTTGTGCAAACTACCCATTTTATAAATATTAATTTAAAATAAATGTTTTCATACCTGCCAGATGGGCCTACTGTGTAAAGACAGTTACACATGTGCCAGAAGGGTATTTATTATTTCATTTAAAATATCTACCAGCGGTTCACTATAAGGCTTACTGAGGAGAAAGAACCGCCGAAAGAAAACTCCCAGATTACCTTATTTATTACTATGATATACTTTCAAACAAATACTCTACATATTATACTACTTTTAACACTAATTTGTGTTACACCGTTCGAGGCCCAAGGTCCAGTCTTGTGTCTTGCTTGGTCCTTGATAAGATGTACAACAAGATCCCAAGCCGGTGGTATTGAAATTGGGATATTTTTTTTTATTTCAATAGCCTCGCGCAGCATTCGATCATTATCGAGGATTATTCTCCTGTTTATTATATTTTAATATTGCCCAGTTGGTCGAATAAATCGAGACTCTGTCGAGCACGCCAAAACTGGTTCAAGGAGGCACTCCTGTAGTCTTCCGATGGAGCACTTGTTCCGTTGATCAACTGAAACAAAAACTCCAAGCACAGTATCACAAAGCTCGGTCACTCCTGACCTAGCAAGTAAAACTAATAAAATCATGCCTTCATTATAATTCTCAAAAATGAAATAGGGTCACTGATTAAGCAATATTTAAATTATGCTGATTGTATTTTATCTAATCTACAACTTTCTAGAATATAAGAGCTCTACTTAAGTATATTCTAAACAGAAGGAAGAAATTAAAAAAAAAAAAGTAAGTTTCGAATAATGTTTTTGTGACAAACGTAGGTAAGTACATTTATTTTTACGCTCATCAACTATTCTCTAAGATGATTCTACTGAAGAACCCCAACATCAAACTTCATTATTAATATTATTACTTCGCGATTTAAATGTCGCAAGTTTTGAAACTTTATTCCTTAGGTAACCTTCTAAACGAAAGTTAAAATTAAATAAAAAAAAAGAAATATAGTCAAAATTATAAGCTAATCTTAAATAATTTACCTAAACATCTAACTCTTAAATTGAAGACAGACTGATAGTTAAATTATATTAAATTAAGTACCTTACTATTTTTCGGATCTCAGAGATTTACAGACAAACTCAATACTGAACACATCTCATAAAAGCAAATTCACAACAAAACAACAATAGAGAAGACTGATGTTGAATTCTACAATTTACTGTAGTTATAAGAATGAGCCCAAAATTTTATGAAAAGAACAAGAACCGAAAAATTAAGGGGAATTATGAAATAAGCTATTTCAAATGTAGGTAGGTAGGAACAAAAAAAAATTCAGCATTTTTTTTTTGTTAACTGTAACTATCTAGAACTCAGGGAAAAGTATTATTCACTTTAAAAATTTGGTTGAAATCGATGCATTTGTCATAATGAGAAAATCAATTTTTAAATTTATAAGGCCTCTTTATGACGCTTTAATAGAATTTTAATTATATTTTATGTTTAAATTATCAATATTAATTATCATCATCTATTGAAGTTAATTATAAGTATTATACGAATAAAAAGTATAGGTATTATTGTAATTAATAAGGCATTAATTGATTTAATATTCACTGAATAAATGAAATGAAATCAATTAAGATCTAATGCTCTGACATTTTATTAATACTACTTATTGTAGATTCTAGTTTAAAATAAAATTAAGCTATAGCCGTCACAATCATGGCATCTCAAGCCCATCAATAATTAAGAGAGTCTTTGGCGTATAGTTTATGAATTACATTAAGTAGGTAACTATCCAAAACGTCCACAAATTTAGATTTTCGGTCCTGAGGAATGTGAGTAACAACGATTGCAAACTTATAAATGGAGGGTAGATTTTACCGTAACACGGGTTCATCAATGTTTCCATTGTTGACTTAGAATAATAGTAAACTACGTAACGGTCATGTTAATCGTGAGCCTTTGTTGTGAAATTTCTTATCGAAATATTATCTCATCGCAGAAATAAACGTCAGGCTAAGTGTAAACCAAAATTTAAATTGTATTATTAATTTCTTCTAACGCAATAGTAAATTTTTATTTGCACTGACTGGTAACACTTTATTGACAAATACCCTCTAAACTGAGTATGTTTTTATCACATCTACCCCAGAATCTAGCTACAGTTTTATTTTTAATCACTGTACTAAACTCCTAGTGAAAAGTGAACGACTGACCTTTGTGTTTTAAAATCTCTGTCTTTGGGGCCAAGGTGCACACGCCATGCGTCGTTCCTTGGTGTTCAACGATCTTGCGTTGCCTTTACTGGTACAATAGCTGGCGACGTGTCCCACTGTTCCTCACTTGAAGCAAACAATTTCACTTGTCGACGTGGAAGGGTTAATTTATTTTCTTCATTCATTATTACGGTGGTTGCCGAGAGCAGAAGAATTATGAGATGGAGGACGAACGTGTGTTGTTCTTGTCGTCCCGATATTGTGGAGCGTAGGGTTGTGTACCGGCTTCTGATGTTGGCGGGAGATCCATAGTGATTTTAAATAAAACAATCAAGTGATCGACAAACTGTATTTAACGACCTTCTTCTTCGAGTGTCTGACCAAGAATGCGGGCTTAACGATGTTGCAGCCTTTTATAAGGTACTGTCAACAATATGCACCTGCACTCTTGAGTCAAATGACCAATTGAACATTTAATTTTACTTAATAGCTAAATTCATTGATTCTCAAGCAATGAATCGTAGTTTAATTTCATGTATTAACAAATGTAATATAATTTATTTTAACGTACATTAATTCTATTTATAATGATAATTGTTATGCAAATCATTATTGGTCTACCTACAAAGTAATACTAAATATTTTACCAATATTGGAGAGGCGCTAACATGTATGTATGTAAACACTTTATTGTACATAAAAACAAGAAAAACACATTACAAAAGAATAAGCATGTACAAAGGCGAACTTATCCCTTTAAGGGATCTCTTCCAGTAAGTATTATGTCAATTAATATTAGGTATTTAGGAAATTCGGTGTTCGAGTTATCAATATTAGGAAAAACACGCTTTAGGAATTTATACGTATATGCGCAAAAAGGTATAGACATTCAACATTATGCCATACATTCTCGCCCACAACTTATTCGATTCGACAGGCACCCTTGTTTTCCATGGTCCACCTATTCATAGACAATTATAAACTTTATAGAGATACACCCTAAAACTAGACATAAATTAATTGCCAGTGATAAAAAATACATAATTTGGCATCCTTGCCTTCGTGCCAAAATACTGTAATGATAAACCATAATTTCTAAAAAGTAGTTATTTTTCTTAATTTGAAATAACTCAGGTCCAACTCAAAAAATTATATATTTTTTAAAGATAAATGTGAAAGTGGTTCATTTCCTCAAGCAAGCAAGACGCCAAAATTAATTTTATAACTATTAATTAAGAAACATTTTTGATGATGTTTTGTTAAGAAACAACCATCCAGCATCTTCAAAAATGCCAGTTAATCGACATCACAATATTCGTTTCCAAACTTGACTTAGGTACACTACCTTGCGTCTAGATTACTTTACCCCTCGACAAACTTCACATTTACTCACAAAGGGTTCATTTTCAAACAGCTTTTGCCTCTCACTTAATTAACAACTTTGTAAGTTTTTTAACAAAACACTTCAAGCGTGTACACATTCGCAGAACATTACGAAGGGATCCTTTTAATTACAACCATTGCTTTTTGCTGATTGCGTTTTCGTGGATTTGGTTTACCGAAAACGATATTTAGATGTTTTAGTTTAAAGTGTGCTCACTCATTAAACGGTGAGGATCACGGGCATTCCCCTGTAAACAAATTAAATTTTCACATATATTTTTGTTACTTTTCATATATGAAAGTTTGATTTGTTTTTGCTACATTACAGGCGCATGCTTACGGTGCATTACGATGGATTCAAGTTAGTCATGTTCCTAAAAAAGATATGACAGTCAATGAGAAAAAGAATTGTTTTTTTTTTAGATTTTTACCTGCATGTAGTTTATGAACATACCTACATATACTCGTATATGCATTATACAGCGTGTAAAAATTATAAGTCCTAGAGGAAAATTAGCTCATTTAACCAAAAAAAAAATATCAATACTGCTTTAAAAGCTTTTCTAAAATTCGCTTGTCTCACCCCGCAATCGGACGCAGAAGTTCTACGTCGACTTAAAAAGGTATGACAATGTAGGCCGCGGCTCACGAATAATAAAAAATGTCTTCCGGCAAGAAACTTAAGAGAAAAAATTGCGCTCATATTTCAAGAGTTGAAATTAGATAGGCTAAGGACACTTATAAAGTCCCCTTTAGGGCCCGGATAAGAAATTGCTCCGCGAAATTTCACAGAATGTTGATGACGATTTGATTTCTTTTCGGTTGTTTTAGAATCTGTCTTCGAGGGTTTTTGGAAAAACAATTATAACAAGGTGTTGGGGAACGTAATTTTTCCCGTCTCTTTTACGTTTTCTTTTGTTTTTGATTGAATCGACAGATGATAGGTCTTGTGAAGAGGAGTGGAGAATGGTTTAATAAGGAAATGGCTTTGCGGGCTTAGATGGGTTTCGTAATTTTAACGTAAAAATCGAAAATACCGATTTTATTGGAACATTGTCGTTCGTCGGTCATTAGTGCACTGAAATAGTACATTACTATAGACGCCGCCGGGAAAGAAGAGCTTGCCGGTTGAGTAGGTATAGACCGGATAGTGATACGCAACCGACAAGCCCCGTTTCACGGCTAGGCATGTATAGTAGGGTGGAGCGAATTATTTTTTTTTGGAAATTCGACTCAGAACGTCTCTAAAACGTTGCATTAGGCTGCCAGGTGTACGAGAAAAATAATAATAAAAATATTCAATACTACTTTTAGCCCTCTACTGTCATTTTAAATATAATGTTCAAGCCCATACTGAAAAAAAATTTTTTTTTATCAAAATCTTGTTTTTTTTTAATGAAAGTCAAGTGATTTTTTTCTAAGCACATAATACTCGAAATAAAAGATATTTATTGCATAAAAATATAACAATATTAAAAATATTAAATTTTTTAAAATACCGAATTTTAATTTGGGTCACAGATTCACGTAGTAGTTGCTGTAAGTATGAAATAAGCTCAAAACATTTGAAGTTGAAACCCTTCTTTATAAATCTAATACAAATTACGTAAAAAAAAAAGTTTTTTTTTACCAATTATGAGTAAAAAAAAATTTTTCTAGCTCAAGTAGAGGGCTGAAACATATTTAAAATCAATTACATATATATATATATTCATTAATATCTTATCTAAAGCAGGCGGGGCGCACTCCGCGATACACTTTTCCCGCTACAAGTACATGCCGGTGGCCTCATGCATGGGGACTATTCAGTGGCTGCCATGCTGTGTCTCGGAACGCACGTACACGAAATTCGCGCGCACGCTCTTCCGATTTATGTACGTCGCAAGTGAACGTTCCTCATTCATCTGTTGATACCAGTGTTATATTATAATATAAAGTGTTTGAATGAGTAAAAAGACAGCGAAAAGATATTGTATCGCAGCGGGTTGTAGGAACAATGATCCCGCTTCGATTGTAGTAGATCGCATTCAATTTTTCTTTCTTAATTTACCTTTGTGTCATTATTTATAAAAATAAAAAATGTGGTATTACCACATAAAAAAATATGAATCGATAAAAAGATTCTATACAAATATATAATAAGTAGTTACTGAATAATAATAAAAAAACATATTGCAGGTGTATCTACTTCCATATTTAACACTGGTTACTCAGATCAATTTTAATTGTTAAGTACTTATGTAATTTTGAATTGATTATTTACTGATATTTGTCAATTTAAATTCTAGTAAAATAAGTATGTCTACTACTAAATCAACAATCATAGAGGTTTTTATAATAATATTTGATATGAAGTTTGTAAAATTACTAGTAATGAATAAACGATTGAGTGATAGTTTGATAAGTAAGTATATAAAATATATAAATAATGAGTTAAAAGAAATGTATTGGAAGTGATCCCTAATAGGGATAAGTTCGCCTTTGTACATGTTTTATTTGTTACTAGCGACCCGCCCGGCTTCGCACGGCACGGCACGGTGCGTCCGTGCGTATTTTTAAAGATCGAAGCATACATAGGGGCAGACAGACAGACGAGGAAACGACTTTGTTTTATACTAGGTGTGTAGTGATGAATATATATATGAATAAATAAATAAATATCGGACAACTAAGCAAAAACAAAATGAAGCTCAAGAATTTAATTGCATGTTAAGGTAACGCATTCGTTGCATTATTTTATTATATTATACGTATTAAAATGTTTAAAAATAAAGCTAAAATGTTTTGCAGCCTGGTGGTGGATTCAATTCGTCCAAATTCTGAGATTGATTACTTTATAGTTGAATAATGAAATAATTAATATAATGTATGAAGAATATAAATATATTGCTCTCTATATTGAATGCAAGAAATAAATAGGAAATACATTTTTATTTTTAGTCGTTGACAGCCCTCGCTCTCGGCGACGCGGCAAGCGAGCCAATTCATTTTCACCGTTGGCACGCAGCTTTAACGTTCCGTTTGGCTTGCGCTGGGGACGACGACTTTAGAAGGGCCATAAATCATATTTTTTTGGCTAAAAAAAGCGGCTTTTGTAAAGATCAAAGTAGTGTGCCTTCTGTACTTGTACTATTATCTATTCTGTGTCTAAAGGCAACATATTAGAAATGTTCTAGGTCGATCAGACAACTTTTTTTTTTCTCCATACATCTACGCTCCACCCTAATGTATAGTAGGGTGGAGCGAATTATTTTTTTTTGGAAATTCGACTCAGAAAGTCTCTAAAACGTTGCATTAGGCTGCCAGGTGTACGAGAAAAATAATAATAAAAATATTCAATACTACTTTTAGCCCTCTACTGTCATTTTAAATATAATGTTCAAGCCCATACTGAAAAATTTTTTTTTTTAATCAAAATCTTGTTTTTTTTTAATGAAAGTCAAGTGATTTTTTCTAAGCACATAATACTCGAAATAAAAGATATTTATTGCATAAAAATATAACAATATTAAAAATATTAAATTTTTTAAAATACCGAATTTTAATTTGGGTCATAGATTCACGTAGTAGTTGCTGTAAGTATGAAATAAGCTCAAAACATTTGAAGTTGAAACCCTTCTTTATAAATCTAATACAAATTACGTAAAAAAAAAAAGTTTTTTTTTACCAATTATGAGTAAAAAAAAAATTTTCTAGCTCAAGTAGAGGGCTGAAACATATTTAAAATCAATTACATATATATATATTCATTAATATCTTATCTAAAGGCAACATATTAGAAATGTTCTAGGTCGATCAGACAACTTTTTTTTTCTCCATACATCTACGCTCCACCCTAATGTATAGTGCTTTTCTCAAACATATGAACAAAATAAAAAATACACCTCATGTTTAAAAAAAAATTACTTCCCAGCTTAGGCCTTCAATTTTGTATGAAATTCCTTTACAGTTATCTCAAGTTGTTCCGCCTGAAACGTGATACTTCGAAGCCTGTTAAAACGCACGTTATGACGATATTTCATACCATATTTGAAAAAAATTTTTTTGATAAATAAAAATTAATAACACAGACATCGATAGATTTATACCTATGCTTTATTTTAGTGAAACAGTGGATATAAAATAGATACGATACTTTGAATATTTGGTAGAATTTTCAACGATGGTACGAGTAACTGCATTTCCTTGAAGTGGGTGGGAGAACGTTACGTCGTTGAAACAACTGGTAGTATTACGTTATTATTTATTATTCCTAGGCTATATTTGTGCTAAAACTATAACACCTAATCCAGTAACAATTGAAAAGCTGCGGCTTTGTAGTCGCTGTGCAATAAAAGTACAATTTAGGTTTATTCTGTGACAAGTATAACGAGGTTATTCTAGGGGACGAAAATTAACACTGCTTTCGAATTACTACAACATTTTGGTGGATGCGAGCGAGCAAGTTGCAACTATTTTGTCGTTACTAGCATCATCAGTTTTACCTGACTTTAAAAAAGAAGGTTATTAGTTCAGTTGTAAACACGTTTTTAATCATTAGAATTTGACTCGCGTGGGAATAGCCTCATCAGGAACTAAATTACATTCGGTTATTTTTTGAGCAAAAAGGGAGTGGCGCATGCTTTTCCAATAATCACTACTTTAAAAAGTATTCTGCCTTTTTAATAACAGGAAATTGTGCCACCTGCCCCTTAAAATCCTTACTTATTTTTATAAAAATACTCAGTACTCCATAGGACGTTCCTCCCACCAGCTACGCCCTCGACCTATTTCTACAAAGTCTATTTATTTATAGTAAGCTTCATATATCACGCGCTGTCACACCGGCTCTGCCATATTTTTGTTACATTTCATAATATAATACAACGATATATTGCAAGGTAGTAGTGGTTGTTCATGAGTATTCATGACAGAAAAATGCAATATTCCGTGCTTGATAGCCGAGAGGGGTAGGGTGAAACTTGAGAGCCGGCCATGTTGATTTTTAGAAATCGTAGTTGTAGGTACATATAGGATTTTTAAAAATTGTTTTTGAAATCGTTGAAGATGGGTATCAAATTAACTGTGCTGTTTCGAAATATATCCCACGTTAAAACATTGCATCATTATAGGTAATCAACAGAAAGACGCCCACTGATCGATAAATGCTTCCCAAATGTTCTCCACAACGACCGACCATGCTGCGCCCACATGTAACGGCTTCCGATCCTGACAAGATCGTCGGCCCACCTTGTTGGGAAACTTTCTAAGCTCCGTCTTTCGCACACCAGGACCTTTTTGCTGCATTGTAATAAAATTCCTTAACACATTAATTCGGTATTTTAATAAGACGGGGTATTATTCTCGGCAAACTGACCCAAATACTTGACGTTTTGTGAAATAATGATTGATTATTCACACAGAAGATTAATCACTTACCTTAGAAAAACCCTTTTGGTGCGACATCTACCTTAATTGGTAAACGTAGTAAGGTAGGTAAGGAACAATATTAATCAAACTTTCTTAATTGATTATCTTAGACTGACATGCATTTAAATTTAAATGATATATAGTACGCAGTATACATATCCAAGGGCAGCTGTTGTTAACAGATAATTTCGATTGAGATTTTTCTAACGGCATTGAGTTACATGGTGACATTTTAAAGGAGATATTCGTTTCTGTCATGTTTACTGATATTCATCTGAAATCTTACGCTCTTCAGAAAAGACCTTCAATATTTATTGCATAAAAGAAAATGTATTGTAGTACAAGAGGCGGAAAGAATTCAACTCAATCAGAAATAAAAACCGGCTAAGAGCATGTCGGGGCACGCTCAGTGTAGGATTCCGTAGTTGCTCATCCTTCACAAGATACTTGAGTTACTTATGAGTTATGAGAAAGATTTCAAGTTCTGTAAAAAGGTCGTAAACGCCAAAGTAACTGAAATTACTTATTACCTTCTGGAAGTCAACTTACGTCCTTTTAAAGAAAATTATGAAAGGGTCTAGCAGGCTAACCTAAGAAGATTGGCCCCCGCAGGCGATTTGGTTGTATTTTGAGGTGCAGTAGTGGCAGGCCCTAAGAACACTATATGCGTAATATCAGCCCTCGGACTTCTTTGGTTTTAGACTTATTTACAAAAATGTCAAAAAAAACATGGTAATTTTTAAACTGTGATATTAGCTAAACCAAGTAAGCGAGAGTAACCAAATAAATTCAGAAATAAAGAACATGAAATGGGGTTCATAATGCATATTTTAAAGACCCTTTAGCTTTAACTCAAAAACGGATGGACCGATTTTGTTCAATATAGTTTTCATTTTAAGTACTTATAAGGCCTCATTTTCATGAATTTTTCCATATTTTTTGACCCGTGGTCGAATTAAAGTTAGAGGCCCCCCTCTAAATGTTCCCCCGAACACTATTTTTTTTATTTTCAGAGCGAATATTTACAAATATAATATTTACTATTATTTTTAACAGACCTATTTAACGACACCCCACACACTAGGATTGAAACGAAAAAAAAAATTCCCGCAACCCGAAAAAACTTTTTTTTTTAGTTTTTATTTTACCGTTTTGTCGGTACTCATACCAAATTTCAGCTTTCTAGTACTAATGATCACGGAGCTAAGCCGCGGACGGACGGACAGACGGACAGACGGACATGGCGAAACTATAAGGGTTCCTAGTTGACTACGGAACCCTAAAAATGTAACTACGTTACCGATTGAATAGCGCACGTCGCTAAAGTGAAAATATAGTAGTTCAAACCGATTTAAGTCCGTTATATCCACAAATATAAAACTCAGCCAATCGCTCAAAATGTTATATATATAACAACTATTTTAAATATTTATACGAACGATACGAACACCAATAAAGTTACGTCCCAAAATTACTGTTTTCAATTGTATCAGGCTTCCGAAGCGTTAAATTGTCGAATTAACTCAAATATCCTGTTTCATGTTCCGTTTATTGTTGTTGTGAAATATGAGAGTTAAAATTTTTATACAATTAAATAGGTACTTTATTGTATGTTTCCGCTGGGAGAAAAGTCTCATAACTGGCTTACTAAGTTCTACTGCTACTTTGAGTATAAGATTGCCAAAGATTGCTTAGGTCTGGTATAATGCGTCCATAGGGGCAAATACGTCTTTTGGTGATGTCATACAAGTGACACAAATGTTAACACCCCCTCAACCTTTACTGCTTAAAGTTTGACACTATTCATTCAGTTTAGTAATATGAGGTTTTTCTATGATATCATCTAAATACGCTCTTGCCTTCATAGACGCAATAACCTCCGGTGACCTTACGTCGAAAATTCAAAAATTTGCTTAAAGTATACTTGAATAGGAATAAATTATTCAATATGTAAAAGTAGTCCTCTATTTATAACTTAAAATTTTCAAAACTCGCGAACATCTTACTAGTGCATTTTTATACATAAGCACACCCCGGGATTACAAATGTTTTAACGCTTATTTTCAATCTCGGGAACTGTAGTGCAATCTATGGATCATTGATCCGAAATAAATTATTTGAATTGAATTGAGTTGAAGCTAAGTACATTTTTATCAGCATCATCAGATTCTGCTCCATAGACGACTTTCTTGATAATAAATTATTGTTTGGCAAACAGAAAGAATGAGATAATGTCATTGTCTAAAAAATGTATCGTGACCAACAACCGTAGCCGAGCAGTTTTTTGTACTTTTGACTATGACCTTTTACATTTATCTTCGTCAGGCCACACTATTATCATATTCTCATACAACTAATACTCACTACATCTTTAACAGTTTCCCCCAACATCCTCTCTCCCTCAATTTCGCATAAGCAGCCTTGAATCGTAATCGGGTATCTCTTTGTTAAGACCCGTAATATCTAGAGTGGGAAACCAGACCCTTTCAAACAATAATCGTGAATATAATATTTAACAGCTTAAAAGGCACTATAATAACAATCTAGTTGGGATCCCTAATATATTATTTAAGGGTTTGGTCTCGGTTGGGACATCTGCATATACTGTAATCCTCATACTCAATTAAATGTTCCTACCATTATACATTAAATACAATCTAGATTCGTAACTCGATAAAGTAAATGTACATACATATGTACAGTGCACATTGCACTGTTCCGATCCAATGGTACCTTCAACCATGTACAGAAATAGATATATTTAGGCAGTTAATTGAATGAGCGAGCGAAGTATTCTGTTTCTGCGTCGCCAAAATTTATTTCGTATGTCTGGATGCTCGGATTTCCGGCTGTATAGATCTCCAGCTTTCCTCGCCTACATGCCACATTTCTCAACCAATGCTTTAAATTGAAAAATAAAACTTGATCGCCGCAAGCTGTTCAGCGGGCCTATGATGGTGGCGTTTAACACGCGATAAATAAGTGACATATCATCCGTCACGTTTTGACAAAATGCGAGTGTGAGTGACAGATGCTTTATCACGTGATAAAAGCAACCATCATAGGCCCCTGATTTAAAATTCTGACAAAACGCTGTTCTACAAAATAAAGAAATACCGCGGATTACTTGAAAACAATAATTGGAATGAACTGGAGACTAACCGCCCCTTACAAAGCAAAACAGAGAGCATTACAGGAAATAAGCACCCGCAAATGACCCGCTATTATATGAAGAGAAAGACAATTTAAAAATAACTTCTGAAAACACGTTTTATGTTAGGATTACTCGTTGACTATCTTTTTAGTACATTACATACCTAGGACGGTGAATTCGTGAATGTCCCAGATCGTAGGTCCATAAATATGCGATCTGAGGCTTTACGAATTACCGCCTGTGGTTGTCTAAAGTATTACGTCGTGCCTTGGCCGGGAAGTGAGATTTTCCCTCCGCGGGCGGAAAATCCCACTTACGGCCTAGGGTGAAGTAAAATAATTGATAATAGCGGGAAGGAGATACACAAAACTTATACAAGGTAGAAATTAACATACCTAGTATTGCTGTTTTTGACGTTAATATGGATACTATAATAAATAAATATCGGACAGGTCTTGGTAGGCTTGTATTATGGGTAGGTACTAAACAACAATGCATATTTATATAGACAAATACATTTTCATACTTAAATATATAGACACATCGATGAACCACGAACAATTAATATTCAAGTTCATCACACAAATATTTGCCCTTGTCGGAATTCGAACCCAGAACCATCAGCTCAGTAAGCAACTGCACTACCACTCGACAAGTCGTCAGCATAATGATTAAGTAGGTACCAACCAAATCGTGAATCCGCATCTCCATCCTCGCCTTTCCCATCTCTACCCAGTGAAACACAAGAAGGGTGTTTGTTGTGTAAACTACTCTTAAATTAATGAGATTAATCATGAAATATGATCGTTTTGTGCCAGTTCCTTAACTGTTCACCATCCCTTGATGGTAAACGTTCATTTGCTTGGAAGAATTAGACTCAACCACACTAACTCGTTCAAGTAAATGAACTGTCAAATCATACAAAGTGAGTCAGTTTGTATGGTTTGACAGAAAATGAGTCGTTTTTCGTACTAAATCGTCGAACCCAGGGATAGAGTAAATCGAATTATTATTTATCCTTTTATGACCAAACTTAAAATTAAACTAGAATCTCTTTAAGTTTTTCATAATGACTATGGAAATAAATATATATGACTTAACGTATAAAAATATTTTATATCTTTATTTTGTGTTTTCTTACCCATTCTTAAACTTATGGGTCTTACCCCGGATTTATCCTACGCTTAGTAAGTACCTACTTACTTATACGCCAGAGTTTATTTTAATACACCCGCCTATGGCAATCGTTGACCAAGATTATGTCTTTTTGCTTAGTAGATCATCACTCATTAGGATAACTCATTTAAAGGTACAAAAACATTATGCAGGAGAGGGTTACGTTATATATCATGTACGTTTTTTTGTATTAAATTATGGAGTATTGATCACAAGTGTGAGCATGTGTGTTAGATTATAAATCAAAAACTGAAATTTATGGTAAATTTTTACGTTCGATGTATCTTTTTCAGTACCCAATAGAACCTAACTATACGCAACATAGCTAAAACCGTTTCGTCATCTATATTCACCGGTTCGGTTTCGGCGAAAGCGTATTCGACACTACTAAATTGCTCAGTAAGCTGCTAAGCCCAGTTAACTGACAGTAGGCTTAACTGAAATACACTTTACACGTACCGTAATATTACTGGCTGGTTATAAATGAGCCCGTTGCCGTGACATGGTGGAAATAAAACCAAACAGGGTACGCGTGTAAGGTTAGTCGGGGCAATTGGGAACATTAATTTTCCTAGAGGTGTGACGAGAGCGTAGAATATGTATACCTAAGGATGATACCAGATTCAATCCGTACATTGGAGTCTCGCCACGACTTGAGTTTTAATTTCTTCGTGCTGAGAGTTCCAACGGACCCTCTAGACACCTTCACAAAGCAGTATTGGCCGAAGGGTGTCATATTCCGGCGTTTCCGTGGACGGCTACCTGATACCTCGTTCGCGCGTAACACATTGCTGTTAAAACCTGAGTAGTTTAGTTACCTACCTTATGTTTTTATTATTTTCATTCGATTAAATAATTATTATTATTTTGTATTTGCTATGTAGGTATATTAGTTTTACGATATGTAGGTATATAATGAGCCACACTTGCCTGAAATAAATGTTTAATTCATTCATTCATCCATACAATACATTTTTTGAATCTATAAGTTATTCATAGGTTTTTATGACGTATTTTATTTAGTAGTATTTAAAAAAAAAAAAAAAATATTTAAGCTAAAGACATCCACGGCTTGACATAGGCCTTCCTCGAAGAATGTTTCGCGCCGCTCGCATTCAGTGGACTTCAATGATCTTTACTCCTCACGAGGTTATCAGCCTGCGTCTTCCGATGCATAGTAACTGTAGTGTATAGACTTGTGTATTATAATAAAGTGTCTCCACCACCTGCCCCCTGCCACCATTACTATGACAGACGTCAACGGGAGCGGGCAACACATCTGTGTTGTTTTATTGAACTTATTCCTGCGCTGAAACCTGGAAGTCACAGTAACCATCCAAGAACTCGTCGACCACAGTTCGGCTGTCCCGCCACTGCCGTCGGTTCTACGATTGATGTGTGTTGGCCATTGGCACCTAACTTTTGCAAATGTTTGAGCTATGTCGGTTACTGAACCACCACATTTCCGTACTGTAAGTCATCACGTGCAACATACACTGATCACAGACTTTCATCCTAAGATAGGTACTGCGCTGCGGGATTGGACGAAAAGATATAGGTACCGTAGCCTTCCAAATGCTTTCAAAGTCAGATTTGACGATTGACCTCTTTATAAATATGTAAGAATAAGTGACTAACAATGTGTATTTGAGCCTTTATTTTTACGCGCCCATCTCCCTCAATCTCCCAGCCGCACGCGCACATCAAGGGAGTAAATCGAGAAAACCAATTACTTGGAAACGAAACCGTTATTTTTTATGGACAGCCATGATACGCGGCCACGCTTCTGGGTTTGCGTGTTGATATTGGATATTTTTACTTTTCGAAGGGTTTGTTATGTTTTATTTATACATAAATAAATCGATTTAAAAATAAACGTACCTACTCGTTCTTTCGTTGCATATCTGAAATAAATACTCGAATCAATGTGATCTGTTTACCTCAGACTACACTCTATCAAAGTTTTGAGGACGCAGTTGTCGCAGTGGTACCTAAAGCAGCTGCCTACTGAGCTGCCGGTCCTGGGTTCGAATCCCACAAGGGCAAATATATAAATATTTATTTTTTAAGTCATAGGGGGTAAACGAGCAAACGGATGAACTCGAATATTTTTGCCTGGGTCATGGATGTTATTTGTATTTAAGTATGTATTTGTCCTAAATAAGTACCTATACTTATCATCGTCTACATGCCTACTGGAGCTTACTGTGGGACTAGATCGATTTGTGTGTGGCTGTCCGATATTTAAAAAAATAATGTCCCTTTACGCAATTTAAATACCAAAAGTGTAAATATACCGGCCATACACTGGACACTTATGTCAGTGGTAATCGAACTACTTCGTTAATTCTGGAGTTTGATATTAATCGACCTAAATTGACATAATTCAGAATGTCTTAAACCTACGGAACAAATTAAATATGACATTTACCTACGTTACTCCAACGTTAAATGCGCAAAGAAAGAGACCCTCCTAAGACCTAGAAAATACCCATAAAAGTAATTTAACGGCCATTTCATATAATTTATGAGCAAATAGGGAATAACATATTCCGTCACATGAAGAACCTTAATGGAGGGGGTGTTCATTTTATTCCTCACTATCGTCCTGCAGCAGTTAGTTGAAATTGACAAAATTATATAGTTGCGTAGGCGTACATCGTCTAGACAAAAAAATAACAATTATTATAGTTTAAATAAAACAATTTAAACGGATTATCGCGTATATTAATTATTTGAGCCTCCCTGACGTTTCGGTACCTTTACAGATACCGTTGTCAAAGGTTGACAAAGTCAAATTGTTTTATTTAAATATTACAGTTTAGTTAAAACTATGAATAGTTTCGTAAATTTTCTGGTGTTTTATAATGAAATTAATACTAATAATAATAAAAACGTATTTCTGAGTCATAATGAAATCCAAAACAATATATTCACAGAATCTCTTAAAAATATTTAATGGCTTATTATTTTCGCGGCGACAGAAAAATTAAAGAGCAGCAAACTATTTGCAACTAAAATAATAACTTGTCAGCGATTAAATATTTTGGCAATCATTTATATTATATGAGCTTTAAACTAAGGATATTTTAAAATTCAAATAATGGCAGCTACTTTAAGGTAGCAGAAATAATAAACAAGATTACTGAAATCATAGGCGAGGTACTATAAATAATGACTTGGCGACTAATATTAGCAGAAGATCCGACTCGGCCGGGTTAGGTTAGGTTGTTTTTTTTTTATATCCCTAAAAAGCGCTCCTTTTATTTTTTTTATGGCCTTGATTTATTTTATATGCAATCTCCATTGAACAATTAGAGTAGGCCATTTTCAACTTTTTATCCGCTGTCATGTTTCCGCTTAATTAGTTAATTCAGTCGCCAAAACTCGATGCTAGTTTATATTGAAACAAAGCCGAAAATTGATTACTTAGCTGCTACTTTTTACTTTATACTAGTCTCCGCAATTAGTCGCCAACTTATTATTTTTGCTACCCCCTTTAATTTTTTATAAATCCCTAAATCAGATTAATTTGTCGCCGCGTTAAATCGGTTTAAAGATCTTTATTTCTCATAAGAATTACAATTATTCACTTACATGAGAAAGAAACAAATGGTTAGTATAATTATTAACAATAAACTAGTGAGCGAATATACAAAGTAAATATTTTAACAATCATCACTATCATCAGTTAAATCATAATATTAGGAGGTAGATTTGAAAATGCGTGCAAAACAAGTTGCCGGCCGGAGAGCGCGGTGCACGTCTCGGCTTGAGCGTAGCTGATTAACAGGTAAACACAGATCTAATTCGTTCGGAAGTGTCAACAAATGTATGAGCGCACTATTCCCGATAGTAGTCAGTAACTAACGAATTTATTTACATCTTTTTTTTTTTTTTGCATTAATTGCTTGTTGTTTATTTATTATTTTTATTAATTTTGTTCGTTTATTTTTTAAATAATATGAATATGCTGAGGAGGTTGAGGTATTATTTTAGGGAACTTTTATAAACTCGATACAATAGATTAGTTTTTAATTAATTTATGGCAAATACTTGAATATTTTAAGTAGGTTATAATAACATTGGGTAGAAATACATGCCATATTTAATTAGACTTACCTTGATCCTTACACGAATATTTTGTCTGAAGTCCAAGTAAATTATCCCACTTCAATAAGATAGGTTTAAGTTACAGTGCAATTGAAAGGCCTAATTAGTTAAGAAGCCAAGTGTTTTGCTGATTCAAGGAGGCATAATCCCGTTCTTAGTAGGATCCCGGATTTCATAAGACTTTGAAGATCTTGACCCTAATATTGTTTAACAAGGGTCGCTAAGGCTTTATGTAAATTATACCTACTATTTAATGATGACATGATTAAACTTTCCCGATTTGGTCGAACGGAGAATAAAATAAATAAACCTCGAATGATTCAATATTGGCTCTGAGTCTAGGTTGGATGACGATTTAATGAGGATACCTGGTAAACTGGATGAAATTGTCGCAATTCGTGCTAAGATGTGTAAAATTGGAGACTGAGCCAACTACATAGACGGAAGTACGCCGCAAGAGTTGCTATTGCTATATCTGTGGACCTGCACCTCTAGCACAACTATCACACGCGACTATTTCTCGCGCGAGATAATTACCTGTCTCTTTTTGTGCAGTAATGTGAGAGAGTGACGCGTAGCGCTATGTCGTACGACAAGAGTCGTGAAGTATAGTTGTGCTAGACAGGCTGGTGTAGTGTCTTCTTTACGGCGCTAGCGTACTTTCACATTCCAACGAGATCCACAGATAATTTTAACGAAAGAAGAAGTTACTGTGCCAGAAAACTTCGTTTCGTTTTTTATCAAAATTCATAAATGGGGATTGTTGGTCGAGAAGGTATAGACAAGGATAGGGATACGCTAATCCCTTTTCATGTCGAGGCCCGAGGTGTCAACACCTCGCAAAATATTCATGCAATTTAAAATTAATTTATTATTATTGAAATATTTTTTTAAAGAAAGCCAAGTGTTTGTGTCAAGCTTTTTAATAAATAACGAATATAATGTCAATGTTTTCGATGTGAAAGTAACATGCATTCGCCACGAAAACCGGAAACGCGAGGAAAGTAAATTACACCCTTTTTACACGTTTTCCTTTAAATAAAAGTATGTGGAAGTGTTTTATTTCTCATTATAATGATTTTATAATAAAAATTATTTGAGCAAGGCATATTTATGTAACAAATTTGAACGTGTAAAGTTCTATTAAAGAATGAAATGAGAGCTATGTTTTTTATACTACGACGGTGGCAAACAAGCATGCGGCCCGCCTGATGTCAAGTAGTTACCGCCGCCTATGGATGCTTGCTATGCCAGGAGCATTACCAATTTTATCTATTCTGTGCCATTACACGCGCGTTGCCGACCCTGCAGAACCTATTTACTCCGCTCTCTTGAAGAACCGCATACTGCTATGTAAGGACAATCAACATTACAAGTCTTGTGTAAATACGTGACTAGTAAACTGAACTCCAAGACTCTAGACGTATATCTTAGCGGCACTCTCGAACTATTTCCAAACCAGGTTCCAGCTGTTACCATCGCGCCGGTAATAAAGTTTTGAAAATAGTTACGAATATTTTATACCTAATTACCTTTTTACGTACCTATATGAAAGTGTTAACCAAACTTCTATTGAAACATCAAATGTGAGGCTTAAAAAGGCTTCCTTATAATACCTATAATTAAATACGCCTATTACTATATAATTATTTTCTACCTAAATATAAGTTTTCAGGGCAACACCTAGTTGTCACGAAGAAGCTATTTTGCCAAAAAATATTTTATTATGCGTTAAAATTACAAAATTTTCCCATGATGCTAGAATTTTGACATAGTAATTAAACGAATTGTAGTGCATAACTAAGGTAGGTTATGGACCTACCACAATAATGTTTAAAAATTTCCTTAACTATTTCTGTTTAGTTTTGTTACGTTTTCTAACATTCGTGCATGTTGGTCGTGCTATATGTTTTTTCTATAAATAACATCTGTTTCCACACAATTACCTAGGCCTAGTAAACATGTTTTTACTTGAAGTTTATATTGATCTTACATATTTACCTTTATCGCTTATAAATATATTTACTTTTATCTTAAATCAAAGAAAACACACATTTCATATTCACAGTAGCGTAGTTAAAAAAATATCTGACAACATTGAAGCAAAGTGAGGTTTTCACTACTACGAAACTAAATAGTCGCAGGCAAATGGAAGCTTTATTAATAACTAGCTTTGCCCCGCGGTGTTACCCGCTCATCCCACTGGAACACTAAATTTATTAGGCATGAAAAGTATCCTATGTCCTTTCCCGGGTCTCAAACTATCTCCATACCAAATTTCATCTCAGTCGGTTCAGCGGTTTAAGCGTGAAGAGGTAACAGACAGACACACTTTCGCATTTATAATATTAGTATGGATAATTGATCCTCCAACAAATAATATAAGCTTTGTATTCTGCTTTACCGAAATGAATTTTCGGCATAGGTTAATTTACTCATTATCTGCATATTAAACTTTAAGCATACGTATTTTTTTGGTGATTTTTCTGATCGTTTTGTTACTTACAGGCTGTAACAGTATAATATCGCATAAAAAAATCTTTAAAAATACCGGGTAATAAAAAATAATGGGTTTTATAATTTTCGTTACTTTTCGATTCAAAGAGAAACACAACCAATACAAGTAACAATACGACGAACGTACAATACGATTAAAATCAGTTAACGATTCGGATTGTATATCTTGCTCGTACTTATGCGATTTTAATAAAAGCGTGCGAGAGAGGGGTAAAAGCCGAATCGTTAACTGATTTTAATCGTACTGTAGCGTGCTAGCAGAAGTGAAATCATTCCGATTTCGTCGTTTGTTTTCGTTTTTGGCCGAAAATTCATCGATACTATTATAAAATTCTAAATTTGTATTGAAAATCAGTTTTCCATGGAGAAGGGTTATGATTTCAGGGAAAATCATAATAGCGTGATGCAGGATCGTCATTTTTTTGTAAGGGCGCGCGGCGCCACGTCAGTCTGGTACAGGCATAGCTGATGCTGAACATCCAAAGATGGTTATAGGATACATTTTACCAACCTGCGTTAAAGAAGACAAAATACGCGGACGAAGTTGCGGGCGCATCCTAGTTAGAAATATACCTATCTATCTATCAGCCACAGACGTCCACTGCTGAACATAGGCCTCCCATATAGCTTGCCACAATGTGCGATCCTGTGTAGACCGCATCCATCGACCCTAACGAGGTCATCTGTCCACCTAGTCGGGCTAAATAAATATATATTATAGTATTATCACAGAGCCAGTTGCGATGCTACTCTCAGGCTATATCAAGGGCATAAGGGCGACAAGCGGACTGCATAATTAGTTAAATTAAATATAATTAATTACTTAAAATTTCATTTTGTTCAAAAGTAAATAGAGCACCATTACTAAAGTAGACGTACATAGAGTGATGATATTTAAGATAAATGTAACCAAAAATGTTTAATTTTAACCAAAGGCGCGTGTTTGTAACGTATTAGAATTGGAATTGTTACTGTAGGAGATAATTTGGTTAAGTCGAGACATATTCGAGAAGAATTCCCATCATTGCTCTTAATAAAAAATTATGACAAAATGGTGCAATATCCATTTACTTTTTTCAATGACTTCAAACTTACCGAGCTTTTGTTGTGGTATATATGGATGGTTTATAACGGTTCCGTACTAAAAGGATTTTACCATAACATAATGAAGACAAATCCATACCTACATAGAAATACAAAAATAAAATCAAGAACCGAGTTTATAAACGTCTTATCTTTCTGATTTATAATATATTTATTGTACCCATTAGGTTAGAGGAGTTAGGAATACCTAGAACCTTCCTAGAGTTGATCAACAATGCAAATTGATAAAAAATTGGGCAAGTGCGAGTCCGATTCGCGCATGAAGGGTTTCGTACCATAATCTATAACAAGTTTGTTGTATGGGAGCCCCCCTTAAATATTTATTTTATTTTATTTTTAGTATTTGTTGTTAAAGCGGCAATAGAAATACATCTTCTTCTTTTTTTCCTTAACCTTTTCCCATTATCTGGGGTCGGCTCTCCTTGTCTGATGGCAATAGAAATACATCATCTGTGAAAATTTCAACTGTCTAGCTATCACCGTTCTTGAGATACAGCCTGCTGACAAACGGACGGACGGACGAACGGACAGACAGCGAAGTCTCAGTAATAGGGTCCCGTTTTTACCCTTTGGGTACGGAACCCTAAAAAACCATTGTGGCTCCTCAGTACTCGCGAAGCTGACCAAAGTTGGCCGAAGTATGGGTTTCCGCAGCCTCTCCACACTACCTTATATGCCCTACTTCACGAGTAAATGTGGACCTGCAACCAATCTTGATCCTGCCGCGCCTGATGACGAAAGTATTTAATTTTGTGGCCGTGTCAAGGCTTTACAAGAACGTTTATTTTGGGATTGAGACACAATAGACATGTTGACTAATTTTTTTTGAGGGTGTCAATCGATTCTATTTTTCATTGTGATCAAATGTCTTATATGGGACTGACTACACTTAAACTGCTCTGAAAGTCAGAAATGACCGTCAAAGTTCAATATTCCTACGTAGCGCTAAAAACGCTCCATACAAAAGGCGCCCAGGCTAGTGACATCACAGGCCGGTATATGTACCTATGGTTATGGTTATGGTTATGGTTATGGGCTCCGCTTTCCGCACTTAGCCCGTGTATGTTCGGGCCATTGTGCGTACAGATTTGCCGGCTAATAGTCTAGCCAGCCTAACTCCGTCCAGAAGCGCAGGATTCTCCTGGTGTCTCCACAGGCTTCACGAAGTGACCTCGGTGCTTTGAGGATTTCAGCCCGTTGCTTAGCTACGGCAGTGCATTCCAGGATCACGTGGGTAGCTGTTTCTTCGGCCGACAGGCATCCCCTACACAGGGGGCTATCGGTCATTCCTAGAACATATAAATGCTTGTTAAGTGTGCAGTGTCCAGTGATAGTGCCTACTACTACTCGCAGGGCGGGCCTGCTTAGCGATAACAGGCGCTTTGTCAGGCGTGTGTCTGGGTATGGGACTGTTTCCCGGGACTGCCTGCATGTACTGGTTTCTGCCCATTGATCGGCGTGTTGTGATCGTGTTCTGTGACGAAGCCATGTACGCAGCTGATTAAACGCCAAGGGGAGCATAGGATCTGGGCCAATTGCCAAGTCATCGGATCCTCTTCTAGCCAGCTGGTCGGCTGCATCGTTACCTAGAGAGCCACTGTGCCCTTTAATCCATTGCAGCGTGATCCGATTATTCATGCCGATCGTTTGCAATGCTGAGTGACACTCTAGTATGAGCCCGGATTTGATTGTTTTATTCTCCAGAGCTCGTAAAACTGCAGCGCGTAAATATGTACCTACTAATAATTGTATGGAGAAATTAAGAAATTTGCCATTTTCACCGTGAAAAAGTGCGTTAAAGTTCATAATTGTCATACAATTATTGTTTTGTAAAATTATGAGGATTCAGAAAACATTTTCAAAATTTCTTTTGGATTAAAAAAAAATATCATAAAATTTGCGTACCTTTGAAGTCACATATTTCCAAAAATGATTTATTTTTCTGGATTTTTTTCTTTGTTGCGTGATATATTTAGCTAATTTTATTAATATAACTACAGTACGCTGTAGAATTCAACATCAGTCAACATGCCTATTCGCAAATACTATTTTCGCTTCTACTTTCTAATCGCAGAACTCTTTCAGCAGCGTAAAGCAGTACTCCTGGACCCAGCGCGTATAGTCAAGAGGTCGATCTCTCTGCCCTCCTATCCACCGGGAGTTACTGCCCCGTACGTAGCCTAAGATTGATGATAAATAAGTGAATAGTACTGCACCCAAATCGCTTCTCACGTGTCTCATGACTCATCAAAAGTTACTCAATGAGCAAATAGCGAAGGATCACCAATTTCAGCAAAAGTTTTAGTAGTGTGCAATACGGTGCCCTAAAAATCCCTTTTTAACCCCCGACGAAAAAAGAGGGGTGTTATAAGTTTAACATGTGTATCTGTGTATCTGTGTATCTGTGTATCTGTGTATCTGTGTATCTGTGTATCTGTGTGTCTGTCTGTGGCATCGTAGCGCCCAAGCGGATGGACCAATTTAAGTGCGGTTTTTTTTAATCGAAAGACTTTTCCGTCGAGATGGTTCTTAGCTATGTTTGGTGGAAATAGGACCAGCAGTTTCCAAGATATTCAGCTTTAATTGGAACAAGTGACGAGATCTCAGCCAATAATGAAGTTAATAATTCGAAATATTGGCTAAATGTTAAGTTTTATTAGCATTTTCTATATGACTCACTAATTGAGGGTCTCATGATGACCAGGTAGTTGTTAATGGATCCCAGGCAATATTGAAGCTAAGGATTCCAAATTTTGGTTAAATGTTAAGTTGTATTAGCATTTTCTATATCACTCAATAAATGAAGGTCTCATGATGACCAGCTAGTTGTTAATGGATCTCAGCCAATATTGAGGCCAAGAATTCCAAATTTTGGATAAATGATAAGTTTTATTAGCATTTTCTATATCACTCAATAAATGAAGGTCTCATGATGACCAGCTAGTTGTTAATGGATTTCAGCTAATATTGAAGACAAGGATTCCAAATTTTGGTTAAATGTTAAGTATTATTAGCATTTTCTATATGACTTACTAAATGAAGGTCTCATGATGACCAGGTAGTTGTTAATGGATCTCAGCCCATATTGAAACTACGGATTCCAAAGTTTTGGTTAAATGTTAAGTATTATTAGCATTTTCTATATCACTCAATAAATGAAGGTCTCATGATGACCAGCTAGTTGTGAAAGGATCTAAGCCAAGAATTTCTAATGTTGGTTAAATGTTAAGTTTTATTGGCGTAATCAACAGATTAATAAATTTTTGACAGTACAATAATTTGGTACCTTGGAGCTGAAGATGGCCGTAGGAACTCCTAAACAGCACAAGATAAACCCATGGTGTTTGGGCTCGTCTGATTGTTCTTGATGAGCAATTAACATTTGTGTAAGAAAGAACAGTTAATAATAAAACCGAGTCTCAAAAAACTTTTTTGACAAAAAATCTCATTATAATTTCTGTCACAGTACTAGGTTACTGTTTTTAACTTTCGGAATTCTGCTAAAGCTGAATTGTTATTAGGACTAATGAACAGGTTCCTTTGATTGAGGTCACAAATAGCAAAACCCTGCAAGATTTTAACGCGACTAAATGACACGTAAGCTTTAGCAAAAGTACTCTTGCCTAAGTGAATAACAGCTTTTTAGGATTTTGTAATTTGTGTCAGTCTGTCCACAGCGCTTAGCTCAGAGACATAAGTAGTGGTTGAATACATTTTTAAAAACATTTTTTGTGTACCTTCCCTACACGTAACAAAAGTGGGGATGTTTATCCCATGGTGTGGGGTATCTATGAGTAGGTCTCTCAAAACTAAGTCAAGTTACCTAGCACCAACTGCATTTTTTATGGAGCTAAGTAAGCCACCCGTACCGTATTTGGATCCTGTAGAATAGAAACCTGGTTCTGTTTTAGGCCATAAGTAGCAGGTTCTTGCGACTCATGCAGTGCATTTAAAGTATATATTTTGATTGTATTGGCTAATAACTTCGCCATTTTGCCATTATAAGCATTAACTAGTCTGATTTTAACGATATTTTCCCAGAATGTTGCTTAAGGCTATTGAAATCAAAATATATCCTAACTTCAATCTTAGAGAAGACGGCATTAATTACCACTGGCTTGGGATCCAGTTGTACCTACATGTAGTCAAGGATCAAGCTCGACGAAAGATTGGAAACCCTGGACCTTAAACGGTGTAAAACAAGAATAGTGTCCAAAGAAGAAAATTCCGGGACGAAACTTCTGTTTGTTTAAAAATTATGAAATAAAAATAAAATTAATAATTTAAAAAACCCCCGACATGACAACCAATAAAAAGAAAGAAATAAAATCTATGAAATGTGCCTATACAATGAACAGTAGAAAAAGAATCCAAGCTTCGTTGCGTCGGGGGACCGCTAAGTAAATGAAATGCAATGTACTGAAAATCGTAAAGTGGGAAGCCCAAATGCATAACATGCAATGCTGCGTTGAAAAATATATTTCATTTCATTTAGGTAGGTACTTAGCGGTCCCCCGAACGCAACGAAGCTTGGATTCTTTTTCTACTGTTCATTGTATAGGCACATTTCATAGATTTTATTTCTTTCTTTTTATTGGTTGTCATGTCGGGGGTTTTTTAAATTATTAATTTTATTTTTATTTCATAATTAGATTAATACATCTAATGGGAGTACAAACTGGGGAAGATTAAACCTAAAGTCTTGTCTAGAGGCCATTACGGTCGAATTAAGAAAACATTGGATCTTTTATTAAAAGTCGTGAGTATTTGTCTGAGACATCAATGAAAGCGAATACTGGTGTTCATGGTTTCATTACTCGTATTTGTCAGTAATTTACGCGACCATGTAGTAACGTATTATTAAAGAATTAGGCACTGATAAAAACCACAGTGTAAATTAAGTTAATGTAATTACTAAACCATACTTGCACTGCATAGCGTGGTTCTAATAATAATAATAAATCATTTATTATCAGACGACTTTGGCCCATAGATGCCGTAAGTACATATTAAAAATGGGTGCGTAACGATGGCTATAACAATTTTTGATATAACTTCAGTCGCTATAACGCTCATTTTGATATAATTATTGAATGTTATAACAACACTTTATATATAAACATTTGATATAATTATTGTTTCATATACTGATCATTTTATCGAATAACATTTAATATAACATTCTTTAAGTATAATGCATATTTCTTCTAATGAATTGATGGTACTTATAACGTTTATTTTATCTAACGTTCAAATGGCATAACTTATAGGGTATAGATAACTGGGGGGGCGGAGGCACCCCCCATTAAAAAAAACTTAAAAAAGTTTGAACTGCATCCCCCAGCAAAAATACAAAATATTTTTATATCGATCATTACACACCCCTTGCGAATACAAACGTTATATACTTTTGTTAGCGAGGCGCATCAAAATTGTAGGCGTTGGCTAGACCATTGTGTGGTAACCGAATCAGCATGGCAAGGTATTGTTGACATCAGTGTATTGTATGACGTGTTTTGGTCGGACCATTTCCCCCTAGTAATTAAGTGTAACCTCGGGTTGATTAAATCAAAAGTTGAAATAGCTTGTAACGGTACTAATAAAATAAGATGGGGAGAAAGGGATGCCGATCAAATTGTATTTTATAAGAATCTATGTGACAAGCAGTTGAGCGATATACATTGTCCGTTAAAACTCTCAAAGTGTGCTGACTATCACTGCTGTGAGATGAGTCATCGGCATTGCATAGATCAGCTATACAATGATATAATTAAAATATTAGCTAATGCGTCCTCGACTAGTTGTGCCACTAGCGGTAAGAGAAAGGACTATGTAGCGGGTTGGAATAAGTATGTGAGAGACGCACATAGGGAGGCGAGGCTTGGGTTTCATGAGTGGATGCAGTTTGGAAAACCTGCAAACGGACCAATATACTCCCATATGTGTGAAACTCGAAAATTGTTTAAAGCTAAGCTCAAATGGTGCCAAAACAATCAACAGCAAATTAAAATGGACATACTTGCATCGCACCATTCGGGTAAAAACTTTAAACAATTTTGGAAAGAAACGAATCGTCTGAACCCCAGGCCGAGTGTTCCTGTGAGTGTCGATGGGCTAAGTTCACCCGGTGACATTGCAAATGTATTTAAGGACCTTTTTAGAGTGGAGTCGCCATTAGGTAGGTCTATAAATCAGCCCAAGGCTGAGCCCGTCATGTCGACGGTGCAGTTTACAGAACACGATTTACAGGTGGCAATTAAAAAGATGAAAAGAGGTAAATCGCCGGGTCATGACGGGCTTAGCATTGAGCACCTGCAAAAAGCTGGCGGGCATCTACCACGGGTACTCACAATACTATTTAATTTATGTATAAATCATTCGTATTTACCATCAGACATGATGAGGACAATTGTGGTACCCGTCATTAAAAATAAAACAGGTGATGTTTCAGACGCCAAAAATTATAGACCGATATCATTGGCGACCATCGTGGCGAAAGTGCTGGACAGCTTGCTTGATAGACACTTAGCTAAACATATTGAGCTTAATGACGCGCAGTTTGGGTTTAGGCCTGGACTTTCCACTGAGTCGGCTATTATGTGTCTGAAAAGTACTGTCCAGTACTACACTAGCAGGGATACACCAGTGAACGCCTGCTTCCTAGACTTATCGAAGGCCTTTGACCTGGTCTCGTATGACATACTGTGGCAAAAGTTGTCAAACGAGACCAGTGTGCCTGAGGAGTTGATCGAGATCCTTAAATTTTGGTACGGAAATCAGGTAAACTCTGTCAGGTGGGCAGGTGTTCACTCGGATGAATACCAACTAGAGTGTGGAGTACGGCAGGGCGGCCTGACCTCCCCCAGGTTATTTAACCTCTATGTGAACCAGCTGATGGATGAGCTCAACAATGCATATGTCGGGTGCTCCGTAGATGGTAAATCCATGAATAACATTAGCTATGCGGACGACATGGTGTTGTTGAGTCCATCCATGAGTGCACTGCAGGAGTTATTGGGTATTTGTGAGAGGTACTCGGTGAGACATGGGCTAAGGTACAATGGGAAAAAGAGCGAGGTACTTGTTTTCAAAGCAAGGAAAAAATCCTATAAGACAATACCTGTGGCCTTGGGCGGAGAACTGCTCAAGGTCACTAAAGCTTTCAAGTACCTTGGACACTGGGTCACTGAGGACCTCAAGGATGACCTCGACATCGAGAGGGAGCGCAGAGCGTTGGCTGTGCGTGGAAATATGCTGGCTCGCAGGTTCGCTAGGTGTAACAAGGACGTGAAAAATACGCTTTTTAAGGCGTTTTGTCAGTCCTTTTATACCTGCAGCCTGTGGACCAGCTATACTCAGCGAGCATATAACGCTCTGCGGATACAGTACAACAACGTTTTCAGGATGCTAATGGGACTGCCACGTCACTGTAGTGCGTCCGGGATGTTTGCGGAGGCGCACACAGACGATTTTTACGCGATTATACGCAACAGATCGGCGTCGCTCATGCGGAGAATGACTGACAGTGGCAATGGCATCCTGAGAACGTTGGCTGGTAAGCTAGATGCACCATTGCTAAAGCATTGGAACAGCCTACATGTGGCAGCAACAGATGTCGAGAAATGGTGCATCTAGAAAAAAACAAAAAGCTAGTGTGAGCAAAGTGCTGTTTATTATAATAGTTCGTTATTTATTATGTCAATATTTCATTGTGTGTGTACTAACCTTATGTTAAGCTGTATTTACTAAAAATATATGGATCTTTTTCCGAAATAAATAATTTGAATTGAATTGAATTGAATTAAATGTATTTTATACAAATTGAAATTATACCATATGAAATTATACCTAATGTTGTTATACTAAATGAACATTATATTATTTTTTTACCTAATATTATACTCGATTATTATACCATATGATGGTTATAGGAAATAAGTGTTCTACCAAATGATAAATATACGAAATAAAAATAGATATTTTAAAATTATACCAAACGTTTATTATATCAAATGAGTGATTATACCTTGTGAAATTATATCAAATGTTGTTATATCCAACATACTTGTACCATTTATTTTTATATCGATCATTACACACCCATTAAAAACGTATTTAAATATGAATTAAATGTTTAGAATGAAGCCAAAAATTAAAAAATGTGGTTCAGGCAGGGTTAAATTTTTCGCTTCATTGTAAACATTTGGTTTACGCTAGCAGACGTTTCTGCTATACTTAATAAAAATAATTGTAGGTATTTATTAATTCACAAAACACGTTAAATAGGCGATTTATCGCTTCTTGGCGTCAACTAACCGGCTCCGAATACTCCGGAATACGACACCCTTCGGCCAGAGCTCCTCCTTCATGAAAGCCGATAATTGAGCCGTTGGCACTCTCACCACAAATGAATTGAAATTCACATTGCCCTTATATTAACGCATGGAACTATGACTATCGTTAACCAAGTCCGAAAAGACGATGCGAGACAGCTTTTACAGCATGTATTAGCCAATTCAAAGCAATTCGGTCGCTGTTACCCAACAGAGCTGAGTAAAAGAAATTTGGTTGCTGCTAGTATACAACATTTTTTTTTAGTAAATGCAATCCTGCTACACGTACAGAACCAAACTGTCGAGTAGTAGCAAACTGACATATTTTATAGAAAATATAATCGAATGAACGTATTAGCCGAATTAAAGCAATTAATTCGCTGAAGACGCGGTTGGCTCAGTTTGTAAGCACCTGCCGACTAAGCCGGCGGTCCCGGGTTCGAATCCCGGCCAGGGCAAATAATTGTGTGATGAACTCGAATATTTGTGCTTGGGTCATGGTTGTTTTATGTATATAAGTATATATCTATCTATATAAGTATGTATATCGTCGTCTAGTACCCATAACACAAGCCTTGGTGAGCTTAATTTGGGACTAGATCGATTTGTGTGAGGTTGTCTGATATGTATTTATTGATTATTTATTTACTTAACTAAAGAGTTGCGTAAAAGCAAGTTGGTTGCTATTATACAACATATTTTCGAGTTGTCGTATAAGTATGCACTAATAGCAACGATGGTGCTAAATAGTTAAAAGATTGATTTTACTCAACTTTTATGGAATCAGAGTAGAATGTCGAATAGTGGTCGTATAGAATCGCCAAACTCATCGGATAAGCTATTTCAGTAGCTGTTACAGAACTATTAAAGGATAAAAAAGCTGAGTAAACGTGATTCGATCACTTGAACTCAGCATATTACAAAAAGCAGAGTAAAAGTGCTTTTACATAGTGCTGTTAACGTCTATTCGACTAAATTAAAACACAATTTAGTGAAAATTGCTAAACAGTCAAGACAAGCGCTTTTATACGACTGGTAATTTGGCAACGTAATTTCAGCTGTTATAGGACTCTAGTCTGAGTAAATCGTTTCTTATTCGACTGTTTTGCTGATTGGGTATATTCATTCCAATATTAAAAATAAATGTCTGGATGAACAATTTCAATTTTCCAAAATGTGTCCTGCTTGTTTTTTTCTTATATCAGAAAAAATATAATATTCTTTTTACTCGAACAATTCCCAAAAGATTAAGCAAAATGCGACTACCCCAGAGGGCTTCGCCGCGGAAAATACGACAGGCCTCAATTCGACGTTCGATACTGACATATATCCGCGATCTGTCCACTATATTTCTACTTAAACGATAAGTAGGTACTATTAGCTTTAGTATAATGCAATTTTTCTTGTTCATTGAAATGAACATACTTTACTGCGTTCGGATAAGCGTACAATTATAAAATACCAAGTAATATTGCCAATATACAAACAACCGGGGTGTACAGTATCTATTTTCAACCAACTTCGAAAAGCAGGAGCTTCTCAATTCGGTAATATTTTTTTATGTTTTATTCTTTCCTCAGAACTCCGTCATTTATGTACCTATTTCTAGAGTAAGCATCTCCAAATCGAGGGAACTCTTCAAGTATTATAGGCACGTCTAAGATGATTTCATGGTTTTTTTCTTCTCATTGAAGTTGGTTATTTTTTGTGAAAATGTTATTGTTAATTTTACCATAGCTTCATGAATTATCAATAAAATAATGTCACTTGCAGCTACAATAGCAACACCGCGCACATATTATTTGCGAGATCTTCTAATTAGTAATATCTCAGTTTCATTCACAGCATCGTTGCAAATAATATGTGCGCAGTGTTGCTATTAGTTTTTTTATCATTTGATAGCTTAGGGCGCTAAGTCGACGGAACTTTGCGAGATCTTCTAATTAGTAATATCTCAGTTTCTTCACAGCATTGTTGCAAAGTTCCGTCGACTTAGTGCCCTAAGCTATCAAATGATAAAAAAACTACTATGTAATAAACCCATTTACCTTCACACACATTTACCAGATGGGTTCAAGCAGATAAGTAATAAGGATCATCTTAGTATAGGTACAGTACTTTTATCTCACGAGCGCGGGTGAGCCATGTTTGTGTGAGTAGAGTACATGCACATTGGCTCTGTGTGGGTGAGCTCGGGAGCGCTCAGTGCCGGCTCACCCACACAGAGCCAATGTGCATGTACATCTACTCACACAAACATGGCTCACCCGCGCTCGTGAGATAAAAGTACTGTAATATATGTTCACTTGTATCTTAGACGCTCTCAGAACGTATAAATTTCAAGTGGGTACTTGAATTATCTCTGTTTGGCGTTACGATTGACTTATAGAGCATGTCATTTAGCACTAAGTTCGTCATTTCTACTGACTTGAATAAATACTTGCAATATGCAACTCGAATAGTAAAAATCGGTAATCGGTATCAGTACCGGTATTTCTACTGTGTTTCTTTTTGTGCAATAAAGTTTAATAAATAAATACTTGCAATAATGCAACTCGGATAGTAAAATCGAATACATCACATATCATATCTCTTATACACGATGATTTTTATTCGGTGATCAGGTACCAACTTTTCTAACTCATTAAATGATGGCGGTCACGTTGAAGTCGTAATTACATTAAAACTTTTATTTTTCTATTATAATTTATATTTTGAAACCAATTTTGTATTAAATGCCTAGTCACCCTACTAATCTGTATCTGTGATCTTCCAACCTTTTTAATAATTTAATGGCAATGACAATTTATGATTACATAAACAAAGTCGTAGAAAATTTCCCGCCGAAGCCATGACACTTGACGTAGGTATCGTACATCAATAATTTATGTAGGATGACCATGTATCTAGTGGTTATTAGTTTTAATTATGTTTCCACTTTTAATTAATTAAACAGTGAGGTAATTGCGTGAGGCCTCGCCTATTAAGTTTAATTTTAGCTAGATATTAATATTTTGCTACTCCTGATCACCGATTAAAAATCATCGTGTATATTAGTCGACTGGCTATAAGTCAATGGCAATTGAATCAGGCCTCCGCCTTGAAAAAAACAATCCATAGACAAGCCGAGGAAATTAAAATTGTTTCCCGGAAGGTTCAAATTGAATTAACGCTCGTAAAATAAGATGTAGTATAATTGGCGTTGACATTTTGTTCATCAAGTCAAGTCACATTTTTGATGAACACAACACATTTTTCACTTTTAATAAGCTTTTGTGTTATTATTTTTGTTTGTATATTTCGGCAATAAAAGATACACCAACAGTATTAATGTCATATAATAGTGCGACTTCGCAAGTTTTTACCTACAAAGTTTAAAACTGATTCAGAGTACAACGTAAGGGGATGTCATTGTTAATAATGTAGTCAAATATTCGGACAAGTGTATCTAAATTAACGAAGTAATAACTTTATATTATGTACTTGTCTTAATTATATGTACTTATAACGTAACTTGCATCATAATTTCGTACTCGTTCATGCCTTTAGATTTCATCATACTGAACTTCACATAAACAGAGTCAACAATATCGATCTTATAACAGTGAGGTTCTAAGTACACTCACCATCTTTATAGGTGCACGCCTACCTCTATATAGATGCTCAAAGGGTGACCACAAACACACATATACTAAGGCCAAAGCATCGCTCGACCACTTTGCGCCGATACAGAAGCTTTTATGTACCATCCTTCAGTAAAGGCACGACTAAGATGCAATTAATGACCACGCAAACGATAGATAATCTAGTTGTTGCGGTCCTGTCTCTTTGAAGTTAGTGTCTGTTGGTGTAGGAAGCTCAATGAATGATCAAAAAGATATCTTGACCTTTCTCTATAATAGTGTAAACTATTATTTCTGTAAACATGAGTTTACACTATCATTTCACCTTTGCTAATACAATTGTCATCAGATATATCATAGTGGGCGAGGTGACCAAATATTACTGAGCACTATACATTTTTAATAAATTCCTTACAAGACATATTGCCATCAATATTTGAACTATATACTGCACCATACGCCAAATTTGTATTTTTTTAAACAGTAAATTTAACCAAAAATATCTTAACAGTTGAGGAAATATACCTTAATGGTGGAAATGCTTCCACAGTATTCATATTGGCAAGGGGATTCACGTGCCGCGTGTCACGATATATACCTACTATTTAGCTGTTGATATCATTTTATATACAAAAAATATAAACGTAAAATGTAGTTCAAGCAAAAGCTCGTGTATTATTTCAATTACTCATATTAAAACGTACGAGTACAAAGTTATCAAAATGAAGTCACCTGAGCGGAAAAATCTTGTTGGGAACCCTCTAAAACTCATTTCATTTACCAAATTTGTAGATAACGGAATTCAGCTGAATGAACGAATGAATTCAAATGTAGAGTAATTAATCATTTTCATTGCGAATGAATGGGGCACGGATGACAAAGGTACAAAACAAGCAAAAGTTACAAATATTTTTCCGGATTTGGGAAGGAAGTACTTATAATGGATAGGTCCAAACGAAAATATAAATTGAATAGGAAACAAATAAAAAAACTCGCTGATGGGATTTCCGCACAAAGGTGCATACCTTCACGTTGCTCAGGGTAAAAAAAATATACGTAGGTAGCTGTATAGGTACCTACCGTGTCAAAGCATTATGTATGACGTTGAATTATGGTTTACGTTAGATTTGAATTTGTTTATTTCTTCCGGATGACGTCATGTCGTCATAATGTCATGTCGTTGGCACAATTGACATGGTGTGGTGTAAGTGTATTGACTCTTCTGCCGTGTCAATCCTATCTCATGTAACTCAAAAAACATAGTTTTGAGAAAAAGCAGTTTAAAGTTTTTTTTCGTAAATTGTTGATAATTCAACGATATCATGCAATAATTAAAAAATATATATTTTGATATATCAGTGAAAGGCTAATGCATATTTTTTGTGTTGAAAATATTTTTATATGTGTATATTTATTTATTTATGAGCTCTAACAGAGTTAGGCGTGACAGGCTCGCCATACTAAGCCTGTCATGCAACGATCTGTATCTAAAGATACATGACTTAGGCATATCAGGGCGTGAAATGCGAATTATATTTATAAAGCTGCTGCTGGCTGCATGGTTTAATTTTATTATAATGTCATAACAAGGAAGTGGGCAGGCAAGTAGAAATATTTTTACCTAAGTAGGTACTTATTAAAAGAGAAAAAAAACTCGTGCTATTCATAAAAAAAAACGTATATTTGGTTTCAGAACGATAACATTAATTATTAATTGAAATTATTCAGGTACGAAAGAAAATATACATAGAAACGAAAAGAGATAACTTTCATCAAAAACAACAATAAAATAAACATAATCATATTGTAAGTATTTTCATATGGGTGCAAACAAATTAAAATGATAAAAAATGTAACATACATTTATCAAAAAAAGTCACATTTATTTTTTTGAACAAACAAGGAAAATTACCTACCCAACCCAGCTACAAAGTGGCAGTTCCAGAGCAGTTTGTGGTGCGCCTGCGAGCTGAGCCGGCGGCGGTCCTGGGTTCGAGTCCCGGCCGGGGCGGGTGTTAGTGTGATGGGTTCGAATGTTTGTTCCCGGGTCGGAGATGCTATCTTTATATTACCTATTATATGTATTTGAATATCATGTCGTATCCTCGTCTAGTACCGGGGCTTTGCTTGGTTTGTGGCTGTGTCGATCTGGTCCCAAAGGCACAAGATACCTAAGGCACATCGCGGTTTTCGGCGTCACAAACGAACTTGATTATAATGAATATAAATTTAACTTAATGATATTAAACTCAGATACATTTTTCAATCACGATCGCAGGATTATCATTATTTTAATTTTAAACCCGCGGTGTTATACGGGCCATGCCGATCATCACCGGTTATGGGTGCTAGACGATGGCTAATACGTAGTTACTTGTATAGATAAATAATTATATAATAAAATACATGCAAAAACCATGCCCCAGGCATGAGTATTCGATTTCATCACATCACACAACTGTTTGCCGTGGCAGGGATTTAAGCCCGGAGCCGCCGGCTCGGTGAGCGGGTGCACTACGGACTGCGTCAACCACGTCGTCAAAAAAAAGTGCACAAACTGCTAATTAACTAAACGAAAACTGCTTTAACAATTATTTTGTGACACCGCGTAATAACCGTGATCGCTTGCTACATTTTCAGTATAAATAAAGTACTCTGTGTGCTACACGAAACTAAACACTAATTCGTCGCCGATACAGGTCGGAGCGGGGGCGGAAGAAAGAGACGGATAGAGAAAGTACTGCGCGCGCGACGAGTGACAAGCAGGATCACGCGCAATCCAGTCGCGGCTAAATCGTGTATCTTAAGTTACCTGATATAGAATTTGCGCGGCGTTTACAAACCTTGTCACGCCTAATTGATGTAACTTTAAGATACAGTATTTAAGCATAATTTACCATGGCAAAATCACAGTTACATGAGTTGTGTGACAGGCCCGTACAGGAAATTGGTTAGATAAATTAAAAAACCTGGTATGTGGGTCCATAGAGGTACTCGAAAAAATACGATTTAGAGCTGTTACGCGTATCTCATGTATGTTAAGATACATGAGATAGGATTGACACGGCAGTCTTAAGACATCATCTTCTAATATAATAATATTTTATCAAATTGCAAAAATATTTTTTTTCCTAGTACCACAATTTACACTTGCCTAGTTAGTGTAAAGAATGTGTTTTTCCCAAATATGCTATGAAATATCACGAAGCGAGCATGTAATGATATATTTCAACCAACATTTCAGGCGCCTCGTCTGAAAACAACCTTCTTTTGTTTGAATATAAATTTTTGACACAACATCACAGCGTTCACCAATCAAAAATAAAAATAAAAATTGACATGTGTTGGTCAATTTGTAAATATTCTCACGTTATAATTTGATCTAATTGTAATGTGTTCTTTTTTTCATTTTTATAAAAGTAGGATACTCGTACATACCTTCACGTGAAATAGTACATTATGATACAAGTGTGCTAAGTTGGTCATTACAGTCGAGGCGGATTTGCAGCCCGAGCCGTAGGCGAGGGCGTAATAGAGCCGAGAGTGTAATGACCAAATGCACACGAGTTTCATACGACGTTTTTCAACACACTTGCGAGGAAAAAAACACCCGTTTATAAATGAAATATTTAATTTTTAAAACAAATTGTGAAAGTACAGTTATTGAAATGATACACAGTGGATTTCGATCGCATTTGTACAGTATGTTTTAGCCTTCGTTGAACGTAAATTTTCGTATTTTTTTAACTATGAATGTGAATTTTGAATGATCGTGGTATTATGTTTTTAGTGTTAGTAATTTTTACTAACAGCATTTTGCCGTGATTTTCTATGTCTTTTGTAGCAATATTACTCAGTTCCTGACGTCTACATGCTCCAGTAATACCGAATATTAACGAGACCTGAAAGTAAATAAAATACATATTTAGTTACTTATACTGCCTGCAAATTACCTAAGCATGTCTCGGCGGATGTCCAGTTATTTTTGTAACAAAAATATTTGAAATCAGTCTAGTCGTTTATATTTGACATGGCTTGCCAAACAATACATACACACTTACCTACATAGATATATAACATATATAAAATAGTTGAGTAGATGAGTAGCCTCATGAGTAGTCGTTTTAATTTTTTATAAACATAATCTTTCAGTGTACAGAAATTTCGTAGGTATTTAAATAAAATAACAATTTCAACTGACCTTTTTTGCTAGGTACTGGCTATCCGGTTCTTCTTTCAGAAACTTTTCGATGTCCTTTGAGGACAATACTTTAAATTTTTTACTTCTGTAACCATCTGAGCGCCTCTTCAAGACCGCAATCAGATTGTTTTTATGTCAATACTATTTTTGTTCCGAACAGTGCTTTTTAACATGGAGTAGATAGACCACAGCGAGGTGGGCTTATATTTATTTGCTAGCTCATAATAATAAGCTAAAAATACGTTTTCCTAGAACAAATGGGCTTTTTTGCTGGATTTCCAATGAATAAAATTTTCATAGGCTATTGGATACTTTGCATTAGATTTCAATGGCAAGAGGCTGTCAGTAGCATTTTTTGCATCATTAAGTATTTCCGGAGGCATCAATTCCACATCTAAAATCTTCTTCATTACTAGAACTCGACATTTTTGTAAATCTAATCAGTCACAAACTAAGTACAGCGATAAACTCGAATAAACAAATTTCATGCAAAGCAAAATGGCGCGGAGATTTATTTTTTACACGCCTTCCATTGGTTGAAATAGTTATGCGCGCGCAGGTGCAAAATGGAAGCAATGACGAAACCGTCAAACAGCCAAATATTAAATATATAATAATATTTATATTTAATTATTCCTAATGCAAATTAGTGTCAATTCCATGACAAAATTAAATAATTTCATGAAAATAATTTTTAATTATTGCGTTTAATGCATCACAATTACTTTATTCACAAAAATTTTGCTTATTATATAAAAGTAAAAACTCTTTGTTGAAATTTAAAAAAAAACTGTAAAGTAAAAGACACTAGTGCGTAATAGAAAAGTCAAAAGCACGCGTGTTTTATAGGATACTTTATGGCCATAGAAACAGTTTAATATGGACCACTTTACGAGCAAGTGTGTTGAAAAAGGATTGCCAGCATCGTATACCTAGCCGGACTATACCTACACGGCAGGAAAATCGCATTTTCCCAGCAATATCAGCGTAGTATTAATGTTCTACTAAGCTTCATGCTAAAAACAATAAATAAAAGGAGCGTTATAGACAAAAAATGCGTATTGCTTAATTGTACCTACTCTTGTTTGAAGTTTGTGGTAAATTGTGATGTTTGTAATAGTGTTCTTTTGGTACGTTTACATCCTTACCAAGCCTCGGCAAGCCTACAGTACGCAGTTATATGTTAGAGTGAGCACGATGTAGTTCCGTCTCACTTTAACATATGACTGCGTCCTGCACGCTTGCCGAGGCTTGGCAAGCGTGTAAACGTAGCATTTAACATTTCGCCTATTGTCGTTGTAACGGAATATGCAAACTTACGTTTTAACATTGTATCAAAACTGCATAATTAGCATTCATTACAGAATCCATGTAGTAAATAAATGATAGTTTAGCTGTTGCCATTTTGCTACGATATCCTTTTTTATGTGTTTCGGCACTTTACTACAAGTGAAATCAGTAAAATATTTTGTAAAAATTCCAAATGAATGCATAATACCCAGATGATACCCTGCCTACACAATTCATTTATTCCATGACTTTGAGTTGAGGTCACAGCAGTACCACCGTTGGAGTCGGTTAAGTGTTTCTTGTCGGAGGGGCGTGAGATGGTCTATTCAAACCCAGTGATGGATGTATTGTACGGCTGTGCCTTTGCGGAGAAAGGCCCATTATTTTCCCCCACTCTTTGTTGGACATGTGTTTCCCTGAAAGGGTGGCCTCTTTCAGTGAATCAAAATCGGCCATGTCAATTCATTGCTTTAAAATACCATTAATTTTATTTTTCAAAGTCTAAATACCTATTATATGGCGATATATAGTTTATTGAAAAAAAATTGATTGAAAAACAATCGTGAACTTAATCATAAAATAAAATAAAAAATAACTATGTTTCACCTCTACTAAACTTATTAGGCTAGTAAAAAATACATTTTCACCACATTTACTCGTAAAAGATGTTATTTATTACATGCAGGTGTACTGTACTGAAGGACAAAGGCCTAGGTATATTGTTCCCGCGGGAATTATGGATTGTTGTAACTCCCGAGGGAGTTATGGTTTTAGTTTTAATATTCAAATATAATACTTACTCGTACATTACTTCAGACTAAGAAGGTTTCAATACCGCCAAAGCTTTCTGTTCTATCACCAGAACACAAGCAAATTTTATTCTGTATTAAACTGATACGGTATATTTAACTGCAGTTTATTTATGTTTTACAATTAAGTATTTTTTAAGTGTATTTTGCTATTATTTTTAACTATTTGTCATAAAATCAAATTCACGTTGTGGTTACCTTCTTTTTCAATGTGTATATTGCGGATATGGCTAGACCACAGTCCAATGCAAGGACAGTACTCGTACATTGGTTATTTGTTTGTTACAGGCTTGGAATCCACCGCCGCGATGTCGGTGGAGGGGCAGCGGTGCGTGTGCGTCGTAGTGCTCCTCATCCACACCGTCATCGGCGCAGGAGAAGGTAAGGCCAGATGCTGTCGATAGTGACATACAATCGCAGCCTACATATGTGGAACCCACGTTTGCAGTGTCAGTGGAGCGACAGTCGTGTTTCTCATCCACACCTTCATCGGAGAAGGTAAGGCCAGATGCTGTCGATACGGACATGAGCTCGCCGACCGCAGACGGGTAACCCACATTTGCGGTATCGGTGGAGGCGCAGCGATATGTGTGCGTCGTCTTGTCTCATCCACAGCGCAGGAGAAGGTAAGGCCAGATGGTATCGATACTGACATGAATTCGCAGACTACAGATGTGGAACCCACGTTTGTGGTATCAGTGGAGGGGCAGCAGCAGTATGTGTGCATCGTCGTGTTCCTCATCCACACCGTCATCAGAGCAGGAGAAGGTAAGGCCAGATGCTGTCGATACTGACCTGAACTCACAGACCACAGATGTGGAACCCACGTTTGTGGTACCAGTGGAGAGGCAGTGGCATGTGTGCGTCGTCCTGTTCCTCATCCACACCGTCATCGGCGCAGGAGAAGGTAAGGTTAGAGGCTTTTGATATTGATATAAACTAGCAGACCTCGGGGGTGGGGGGGTAGAACTTATGGCCGTGATGTGGGTGGTGGGGCAGCGGCGCAGGAAAAAGGAAGACCAGAGGTGGTTGACACTAACATGAATTGACAAGCCACAAGGATACAAAACCAGCAAACTTCTCTAATAAAAAAAACAAGGCAAAGATCTAGTGGGGGAGTGCTAACCTACAAAAGAAAATGCCATAGGTGATTACTTAGAACATTGTTGTGTACAGAGCGCAATGACTAGCGAAGTTTGGTTAAAATGGATCAGTTCAATCTTACTAATGCCATGTGTGGGAGAGAAATGAACGACGGGAGGAATTACAAGTGGCGGTTTGTATAGGCACAAAGGTAATATTAACCTTAAAACATCATCGCTTTATACAGTAACTAATGCCATTCCTTGTTAATCAAGATATTCCAGCTGCTTTTTCTTTGCTCTTTGTAAAGTGTATCGTTGTCCAATACTTGTCAATCAGAGGCAGATGTTGAAACATATTTCCTCGCACTTATGTGCATAAGAAGTGTGGGGACAAACAGCTAACATAAGTAATCTGGCTTGCATATTGTTAGTCTGCTGTAGGTTACCCTGGACTTGTAGTAACTTGTTCACTTCTAACAATCTACCCACAACTCCGTATACGAGGATAAAGAAATGATTTATAGTACTGGAATAAAAAATATATAACGTTACCGCCAACGCACCAATTTTTCATTATTTCATTAATATAACCTCTGTTTGCGTTAAAATATAATGAGCGCTCCGAATGCAAACGTAAATAAGTAAAAAACCGTTCAATAAAATACGGGTCTTAGTCGATAATATTTTGTATAATATGTGCAGACCATAATTCCCTTAAATCGTAATACTCGTACCTATTTAAATCGTGGAGAATGAAATCTGACATTTTTATATCATCATCATCATCATCATCATTTCAGCCATAGGACGCCCACTGCTGGACACAGGCCTCCTCAATAGATTTCCACATGGGCCGGATAGCAGCGACCCGCATCCAGCGAGTCCCCGCAACTCTAACCAGGTCGTCCGACCACCTTGCGGGTGGTCGTCCTACACTGCGCTTGCCGGTACGTGGTCTCCACTCGAGAACTTTTCTGCCCCAACGGCCATCGGTCCTTCGAGCTATGTGCCCCGCCCATTGCCACTTCAGCTTGCTTACCCGGTTTGCTATGTCGATGACCTTGGTTCGTCTACGAATCTCCTCATTTCTGATTCGATCTCGTAGACAAATCCCGAGCATAGCTCTTTCCATAGCTCGCTGAGTGACTCTGAGCTTCCTTAAAAGGCCCATAGTTAGAGACCACGTCTCGGCTCCGTAGGTCATCACCGGTAATACGCACTGGTTGAAGACTTTCGTCTTCAAGCACTGAGGTATGTTGGACGAGAAGACACTTCGCAGTTTCCCGAACGTTGCCCATCCGAGTTGAATCCGCCGATTGATCTCTTTCTCGAAGTTGGACCTGCCTAACTGAATTGTTTGTCCCAGATAGACGTATTCGTCAACAACTTCGAGGACCGAGTTACCAACCATTACTGGGGTGGGTGCTACATGGACATTCGACATAATCTTCGTTTTGTCCATGTTCATCTTAAGGCCCACCTGTTGGGATACTCTGTTGAGACCTTCGAGCATCGTACCGAGATCCTCCAGCGTCTCTGCCATGACCACGATGTCGTCGGCAAACCGAAGGTGCGTGATGTACTCGCCGTTAATATTGATGCCTAGTCCTCGCCATTCCAAAAGCTTGAAGGCGTCTTCCATTGCGTTGGTGAAGAGCTTCGGAGATATAACATTTTTATATACATTCTGTTAAAAGGAAGCTGCTGATTTATATTAAAAACCTCAATCCGAGAAATTGATGTGGTCATAAAAAATAACCAAACACCTAATATAAAATCATTCATCAATTACCTAAAGTCAATAAAACTGATGCAATGATTTTCGAACGCGAGTGATTTAATATTAAAACGTCGATCACTAATGTATTCATTTAATCCAGGCACATTTGATACAATTGCCAAAACTTTAACGATATGCCATTTTCAACAATCGTGATTGTGCATGTAAATTGTAAATACTCATATTTCTTTGAGCTTAACGCTGTTGTGACAAATTCAAAATGAAACTGGGATTATCTGTACAAAGTTTAGATCAGTTCCAACTTTCCCTTACTCTCATAAACCACTCTGCGCTGAAATTTGCACAAAGAAAAAGTTTCGGCGCGACAATAAAAAAAGAACGGGTATAACCCTTTACGTTCCCACTAAAGCTTTCAGTTTACGACGTACTGAAGTGGTGGCGAGGTTACATAAGCGGTTGTTAAAAAATTAGCAGAGGGGTTTTTCGGCACAAATTTCAGGAGACAAATGCAAGCGCCCGGGCCACGTTACTCATGCCACGTATGTTTTCAATTTGGCCCCTTTTCATTTTGCCGCTTTGTTGTTACCACTCTCTCACTAGTCCTGTCGAAAGCATTTAAATGCTGCCAACCCGCTAACTTTTTAGGTTGCTGCTATATCACTTCATAGCATAAAACAAAGTCGCTTTTGTCTGTCTGTCCCTATGTAATATGCTTAGATCTTTAAAACTACGCAACAGACTTTGATGCGGTTTATTTTAATAGATAGAGTGATTCAAGAGGAAGGTTTATATGTTTAATACATGCATAATTCATGCACCCAGCATTGCGCCCGTGCGAAGCCGGGGCGAGTCGCTAGTTTCTTAATAAAAGTCTATTTATTAATTTTAATTAAGAGAAATATTGAAAATTAATTACCTCAAAATCAATGTAAAATACGCAAGTTACCAGTACAATGGCTTTAAATATTTTTTATTATATTTATTATTATTTTTTATCGTATTTTTGGAGATTTTTTGCTAAATGTTTTTGACGTTATATTTTAATTTATATATACATTTATTGATAATTTTTTTGAATTCTTTTTTGAATGTTTGTGTTATTTTCTAACACAACTGACGTTGTAATTAAATAAAGAATAAATAAATAAAATAATAAACTGAAGAACCAAAAATAGCCCGTTCATATACAAATTACATCTGAATCACCAAACCTCACGTAAACTTAATATGTATGGGACAAAAATACTCGTATTTTAATAACCGAATAGTAATAATACAAGGCTTTAGGCGTGGCATTTGTTTTCATAGTAATAAATAAGTGGTTTGACAGGGACTTCATAAGGTGATTCAAATGCAATTTGTACGGGCTATTTATGGCTTTTCGGTTTATTATTTTAAGCCATTGTACTGGTAACTTGGGTATATTACATAGATTTTTACTATATTAAGCAGCGTCAAAGTTGATCCTATAATTGTGGTGACCCCACATGTAATGTTTATTGTTCTGTAGTAGGTATTCTGAAATACTTGAAAATATAAAATTAGAAAGTAATGGCACTGGTCATTATAATTTAAAGTGGGTTAGGTGCCGTTTATAGTATTTTAGTTATGCAATCGTCGCACAATGAAGGTTCTTAAAGTCGAGTACGGCGTGTAGGTCACGAGGCTCGCCGAGTAGCCTAAGTAAGGTACGAGATTGTAAGACCTAATTGTGTTACTATTGCATACAATACTTTTTATGCGAGCAAAACACAGAAAAACATTTTTTACTTTAATCGTCCTACTATGAATTTAAATTTTTGATGTAACCTTTTTCGTTCCACTAAAACTGGCCCATTAAAAAAATAAACATGATCGCGATGGTCATGGCGGGTGCCTCGTGAATGGTAAATTTTTTGACAAGTAATTTCAACCAATCAGTGAACAGTAGCGTGCTTTTTTTGAAATCAAATATGCTGATGTTCTTTTTTTTAAATTATTAGAGTTGAGTAGAGAGATGTCTTATGAATATTAAAGTTCCGTAGCAGGTACCAAATTTTGGTAAAGGATTAAAAAGTGCATTATTGTGATTTTGTCTGTTAAATTATAATTGACAGATTAAAGTACGCGAGTATAAAAACGTAATTTTAACCGTGTCGTGTTGACATTGTTTATTTATAGTATAGCAATTATTTGACTTATTTTTTTTTCTACCCTTGCAAAAATGTATAAATCAGCATTCAATAAAATCTACACTGCATTAAAAAAAAACGATTACACGAAGCAATGGGATGTTGACTTAAACGTTAACGTTTTATATCAATACAATCATCTTAATATGCAAAGTGATTCTGAACAGTCGAATAGCCATGGATTAAAACCGATTATTTATTCAGAAATGTGAAATAACAATAAAACCGTTGGATTGTTTTAACTTTTAAACCGATGCTTAATCACTTCGTCACACGCCTCGGTTCATTTTAATGGAGAGATATTGAAATGATAGCTCTCAGAGGGGCCTGAACTGATAAAAATAAATAAATAACAAATCGTTAAGATAATGACTGTGATGATTGATATTTTGGTTAGGTACTTACTTCCTTAATAGCAAACCGGTGTCTGATTTTAGAGCAACCAGTAATATGTAGTATCTATAAAGTACAAAATAGTAGCATATCATGGTTCTCGATACGGCTTTTATTTTTATTATATGTGCGTTGCTTCGAAAAAAGGTTTAAAATGCGCTGTGGAATTTAATATGCATTTTGCATCACATACAAATTTTTGTTTGATGATTCAAACGTATTACTAGTTATTACGTTGAAGGGTGTCAATTTTCAGATATACATATTTATACAGGATATTCATCGTCTAAATAGTATTTATATGTATGAATGTAAATATCAATACAATTAAGCACAAAGACACTCAACACCCGAACATTTTCTATTCCAGCGGCCATCGTTTGTAAATTTCCAACCGGTCAGCCTCTTTGAATCTGTCGCATGAGTCCGAAATGGCAGTAAGTGCTCCGCTCCAGGCCGCCGCCACCGGCCGAAATAAAAACAAATGCGGGCCATCCAATCTCGTGGGCACCCATTTCACGAGCTAAGCTGCAGCCTAAGAGCACAGGAGTAGCGATTTGCAAAAAACACAAGGCCTCAATTCAAATATTTGAAATAATGAAGTAATGAACTTTTCACCTCACTAGCTCGGAAAGCCCAGTTTGTTTGTTTGATATCTATTGAGAAAATCGCTTTTTATCCACACGTGGTGAAAGAGTTTTGACATTTGAACGCAGCTAAAGTAAAATTTGACATCTATCAAAACGTAAAACGTTAAAAGTGCTGAATTTTGAAAATCACAATGACTGACTTGCATCGAGTAAAAAACACTAAATGCAGCCTTACAACTTGATTTGAATTCATAAATATCAGCATTCAACATTAATCTTCACTTTTGTTGTAAACACGGATAAAATGTTCTGACAGTCCAAGTAAGTCAAGTGCGAAAACAAAACGCATTCGAAATAATTAAAAAAAAACTTTTGATTCAACAGTTTTAAAAAAATTCAATTAAATATTCGTAAGTTCTTCTAGTTTGTTTTTTTATTAAAAATGAGTGATTCGAGTGACGAAGACGTATTAACACCTGTGGAATTACGGAAAACCGTGCAAAATGCGGACATGAGCTTATTTCCTGAAAAATCCCGTTTAAAATACCTACATGAAAGCTAATTAGACCTTAGTTTTAATAAATGGCAAATTGTTTGATTATTGTAGATATTTTTCAAAGATAGTACAAACCCTTTTTATTTTTTCCTCGCTGTAGTGGGGTGAAAAGTTTTGTGTTATACACGGGTGAAAAGTTATTTTACGTCTCGTGTATTGAAACACTCGCTACGCTCAGGATTCTATTTTGAACCACTCGCTTCGCTCGTGGTCAATCATAGGACCCTTTCGCTAGCTCGTGTTTCAAATAAACACTCGTGGGTAAAATACAACTTTCCCCCCTTGTATAACAAATAACTATTATTGCGCAAGTAGGCCACAAGCCACAAGGGCACTTTTACATGTCTGAGTCTACTGGCATTTCACAAGAGAAGACCACTGCTATTAAATTGGATGCTAGTATAGTAGTATCTATAGAACAAATAGAGCCACTTTTGACAGCTTGTATCCGCCGTTTGTTAGTTGTAAATGATCACACACCTTTTACTTTAACAATAAAATTGTATTGTAAAACTCTTACAAATAACATTTATTAATTCTAAGGGATAAAAACATGAACGCTTAAACAAGTGCGAGATCAGAGTACACTGATAATAGAGCTGCGGGTAGACTAAACTACCTATTGTCACATATTGTACACTGATGTACGTACAAACTTTTTCTTAGCAAATAAATACTCATTCTATTCTACTAGTGGCTCTGTGAGCTGTAGACCTCGCGAGATTGTTTCGATCGATATAGCTGACATTTGTAATTTTTTACGTTTTCAACCCCCGTATCCTCCGCTATTATGAAAATTTTACCTACCTACCTTACCTTACCTATCGAACTGATTCTCATGTATGATGAATTTCACGAGAATTGGTTGAGAAATGTGGCCTGTAGGCGAGAACAGCCATACATCCAAAAATACGAAAGCTAGTAAAGCTAATACGAAAGCTAGTAAGTAGTAAAGCTGAAACAGGGACGCGTCGCTCGCTCGGTCAGTTATATACTAGAAAAAATGAATTAAGTCCCAAATTATCTTCCGCTGTCATTTCATCCCTCAGACCTTCTAGTCACATGTTGAGCCGGAAACGCAATTTTGTTATGTCGCTACAACATGGTGGAAATGTGTAATTAATTCTTTGGATCCGGACCTCTTCAGCTACCAGGGACCCTTAGGGCCAAGCAATTTAATTTTATGCCCTTTATATCTATCCCATTTTCGATTTTCTTTATATCCAAATGTCCTGCTTTTTGTGAATAGAGAATTGATTACAGCCAAGCTTTTCTAATATTTAATTCTGAGATGTTTTCATCACTTGAAATGAAATCGAAAATTTCAAGTGACAGGCCGTAGATTAAAAAACTGAAATGTATTGTTTATTTCAATGTTAAATTGTTTTTGTTACTTCATCTTCGTGGAATCCAGTCTGTTGATGATTCTAAATAGATAGCCAGATATTTACTTACCTAAATAGGTATATACTTATTGTTTATAGAAATATAAATAGATAGCCAGGTATTTATTAGTGTGGCGGTCCAATGCTAACCCTAGTGTAAATAACAGGTAAAGTGCAGGTAGTATGAAAAAATTGCACAACAGGATCCACAAGGGTCATAATTCTGAAATTAAAGAAATGATTATTGCATTTTGAAATACGCAGAGGTTGTTAAACAGTTAACATGTAAGACACAAAAGCCACCGATTTCTCCACTTTAAGTATTTATTTGTGAAGTTATTTGGGAAGAATTTTTCAGATTGCGCTAGTTAGTAATTCCAAGTAAATTCCCAGCTTTAAGAAATTGCCGTCAATTTGCGTCGAATAAAATGTAGCGAATACAAATTATCTGTATTGGAAAGGGATTTTGGTCAAAATGATCGAATACCTATTGGAAGTCTTACGTTAATTCGGCTTAATTTCTTTTTAACACTAATTCAAAACATAGAGTTTTATTTTTTTCCAAAAAGAATTTTATAACCTTGTTGTTTTGTTTAACATCTGGAAGACTTGAAAGACGATTTTGGCGGATCTAAAAAGTTGGCGGAGCTATTTTTGCTGAATGTTTATCAACCCCCGATAAAAAAGAGGGGTACCATTGATACAAAAAAATGTGGTGCATCCGCGTTAAAAAAAGATGGGTATTATAAGTTTAACATGTGTATCTATGTGTCTGTCTTTGGCATCGTAGCTCCTACGAATGGTCCGTTTTGAATGCGGTTTTTTTTATCGAAATTGTCTGTTTAGATGGTTCTTAGCTATCTTTGATTGGGTCGGGGCTTTTATACATTTTTAATTCAGGTTATTTCTTACTTTTACTACAATTATTACGATGGTTCATTTATGACTAGTACAATCTAGTAGTAATAGTATTATACCAGTATTTAATTAGCTATGGATATATTTTATGCATAACCTGGTGGAAGAGACCGGGAATCGAATCTGGTACCTCTGTATTGCCGGTCCAGTACGTTAACCCTTCCGCCACCCTAACGCCCAAGCAACCTTTCGAATTTTTCCTTATGATTTGTGTGTCGATCTTTGCATCGTGAATACATTACGCATTTAATTTTTTCATTGAGCTTTGTATCAATAGTTTCATCATCATCATCATCATCTCAGCCATAGGACGTCCACTGTTGAAAATAGGCCTCCCCTTTGGACTTCCATATATACCGGTTGGAAGCGACCTGCATCCAGCGCCTTCCGGCGACTTTTATAAGGTCATCTGTCCATCTTGTAGGTGGACGTCCTACGCTGCGCTGGTCCGAGGTCTCCACTCGAGCACTTTTCGGCCCCATCGGCCATCTGCTCTGCGTGCTATGTGGCCTGCCCATTGCCACTTCAACTTGCTAATCCGGTGAGCTATATCGGTCACTTTAGTTCGTCTACGGATTTCCTCATTTCTGATTCGATCACGTAGAGACACCCCGAGTATAGCCCTCTCCATTGCTCGTTGAGCGACTTTGAGCTTTGAGATGAGGCCGATAGTGAAAGAATACGTTTCGTTGGTTGAAGACTTTCGTCTTGAGGCACTGAGGTATGTCGGACGAAAAGACATTGCGTAGTTTCCCGAAGGCTGCCCAGCCGAGTTGGATTCGGTCAATAGTTCAATAGTTTAATCAAATCTATTTGTTCCCAGCTCCATCGCCGTCTCCTCCAACGCTAAAGCCCGAGCACAACGAGTTAACAGTCACCTTCCCGCCCCTGGACGAGATCTACAACACTCCGGAGAAGCACTTCGCAACAGAGAACAACACCGTTGTGACGTCACAGACCGGCTCTACGGCGCTGCTGCCCTGTGTTATTAGGAACATTGGTGATGGAATTGTAAGTAATTGAATGTTTACTAATTATAAAAAAAAACGGTCAAGTGCGAGTCGGACTCGCGCACCGAGGGTTCCGTACAAACACTTTCCATCCGTAAGTGGTTAGGTTTGCACCTGGTATGTATAGCGTTCGATACAAATGAGGTGCAAAGTTAACGCAACCAGTCCCTTTGTTGTATGGGAGCCCCCATTAAATATTTATTTTATTTTTAGTATTTGTATAGCGGCAATAGAAATACATCATCTGTGAAAATTTCAACTGTCTAGCTATCACCGTTCTTGAGATACAGCCTGGTGACAGACGGACGGACGGACGGACGGACAGCGAAGTCTCAGTAATAGGGTCCCGTTTTTACCCTTTGGGTACGGAACCCTAAAAACGGTATAAACTCACGTAAAAATTGTCAGGAACGGCCCAAAGGCTAAAAGTGCAGTGGGTTGCGAGTCGCGTAGCAGCACGGATAGCTACCCCTGATGAAGAGCTCCAAATGAGTTCGAAACGTGTCGGGTCGTTCCTGACAATTTTTACGTGTTTATACCGGGTTTTATAATTAGTAAAGATGTCTCACGATAGTTTTAATAACATTAATTGAATGTTATTGCGGCCCCACACTACTCGCGAACTAGACCCAGGTTGGGCGAGTATGATAGTGTGGAGGGACTTCGCTGCGGAAACCCATACTTCGGCCAACTTCGCCTCGGCCAACTTCGCCTCGGCCAACTTCACTCAACTTCGCGTGTAGTGTGGAGCTAGGGTTATAATAAAATACATTACTTGGGTCATTGTCAGATTTAGGTTCGCGTCTTTTCGATGGATCGATTTAGGCCTAGTTTTCAGATCAAAATTATATTAGCGTAAACGACGTTTCCCTTTCTATGGGCTTGCGTGTTAAAAACATAACTTCTATGCACATACGCTGTTAACTATTGGCCACCGAAGAGACAACTTTTGTTTTTTAAACTGACAATGACCAACTTAGTATAGTGAATTACGACAGCATTGGATCAAACTACGCAGAAACTGATTTTCGGATTTATACAGAGTTGCTATTCCGACAATTCGGACGGGTAAATATCCTGTTTGCGCCAGACACAAATTGAATTTATCCCGGGCCCATGTAAGAACAAATTTTCAAAGCAATCTTGCCTAGCGCGAAACAATGGACCGCGATACGCGTCCTATGTACTTAAACCTAACTTAAGCTATGCTGCTAACCTGGAGTTCAGCCGAATATCTTCCTGGCTGCAAGGTTGTGTTTCTGTTTTGTGTAAAGTGTATGTATGTTTACTTGCACCAATAAACGACGTCCCGGTCTGCGCCGCCGCCGCCCCGATCTCGTCAGCAAACACGCCAAACACAGTTCACACTGTAGTAGTCCTTATATCACTCTAAATAACAATCCTTGGGGCGCCCGAAGCAGCCCACCGTACAAGGAATTGTGCCGTATCTCAACACTTTCCGTTAAAGCGTAAAACTTCCAAAATATCTCCCAAACCACGGAGGTTATAATGTTCAAGAGCCGTTACGATAGATACCAATATTACCAAATGGCGCCGGCTCGCGTCCGCTGGCGACCGCGCGCGCGCTCGCAGCGCCGTGACAGAAAAATGAACTAACTGATTGTGTGGCCAGTGGGCAAAAACCTATCGATTCTCAACAACCACCCGCCCCGGACCGACCCGTCGTCGGTCCGCTCAAACTCCCGGTAGTCGGGATAGCGTTGAAACCGCCCGTCTAAGGATCGAGTCCTTCACTTGTACATCTGCGATCCGTGGAGACCCATCCTTACCCGCTATCAAGTTAACGATGCGCCCCCGTCGCCAACACAACGGTGATAGGTTAGCATCCTTAACCAGTACGAGGTCTCCAACGCACGGTGGGGTCGTCCTGTCCGTCCACTTAACGCGTTGCTGAAGAATGTGCAAATACTCAAGCGACCATCGCTTCCAAAAATTTTGAGTCATTTGCTGCAGCATCTGATACCGTGACAACCTATACAACTTAACATCCGTATACGGATACTCCGGCAAGGCGTTAAGTGGTTGGCCAATCAAAAAATGACCTGGGGTAATGGCCTCCAGGTCATTCGGGTCAGCGCTCAACGGACACAAGGGGCGCGAATTTAAAACTGCCTCAATTTTGCAGAACACCGTTGACAATTCCTCAAAGGAGAGGATCGTTGAGCCGATGACCCGATACAAATGAGTCTTGGCAGACTTAACCACTGCCTCAAATATTCCACCCCAGTGGGGGCATCCAGGTGGACTGAAATACCACGAAATGCCCCGACTGGCGATGGCCGTGCCGATCTCTCGCTCATTTTGACTTAAAAATAATACAATTTCCTTTAGACAACGATCGGCGCCCTTGAAGTTGGTACCACAATCCGACCGGATCAGGGCCGGTATCCCCCTTCGAGAAACGAATCGGTCCAGCGCTGCCAAAAAGGCCTCCGTAGAGAGATCAGCTACCATTTCCAAATGAACGGCCTTAGTCGCCAGACACACGAAGACGCACAAATATGCCTTAACCGACTTCGCGTTGCGAAGGCGTGATGTCTTGACCATGAAAGGCCCCGCGAAGTCTGTCCCCACACCAGCAAACGGCCGAGCTTCCGTAACTCGGTCGGGCGGGAGATCTCCCATTTGTGGCTGCATTGTGGCTGCCTTGAGCCGGTAACAAGGCAAGCAACGAAACACAACGCTCCGTATCACTCTCCGTGCCGACAAAATCCAGAACTCCCGCTGCAAAATGCCCAGCAGTGTGTTGCAGCCTGCATGTGAATTCCTGATGTGACGGTCCCAAACCAACAGCTCCACCAGAGCTCCCTTCTTGGGAAGAATTAAAGGATGCCGCGCTGAATAGGGCAATTCGGCATTCCGTAGTCGGCCTCCCACCCGGAGCATTCCGTGCTCATCAATAAACGGGTTGAGGCGGACAAGGCTCTTCTTCATTCTGCCCACGCCAGTCCGCAAGGTCCTAAGTTCATCCTGGAACTCATTCCCCTGAATGACCCCCACCCAACGTGAGAGAGCCCTTTGCTGCTCCTCAGGTCCCATTACAGGTGACAGGTTGCGCTGTGCCGCAGGGCTTCGACAATTATGGAAAAACCGCATTATCCATCCCGTGACTCGAAGTAGCTTCCCTAGTGAGCTATACCGTTCCAAAAGAGTGTGGTCCACTGCCGCAGACTCCACTGTAGTCACATTGACTCTCAGACCCTGGTCAGGGGGTAGTGGCTGGCGTCCGCAGTCATTGAAAGGCCACTCCGTATGTGGCCGCTCCAGCCATTGAGGCCCCCACCAGAGAGAATGCTCAACCAGAGCAGGCGCCGGGCAGCCGCGACTCGAGCAGTCTGCCGGGTTAACTTCACCTGGAACATGTCTCCAGACCAGAGGAGTCTCCGAGTTATTTATCTGTGCCACTCGGTTGGCCACAAATACCTCAAGCGTATGGACCGAAGTCTGCAGCCAGCACAACACGATCTGGCTGTCCGTCCATGCGTAAACCGTGTCATTCAGATCCACCGTGCCACGCAGGTTCTGCGCCACATGGTTCAGGAGACGGGTCAGGAGCGCGGCACCCGCCAATTCCATCTTCGGAATCGTCCACCGGGTCCGAACAGGCGCAACCTTGCTCTTGGCCATGACCAAGCGTACAACGCCCTCGCCAGCAGTCTCACCTGTTCTCAGGTAGACCGCGGCGGCGTACCCTTTCTCAGAAGCATCGCAGAACCCATGCAGGGTCACCCTGGCTCCCGCCCGAGGGAGCAGTTTGCGCGGGATCTCAATTTCTTTAATATGCGGCAATGTGGTCACGAATGCCGTCCACTCGTGCAGCAGCTCGTCCGTGAGCTGCTCATCCCAGCCTAGTTGGGCCAACCAAAGCTTCTGCATGAAGAACTTTGCCATGAACGTGACCGGAGAGATCCAACCATTTGGGTCGAACGTTCGTGCGATAGTCGAAAGGACTGATCGCTTGGTCCAGGTCTTCGACAGCAATTCGGCCTCACAATTGTATGTGAAGACATCCTGAGTCGGTCGGTACTGGACCCCCAAAATTGCCAACGCATGAGGATTATCCGAGTCCTCAAACAAATGCGGGTCTTGTTGGTGCTCAGCTGGTAGTCCTGCCAGCACCTCTGGGCAGTTTGACAGCCACTTCCTGAGTTCATAGCCACCGGAGGCCATGAGCGCCACCAATTCATCCCTTAGGATGAGCGCTTGCTCAATGCTGTCCGTGCCCGTACAAATGTCATCCACGTAGACATCCCGGTCGATGACTGCAGCTGCGCGAGGGAAGCGCAGCCGTTCCTGGTCAGCCAGCTCTCGTAGCGTCCGCATCGCTACATACGGGCTGGGCTTTAATCCGTACGTGTTCGTGTTCAGCTCATACGTGATCATCGGTTCTTCTGGGCTCTCTCGCCACAATATCAGCTGGAACCGACGGTCATCCGCATGGATCTCCGTTTGGCGAAACATCATCCTCACATCCGTAACGAAGACAACTTGATGTCTCCTGAAGTCCGTTAGAATGTCTGCAATGTCTCTGGTCAACTTAGGACCAGCGTGCAGGCATTGATTCAGAGACACCCCGTTAGATGTCGCCGCGCTCCCGTCGAACACGACCCTGATCTTGGAGTCAGGTGTCTTCAGGACTGCATGATGAGGCAATACGTAGTGCTCCTCCCGACGCCAGTCTACCCTGGATACCGACATGTGACCCAAAGCCAAATATTCACGCATGAACTCAACATACTTTCGCCGAAAGTTGGAGTCCCGTTTCATGCGCCTTTCCATGGCCATCATCCGTTTCTCAGCCAGGCCCCTGGAGCTCCCCAGCGGAGGTCGCGTCGATAGAAACGGCAGCCGTGTCATAAATCTGCCCGAAGGGAGACGCACCGTGTTGCACTGATAAAATGTCTCGCACTCCTCGTCCAGTGGGCTTGTCCTGGGAGCTGTGGGTGGGTCTTCTGTTGCCCAGAACCTTTGCAGGACCTCCGATAACACGCTGCCGTAGTATATGTTGCTATAATCCGTTGCGTCCTGTGGTCCCCGTACTGGGCCCAATAATGCGTACCCACCTGCGGTACTCACGGCCACCAACCCGTTTGGTTGCAGCTCCCGCTTACCGCTCCGCAGCAGCTTCCCGAGGACGTCAGTTCCAAGTAAGACGTCCACCCGTCCGGGAATTGCGAAGTGAGGGTCGGCCAACTCCAATCCCTTGGTCAGCTTCGTTACCGCCAGCGGTAACCGTACCGAAGGAAGAACCCCGACCACTTCATCTAAAACAATAGCCGTGGCCTTCACCCGCGTGATCGATGCCGAGTCACCCATCTCAAACAGGAGGTCCGTCTGACCCCTGATGTGAGGCACCTGATTGCCACCTATACCTATTGCGCCATCCCGTGATGGCTCCAACCTGAGGCCCAGCCTGGCCACTAGGCGGCTGGACACGATACAACCTTGTGCCCCCGAATCCAGGAGTGACCTCACTGGCACTGGCCGTCCATCCGTACCCCTGACGGTAATCTTAGCCGTCGGTAATAATACCGTCACTGGTGGGGTGGGCACGACGGATGAACAGACTGCTAATTGCTAGCAGGGGGCACCTCCCTCCCCTTCTGCTGGAGGGGGAGAGGGCCCCTGGCCCAGGTATGGGTCACACCCCGGGTAGTACACCCCTCGACCCATCGGTGCCATGCGCGCCGGCTGGTAATAGCCCATCGGCATCCGTCCCATCTGCGGCGGACGCGCCATCAAGCGTGGGCGCTCTGCGAGGGGTGGGGAGAAGCGACTACTCGGGGGCGGCCACCTGCCCCCCAGCGCGGCCGAGTAAGTCGCGTAACCCGACTCCCCATGGGTCATCTCCGGGCACCCGCCCGAATCTCGGCGCCGATCCCCCCCCCGCGGAGGAGACTGCGGCATCCGGCGGTACTCCGGAGTCCTCGATGACTCCCCTCCCCGAGGAGGGGGCGACCGCTGGTCTCTGGGTGACCCCCCTCTCCGAGGAGGGGGCGACCGCTGGTCTCTGGGTGACCCCCCTCCCCGGTGGGGGGGCGACCGTCCACCCAAGGCTGGCTTAGGAGAGGGAGGATGGCCTCCCGATGAGGCCCCGTACCGCTCCCCACTCTCAGCCAGGCAGAGAAGTTCATGATGGGCTCCTCCACATACTCGGCAGTTGGTGGTCTTACTGCATTCACGCACATAGTGTGCGCCTAGGCAGCGGAAGCACAAGTTTCGCTGCTTGACCACCCCCCTGCGCCTCTGCACCCGCTGTGCTCCAAAATCCGCGCACGCGATGATCGCGTGTCCCCCCTTCCGGCAGAAGGGGCACACTTCCGATTGAAGGGCGTTGTACCGCTGTCCTCCCCGACGGGGCTCCACCGGTTTGGGCCCAACCGTACGCCGGGGTGACGTGGGGGGTTGCGGCGTGGTTGCCCCTTGGCAATCCGCCCGCCTGCACTCACCCTCCAGGAACGCCCTCAATTCGTCAAATGTTGGGAGGTGACTCGATGAATCACCCCCATGTAACTGCTCAAACCGCGCCACCACCTCGCTAGGTAACTTGCGCAAAACCCGGTTCACAACAATGTACTTGTTGTCCCCTAGTGACAACTTGAGTCGCTCCAGCGTATTCACCGCCACCGTGACGGGATTAAGGATTTTCGACCTTATTTCGTGTGCATTAGTGACCTTCGATATACTAAATATTTTTTCGATGAGCCCATCAATAATTAATCGCCGATTATCATATCGGTCAATTAATAGGCCCCATGCCGTCTCGTAACTGGAATCCGTAATCTCCAAATGAGTCAAAATATCGTGAGGCTCACCGCGTAATCTCCCCATCAACTGCGCCATTTTATACGCGGGGGTCAAATCCGTGCGCGAGTGCACCACGCTGTTAAAAATGTCGCGAAACCTCGGCCAGTCGGCATATTCACCACCAAATTCCGGGACATTCACTGGTGGCAACGGCGCCATTAGTGCCACACCACTGGGTGCACGCCTTACCCCAACATCCCCTTTTCGGGCGCGCTCGATATCCGCTGCCGCTTGGATGATACTCATCACCATATCACCGCACTGGTCTACATTGCGTTGCACCACTTCAACAGCCTGGGTCCGACTTTCCCCGGTCTCCTCTTCGTCAATACGGGCCAAATATTCGGCATGCCATTTCAATACCGCGTCATACCTTTCATCTACCTGTCGCGCGCGTGACAATAATGCGTCCTCGCGATCCGTACGACCAATTAACGTAACGACTAATGAAAACCATCTTAATTCCGATTCGACCCTTGACGCGACCGTTTTAACTACTGATGGAGCCATGGTACCAACCTCGATAACGCGGATCAATAAAATAATTTTTTAAAATAAATTAATAAATTTGGGTGAATAATTTTGTCCGTGGAACCCCGATTTTCGACAATAACAATCCGTTTTTATTTTTCGTACCAAACGCGACAACTTCAAAGTTATTCACCCAACACCAATATATTACGCAACGGCAAACAACACTAAATTTATTTTAAATTAAATGTATTTTGAGTGAATAATAGTTCAGCGGAACCCCAATTATTAATTACTTATTAATACGTTTCTCCGTATCGAAACGCAACTATATTTACTTTATTCACTCAACTAACATTTCAATTGAAAGTAATAACTAATATTCTTATAATTTAGTTAGTCTTAATTACGCAAATGCAACTTAACGTTAATAGATTGGAATGCGAACCAAGCGCAATCCACCCTCAAATTTCAATTATGACTTTGATGCTAACTAAATTACTTATCCGAACGTAAATGAAACAAATATCTTTTCTGTGGATATGAACCACGCTCTGCTACCAAAATTTGTTTGCGCCAGACACAAATTGAATTTATCCCGGGCCCATGTAAGAACAAATTTTCAAAGCAATCTTGCCTAGCGCGAAACAATGGACCGCGATACGCGTCCTATGTACTTAAACCTAACTTAAGCTATGCTGCTAACCTGGAGTTCAGCCGAATATCTTCCTGGCTGCAAGGTTGTGTTTCTGTTTTGTGTAAAGTGTATGTATGTTTACTTGCACCAATAAACGACGTCCCGGTCTGCGCCGCCGCCGCCCCGATCTCGTCAGCAAACACGCCAAACACAGTTCACACTGTAGTAGTCCTTATATCACTCTAAATAACAATCCTTGGGGCGCCCGAAGCAGCCCACCGTACAAGGAATTGTGCCGTATCTCAACACTTTCCGTTAAAGCGTAAAACTTCCAAAATATCTCCCAAACCACGGAGGTTATAATGTTCAAGAGCCGTTACGATAGATACCAATATTACCAAATGGCGCCGGCTCGCGTCCGCTGGCGACCGCGCGCGCGCTCGCAGCGCCGTGACAGAAAAATGAACTAACTGATTGTGTGGCCAGTGGGCAAAAACCTATCGATTCTCAACATATCCTATAACCATCTTTGGATGCCCAGCTATCTGTACCATTTTTTTATAATCCGTCTAGCTGTTTCCACGTAACGAGAACTCAAATTTTACCAACAGAATGGCGCTGTATGGCTGGAGCCACGCTGCTAAATCGCGCTATTTAGATTTTTTCCTGAAATAATGACACTTTTCCGTAGAAATCTGATTTTCAGTACAATTTTAGAATCTAATAATCGTATAGATAGATTTTTACTTCGTAGTCGGGTGTTATTTTTGCAGTGCTTGTAAATACCGCGGACCATTTAGCGAGCAAAGTAGGCCGTGAAAATATTTACAACACCTAAGGAGCTTAAAAAGAAATATTATTCTCTTGCGCTTTGTCGCGTTTCCTGCGAGTACTGCGTTCTTACTTTAACAATCGTTTTTGCGTTTTAAACGTGGGAAATTTACAAATTTAAAAGTCAGCGTATGAGAATTAAAACCTGTACTCACTATTTTTGCCTCACGTAATGATGTATCCATATGCTAAGTGCCACGTTAATTTCATTTATACTACTAAATAGTTATATTCTAAATAACAGACATTATACTATTAGTACCTGGGCGACCGAGCTTTGCTCGGTTATTACTATTTATTGTAATATGGTGGTGTTTAGGTGATAAAGGCGTCACAAAATATACCCGAGAAACTGTGTTTAAAATTTGTATCGGTAAATTTTTCGTTTTGCACTATTGCAATTTTAGGAAGACTTAACAGCGCGATACAACAGTGTAGTGCCAGCCATACTGTTTGTAAAATTTACTTTGTCCTCTCATCACGCCGAAATGTTGAGACGGATTTTACCCAATTTTAGCACAAGTGTAGCTGGACATCCTAAGATGATTATAGGATACGTCTTAACTGACTATGGTAAAGAAAAAAAAAACGCGGACGAATTTGCAAGCTCCTCCTAGTTTTTATAAGTATTAGAGCATCGTATACCTACCTAGTTATACTCTAATCAACCTAAGTAGTTCTACAGAAGGTGGCGTCTCCACAAGAGACGGGTAAGGATGTACAGCTAGGGATGCGTTTGGTAAAAGCCAATAGAATCAGCTGCGCTGAGCGAGGATACGTATATTAAGTAATTCTATAGCTACGCGTCTTCACACATCTCTGGTGGAAACACAGCCTGAGCTTACATAGGGTTGTATTATTTATTGGCCTTGTGTAAGCATGGTGGGTGTACCTACTCACTCGGCAAAATTTATCACTTATTAATCGAATACAAAATAATCAAACCACTGTTACTTACTTCACATATCTCTTCTTCTTAGTCGTTTCACTCTTTACAGAGCGGTCGTGATCAACTCGTAGTACTATTAGAGGCAGATATTGTTCGCTGTATGATTTTACGCCATTTCTCGCGATTCACAGACATTTTGGTGCACTCATGCAAAGGTCCGCCCACAGCCGATTTGATCTGGTGGGTCCATCGCATGGGTGATCTTCCACGTGATCTGGTTCCCTCCACTTTGCCCTGGACAACGAGACGCTCTATGGAGTCATTGTTACTTCACATATACGTTAAATGGATTAAATAATAATTGACGTTTCATATAATTTCGCTGCCTGTTGATAAATTCAACTGGCAGCAATTGGCCGGGTGCAGAGGTCGTGTAGGGAAAACGAAAATGATCGCAGCGCTTGATGTGGCCAAAAGCGGTAACTGGCCGCTCTGTTTCTGTAAAACATCGTACTTTTCAGTTATAATGCTTACGTTTTCTGATATACATAAAATAATAAACTGAAATAAAATGGGTCACTGCTGTTAGAAAAATAAAGTAAGTGTATGAAACTGAACATACATATTTTTATCTATTTAGTGCAATAATAATATTTTATTATTATAATAAAATGATTATAATGTTTCAAAAATATAAAATGTATCCAATAACTAACTGTTGCACTGTAACTCTTCCACATTTGTAACGTTATGTGCCAAAACTAACAGCTTCCTTACTCTCGGTTTGAGGCTGAAACCTTGTGTTGTGAACGATGGAAACCAGTTTTGATAATAGTAGTCATTTTTCAATAATCTGGAAACAAACATAATAAAACATTATTTTTTCCTTTAATTTGTAAGGAAACAACAAAGAAGTAAATTGACATAATATACTAAACACATGTGTGTTCTTTTTTGTTTTTTTGTTCTATGTAGAATAATTAATTTCTTCCATTAAGCTAAGAACCAAATGTGTTTCACATTAAAAACAGCAGTTTTGCAGTTGTTAGGTTAGGTTAGGTTAGGTTGAATATTTGCAATTATTTACCTTCATTTTGTTGCGTCCATTATTTGACACTTTTGACAGAGCCGTCAAAGTTGCGAACGTTAGGCGGCGCTGAGGTGACGTCGTGCACCCGGCCAATACGTGCCTTATAGTGGTGAATTGCGGGCGAGTATATAGAACATGAAGCACGCGCGCAGCCATTTCACAGCGAACGTGCAAGCATCTCGCTGTGAGCGCGCAGCGAGTTCGTACACTTAGCGAGCTGGCTGCGCGCTCGCGGTGAGGTGAATTCGTTGCATGCCGATATTGCATATATGACATGTTTGGACATGTACTGCTTTTCTCGGTTTCAACACACCCGCAAATCACCAGTGTGCTAGGGCTCTAAATCAGCCCCAGGACTGTGACTATGAGCACAATATCACAAAAGGTAGAAATTCAACTAACCTTCGTAAAATTTATTGTGCGAAGCCTGAGTGCTCTCACATAATTACGCTAAATTTTCTGGCATATTTAATTATACGGAAACCCCAATAAACAGTCGATTCTGCAAAAATTAAGCAATTCGCAAACTCATAATATGGTAATTATATGCGTTGCGCCGAAGAAGCGGAAAATACACGGCGAATTATAATTCCACTTGGCTTTAATGGAAGTCTTTTGTTTCATTTATATTTAAGAGTCTAAGAAAGGTTAAATATCTTTTACGGGAGTCTTGCGCTGCCGTCGCAAAGTCTAACAATGACTGTAAATTAAAAAGGAAGTCAGTTTCAGTTTAATAAGTAAACGGGCTTTGTCAGCTTAGCCTTAAGAATAAAATTTGTTCAGCACCTGAAATCCGATGGTACGAGTAAACTTATATCTTTGAAATTGTAGCTCAAGTTGTTGTTTATCCGAAATCCCTGGGGACTACTCATGAATTCGTACAAGTTGAGAATTCATACTAATTACCATTGATTTTGCTAGCAAAACATTAACAGAATTATTAATTAGTTGATCCATCAATGGGTATGAAACATTTGAAAGTCGACGAAGAAAGGTTTTTACAAGGCAGAAATAAACAATAGGGTTTCTGATAATGAAAGAAAGATTATACATAAACGGTCTCACTAAACGTGATCGAAACATTCTATTGAATGCAACGAATTTCTACTTTCAACTGCGTCGATTTGCACGCCGCGACAACGTTACGTTTTAGATCTTATGAAAAACCAAAAAAACAACTAACTATATTTAACCCTAAAAAGAGCAACAAACAGACTAAGCCAAGCAAAACTGTCTAAAAAACGCACTATCGTATTTATCTGATCGATAAAGATGATCGTGACCATGCATTTTTGTAATAGATTTTTGATTTTTACTCATAATTACTAGATTATTTATCTTTTTACCTCTTTCGTCTTTAACACAGCACAATATTGGAATAATAGATGATAACGTCTGTTTTTTGCGCCAGCTTTAAGCACGTGTTACGGTGTAAAATTGCAGTCGATCGTGCCCTATACTGCAAGTAATTAATCCGTCGAAACTTGAACGCAAGCTGTAGGCAGCCCCACGAGTCATTGCCAGAGATCGTAAAATGCGAGCGAAGTCGATTGAAATGACGTATGACAATCAGTGTCAACCCTGTATTTCAATAAATTTTGCTTGCATTTTACGAGTACGAACCCTAACTGCTCGTTGCTCCCGGTACGCTTCGCTACGGACTGCGTTGTGCCCAGTCTCCGTGTCTTACTTAACCCTACCTACTGGGCTAATTTCCAAGTGACTAGTGATTTTTTTAACTGAGACATTACTAAGACGGAGATATTGGAAGGCCTCGTCATTGACATTAATTAAAATATTAACGTTAGTATTACTATTATGTTTATATTACTTTAAAGCTTTTCAGAAATAGCCATGTCTCAAATTTTAACACTGGAGTAGGTAATGTATTCAAGGTAAATAAAGTTTAAATGTAAAACAAGTTGTGCCTACTAGCTACCCGTATAGACAAAACTTCTTTGTTGTTGAATTTTAAAACATTAGGTACTAAACTTTAAACCAGTGAATGTTGCGACTTTTATAACGGACGAGCAAAATACGTAGTTCTTTGAAAGAATAGCAAAAAATGTTTACCTAACGTTCCGAATCATTTACTTTTTGATATTATAACAGTATGTGGCAAATCCGTAATATTTTCTTAGAAAACATGGTGAAGCACTTACCTACGAGTACCTATTTATTTTTTTGTTTCCTTTTCGGGATAATGGAGGGAAACATTGGGTGCCTACTCATTGCTAACAAATAAGAATTTGAGAATATGAAGCCAACCGAATAATCTAGTTCTACCGCATACAGTCATACTATTTACTCATATTCACATATAAACCCATCTTGTAATATCGTTCAATACTCGTCGGCTCACTCACAAACGCTCGCGCTGCCTTCAAACGTATTTTCCATGCTAACCCTTGACTTTTTCACTAATTACCGCCCATTACGAACTAGCGCTTAGCCCAAACGCATTAGTTCCCCTTAACAAGCTGAATAAACGCAGCTCGTTACAAACGTATTAAGCGGATCATTAATTAGTCAGGTAGGCTGCTGAAATGGTCGTCGTGCTACGATTGTTTTATGTGGTGGACTAATAGCTCATTTCCTGGAGTCCATTTGTAGTAAAGTTTATTATACTCAACGAGGGTGAAAACACACGTGTTAAAATTTGTGTCCTGCGTCTCTCAATACTTCTTTAGTAGTGGTAATTTAAGTATGCGCAGCAAATTAACCCATGGCAGTTTATTTATTTTGTGTTGAAGAATAGACGGACATTTTGAAAGTAATTGTAATTTTGCACACCTGCATGCAGGTTGAATACGCATGACTGTTCTACTTTTAAGATCTTTGTAACCGTATTCCAGCAAATAAATATTTTTTGATTTTGATTTTTTTTTTGAAGTACTTAAAATTATGTAAATTGTTACTGAAAACCATAAAACCGACCAAGTGCGATAAGTACGTAGAACCCCAAAAAAACAGGATTTTTGTATGGTAATAAAATAAAAAAAATCAGACTTAATTATTTTTTCTCTTCAATATTTGTTGTCATAGCGGCCTTAGGCCGGAGCCCCACTGCTTTACCTACACGCCGGCCACGTGGGTTCATTGTTATAATATTGGTATTAGTGACGTCATTTCGTGCGCAGCGTGCTCGTGTACAACTGTGGACGTATCTTCCTACATTTTCATACAAAGCGTTTTTGTACCCACGTGCGTAGCTCGACCGTGCGCCGCAGTGGGGCTCCGGCTTTCTGTGAGAGACATACAGCGGGGGCTTAGTAATAGGGTCCCGCTGGCAGCACGCTTTGAGTATGAGACTCTAAAAATGACGACGCAAAATGATAGATCACCTGGAGCGACAATAGTTTCTGACTGAACTATCATATATATAATTATATTTTTTTATCGTATAAAGTAAATTTGAAAAAAGAAAGAGGGGTCGGCCACGAACAAACTTAGAAATAACAACTGAAAGGAAAAGTTAATGCCGTGTCTTAACAGGACGAGGACACTTTTAATCTTGGCCGAGCGATCAATTAAGTATTGAGGTAGGACCTACCTATTATACCAATACACACAGGGCACACGGGAAGGCACACGATAGTGCTAAACACCGGCGTGGTACCTAGCAATCACCGTAGCCGAAACCGGCAAAGCAGTAAACATATATAAATATATAATGAAGAATTGTCCGCCTACTTATTGGCCCTCTAATTCTCTGACTTGACGACATCAAGTTATATTTTCCTTATCACCAAATTGCTTTTTTCATCGAAAACGAAAACCTGTGCATTGTCTCTCAAAATTTAATTGTCAATTAATTTGCTCTTCATTGTAATTTTAACTCAATGGCACTTGATCTTCGCTCATTAGAAGAGGCATTCAACCGTGGCGTTACGGAAATTATTATCCGGTCTTGGGGTCTCATTGTATCTGTAATCTATGGATTATGTCAAGGGTTTCGGCACTTTTCTGAGATGAATAGATAGTAAAGCAATTAGTACGACCATGGAATTAGTTTCAACTATTACTTAAACCCTCTGCCTAAATCATTATTTTATAATGCAGACTTAACTATGAAAAAATATAAATCCATATTTATGAGAGAGCGTTTTTGGCGAGTTTTCAATTGGCCGTCGCCGCAACTGATCGTAGCTCCTGATGATGAATCGCGAACTGATTTAAAATGTAATATCTAGCCAAATTCGACTTAAACGACGTGAGTAAAACCGTTTCATTGAAGCCTTGACCTTGACATCTTGTTATATTAAAATATGGATTTTTATGGATATGGATTTTAGATTTAGGTAGACCGAGGTATGTACCTCTTATTACAGCTTTATTTTTCATTTTTGGCCACAGTACGTTTAATGACCACAGAGATTAGTCAGGGCTATTTGAAGTTGTTTTGAAGTCAGGATCTTAGATACAGATTCCGACATCTATGTGGCGGCACTACTTATGATTATGATGCAGCAATAAAGCAACATGTCACATATCAGATATATAATTATTATGGTCTCCTGACCGGGGCGGTTCGTATATTGCGAGGTGAGTCAGATTGTCCTGAATTAGTGGCACAACTGGTACCGCGCTTCACGTACCTTCAATGGCGCATAAGTTTAATTTTAGGAAGCGCTCCCGCGGCTTGTTAGCAGTTCCTAATGCGCGCACGGTGTCGTACAAAAATTCGCCTCTCGTACGTGCATTGCAATATTTAAACGAGCTTCTCGTAGCAGCATCAGAGTGTGATATTTTACTCAATACTCAATACTTTATTGCACATAATGGTTTTACAAAACAGGTGGTAAAGTTACAAATTTGAGATCACATCATGTACCCTGAAGTAGGGCGCAGCAATTTGTGAGATACTATTTTATGGGTATACAATTTGACATAAAAATAAGAATAATAAAAAACTTATTGTAGGGACGTGATATACAAGTTAATAAAATGGGATAAAATGTATGTACAATTATTATTAGTATATATTATATATTTTTTAATTTATAGATATAATGTTGGTGGCGCATACTTTAATAGTAGTTTATGCAACTGATACATAATGAGGGGCCTTAAAACACGAGTGTGGTTTTATGAAACGAGCGTCAGCGAGTTTCATAATAGGATCACACGAGTGTTTTAAGGCCTAATTATGTACAGTTGTATACACTACTTTATCTACACACATATCATAAGTACTCTAAGATGGGTTGAGAAGCCATAAGGAAATGACCGGCACCACTAGTGCTACCTGTAAAATATCTAAAAACGACATATACTAATGCAGTAAGAAATAAATCTGAACAAATACATAAACAGATTATTTGTTGTAATTTACATTTACATTGAAACAATATTTTCAACTAAAATGTGAATTACAATAAACTTATCACAATTATATTTTCGTAACAGCAAAGAACCAACAAACAAATGACAACAATAATGGCGGCAATTCGAACCTCCGTCAAGACGAATGTTTTTTTTTCTAAATCATATACAAACGAATGTATCCATATTCTCATGTCACTCGAGATCAAATGTCGAGCGGTTTTTATAAAAAAACATACTGAATTGACGTTTCGTATCGATAACAATATTAATATCTATGGATACTAGAATAGAGACCTACTTTAGTTTTGACAGCTGTTCCAAATTTAAACTCATAACCTTACAAAAATTGATACTGTTATAACATTACAGTACAGATTTTACCTACTGCCACAGATAAGAAAGTTCTCATAGTTAAATTGGTTGTAGTAATGCTGGCCATTTCCTACGGTTTCTGAACGCATTTTAGAGCACTAATGATATGTGCGTAGATAAAACAATTTACAATATAAATTGACTAGGTACAGTGCATGTTAAATTTTATTCACAAATATTCATAATATAAAATCTTGCATTAATTCGATATGAGCATAATTATCATTATCATTCAAGTTTATGTTCGTGTATATGTGCATGTCTATTTGTAAGTTGTTGTTTTTGCAAGTGCTTGGATGATAATATATGATGAATGTATGAGGTTCTGTGAGGCGATGGATGACCGTCCTTCTGCTGTGAATTATGTTTAATTATTTATTAATATTTTTCCTTTCTGTTGTGCAATGTTCTGTATTGCTACATAGTTCTATGACTGTACTTGTTACACAGTGCCTTGGTGTATCACTGTAATACTGTGGAATTATAATTGAATAAATAAATAATTGTATAGAAATAGTTTAGAATAAGTCTATTATTGTTTCTATACCCTAGTAGGGTCCATGTTTGTACTTCCACAATAACAACAACTGTAATACCATGGCTTCGCAATAAAGAATCTGAATCTGAACAAATTGACCTGATTTTCGCTTAAAAGTAATGTGATAAGATAAGACAATATTATTTTTATCCGGAAAAATTCAGTTTCCGAAGAACAAGCAAAATATCCATGCCACATTTGCCAAGTCACGCTCGAGACAGCCTAGTAAAAGCAAATAAAATGCATCACAGCGCTGTATACTCGTGCTAGTCTTTTAGAAGAACTACTTATAAAAACTGCAACACTAGTGGATGCAGTTCTTACCTAGCGAGGTAAGAACTGCGAATAATAGCGATTATGCATTTCATTTGCGGTACCAGTATCGGTGCCACGCGAGTGTACTATCAGTTATTCTGAGCTTTAGCTGGACGGTAATATCCATGCAGTATGGTATAACGCGATTATGGGTTTAAGCGATTTGAAGACGCGGTTGGCGCAGTTTGTAGTGCGCTAATGAGCTGGCAGTCCCGGGTTCGAATCTCGGCCAGGGCAAATATTTGTGTGATGAACTCAAATATTTGTGCTTGGGTCATGGTTGTTATATGTATTAAGTATGTATGTATCTATATAAATATGTATATCGTCGTCTATAGTCTGGCTAATGAAATTTTACTCAAAGTTTTGGCGGGAAATTTAAAAAGTCTGTGGCTGGTCACACTTTGTGTAGTAGGAATTTATAGTTTAATACTAGAAAATATTTTTGATTTTCTATGCACACGTACGGTACCTAAGGATATAAGTTAAATATGTTGACGTGCACTCATAGTCAGCTCACATTATTTCTACCACTATGTACAACGACAAACGACAGTCAACGACAAACACATAATATGTTTACGCTTTCTAACCATAGACAAGGTGAAAAATTAAATTTAGTGTAAATAAGACCTTGCTCGATAATACATTATTAACACATCACCAAAAAAAATACATAAGTACTATGCCAAATTTCAATTCGATCGGAATTTTAGAACTAGTAGGTACAATAAAGTATTAAAATTATTCACCTACTAACTTGTTTAAATCATAGACAATTATAGTGATACCACAAGGAAATATCTGTCAACATTATTTGGCTAGCCAGACTCTAGTACCCATAACACTAGATCGGCTTGTGTGAGGTTGTGTGTGTAGTTTTTCGATTTATTTCTAAGTAGCGGAGAAAATGAAATCAGAATGAATCAGTATCAGCGATTTCGAAATAGACTCACGAAGTTAATAGCTCACAGACCCACTAGTTATAAATATTTTCAACTCCATACTCTCTCGTCTTACGACTTAATAATTACATATTAGCAAGACGATCAATATACGTACGTGCAATGCATAACAATAAACGCCTTCCCCTCAAGATAAAAAAAGCTCCGAACAAGTGCGCTTTCAAAAAATGTTTACGTGACCTCTACGCTAGCAGAGTTGTGAATTCTTAGCTTATCTGATTAGGATGTTTCATCTGTATTTATTTATATATATGTGTATATATTATATGAAAAGGTTATGTATTTATCTAAGTATTTATTTATTAAAACTTGGTTATGCACCTCTCACAATTTATCTGATTTGCCCGAAGGTTGACTGGTAGAGAATGTCTCATGGCATAAAGTCTCCCTTTTGTACGGTAAGTTTGCTTTTGTGCAATAAAGATTAAATAAATAAATAAAATAAGTTACATTTTGTTAATCTGTGTGTAATTTATTACTGCCCGTAAAAGATGTTACGCTACCAGATCCTGTTTGGCTATGTTGTGAATAATTAAGGCAATGGTGCAACCTTTTAGGTACGTAATTAAAGCAAATTAGTATACATTAAATCTCCTTAATATTTCTCCTTATCTAAACTTTCCAATAGCATATTCAGAGCATTACATAAATCCACATGGTCCTTACATCTGGCGGGTGCTGTCTCTGTGTGCGTCCCATGACACGGGTACATTAAATTATCGAAAGGGGCTTTGCGGGTTGGCTTCGGCTCTGCGCACGTTCCAACAATCCGATGCGGATATGAAATCTATATACTAGGTATTATAAAATTATAGATTTATATTGAAAATTTGTTTTCTATGGAAAGGGATCAAGGTTTCAGGAAAAATCTTAATAGCGTGATGGCGCGCGGCGCCATGCCTGTTTGGCGCCATCTGTTGGCCATCATTTCCTTTGCCCTCGCATCACGCTGAAACGGCTGGACAAATTTGAACCAATATCGGTTCAGGGATTCAGATCAAAGATGTTTATATGATACTTTTTACCCGACGGTATAAAAAATACGCGTACGAAGTTGCCTTCTAGAATATTATAAAATGACTGTATTTTTTAAATAAAGCAATTAGAATATTTGGGTATATTAATTACTAGCTGTGCCCCGCGGTGTTACCCACTCATCCCACGGGAACACTAAATTTATTCGGGATGAAAAGTATCCTATGTCCTTTCCCGGGTCTCAAACTATCTCCATACCAAATTTCATCTAAATCGGTACAGCGGTTTAAGCGTGAAGAGGTAACAGACAGACAAACACACTATCGCATTTGTAATATTAATATATTAAAATATTAATTATTTGAGCCTCCCAAACGTTTCAGTTGTCGTTGCCAAAGGATGGTTCCTATGAAGAATGCATTACATTGCATGAAATAATTTAGTTTGTTTAAATTCAAATACATTGTTACGATATTTATATTACGTACCACATACTATAAATTCTCATGCACTCTGCTGGTTGGCACAGGCCGCTTATTGCTGAGTTATGGTTACACATTTCAGTCCACCTCCTAAGGATAAGCAATGATATTTCTATATGGTTGTTTTCCAAACGAGAGCACTAATCCGAAAAAAAAACAAAGTATTAGATAGGATAATAAATCACTACTTATGGGTGATTTATTCTGTTAAGTACACAGGTTTGAACTGAGTCTGGAGACTTAATTCAATCGGCATAGACATAATATACTGTTATAATGAGCAATGTAAAAGTTAATATATGTCTGTGATATCTACGAAGACGAGTATACTTGCTATTTGAACTGCATTAAATGACAATGACAAAATGACAAGTTGATCTTTAGAGGTTGTAGACTTAAATAGATTAAGTCTACAACCTCTAGAAGCGGTGGTAGCCTAGTGGTTAGGGAGAAGCGGTGGTAGCCTAGTGGTTAGGGCATGCGACTTTCAATCCGGAGGTCGCGGGTTCGAACCCGGCCCGTACCAATGAGTTTTTCGGAACTTATGTACGGAATGTCATTTGATATTTACCACTCGCTTTTCGGTGAAGGAAAACATCGTGAGGAAACCACCTAAGCCCAATAAGGCCTAGTTTCCCCTCTGGGTTGGAAGGTCAGATGGCAGTCGCTTGCGTAAAAACTAGTGCCTACGCCACATCTTGGGATTTAGGTAGCCGACCCCGATTGAGAATTCATTCTCAAAAAATGGGACAAAGGCTAGGAGGATGATGAGACTTAAATAGATTAGATCATATCACAGAAATAGACATGCAGCGGTAATATTTGAACAGATGTCAACAGACACGTCAAATTTGGCCTTTGAACCTCGTGACAAAGTAGTTTTTTTTTCTTGAAAGCAGAAAGAAACCTTAGAATGTCCTTCCTGCACGTGGAAAAATAATTATGTTAAACGGGTCAAACAACATCATATTTATAAGGGTACACAAGTGCCTCGAGATGTACACGAGCCACCCGTAACCTTTCCGCGTTCAACCGTATACAGTGTACACCCGTAAGTGTTCTACAAAGGAGTACAAGGTCGAGTTGTTTTAGCCGAATTAAAGGGAATGTATTATGTAAAATATATTGATATATAAATTAATACGAATAGAATTAAATAATCCATACTAATATTATAAATGCGAAAGTGTGTCTGTCTGTCTGTTACCTCTTCACGCTTAAACCGCTGAATCGATTTTGATGAAATTTGGCATGGAGATAGTTTAAGATCCGAGGAAGGACATAGGATAGTGTTTCATCAAATTATCCCTAAAAAGATTGAAAAGTGAGTAAGTAATTCATGATGACATTGATGACCCTGTAGGAAATGTAATTATTAGACCAGAAGCACAATTGCTCTTACATTTGCTTAGGCGCTTTTAATAATCCCTTTTATTAATTAAGGTGATTAGATGGATATGGATATCTATCGTGTTGTACGAGGTTGCTTCCATACTTCCAAGTTCGACGCGGACGTAGTCGCGGGCAAAAGCTAGTGAGATATAAACTAGGTAATATGCATATCCCAACGAGAGCCAAACAAGAAAAAATCAATAGAATGTTAAACAAAAAAAAAACACTTTTTTACACTACTACCGTAATTTACCATTGTACCTAAAATAAGAAACATACTTACGTACCTAAAATAGAGATTCCCTAAAGAAATCCTACAGTCAAACCAGCCACTGGTTTTGTGGGACATTGTTTAGAGCTAAGAAAAAATTTAAAAGTTCCTAATAAATAAATAAACTATGGAAAGCCCCGTCGATCGCTTGTTTTTGTTACAACTAATCAACGAGTGTGACGGTTCCAGCTCACAAATTAGTACTCAGTTTTTGACACAATATATCTGTTGTTTCAGATATCATGGATAAGAAGAAAAGACTACCACCTTCTTACAGTCGGGCTGACAACGTATAGCTCTGACCAGAGGTTTCAAGCTATACACCTACAGCATTCAGAGGTGAGTTTTTATAAAACGTTTACTTAAGAGCCCACCCATCCACAATTCGTTAGGTGAATGATCCTAGATCTCAACATCCCTAGTGATTAAAAATCTGTCCCTTGGAAATACGATAAGAAACTTAAACAGTTTTTCTTCAATCTTGTCAACGTGAAAACACGATTGGTAATAATTTTCTCGATACTTTTATCTCTGCAACATAACCCTTTTCAAACGGTTTTATTTAGCTTGCCCTGTTTGTTTTTTTAGATATTTTCGGTTGGATCTTCAAAACCCTTCCGTTTTTAACAATGTTTTTTTAGCTTAATAGATGCACAATCCTAAGTTATCAAAAACTCACGCTCTCGTTTGACGCTCAGTGAGAGAGAGAGCTAGCCAACGCGTTGGCGCCCTCTTAACCTATTTATATGGGTCATAGAATCGGATAAATCGAAAATTCTAGGGATATTGCGAAAACGTGAATACCTAATTAGACAATGCAGGAGATACTATTGCTCAATGAAGCTGGTCAAAAGTAGTTTTGATTAACTGATCCCGTCAAAAGCAGTTGTTTTTACAAATCGACGGAGCCCCGCTGTCTCAGGGTTCCAATTTCTGAACGGTTTGGCCTTCGCCCATTTGATGATACCTTACCTATCCTATTACCTAATTATTCATCTCTGCGCAATATCCTTATTATCCAATTATATATCTATAAATTAATTATGTCGGGTTCGTTAAGGATCATAACAGCCCGATTAAGAAACTTGCGAACTGCTATTAAACAACAATAAATGATTAAGGCTGGTACTTCACTTGACTAAATGTGACGTTTTCAACCAAAAGAGTCTAGATTGGCGCTTACCAAAAGAGCGAAATTTAGTTGCATCTTTAAACGAATAACCTGTCAACACGTCCTTATGGCAAGCAAGAAAGTGGTATAGTGCGACCTAGAACTATGAAATCTGGCAACTAATTCCGTCTTATACTACAAGTATAGAGAAAAATCTGAAACTATACATTTATAATTAAATCATTGAAACGGTCTTTATTGAGAAGAAAATAGTAATATTTTTATTGAAGTCTTAATTTTGTACAAACTTTTTTAGACATCCTTAATTCCATTATGTAGAAATCTATGTATGGCTTCCTTCCTTTCTTTCTGATACCGCTCATAATTACTACAGCGCAACAATATTGACAGTGCTCTTTATACGTGAATTTTTACTAAAAAGAAATGGATTGAGGTAGGTTTTTCAGGGCCCCTGAATCTAAAATATCTTTAAGATACAACGTTGCTTGCTTTTATTTATAGGCCATAATTAATGAATGTATTTTTTTCTATTAGGACTGGACGCTGAAGGTGAAGTTCGTCCAAAACCGAGACGCGGGCATCTACGAGTGTCAAGTGTCGTCGCATCCGCCTACCAGTATATTTCTGCGCCTCGATGTTGTCGGTAAGATCATCATCATCATCATCATAGGCCTTTACATCTTTATCAGATGATTTTATGCAGCGTTCTTGTGGCAGTGTTTGATAGACCATACAGTATACAGTCCAATGCGGGAGCGACAGGGACGTCCGCAAGATTGACATCTCATATTACATCTGGGTAAGATCACTCAATCATTATAAAGGTATCTCTGTGTTGTCCGTATGTCTGTCTGTCAACCCCGTTTTCTTAGGAACAAAGTGAAGTATTAAGTTATTATTATAGGTAATATCAAATACTAAAGTCCGCTGCCCCTCGGCGCCGTAAAAAAAATTAAACTTCCACGTCAACGTAATCAAAAGATGCGAGCGTTTATGCTGCATTTGTCACTTTTACATTTTGAAATATAAGACTTCAAAGGTACGCAAAAGTATTTTTGTATCAAAAGGCAAATTTGAAATTGTTTTCTAAATCCTATTGTAGGTACTTACCCATACAAACTCAAACTCAAACTGTTTATTGCGCACATATTACAACATAGTACAATACTACAATTATAATATGTACCCTGTAAGGGCACAGCAATTTCCTTAATTCTACTTAACACTAGCATTATCTAAAGCTACAAAATTACATTCTATGATTGATTTAGATATTCATCTAATGTATAGTAGCATTTATCTAATAAATATTTATCTAGCTCCTTTATAAAAACATATTGGTACCAAATATATTGGTACCCAACATAGATATGACGTCACGTCTCTGTAGTCATTTGAATGAAACTGTTTCAGAGCTCCGCAGGAATGTCAAACTTTGACGGTCATTTCTGGCTTTTAGAGCAATGTAGTTAGACCCATAAAAACATTTGATGCCAATGAAAAATAGGATCTATTGACATCCTCATAAAAAATCATCATGCCTAATTCTTTATTTAGATAATATGTTTAGTTCCTTAAATTCACTAATTTGTGAAAAATCTAGACGCATTTATTCACTAATTTCTCATTCATTGAAGCTCAAAACACTCGACACCATGAATGTCGTTCATTTCTAAAACATCATCGGCCGGCCGGACAGAAAGCTTCAAAAAATACCTGCTTTTAGAAAATCTCAAAGAGAACACAAAAATCCCTGGCCACAAAGAAACCTTTGTTTTACCAAACATTTAACAAACATTTATATACAAATATGCCTTTTTATTCTTCACGATGGGTTAAAATGTCAAAACCCTTGAACATTAAAATTCCATTTAGAATTTACTTTGTACACTTGGCGCTTTATTTTTGAATGTTGCCTAAGGCGGAAGGCGGATGGTTTTCAGGTCGGCCGAAAATGAAGTCACGTTTTGCATTTTTGATACCTTGCCCCGGTGTCCGCTTATTTTAAGTTGGACTCCCGCACGTGGGAAGAGAGTTAAGTTGTTTTAGTCTTTCTAGTGCCGAAAGTGCCTTTTATTGCGAATTTGATTAGGGTATTCAATAAAATGTTAGTAGAAATTTATTGTTTATAAATGTCATCATTTGAAACAATAGCTTTGCTGGGTCTCTGTCCAGATCCACCAAAGCTCTTTTATGAGAATCATAAATTCACATAGGTGTATTTAGGATCCCAAGTATATTACTAAGTAAATATAGATATGGGCCTATACTTTGTAATATGCTTACGCTTTGTCGTATTATCTTAATTAATTAAACTTTACCTAAGCTTGACATACAGATATCACGAAAATATAGCCGCGATGTGGACAATTTATAAGTAGGTATACATACTTTTTAAGTGCTTGCTATTTTATCTAAAGTAAATAGAGCATCTCTAAATTAGACATACAGCGGTCAACTTGAGTCTAATTTTAATTTATTCATTTGTCCTGCATTTATTTCTACAGTTTTTTTTTCACCCAAAATAATAAATTTTTCATCTTACCGGTAAACCATATTTTAGGATTACAGATTCAATCTTTAATTTCCGCAACGTTCGCCAGCTGGTTTATTTTCCTTGCCCGCTAGTAATTTTAGTAATATTAAGCTCGATAAACATCGAGCTGATTTTATTATAATGGCTAATAATATATTTTCTTATCTATCCATATTAATGCCTACATATATTTATAATTTAACTAAACCAACAACTTTCTATAATAATATTTATAACTCGACCTTTCTATTAACCATACCCATTCCAATCGAAAGTATCCTTTATATTATGTACATCCCATGTCATTGGTTAAAGTTCGTCTAGCTGTTTTGACGTGATGGTTGATTAATATTTTATTAATCAATTTGTAATCAATGCTCATACGCAACAAAAGAAACTGTATTCAATTTGTTTCCTAAAATCTTGACGCTTTCCATGGAAAATTATTTTACAGTTCAATTTTAGAATCTCATCAATAAATACTTAGTACCTATAGATCTTGACAGACAGTACAATTGTCATATTCCCCTAACAATTCTAACAGTTTTGTTAACAATTCAATTTGTAACCCCAGACAAAAAATACTTAATGGTATTTTTTTACAAAAGCACTATTTTTGGTCTAGAACTTTCCACAGCGAACTAACAACCTATCACGGCCTACAGGGCTGGCGTAGAGAATCCATCACGACTCGGTTTCGGGCGCTGACACATGAAAAATCGCGGCCATTTAGATAAATTAATCTTTCAACAATTTGTTTACTTTGTGTGCTTTACCATCATTAGTGTAGCCTTTAGATTTGCCTGGTTAGTTTTATAAACATTAGGTTGCTTAATGTAAAGTAAAACTGATTGACAAGATAGAGTAAATATTGTTTTATTCACTTACGAGTACATTGTCAGAAATATAGCGTCGTGATCAATTAGGTACAATATGTTACAGTATTAAGCACATTACAGTTCATAAAGCTCGTACATCTTGACTAGGGAATACAACGGTTAACCGATTCGTTTAAAAATGAGCGGTCATTTTGAAACGAATCGGTTAACCGTTGTATTAAAAGGTTAGTTTTTTAACCGAAGCTGCGGAGCTTCGGTTAAAAAACTAACCTTTTTCATACGATTACGATTGCATTCCCTAATTTCGACATCATAATCTTAATAAGGCAACTTAATTTATAATGATAATTCGTACAAGTGCTCTTTGAGGTAAAGGAAGGTTTTTTCTGTAACTCTAATGTTTCAGGCAAGATGACGCAGTTTAGATAAATCTAGTTGTTTTTTTTTTACATATTATCAGAACAGAAACGTTCTCATTTACATAACTTCAGTTCTAGCCCAAAGCCGCTCAAATTGATCGATTGATTACAAAGCGAATTTTACTGACATCGACTCCCAGGGTCATGTATGTAGATAGGTAATAGATGCATTTTATAATAGTATACACGAATTGATGACATTTCTTACCTCACGTCGGAGGAATAAAATTATTATTTTGTTCATGTTAGTTACATTTTAAGGTCTTCGCACATTATAACAACTTAACGGCGACTCGATTCTATGCCAAATATTGAAATTTAAGCCCTATGTCATATTTACTAGGTTTAATTTCAAAAAATGATATTAGTAGTGGACGACGAGTGGACGACGCGTCGGTGCATCGTCGAAATTAAACCTAGTAAATATGACATAGGGCTTAAATTTCAATATTTGGCATAGAATCGAGTCGCCGTTGAGTTGTTATAATGTGCGAAGACCTTTAAGCTCACGCAAAACTAGCATACAGGAAAGCTTAATTATATTTGTACACAGCTTATATGGAATTTCGTAAGCAACAAGCTCAGGCCTATGTTCAATGCCATAATCCGATTATATGCGAGTACAACCCTACCAATATCAATATCTAAATTAAATTCAAAACTCTAATTAGAACTACATTCTTCATTTAAATTAGCATATTGATTTGAAAATCAGAGAGGTGCTGGTATCAATTTAATTTCCATTACTTACCTACAAAAGGGACTAAGGGTGAATAATTATTTTAAAACAACATACTTATATTACATAGATAATACGTACAGTGACAGTAACCATACGTAAACTCGGATTTCTAATTCAAGACCAAAAACCTACGACAGATACGTCACTGTCAATATTATCAATCACTGTGAAGTTAATTTTTCAGGTTTCTCCAATCTTTTAATAATATAATAATACTAGCTTTTGCCCGCGGCTTCGCACGCGTAAACACAACATCATACGTTCACAACACTTATTGCGAGGCCAAAGGCCGAGCTCCGCGTAGCACCGAAGGTGCGGAGCGTCCTAAGGAAGCCGCCCACCCACTTAATATAAGTCGAAGTAACTTAATGCCAGGCCGAAGGCCGAGCTCCGCGTAGCACCGTAGGTGCGGAGCGTCCCAAGAAAGCCGCCCACCCATTTAATATAAGTTGAAGTTACTTAATGCGAGGCCGAAGGCCGAGCTCCGCGTAGCACCGTAGGTGCGGAGCGTCCCAAGGAAGCAACCCAACCACTTATTATAAGTTGAAGTAACTTAATGCGAGGCCGAAGGCCGAGCTCCGCGTAGCACCGAAGGTGCGGAGCGTCTCAAGGAATTCGCCCACCCACTTAATATAAGTTGAAGTAACTTAATGCGAGGCCGCAGGCCGAGCTCCGCGTAGCACCGAAGGTGCGGAGCGTCCCAAGGAAGCCGCCCACCCACTTAATATAAGTTGAAGTTACTTAATGCGAGGCCGAAGGCCGAGCTCCGCGTAGCACCGTAGGTGCGGAGCGTCCCAAGGACTCCGCCCACCCATTTAATATAAGTTGAAGTAACCTAGTGCGAGGCCGAAGGCCGAGCTCCGCGTAGCACTGAAGGTGCGGAGTAGAGATGTGCCTTTTCCGAAAATTTCCGGAAACTTTCAAAATTTTGTATGGGAAATGAGGAAAGTTTCCGGAAATTTTCGGAAACGGCACATCTGTAGTGCGGAGCGTCTCAAGGAAGCCGCACCCACTTAATATAAGTTGAAGTAAGTTAATGCGAGGCCGCAGGCCGAGCTCCGCGTAGCACCGAAGGTGCGGAGCGTCCCAAGGAAGCCGCTTATTAAGTTGCTTAAACATATGTTAAGTGGGTTGGCGGCTTCCCTGGGACGCCCACCCACTTAAAATATGTTCAAATAAATTAATGCGAGGCCGCCCACCCACTTAATATAAGTTTAAATGTGTGAGCGGCTTTCCTGGGACGCTCTGCACCTACGGTGCTATGTGAAGCTCGGCCTATGGCCTCGCATTAAGTTACTTCTTATATTAGTGAGTGGGCGCCTTCCCTAGGACGCTCCGCACCTTCGGTGCTACGCTTGTGAACATGATCTTGGTTTAATTAAAATTGAGGCAAGACTTATGTTTAAAAGATAGTTTTTAGGGTTCCGTACCCAAAGGGTAAAAACGGGGCCCTAACTGAGACTTCGCTGTCCGACCGTCCGTCTTTCACCAGGCTGTGTCTCAAGAACGGTGATAGCTAGACAGTTGAAATTTTCACACATGACGTATTTCTATTGCCGCTATAACAACAAATGCTAAAAATAAAATAAAATAAAATGAATATTTAAGGGGGGCTCCCTACAACAAACTTGTTATAGATTATGGTACGGAACCCTTCATGCGCGAGTCGGACTCGCACTCGCCCAATTTTTAATATTTATTATCTGTTGTAGATTTAAATTACTTATTGCGAGGCCACCCACCCACTTAATGTAAGTTTAAATGTGTGAGCGACTTCCCTGGGATGCTCTGCACCTTCGGTGCTACGTGAAGCTCGGCCTACGGCCTCGCGTTAAGTTACTACTTATATTAGTGGGTGGGCGCCTTCCCTAGGATGCTCCGCACCTTCGGTGCTACGCTTGTGAACATGATTTTGGTTTAATTAAAATTGAGGCAAGACTTATGTTTAAAAAATCGTTTTGAATATTTATTGTCTATTGTAGATTTAAATAACTTAATGCGAGGCCGCCCACCCACTAAATATAAGTTCAAGTGTGTGAGTGGCTTCCCTGGGACGCTCTGCACCTTCGGTGCTACGTGGTGCTCGGCCTACGGCCTCGCATTAAGATACTACTTAAATTAGTGGGTGGGCGACTTCCCTAGAACGCTCCGCACCTTCGGTGCTATGCTTGTGAACATCATCTTGGTTTAATTAAGATTGAGTCAAGACTTAGGTATGTTTAAAAGATTGTTTTTAATATTTATTGTCTATTGTAGACTTAAAAAACTTAATGCGAGGCCGCCCACACACTTAATATAAGCTTAAATGTGTGAGCGGCATCCCTGGGACGCTCTGCTTCTTCGGTGCTACGTAGAGCTAGGCCTACGGCCTCGCATTAAGTTACTTCTTAATTTAGTGGATGGGCGACTTCTCTAGATCGCTCCGCACCTTCGGTGCTACCATTGTGAACATCATCTTGGTTTAGTTTCAATTGAGGCTAGACTTATGTTTATATATCGTTTTTAATATTTATTGTAGATAACTATTCAAAGCACCTTGAAAAATAATTAGCTCATAGTCCTACCTGAACATATATTAATGACATCTATTAAGAGGACAATAAATTATTTTCGTCTACTGGTACTAATACTAATATAATAATATGACCTGTCATAATAATGTCCTAAGTAACGCCATAAGATTCAGGTGCCAACTTAACTCAATCGAGCGTACGTCAATAATGGCGACAGCACCACTGAACGGATACGTGATGGCCTCACGTTTTGTTATCCGTGGTATAATGAATAAGGAAGCAAAGGAAAATGCATGAGATAACACGGTTATTATTTCAGTAGGTTCTGGGTTCAAATCCCGGCTAGGTGAAATCCTTTCTATATTGTAAATTTAATAGTTTTGTCTTGTCTCGAATCATGGTTGTTTTTCATACAAAATGCATACATTGTCGAGCAGCAACTCTATAACCTGATACACTGCTACTTACATTTGTATGCGTTCAATATTCAACAACTTCGGTAGTAATTCTCGAAGTCCGGGTTAACCATCACAGCTGCACCCTAGCTTGTGCCGAATCGTGGTCTCAGGCACGCAACGACGTGGACCCTTGGCCTTGATGTCGAGGCGACTCATCAATTGCTCCAATACGTAACATGTATGGAGCTGGTGTTAATAACTCAGGAAAAATCTTAACAGCGCGATGCAGCCGTTTTGTCAAAGTAACAACGCCACCTAGCGGAAAATTGGGTCATCAAAATCTCAACACGCCGTTAAAAATAAAGAATGAGTGATATTTATTACTTTGAATAAATTTTATATACATATAAAAAAACTACATAGATGCAATATTGTGGCTAAATATATCGTATATTTATCGTTTATTATACATTTCGCTACCTTATTAGTAAGTTAGGCCAAACACAAACAATACCAAAATTTGCGCTTAATGTTCTAAATGTTGGTTGGTAAAACATATTTAAAAATGTATTTTATTTACTTAAATTGATTCGAAATACCTACTTTTATTTCAATTACACTCGATAAAATAGCAATTAAAAATCTGTTTTATTCATTAACATTTTTAATTGCGTCTCCGGGCTTTTTTATGGTCAATACTTACAAACTACAGAAGAATATAATTGCATATTCAATAAAAGAGCATTAATTAGTTCCTATTGTCGCAAATTGTGTTTTTAAAGAAATGTATGTTTTTTTTTTAACATGAGCCAATTAACAACGAACATTGCACTCATATTTTCATCTGTGTTGGTCGATAATTGGCGCCATCTTTTCTATCTAACTAAGACGGTTTCCGTAACTCAACGCCTCAAACAACCTTAACCTTATTGTTAATACCGGTGGGCCGCGCGGAGGTATAATGTCGAATTCATACTTTTTAGTTTTTGTACACGTAAGAGCCACGCGGGGGTCGCGTCGTTCTAAATTCAAAATCACAAACGCTGTCATTATAAGGTTACACATTGTAAGGAAAATATTTCATGGAATTTATGTTTTCAGAGATAAATATTAATCATACTAAAAAGTATCCTATAACCATCTTTGGATGTTCAGTTATTCCTGTACCAAAATTGGTAACTTTTTATCCAGCCGTTTCGGCGTGATGCGAGGACAAAGGTTTTTTTGAAAACAGATGGCGCCAGGTTGGCACGGCGAAGCGTGTCCATACAAAACAACTATCCGGCTGCATCACGCTATCGAGATTTTTCCTGAAATCATGACCTCCCTCCATAGAAAATTTATTTTCAATACAAATTTAGGATTTTATAATAGTATAGATGACATGGTCTCACGAAAATTAGGCGCATTGTAAGACGTCGAGTTGCGGAAAACTAGCCCGCCTGTCATGGTCTCATAGGAAATTTTCGGAAAAGGCACATCTCTACTCCGCACCTTCGGTGCTACGCGGAGCTCGGCCTTCGGCCTCGCACTAGGTTACTTCAACTTATATTAAATGGGTGGGCGGAGTCCTTGGGACGCTCCGCACCTGCGGTGCTACGCGGAGCTCGGCCTTCGGCCTCGCATTAAGTAACTTCAACTTATATTAAGTGGGTGGGCGGCTTCCTTGGGACGCTCCGCACCTTCGGTGCTACGCGGAGCTCGGCCTGCGGCCTCGCATAAAGTTACTTCAACTTATATTAAGTGGGTGTGGCTTCCTTGAGACGCTCCGCATCTTCGGTGCTACGCGGAGCTCGGCCTTCGGCCTCGCACTAGGTTACTTCAACTTATATTAAGTGGATGGGCGGCTTCCTCGGGACGCTCCGCACCTTTGGTGCTATGCGGAGCTCGGCCTGTGGCCTCGCATTAAGTTACTTCAACTTATATTAAGTGGGTGGGCGAATTCCTTGAGACGCTCCGCACCTTCGGTGCTACGCGGAGCTCGGCCTTCGGCCTCGCATTAAGTTACTTCAACTTATAATAAGTGGGTGGGTGCGGCTTCCTTGAGACGCTCCGCACCTTCGGTGATACGCGGAGCTCGGCCTTCGGCCTCGCACTAGGTTACTTCAACTTAAATTAAATGGGTGGGCGGATTCCTTGGGACGCTCCGCACCTACGGTGCTACGCGGAGCTCGGCCTTCGGCCTCGCATTAAGTTACTTCAACTTATATTAAGTGGGTGGGTGGCTTCCTTGGGACGCTGCGCACCTTCGGTGCTACGCGGAGCTCGGCCTGCGGCCTTGCATTAAGTTACTTCAACTTATATTAAGTGGGTGGGCGAATTCCTTGAGACGCTCCGCACCTTCGGTGCTACGCGGAGCTCGGCCTTCGGCCTCGCATTAAGTTACTTCAACTTATAATAAGTGGATGGGCGAATTCCTTGAGACGCTCCGCACCTTCGGTGCAACGCGGGGCTCGGCCTTCGGCCTCGCATTAAGTTACTTCAACTTATAATAAGTGGGTGGGCGAATTCCTTGAGACGCTCCGCACCTTCGGTGCAACGCGGGGCTCGGCCTGCGGCCTCGCATTAAGTTACTTCGGCTTATATTAAGTGGGTGGGCGGCTTTCTTGGGACGCTCCGCACCTACGGTGCTAAGCGGAGCTCGGCCTTCTTAGTGTGCTTAAAAAATAAAAAAGATTTTACTATAAATTTACTTTTTGTAAAAATATCTTATTGTAGTGGCAACCTTGTGGTATTTTTTTTGGTTTTGAATTAGAAATCATAGTTTAGTTGTATTTATGTTTGAAATCTTATAGTTGTCTACGGGTTACACCTTAAATTACGATCAAGAAACCTTAGCCTTCAGTTATTATGTAGAAGCACTGAATGACTCAAATGTCCTTTTTGTATGACTAGGAGTTAATAAGAAAAACGCGCCGTACTTGTCCAAGGCATCAATGAACACGTGTGTGCAGGCGGGTCTATAAACACTCATATTTTATTTTAGAGGCACAAATGTGACACAAATACCACAAGTTGAAAGTAAAAGTCACAACGTTTTCATAAAAATAAATGTAATATAAGATGAGTATGATAACGGACTTTAAAACCAAAATGTTATAGCAAATCGTTTTGGAATCACTGTAAATAATACGAATTACCGTTATTCAAAATCAGTACATGGGTGGATCAACATTTTCTTGTTGTTATTCTGTCCCGTGACCCAGGGGACAATAGTAATTAAATTTCTTAGAAATGTGCAGATTTTTTTATATGACCGGTATTGCCAGGAGATAAACTACATAAGGATGAGCTTATACTTCAATTATAACTTTTGCAATCACAAAGTTTTTGGTAAATATAATACCGATAATAAGTTTTAAAGAATTACCCAGGGGCGTGAGAGTGATCTATGTCAACGAGCTACGGAAAAAAGTTGATTGACCCACGTCCCAATTTGCTCAAATATCGCTCGCTCTTTGCTGACCTACTAAAATGAGTGAATGTTGTTGCAGAGGCGCGTGCGCAGATATCAGGTCCGACGGAGAAATACCTGAAGCCAGGGTCGACTTTGCGCCTGCAGTGCGCCATCGTGCAGACTACGGAGGCACCAGCATTTGTGTTCTGGTAAGATTTATGCCCTTTGTTTTAGCTCTTAGATCTAGAACCTAAAGGAACTTGAACAACAGGAGTTACTCCAAAACTTGGCACTCTCTCTGCTCATCCAAATATTGTTTGATTGGTGATAGAAACGGCAGGATACTAACCTCGAATTTCGATAATTTTATTTCTTTGTTTGTCACTATTTATGTAATTAATTATCTTTTGTCCCCGGATAAATGTTTTTCTTTCTTTCTTTATTTCTTTCTTTCTTTCTTTCTTTCTTTCTTTTTTTTTTCTTTCTTTCTTTCTTTCTTTCTTTCTTTCTTTCTTTCTTTCTTTCTTTCTTTCTTTCTTTCTTTTTTCTAACCGTCTTTCTTTCTTTTTTTCTTTCCTTCTTTCTTTCTTTTCTTTATTTCTAATTGTTCTCTTCCCCCAGACTATACAAGATTGTGTTAGTGGTGCTCGAGCACTGCTTTGAGAACCGCATTGCGCCTAATGACGTAATCATGAAATGCTGACGCGTCAGCACTACGCCATAACGCAGCCGACGGAAAAACAGACGAGATTCCTATGTAGATTAGTGATTTAGCGCCACACAGAAACTAGGACACTTGCAAAATGATGTATATATGTAAAGCTACCAAAATATAAAAATCACAATAAATATTTATTTTCATTGAACAATGACATAGATAACAAAACTGCATTGTTATTGCTGAGCAGGACGAGTAGGTCCAATGCCGATCTCACTTTCCAATAGAATGTTTTGAATGCCGGTTTCAATACAGCATCAATATCACTGACTAAAAAGTGAATGCATTTCCTTTTCACAGCTTGAACTCGTTTATTGTTAGTGAAACTAAAAACTTAATACAATAGACAATAGTGTCAACGGTACAGGGACTACTAGGGAAAAAAAGTTACGTATTTGATATTTTTTCTATATTGATTTAAGATTTTTTTTTGTTAATACGATTTCAGTAAAATGTAGTAACTTAAATAAGTATTTCTGTAAAACATGGTACTATTTTTGAACAGTAACGTTAGGTATAATTATGTATTGTTAACATTAGTGGACACTAACTTTTACACGTATTTGGTTGAATAAGTCTTAGTCCGCTTTTGTTCAGTATTGAACGATCATTCGAATTCGTCAAAAATATGTGTTTTCATATTGAATGTAAACTATTTGTAAAGATCACCATTGCCTCCCAAGTAACGTACAAAAATATTGCGAAAAGATTTTAATAAAACTCTCAAACATGGTTGTCAAAGGCGAAGCCCTGAATCGATAGCACATGCCGTTTCGCAGGCGATTCCAGACACCTGCTCCCTATTACTCAAATTCTAAGAAGTGTGGAACTGTCGGACCATTTTTATTGTTAGCATTGGTTTTAAACTTTTGTAGACACCAGATTCTTTGTCATTGGAAGGTTAGTCATTGGTTTCAAAGATATTATGTACTTAGATCCTAGAAAGCACCCATCGTTTGTGCCGAGGAAAACGTCATAATCATCTTTCTTTCTCCGTAATCTGGTAAAAATAATACTACAGTTTACAATTATCCGTGTAAGCATAGCTACTTATCGGTACAGTGTACCAAAAATAGTTGTAACAGCCTCGCCTACCTGAACCATTATTTTTTTTTAAATTTCGCTTCCAAGTTAAGCTCCAAATATTATTAATTATATTCTTTTTTTTAATAGTCACTTTAAAGACATTTCATAGTTGTAATATACGTACTACTTTACTGCAGGCCTTAAGAGGCCTTATTCCTTTTAAAATGCTGATTGTTTAGACATTTTTCTCTATGATCAAACATGTTTTTAAACATATTATTGATGTTACTACCTAGAACAGGGCTATTGGGATTTATTGCTATATATTTGGAACCTACAGTTTGAATTTTTCATTGATAATTTTTGTTCGAAAAACTACTCGAAATTAACAAAATTCACGTGGAAAATTCGTTTTTTCAACTTATTTTTGACTGCACGCTATGAAAGCATGAAATAGCTACGTTACTACCTAGAACTCGGGAAAAAGTATTATTCACTTCAAAAAGTTGGTTGAAATTATCAATATATTCGTCATAATATGAAAAAAATAAATTTTAAAAGGAATAAGGCCTCTTAACGATGTAGGGGTTACTCCCGTGGAAGCTTTAATTTGACACCCATAAACAATATGGACTTGGCGTAACCTTAACAGATAATTTGCAGCAATTGAAATGTCTGTACACAGACCTTCGCGGCTCATGATGAGCCAGCGAGCGCACACCTAGGTGTTCAGCTCCGTTTGCCGCCTTTATTCGCTCAAAATCGACAAATGACATCACACACAAAAAAGAATTAAAAAAAATAGAAATATACAATATGGCCAATGCGCTGAAGCATTTTAAAAACATATGACGCAGACGACGCTCTAATGGCGTAAGATTTATGATAACTAAATGATCCGGCAAGTGGAAGTATCATTTGTGTCAATATAAAAAAGTCGTATTTCAACATTAAAAACAGAACGAAAAAATATTCTATTAAAAAAATAAACAAAATACGGTTCTCAGGCGACTTTGACGAAGATCAAAAGCTTCTCTAAACTTTTTTTGTGGTTTATACTAGATAAAGAGAAGCAAACGTTATCTTAGAATAGACGTGTAGGCAATTTTTTTTTATTTGGGGATGTCAAGCACTTCTGTTTTTTATCGGGATCAAATGTCTATATAGGACTTACTACACTTAGACAGCTCTAAATGTCAAAATGACTGTCAAAGTTCCACATTCCTACGGGACGCTAAAAACACTCCATACAAATTGCCACCTATATGTGACGTCATATGTGGGTTGGATATTTGTATGAAGACAATAAGTAATTTGCAATTTTCACCGTGAAAAGTGGTTGTCATACAATTATTGTTTTGTAAAATTATAAGGATCCAGAAAACAACTTAAACATTTCTTTTGGGTTAAAAAACAATAATAAAACTTTCGCACCTTTAAAGTCCCTTTATTTGAAAAAAAAACCAAAATTGTTTTTTTTTGTTCTATATTCACGATATATTGATCAAATTTTATATTATATATACATTATAAGCTTTTGTCACGCGATAAATAAGTAACAAAGCATCTGGTACTCTCACTCGCATTCTGTTAAAACGTGACGGATGCTTTGTCACTTATTTATTACGTGATAAACGCAACCATCACAGGCCCCCAGGTTCGCAAAGGCTGGATTTTTCAATATTTTTCATACTAGCTCTTTTATTAATTACTTTTTTCAATTACAGACAATTATATGATATATTTGGTGGTAAAAAAAACTGAAGGAGTTAGGCTACTATATATTTTTATTTATTTTATTTTATTTCCAAATATATCTTTATTTATTTAGGTATTTATTTTCGTAGTCTACCGAAGCTACCCACTATGTTCATTCAAAAAACTTTAGTAGCCAACAAAGTCTCGATCCTATCATAGAACTTGCAAATCGATTTTCCTCTAAAGTAGTATTCTTTCCCCTAAAGTTTCGAAGTGAAAAACTAAAATTGGTTTCAACTTTGATCTGGGAATATGACGATGAAAAATTAAAGTGAGGGGTTATTCTCTAAGTCGTAGCCGTACTAAAGCAGTCAATAAAATATTTTTTGTTATATCTTGAATTAAATAAACATTTTGATAGTGGTATCGTTTGTATAAATGACTTTCTTTGCGACATTTCCATTATTGAATTATGTATATATGTAAACACTTTATTATTCAAAAGAATAAGCATGGACAAAGGTATCCCTTTAAGGGATCTCTTCCAGTTATCATCATGTGACATTGTTTTAATTTTATGTATGTTACGTAGGTGAATTGTACGTTTTTAATAAACCGCAATACAATGCATATTTATAATTTACTATACGTATTTAATATGAATATTTTTGCATATATGTATTTTTATGTTTATATAGTTGATTGGCGGTAGTAAAGCCACACAGAGCTGGCGGTTCTGGGTAAGCAAGGTCAAATATTTGTGCAATGAGCCCTAATATTTGTTCCTGGGTCATGGATATTTTCTATCTTTTTAAGTAGACATTTATATCGAATATGTATATATTGTTGTCCAGTACATAAGCCTAGTAGAGTTTAATTCAGTACTAGGTCCAATTTCGTAAGATATTCTGATGTTTTTAATTTCCAATTTATTGTAGTTTCCTATTTGCTAAACACTAAATTGAAATAAATAAAATATACGAAGCTCGAAAATGCATTTAGAATGGCCACGAAAAGGATCATTACATCAAACTTCAATTGAAAGTATCGAAACTTCGAAACATCCCCTCTCCACATTTAACTTAACTACTGTTCCACACAAATTACTCGAAACTGCGGTTAAACTTTCGATTTAATTTTGTAGTTGCCTTGTTAGAGTTAACTTTAATGATACTTGTTGAGTTACTAAATAAAAGCGGAGAGTCACGTATTACACGTAGAAACAATTTATTTATTTATTTGGTTCACCAACAATTTGTTACACTTAATACATCCGTATTTATATCATTATATCTTGCCTTATCTCAGTGTATCAATCAATTATACTATACACTGAAAAAAATATTTTTCTACAATACTACAAGAACGTGTGGTTGTGAAATATGTAGTTATGGCAACTGAAATGTAGTTGTGTTAATCAAAAATATTTTAACGTGTATTATGTGGATTGTAATCATCACTGCATGAATCTAGTTAAACGCAGTTTGGTACTATTTACAATTGCATTGTATAAATAAAGATCCAAGCGTAATAAATACAATATGGTTTGTAATGCGAACATTTACAATGTATAAATAAAGATAGATAATGTAATAGAAACAGAATTTTTGTTATTTTTACAATGCGCATTGTTCTACAATTTTTTCTTACAATTGCATTGTATCAATAAAAATTCAAGCGTAATAAATACAAAATGGTTTGTAATGCGAACATTTACAATGTATAAATAAAGATAGATAATGTAATAGAAACAGAATTTTTGTTATTTTTACAATGCACATTTTTCTACAATTTTTTCTTACAATTGCATTGTATTAAATAAAAATTCAAGCGTAATAAATACAAAATGGTTTGTAATGCGAACATTTACTATGTATAAATAAAGATAGATAATGTAATAGAAACAGGATTTTTGTTATTTTTACAATGCGCATTTTTCTACAATTTTTTCTTTCAATTGCATTGTATAAATAAAGATTCAAGCGTAATAAATACAAAATGGTTTTGTTATGTATAATAAGCATTGTAATGCGAACATTTACAATGTATAAATTAGAAACAGAATTTTTGTTATTTTTACAAGGCGCATTTTTCTACAATTTTTTCTTACAATTGCATGGTATAAATAAAGATTCAAGCGTAATAAATACAAAATGGTTTTGTTATGTGTAATAAGCATTGTAATGCGAACATTTACAATGTATAAATAAAGATAGATATGTAATAGAAACAAAATGTTTGGTATTTTTACAATGTGCATTGTAATGTGAACGCATCAACTAGTTGCGTGGGCGGCGAGGGAGGGGTAGGGGACGCTTAGACGCTTAACTTATTGCGTCATACGTCAACCGACCGGCACTCGGTAGTCTGTACTCTGTATAATATTGATAACAGGATTAATAATTGTGCAAGTGCTTATTTAAATGTGTCTACAATCATGGATGAGGAAGTAGCAAACCTACTGAAAACGTGGAATTTGGAAGAATACACGGAAGTCTTTGCAAGTAAGTGAATCTACTTCTTAAAATTAAGTCGAGTTTAAATCTAATAAAAGCATGGACGAAGCAATGAAATCAATGAAAGATAAATCTCAAGGTAACCATATTTCTTTGTATTGTTTCTATTTTCTCTTCACTGATTATTAGGGTTCCGTACCCAAGGGTAAAAAACGAGACTCCGCTGTACGTCTGTCTATCTGTCTGTAATTTCACAGGTGATATATTTCTGTTGCCGCTTTAACAACAAATACTAAAAACAAAATAAAATAAATATTTAAGTGGGGCTCCCATACAACAAACGTGATCGGTTGCGTTACCTTTGCACCTCAATTGTATGCGGCGCCATACATACCAGGTGCGAACGTAACTTAACCCGGCCAATTAAGATAGGAAGTGTTTGTACGGAACCCTCACCTCTCCCTGCGCGAGTCCGACGGCACTTGGCCGGTTTTTGATTAATCCATACTAATATTATAAATGCGAAAGTGTCTGTCTGTCTGTCTGTCTGTCTGTCTGTTACCTCTTCACGCTTAAACCGCTGAACCGATTTAGATGAAATTTGGTATGGAGATAGTTTGAGACCCGGGAAAGGACATAGGATACTTTTCATCCCGAATAAATTTAGTGTTCCCGTGGGATGAGCGGGTAACACCGCGGGGCACAGCTAGTCACCTATAAATCCGTCGTAGTAATCAGAGGCTAACCAAACTGCCTGCAGTGGGTACATTGTAATGAAATGAAATCGTGCATTCATCACAACATCAAAGCAAGCCGTTTGCATGTTTGATAATGTGTTTATTTGGTTTTCAGGAGGCAGTGCAGAAGAGGCTGAAAATATCGACGCCTTTTTTATGTTGTCATTACTAGTCGGTCAACCTTTGCTGAAGAAACCCAAGAAAAGATGCTGGAGGCCTTCAAAGCAAGAAAGAGGGCGAGTCGCGTAGCAGCACGAACAGCTGCCCCTCCCACTTCCTCATCCACGATTGTAGGTAGACACATTTAAATAAGCACGTGCACGTGCACAATTATTAATCCTGTTATCGTATAGAGAGTACAGACTGCCGATGCCGGTCCGTTGACGCAAATAAGTAATGCCCCAGTTTGTCTAAAATTACTTTGCATATTTATTCAGTTTGCCTAATATTCGTTTAGTCTAAAGTCATTTCGCTTAATAAATATTTTGCACAATCTTGTTTTGGCGAATTTTCATATTGCCTAATTTTTGTATATATAATTTCATTTTATCTATTATTCAACTTATATAATTACATTTCCTAAAAACACTAGTTTGCCTACTACAATTTTTGTATCATTTCAGTTTGCCTACTTTGCACAGTACCTATATTATTCTACGTATACTTACTTTTCAATATCCACGCAGTAGAGAAGTTAAATTTGGGTCGCAGTTCAACCTAACACTCCTCCTCGCTTCGCTCGTCGTCGTACCTAACCTAAGCCAAGTCGGACCTGCCTTAAGGTTAAATGTTAGTGTTAATGTTATGTCCATAAAATGTTTTTTGTAGTTAAAATAACATGGCAATATAAGAATTAGTTAAACTAATATTAAACAAAACAAACTTTATCAAAAGTGATGATTAGACTAAACGAGTTTCGATAAAGTGATCATGTATTGAAACAATAATTATGAAAACTGAAATTAGGCAAACCGTTGGTTATACTAAAAGTTGTTAGGCAAACTGAAATTAGGCAAATAATGTTTGGCAAATGGGACTTTACCGGTAACGGCACAACACTCCTACCGCTACTTGAAGCTAGATGGCGGCTATTTAATATTATATCGCTCCTATAATAATATCATTTTGTTGTTTAGTAGTTTAAGACTAATACCTACATTGCACCTTTGTAACTGAATTAGGCTGTGTTTACGGTGAATAAAATGTTCCTTTTGTGTACTATTTACCTACCTACCTGGTTGGAAATTAATTGTACCATTGTAGTTTGCAAGTTAGGGGCATTTTTTTCATATATGAATCTGGTTTATATGAATAAAATATACCTACTATACAATGAAAAAGTACTTATTTTATAAGGATTCATGTGAAAAGATGTACCTAAAGAAAAATACATACCTATCGCCTCGCCATTGAAAAAATGTACACATCATATTTTTCCGCCGGGTCCGTCAGGCAGTATGCTCTTTACCAATAGAATTAGTCTTCTTCTTTCCAGTTTTAATATAAAATAAATAGAGCATATTCCCTGGCAGGCCCGGCTGTAAAAATTATGTGTACATTTTGTAATGACGATAGGAATGTACTTTTCTGTCATGTAATTAGGTACATCTTTTCACATGAATCCTTATAAGAAAAAAGAAACGCTTAATGTCCTTAACTGGCAAACTACAAAGGAATAATTAATTTTCAACTGGGTGCATAGCAGTACATAAAAGGTACATTTTATTCACTGTAATCAGTAATCACATCCTGGTTCAGAGATGTGACCCGGCCAGTAAGCATTGCACCCTTAATAATTTGTTTTATTTGTTGAGTAGGTACATTTATAATGATAATGAATGATGCAAAGAGCATTAACTTTAATTTAATTTTTTGAATACGTTTATACCAAGCGAAGGTGTGTTAAATAAAGTGTTTAATTTTATTTTTTGAGTGTTATTTATTTGTAAATTGTGTACCGTTTGTCAAGTATGAGTTTGAGAAACAAAGACTGTTCTCTATTTATGAAATTCGTGGTTCAGAAATACCCACAACATACCTTCATAAATAAATGTTTAGAGCTGCCTGAATCATGTATGTAATAAATTAATTATATTTAGGTTATGTATGAGGCTCGGTATTTTTACATTATTTTTTTTTTTTCTTTTTTGTATATTATTAAGACCACGAAGGCATAAAAAGAGACAGACTTCAACCCCATTAATAAATAATTAAAAAAAATAATTAAAGATAGGTAACTACCTGATAATTTGTTTGTAATACTGATTATTAATATTGTTCACGTATCTAACAACAATGGATTGTAATGGTTACTATACCCTGTTTTTTTTAAACTGTAAAGTATTATGCCATACTATTTATGTGCAAGAACCAAATTAATGTGCCGTTCTTTTTACTATCGCGCACTTTACAGTAAAAAAATACAGAGATACTTAGAACGAGTGCAGTAATTCTTATAACAGAGTTTTTTTTTTACAGCTTGTAACGAAATATCTATGCTCATATATTTACCCAGGCATTCTATTTATGATAACTGTTTATGTTTTACAGAAAAAGTTTCGTACAGGAAGTTTAAAAAGTATCAAAGTGAAAATTCCTCGAAAACAAGGTGTGGCCCGCCGCAGAGTTTTTGGTTTTGCCGCGCTTTTAGAGGTTCATGATTCGCTTGCCAGACTTACTTTTAAATTAAACTTCCTGTACGAAACTTGTTCTGTAAAACATAAATAGTTATCATATTAACAAATAGAATGACTGGGTAAAGTTATGAGCACAGATTTTTGTTACACGCTGTATAAAAAAATATCTGTTACAAGAATTAATGCTCTCATGTAACGTGAACAATATTAATCAGTATTACAAACAAATCAGGTAGTTACCTTTACTAAAAGCCTTGTACCCACTACGACACGATGGGTAAACAATACATTAAGATCTAGTTGCCATTACAATCTGTTCTTGTTACGTCAACAATATTAATCAGTAATACAAACAAATCAGGTAGTTACCTTTACTAAAACCCTTGTTCCCACTACGACACGATGGGTAAACAATACATTAAGATCTAGTTGCCATTACAATCTGTTCTTGTTACGTCAACAATATTAATCAGTAATACAAACAAATCAGGTAGTTACCTTTACTAAAACCCTTGTTCCCACTACGACACGATGGGTAAACAATACATTAAGATCTAGTTGCCATTACAATCTGTTCTTGTTACGTCAACAATATTAATCAGTAATACAAACAAATCAGGTAGTAGTTACCTTTACTAAAAGCCTTGTTCCCACTATGGCCTGATGTGTAAACATAACAATAACATCAAGTAACTATAAACATTTTTGCATTGTAGTCGTTACAATGCGCTTTATAGTTTTTACAATTTTGATTTAACTAGAACAGTCTGGTTATGTTTACAAAGAGTTTTGTCGTCACATATACAGCAAAACAGTCCTGTATAGATAACAGGATTCTGGTTACCAGTACGAGACTTTTTTTTCAGTGTACTTAACTAGCGTTAGCTTATTATTTATGAACGATTTTTACCAAACATTTATGAACAGTTTTTTTAATTGACACGTCGAAGTGTAGGTCCCCATGACAGCTATTCTATTAAGAATCATTAATAGAAACCCTTAGTCCCTTAAGAATATCACAAAGCGTTGGCACAGGTGAGTTACTGCAATTGAAGTAGGTTATTATAATAGTACGGTTGGAATATGAAGCATGCTTGGCTTGCCTAGAGAGTTACTAAATAAATGTAACAGCATTTATAATTTAATCAATTCATATTTATGACGTAATTTATACGTTCTGATACATTAAGCTAAGCTGTCTCTGAAATAAGCTAATAAAATAGAAATAGCTAGTTTTGCTATGAAGCCATATCTCCGTCAAAAGTTTTTTTTATGTCATCTAATGTATGTCAAAACACCACCAAGCATCGTCATACGATCGTTTTATCCCTTAATTTGCGACTTCGCAATGACACACCGAATTCATGCATATTACAGAATAGTCCCCTGACGCGCAGGTGCCAAATTCCATCAAAGTTACGTGGCAATTTTTTCCGCTCGAGGAATGGTCTCCTAATATTTCCCGAACAAAAATGAGTCCGTATATATATTCCTTTCTTTAAAAAAACTCTTTTCTTTTGATCTCACAGCTGTCAATACAATGAGATAAATTCGTTTATTTCGTTTTGCTTTGCCTGATTTCAATATGGCTGTCACATTTGAATGACGTTAATATTAAGTGGTTTTCACGCGACTTCAGAAAAAACTCGTGGTTAAAACACATGCGATGAATAAAAGGAGTTTCTAGGATTCCATACTTCTAAAAGAAAAATAGAACACAGTAAAAGAAAGCTGAAAAATCTCTGTTACAATTTATGTTTTTACCTAATGTGTCTGTTACCTATGTTTCCGTCATAAAACAATTTAATAATTAGATAGCGAGTGTAATAGTTTACAATATTTAATTCATAAAAAATTTACCCTTATCGCGATCAAAAAGTGTTTATTTAATTACCTCGACGTTTCGAACATGATATTACATTCATGGTCGAAGGGACTCAATGGACTCTTCATTATTTATGAATAATACCTTAGGGATTTATTTTAAATCACATCCACTGACTCCACGCCGCCCTCACGAGATCATCCGTCCATCTAGACAGGGGCCGTCCTATGCTCCGTTAACATCACACACGTAACCAGATTTGAAAATTCTAGATTTTATCCTCAAGTTAAAAAATGTGATAAGGTTTATCGGTTCAGAGCTCTTTACCGCAAAGCGTACTTACGCTTAGCGTAATACTTATTTATTTTCGATTACGGCAGGCGCCTGACAAATTAATGTCACTCTCAATAATGCTCATATTTTGTAGAGTATGTTTTGTGAGAAAAATAAACATCTAATCATAACACACTTTTTTGCGTGATTTGAGAAATCACATGTTCCCTCTGACGTCTTTACGTCATTCCAAGTATCTCTTGGTCAAACACGGTTCACTTCGCCCAGCTGAACTTCAGCCGCCCTTATAGAAATAAAGATGGAATAGAGGCCAAAAAGTGTAGGCTATTATAATAGCCCTAGTGTAAGAATCAATAAATCCCGAAATAATTCACAGCATATTTCACCAAAGGTGTATGAAAATAAGCCTACCAAGTAAGTGATACCACTGGTGTAAAATAACTTGAAATAAATAAAGAACAAGATGCAGTATGGGTGGGATTTATATCTGCAGGATCTGAAAACACACGCAGGATGCTGCTTAAAGCTTTCTCGTATGCGATGGAACAGTTTCCTCATAGCAACTAAGATACCATCCGCTTGTACAATATGTATCCGTGAAGATCAATTGACAATACAGGTTGCAAACATACAATACGAGTATGATGTTATCATTATGATGGAGCAGTTTGAGTCCATAGATCCACTGAACAAAATGAAGGAAATTAGTGATATAAATCGCGAGAGTTGAATCGTTTTTCTTCATTGAGTGACATGATTTGCGCATCTCTATTACCAATTGTTACAATAAACCATTTTCATTTATTGTTAAAATAAGACCTTTTATGAATGAATACCCTCAAAAGTCATAAGTTGCCAAAGTCAAAAAAGTTTTACGCAAGTCTGTTGTGTAGTTTTTGCGTATGTGCGTAACGTACATACACTACGATATACGGTGGATTTTTTTTCTTTGCTTTCTTCTCTTAAAACTTTCCAAAAATTTATTACCCTGATATTGGATTGATAATTATAAATTTCATTTAGACTTTATATCAAACTATGTTAATTTAACTAAAATATATTTGAATTTTATTCATCACATTTTTAGAAAACATAAGTACTTGTTGAAAACAACACGATATGGTTGACGACAAAAATTTAAGAAAATATTTGTACGGTCCTATTATACAAACTCTACGACTAACATCAATGCAAATTTAATTTTTGCTTTGTAGAATAATACTTGGCCACTCTTGGCAGCACAGCGGCTGACTTGGCAGCGAGGGAACGTTGGCTCAGGGCTTAATTTTACTCAATGAATTCACTGTCGGAATAGTAAATGGTCCAAATCAAACCACTTTTCTCAACCTATTTATTCTTATTTATTTTGCTGTTTAGTGTTTACTTGACCCGAAACTTGTATGTGGTTTGCGATAGAAACAATAAATAAAATCATGTACTTAATTTCAGGCCTCTCTCAACCTTGTATCCATGGTTGTAGCCATAAAGTGAACATAATTTCCGTAACTATCGAGTTTAATGCCCAAATAAATACAAAAATGGATTACGAAAAAAAACACCGTGTATACAAAATCTATGATATATAAATCAATACTTCGTAGAATAAATTTCTATATTTTGTTTTGTAATGAAACTTCTAACTTTCAATAAAATAGTATCAATAAAACTGATTGACGATAATTTCCGTAACTATCGAGTTTAATGCCCAACTGAGACTTTCTAAGACTTTCCAATTCACAGCGTTCAACAAACTATTATAGTTTAAATTGCTTCTAAAACGTCATTCTCAGAGGACTACAAAGGGGCACATTTGGGCTATAATTTGAGACAAATTAATCCTAAATTAACTAGAAGCAAATTTGAATTGAGCCATTCCATTGAGAAGAGGCGTAAGACAGGGGGACGTTGTGTCCCCGAAACTGTTTACGGCCGTTATGGAAGACGCCTTCAAGCTCCTGGAATGGCAAGGACCTGGCATCAACATCAATGGCGAATACATCACTCACCTTCGGTTTGCCGACGACATCGTAGTCATGGCAAAGTCGATGGAGGAACTCAGCATGATGCTCGATGACCTCAATCGAGTTTCTCAACGGGTGGGCTTAAAAATGAACATGGACAAGACGGAACTCATGTCAAATGCCAAGGTTGTGCCCATCCCAGTCTCTGTTGAAAACTCGGTACTCGAAGTTGTTGACTCATACATCTACCTAGGACAAGTGGTCCAATTAGGTAGGTCCAACTTCGAGAAAGAGGTCAACCGCCGAATCCAACTCGGCTGGGCAGCGTTCGGGAAACTAATACGCAATGTCTTTTCATCCGACATACCTCAGTGCCTCAAGACGAAAGTCTTCAACCAATGTGTGTTACCAGTGATGACTTACGGCGCCGAAACGTGGTCTTTCACTATCGGCCTCATCTCAAAGCTCAAAGTCGCTCAACGAGCAATGGAGAGGGCTATGCTCGGGGTGTCTCTACGTGATCGAATCAGAAATGAGGAAATCCGTAGACGAACTAAAGTGACCGATATAGCTCACCGGATTAGCAAGTTGAAGTGGCAATGGGCAGGCCACATAGCACGCAGAGCAGATGGCCGATGGGGCCGTAAAGTGCTCGAGTGGAGACCTCGGACCAGCAAGCGCAGCGTAGGACGTCCACCTACAAGATGGACAGATGACCTTATAAAGGTCGCCGGAAGGCGCTGGATGCAGGTCGCTTCCAACCGGTATATATGGAAGTCCAAAGGGGAGGCCTATGTTCAGCAGTGGACGTCCTATGGCTGAGATGATGATGATGATGATGAAATTTGAATTATGTGATAGTTCTAACAAGCTTTCAAATGAGATAATACATCAATTACTGATAATAGGTAGGGAATATTCAGGACTAATTAATATCTCCTATTATTAGCTAGTTGTATTGTATAGATACAATATTATATATTATTATTGTATTGAAATGTATTTTTCTCTAACTTGCTTGGAAATGTTCCCATTAATGTAGTAAAAATAGACCGCGAAATCCTTCGTTATAGCCAAAATACATTAAACAAATAAAAAAATATAATTATATTGGCCGTGGCTGGGAAATAATACTAAACGATCGAGTAAAGAATACCTACACCCTCCGTATATGACTTCTCATATAATGAGGGTCTACATCAATGTTTGGCTACAGGCCAGCTGTTCATTATTTCACAGGCATTTTACTTTAATATTTTTCAATGACTGATAATTCGCCATACAGCCAATTGTCCAATAGCCAAGTATCAAAAACTGAGTTTAAAAAATAAGAACTAGTAGACATTTTTTTAATTGTTCTCTGCGCTTGGTTCTCGCACTAAAAATGTATGTACTGCTACTGTCAATGTATTTTAAATGTCGACAAATTATATTATATGCCGTTAATTTTTCAAAATGCTGAATTGTTTTTAACACTCACTCACGAAAGTTTTAATTTTAATCATATTATGGTATTTAATGAGTGAATTGAAATTTAATAAGTTTACCAAACGTAAACAAATAAAAAATAAAACAAAAATGATTGTGTCCAAATCAATATAAAAGTTATTTTGGACTTATGATCTTCTCCGAATAATAAATATGGTATGATTTCTAAAAAAAACGTGCATTGAGAATTTGCTGATTTAACCAAAATTATTTCCATATGTTTTTTTATGGTGTTTTCATATAATTTGAATTCACATTAATATATTTTGTTTTTAATAAAATGTAGATTGGTGATTATTTCCAAGCATATTTGGAGAAAAGCACTATACAGGCCTCGGCGTCAGTACGCGTCAAATGTCAGTTCGCGTCCTTCAAAATCATACTCATCCATGAACTGATTTTTCCCGGCCGCCTCTGCAGTAATGTACTATCAAAGGTTTCATCCCCGTAAGGCAAATGGAAGCCGTTACTTTAATGTCCGTGTCTTTCGATGTAATACTTTTGCGGTCCATAAATGAAACGTGTTTCAGTTACATCTTTCAGTGAACTAACAGCAGTTTTTTTTATGATTATAGGTTATCGCGGGCTGGTTTTCCCCAACTCGACGTCTTACAATGCGCCTATTTTGCGTGATTATTTATGATTATAATTATGATCACAATGTATTATATTTTAAAGGTTGGAACAAAAGTCACAACTCGCCAAAAGTACAATACACCAAAGTCTTTATTAGTAATTTTATTGTTCTCAGGTACCATAACAGCCGTATGATCAACTACGACGCGGAACGGGGTATCAATGTGACGACGGACCCCGCGCAGCGCGTCTCAGATCTGCTCATACCGGCGGCGTCCGCGCAGCACGCCGGGAATTACACCTGCGTGCCCAACAACGCCGTTCCTGCTAGTATATACGTCCACATATTTAATGGTAAGGCTTTTAGATCCTTCATAAACGTCATATGATGAACTACGATGCAAAAGGCGTGAAAATGACGATGGACGCCGCGCAGCGCGTCTCGGATCTGCTCATACCCGGCGGATTCCGCTCACGCCGGGAACTACACCTGTGTACTCATCTACTGTGTTTTTGCTAGTATTATATGTACGTCCACATATTTAATGGCGAGTCGCTTGACCATCAGATAGTTAAACAGTCATAAGATCGGCTATGGCCGGAAGCGCGTCAACATAACGACGGACGCAGCGCAGCGCGTCTTGGATCTGCTCATACCGGCGGCTTCCACGCAGCGCTCCGGAAACTATACCTGTAATAACAATAGCGTTTCTGCTAGTATATACTTATACCTTCGTCCAATTAATCCAAACTGAGGCCCTTAGATTCTCGTGGAGAGGATCAGCAGCCATATTGTCTACAATACCCAATAACCCCACATATTTAATGGCGAAGATTCCGATTGTCCCTTGTTTTGCCTAACAACTTTTTGCCTAATTTCGGTTTGCCTAATTTTCTTTAAACTAATATTATTTAGCATAACTATTCACTTTGCCTAAGTTTCATTTGAGTGAAAGTCGTTTTGTATAATCCTTATTTCACATAAATTTATTTCTTCTATTTTTGTATAACCTAATGTTTGTTTCGCATAATCTAATTTTGTATAATGTTTGTTTGACATTTTTTTTTGTATAATATTCATGTCGCATTTTTTTTTTCTAATCTTAGCCGTACTTAACCGACTTCGTATTTTCATTTGTAACCTAGCCTAGCCTACTGTTTTCGGTTTTTGACCCATTTTGACGCTCCGCTCGCTTCGCTCACTCCGCTATACATGGTCACAATACAAACCGAATCTAACCTACAGTTTTCGGTTATAAAACTGAATCAGACAGTAAAATTTTAGTAAAAACGTTATTCGGCTATGTAATGATTAGATAAGAATCGACAAAGTGAGTTTTAAATAAAACAAGAGTTATAAAAACATAACTTAAGCAAAACGAGTTTCAACAAAATAATAACTATGAAAAATTAATTTATACCTACCTACATATTGACTTTAGAGAAAACATTCATATTAGTAAAAGTTGATAGGCAGACTGAAATTAGACAACATATTTTTAGGCAAGTTAAGGGAATACCGAAGATTCTTGTTAGAAGAACCAAAAGTCATATATAGGTACTATCAACTATAACGTATCAACGAGTACGTCATATAGTCCTAAATTTGTTACAGCTGCTCGTTTATATGTCGACATATTTAATGGTAAGAGTCTCACTCAATTACACCCTTTTTAGGGTTCCGTAGTCAACTAGGAACCCTTATAGTTTCGCCATGTCCGTCTGTCCGTCTGTCAGTCTGTCCGTCCGCGGCTTAGCTCCATAATCATTAGTACTAGAAAGCTGAATTTGGCATGAGTATGTGTATGTATCACGCCGACAAAACGGTAAAATAAAAACTTTAAAAAAAATTTTTTTTCGAGTACCTCCCCGTACACCTAAAGTGGGGGTGTTTTTTTTTTCGTTCCAACACTAGTGTCTGGGGTGTCGTTGAATAGGTCTTTTAAAAATAATATTTATGTCTTCAAAACATCATTTTTTGACAGTCAGCAGTTTTGTGAGTATTCGCTCCAGAAATCCAAAAAATAGCGTCCCCCCCCTCTAACTTTTCAAGGACGGGTCAAAAAATTATACAATTTAAAAAAAAAAATGAGGCCTTATAGGCACTTTCAATAAAAATTATGTTGAATAAAATCGATCGAGCCGTTTTTGAGTTATCGCAAGAATTGATAATTTTCTTTAAAATGACGTAAGTGCCGCGCGGTGTCCTTATACCTACTTCGAACGTTACACATATTAGTTAAGTGCCATACTGTAATAAAACATTTCGCTTCATCTGGCGCGTATAATCGATAACTTCCAGGAGGTAATAAGTAATTACAGTTACTTTGGCGTTTACGACCTTTTTATAGAGCTAGAAATCTTTCTCGTAAGTTAAACCTAGGGCTTAAAACCGCTGTTTTGGCTGCTATTGTGAATGATGGGCAACTACGGAACCCTACACTGAACGTGGCCTGACATGCTCTTGGCCAGTTTTTTAGAGTCTACTAATACACAGAGTGAAGCGTCATCGTGACAACAAAATGCCGGTGGTAACTACCCCTACGAGCAGAAATGTGGTCCTTACACGTCCACATATTTCGTGGTGAGAATCTCATTCGACCGTCCTTACGCGGGGTTTCGGAGAATGAATAAGTATATTATAGTAAGTATCTTCTTAGGCCTAATTCACTCGTTGATTTCCTTATAGCAGAATTAAAGTATGCCCATAACATGTAGCAGTTACAGGTAAATCCAAAGAAAATGTTATCCTTCTTTGATCTGTATCAGCTTCAGTAAAGAGTCCAGCAACTTAGCCGCAGCCCATTTGAGCTCTACGAGAAATACTTGGATGCATTTCAAAGACAATTTTCTCTCTGAGCGACATAATATGGCCGATCAACGTCGCACAGATCGCATGGTTCGGTAGACGACTGTTGTGCGGCTAAAATGTTTCAAGTTTTTTCGCATGAATATTTACTTATATATTTCAATGTACTGTACAAAGCCGAAGTAAGTACAAAAAAGGAAAGTATTTAATATTAAATTTTGCGTAAGGTAAAGTCGACGAAAAAGTCTATGACAATACAATGGATTATTAGTTAGAATTCGTTCTATTTCATTTCAGTTCATATCAGTATTTACTTGAAATAATCACGAGGACTAAGTGTGAATAAGGGCTACTTACCATGCATTTATTACATTTTTTATTACATTACATGCCTTTTCATTTAAGAGGGTCAGATTGAGGTTCTCACCCAGCAGGGACCACATTTTCGTAAGCAGGGGCATATATGCACCAGGTTTCACATTGTCGCGTTGTTGCTTAATTCTGCGTGGTATTTATCAGACGACTGTATTTATTACTTATTTAATTGATATGGAATTTCATAATTCGGGGATAAATTATATTCATTTCATTTTATTTTATAACGTCCGTAAAGTAGTGCCATCATCTGTATCTGACCGCTGATCCGGTCAGCTAGTGAGAGTCTCTATTGTGTGATGGTTTTTGATCAAGATAATTGAAAATGCCACCATGTTTTATGTACTTAACTTCTGTTTCTGTTGAATGTTTTATTGTAACATTTGATAATCTGAGATTATTTTTTATGTATTTTTTTCACTAAATGTTTATTTGCATTATCCGGTACGCACTTGGCCGATTTACTTCATGTACAAAATACCAAGTGTCATAAACGGTATCATATTCATTGCAGAAAGTAAAAAATTTAAATTTCATAAGGGTCAAACCGGGGTGCCTGACCATAAGCCCGCTAAGCTCTTAATAGCCCCGTCTTTGTAATATTAAAATATTCGGATTAAGCCCATAAATTCTCAAGTGGCGTGGAGTCTCCGTCGTAAAATTTAAAATATTACATTGAAAATTAAAAAATCCTTGTTCGAAATATATCTTATTTTAGAATCTCCTCGGGTGAAAAATATATCAGTCCTTAAAATACATCTTTAGCTAGCTAGATTAATTAATTATGGTTTTGTTGTAACTTTTCAGAATGTGAGGAACTAGTTTATAAACTGTAGCAAAGACGATGAAATAATCGATAGTTGGTACCATAAACACAATTCAATAAAACTTAAGTCCTTCAGTGACTACACCACACAAACCTCATTATAAAAGCAGATATTGATATGGATCGGTAGGTATGGATAGAAGAATGTTTAAGCGGCGATGTCGCGAAAAAACGGAGCATTGAACGGTCTCCCACGGTATGAACTGTCAATTTAGTTTATTACATCATGTAGTAAAAGCGGGAGCTATTTTTAGGGCATCGATTTTCTTCGAAATTATAATAGCTATGTACTCATATTTGTACTTATGACTTGGTGCTACGATGCATGGTTTGGTGTATTGACTGACAAGAGGCAGGAACGGCATCAAGGCGACCCTACATCAACAACGCTCCGTGTCTCTTGTCAGGTTTGCAGTCGGATTTGCCGATCACGTATCGGTCTTTTCAGCCACCAAAGACGGTGCTTCGCAGACTGAAGACCACAAATCGATATGAAGTACTTACGACAGTAATTAATGGACAAATAACAAAAGTTACTACCTTCCTCCTAAGCACGGACGTGTGAGCCCACATATTTATGCAGCTTAAATTATTGTATTAAGCCCTAGTCTTTACCGGTGTTCTTACAGGGTGGCTGCGGCCTTCTTTCTGTTAGGGTTGCATTATTTTGCGTGTAAACTCTTCATAAAAAAATGCGAATATTAATTTCAGTGTATTTTTAAAATTCATATGTGATATTTCGTATTTAGGGTCTCCGTTAGGTACGCCGAAGAGCGAAGCGAGGAGAAGTATTCGACATCTTGAAAAAGTAGAAAAATCCTATAACTTTCATTTGGTACGAATCATCCTCAAAAATATATAATTTCTTACCAGAGGAGCTCAAAGACTTAGAGGTTTACACATTTAAAAGAAAACTTAAAGAAGAGCTCATTAAAAAAGCTTATTATACAATAGGCGACTTTTTTAAAGAAAAGTTACAATGTTATTAATAGTGTGCTTTAAATGTGATGATTTTTTTGTAATTTAAATGGTAGTAATGATAATGTATTAATATTGTATTAAACATAAAACTAATTTTAAGGTATATAGCATGCAATAATTGTCTATTTTTAGTTACCTAAGAAATCAAGTTTCACATGCCTAACGGTAGAATATGTTATGGAACCAAGCTACTACTGTAAGACCTTATATGTACCGTATATTCTGGTGAATAAATATCATTCATTCATTCATTCATTCATTCATTCATTACGAAAACGAAGCGAGGAGAAATGCTAGGTTAGATCACTTTCGAAAAAGTAAGTAGAGTCTCCGTTATGTACTTAGATTCAAAGTTTTCTTTAGGTACGACGAGGAGAGAAGAATTTAAAAAAATTAGACTAACAACATTGCCATTCTTGTATTGGTTGGTTGCTAAATTCTACAAGAATAATACCTTGCTACAGCAAAAACACACCAGTATTTTGACAACAGCAAAAACAAGTAAGTAGAGCCAAGCAAGTAAAATCAGCTTTATACTCCTAACAATAACAGATGCCTTTTTCCTCATTTATGTTACCGATGGCAGTGGTAGAGCTGGACTAAGCTGTTCCTAAACCAAAACAAACAAACAAACACAACAGCTAAACAGCTTTCAAATCTAAGTCAAATATTTTTATTTTTATGGCCGCTAAGTATCCTATAAAACACCCGTTTTTTCACTTTTCTTTCTCACACTAGTGTCCTTACTTTACAATTACCTGGTTATGTATGTTGTGTACAAAGGTTTTTTTGTAATAGTTAACTAGTGTCTACCGCATCTCACAGAGGCGTGCAATACATCTAATTAATAATGAATATCTAAACATGCCGAGGTTCTCCATTGAATAAGATTTGTTTAACACTACTTCTGCTTTTGTTAAGCAACTTCACACAGTTTACCGAGACAAAAATTGTCCCGTGTGTTATGCCAGGGACGTCGTGATACCAAATAGTTTAGCCGCGTGTCTTTGAGTAAGGATTAAGATTCTATTTTTTATATCGTAATAAATTTGTAGTACATTACGAGCCGAAGGCGAGGGCCATAAATGTGCGATCTGGGGTTTTACGAATTACCGCCCATGGTTTGTCTAAAGTTTTACACTTTGCCTTAGCCAAGGGTCACGTAAAGATACTTAATCCCATCTACAGACTCAATTAATACATTTAACAGTTTATACAGTCATATTTGACTTAAATTTAAGACAGCCTATAATTTCTATACTTTTTCAAATAAAAAGAATATGAAACATGTAATGTCTCATTTATTTAATGTGGGTACCTATACACCACATCTTTTTTATATTAAACCATTAATACGCCACGGACCGGCAATCCAGAGGTACCAGGTTCGATTCCCGGTCTCTTCCACTAGGTTAAATTTTTCTTTAAGCTTTGATCTTTGTATCAATGTTTATGCAATATATAACCAAAAATATTATTGTCCACAAATGTTTATAAGTTACATTGTCCTTCTTTTAAGCAACAACGGTAGAAAATTACACAGCTAGTTTTCAGATCTGTGCCGCAGGTAAAAGCTAGTTTTTTTTATATATAAGTTAAAACTGTTGAAATAAAAAAAAACTGTAAAGACACTAGTGAGATAAATAAAAGTGAAAAGCACGTGTGTTTTATAGGATACTTTGCGGCCATAAAAACGACTTAATAATTGTTACTTTACGAGCAAATGTGTTGAAAAACTCATAATAATAGACAAATACAAGCCGTTGAAAATACGGGATGCGACTGATGTTGAATTATACAACATAGTGTTTATAGTTATATGAATAAAATTAGCTAAATATGTCATGTAACAAAAAAACTTCAAAGGTAGAACTTTTTATGATTTATTTTTTGCCCAAAATAAATTTTGAAATTGTTTTTACAATCCTCATAATTTGACAAAACAATAATTGTATGACGACCATGACCTTAAACGCACTTTTCACGATGAAAATTGCAAATTACTTACTTTCTCTATACAAATACCTACCTACTTTACCCAATTCACAGATGACGTCATATGTATGCAGGCCATCTGAATGGAGCGTTTTTAGTGCTCTGTAGGAATGTTGAACTTTTAAAACAATCTAAGTGTAAGTAGTCCCATATAGACATTTGATCCCAATAAAAAATAAAATCGATTGACATCCTCAAAAAAAAATGTCCGCACGCCTATTAACTAAACATAAATAACACTTCTTCTAACTTCGAGAAAGATGTCAATCGTCGAATCCGACTTTGCTGAGCAGCGTTTGGGAGGCTACGTACTATCTTTTCGTCCAATATCCCGCAGTGTCTCAAGACAAAAAAGTCTTTGAACAGTGTGTGTTGCCAGTGATGACATACGGAACTGAAACGTGATCGCTCACGATGAGCCTTATAAGAAGGCTCAAAGTCACTCAGAGAGCAATGGCTATGCTCGGAGTTTATTTGCGAGATCGAATCAGAAATGAAGAGATCCGTAGAAGAACCAGAGTAACCGACATAGCCCAAAGGATAGCAAAACTTAAGTGGCAATGGGCAGGGCACATCGCTCGTAAAACCGACGGCCGCTGGGGCCATCGAGTTCTTGAGTGGCGACCACGCACCGGACGACGCAGCGTGGGTAGGCCCCCCACAAGGTGGACTGATGACCTGGTGAAGGTCGCTGTAGTCCGCTGACTGCGGGAGGCGCAGGACTGGTTATGGTGGCGTTCTCTGGGAAGGCCTATGTCCAGCAGTGGACGTCTTTTGGCTGATTATGAACACTTCTTCTTATGCAAAGTAATATTTTTTACACATTACTTATTAAATATGTCTTCCAGATAAATATTATCACGTTTATTTTGGTTAATGGAAAAAACATATTTAAAACCAACTTCGTAAAAACAACAAATTTTATCCTCCATATCCCAGCCAAGATTTCGTTTGTATAATTTGAACCATTAAGTTAGTTCATATTCAGAGAAACTTTTCCGAAACTTGAACCTTAAGTAATCTGTCAAACTCTTAAAGATTTTTTTAAACTCCTCAGTTATAAATGCCTTAAAATGAATATCATGTTACTCGTTAAGGAGATTATGTCTCTAAGTACCTATTGAAGGTAATTGAAGTTTCGTGTTCTGGGGCTTAGAATCATTAATTTGTGCTCATTAGTGTATGGTTCGTTGAAGCATTGAATTTAGGTTTATGTTTCAATTAAACAAGGATATTCTGATTGAAAGAGAAGGAGCAAAGTTTAAAACATGTACCGTTGTCATTAAATACAGTATGTTAACCAGTTATTCGATATAATTTGTTAAAGCAGAAGTTAGTTGAGAAAAAAATTGTTGAACCATATAAAATTAAAATGGTTCATATCACAGATTTTGCACTCACGCTGGAAAAAAAGATTTTTTGGCAACAGTAGCCCAAGTGTTAGCTGCTAGTTACATAAATCGAAGAACTGTTAAACTGAGGGCGACTAGTAACTAAAATAAGCTATGTAAAATTAGCATAATTTTGGTTACTACCAGCACAATTTGGCTATTTCTCAAGTAGTTAAACTAGTTCAGCTATTTTTTTTCAGTGCACCCTATAACAGAATTTCATCATCAAAGCATACCTACACAACCTAATGCCCTTCTAAAGGCCGATTAAAGAAATAGGTAGTAAATTTTTTAGGGTTATATTATGGCCCCTTTTCACTTTCACTTCACTTATCACTTTTGACTCAAGTAAAGGTAAATATGCGTACGATTAAATAATATTATATAATAAATATTATATAAGCTCTTACAAAATACAACCCAAGAAAAGTCGCGATCAACTCGTGATCAAAAAGCTTTATTGGCCGTAAAATTCTTATATCGGTTGAATGGGAAAATGAGTAAATGGCTGAAGCCCGGCCTTTTGAACGAAAGGAATGGAATCAGCAACGCTACTTTTAACCCATTTCTAGATAGAAAATTGCGTAATTACGTAAGCTACCAATTTCATCCATTTGCCAATTAGATACGTTTAATTGCTTTTCTCCATAGTAAGCGTTTTGTGATGACGAAACGGCAAGGACAAGTGAAAGTTGAAAAATTAAATATGAATAATTTCTCACATGTCTCATATTGTCACAATCTAATTGTTTATTGCGATATAAGAGCCCTATTCCCGGAAATGGTTTCGGATATACCTAATTACTTCGGTGAATAGAGACTAAAGTACTAGGGGTGACCTTACAAACGGTCTGGTAGTTTTGAATTTTTGATATTATGTCGACTAAGATGGTTAGTGAGTGTTTAAAATGCAAAATGCATAATTTTCCCCCCTCTGTGTTGTGTGTATTGAAAAAACCTAAAAAAAAACTTTCTTCTTCTAGCTAGAAAAGAGCTGAGACAATGTTGTGGACAACGTGTGTGCGTTTTGCATTTTAAACACTCACTAACCATCCTAGACAGCATACAAAAATTCAAAATTACCGGACCGTTTGTAAGGTAAAACCCCTTTATTCACTGGATTAAATTTAATATAGGACGTAAAAAAATGGTATATCCTAGTTCGAAGTGTGTCGAGTTTAAAATAAATGGGAACATTATGTTTTCCAAAAGGATTCATAATTATTATTTTTTTCCGATAGTAATTATACGTTATTTAGACTGAATCTACGAAATATTTATTTTGATTATAGTTTTTAGATATCGTTTAATTAATGATAAAAAGTCACGTTTGTTAAAATTCCAAAGCTATACAACATTACTTTGGTCTACAAGAAATGAGTAAGATAAATGAAAAAATTGGGCAAGTGCGATCCTGACACGCGCATGAAGGGTTCCGTAACCATAATCTATTTTATTTTAGTTTTAGTATTTGTTGTTATAGCGGCAATAGAAATACATCATCTGTCTAGCTATCACCGTTCTTGAGATACAGCCTGGTGACAGACGGACGAACGGACGGATGGACAGCGAAGTCTCAGTAATAGGGTCCCGTTTTTACCCTTTGGGTACGGAACCCTAAAAATAACCATCAATGTCACGTCTACTTTTTAATTTCTCACTAATTCCTTGTATACCAAGATAATGTTGTATCTTCGGAATGTGACGCTTCACACGTTCACATCGAGGATTAAAAAATAATCTAAATAACTAATGTGTAAAAATAAACTAATCGTTGATTCTTAATTCAAATAACGTTGTTTATGTAGAAAATTATGATACGGTTTCCTCTGTAAAACTTAATGATCCCAATTGAGGCTGTAATGTTGAAAATGTAATAATGTTGAAATTTTTATTTGTAGTGAAGACATTCCAACAGAAATCCAATTAAGTAAAGTAATATTTTTTTGCGTTGAACTGACATATAACTTAAATAGATAAAAATAACAATATTTCTCGAGTGCTATGGCACTGCTCACTTTGCGTCAAAGAATAGCAATATTCTCTGAAAGCCTTTGCGAACATACCCATTCTTAAAAAACGAACTGCTTACTTAATGTGAGTATGCATTGAAATCTTTAAATGAATATTTGATACGTTGTTAGTCATATTTGAAAATACTTTCGATATATAAAACATAAACGAAATAAAACGAGTACAGCTTTTAAATATCTCTGTTAATACTGTTCGCGATATAACAATTCCCTCAACGTCAAATTTCTTTTCATAAAATCTGACGGTTGGTAATATCAAAGATCAAGCACCGAGTTTGTTTAGCAGAAAAAACATTAAACCTTTTTTTAATTCGTGAAAACCTTCTCTCTAATGGCCGACAAAGGCTGTTGTGCTTTTCAAAACAGTTCATTTACGTAAAACGCTTTTATGATTCAAGCTGAAAGAAACTTTTCTTCAATATCCTTAACGGTTAATATTTTTCATTTCTGTTTACATTTAGTTTGGGATCTGAAACATCAGAAGCGTTGAAATATTATAGATTTTATATTTCTATATTCAGTTCAATCCAAAGTCCATGTGTGATCGGAGAAGGACCAAATATTAGTATTTTTGATCTTTTGAAAGCCCCAGTCGTCATATACATAGACATCGGAAAATTACAATACAAGAGATGTTGACGAACTGCTTTAAATATGAATTATGATTTTTTTCTAGTGAAATTATAAACGGTGTATAAACTAACCTAACGTAACCTATGCGTCAGTTTACAATATCGCAGCTATATACAGATGATAAACGATACGGTGTCATTAGAAACGATACTTGTATTCAATTTGGCGCGTGAAGAGGTTTTCGAAAGACTTGAAATAACCACTTAATTTTTTTTTTATTATAGAATCTTTTATCGATTCTGTTTTAATGTGGATATACCACATTTTTACTTACATAAAAATTGACACAAAGGTAAATTATGAAAGAAAAAATGTACATGTCTGTATGTGTAAATGTGTGTGAACTTATCTATTGTTTTCTTTGTTTCAGGTGAAAACCCAGCAGCCATGCAATCCTCATCACCGAGCTACTTCCTCCTGGGCCATGGTCTCCTGTTACCCACATTAACATTATTGAACCTCTCCTTACGGTGACAATCGTAAGCTGACCTGCTTTAGCAGAACGTAGTTAAGCTAAATCTTTGTAGTGCAGTTCGTTTTTGCGTGAATCAAGTTGAGGTGATTCGTTTGAAAGTTGCATACAGATTTGTTTTAGTGCATATTTTGTAGCGCACTAATTGGCTTCAGGCAAAGGAAATTTTACATCAAAATTGATCATTAAAAAATGGAGAGAAAAAGAAAAGTCGCCTATTCTTGCATTCTTAAAGATTTAACTAAGTACCTTGTCTATTCTCTACCATTGTTTAATTTAAGATTTCTCATATAATATTTTTTTTGTTGGTGTGCAATGAAGTATTGTTGTATTGTATTGTATTGTACCTACTTAAAATAGATTCCTTGGAATCAGTATTGACAAGCGCGCCATATGGGGTATATAAGCGCACCTACCATAAAAATATCGAAAAGTGCAAATGTTATACTACTAAGTCTACTAACGCCATCTTACACAACAACAACTTAGCACTGCAACTTTCGATTTCTAGTTGAAATGGAAATATATAGAGCTAAAAAATAAAGGTTTGAACGAAGTGGAAAAGGGGAAGAGTCAGAAAACTACAACTAAACAGACTTTCAATAAACACTCGATAATTAAGAATTAATTATCTTTATTAATTTACTTCAGTTGACATGATTGACTTCTACTTAAAGTTTAAGTAGTCTTAAACACAGATTATATTCAACTTCTCGAGAAGTATATACTTACTTACTACTCTGGCTCAGAGACCCAAAGAGGATCTTGGCCTCTGACATAAGATAACGCCATTCTTCTCTGTTTTGCGCCTTTTCCCGCCAGTTAGGGATATTTAGGGCGCACAGATCCTTCTGCACTTCGTCATTCCAGCGGTATCTAGGGCAGCCGACCGGACGTTTTCCACTCGGTCGCCCCTGAAACGCTCTCTTTACGGCCCGATCGTCTCCCATCCTCTCCAGTTGACCCAGCCAGCGAAGACGTGTGGCTTTAATTTCGCCAATTATGTTGGGTGTAGCCATCAGCTCATCCAACTCCTTATTCTTTCTTCTTCTCCAACCTCATTTCTTATTGGTCCCAGAATCGTTCGCCAGATTTTCCTTTCCGCCACTAAGAGTTTATTTTCTTCCTTTTGAGTCCAAGCTTCACACCCATACATCGTGATTGGTCAGATTACCGTTTTGTAGACGCAAATCTTGGTTGGTCTACTGATCAACTAAAACTCTATGGAGTGCTGCAGAGCATCTTAGGGCGTTCTGGATTCGAACATCAATCTCCTCCGCCCTGTGGTTTGTATCGGTAAATATGCAACCAAGGTACTTAAACCTATCTACGCCTTTGTAGATGGTTGTTCCAACTGCTAAATCCGCTCTTTTTGTTCTGAAGTTTCTGTACCTTTTCATGAGGAGATATTCTGTTTTCTGGTGATTGATTCCGAGACCAATTTTCTCTCCCTCTTGTTCCACCAACTTTACCATGACCTTCAGGTCCCATTTGTTTTGCGCCAATAGCCCTGGGTCATCGGCATAGCCAATGATTTTGTGCTTGCCATTCAGCTCAACACCCCCATCATATTGTAACACCTTTCGTATGATGTATTCGAGTGCCAAGTTTAACAGCATTGGCGAAAGTGAGTCTCGCTGTTTTAGGCCAATGACAACCTCGAACTCGTCTGACAGACCTCCACCTGTCCTAACTCTCATCTTACTCACTTTAGTGGCAACAGCAACCAATGTCACTAATTTGTTCACGAATATATATTCTGTCATTATTTCCACTTAATATAATTCTAATATTTCGTATTTTTCCGCGTTCATGCTAAATACGAGTAAATTCGCACGCTGTTTCGCTGGGTGTCAAAGAGATCAGAGTCTGATCTATGGCTTCGCAGTTTTATTTTAGACCCGATATAAATCGCAGGAATGGAAATATTACTTTCAAACGGATACATTTAGTAGAGTTGCTAAGCCGCGAAATTGTGCGCATCGGGTTACAAGCATGAAATTTTTACCACACATAGAGCGTTCCACATTGATTATTTTCAGATGTGGAGGGAAGTCAGATTCGTCCCCTGTGTGATGGGAGAGCGGGGTGAAGAGGACCAAGTACTGCTCTTTTTCTTTTTTTTATTACTGATCAGTAAAGGCTATTAGGGCTTGTGCGACATCGTTTTCGTATAAAATAGATATCAGCTATTAATTTTTTATGTTATTTAAGACTGGTATCATATTAAAATTTGAGTTTATTGCCGAAAAGGTAAAAATCACAAGTTTTTTTTATTCAGAACGATAAATTAGTTATCTATCCTGAATATTTACAATTTAAAAAAATATAACTAAACAGCAAATTTAATCTTGTTTTTAAAAATGTATACATATTGGGCACATCTGATGCAAAAAATACCTTGAAAAAAATGTTGATGTGAAGCTTAGCCTGCGTGTTCTAGTACATTTTGCTAAGTCGCGAAATTGTGTACATCGGGATACAACCACGAAATTTCTACCACAGATAGAGTATTCTGCGGTGATTATTTTCAGATGTGGAGGGAAGTCAGATTCGTCCCCTGTGGCGGGAAAGCGGGGTGAATAGGACAAAGGAGTCCTCTTTTTCTTTTTATATTACTGATCAGATAACGCTACTAGGACTTGTGTGGTATCGTTTTCGTGTAAAACAGATATCAGAAATTTATTTTTCATGTTATTTATTCATAGTACCATATAAAAATATGGTTGTATTTCCGAAATTGTAAAAATCACAACAAGTTTTTTTTATTCAGGGAGATAAATTAGTTATATTTCCTGAATATTTACAACAAACAAAAATATTGCAAAATAGAAAATTTAATCTAGTTTCTAAAAACATATACATATCGGGCACTTTTCATACAAACAGTAACTTAAATAAATTGTTGATGTTGAGAGTAGCCCGCGTGCTCGTGATACATTAGCAAAAAAAAAATTTTTAATTTGTTGTTCTAGGACGTATATAGTAAATATTATATGTAAAAGCATGTTAATAATCATTATTTAATGTATTTAATGAAGCGAAATAGGATGCGTTCGGAGATTTACGTTGCTTACGCCGACGTAAAGATATATTTTAAGCTACTGTTTGTATGAGAAGTGCCCAACATGCATATATTTTTAGAAACTAGATTAAATGAGCTTTTTAAAATAATACTAATAATTTGAAAATGTTCACGAAATTGAACTAATTTACCTCACTGAATAAAAAAACTTGTTGTGTTTTTTACCTTTTCGGCCATACACCCATATTTGTATATAGAACTATACAAAAATATCATAAAAAAAGAATTTTTGATATTTGTTTTACACGGAAACGATACCAAACACGTCCTGGTAGACTTAACTGACCAGCAATAAAGAAAGAAAAGAGGGATACTTGGCCCTATTCACTCCACTCTCCCGCCTCACAGGGGACGAATCTGACTTCCCTCCACATCTGAAAATAATCACCATGAAACACTCTATCTATGGTAGAAATTTCATGCTTGTAACCCGATGCGCACAATTATGTTAGAAAACAGCGGACTAACAACTCTACTAATTATGCGGTTTTCAAGTTTCTATTTTTACGCGGATGCGCGACAGCAAAGAACGGGCATCTAATGTATTTGGATTTTATGCACAGTCACGTTTTTTTTTACAATTTAAACGATGCGACGAATTGATATGCTCGTTCAACAACTCCAGTATGTAACGGATACAATTATATTGATATCTAATCAGTTTTGTATTATTGAATTTTAATTCACGCAAAAACGTTTTAACTTGCAATAATTTAATGCAGCTAATTGTAAGTGTTTATTTTACTGTGTCCATGTAAAAATGTCATCACTAGTATTACAGTTATACTTATCAATGTGGAAATTTTACATTATATTTGTAAAAACAGGGATGTATATAATACATTTATATTTGTCAAAATGAAAAACACTAGACGATGTAGGTGTTCTAAAATATTATGCACACTAGTTATTCAATTAGGAAATAAAATAAAATATGCTGCTTTCCTATGGATGTCCCAATGTTAAAGGCTTCAAAATCTAACTCTCTTGCTGGACTCTAAGGGTCATATAGCTTATATGTATGTAGGTACCCAAGCGACTAAACTAACGTATTGTCCATATGAAAGTTGGCATTTTTAAAACCTGCATGACCTAAATCGCTCTATTGATTTCTGTTTTGACAACAGTACCATTTAAATTAGGTATTTCATAAAAAGCCATTTCACCAAAATGTGTCATTGCAGTACCTATTAAATTTATACTATTCTAGATCTATTCATGTAGTTTGCGATGGGAAAATTGAGAAGTAGAATTCTTTATACGAGTATACGGCAGACGGGGCCAGTTTAAACAATCGATGATCAATGTCACCCCGTGAATCAAAGTGACCTGAGTCTACGGTATGTAAAAAACGTCAGGAATTCCCCTAATGCATCGGTTGGTAATGAAAACGAATGAACGTATGATAATTGTTTTTTGTGCACACTTACGTACACCAACTTCATAAACTAGAGGCATTCTTTAAATACTTTTACCTAAAATTAACTTCGATAATTTAAGTCAAAACTAACAGTATTTTGGCTTTTCGATTTCAAACAGTTACTTAATTCAAGTTGAAATAGAAAATGAAACACCAGCATTCAAATGATTCCGAACTAAATACCTACTTGTAACTTCTCAGCAAACTAGAATCCGCTCAATTTAAACCTCCATTCGACGTTTGCCTCTGACATTTATATGAAATCTCGCCAGTATTTTTCTCCTTTAAGCCATACATATATGTATACAGTATTCGTCCGTTACCGGTATCGTTTCTAGAATTTCGCACTTAATTCATAAAAAGTTAACTTCAGCAAAAGTCACGAATTCACAAAATAACCTCGTAAAATTATGGTACACAGGACAAAACAATTTTGCACATGTGAATCTATTAATCTTAAGACTTAAGAGGCCTTATTTTTTTTCAAAAACTTAGTGTTTTAGACATTTTTCTCTATAATCAAACATGTTTCTTAACATATTATTGATGTTACTACCTAGAACAGGGCTATTGGGATTTATTGGTATAGGTATATTTGAAACCAACAGTTTGAATTTTTCATTGATAATTTGTTTAATTTTTTTTTTAACAAAAATGGAATCGATTTAACAAAAAACTGAAAAGCCAAAAATAACCCGTAAATATGGTAATCATTGAAGGTTTGGCCCCGACTTCAAAAGGTGATTCAAATGTAATCGGTACATGAACGGGTTATTTTTGGGTTTTCAGTTTTTTGTTAAATCGGTTCTATTTTTGTTAAAATATTTTTTTTTTGCTTTTCAGTGATTCAAATAAAATACATATGTACATATAGGGATGGATAGGGAAGGATAGGGGTGATCAGGGAGGACTTATTTGTATGCATCTCGTTATCCCCTAACTCCTAACCGGACGAGCGGCAATCACACAGGTACAGTAACTGCACTGGCCATCGTGGAACGCTGGTGCAACCACAACGAATTGACAGTCAATCCAAAAAAGACTGAACTGGTAATGTTCACCAACAAACGTAATCTGGGCACCTACCGACTGCCTAGACTGTTCAATACAGAGCTCCAATTGTCGACTGAGGTAAAGTATCTAGGGGTAATACTTGATAGCAAGTTGAATTGGAGCAACCATCTCAACAACAAAATTGACAAAGCTACAGTCGCGTTCTGGCAGTGCCGTAGAATGGTAGGTAGAACTTGGGGTCTTAATCCTAAGATCACACTATGGCTATACCAGGCAGTCATCAGACCAATATTAAGCTACGGTGCAGTAGTATGGTGGCCACGAACCAAGCTAACCACCGTCGAAGCTAAACTACAACGACTTCAGAGGTTAGTTTGTATGGCGGCCACGGGATGCATGAGGACTACACCCACTGCAGCCCTGGAAGCTATACTGGGGCTGCCGCCGCTGCATCTCTTCGTTAAACAAGAGGCGGCAGCTACGGCGATACGTCTTAGGAAACTGAACCTCTGGAGATCAGCTAGGGTGCCGCACACCGAAATCCTCTACGAGGCAGTAGGTAAGGAACCGCTGATAGAAGCGGTCACTGACAGGATACCCAAGCAATTCGTCTTCGACAAAAAGTATAAGATACAACTGCATGAGGAACCTGGCGAAGGTCTTAACCCAAGGGAGTTAAGAATCTTCACCGACGGGTCCAAAACAAGGTCAGGCACTGGCTCTGGGGTATTCTCAGAGGACCTAAACATACACATTTCTACACCACTAGGAACCCATAACACAGTCTTCCAGGCAGAATGTATGGGTATCATAATGGCAGCCCATGCAATCATCGCGAGGAAGGTAAAGGACTACCCCATCCGCATACTCTCCGATAGCAGATCAGTTTTACAAGCCCTGCAGAGCTACACAGTAACCTCAGGACTCATACATGAATGTCACCGAGCATTGTCAGAGGTATGTAATAATAATAGCATAACTCTACAGTGGATCAAAGGACACAGCAACTCGCGTGGGAACGACGCAGCTGACGAACTGGCGAGAGGAGGTTCGGAGATGGAAGCAGAGGGACCCGAACCAATCATACCTCTGCCATTCGCCTGGCTGCGCAACACAGTGCGTAAAAACACGAAGATAGAACAGCAACTATACTGGTCTAACTTAGGTACCTGCAGGCAGAGCAGAGAGGCCCTTCCGACAATCCACCCCGGGTTGTCACGCAAGCTGAGGCAGCTGAAGAGGCCGCAGCTCCGGCTCATAACTGGAGCGATAACTGGACATGCCCTACTAAACAAGCACTTATTCACTCTAGGTGTTACCGACAGTCCTCTTTGCAGAGCCTGCATGGAGGCCGAAGAGACAGCCGCCCACGTCATTCTCGAATGTCCTGGGGTGGCCAAATACCGGGCACAACACCTCGGGTCTCCGAGGTCACTCCCAGAAGTCATCGGCAACATCAAGGGACTGCTAGGCTTTCTGGTAGAGTTGGGTTGGCAAGAGTAGTGCCAGCAACCCTTCACGCAAAATAGGCGCATTGTAAGACGTCGAGTTGCGGAAAACTAGCCCGCTATAACCTATAACCTATATATATAACTCCTAACCGTTAAGGAGTTATACCTTCCATCATCAGCTCAGATGACTATCAGACGTAAATTAAAAAGTTGTTCAAGATTAGGTTGTGGAAGATACGGACAAACATACATAAGTATATACGGGTCAAACTGTGAGAACCTCTTTTTCTGAAGTGGGTTAAAATACTAAAACCTTCTCTTAAGTGTAACAAATACTTTTCTGAAAACCGCATCAAAATCGGCTCAGCCAAACGCGAGATAATCGCGGACAAACATACATACATAGTTACAGGTCAAACTGAGAACCTCCTATTTTTACTCGGTTAAAAACTACTCCAAATTGACGCAATTCACGCGGAAAATTAGTTTTTTTCAACTTATTTTCGACTGCACTAATGAAAGCATAATATAGCTTTGTTACTACCTAGAACTCGGGGAAAAATATTATTCACTTCAAAAAGTTGGTTGAAATTATCAACATATTAGTCATAATATAAAAATATATATATAAGGAATAAGGCCTCTTCACAAAGAAAATGTCGGCCTGAAACAGAAAAAGATACATTAATTTTAGTTAGTCAAGTGCAACTTAAATTGTAGTCGTAATTTGGCTATTAACACGTAGTTTTGTCCGTCCCTCCGTTCTTCTGTGCGTCCGTCCGTCCGTCCGTCCGTCTTTCAATACCTACTCTTTATCTAGGGAACGCGTGGAGGTATCGAGTTAAAATTAAAACCATATACTCAGGTGTACAATCCCTTAAATCACGGAAAAAATCTAACTTCTAAGTTAACGAAAAAAGATGCCGCATATTTCGATACTTTCAAGGGAATCAAAATTTATAGTTTTTATCTGATGACCTAGAACTATGGAATTTTGCAAGTAATGCCGTCTATAATAGTCCTTATTAAAACACAGTAAGTACGTAAAACAGTCTTCCAACGGTAAAGTTAAGTTTTTCGGTACAGTTTATCTTTTCGTTAGTGCTTTCTAAGTTCGTACGGAACCCTCGGTGCGCGAGACGGACTCTCGGACGACTCGCATTGGTTGGGTTTTTTTCTCATTTAAGTCGACATACTTCAATTCGATAGGCGTAAAATTAAAAAATGCAATTCTTTTGGCGAGGCGAGATTTCGAAAAGAGTTCGTCACTAATGTAGACAATATAGTAGCAATATCTCGAACAGGGGGCCTATGATGGTTGCGTTTATCACGTGATAAATAAGTGTCAAAGCATCTGTCACTCACACTCGCAATATGTCAAAACGTGACGGATTCTTTATCACTTACCTATTTATCGCGTGATAAAAGCAACCATCATAGGGCCCCTGATGTCAATAAAAACGTCGAATGTAGCCCCAGATCCCTTTAGACTCAGATCTAGTCCAGTCGGAATTTACGCATTTGAGCTTTGATTTCGCATCAAAGCCAGAGCATATTATCCAAGCATCCGTTCACTGGAGCTTGATAGTCACGTAATCATACCTATAATCCTGACAATCCTGAAGCTTCAAATTAATTTGACGCACAATGTATTTGTAAGAATGGAAACGAGGTATTATTGTAGTATAGGCTCGTGCAAAAAAAATCGCTAGACTATGTTACGCTAGATTAATTATGTTTCACATAGAAAACAATTGTGAGTCTCAGAAATATTAATATCCATAGTTATGTACTATCGGGTTTATTCACGTCGTTCAATATTGAACTTTCGCAGTATTCTACTTAATGACGTGAGTAAACCCGTTTAGTATGTATATTTTAATTTTGTCAATGTTATTTATTTTTATATGTGAAATACATACCTACCTACATACTATACCTACAATAGTTTGATTGATGTAGAATAATTAGGGTCAAAATGGTCGTTCTCTCAGATCATCTATAATTGTAAACTAGTTACTTTTTCTCTTTTCTTTGAAATTTTATTTGCCAACGTTTTTTTACCACTGTTATCAACAGGGACCGGAAATTCAGATAGATATTTTACCTACACTTTGCCGGCTTTGTTGTTTAGCTTATACACGGCTTTCTTTTAAATATGAGTGAAATAGCAACCGAATTATTTCTACTTTAGGTAAATATCCTAATTTCCGATCCTTGGTCTCACTTTCTCTGAATTTTAAGGCGGTTATCGGCGTCGGGCATCACAGGATGCGGCGCCATTGTGATAACCACCTTAATGTGCAGAAAAAAAAACAAATTAAATTACCAATCAATCAATGCTTCATCATTCATCAATGATCAATGCTTCTACCTTTCAGCTATTGTACCTACATTTAAGATTTTTTCAGGACATAATTGATTAAACACTAGGCACAAATTTCATAGCATATGCTGTCAGATTCCTGTTTTTAATTAACAAAGACCTTTTTGTTAAAGCAGTAACACGAGCCGTTTCAATCTTCGTTACCTAAAAATTAGACTACCAATTACTGAGATGAACACACTTTCCATACGACTCGTGTGAAATGTATTTCTTTTAAGCAGGAAGTCTGAAAGTAGATGGACAATTACTTTAGTGTAGCAGGAGAATAAAACCTTTAGAACATACATTTTGTTAATATCTAACTGTCATTAGATGTTAAGTGTTCAACTGTTAATTGTTGTGTTCTTACACTTTCTCGTATTTTACTTTCCAGAAAATAATTTCCATTGATTAAAGAAGACTGCTTAAGAGGCCTTATTCCTTTTAAAATGCTGAATGTTTTAGACATTTTTCTCTATGATCAAACATGTTTCTTAAAATATTATTTATGTTACTACCTAGAACAGGGCTATTGGGATTTATTGGTATATATTTGAAACCTACAGTTTGAATTTTTCATTGATCATTTACGTTTCAAAAACTACTCGAAATTGACAAAATTCACGCGGTAAATAATTAGATTTTCAACTTATTTCTAATGCACGCAATAAAAGCATGAAATAGTATGTTACTACCTAGAACTCGGGAAAAAATATTATCCACTTCAAAAAGTAGGTTGAAATTATCAATGTATTTGTCATAATATGAAAAAAATAAAATTTAAAAGAAATGAGACCTCAAAGGCCCACTTGCACCACGCTGGGTTAGCAAAATTAACTCGGAGTTAAATGCTACTCTAGGGTTAAGTAATTAGTACGTCTTGCACCACCGAGAGTTAGAAGGTAAACCTTGAGTTAAAAATTTAATTTTTTAACCCGCCGATGTGTGAGGGTTAAAGTCATTAACCCTGGGTTAGTAGTGTCAAACAAGTATCAAAATCGACTTGACGTATAGCTTAGGTTATGTTATGTTGTTACGTTTTGTCCAGGATAATGATAATTGAATAGAATGTTGTCTGATGATGATTTATTTATTGAAAAACAGGTTACATAACATTACAGTTTACACCAATGCGTCATGAACCGAACAATGTTTATTTTGACGGCGAAACGGCGTGGCCCCGTTGTTCCGACATCTCGGGTGTTTGATTTGGTAGGTTGCCCCGGAACCGACGAAACACGACAACTTTCGGCCAGAAATCAGCACACGCGATGGTCTCCTGCAGCGGCCGCGGCACACGCACTACAAACGAGCTGAAGTGCACGTAGTGGCGCGAATGCAACTGGAACACTCTCAGCAAGTAGCCGGTTTTCTGGCGAACATACGTCACTTGTTCAGCGGTGGCAGTGTGATGCAGGCGCGACACGTACAGCGCCTTGCTCGGTGTGGAGACCCGCAGACCACAACCAACCGGTTCTGCAGTACCACACTGACTCTTGCGTGTCTTACGCTTTCTTGACACCGTTGTGAAACCCATGATGAAGAGATCATCAAATACATTCGTTCGGACTTTTACAATAGAAAAATTGCAGAAAAGGATCATTTTTACTCGCAAAGAGACAATGCTTTTTCGACTGGTTTTTTATTTTCAAGTTTATGCTTAAACTTCGCTACTAAATCACAAAGCAGTAATCTGTCGCTATTTGTAAAATTTGGTGCATGTAAACGAGATTTGTTTTCCATTTTTAGCAGTTTAAAACAAAATAATAAAATATAGAAAGCAGACACAACTCGCGCAAAAACAATAATGACGCCTGACTGACATTTAATACAGATATATAATACGCTAAAAAACGAAATGTCATTCCAAATCTCACATAGTGGAATAGACTTATGCAAAGTACTGTAGAGTGACAGAGAGCACAACACTTAAATCATTCATTATTTATTCTATCACATTTGGTCGGATATGAATAGAGCGAATGAATGTTACATTAACCTCGGGTTAGTTAACTCGGACTTAATTTCTATTGGTGCAACGAAAACTATGAGTTATAAATTTAACATATTAACCCTGAGCTAGTAAACCCTGAGTTATATATTTAACTCGAAGTTTTGGTGCAAGTGGGCCTTAATGTATTGTCTTTCTTTGTTAATTGGAATTTTGAAAGTCTAGAATCCAATGAAATCAGGGACGTAACAGTAAGAAATTTGAAATTTCTTAACCTGTATTTTTAAAGGTTGTCGTTATGAGATGTAATTGTAACCTTTAATAATATGGGAGCTGTCGGGAATAAATACCAGACTATCAGGGTTCCGAAATATAGTACTTACCGTAAAAGATAAAGGTTGCTGGTCTTGAAACTATTGTTGTCTCTGTCTGAACAGTGTAAAGTCACTATAAAATCGTTGTAAATAATATAATTCATGTATGTGATATAAGTATTGTCATTGTTAAAGTTGTAAATACTTACATTATACTAGTCATACAACAGGCCACGTATGTAATAAAGAAAATGTTCATTTTTACTTGTCTTTTATTTATTCATCCATACCTGAACTTATAATAAAGAGCAAAGATTTTTTAATAAATAAATATTTATTATATAAACCTCACACGAATCGACCTAGTCCCAAATTAAGCTCTAGTCATTTAGACACCAAATGTTGGATTGGATCCTTTGTGTAATCATCTGAAACTATTGAACAACCTTACACAAATTGTAACGGGATATCCTAGTTAATTTTCGCGCACGATTTGTCAGAGAGATAGAGGACATAGCTTTAGGATGCATTTCCATTGACCCGCACAACTTCACGTTAGTGGAAATGTACCCTCAGCATCAGCATGCCTCGTCCCTAATAAAGGTCCAGGTGTATTAATACGTCACTCGCCCCGTAGTGCACTTAGCAGCTGTCGCGCCGTATTATTTATCGCAGCGACCAAATTGAATTAGGGACACCGAATGTTGGATTGGATCCTTTGTGTGAACGGACGTTTTACGCTGAAACTGTTGAACAACGTTTTACAAATATACGCATGATTTTAGCCGTGTATCTCACACGTGATAATAATAACTTATTTTGATTGCAATTGTATTACGACTGAATTTTGTTAAGAATGAGATGAGTGGGTTGAAGGTTTTAGGAAATCAAATTAAAGTAGGTGTAATTTAAAAAATACAATTACATTTGGTAATGGTAAATAGTTTTGGCGAATTGGTGAGGATCAACTGCCGTGCCCCTTGATACAGTCCCGCTGATTTGATCCGTCATGGTTCTGCAGAGATGCTTCTTGATTTCGAGATTATTTAGGGAAAGAATTAATGTACAATTGTGCGTACAGAAACCTTTTTTAAATGGAGATGGGTTCACCTGGTCTGGTCTCTTATCTGGTGGTTTTCTCAAAGGTATAAAACGCAATAAAGCTAGTGCATATGGTTGATACAACTTGTTTGGTAGTCCAGGTTAATGCAAGTTCTATCAATCCTATGTCTATGGAATAAAATGAGCATGTCGAATATTATTATTTTGTAAGCAAAAACATAGTGAATGAATAGTTGCTTGTTACCACACTCACAGTCCCCATCATAAAGTTGCGCCAGTAAATGAACAAAGCGCAAATCTGTCCTGAACCTTTAAAATGGCCGTGTTTAACCCAATTTGTTTACCGAATCACATTTGTGCGACGGAAGCCTGGTCATATCCGGGTCCGTAACGAAGGCCGAACACGGGCTCCGGGACACATTCCGTGATGTTGCGGACTTGTTGGAAATTTGTTCTGGAAAAACGAGTCAAGGGCGCTCTAGTCCTATTTTACTATTATTTAAATTGCAATGTTTGTACAGCCTGACCACTATAATATGAGGATGCGCCATATTGCTGAATTAAAGTGGAACGAATTTTTTACACTGGCAATGATTTTATGATGGTTTGTCAACAAAGTCAATGTCATTCGTGGAGATTTGTTTACGTTTCCTTATAAGACGAATATTTAAAAATATCCAAAGAAAACGTAACATTAGAAATAAAGTGTACACGTTTTTAAAACTACATGAAAAACAGTTAGGAAAAAAGAGCATTCAATTTACATACTTATCAATGATATTACGAGGTTAACATCTGAACTGATAGGTATTTAAACTAATGTCATTATAGTGCGGTTGATATAGATTGGTTGTTGTTGTAATAATGAACGAGAGGACGTAGGGTCTGTTCACACTAGCGTTTTTGCCGGCGGAGCGGGGACGCGGCGTGCACGCGGGGTGCACGCGGCGAGCACGCTGCGATATCTTCGCGATTATCTGCCGCCAGCGTGCCGCCGCGGTGAAGCCGCGTCGACGCGGCGATCAAGCCACGTACGGTCACTCTAATGTTGACGTTAATTACAAAATTGACTCCGACTAGGAGATACTTCTAGCTGTTTTACTGTCGAGGCGATTAAAAGGGATAAAAATAAAAGATACCGCAGATTTTGGGAGGATCCGGCATGGCGTTCCTGCTCAGTGGAAAGTGTCTATTACTATAATGTCATTTTATTAAATTTACGGGCTCATACATACCGCCGCGGTGACGCCGCGTCCACGCGACGTCAGCGCGGCGGCAAAAAATCGCGAAGATATCGCTGCGTGCTCGCCGCGTGCACGCCGCGTGCCCGCCGCGTTCCCGTCCCGCCGGGAAACCGCCGGCAAAAACGTTAGTGTGAACAAGCTCGTAGAGATATTATCGTGTATGTAACGAGGCTTCGCAGCTCTTACCATCTGATTGCAACGATTTCTGGCAGTTTTAAAAAGGCCCCAGTTCTCGTCGCACCGATCCTGCTTATATTCTACGAAACGCTTTATCTCGCCGTCATTGCCATGCGAATACCTCTGGTAATAGATAATTTCATACGTTCAAAATCGCTGCAAAGAATGTTACAATACAATATGCGATTACTTACGGAATTTTAACCAGGTTCAATTCCCGGTTATGCATGAGATAAAAAATGAATGTAGTTTCTATTAAATTTAAAATCGACGCTATGGTTCCTAAGAAGAGATTTCCCTATCTTTTATAGTTCTCGTTTTCTCCCTACGGGCCCATTTGGATTGGGTAACCTGTATACGTATGTATGTTTGTTTGAATTTGAACAGGAGTATTTGTCCATGCATTAATTAAGATACAAAAACAAAAGCACAAATCCTCATTTATTATCATAAATGAAGAAGCATGTTTTCCCAAGCCCGCAATATTAATCCTTTAAGAATCTTTGCAAGGAAAAGATCAAATAAACATAAAAGCAATGAGAACTGTGTACCTTTATACTAAGAGGTTACATACCATATCCGGGATCAAAGAAATTATTATTAAAATGGTTCTAAAGAGATTTATTATGCTTCTACATTGCAAATTCAACTCATTCGAGTACTGTTTATCTTTTTATCTTATTATGGGGGTCCTTACGGATACACTTCGACCCAATGGGATCTTTTGTGTAGTTAAAGTGCGAGTACTGTTTAGTATTTGCACGAATAAAATATTCCTTATAAACTACAAGGGGGACAACTTCGTTCGTGGAAAAGAAAAGCGAAGTAAGTATCAGGGTATTTTAGATAGGTACTTCACTACATAGTATAAAACAAAGTCGCTTTCTCTGTCCCTATGTCCCTTTGAAATGAAATGAAATGAAATGAAAAAATGAAATGAAAATGAAATGAAATGAAAATTTATTTTGCTAGAGACATGGTAAACAATAAAGATCTTAGTTACATATGGCAGTGGATCAGCATATCTCGCCAACTACTTGGGCATGCAAATTTTTATTCTTAGATCTAGACACTTAAATTTACACATTATTTTACTATAACTACTATACGCCTTAGTTTCCAAAATAATCCTGTATTGAGTAGAAACATTTATTTACTAACCACTTTTGCAACGCAGATGTAAATGGTTTTAGAGCAAGTTTTCTTATATCACTTGGTAAATTATTATAAATTTTGATTGCCATTGCATAACTATTTTTGCTACAAAGTTTAGTTTTGTATGTGATTGGTAGTACTAACTTATCTGGATATCTGGTGTTAAATTGACATACTTTCCTTAATTCTAGAAATAGTTCGGGATGTAACTTGATAAATTTACAGGCCTCAAAGATGTACATAGAAGTTAAAGTCAGTATTTGGAGATCCTTGAACAGAGGTTTGCATGAAGTACGCGGTGGGACTCCACAGATAGCTCGCACACATTTTTTTTGACTGACAAACACTCTATTTATGTCGCATGAGTTGCCCCACAACAACAGACCATACCTTAATACTGACGCCACGTAGCCATGATAGGCAGTGAGAGCTGTGTTTTTATTTACTAATGAAGCTAATCTTCTGAGAACATAAACAAATCTATTAATCTTAGTACATATTATATCTATTTGTGGCTTCCAGCTGCAGTTTTTATCTAATAACACGCCTAAGAACGTGATGTTATCAGTTTCTGTTATGTGTTCATCTTTATATTTTACATTAATGTCCACGTTACCCTTACGATTATAAAATTGTATATATCTAGTTTTTTCTAAATTAGGCTGTAGATTATTGATTTCCATCCAAATTATAATGTCATTAATTGTATTATTTATGTCAAAATTATAAAGTTCAATCTCATCACAAGGAATAATTACAGATATATCGTCGGCAAATAGTATACATTGATGTCTGGTGACCATAGGTAAATCATTGATGTACAATAAAAATAAAAGGGGTCCTAATACGCTACCCTGAGGTACCCCTGTCTCGATTTCCTTATAGTGTGATTTTGAATAATATGTTACACGATTATCGTTTATATTTTCTACTTCAACAGATTGTGTGCGCTTATATAAATAACTTTTTATCCAATTTAATGCCAAGCCACGTATACCATACATTTCACATTTTTCTAGTAGGCGATCATGTGAGACAAAATCGAAAGCCTTACTCATATCAAAGAATATTGAGGTAACTGGTTTCCGTTTATCCATTTGATCAGTTATGGATTTTATTAAATTGAAAGCTGCTAACGTCGTAGACTTACCTCTTTGGAAGCCATTCTGGTTTTTGTTAATTAATTTATATTTGTCACAGAAATTGGTTATTCTGGAATGCATGGCTCTTTCAAATATTTTTGAAAAAACGGATAACAGAGATATTGGCCGATAACTATTAAGATCTTCTTTATTATTCTTTTTATATAAGGGTTTGACGATCGTTTTTTTTAGGTTGTCTGGGAATTCACCGGTTGTAAAGGATAAATTCACCAAATATGCTACCACCGATGCAATTTCTCCAATACACTTCTTAATAACCATTGTTGATATTCCATCGTGGCCCACAGATTTCGTCGATCTCAGCATTTTAACAATTTTTATTACTTCATTATTATCACAAGGATGTAAAAATATGGTCGAATGATTTGTTGTCAAGGTGAATTTTTTGTTATCATATTTGTTTTTTGTTAAATTGATGAAAAAATCGTTAAATGCTTCTGCTATTTCTTGTTTACATTGAATCTGTTGTCCATTTATGTTTATTTTATCTATTTTATTAAAATTCGAGGTATTATTTATTTTATTTTGAATTAAATCCCATGACGCTTTACATTTATTCTTGGCTTTATTTATATAACGGTTGTTTACTGATTTTTGTGCAGATTTCACGCACGATTTTAATATTTTAGAATATTTATGGTATTGCAACTTTATGTGTTCTTTTTTAGTTTTATAATATTCGAAACGTAGTCTTCTTTTCGTGATTGTTGCTTTTTGGATACCTTTTGTAATCCATCTGGCCTTTTTTTCTTTATTATTATGTTTTACACGAATTACTGGAAAACACAAGTTGTAGAATAAGGTAAAAGTTTCATGAAATACGGAAAATGCTTGGTTTAAATTAGTATGACCATATACTTCATCCCATGATAGGTTTTTCATACAATCACAGAACTTTGTAATATTATCATCGCATAAGTCACGTTTATGTATGTACCAGTACTCTATGGGATTCGATTCACTCTCAGACTGAAAGGACAATGTTTGGCCCGTGTTGTGATCTGACAAGCCGAGCTCATGAACAGTACCGTTCACATTTGGCATGTTACTTATTATATGATCTATACATGATGTTATTCTAGTCGGTTTTTTAATATGAAGATGGTAGTTATAGTTTTGCAATATGCGGAGAAGTTCGCGCGACTCTTTGGAAACCTTCAATGTATTAATATTAAAATCACCGGCGATAATTATTTTACATTGAAGTCGCTTACGCAATTTATGTAGCAAGTTTTCTAAATTTGTAAAGAATATATTGACTTTTGATTTCGGAATTCTATAAATACAAACTATGATACACATATATTCTGGAATTTCTATTCCACAACACTCAAAATTATATTCACTAGCTAAATTTTCTAAAAAATCGATTTTTTTACATTCTACTGCGTTTTTACACAATATACAAACACCACCTCGCTTTTGACGTCGTCTTGAAAACGAGGCACATAGTTTATAACCTTTGATATGTATGTTTTTTTCTTCATTTAATTTAATAAACGTTTCTGATAAACAGATAATATCTAAAACCATTTTTTTGTCTAAAAATTCCTGTATACACACTTCAAGAGCTGCTGTTTTGCTAAGAAGACCACTAATGTTTTGGTGAAAAACTGTAACTGTAACGTTATTTACGAAAGGAATGGTTCGTGCCTGTTTGAAGCCCACAAGGCGGCTGAGTCTGAGGTACAACAACACTAGGTTCCCCTGTGTGGGGCAAACTCGGTTTCACATTTTTCTTAATTTTTTGAAAATAATATGGTATCGTCCCCGTTTTAGTTTCTTCACACTTTTTGGTTTCATTTGTGTTAGGTGAAACCGACTTTTGATTCATACTTGAGTTTAAAATCATTTTCTTAAAAAAATATGGTATTGTCCCCTTTTTGAACAATCGGGGCGCATGTTTAATATGAGTACTAGTAGCAGTTTGATTAATGTTATTAATATCGATTGCCTTAATAATATAATTAATTCTTTTACATACATAATTTAAATACATTGATTTATTTTGACAGTGATCATTCGTGGATATGAATTGACAATTCGAAAAGTTTTTACATACTATTTGAAGTTCACGATTTAATTTTTTTACATTTAAGTGTCTACTATGGTACACTCCTAGTACTATAACACATGACGCTTCAAAATGTTTGATGGCTGCACTCATTTCAGCAAGTATTTTGACGGGATTTGAGTCGTTCTCCCCAACGCAGAGAATAACGCGGTCTCGAGAAGAAACGTCAAGAGACTGTTTGTTTTTCAGGATGTCCTCAGTTGATGCATATGGTTTAGTAAAAGCGACAGTTTCGTATTCTTTTAAAACTATACCCTCATTTTGTTGTTGTTGCCTGGATTTGATTAAGGCTGCCGAAAGTTTAACGCATTGTTGACTGCCAAGAATGTAAATATGGCTTTTTTTGTCACCCTTTTCGTTCTGTTTTGTTTTATTATCACATATCAATTGTGATTTGGGTGTGTCTATTTGAGGTTTAGTAGTTGTTTCCCTTATGTCTCTTTGATTTGTACTTGTTAAGCGAAGAGGAGATGAAAATGAAATAGACTTTATAGGGCTATTGTATTGACAAGGAGAGTTGCGATTGTTAGCTGTTGTACTCTTTTTTGCAGGCGTTTTCAGACGTGTCGTACCGACATCAGACATAATTTTTTTAAACGCGTCTATAGACTTCTGCTTTTCTTCTAACTGTCTTGTGAGTACTGTGACTTCTAAGTTTAGGCGCTCTATTTCTTCGTGGGCACTAGCCAATTTAGTTGATAAGAAACTGATTTCAGACCTCAATTCAGTCAATTCACCTTCTTGGACGGTTTCATGGATGTTGGGCAGACTACTAGATGTTGTTTCGAGCAGTGTTGAAATCTGCGATTCAGTGTCTGTTTCAGGATCGGAGTAGTGTGATTCGGCTAAAGAGTAGTTCTGTATTTTTGGCAGTGGTTTTCTATGCGTTATGTTGTCAGAAAACATCGCTTTGATTACGCTGGGCGGTGTTTTACAGCTGCTTTTGGCTCCTCGACATGTACCCGGTGCCTGAAGACATGAGCAGCATGCCCATTTTGATTTAGTTCTTGCTGCAGACATTAGGTTAAAACGTTCATCACTGACCTGGGCACAGTTAATGTCATAAATCCTATAGCACTTTGAACATTTTAAGTAAACTTTGTCTTTTATTTCATTCTTGCAGATAAAGCACACAACTGGATTTGATTTTGATGACATATTTTAAAAAAGTTGTATGCTTAAATCTTTAAAACTACGCAACGGATTTTGATACGGTTTTTTTAATAGATAGAGTGATTCAAGAGGAAGGTTTATATGTATAATACATGCATAATTTATCAGCATTGCACCCGTGCGAAGCCGGGGCGGGTCGCTAGTAATATATAAAATACTGTTAAAATCTCAGGCATTTTGTTGTGATAACGGCGCAATTCTCAATTTTCCAGCTAACAGATAGCGTTGTCGAAGCAAATAAACAATGCAAAGATCGACACACAAAGCATTAAGGAAAAATTCGTCAGGTTACTCGGAGTTAGGGTAGAGAAGTGGTTAACGCGCTGGACCGGTAATCCAGAGGTACCGGGTTCGATTCCCGGTCTCTTCCACCAAGTAACTCCTTTTTCAATTTTTTTCTTTGAGCTTTGCTCTTTGCATCAATGGTTAACTGCTTATCGCTATATATCAATTCCCAAATATGTTAATAGTACATCCGCGCCAGATAACTGGATTTTGTGATTTTATAATTAATAATTTTATTTAAAACAGGAAGTTAGTCTTCGAATTATTCATTAATAATTATAATAATAACGTATTTCACCTGAATTTGTCAAATAATATACTACCTATGTTTCTGTTTGTTTTGATAGAGACAAGCGAAAGGACACTTAATAGCTAATTATAATGTTGCACACGTCGGTCGTGTTTTGAGGAATAATATTGAACTTTTGATGAATATACCCGATAGATACGTCACTTATTGTAACTGGAACAAATACATGTGAGAAGTTACATTGTCAATAGCGTTAGGTACACGTATAACAAGAAGATATACCTAATTATAAATTTAGAGCAATTTTTTTTGGTTCATTTCAAGTCCAGTATAAGCCCTTAGTGAATGAAAACATAAATTTATAGTGGACTAGGTTAATGAAGTAGAGAGTTGTGACGATTTGACTACTGATCCGATTTTGGTGAATGAGTGGTGAGTCGATTCGATGGTCAAACATTCAAAGAAGTAATCGTCGAATCTACATTTTATTTAATCTATTATGAATCAAAATGTTAATCAGGCTGCCGTGTAGTACATGGTTTACAGTAAACATTATTATGAAGAGCAAACATAATATGTAAAATTACCAAGAGATGTAAAATTTAAATACAACACAGGTGTTATGATTTAAAAGTAATGGTGATTGGCTTATACAAAATAAATTTTACAATGAAAATATAATTTCCATGTTAAATGTTAATGACATAAACTGAAGGGAACACAAATGGCGACATAGTGCTACACATTCTATAACATCCACATTCCTCCATCCATATCCCCCGACGACACTGATGTATGTACGTGTCCCGCCTGCATTACTTCGACGAAAGCTGAGCAGATCGTTGAGTATTTAAAGCTAAAAACAAACTTCATCCTTGGGTCGAGCGGTCGGAGTGGTTGTCATACTGTGAATTTCAATGTATTTGTCTGGTGGGAGAGCCAACTGCTCATCTATCGGCCTTCGTGAAGGAGGAGCTCTGGCCTAAGGGTGTCGCATTCTGGCGTTTTCAAGGCCGGTTAGTTGACACCATGAAGTCGGGTTTCTTTATCGTGATCGTCAGGACAGGAGGTTGACGATCTACTGTTTTTTTAATCAATTTAGTTACTTTAGCAACGCGCGTAATTATAACATTTATCTTGTCGTCGTAATTTTGAGTATAAGGGCTCGACCACACCTCTGCTCAAAATACGCAGACGCACGTCATATGTATGAGAAAGGACCACACCGCCGTTACACTTTACAAAAGTATTATGATAGGTAGATAGAATCACCAGATAGATGGATACCCATCTACGCTACTGCGGCTTACTGTCTCGAGCATGTATTGTGTTCATTATCTTATCAGGCGCCCCCTTGGCATTTGCACGGAAGTTGCTTAAGTAAAGATACTTTGATTATATTGTTTGAAGTTCAGTTCCGGTAAAGTAAGCTACTTAAGAGATAATGGATGTATTCGGTCGTCGATGTAGGAACTTATTACTAAGTTATCTCTGGAGGTGATGGATTCGTACTAAGGATATAATTATAATAAAGAATTAGTCCAGTAAATATAACATTTTAACCGTTGGTAACTTTAAAGTCTTAGATTTTTGTGGAATGTATTATGAATACTAATTGAAACCTTTCAAATAATATGTATATTTATGTTTCTTTACTTTCTTCTCTACCGCCAGACTTTAAAAGGCCGTCTCGTTTATCCGTAAGGTATTATTTATATAGTCACGAAACCGAACAAAAATGTAAAAAAAAAACCGACTCTACTGCCACTGACAGCGGTGCTCAAATAGATGCGAATAACGCTTATTTATAAGTTAAATCAACACAATTATTTCATTAGGGCTGAAGCAGCGGCAGAAGCGGTCGAAGGCATAAAACGAAATAAGTATAGTGGTTTTGGCGCTGGGTACAATTTCATACCTTTTGGCGTCGAGACCCCAGGGTCTCTGTAACGCGCTGGGGCCCCACGGACCCAGGTCCGTGGGGCCCCAGCGCATTAAGCCTCTTCAAAGATATCTCGAAGAGGCTTATTGATGTTACTGGTGACTGGAGAGCTAGCGGTTTCCTCGCTCAAATAATCAGTTTAGCGATTCAGCGAGGAAATGCCGCCAGCATCTTTGGCACTATGCCGCAGGGGCCATTTTTAGGGTTCCGTACCCAAAGGGTAAAAACGGGACCCTATTACTGAGACTTCGCTGTCCGTCCGTCCGTCTGTCACCATGCTGTATCTCAAGAACGGTGATAGCTAGACACTTGAAATTTTCACAGATGATGTATTTCTATTGCCGCTATAACAACAAATACTAAAAACAAAATAAAATAAATATTTAAGGGGGGCTCCCATACAGCAAACTTTTTATAGATTATGGTACGGAATCCTTCATGCGCGAGTCGGAGTCGCACTTGCCCAATTTTTAGATTTAGTTTAACTTTATTGTGTTCTAGTTTAGTTTTATTTTTAGATTGAGTTCCATTTTTCACTTGTCCTGTTCAAAAAGTACGTCGTTTTAAGTTCGCAAAGTGGGGTTAAAATAGTACATTTAGCCCCTAGGGTTTAAAAGAAAACCATATAATCCCATACAAATTTCTATGACACTGAAAAAAAAAATCTTGTTACCGGCCAGCTGCATACTATTTACAAATAAAATAAATCAACCTGCAACCTGATCAGATCGACCCAATTAAAAAAATAAATTAAAGTTTTTATTTACTTAAATTTTATTTTAGTACGTTTTATAATCAACGAAAAGAAATTTAATCTTAAACATTTCATCTTGGCTAAAATAAAATATATGATAAAATAAAATAAATTATTTCAGTAGTTTTTTTTTAAGTCGAAGTGAAAAGCAGGGTGTTTAACACGGGGCTACAAGCCATTATGATACTCAGATATATTTGGCCTCGCTCACTTCGTTTGCTCGTCCAAATAATTACCTACCTCGTGTCATATAATGGCTTGTTTAAGCCCCTTGTCAAACAATCTACTATTAATCTACCCATGTCATACATCTCATTTATGAATAAATTTATAAGTATTATTTTTTTGTAGTGTTACCGTTTATTTAATGTAGTTTCATGATTTATATGAGAGATACGCGATGTCAAAATGTGCGTCGGCCTTCAAACTGTAATTTAACTTCCCGAAATTGGCCCGAATTTTTTTTCACTGACTTGGATCGAGAATTTCCCGATAAATTCTTTTGAGCTCGCTATTCAAGAAACGGAAAAAATTAAATCTCGGTATTGAACTAAGCTACAGTTTGAGCCATCTTATGAGCCGGGCGAGCAATAAAATTTGGCGGTAGTGCGCGAGGTCAGAAAACAAATTTGTCAAGTTTTATCATGTGTGCTGTATTTCTAAATTTCATTTTCAATGCCTTTGATAGTTCGTAGTGTGAGATCTGTAGGTTTCTTTATTATGATTCTGTATTTATTTTAGGAAAAAAACAAGAGACTGGAGCAGCATTCCGGTAAACAAAGTTTTGAATTTCATCATCATCATCATCAGCCTATTCTTGCCCACTGCTGGACATAGGCCTCTCCAACTGCACGCCATTGTAAGCGATCCTCGGCTACTCTTATCCAGCTTTTGCCAGCCACTCTGCACAGATCATCGCTCCACCTAGTCTGAGGGCGTCCTACACTACGCTTACCAATCCGCGGTCTCCACTCAAGAACACGTTTACCCCACCGGTTATCGGTTCTTCGGCTAATATGGCCAGCCCACTGCCACTTCAAATTGCTAATACGGTGAGCTATGTCGGTAACTTTGGTTCTCTGACGTTCCGAATTCGATCCTTCAAAGAAACTCCGAGCATTGCCCTTTCTATAGCGCTCTGAGCGACTTTAAATTTGTGGACCAGCCCAACCGTGAGTGTCCACGTCTCGGCACCGTATGTCATTACGGGTAGGACGCACTGGTTGAAAACTTTCGTCTTCAGACATTGTGGAATTGGCGATGTGAAGACCCGACGAAGTTTGCCATATGCTGCCCATCCCAGCTGTATTCTTCTATTAGCCTCTCTTTCGAAGTTGTTTTTACCCAACTGCAATATTTGCCCAAGGTAGACGTACTCTTTAACAACCTCGAGAAAGCTGCCCTGTACCGCAATTGGTTCCGGACTAACATGTTCATTGAAAATAACCTTGGTTTTGTCGAAGTTCATCCGGAGGCCAATGCGTTTTGAAGACTCAGCTAGGCCGTTCAGCATAAATTGCAAGTCTTGCAGCGTTTCCGCCAGGATGACAATGTCGTCTGCAAATCGCAAGTGTGAAGGGTACTCACCGTTTATGTTAATGCCTTGTCCTTTCCAGTCCAACGTCTTGAACATATCCTCCAATGCATTTGTGAACAATTTGGGGGATATAACATCCCCTTGTCTCACACCACGATGCATGGGGATAGGTTCAGACTGCCGGTTCTGTATTTGGACGGCCATGCTATCGGCATGGTAAAGACCTTTCAACACTTGGATGTATCGCCAATCGACTTGGCATCGCTGCAGAGATTGCAAAACCGACCAGGTTTCGATGGAGTCAAAAGCCTTCTCGTAGTCCACGAACGCTAAGCACAGGGGCCGATTATACTCTTCCGTCTTCTGTATAATCTGCCTCACTGTATGAATGTGGTCTACGGTGCTGTATCCTGATCGAAACCCCGCCTCTTCCGGGGGCTGAAACTCGTCGAGTCTTCGTGCAAGACGGTTTATGATAACTCTCGAAAACAGCTTGTAGACGTGAATTAGGAGCGAAATGGGTCGGTAGTTTTTCAAAAGACTTTTATCACCCTTTTTGAAAAACAGCACGACAATACTCCTACTCCACGCCTCCTTAGTTCTCCCATCAAAGAGGACAGTATTAAAGATGTTTTGGAGCTCCTTCATTACCGGTTTACCATTAGATTTCAGGAGCTCAGTCGTAATACCGTCCTCTCCAGGGGCTTTTCCATTTTTAAGCTGTTTTAGAGCTATCTCGATTTCGCCTAGGCTGATTTCTGGCAAGTCTTCAGTAAAGTGGCGCGTAAGTGTGGCTCTGTTGTTTGAGTTTTGAATTTGGTTGTTGACATATATCACTACGGACATTTTCTAATCCATGTATATGACGCATGCATATTATTGCCATATGAAAGCTGTTGGTAGCGCCACTATCCCAGGGCAAAACCGAAGCTTGTCAGGCTATAAATAATTCAAATTCATTAGAAATACGTTGATTTCACATTGTGATTGTTAAATTTATCAAGAGAAGTAACTATGAAAGAATGTTCTGTCCTTGTTTCTGATTTAATTACTGTTACTTTCATTTTTCATTTATATTTTGAAATCCGATGATGTACATTTTTTACTAAGTAAGTTGCGGCGCTATTTATATAGTTTTAGGTAGCATATTATAACGCAAAATAATTTGAATAATTTTTGAACTGTCCCGACTGCATATGCATATGCATGCAGATATGAAAGTCGAAATATCAATTTAAGTGTTTACAACACTTCATATTTTCCGTGAAGTCGGGAAGTTTGCGTTCTTTCCTCGACTGTAAATTTTTCGTAAAAGAATAGCAAAATTATGACTAAGCGAGTTCACCGGACGATGTATTTTAATTACCGACGTGATTAATGACAATCCCTTTATTAATCTAGTTAGAAGACTCGGGGAACTTGTACTAATATTTTAACACTAATAATAATAATCAAGAAAAATACATTGTGGTCTGACACAATTTTCTGTAAACTTCTTGCGTTCAAGGTACATCGAAGACATTGGGAATTATATTTTTAGGTACATCGTAATATAAAAATGTGATTTACAGTTGTGTACATATACCAAGGTATTTTTGGCCGTCTGCTTTTTAAGTTTAAGAGAGTAGAGACAACTTTATTTTTCCATGGCACATCAGGGTGTGTTGCGTAACGCACTTTGCGTCGTCGTGCTTTCGTCTACGTTCTAGTTATAATACCTATGTTGTTTTATAGTTCACAGTCCCTTATACAATAAGTACCTACCTACTGATTTTACTTGACAAGTTGGCAGTATTACCTAAGGGTTATTTATACCTCTATTTCTTGGCAAACGATGTTTTAGATTCCTTGTAATATCACATATAATCTAGAATGGTTACAAATAAATACCTATCAGGGTAATGTTTGATATGATAATTATTATTAATTCGCATGCACTTTATCCATAAAATGAAACAGATATTCGTAGCCAAAACGCGCCGTAGCGCGTTTTGCTTCGTAAGCCGAGTTTCACTTAGCCTCATTTAAATTTCATCTCTATAATCGCGAAACCCATCTTTATTGCCTACTTATCAAGCGATATCCCATTTCACGCGAAGTCCTATAAATCGTTTATATCGGCTAAAATCGCCAAATGTCGGTAAGCTGTGGTTTTGACAGGTGCCAGTGAACTACAATAGATTCCGCAGGTGCTTAATGGTTTGAATAACGTCGGCGTCCCACGGTAATACGATATTTGTAATAGAATTGGATTTATGAATCTGAAGTCCGAAGCAAGAGGGTATCCGATACAGCGCTGTTTGATTTATGCTTGTGGGTGGGTACACAGAAATGGTAAGAAGGTGCAACCTGTAACAAGAAAGTGCTACTTTCGTTCGCTAGGAACTCAAGCCATAGGTACCTACCGAACAGCGGTGTGAGGCAAATGTTTCTCACTAATCTCACCATTATATATATCGCCATCTCCCGCGATTTATAGACATTCTGGTGCAGTTCATAAAGGCCGTCAACATAGCTTTGAAAGTTGTCAGACATAATTGGTGATGGTATGACACACTACTCGTAGGCCTCCAAAAAGATGGGTCAGAGCACATGTTCAGTCGATGTGGAAATAATTGAGGAGATTTTTGTCTAACGGTGGACGTCTTTCGGCTGATTTTATGAAGATAGTGCACTCCTGTAAAAAATTACTGGTGATTTGATCCTTTTATCAGTCTATCGCATGGGTAACATCATACAATCTGGTTGTCGATTTGAGCTCTAAAAAGTTTTAACGTGCTTGATAGCTACGGTGTTCTTTAAAGATGCAGACATTGGTTCGGCATGCAATTCTGTGTAAACCCCAGGACAAAAATATGGAACCAAGCTTATATTACAATATTAAGCTGTGATTTCCTTACGGAATAAATTACAATATTACACAATAAAAGTGACTATAAATATTTTAAAAGTCAATAACGCAAATTCTGCTTATGAAAATTGCCAGTGCATTATTTTGTAGAAATGCAATAAAAAAAGGCGACATGCACTTTGTCCCGGAGTTAGATAAGTATATGTATATATCTTTACAATATGCAGATGTTTTATACATAAATAAATAAATAAATAAATATCTGATCACACAAATCGACCTAGTCCCAAATGAAGCTCAAGAAGGCTTGTGTTTTATGGGTACTAGACGACGATATACGTACTTATATAGATAAATATATACTTAAATACATAGAACAACCATGACCCAAGCACAGATATTCGAGTTCATCACACAAATATTTGCCCCGGCCGGGATTCGAACCCGGGACCGCCGGCTCAGTAGACAGGTGTCTACAAACCGAGCCAAACGCGTCGTCGTGTTTTAATAGTGGATGTTCTATTTTTTTTATCTTTTGGGGGTGGCCTAATGGTTACTAACATTTACATAAGGAATAATTATTGGAAACTTTAAGTATTAAAAGAATCAACTTTGTTTACTTTTGGCTTGGGGCGTAGGTATGATACGGTATAGCATTCGTCTCCAACGTCATATTTCTAAAGTATGTATATACCTACTCACTTTCTTATTTGTTAGGCGCTTGGGTTATATACATGGAACATCTCGAGCTGTCGCAGTTTATTACGGGGGGCGGATTTCCAGAGTCGCGACTGTCACCTGCAGTAAAACTGGAAGTAGGTACAAAGGTAAACAAGTTTCTTAGGGCTCTGTTATTTTATTAAGGCGCTGTAAAAGGGAGGGACTGAAGCGAAGGTATACACAGTAATAATTCAATATAAACAGTATCTTATCTTCCTACAAACGCATTAAACTGTTGTAGCAATACCGTACATTTCCGTTTCATTCCAGCGACAGTAAAATGTGAAGAGTTACAAATATAGCACGCTTATGCTAAACATGTCTGTGAATACCGACGACGGAGTGGAATACCGCAACTTACTATAAGTCATTCGTTTCCGAAGCTAAGAATGTCTGACAATGTCCGAACAATGGCAAAGCGTAACTTAGAATTTTGTACCGATTGCCATTCAAAAAGGGGAGAGATTATCGTTATGTTGTTCAAAAATATTTATGTGACTTTATTTTTACACTGTTAAAAAGATACCTACACACAACACACTGTTAAAAGTACACTCAAAATCCAACTCTTATTTCCCAACGTAGCTTTTCTATAATTTGTTTACAAAAGAAAATTTAATTATCCAAAAACAAAGCCCCTGCCAACACGAGAAATTAATAAACAACTCCAAACTCACTAGACATTATTTCAACTAGCAATCTCGTGAAATTTCCTCCGTCCGCCATTTTTCTCCCCAACATATTAATTTCGGGGTTTCCTCGCCTTATAAAACCCTTCTTAACCGCTGCTTATATTTTTCTTAGTAATTGCCTGAGAATGGAGGATGGTGGTAAATAATTTATCACTTTATTGTGTTGTTTGGAATGGATGATATTTTTTAAGTTACGCTTTTCGTGCTATGCGTAAATATTACGTAAAGAGATGATTACGATGTGAGTTTGCACCGAATTTGCTCGGTCGTAGTTTGCTGAGCAATCGTACGCACTCGTTTGGGTAAGTTCGCTTGTCGCGCGACTCAGCATTATCACCTGTCTTTCTCGCATGGCATCAAAAAGAAAGTGACAGGTAGAATTAGTCGCGCGACAAAGAGTCACGTGGTACAGTTGTTTATATGCTAGACGTGCTGCGGGCCTATGATTGTCACGTTTAACACAGTACACGACATGGCAAAGCACTCGTCAAGTCGTCACCTTCTGTCAAGTATGTGAGTATGAGAGTGACGGACGATTTATCATATCAGTTTTATATGCCCTATTATTTATATCATCTATCTTTATCGTTTAAGCCTAGGGCAGGACAAGCTAAATTGGGATAATAATTTTTAGCCATAAGCGTCCACTACTGAACTTAGGTCTCCACACAAAGATTTCCATAACAAACTTAACGCCATAAGTTATTTAGAATTAACGCGCTTTGATCCACAATACCACTAAACAAATATACGGTGGTAGAACCTAACTAAATAATTAGACTAGGTACCTACCTTTGTCATGACAATGTAATCGGCAACTGGCTTTAATTGCTTTGGGATTTGTACATACACCCTGCGTAAGTAGGTATGTTCAACGTGATGAATGAGTTAAGATCCTGACCAGCACCTCTAGCACAACTTAGACACGCGACTCTTTCTCGCGCGAGATATGCTACCTATCCCTGTACAGTATCGTGAGATAGTGACGGGTGATGCTATGTGGCGCGACATGAATCGCGAACCATAGTTATGCTAGACCTACAGGGAGCATATTATGTTGCGTTTATCACGCGCTAAACAAGTGACAAAGCATCTGTTACTCACACTCGCATTTTGTCAAAACGTGACGGATGCTTTGTCACTTATTTATAGGGTTATAAAAGCAATCATCTAAGCCCGCAGGTTGGCGATCCAACTTAACTCAAAGGCACATCAGACAAACATACAAATAAAAACAAGACATAATTTTAGATTCAGCAACCCTTGTCAAGGACCCTTGTCCATAGGTACCTATATTTTATCTAAAATATTGTTTAACGTAGACTTTCCAGTTTAGATGAAGTGTTATCTATCAATCAAAATAAGTTTAAAATAACGTAAAGACGTACAGTCGCCATCAGATATATCGCAGCATATAAGGCGTTCATAAATATGTGAACATGTACTGTAACGCCCAGTCAATAAGAGTCGTGTTCAGATATTTATGAATACCTTACATGCTACGATATGTCTGATGGCGACTGTACTTATCTATATTTATAGTGCTTTATTTCTACCGAAATGTATCAAAAGCCACGTTAACTTTGACAGCACCATCAACACTCGTCTCTTTATCATACTTTAGGGATCGTCCCAGACGTGTATCAGAGTGGCAGTTAACCCTTCGCCTGTCAAACGTTACGACCCCACGCAGGTACCCCCTGGGACAGGGGGTAAAGTGTCGGCCACCAGTTGCTAGTAGAATTCAATCGGAGCAACTTAGGTTTTATTAAATGCTTTACAAACTTGACTCGTGTATTTTCTATGGATAACTGTTATTCATTTTGTTAAACTGCAGTGTAACGACGAAATCAATAACACTTTATATTTATAAAACACTAGATGTGGCCGCAACTTCCACCGCTGTTTTACTAAATTAAATAATAATATGTACCTATCCCATAATCACTAACTACCAGTGGTATTGTTTTTCTTAAGCATTGAACAGGCACTAACTGGATAATCGACCCTAGGGTCGGGTTATGTTAAAGTTGATGGGAAATACATGTAAATAGTTAAGTAAGTTAAATTATTCAGAGTGTATCTGTACTGTACAGACTTGGTAGAATTAAGGATCTCTGGCAAGGCAATCTACAGCCTTAAGTCACAAACCTAACCTTGTCTTACCACTTTTATAACGGAATTGAATTGTTTTCAGCTCGACTCCAAGAGATCTGAAGTCCAGGGAAGGCTCTATACTTAAAGGTGAATTGTGCCACTGACGCCAACGGGCCAACGTCGCCTAGAGACGACAAAATTGGAAGCTCTTTGTTTCCTAGAAACTTATTTCGTCGAATGTTTAATTTCGCCGAAAAATCGTTTAGAAGAATTTTTATTCCTCTGTAGCCATACTTATAATAATTCTTGCAAATATTATCCCACGTTATAATATCTCAAATAGTTTACGGTTGCAAAGAAACATGCTTTCTATGAAATGATTTTTCGGATTCAATACCTAAATATAGACCCGACAAAATTTTAATGGTGTAAAACTTTCTAATTTAACCAATTTTTCAATTTTGGAACACTTCTTAATTTTTAGCTGTGGCGTCACGGGCACGGTAAATTGCTTCCCCGCTTGGCATTCAAAAGCTTTACTTAAGCCAAATCTTAACAACTACTTACCCATCATGTAATTGTACATTAAATATTAATTTAACTACAAAATTACACCTATTTCCCTTTTCATGCTTCGATCATATCAGTTAGTTAGGCTTTACTATTATGCAAGTAAAAATTCGAAATAATATAAGTATATGTGGTTACTTTGGTCGCTTTATTTGATGCTGACTATGACTGTAGCAAGAGACATACAAAATTAACACGTCCCAGATAACTCATATAAAATGAGTATCTCTGACCTTTTCTCGCCATCTTCGATTGACATCCACTTCAGGATAAATACCTCCCTGTATCTATTTCCACGATGACCTTTGCAAAACCTAACTATAATTACTTTTACAGCCCACTAGTGCCCGGTCACATAAAACCGCCCGACAGATAGACAGATTGAACAGGACACGGTTTATTTTCGGATAGAACAGCTACTACGTGAAATTGCTTTTCATCGATCTCACTGAAATATTTTGAGAAAAAGTTTCACACTCGCAATCCCTTATTCTACATAGTTACAAATTCAAACCTTACACCGTATGAGTAAAGTTTAAAGTACGACAAGCATTAAGTAGGTATCACGAGAGAATGCTGAAGTCATTTTTTTGGCGTTGATTTTCCATAGTCATGAAACTTGGCCAGTGCGTTATTAGTCTGTTCACACGCATTTTCAAGCACGTTATGTGCTTGAAAATGCGTGTTATTTTGCAAGAATTGCAAGTCATAATGTAATTGACAACATTTCATATTTTTAAGACTATCATTTTATTACTTTTCTGAATTCTGCTTAAAAAGATGAAGTAATCTCTGTATTTATTTATTTTCTGAGATGATTATTTATTTTATTATTAATTTATAAAAACATACTCATTTTAAAATGTGGCAAGACCAAAACCAGAACTTAATGGAACAGTTACTTTAGTCGGTTTTCTTATTAAAAAAAAACTTAATAAAACTCGGTATGCATCTGTCATCTGTCAACGTCAAATAAAAAATATATATTTTTTTTCGCTCTTTGGTTTAGACAACAACCCTATTCAGCCCGTATTGTCTTAGATTGCAGTTATTTGATGTATTTTCTTATATTTCTTTAAATACAGAAGAATAAATTCAAAGATTTTTCTTTAAGGTACACGACATAAAGCCCTGTCGATCTCTATATTAATTTCCACCTGTTATAAATATGAAATGTTGTCAATTTGTAATGTATTCTGATGTAATAATAATAAGGTTAGGTTTTTTTTTATAATGTATCTATATTTTGTAATTACGTTGTTGTATTTTACTTTTTATATAAAATTGTAAAAAAACTTAACCTAAGAAATTAAATAAATATACGAAATTATAATTACATGTATATGTATATGTATGTAATACATGTGTGTTGATAATTAGATTTAATATCCCGATTAATCCAACTCCAACCCTTTAAACTCTTTTAAAAAGTCTTACTAATATTATAATAGCGAACTATTGTGTCTGTGTGTGTATGTTACTTCTTCGCGCAGAAACAACTAGACGATACTAACTTAACAAAATAGGCTACTTTTGTAAAAAAAATACATGGTTGCCTTAGTACAGTCCTGTTTTAATGCGAGAGAAGTCGCGAGTAATACCTGTTATCTAGTAGGTAAATTTATAAATGCAGCCATTAGGCCATTCTCACTATTTTACATGTTGCAACAAAATTATATGCAATTATTTTGCAGGCCGTAGTCCTTAAGGCGACTCCTAATCCCAACGTCCTTGAGGATCTGGGCGGAGCCTAACGTTATTCCCCCCGCCGACCGTGCGCCCCCGGAACATTACTTCGTTCATAATCTCGTTGAGTGGCGTCCAAGCAGCTTCATACACTCGCATAGTCCGAGCGTGAGTTGAAGATCAACAAACCTGTTATACCTTATTTAAAGGCATTGAAAAATCGCGAAGTAAAATAAATCATTTAAACAATGATATAATTATTTCGGATTACTAAATATCTATTTACCTACTACAGTAGAATATTAAAAATAAAATGCGTTAAAGCTATTTTCCAAAAAAATCTGTGAAATTGGCCATTTGGAAGTCTCGAATCGAAAATTACTTTTTAGTTTCTTTTGTATGCGTAGGTACCTACCAAAAATAGTTAAAATGCCGACAAGCTTCTTGATTATACGTGTAAAATCATGCAGAAATAAAAAATATAGTTTTTTAATAAATAAATCATATCGTGACCCAGTGGATGAACCGATATTTTAACATAGTAGTGGAGGCACAGCTTTATCCCCGGTCATGCTGCTCTAATGAAAAGATAAACTATAAATAATAGAGCGACAAACTCAACTTTACCGTTGGAAAACGGATTTACGTCCTTTACCTACTTATAAACAGTGATAGTTTTTTATGACTACATTAGTAATGTTCTCAGATTTTCCCCTATACTTGTTGATATTGACGATATTTTACTAGACGAATTTTTTGCCAAATTTCAATGTTCAAGGTCAATGGATACCCTATAAATGTTAATTTACTTGAGTGTCAAAATATGCCGATGCTGGAAAGGAGAACTTATCTAAGCGACATTTTTGGGGATATTGAGTTATACACACTGTTGGGATCGGCAGATTTTTCTGCATCGAATGGGTTGGGTGGGTCTCGTATACATTTGTCTGACGACTTTTGTGTCGCTTATCCCGTCGGTGATTTAGAGAATCTCTACTTTTTTTTCTACTAAACGACTTGATTTTTGAGGTTTTTTTAGCAAAATGGAGATTACATAAAAAGTTTTTTGCATAATAATGAACCTTAGAGCTTTTTTACTTATTTGTCAAAACAGATCAAACAACTTGGATAATTTTTCTTTATTGCAACTAACCTTGCACTTGTTGGTTAACTGTTTTTACCTGATCGTAAAATATATTTTAATGTCGTTTGAGGCATGTAGTAAAAATGTGGTATTTCCACATTATTAAACAGAATCGATATAAGATTCTATAAAAAAAAACAGATTAAATTACCTGATTGTCGTATCTTAACTATTGGCGTTTATCCAAATTTACCTGCTTTGATACTATGAAACCATTGTCGCTTATCCTTTTTTACCTGATATGACTTTGATCGACTACTGTCGCTTATCTTGAATTGCTTGAATGACAATTGAGTCGTATTTGTCGCATAGAATGTACTAAAAAAACAAATATTTTCGTTAAATTGGTAGTTAGACAACTTTACCGGTTCTGTTTTATAAAATATCACACATTTAGTAGTAATTCAATATATTTATAAAGGCCGTTAAAGGTGGGCACCTGCGGTGTAAATCTGTGTCTGTGGCGCTAAGGCATTACTTTAGACTCGCTTGATGGACCCAAACGCCATCTCACTCAAACAGTGTCTTACGAGACGTCACTTATACCACACAGAGTTGTAGGTAGTTTTGTTATTCTTGTTAGGATAGGATATTATCTCATTGCAATTGTAAAACTTGAAATTTCACGTAGTTCGTGATTTAAAATTCCTTAATGAGTACCGAGTGACTGCAGTCTTGAGAACTCTTGTGCTGTTCTCATTAGTCATAGCTATCGTTTGCTACCATACATTGGTCTAGAACTACTGGAAATCTTTCAGCAGATCAGGATCACACATAAAAATTGATAAAATTGAAATTTCACGTGATATCTGATGAATAAATCTTTAACATTTCTAAAGCAGTTTTTTTGTATTTGCGTAGTTGGACCATAAGTTTTTGTCTTAGAGAACTTTAAATGTCACTTCATTAAAAATTTGAAAATAAATATGTTCCTCTAATTAAAACATTAATCGTGAGGTTTTATTGTACGATAAATAGCTTTTCATGTCTGAAATATTTCCTACAAAGGCGATTAGATAATTTTTCTTGATTTATTTCATGCTGATTTATGCACATTTATATATTTACCTGACTATAAAATGAGCATGCACATATATATTGTTAACTGTGTTGATTGTTGTGTAATAGATTATACTATTTTACCTGACTAATTTCTCGGGAAACGTGTCGTTTAGATAATTTTACCTAATTCTATTTTGACGGCCATTTTGCGTAAGCGACGCTAAATCCTAAAATATTCCATTAATTCTGAGCATTAGTCAAAAATCAAGTCCGGGCATTACGATGAGTCTAAATAAAGTTATATATTTTTTCATTAATTCAACTGTAATCCGATCATTAATATATGGCTTTTAAACGATATGTAATAAAAATCAGGTTTTTATTTTATAAACGGTAAACAATTGGAACAGAACTTATGGCCAGGCTAGGTATGTCTTAGCTAGGCCCGGCGGATATATCAATAATTACTAACGCTCATTTAGATTTAAATATGAAGTGGGAAATTTATTGATGCAAATATGTATTCTGACTATATTTACATAAATAAGCCTTCATGCCAAAATTGTCAGTTGCCTTCTTGGACTAGAAAATTATTGTAATTTTTGATAATGTATTTTTATATCATATGCCATGTACTGTACTAGTGACGGAACGAATGTGAATACTTACAATAAATATTCGTATACGTAAATTAGCGTTTTACCGAATATTACAATATCATTAGACGTTATCATATCATAATTAAATATCTGTATGATCAGATTTTTTTTACTAACCGATATACCTAAGGTACTCTAATATTACTACTAATATTATACTAAGTACCTAGTTATTATATTTATTAAAACTGAGCGCCTCTCGCCATTAAACGTCACAGTTTGGCGAGTAATATTACATTGTTAAATGTTATTGTTTAAAGTTAAATAAATAAAAAAATAAAAAATTACACAGAGAAGGGCCCTAAAACCCATACCAAAAGTGTTATTTTCTGGGAATCCTGTCTGGTGTGGGCCCATGACTGAGAATATCTAAGTATCCAAATGTGTTCGGGAATGCTAAGCAATGACAATTTTTTTTATAAGTAAGTACTTAAAATTAATAGATACCAAAATACGAAAAAAAAACAGTTGAATTTAATTCTATATAAAAATGAGTGCTTTTTGTTATGTCGCATAGCGTAGTCGTGTGAAAAAAACGAACTACACTCTCTTAAAATACATTTCAAACGCACGAAGACAGATCGAACCTCCGCGGGATCCGGTACTATAACAATTTTCCGTAACTAGATGGATCGCGAGAGCAAGTGACACAGCCTTCCCCTTCGACGGTTAGATTTACACTGAGCTCGCAGCCCGGGCACGGCCGCGCTCGCGGAAATTCAGTTTTTTTGATGCTTTATTAGACCGAATTTCCATTTTACTAATTTTTAAACAATACGATTAAAGATCAATGAATTGTCAATGTTCTTGCGAAAGAGCCGTGTAAATATCACTTGTAGTTTAGAAGCCTTAGGGAATTGAAAATTGAAAACGACCCTATTTCAACATTATTTTTTCCATAGTAATTATTGCTTTAAAAAAAATCCAACTATAATTTTTTAGAAGAAATAGTCAAAAATAACATATATTTTTTTCAGATTTTTCCGTTGGCTAGATTACGAGCCTTAGGACTTTAAAAATCACCATTCCACGTACGGAGTCGCCTTAACAAGATAGCCTTAATAACGCCGAAGCAGTAGAACAACAAAATAAATCATAGTTGCATAAAATACGGTACCTCCACTTCACATAATATGAAATAGTAATAACTAATAGAATAGAAAAGATGATATTATTAAATATATGGACTTGGACAACCTTTGACGACGCGGTTGGCTCGGTTTGTAGTGCAGCTGCCTACTGAACCGGCGGTCCTGGGTTCGAAAACCGGGCAGGGCAAATATTTGTGTGATGAACTCGAATATTTGTTCCTGGGTCATGGATGGTTATCTATATATAATTATATGTATTTATATATTTTGTATATCGTCGTCTAGTACAAGTTTTGCTTAGTTTGGGACTAGGTCGATTTAGTGTAAGTTTCGGGCGGAACAATTCGAGAGAACTGTAAAGGAATTTCATACAGAATTGAAGGCCTAGGCCGAGAAGTATTTTTTTTTAAACATGGCGTCTGTGTTCAAGGGGGGCCTAAACAGCTGAATTATGTTTTTTTGAGTGGTGTATTTTTTTTTATTTCATTGCTTTCTTTGAGAAAAGCACTATACATGCCTTAGCCGTGAAAAGAGCTTGCCGGCTTCGTATCACTATCCGACCTCCCTACGGTCGGCCCTCTATACCTACGCAGCCGGCAAGCTACAGTAATGTACCATAGATAAGAGTGTATTACTGGTAAGTAATGTACTATTATATTCTGCCAGGGGCATTAATTGACTCATGGTATCCATGTAAATAAATATCAATATTACCAGGATATTTTATTTGAAATCCTAAGCAGTTTGGTCTATCATGGTCTAAATAATGAATTAAATTCGTTTATGTTCATCTAGAATTTTATTTTATTTGTCTATGAATTACAGTAGGAATATAACTAAATGCATACATAATTAAATTTATCATATTTCATTAGAACTTGTAATTATAATTTTTAAAATATACTGTTTTTCATATCTTCATGCACAAAAGGTTGCACCCCAAGTATTTGCCTGTAATGTAACAAAAATGGTTCTCTATCGTTTGCCCGAATTTCATATGCCATAATCTGTCACTTGCCATAATATTAATTTGTCATAAATCTATTTTTATCTATAAGCTGAAACTTTTAAGGATTTTTATAAAACAAACCTAACCTAACCTAATGATATCTCCATATTAAAAAAAACCCCGAAGAGTAAGATTTATGAAAAAAAAGTTTATGGCAAATGAAAATTATGGCGAGTGTTAAATTTATGACTAATTCAATCCGGGGAAGTGAGCACACATAAGCTGTTTCAAATTTATTTATACTTCTTTTGAATTATACTTATCACTCTTATCAGTAATTAACAAGATTTTTTTTTTTTTTTGTTAACACTATAGATAAACTGACATGAAATACAGCATCGCACAAATAGGTATAAGTAAGAGAATATTGGAGCTATGAATCCTAAATTTAAAAAAAATATTTAATAACGTGATTTACGTCTAACTTAAGGGGCTCCCTACAGAAATCAGCCAATTTGATGATTTTTACATTGTATCTAGTTTGTGGATTATAGAGTTATAATGTCCTATTTAATATATATTGTAGTATGGTTTATGCTTAACACTTTGTATAGACCCGAATTTTGATTTAACGACTGTGTATGTGTTTTATAAAAAAATATTCGGTGAAGGACCAAAAATACACTAATCTCGTTTCTACTTTTATCCCCGGTGTATATGTAGAAAATATCTTACATTTTACTGTTCTAAACCATATTCCACAAAATTTGTTCTGAAGCTTTTTCTATTTTTCTCAATACTTTTCGAGAAAAACGCAAAAAACTGTTTCCACAACTTTTTCCCCGAAAAAATCGTAAACTTTGACGGCCTGTATCTCAAAGTCAGTGACATGTGAAAGGTACTTGATACGGTATTTTGTTGTGGAAAAACTATGTTATTATGATTAGCTATTTATAATATGGGAAAATCTATCGCAACAGATCGAAGGTCATTGAGAGCGGGGAGCCCCTTAACATAACTTCCTAATTAAATAGTTTTGTTTATCATTGTCTTTGTTACAGTTATGCAAAACAAGTAACTGAATTTCTAATTTGTGTTAGATTGTATATGTATGACTAGTTTAAGTGACACAGTTCTAATAAGAAAGCATATCAAACATACATAAATTGTGATTAACAAACATAAATTGTGAAATGCTGGTAGACTCAGACATGTAAAAGTGCCCTTGTGGCCTGGCCTGCTTGCAGAATTAAGTTCATTATTTCTGGCATAATATGTGGTTCCCAAAGTATCAGTAAACGTCACTTGCCCCTCTATTATACATATTACTATTTATTCTGGGAAGTCCCCTTTCCCTTTATTAATCCGAATCACTTTGCCTTGCATTTCTCTTGGCACTCCATGCCGCTCTGTCAAATGCCGTCTCACTGTAGCTGGCTTAGCATAAGTTGCTCCACATTTATTACACAAATACACATACATTCTCTCATGAACATTATTGCAATGTGCCAACATCTCACTGCGCAAATAGAATTTGCGTGGGCATAAACTGCATTGGATAGTTTTCTCATTATGGTAAATGAGATGCTTCTTCCATACAAATCTTCTTCGGAATGTCAAGCCACATTTTTCACATGTGTACGGTCTTTCACCGGTGTGTATTCTTTCATGCTCAATTAAGCTAAACTTCCGGGGAGCTTTGTATGGACACTGGCGGCACTGTAAATATGGCCCAGTACCGTGAACAGCTACTTGATGTATTTGCAACTCAGTGAGTACAGGAAAACCTTTTCCACAATGTTCACACACATATCTACACCCATTATGTCTCTGCATATGATTTTCATATGAATGCTTGTTTGCTAGAATCCTATTACAAATATTACAATTGAATGATTCAATCTCAGTGGTGGTATTATGAAGTTGCATTTGACGTCTCCTTACTATTTTTTTATGTCGATTGAAGGTTCTCTTTTTAAAATGTCTTGTCAATTGGGTTGATGATAAATCTGTGTGCAATCCTATCAATTTCTCAATGCGGTCCAATATGGCATCTCCATCTTCTTGTAGATGATTAGGTTTTTTGTCAAAATAAGAAGAATTGGGCTCGTTACCATCTAAGGCATTTAGAAAATGATCACTGAAGCTGTCTTGAGAAACATTTGTTTCCATGTCCAGATTTTCCTTCCCAACATATTTTTGCATATACATTTGAGATTTGGTTTCATGTTTTATATCGGAACCGTCAAATCCTTGCAAATCTTCATCAGTAAAGTATTTTTTAAACATTGTGTACTCGACAATTTTCTCCTTTATTTCAGCCTCAGAAAAACAATAATTGGCCATTTGTTTCAACTGTTTATCACTTGTTTCGCACTTAAGCTTGAAGCAAATCGCTTGTTTTAGGCAACATAAACAGTCATTACACATTGAAGAAGGGAAAACATCGTCCGATTTGATATCAACACTCGCGAAAGGTAAAATAGCTTGGCCGAAGCAACTCAAGCCATCGGGACTCGTGAAATCCATTAAAGACACCACATTCTCCACGTTACTCTGCTTTAAACATATTCGACACACGGATTTGTAGATATTCTCGTAAGCTTCCATTCTATTTAAAAAGAAATCGAAGTAAATTAAATTAAAATATTTTCTCCGTACCACCCTGCTACCAGTCTGTCAGCTGTCACTAGTAGTGTTGCAGACTCTAAAATTCACTTTGGGCTAAAATTGGCACGAAATTATTTATTAAAAACTTTTTCTACTGATGCACAAGCGTTACAATAGGAATAGCAGAATTAAAATACGTTTCTATTATTAAAACTGATATTGGCAAGTCTCGAGCTGCCATTCCCGGCTTAATAATAATACAATAAAAATCATTATTGTTTCTAAGCATTGTTACTAAACTTATTAAGAAGAAAAAAGTTTAGGTGTACAACAATCTTTTGTCCATTTAAAAGTTTTGATTTTAATCTATGTCCTTGAAAAGTATGTGGTAACAATTTTATTATGTTTGATGTTAAATTATGTAAAATGTTTAAGCTAAAGCGGTCGTCATTGTGCTAAATTTAGCATTAAACGTACTAAGTTAGCAACACTGGTCACTATGTATTCAAATAGGGTCCGAATTGGACATTTTTGTTCAGAATTTAAGAATCGCATCTAATTAAAATAAAAAAAATGTAATATTTTTTTAAGTTAAACATAGTAGTGCCTGTTGTTAAGAATAAAACTGGTGACCTATCAGATAAAACGAACTATAGGCCCATTTCACTTGCAACCACAGCCGCGAAGATACTTGATAGCTTGCTGGACTCCATTCTGACCAGACATCTGAAGATCCACAATGCACAGGTTCGGGTTTAGGGCGGGACAGTCTACCGAAAGTGCCATCTTTTGTCTTAAACACACGGTAGCATATTACACGCAGAGAAAGACGCCAGTGTAGTGTATGCCTGTTTCCTAGACCTTTCTAAAGCGTTCGATAGAGTCGATTAGGTACAACATACTCTGGCAAAAACTTAGTGAAACAGGCATACCAGCTGAATGTGTGAGTGTCTTCAGGTACTGGTATTCAAATCAGGTAAACCAGGTGAGATGGGCCTATGGCTTGTCTGACGAGTACAAATTGGAGTGCGGCGTGAGGCAGGGCGGAATTACTTCCCCAAAGTTGTTCAATCTTTATGTGAACGAGCTGATTTAGAGGCTGAGTGGGATGCATGCTGGATGTTATATAGGCGGTACTTGTGTCAATAACATCAGCTATGCCGTTGACATGGTCCTGCTCGGTCCCTCAGTTAGTGCGATTGAGCAACTCCTTGCGAGTTGCGAATCATACGCTCTGTCTCATAGCCTTCAATACAACACTAAAAAGAGCGAGATCATGGTGTTTAAAGCGGGTAAAATTAAGCCCTACCATGTAACTCCCATTTTATTGAATAAAGTTGCCCTGAATTTTTAATAAGGTGAAGTATCTTGGTCATATCTTGACAGATTCTCTAGATGATGACCAGGATAATAGAAAGAGAACGAAGGGCGTTGGCGGTTCGCAGTAATATGCTGGCCCGCAGGTTTGCTCGATGCTCTACTGATGTGAAGGTTACGCTGTTTAAGGCGTATAGCCAATCCTTCTACTCGAGCGGCCTGTGGGTTAGATATACGAAACGAGCCTATAACGCCCTTCGTGTGCAATATAATAATGCATTTAGGATGCTGTTGGGACTACCGACGTGGTGTAGTGCATCAGGTTTGTTTGCTGAGGCCCGTGTTGACAGTTTTCAAGCGATAATGAGAAAAAAAATTGTCTCACTGTTGACACGGGTTAGGCAGAGCTCCAACAGCATCCTAAGTGACATTGCGGCTAGGTTTGACTGTCCAATCCAGAAATTTTGGCTAACGCAGGTCAAAGGTGTCGCGGAATTTGTGTTATAGTGTTTAATTTTTGCGTTGTGTAAGTGTTTGTATTACTAATGTATTTATAAGTATTTTTAGTTTTCGTTGTTACTAACACTCTATGGATACCTAGATATCTGAAATAAAGAATTTATTATTATCATTATTATTATGCCTTTGTACATGCTTATTCTTTTGTAATGTGTTTTTCATGTTTTTATGTACAATAAAGTGTTTACATACATACATTATTCCTTTATTTATTTCGTATCTTAGGCTATTAGGTTTTTACAATATATGTATATAAAAAGTAAAATACAATAAAGAAATTACAAAATATATAAACACATTATAAAAAACCTAACTTAGGGTGCCGCCGGCAGCGGGGCAGGGCCCAGGCTACCGGTGGTTCGGGCTGCAGAGAGAGGAACCTCCTGACAATGCGCGCCGTGTCCAGGAGTACCGCCTTCTGTATCTGGCCCTTGATCCAGCCATCTAGCGAGAGTCTCTTAAGATGTTTGTCGAGACTCTTCGCTATAAGACCGTTCGCCGTAACGACTATCGGGACAATGATCGTCGAGTCAACATCCCACATGGCGGTCACCTCGTGAGCCAAGTCAAGGTACTTGCTGAGTTTGTCCTTCTCGGCCTTCACGAGGTTCTCGTCATGTGGGATGGTGATGTCGACGAGCACTGCCTGGCGCTTGGATCGATCTACCAACACGATATCAAGCTTATTGGCTACAATAGTCCTGTCCGTGATGATAGATCGATCCCAATAGGGCGTGGCACGACCATTCTCGAGAACTGGCATCGGTGCGTACTTATAGTATGGCACCTCAGACCCCACAAGACCGTATCGAAGAGCAAGTTGCTGGTGAATGATCCTGGCTACTTGGTTATGTCTGTGCAAGTACTCGCCGTTAGCAAGATGAGAACAACCGGAGATTATATGCCTGAGTGACTCACCGGGACGGCGGCATGCCCGACAAATGTCGACCGTACCGTCCTTCAGGATATATCTCCGATAATTGTTCGTCATCATTACTTCGTCCGCAATTGCACAGACAAAATCTTCGGTTTCCCCGAAGAGATCCCCGAAGCGTAGCTAGTTCACCGACGCGAGCAGATCTACATCGGGACCCGTAAGGGCCTTGTAGAACCACCCGTGTAGCTCCTTGCTCTTCCATACAGCCCTGCGGTCATCGGTGCTAAGCACCTTTGGTCTGCGCCAGTTCTCGTTTGCTAGGGAGAGAGAGGTGAGGCCTTTGTCAACTGCTACTACATCGTGACGAATCCCACACTCGTTGTTTAGGAAATACTCCCTAAGACTGCACACCTCGCGGTTATGGAGGTCCTTGGCGTTTAAAAAACCACGGCCTCCACACTTACGCGGGATGTACAGTTTCATAACTGACGAGCGTGGGTGTTAATTTTTGTTCTCAGAATGGACGTAAGGAGCTTGTATAAAGTGGGCAAGCACGTGATGGGTCTATAGTTTTTCGCTTCCGTGGTACTACCGGACTTATGGAGCAGGAAGGTAACACCAGTAGTCATGAAAGATGGCAGGGAACCAATCTCGAGGGCGTCTTGAAATTGTGTTGCCAGACGTTCGTGTGAGGATCGAAACCACTTGATCCAAAAGTTGTGCAACCCGTCTGGCCCAGGACTTTTCCAGTTCTGGGTCGTACACCTTACATCACCGGGGCTAATAATCACAGCCCCCATGGCTTCGATCGGCTTACACTCACGTCTGACAACATTCATCCATTCGCCCTCGGTGTGCTCGACTGGCACCGACCAGATACTACGCCAAAAGTTAATCATGGCAGTAGGATCCGGTAGTTGCCCGTCGCTCACACATTGTTCGGTTCCCTCCCACTTTCGGTATACCTTACTTTGGTCACTTTGGAAGAGACGATTCTGCTGGAATCGATCCACACGCTCTCTGTAGCGACGAATACGGCTTGCCCATGCATAACCTTTCTGCTTTAGGTAGTCGATGCGCTCTGTGACACATGCCATGTAATCGCAGGGCCTGGTGCCAGTTCCCGCGAAAGCTTGTGTCACGTATGTCATCACACGGGGGCGGTTGTTGCCCCCCCTAAAGCAGATTAGCTTGGCAATGAGAGTCCTAAACGAGCTGATACGCCGCTCGATCCGTACTTGCCAGGTAGGAACACCCCCGGTGGTCCGCGGTGCTCGGTCAGTGTCCGGGAATCTGACACGAGCAACGCGGCACGCCGCGATGGCCCCACAGTACATGATCGGGTGGGTAACAGCTAAATCTTCGCTAGCCCGAAGGTACGGGTCTAGCAAAGCGTCTAGGGCTCCCATTAACGCTAAGTTGCGTTTATGTATTGGCAAGCGTGGTAATCGCGGCCTAGGCTCAGGTGCGGATCGATATCGCCCAATCGCCTCCTCCAAAGCCCTCCTCAGTTGCTCATTGGCCTGGGTACTTACGCTACTCGCACAGTCTTCCACATCGGCCTCGGGATCCGTCAGCGGCACCCCCGGTACCAGGTTGTTATTATTATTATTATTATTAAACGGTTTTATTGAAAATGTACTAAAAAGGTAAAAATATAATTCGGTAGGTCCTAGGTACGAGATATCACACCACTCTCCTCATAAATCTAGGGCACTGACATGGACCTAGTAAATACTATAGTATACCTGGACTGCTCATTGCTTCGTTCGAACGAGCCAAGTAAGAAAGCCGCCAAGGGGGCAGTTTATCCCACTCTGCTGGGGTAGCCAAATATTTAGCAATAAAGAGGGACTCATCCTTACTCCATTTTATTACAAGTTTGGCTCGGTTTGTAGACACCTGCCTACTGAGCCGGCGGTCCCGGGTGCGACTCCCGGCCGGGGCAAATATTTGTATGATGAACTCGAATATTTGTGCTTGGGTGATGGTCAGTGATCGGGGATTTCTCTGCCACAACGCGGTATTTCAAACAAATATATTTTTCAATTTCATTATAGTTATTATTATCTCATCAAATCTGAATACAATTATTTTTTCGGCCAAGATAGCCGGATTACATTATAATAACCATGTCCATATAAAATAATATACACGAAATACCGCGTTGTGGCAGAGAAATCCCCGATCACTGGTGATGGTTGTTCTATGTATTTAAATATATATTTATCTATATAAGTACGTATATCGTCGTCTAGTATAACACAAGCCTTCTTGAGCTTAATTTGGGACTAGATTGATTTGTGTGAGGTTGTCCGATATTTAAAAAAAATAAATAAAAAAAAATAAAGTCTAAAAATGTATATTGGCTGGCACTGTAGCTAGAATTTATTTTATATATACCTATGGAAACTCATAAATAAATATAGTGAATGTTAGCTACTATGCCAGCAATAACACACTTTTGGCTCCTGTTATTTTAACAGAACGCAGCAATCCCGTAACTGTTAATTTGATTTGATAAATGACAAACTCCGTTAAGTCATACTTAAAAACAAACAAAAAACATATTCTGATGTACGTGGACATGAACTCATTTATGAGGATATAAAAAAAGTGGTTATTTGTAGGGTACCATAAATTAATTAGGGAGGTTAAACTGTAAGTATACCGTTACTTTATAAACTACCTGTATAACTCTGTTTTACCAATGCAAGACTACGCAATACTTTTTATTACTGTACTAACGGTTACTAAGTATATCGCGAAATAAAAAGCAAAAAGAAAACCGACTTCAAAAAAAACTAAAAAGCTAAAAATAACCCATTAAGTACAGATTACGTTTGAATCACGTTTTGAAGACGGTGCCAAACCACTCATTTATTATATTTTTATATTATTTAAGTATATTTTTTTGTTTTTAGTGATTCATATAAAATACTTATGGCGGGGTGATCTGGGAAGTCTTAAAGGCATACATCTCGTTTGAGTTATCTCCTAACTTCGGTTCTACGATTGCTACTACTACTACGATTACTTAGGCGGGTAGCAACGTTCTAGGTGGGCTCGCCCTGCGGGCCCTTGGGCTCGCGCGCTACGCCGTCTCTGGGACGCTCCGCACCTTTGGTGCTACATGGAGCTCGGCCTGCGGCCTCGTGGGGGGACGTTCGCCCTTAAGCCTGCGGCCCTCGGTCGAACTAAAATATTAAAGTTTGTTGTCCGATATTTTCTGAATTTGACCGAATTTTTTAAATTCGATTTCAGATTCCGACTCGGGGGCCCCAAAAACTGCCTGATACCGAATTTCAGCCCCCTCGGACCAATATGAAATTTTCTCCATACAAATCTTGTTTTTCCGATATTCTCCGAATTTGACCGAATTTTCGGACACCGATTCCAGATTCATATTTGTGAGCCCCAAATGCCCCCCGATATCGAGTTTCAGCCCCCTAGCACCAACTTGAAATTTAGAAAAAAAAGTCGCCATTTCGTTTTTTTTTTTCACGACTGTACTCGGGTGGAGGCCCCCTATGACATTTGGTCGAGCACCTCCCACCTGAGCCAACCGTTTACGAGATACGGGTCTCTTAAAAAAATTCCCATACATTTTTTTTTGATCGAAAAAAAAAACTTTTTTGGAATCAGGGGGCCCAAAGCCCCCTACATACCAAATTTCAGCTCGCTACGACCATTTTGAAATTTCGACGCCTATTAACCACCCTTAGATAGCGAAGGATTATCGTAGTATAGTTAAAACGACATTACTGCAATAGTGCAATGCTGAGATTGTTTTTAGTACGAATAATATTTTCGAAGTAAAACATAGATCGGAATTATCCGGTAATTTTGTAAATTCATTGTCACTCTTTTAGTACTTTATCAAAGTTTGACATGCTTTCATATTAATATATGATACCATATATTACCTGAAAAAATATACTATAGCCACCAAAACATTTCCTTTTGCAACCTTTAATTCCAGTTACCATGATGCAATTATAAGTATGTAATTTTTTAAATAATCAGAAAAGATACCATTAAGCACTGTCAAAAATGCTGACAGTTTTCAATTATATTAATAAAATTTCAAATTTAAAGGTTTTATCCTACCCTAACATAAAATTATTTTTATATACTAACGGATTGTATAACTTTCATAATTTTTTCCGTTAGTTTCTTTGGTGAGTTTAGCGAATAAAATATTTAATTATTTGAAGTGAATAGTGTTAATTTAAAGAAAAGTATATACTACTAATAACTACCATTTTATTTGAAAACTACTAATTATTACTATTTTTTATGACTGGCAATATTAGAAAGGGACACACTACCCATCTGCGAGCTGTCTCTGTCTTCCCGTGACCCCTTCACCCGTAAAATATACTTTATGTATCTATACTAAGATTTAATTTTGTGTGAACACTTATTCTGAGTTCGCACTCCTGTTGTCTTAAATATAAGCTCCTTGGGCACTGATCAGACAAAAAATAAAATCGTTGGGCGCGCGTAGCCTGCTTAAATATTATATTATGAATAGCATTTATTATGTTATAGCGGTTAACTTGATAGAAATTTCACACGCCCAACGATTTTTTTTTTTATATCTTAAAAAATTTACTTAAACTAGGCTTACGTCCATTAAAATACTCACCAAATACAAACAAAATTAAAACACTTTCGTTCCGTACAAACACTTTCCATCCTTAAGTGGTTAAGTTAAGTTTGCACCTGGTATGTATAGCGCCCCATAAAAAAGAAGTGCAAAGTTAACGCAACCAATCCCGTTTGTTGTATGGGAGCCCCCCTTAAATATTTTATTTTTTTATTTTTAGTATTTGTTGTTATAGCGGCAATAGAAATACATCATCTGTGAAAATTTCAACTGTCTAGCTATCACCGTTCTTGAGATACAGCCTGGTGACAGACGGACGGACGGACAGCGAAGTCGCAGTAATAGGGTCCCGTTTTTACCCTTTGGGTACGGAACCCTAAAAAAAGAAGCTAGATACAGTTTTGTTCCAGAATTTTTATACCGCGTACGAAGCCAGCGGTTAAAGAAAGTAAGAACGAAAAACTAACTTTGTTCAAATTGGACAAAATAAGAGGTGGGAGCGAGAGAGCTAGAGCCAATAAATAATATAAGTAGGCGCCAGTTACAACACGCTTCTAGATCTTCTCAGCGTCTAAAATTTACTCCCGTTTATTTTCTCTGATATTTTTTTAAGAAACCCGCGATCTGCAAATCGCCCCCTGCCAGCTATAAGGCCACATCTCAAAAAAAAATATTTTTCGGATTATTGCAGATTCGTAGTCAGAATAGGTCAATTTACGACCTTATTTCCAGAGCCATAAGAAAAAGTGTCCTTAAAAGCCTTTTTCCCAAAAGTGGCCTTATGGATCTGACCAAAATTTGTCAGTTAACTCCCTGCAAGACAACCACTTTTCAGTTGTGGCTGTATAGCATAAATTTATAATGTTTTTTTTGAGTCGCGTCCCATAGAAATAACGTATATTCTAGTATTATTACGATGAATCCCTTTAAATATAAGCGAAATAAACGTCATTGTGCGCTGTTGAGCCAAACTGGCGCGCAATACTCTGCCGTGGAGTAAACTAGGATAAGACTGGTAGTGCGTAGCACATCAGTTGTTGCTCCCCAAGTAGTTCCCCTTATTCTGTGGAGTATGTTATTCAGCGTCTGTAGCTTCTTCGCATATATGTAAGACTGCGGTCTAGAGTGACACAAGTACTTTGGTGTAGGATTTAATTTAAGCGCAGTCTCTCTGAAGCATATATTTGGCTCATAATTTGCTTCTTTGTTGCAAGGATGGAATGTCGCAACTTCTTTTTTACTAGCATTAGGGCAGCCCAATCAGAAATGTCATTCCAGATTGCGAGTAAGAGCTTCCTTGCTGCTTGCTGCTTGCCATGCTGGTTTGTGATGGCCATGTCATCACCATACATAAATTTCCGACTCTCTGTTTTCGGAATCGGTCCTGACTCACTCCTGTTCAACCTATACACACACGATATGGGTTAAACAGAAGCCAGGGCCAGGACCAATCGTTGAGGTAGTCCATTGTTCTGCTTTCTGACTTTGCTCGGAGTGCTTCCGAGGTAGACGATAAATTCCCTATTGCTGAGCATAGAGTTGATTTGTCCCACCATCTGCACCACGGTCATGAGCTTATAGATAAGCTCCTGTCTACATACGCTATCGAATGCAGCTGAGAGGTCGAAAATACTGCCACGGTTTTCTCTCTCCTTTGAAACTCAGCCTCTATGTGTAAACAGGAACCTAGTCCACGCTAAAACTGTGGAGCCTCCTTGTACATGGTATTATACCATATAGTATGGTACATGTTAACATGATAATTAACCCTTCGTGTGGCAAATTCCCGCTCCGGGAGACAAGATCGCTAGTTCAAGCCTCGTTGTGGTAAGATAGAGCAAAAGATTCTGGTTCGAAAAATAATGGAAAAAGATGGTCAAAGAATTTGTTCACCCTGGCCATACACGCCAGATGAAGGGTTAAGGATACAAGTGCCTTGAACAGACGATAAAGGTACCAGGTAATCATTTTTTATATCCAAAATGATCTGCATCTAGAGAGTTTATCGCTTTCAGTGATGTTGTTACTGTAACAAAAGTTGATGAACAAAGGTATCTTAACTATTTTGGTGTTTGTATTTATATTTTCATGTTGCCATTGTCCAATATTTCTTGTTTAGTTTTGGACGCATCTCAAAATTTCGACAAAATGTTTCTGCAATACGGCCACAACTCTAATTAATTACATGTTTTATAACAAAAAGACATATTCATGAGAAGCAGTACCTATATCATCTCGAGTAAAAAAAGCTAAATTAAAAATGAATTAACCCAAAACTCAAGGAGTAAGCCCCTTTTTACTACCACGCACTACGCTGTCAAAACTTTAACAAGCGATTTCTCGAAAAAATGATTTTTTGAGATGTGGCCGTATAGCAGGCAGGGGGCGAAATACGAAGTTTCGGAACGAAAGATAACTTTTAAGTTCTTTTTGATGTTTTCCCCGAGGTTCGATGAATCCAGAAGTTTCATTTTAATTTAATACGAGCACACCGCGTCGCCACAGCCACTTCGGTATTTTTAATCTTATTGAAAATAATTACTTAGCTAATTCTTTTGCGCAGCACGTTCACACAAAATTTTACAATCTAATTTCATTTGTTATTGTATGTTGTTCAACAGTGAACGCATTGTTCAAACAAGCATTTATGCCAAAGTCCTAATTAAAGCGAGTTAATGTGGCACTGATGTGAGTGATCCGTATTGGTAATAGCCGAAGTGCATTTTTAAACGATTATAAGTAAATAAAAAAATAACTTACTCAGTATACAAAAATAAATAAACAGGTAGCTAATAAGTTAAAGAAAATACTATTCGAAGTTTCACATTGAAGCGAAAAATTAAAAAAAAAATGGTTCAGGCGGGGTTCGATCGAACGGCTTTCCGATAACGTCTGATAACTGAAAACCAAATGTAAACATTTATTCTTAGAAATAAATGTACTAGTTCGTTTTCTATTGGGAAACAGTATGACACTTTGGAGTACAGCAATGCCATTTGGCACGGGTATTATGCACGTCTACCTGAGCCCAAAACACCCGGTAGCCAGACTGTACACCGCGTCAGAAGGGGGGAAGTTTAATACAAAAAATATGAAAATATAAGGGTTTGTTTACATTTTGTTAGTAGGGGAAGATTGGCACCATTCGTACACGGGGCAGCTTCATACAGTCACTATTACAGCTTATCAGGACAATATATTTATTACGAGTTTGTGTGTGTGGGTAGGCGCTGACGGCGCCCGGTGGACCACGAAGTTAGCTGTCAGTGCGGTTACCAAGAGCGACACGAGAGGGCGTTATTTGTTTTCGCACCCTTTAAATAAATTTATCGTCGATGTTCTCGGATGTATCGTGCTTAAATGAAGCGGTAAATCTGAAAACTTTGTTGATCAACAGTAAGTAAATACTATCATTTCCATGATAAAGTACATATTTTGTGTATTTCTCTTCATGAATTTTGTGTAGTTACCAATATTTTATTTTTGACCTTCGGGGCAGGTTCGTACGCCTACACCTGGGGCACATTCATATACGTCATGCATGTACCTCCTATTAACATGTTTCTTTTTATTTCAGAAAATTAGCAAAAATAGTTCCGAATTATACGAAAAAGAGTTTTCTAACGAAATAGAGTCACAATTGATCGAATATATTGAAAATTTTCGAAAATGCATTGCGGGCTCAAATGTCAGAAAGCTGTCATATGATTATGCCAAAGAATTGAATCGGAAATATCCGCCAATGGGATTGGCGGGTATTGACTTGTTTTTAAAGACCATTTTAACTATTTTTGATATTATAATTGCTGTTTTATTTAACATGTACGAAGTTATCTCACACTGTCTGAATGTTCCCCGACCCATGTACGAATGTGCCCCTTGAGTGGGGTAGATTTGGACATTTGACAGCTTCTACTAAAAGTCGATCTACTCGTTTGTTGTAAAAGTTGGCGACTTCTAACTTTTTAATTAGGAAGCTAAATGTATCTGCTATATTATAGAGGCCGATGGACGAATCTATCTTTAAAAATAAAAATTACAAAAACCGGAATGTAAAAAGTGTACGAATGGTGCCAATCTTCCCTACTGAAAGTTTGTTATTTTAAGGATTGCGTCATATCTTGCTACGGGACCCTAAAAAACTGGCACAGGTAATGAATCGGGCATCATCTAATTACCGGATAACGCCACCAAACTTGACTTAAAGGTTTAAACTAATCCGCCAGATTTTTTTTTCTGAACGACGGGAGCACTGTATTTTGAACCCCCCCTCCCCCCTTCTGACGCGGTGTACAGTCTGGTTACCGGGTGTTTTGGGCTCAGGTAGACGTGTATAATACCCGTGCCAAATGGCATTGCTGTACTCAAAATTGTATACCTCTCCATACAAGCATTCCCAATAGAAAACGGACTAGTACTACAGTATATACACAGTGTACATTTATTTCTTATGCGGCTTATAATTATATTAAGCTCAGTTATAAGAGTTATATAGTCGGTTGCCTGCGAAAACATTCTGGGTAGTTTATATAGTTATAAACACTGAAAATATTCGGTCTCTTTTTACGGCATTCACAAAGTTAAAGAGAGTTGTTCTTAAACTGAAAATGGGCAAAGGCTGCATGCAAATACCTAAAAAATACAAGCCCATAACCGAATTTCGGTTCTTTGAACGCCACGCAACTTAGATTTGAATAATAATAAACAAGCATTTGTACATGTATTAAATAAAACCATTTTCACCTCACCAGCTCAAACATGGCGATTTTGCTGTCAGATAACAGTGAACAAAATGCGATTTTGTTTCGAGCGTGAGTAGAAAGTAGCTTTTTAATTTTTTCAATATCTGACCACGAATTGTCATTATTCAGCCAAAGGTTAATTATAAAATTCTAATCATTTGAATCTCGATGCACTCTGTTTCTTTCATATGTATATAAAAGAGAGGGATAGAAACTTATCAATTTGAAATTCGATTTTCGAATCCGACCTCGATTGAGAACAGTTCGGATACGCTTTATACCAAAAAAATCATTAAAAACACCCGAAAAAGTTTTATTTGCAACTCATTTTTTTCTTTATTATATTTTTATTTAACGACCGAATATTAAAACTATTGTGCCTTTTATATAAAACAATAGATCATTGCTCAAACAAAATAAGATTTTTCAACTTATTGTAATTATAATTATAATTTATAATTTCACCATTTATCATAGATGCATATTCGAAACGTACCTCAAAAAATATCGAGTTCATATTGTAATTTGTTATTTTCTTTTGCATTTATTTTGTTTGGTGTTTTAGGAGTAAAAATATTAATCAATTTATGAACAAAATCTCGTAATATAATATGTATTTATAAATAAACACGTCATGTATCTGCTAAATCTTCCAATTTGATAAAATAATGACAATAACCGTGTTGGTTGATTATAATTTCAATTAAATTATATTGTTAATCCTTTTTAAGCAGCACTTATCTATTTTCTGATTAATAATATTATTGAAATCAGCAACAAAGACTATAAACATACGTTGGAAGAAAAAGCACAAAATGTCGAATATGTTCTCGCTGATGAGGTGAAAAGTTGTGTGTGCTACACGAGAGCAAAGTTTTTTGCATCTCGTGCTGTTGAGTCCCTCGCTACACTCAGGATTCTAACATAGAATCACTCGCTACGCTCGTGATTCAAACGTAGAATCCTTCGCTTGCTCGGGACTCAAAATCAGCACTCGTAACAAAAAACAACTTTGCTCTCTTGTTGCACAAATAACTATTTAACATTCAAGAGATCTCCAAAATATAAGCTGTTTTATTCAACTACCACGGTTGGCTGGTTAGATTCAAAAGATTGTTGCCGCATAATAAAATTCTGCCAAAACACGTACTGCCAAATCGTGAATAAATACATGCAAACCCACTAGTTACCAGTTTTATAACTGTAGTTTAAACATCGCCATTAACCGTGGTTTAAGCATACGGTAGTAAAAGTGTGTTAAACAAGCAACGGGGGAGCTTGGCATAGAGCACATATACAGCCCTTTCATTGTGGCACAAAACTGACTCGTATAGGTACAATACTTACTCAGACTACTGAAACTTAGAACAAATGTCCATAAACTTAAAGATCAGAGGAAGACTTTATATTATGTTTTTAGAGTGTTATCTAATTAAGGCTAAAAAAGTTTTAATCTACTCAACCAGTATCTTTCATTATCCTGACTTTGTACACACATCTTCCTTTTTAGGTATTACCGACACAGGTAAGTTGCAACATAGCATTCCGACGATGCAGTCTCATAAAGTGATGTGCCGTTCCCGAAAATTTCCGGAAACTTTCCTCATTGGGAAATGGTACGGTATGGTATGGGAATACAAAATGAAGAAAGTGTTCGGAAATTTTCGGGTACGGCACACCTACTCTACCACTAGTCTACACACAAATACAATCCATATTAGACCCTCATTCAAAACAATGAGTGCGTGCTAACAAAATACTTGGCATCCCTGGCATCGCCACTAGCGGTGTGGATTTCCACACACTTAAGCCGATTGCTGACGTGTAGATAAAAAAACTATTTCCGTTAAGAGTGAAGGTGTTACAATATAAGGTAATCTGTGACGAGACCGAAGAAGTGGACGATCTGTATTTTTTTCTGTGTTTACTATAGAGCGGCGTAACCACAGCGCATTATTCAACGTGTGAACGACTTTTACGCTCCCGGGGGCACGTATCGACAACCTCTATTGAGCTGATAAAACGAATCGGTACTTAGTTGTTTATCGCTGCATTTATGCCTTTTCCGATATTGAATAGCCAGTTTAAACCATCAATGATCCAGTCTAACTATTACAAAGAACACAAAGTTCAAATTCCTTTTCCGATATTGAATAGCCAGTTTAAACCATCAATAATCAGTCTAACGATTACAAAGAACACAAAAATAACACACCATGGCGCTTAAATCGTGTTAATCAAATGTTTGTTATCCTTTCCTAATTTATTTTGTTGTAGATGCCATTGTGAATTTAAAGGCTTCAAATTAAAATCATACTTTGGCTCAATTATAATGTATGTATCCTATTCATACATATTGTGAATAGGAAACTGACATTATTACTATGAGCCGACCGTTAACTATGTACCTACCTACGGTTTCAATATACTATCTAGGGTAGGTACAGGCAGACTGCATACTAGCTACCCACGAACACCGCAAGCCTGTTACAAAATTGCATCTTCTATGCCGAATGTGTGTAACCCGAACGGTTCAGCTAATGCTAATGATATAAGTGTTCGGCACTTTATAACACACGTATGAGTGCAAGTTTGACGAAAGTTTCTAAACATTATTATATCGCGCGATAAACACCACCTACAACCTATCTACTCTATATACTTCCACATTTTCAGTCCCTCAAGTCATACGTTTTTGTGAATTGCCGAAAGGGCTGACGCGGACTACCTGACAACGTCTACTGTCGCGAATCGCGGTTACGTAATATTCGTCCTTCTAACCTTAATTATAAAGTGCTATTTGCAACAGCAGACCTTAAGTATCATATAAATATGTATGCGTGATAAAATTACATCGTTGTTAACAATATTTATTAAGAGCGGTAGTAGTCTTAACTTGGCAGCTTACAAATTGGGAGTTACACTCAGACACGAATCCCAGTTATCTTATTTTTTTAACTGGATCCATTTCAAGGCAAGGCAGGCAAGATAACAGCTTTTAAACGTTTTCTTTACGTTTACGTTTTCTGAACGCAGCGACAAGCTGCTTAAATATTATTTTAGAATAGCAACACTGGTCGAATGTTGAGCACTTATCTATGACTGATATCAATTAACCAAAGAATATGTCCTGTTGGTGGATAGTTAACTTCCTGATTGGTTCGCTTCGGAACAATAACTAATCAACATTTTCCCGCGTTTTGACATGGCGGGTAGTGCTGAAGTTTCGGTCAGGACATTCATTCATGTGGAAGAACTGGCAGAAAGAGGAAATCGAGAAACCTCCACAATCGCGGCAAGTTGTGACAGCGTGACTTCAAGGTGACTTAAAAAAAGACACGTGCCAAATAAAGAAAAAAGACGCGTGCTAAATAAATCTTCGGACTAAGTGGTTTGCTAACTTACGCCTTGCTCTTTGAATATTTAAATGCAGAATGTGCATGGTGTCGAATAAAAAAGGATCTACCTAGTTAAACGTGAACAGTTCAAGTTTGGCAAACTTAGACTGCGATCTTTAAGTTTGCCACTTTAAGAGCCACTTAAATATTTCCAAGCAACTGCGAAACTCGTGAAAAAAATATAATGAAATTTATTTCATCCTCTTAATCTCATTTTCAACGTTGGTTGCCATTTTAAAAGTATAATACTTACTTACTGGGAATAGTTCAGTCGTATAAACAATGAGTGTTGTTTTAAAGCTAGTTAAGATGAAATATACAGTGGTTTTGAATACCTACCTGTAAATGCATTAAAATTACATACAAAATTTAAATAGTAGGGACCGATTCACATTAAATGTTGTCTTTAAATAAAACAATTTAAACGGATTATCACGTATATTCATTCCTAATAACAAAATCTTATTTTTCAAGTTCTCCACTACCCAAAGGTTGTCTGGAAGAGATCGCTCTTTAGCGATAAGACCGCCTGTTGTTTACCTCTAATTGTAATGTCTTGCATTGTATTTCTCCTGTATATTTTATGAGGTGTGCAATAAAGAGTACTTGTATCTTGTATCATTATGTGAGCCTCCCTGACGTTTCGGTAGCTTTCCAGTTACCGTTGTCAAAGGTTGACTGAAAACATATAATTTTCTTTGTCAAAGTTAAAATTGTTTTATTTAAATGTGTGACAGACGCGGAAACCGAAGAAAATAATGAAAATGTTGTATTTCAGATTTCAGTAGCGATTTGGCCCCTCTTTTTAAACAAAGGGTCTGGCCAAAACAAACGATTATTTTCGTTTATTTTGTTTTATTATATTAAATATAATTTCACTAACCTTAAAACCTTTAATACTTACCATTTGCCAAAAAGAAACATTTTCTTAGCCGATTGACTTTTTTTTTTGGATATTGTTTACGTATATCTAAGATACAATAAAAAAAATGAAAAATCCTAACCTTTTTGGAAGTAGAAAAGGCCATGCCAGGATAAGATAAGTAAATCAGCGTCCTGCGGGTTTTCACTTGTAATTTTTTTTGGTGATGTGGCTTTCTATTAGTCAGAAGTATACAACATTTCAGCCTCTCAAACTTTAAGGTTTTTTGTAAAAAACATTTTTTTTTCTAGCTAGCCGATTTTTAAGTGCGTCACGTATATTGTGCATGCAGTAAAGACACTTATAGTATATGTTGTCATTTAAAAAACCTATAATAAAATAACGTAAATACTCTGCAGTAATGCTACCTAATAATGGTTATTAGTCCTTGTAAAATGGTTCCACAAACAGTCACAGTTGTTCTAAGTCTAAACAGAAACCCATTGCGATATAAGTCTTAACATGTATTGATAATGTTCGATATAGTACTATACTTGCAGAGTGATTTAATACTGTGCAGTGCCATGAAGTGATATATTTGTCACTTCACGGGCTCTAACATGGCATTATACGGAGAGTATTGGCCAAAGTGTTGGCAATTTGCCAGACAACAGTACAACAAAACAACCAATGTTTCGATGAATGTTAGTTCGAATACGCTGGACTCGTACACTGAGTATTAAATATTGAACTGAGAGTAGGTGCCTATCTATTTAACGCCCGACCATTTCGACAACCTGCGGTGGTTTAAAATGTAGTAAAAGGCTGTCTATAGAATAATAGCTTAATGAGTTAATCGCAATTCTGTATACTATGTACCAAGTTTAAAATATTTTAAATACTTTATTTTACTATTGTGATAAATTTCTGGCAGATAAATCATCACAGACAACTGTATATAGATCTAAAACTTTAGGCTGAGTAAAGTCTTGTTGATGCTATACGCGGTACCTTAAAAAGCTGACATGAAAATTATTCATGATGAGCTAGTAGAGCCTTTGCCCTTCCGTCAGTTACTAGATCATAATTCAAAACTGATCATAACAAAGCCCGTAAAGTTCGAGTCGGACTCCCGCATCGAGGGTTCCGTACAAACTACGAAAGCACTGAATATGCATATTGCTCTGACGAAAAGGTAAATTGTACTAAGGAACAAACTTAACTTTGCCGTTGGACGAATGGTCGTCATAGGTTCAGGTTAGTTTAGTTTATCATTAGCAAATCAGTTTTTAATCATTAAAATATATTTATTTCATGCAATGTAACTATTAATTTACGGTTTTCGGTACTTGTGACAAATAATGTTGCTTCCTGCCAAATTTCAGGATTACAAGCCAACAGGAAATGGTACCCTATATGTATAGGGTTTGATTCCCTTGCCAGCGTCAACAAACGCAGCATATACGCTCGTGTCTTTTCACTGATTGTGTGTTGACTTAGCAGTTTGATTTTTGCACGGCTCCGAGGGATAGCAGACTTGAGTACTTGTTATTAATTTCGGCCTGCTACCTCCACGCTTGCCTGTAAAATGGGGTTGACAGACAGACAACAAAGGATCCTATAAGGGTTATTTTTTGGCAATTGTGGTACGGAAACCTAAAAGTAAGGAACTTGGTGATTGTAGTTGTGACTAAAATACGACCAAAAAATAAAAACGTGGTAATTTAAAAAATATAATATAAAGCTGCAATCTCTCGTAGTTAGTAACTATTGCAAATCAGTTGTCCTCTTTCTGAAAATACAATGTACAATAAGCTACGAGTACCTGATCCCCTGCGATACAAACATCAATGGAAGCAGCGCAGTTTTTTAGCTGACTGTACAAAAGAATCAACTCAAAGTTTAGTGTCGTCGAGCGGTTACTACCTTATAACACTTACTTTTTCAAGAAGGCTAAAAGAATATAACGACTTATATAACATTAGCTCAATAAAATGATACAAAATCTAGGACAATGCTTTCTTATTTCCACTATTTGGTATTCCCAAGTCGTTTTACCGCCAAAATGCGTTCAAAGGACAGGATAGGACGTGCTTCGGGTCCCAAAGAGGCAAGTAAATTGGACCAAGTGCCATATTGGTATAATGTTCCGTTTGACACTTTGTTTGGGATGGCTATTAAAATGGAAGGGGATGTGACATTTGAATAGGATAGAATAGGGCAGAGATAGCGCGCCTAAAACGGTCTGGAACGGTTTAAATAAAAGGAAGTTTGTTTTGTGTCGAACTTTGATTTCATGAGATCATCTTATGAAATTGCTGTCTAAATCTGGGATTTGAAATACAACCGAATAGAGAACCTCGTCCTTTTTGAAGTCGGTTGATTAATAAAAATAAATATCCTCGATAACAGAATATCTTAACGAATTATGAAATAAATAATAATCAATGGATAAATAGTTACCCAACGTATTCGAGCGAATATAATTGTATTTTAATTTTAATTTATTTGACATTTAACACTATGATAATGTATGACCAATACAAATAAATTAATGGATATAGGCAAATCCTCGCGTACATTTATTTAATAAGGTTCCCTTATTTTGCAATAAGCTGTCATTAGATACCTTGCGGCCACAAAACCTTCTCTTGATACCTTTACAGGTTCTGAAAATAATAAATTGGTAGAAAACAAAATCGCTAAATGATTATTACCACATAGCGAATTGTAATGCCAGGATCAGCTGTGTCTATTTTGCCCATGTTGGATATTTTCTTAATTTTTCTTTCACAATATCATGTAAAAATAGCCGGTCTATACATAAAAAAATATATATGCATCTTAATAAAATGTACGCTAAAACAAATAATCAGGTTAATTCGCCTCCTAAAACGTAGCTTAAAAATACATAACGATTTTATTTTCGAACCGACGATTGATACTCGTATCAGCCTCAGCCGCGAAATTGTGCGCATCGGGTTACAAGCATGAAATTTCTACCACAGATAGAACGTTCCGCGGTGATTATTTTCAGATGTCAGGAGGGAAGTCAGATTCGTCCCCTGCGTGGCGGGAGAGCGGGATGTATAGGACCAAGTAGTGCTCTTTTTCTTTTTTTCAGTTAAGGCTATTAGGGCTTGTGCGGTATAGTTTTCATGTAAAACAGATATCAGAAATTCATTTTATGTTATTTATATATAGTTAGATATATTATAAAGTTTGGGTGTATTGGCAAAAACTTAAAAACCAGAACCAGTTTTTTTATTCAGAACGATAAATTAGTTATAATTCCTGAATATTTACAATTTAAAAAAATATACTTAAATAGCAAATTTAATCTAGTTTAAAAAAATATACACATATTGGCCACATTTCATACAAAAATTACCTTGAAAAAAATGTTGATGTTAAGCTAAGCCTGCATGCTCTAGTATGTACATCTTGCTAAGTCGCTAAATTGTGTGCATCGGGATACAACCACGAAATTTCTAACACAGATAGAGTGTTCTGCGGTAATTATTTTACAGATATGGAGGGAAGTCAAATTCGTCTCCTATGTGGCGGGAAAGCGAGGTGAATAGGGTAAAAGAATCATCTTTTTCTTTTTTTATTACTGATCAGTTAACGCTACTGGAGCTTGTATGGTATCGTTTTCGTTTAAAACAGATATCAGGACTTCATTTTTTATGCTATTTATGTATAGTTCCATATAAAAATATGGGTGTGTTGTCGAAATGGTAAAAATCACAACAAGTTTTTTTTATTCAGAGAGATAAAAATGAAAATGACAATGACAATTAATAAAAATATAGCAAAATAGCAATTTTAATCTAGTTTCGAAAAATATATACATATTGGGCACTCTATATACAAACAGTAGCTTAAATAAATTGTTGTTGTTGAGCTTAGCCCGTGTGCTCGTGATACACCTCCAAAAAATATTTTCTTTTAATTACATCAATTTGTTTTTTCAAGACGTTTACGGTAAATATTATGTGTCAAAGCATGTTAATAATCACTATTTAATGTATTCAATACAGCGAAATGGGATGCGTTCGGAGATTTACGTTGGTTAAGCCGTCGTAAACATATATTTTAAGCAATTTTTTGCTTGCGAAGTGTCCAACATGCATATATTTTTTGAAACTAGATTAAATTTGCTATTTTGTAATATTTTTATTAATTGTAAATATTTAGGAAATATAAGTAATTTATCTATCTGAATAAAAAAAACTTCTTTTGATTTTTACCTTTTCGGCCATATACCCATATGTTTATATGGAACTATACAAATATAACATAAAAAATTAATTTCTGATATAAATTTTACAAGAAAACGATACCAGACAAGTCTTAGTAGACTTAACTGACCATCAATAAAGAAAGAAAAGAGGTATACTTGGTCCTATTCACTCCGTCCTCCCGCCTCACAGGGGACGAATCTGACTTCCCTCCACATCTCAAAATAATCACCGCGGAACACTCTATCTGTGGTAGAAATTTCATGCTTGTAACCCGATGCGCACAAATTATGTTAGAAAACAGCGGACTAACAACTCTACTACTAGTTACGAACGTTGGATAGCACGACAAACACGTCGATTTAAGTTTCGACAAAAATCTTATTTCTGAAAAGGCAGACATAAACGAACATCTTCAAAGATACATCAGACACGTTCTTAAAGCAACCAAATTCGTCTTTTAGGAATGCATGCCGACGTCGCCTCGTTTTCCCCAAGATAAAGTCTTATCTGAAACGTTCGGAAGTTTCGGTAAAAAGTAATAAATTTACCGAAAAGTTGATAAGATTGAATGGTTCAGTTCAGTTAGAAAAGACTAATGTGTTTAGTTAAATTTGTCTTACATGTTTCTAAGAGATATTTAGGATAAGTTAAAACAGACGGTTGGCTTATGATTACATGATTTTCCTTTGTTCAAGATACAAGAAATCGTGGCGGGTGTAAAACATGTGAGAATTTAAGAATTCAGTCATTTTGAAGCAGTTTTAATACTACTCGGATTTGGATCGTGCATACTATGCGGTTTTGAAACATGGTATTGATGGAAAAACCGAAAAATATAACATAAATGAAGGAGCCTCAAATACAATTATGGAGAACAGATTGTTGTAAAAGTGATAGAAATATAGAAGAGAAATAAGATCTCTCACCATTATTATGTAGGTAATATGCTGACATATGTACCACTTAATTTGGAGTTTATCATACGTCTAATTGAAAATGATCCATTAAGCAAATTACAGAAATTTCAATCTTAAAATCGTAATTGCCACTTTTATGATATAATAAAACAGACCAAGGAAATAAATTAATCTTACTGAAACTAACAACCGATTGTTCATATATTCAAAGTCCAAAGCAATATCACAGCAATATGTCAATAGCTAGAAGTCTATGTAACTACTACGCACGCACTAATATTGTCAAAAGGACGGCAGGGAATTTCATAATGGTTGAATTGTGGACGGAGTACCGTTTATTATGAATTTTGATTAAATTCGGTCGGTAAATATTACGGATGCAGGAAGGGCACGGATGTGACGAATCACTACATAGTATAAAACAAAGTCGTTTTCTCTGTCCCTATGTCCCTTTGTATGCTTAATCTTTAAAACTACGCAACGGATTTTGATGCGGTTTTTTTAATAGATAGAGTGATTCAAGAGGAAGGTTTATATGTATAATACATGCATCATTTATCAGCATTACACCCGTGCAAAGCCGGGGCGGGTCGCTAGTATATTAGGTACAAGCTCAAAAATTTTAAATCATAAACCAGCAATACCAGCATATTTAGATTATTGAAACGAACATTTATAAGCAAGCAAGCAAGACATGTTTGCTTACAACTTTCGAAACACAAAATATTTTTTGTAGGATGCTCACAAAATTATAAATAGAGTAGCGCTGTAAAACTAACATAACATTTAAATATTTCTTGCTTACAACTTTCGAGATAAGTAAAACATATTTTTCAGAAAAATGCTGCCTGTAGGTGAGAACAGCCGGAAATCCGGACATCCGTACATCAAAACATCCGGACATACAAAATAATCTTTGACCATGCTGAAACGGAAACGCTTCACTCTCCCGGTCGATAAACTTAATCACATTTATGAATGAAAACACCTTTATACCGTATCCAAGAAACGTAGCTCCTTTGCATATTGTCTTAATTAAATGCCACAATACGTGAGACTCGTCCTAGTAAATTGGTATCAATGTCAATTACTATAACCCTGTGACTATACGGAGTTCGATAAACGTTTAATGAAAACCAGAAATAGTGGATAATATTTTTATAACATCAAAGTCACAATAATAATAGTAGTTTATGCAACTGATACATAATGAGGGGCCTTAAAACACGAGTGTGGTTTTATGAAACGAGCGTCAGCGAGTTTCATAATAGGATCACACGAGTGTGCGGTTTTTATAAAAAAACATACTGAATTGACGTTTCGTATCGATAACAATATTAATATCTATGGATACTAGAATAGAGACCTACTTTAGTTTTGACAGCTGTTCCAAATTTAAACTCATAACCTTACAAAAATTGATACTGTTATAACATTACAGTACAGATTTTACCTACTGCCACAGATAAGAAAGTTCTCATAGTAAAATTGGTTGTAGTAATGCTGGCCATTTCCTACGGTTTCTGAACGCATTTTAGAGCACTAATGATATGTGCGTAGATAAACACAATTTATTGTTTACACGAAACAATTTGGTAGAATTAATTAGGGTTTCTACTTTCCAGTTTTTTGTTTATCACTATGGTACGAATGGAGAAAGAGAGAACAAATATCTTTCTCTTTAACAAATAAACTTTCTGCCCCAAGAGCCACCGTTGGCTCTACGTGCGATGTGCTATGACAATAGGCTTAAAGACAATTTTTTTTAAGGTTGTCAATCGATTCTATTTTTATTGGGATCGGGAAATGCCTACATGGGACTAACTACACTTAGATTGCTCTAAAGGTGAGAAAGAGCGCTAAAAACGCTCCATGCAAATGTGACGTCATTTGTGGGTTGGGTACCAATATTTGTATGGAGATAATAAGTAATTTGCCAATTTGTTTTGTTCAATTATGAGGATTCTGAAAACGATACCAAAATTTCTTTTGGATTAAAAAAAGTCATAAAATTTGCGTACCTTTGAAGTCGCAAATTTCAAAGAAAATATATTTTTTGTTTTTTTTTTCTTTGTTTCATGACATATTGAGCTAATTTTATTAATAATAACTATATGTAGTATGTTGTATAGTTCAGCATCAGTCTTTACCCCTATTTAGTCATTCCAGATTCCTTTTCTAAACTAAATCCAATGCAGAAGTAGGTTGCAGGTTCGTCCTCCTACAATAGAGAAGCACTGGTACTGTTCAACGATTTTTTTTTGATAGAAAAAGGGCCAGACATAGACCCATAGTAGTGAGTGACAAGCAAAACATGTTCGCACACCGACGAAGGGAAAACACTAAGTAAGAATAATATTTAGTTTCATATCTACGATGAATACTTTCCGTAGACGAATAAGATTTCGGCTATATGCTATATCTCAACTTTGATTTTACATAATAAAGGTTGTTCGGTAAATACCTGCCTGTTTTTCGATTAGACAAATTGTTCGGTTTGATAAATATTACCGTGTGGATAAAGTTTGGCTTTAAGTTTTGGTTTTCTGCTGTTTTTCAGTGAAAACAGACGATGCAATGATCAGACGCCGCGTTAACAACTCTCCGCTAGCAAACGAGAACGGAGGAAGCAGTGGAGTCTCTTGTACCGATATATTTTTATAACATTTTACAAATGATGTAATCAGATTTGTTCTTTAATGAGTATAGTTCATACACTAAGGCCTGATTCCACTTCAGAACGCCATTAGACGGTAACAATGGAACAAAAGATAAGGTAAAAACGACACATGCCAATTTGAGAAACTGAGATCATAAGGCAATTTTATTAGTCAACAAAGATAAACATTATTCTCATTGTGTAGTCTTAAGTGCAATCGGGCATATAGTTTATTAAATGAATATAAGTAGGTATATATGGGTATAAGTCTATAAATCTAATATTAACCAGAAACGAAAGGTCATCAGTCATAACTTTATTATGAGATTTAAGCTCCTTTGCTCTTAGGTTACATCTGACGTATACCCCTTTTCACTGGTGCCACAGTGTACCTACCAGTATCGGCGCGACTCGCTGTTCAAACAGTATTGTAATTACTACAGTGGCTTCGTCGGAAGGGATTGCTTGACGCGTAGTTATACGAATATGTAGATGCTTGAGTATTAGAGTGTAAATAATTAGATCCCACACAAAATATGCAGCTACGAGATTCACAATATCCGAGCGAGAGAACGAGCAATTCATGCAACATTATAGCGGTCAACATTTTTTTTTTATTAAAACCGGCTTTACAATAATCTGGAAAAACAAAAATAACCCGTTCACGTACAGATTACATTTGAATCACCTTTTGAAGTCGGTGCCAAAAATAACATACTGTGAAACATAGAACGTCCTCCTTTTTTGGAAGTCGGTTAAAAACTGAACATTTAAGCGGTTAATTTTTATATGAAAAAAAACATACAGTAAAACATACAACCGCCTAATCCTCCTTTTTTGAGAGTCCGTTAAATATTGATGTTGCTCTTTTGATGTTCGGAGGTAGATTGTATCGTAGGTAATAAATGCTATAACACATGACTACTAATAATAATTATTGATGTAAACTAAATGGAGACTTCAGTAGAAAACAATATACAGGTTAACATGTGAAACTACTTGTCTTTTGGAATAAGGCGATGTTATCAGACTTTTCTACCTTGTTTTTTACTTTTTAGATTGTTTCTTCCTAGTCAGGTTTCAGTTTTTTAATCGACAACCCTGGTTGCTGTGATTCCAAATTCAAAAATGTTAGTTCTTAAATTGATAAATATTGTATAAAAAGGAAATTTATTCCGTAGAAGTTACATAGAAACTAAAAATAGTTTTTCTTTTTTAATGCAATCTGATTTAATATTCCGATGTCAAACGAACGTATCCTGATTGGCAAATTCGGATGAAAAAAGTAAACATCAACCATAGTTGCGCGTGTAGTGTAGTATTTCTAAAAATGTGTTTTTCTACTATAACTTCTGATTACTTTCCTCTTACTATTCGAAATGAAAAGTCAACTCGACTCAGAAACAACTCTGAATCAAAGGCACCAATTTCACTCTCCAACTATTGGCGCTCTTACTTCGCTCGTGCGCCAAATATCTCGAGTGAAATGGGTGTATTTCATACCTTATTTACCAATCTACTATTGTACTGTATTGTATTTTATTGTTTCTGCATCTACCATGTAGCTGGCTGCTAATACACTTTCTTTTACATTTTCATAGAAATTACTATGCAATGGCTTGTATTTAAACCCTTGGGGCTAATAAAAGGACCACTCTAGCCTCGTTTCATGAAGCCAAAATAAACCTACTTTTTGAACAAGACAAGTGAGAAATAACTTTAGTGATGACTAACAGAAATCAAAACTGATCAGGGTCCGGAACTCCTTCGGTTTTAGTTAAGACAATTGTGATAAAACCACACTTATCTGAACTTCACTTCTACATGGGTATTTAGTTTTATTGCAATATTTGAATCAGTATTGTAAACCAGATCGAGTAAAGTGTTATCAAGTTAAAACTGCATTTAACCATATTTTAAGCAAACTGAAAACTTAGCATAAATCCAACCATTACAACATAAATTCTTGCCTCAAAGCTAGATATCAAAATACACCCCGTCTTGTGCTGCATAGATGACTTTCCGCAGTAATTATGAGACTGGGAACGAAAAAGCCGTGGAAACGCATTGTAATGAAGAAAATATCTAGTTTTTTTTTGTTTTCACTTATGTTGTCATCACCAAACATCAATGATTTATCAAATACTTTTTTACTGGAATGATCATTTACTGTTACTACCTACTTAAGAATAGCAGCGCGATAGTCTGAATGTTTCAAAGTAGTTGAAGTGAAAATGTGCCTACTTTACATTGTCAGTTACTTTAGATGTTTCCTATACATAATATACAATACATAACATTGGTAATGTTATAATTGTGAATATTATAAAGAGATTGTAATAAATATTGTACATGCTCGTTGGTCCGCTGGCCGATAGAAAGGTGTGTGTATATAAATACTTAGATTTTGATTTCTTTGTACTTCTACACATTTGGTTTTGTTTCATTCAAGTCGAAACTAACTATGGAATGTACAATCATCGATTGAGCCAACGTTATACCTATATATACTCATTGTTATTAATGACATAAGCTTTCTAATACGGGGCATTCTCAGTTCTGTATTTAAGTGCCAAGATAGATGCACATGCCCATCTAAGTATGCATACCCCATATACATATTTGTTGCTAAGTGCTGAACACAAGCGATTTGAATAGTTTGGGTGATTATGTACACGTTCAATAGTTAAGGCTATGCATACATTGTTAGCGCTTTTAATATGTACAAAAGGGTTTTGAATTCCCAAGTTTTGTATTTCTTTCTGGCATTCTGATTTACTGAAAACTATTTCTCTATATAGAGGGATCTTTTCAAGAAAAGAATTTGTATTTACCATCTGTCGGTCGAAATATCGTTGAACGCTCATCACACTTAAACGGCTGGATGAATTGATAATTTTTTTGAACAGGGATAGCGTGACTTCTAAAGATTTTTAAATGATACTTACATTTTTTTCGGCTACGGCAAAACATAGATTGATTACACGGAAAACGTTACGTGCATACCTACTTATTCTAGTTAATATTATATTCAGACTTTTCACAAGATAAAGAGAAAATGCAAGCTCCGAACAAAAAGTGCAGTCCTAAACTAACACAAACTTGACGCATACAACCAACTTGGCTATTTGGATCAAACATGCCCGGACTTGTTTACACTAGTAACAGAACTGACTAACTGAAAACAAACTTTTTCATTTATGTCACCTGAAAATACAACTAGCATTTTTGCAATCAATTGCTACGCAACCACAGGTAACAATGCTACTCATATATGTGATCATCATATCAGTTTGACAAAGCCCTCTTTGAAGGATCTCTACAAACGATTGTATCGTCAGTCCATTTTGTTGCGCCACGTAGGATCTTCTGGTATTGTTGCCCCACAAGAACTTTTCTGTCCCAATGACCATCGGTTCTACGAGCTATGTAATGCCCTGACCACTGCGACTTAAAGTATGTACCTATAGCATACATATTCATTAATTAGTAGCCGACGATCGTAATCTTCAACATTTAGGTACCTATCATTGAGTTTTTCGTCAGCACCAGGCATCCTCTTGTTTTTAACTTATAAGAAACAAAAACGTTACCGCTCAATCTTTTTCTCAGCTTATAGGTACTAATGATGTGACATCAAAGACGGCGACTACTATATAAGAGATCGAACAACCCATATACAGTATACGCATATGGGTTTGAGTTTGTAATGTAAAAAACACGAGTATATCCAACGTCTAAATTTTATACGCACTGCTATTAAATATTCCTCAGAATTCGACGCACTGAATATAAACAATCTACGTATACCTACTAGTTATGTGCCTTTATAGGCTGACCAGGGATTACCGCGCGATACGTAATACCTATGTCCTATACGCTTGATAAACATAAAACTCGGCTGCCGTGTCAATCCTATCTCATGTATCTTAACATACATGAGATACGCGTAACAGCTCTAAATCGTATTTTTTCGAGTACCTCTATGGACCCACATACCAGGTTTTTTAATTTATCTAACCAATTTCCTGTACGGGCCTGTCACACAACTCATGTAACTGTGATTTTGCCATGGTAAATTATGCTTAAATACTGTATCTTAAAGTTACATCAATTAGGCGTGACAAGGTTTGTAAACGCCGCGCAAATTCTATATCAGGTAACTTAAGATACACGATTTAGCCGCGACTGGATTGCGCGTGATCCTGCTTGTCACTCGTCGCGCGCGCAGTACTTTCTCTATCCGTCTCTTTCTTCCGCCCCCGCTCCGACCTGTATCGGCGACGAATTAGTGTTTAGTTTCGTGTAGCACACAGAGTACTTTATTTATACTGAAAATGTAGCAAGCGATCACGGTTATTACGCGGTGTCACAAAATAATTGTTAAAGCAGTTTTCGTTTAGTTAATTAGCAGTTTGTGCACTTTTTTTTGACGACGTGGTTGACGCAGTCCGTAGTGCACCCGCTCACCGAGCCGGCGGCTCCGGGCTTAAATCCCTGCCACGGCAAACAGTTGTGTGATGTGATGAAATCGAATACTCATGCCTGGGGCATGGTTTTTGCATGTATTTTATTATATAATTATTTATCTATACAAGTAACTACGTATTAGCCATCGTCTAGCACCCATAACCGGTGATGATCGGCATGGCCCGTATAACACCGCGGGTTTAAAATTAAAATAATGATAATCCTGCGATCGTGATTGAAAAATGTATCTGAGTTTAATATCATTAAGTTAAATTTATATTCATTATAATCAAGTTCGTTTGTGACGCCGAAAACCGCGATGTGCCTTAGGTATCTTGTGCCTTTGGGACCAGATCGACACAGCCACAAACCAAGCAAAGCCCCGGTACTAGACGAGGATACGACATGATATTCAAATACATATAATAGGTAATATAAAGATAGCATCTCCGACCCGGGAACAAACATTCGAACCCATCACACTAACACCCGCCCCGGCCGGGACTCGAACCCAGGACCGCCGCCGGCTCAGCTCGCAGGCGCACCACAAACTGCTCTGGAACTGCCACTTTGTAGCTGGGTTGGGTAGGTAATTTTCCTTGTTTGTTCAAAAAAATAAATGTGACTTTTTTTGATAAATGTATGTTACATTTTTTATCATTTTAATTTGTTTGCACCCATATGAAAATACTTACAATATGATTATGTTTATTTTATTGTTGTTTTTGATGAAAGTTATCTCTTTTCGTTTCTATGTATATTTTCTTTCGTACCTGAATAATTTCAATTAATAATTAATGTTATCGTTCTGAAACCAAATATACGTTTTTTTTTATGAATAGCACGAGTTTTTTTTCTCTTTTAATAAGTACCTACTTAGGTAAAAATATTTCTACTTGCCTGCCCACTTCCTTGTTATGACATTATAATAAAATTAAACCATGCAGCCAGCAGCAGCTTTATAAATATAATTCGCATTTCACGCCCTGATATGCCTAAGTCATGTATCTTTAGATACAGATCGTTGCATGACAGGCTTAGTATGGCGAGCCTGTCACGCCTAACTCTGTTAGAGCTCATAAATAAATAAATATACACATATAAAAATATTTTCAACACAAAAAATATGCATTAGCCTTTCACTGATATATCAAAATATATATTTTTTAATTATTGCATGATATCGTTGAATTATCAACAATTTACGAAAAAAAACTTTAAACTGCTTTTTCTCAAAACTATGTTTTTTGAGTTACATGAGATAGGATTGACACGGCAGTCGGATGAAAGCTTTCTGAAACTTGCCTAAGCTCTGTCCGTAAAGCCCCCGTGTCAACAGATAGGCCGATGGAAGCGCAGAAGGGACGATAAGTCGAGCGACTTAGCGAATAGTGGGACGATCAACTGAATTATCGCTGGTGGAAGGAAATAATCATTGAAGCGAAAATCGATCAATATCACGAAGTTGGAAGTCATATTTTTTTTTTTTTTTTTTTAATAAATGTCATTGTTGGTTCATAGCCTTTTTATTGCATTGTAGCAGGTTATATTCTCCCTCTAGACGTTTGCTTGTAGCTTATTCTCATTTGTTTGTAGCTTATGAGTTATGAATGTCCTTCTCGTAATTCTGGGCGAATCTTCCATCTAGGAGTAATGTATTGGCAGTAGAATCAACCCCGTTCACTAATCCTCGTGCTTTCCTTGTGTCCGTGCCCTGGTGGCGTTGTTTGTTGTCCATTCTCTGCCCGTAGTAGTTCGTTGAAATGCTGCATTTCGCTGACCTCTTGCACCTGGATTGCAATAGCCTTAAATACTGGCTCCTGTTTGCAAAGATAGACGAGAGCCAGTAGGTAGGTATATATGTAGTACACAACTATTTCCCACTCGTGTTGAATGACCATATCGACTGCCTTATCAAAGTACATCAACCGGTCTGGATCTAGCTTGGTTGCCACAATACTTTGCTGATTCATAGTGGGCATACACACGGCGAAAAGTAGCAACGGGAAGCAAAAATAATATATCATATCTATCCTAGCATTGGAATTTGAGTTCTATGAACGACTTTCCTAATACTTAAATGGGAATTGGTACCTACTTGTAGCATAACCAACTTACCGGAGAAACCTTGATGCGACGCAATATTGCTAATGGCGATCGCATTCATTAACTTATCTATTACAGGTGAATAGATACCCACATTTGTACATACATATAAGAAGCCTCTAGAATAGGTTCTTTGAATAATGAAAATATTTGAAAATATTCATTTTTGGGAGAAAACATTTTCGTCCCGGTTCTAAGACCGTTTGATCTACATTGACAATATACTTAATAAATTATCCATGAACGTTTCTTTGTTTGCGCCGCAATGGTTGTGAAAATCGCTCCCGCTGGCGCACGCCAATTTTTTTTTTTTTTTTTAAGTATCATTGGGAAGCCGGAAGCCTAGTATGGCTGCATCCGATGGTCAGTAAGTAGCAGGGGGCGGGGCTAGCCGGCCGCACCTGCCTGGTGTGTGGCGCACGCCAAGCTCACGCTTTACATTAAATCGTATATAATATAAGCGACTTTCATTAAAATAAAAAAGAGAGAGATTCTGTACATACGAGTATTAGTATTACACTGTCATCTATTTTAAGCCTAGGCACACCTCTGCGTCTATGTTCAGCGGCCCGCCATGCTGCAATTGGCTAAATGAAGCCTTTGTGGATTCATGCGGTAGATGGGATTAGCCTAGTTTCCACTTCTACCATACAATCTTGCTAATTCAGTTTAAAAGTACCGTCATCATCATTGCTTCGTTTTCGTATTAAACCGAAATTTTAGTACACTATAACTAGATGTAAAAGGTGCCCGCGAACTTCGTCGGAGCAGAAAAAGTGGGTCATAATTTATTTGTTTTTCCATAGTCGAGTGAAAAGTATCCTATAACCATCTAGGGTTGCCCAGCTACTCGTGTAGGTACCAAAATTAGCGATGTTACGAGTCCATTATTTTTGAACTCGGATGATTCGAATCAATTTGGAAGCAAACTCGAATCGGAACTCGAGTTGACTCGACTCGCATTAACCGAACCGGTTGGCTCCGGTTGTCGTTCGCGGTTTCGACCGATCCACGAGTTTGCAAGTCCCGCGAGTTGGCTAATCGAGTCGAGTAGAGTCATATTACATTTACTAGAGTCGGCGAGTTGATTCGAGTTGCAAAGAAACCTGATTCGAATCGACTCGATCAGAGTCTGATTCGAGTTATTCGAATCAGGCAACTCGACTCGCCCATCGCTAACCAAAATTATCCAAATCCGTCCAGCCGTTTAGAAAGAAAGAAAGAAAATAAATTATTGAGAATTAAATAGCAAAAAAATCATATGAAAATAAATAATTATAAAACTAAAGATAATATTTAGGCTTCATGAGAGGACAGAGATTTCATTACGAGTGTGGGGTTCGAATAGAAAGAAAAGGCACTAATTAAAACACACACTTTATTACATCAATTACATACTCACAATTCACACGAACTGTAGGTACTCAAAACGCAAAAAATAATTACTTGAAAGTCCTTCGGTCCGATTATCACTTTATTAATAAAAGACATTAAGAGACGAAGTTGGCTTTGTGAACGAGCCTCCAGCGAATTTAATAAAAATTGGGCAAGTGCGAGCCCGACTCGCGCATGAAGGGTTCCGTACCTATAGGTACATATATATAATCTATAACAAGTTTGTTGTATGGGAGCCCCCCTTAAATATTTATTTTATTTTATTTTTAGTATTTGTTGTTATAGCGGCAATAGAAATACATCATCTGTGAAAATTTCAACTGTCTAGCTATCACCGTTGTTGAGATACAGCCTGGTGACAGACGGACGGACGGACGGACGGACGGACGGACGGACGGACGGACGGACGGACGGACAGTGAAGTCTCAGTAATAGGGTCCCGTTTTTACCCTTTGGGTACGGAACCCTAAAAATAAGATCTTACAAATATTACTTCCCGTGCATACACATTTTTGCTAGTGTTTTTTTTTATTCAAGTATCGTAAGTACAAAACTGCATTGAAATTATTAGATAATAACAATCGGCCAAGTGCGAGTCGGAATCGCGCACGAAGGGTTCCGTACTAATATTGAACAAAAACACGTTCTTTGTATGGGGTCCTCTTTAATTTTTACTTATTTTTTATTTTTATTATTTGTTTTTATAGCTGTAAAAAAAATATACATTGTGTGAAAATTTCAACTGTCTACCTATAAATATTCTATAAATGTTCATGAGAATATGCCCGTTGAACGAAATATCATGCAAAAAGCCCTAAGTATTTTTGTATGGGAGCCCCCCTTAATTATCATTGTTTTATCATGAATAGTATATGTGTTGCTATAGCGGCAACAGAAATACATCATCTGTGAAAATTTCAACAGTCTAGCTATCACCGTTCTTGAGATACAGCCTGGTGACAGACGGACGGACGGACGGACAGCGAAGTCTCAGTAATAGGGTCCTAAAAAGCTAGATTAGTTTAGATAAAAAGCTAAACTATATCAAAATGTTGTCACGCTTACCCTGCGTTCTGTGTTACACTGCGTTCTATAGAACAATAATCTAGATTGTTTTAAAAACGAAAGTGAGAGTATTTAAATAAGTATGTCTAATAAGGTTGTCTGGAAGAGATCGCTGTTTAGCGATAAGACCTATTGTCTACCGTTTTTAATTTGTTTATATGTGATTTCTTGTGTAAATGTTTTTTGGTGTGCAATAAAGCGTACTTGTATTATATTGTTGTATGTCTTAAAACACAATAAAATTAAAAATTTAAAAAACCCCCGACATGACAACCTGTAAAAAGAAAGAAATAAAATCTATGAAATGTGCCTTTACAATGAACAGTAGAAAAAGAATCCAAGTTTCGTTGCGTCGGGGGACCGCTAAGTACGTAACCTAAGTGAAATGAAATATATTTTTCAACGCAAAATTGTAAGTATGCATTTATTTAGGGCTTCCCACTTTAGTACATTGCATTTCATTTACTTAGCGGTCCCCCGACGCAACGAAACTTGGATTCTTTTTCTACTGTTCATTGTAAAGGCACATTTCATAGATTTTATTTCTTTCTTTTTACAGGTTGTCATGTCGGGGGTTTTTTAAATTTTTAATTTTATTTTTATTTCATATTTTTTAAACAAACAGAAGTTTTTTCCCGGAATTTTATACATTTAACACTTTTTTGGTTGTATACCGTTTAAGGTCCATAGTTTCCAGTCTTTTCTCGAGCTTGATCCTTGACTATGCGTACGACAACCAGGATCCTAAGCCAGTGTTAACGAAAGCCGTCTTCTCTAAGATTGAAATTAGGATATATTTTGATTTAAATAGCCTTAAGCAACATTCTGGAAAAAAAAAATTAAAGTCAAATTAGTTAGTGCTTATAATGACAAAATGGCTAAGTTATTAGCCAAGACAATCAAAATATATACTTTAAATGCACTAGATGAGTTGAAAGAAGCTGCTACTTATGGCCTAAAACAGAACTAGGTTTCCATTCTACAGGACCCAAATTGTACGGGTGGCTTTCTTAGCTCCATAAAAATTTCCGTTGATGCTAGGTAACTTGACTTAGTTTTGAAAGACTTAATCATCGATAACCCACACCATAGGATAAACCGTAAAAAAAATTACATCCCCACTTTTTTATGTGTAGGGCAGGTATAGGTAAACAAAAAAAAAGGTTTTAAAAATTTATTCTACCACTATGTCTCTGAGCTAAGCCGTAGACAGACAGATGGACGGACATTGTGAAACTATAAGGGTTCCTTGTTGACTACAGAATCCTAAAAAGCTGTTATTCACTTAGGCGAGTACTTTTGCTAAAGCTTACGTGTCCCTTTAGTCGCGTTAAAATCTTGCAAGGTGTTGCTATTTGTGACCTCAATCAAAGGAACCTGTTCAATAGTGCTAATGACATTTCAGCTTTAGCAAAATTGCAAAACTTAAAAACAGTGACCCAGTATTGTGACAGAAATTAGAAAGGTTTTCTGAGACTCGGCTTAATATCGACTGTAGGTACTTTCTTACACAAACGTTAATTACTCATTAAGAACAATCAGACGAGCCCAAACACTATGGGTTTATTCTGTGCTGTTAAGGAGTTCCTACGGCAATCTTCAGCTGCATGGTACCAAAGTACCAAATTATTGTACTGTCAAAATTTTATTAAGTTGTTGATTACGCTAATAAAACTTAACATTTAACCAACATTTGAAATTCTTGGCTTAGATCCTTTCACAACTAGATGGCAGGGCCGTATTTACCCCTAGGCCCGGGCCTAGGGGCCCAGCTAGTCTAGGGACCCAGTCCCAGACGCAGGACTTGTACCATAATTATGATCTCCATATAGGGGAGGGGGCCCCAAATGCCAAGTGCCTAGGGGCCCTGGCCCTCTTAGTCCAGTCCTGCTAGATGATTATCATGAGATCTTCACTTAGTGAGTGATAAGGAAAATGCTAATAAAACTTAACATTTATCCAGCGTTTGGAATTATTGGCTTCAATATTGGCTGAGATCTATTAACAACTACCTGGTCATCATGAGACCTTCATTTAGTAAGTGATATAGAAAATACTAATAATACTTAACATTTAACCAAAATTTGGAATCCTTGGCTTCAATGTTGGCTGAGATCCATTAACAACTACCTGGTCATCATGAGACCTTGATTTAGTAAGTGATATAGAAAATGCAAATAATACTTAACATTTAATCAAAATTTGGAATCCTTGGCTTCAGTATTGGCTGAGATCCATTAACAACTACCTGGTCATCACGAGTCCTTTATTTAGTGAGTGATATAGAAAATGCTAATAATACTTAACATTTAACCAAAATTTGAAATCCTTGGCTTCAATATTGGCTGAGATCCATTAACAACGACCTGGTCATCATGAGATCCTCATTTAGTGAGTGATATAGAATATGCCAATAATACTTAACATTTAACCAAAATTTGAAATCCGTAGCTTCAATATTGGCTGAGATCCATTAACAACGACCTGGTTATCATGAGATCCTCATTTAGTGAGTGATATAGAAAATGCTAATAATACTTAACATTTAACCAAAATTTGGAATCCTTGGCTTCAGTATTGGCTGAGATCCATTAACAACTACCTGGTCATCACGAGTCCTTCATTTAGTGAGTGATATAGAAAATGCTAATAATACTTAACATTTAACCAAAATTTGAAATCCTTGGCTTCAATATTGGCTGAGATCCATTAACAACGACCTGGTCATCTTGAGATCCTCATTTAGTGAGTGATATAGAATATGCCAATAATACTTAACATTTAACCAAAATTTGAAATCCGTAACTTCAATATTGGCTGAGATCCATTAACAACGACCTGGTCATCATGAGATCCTCATTTAGTGAGTGATATAGAAAATGCTAATAATACTTAACATTTAACCAAAATTTGGAATCCTTGGCTTCAATATTGGCTGAGATCTTGTCACTTGTTCCAATTAAAGCTGAATATCTTGGAAACTACTGGTCCTACTTCCACCAAACATAGCTAAGAACCATCTCGACGGAAAAGTCTTTCGATAAAAAAAACCGCACTTAAATTGGTCCATCCGCTTGGGCGCTACGATGCCACAGACAGACACACAGATACACAGATACACAGATACACAGATACACAGATACACAGATACACAGATACACAGATACACATGTTAAACTTATAACACCCCTCTTTTTTTCGTCGGGGGTTAAAAAGGTACATTATATATAAATAGTTTTCTGTCAAAGCTTAACTGCAACTGCGTAGAAATCATCTGGCGATCCTATCATAACCGTTGAAATCAAAGGTTGACATACATTAGTAGACTTAGCTTTGTAAAATGTGAACATATCCCTTGGGACCATAACATATTTCCGTTATGACGACGTGACATGGAATGTAGTTACGAAGTGTAACGTCACATGTTCACGTTGAAACCTCCGCCGCCCATAAAGTCGCGACATTCTATAATTGTAATATTTCTATGGTCCTAATGGATCACTTCCAGTGAATACTTTAATTCTATGGCAATTTTCACATCAGTATTTAAGTGGAAAGCTACGAACATGATTACATTTTAACAACATTCGACAGGCAGCGTGATAGACAGGTTAAATAAAAGCGAGTGGAAATACCCATTGTTGCCCTGCCTTATTTCCGTGTACAATAAATTGCTTACATTGTTTATTTTTCGCATGAACCGCTGCGCCGATCTGTGTGAAATTTCACATACATAAACCTGACATGGAACGGGATTGAATCTCTGGGCTGCAGTATATCAGATTGTGGTAGGTATTTGTATTATTTTAAAGAGTATTACAGTAATTGTATATTTGTGTAGTGGGAGTAAATAGTAGGTAGTAAGTATGTTCTATAAAATAACGACAATAGGTCGTGTCTATTTTGTATACATTACAAATATTGCATAGAAGTTTAGAATTCAATACATAATCAAATACGTTCTAGCAATAAAATTGTTAGATAATTTGGCATTATCATAACTATTACTTCATAAACCAATATACTTATTACTTACCTCTAATGGACTTCAAAAAACATTTCTCAGACTGCCTTATGAGAAAAGGATTTGTCAGCCTAGTAGTTAATTCGTAATTCCAGTGTAAACATTCAGTTATTTTAACTTCTAAACGTAATATTTCCGCAAAATAAATAGTTTGTGACACTACTTTTGCAATCCAAAAATAAATTGGTTTTTTATTCGGATATCTTTAATAGTACTACAGAGGTCGCGAAAATGAGGATTGCTGGCCGAGTATATAAATAGCCTAGGGACGAAGCTGGCAATCATTTTCATGCCGAGGTATGTGTGCTTTTCTCAAATATGCAATGATATAAAAATGAAAAACAGCGACCAATTAAATCAAATCACAATTTGATCACCAAATGTCAAAAGATTTTTTCTTAGTCTAGTCTTTTCTAGTCTACTTTTTAGGGTTTCGTACCCGAAGGGTAAAAACGGGACCCTATTACTGAGACTTCGCTGTCCGTCCGTCCGTCCGTCCGTCTGTCACCAGGCTGTATCTCAAGAACGGTGATAGCTAGACAGTTGAAATTTTCACAGATGATGTATTTCTATTGCCAATGCCGCTATAACAAAAAATACAAAAAAAAATATTGAAGGGGGTTCCCATACAAAAAGCTTGTTATAGATTATGGTACGGAACCCTTCTTGCGCGAGTCGGACACGCACGTGTAAATTTTTTTTTAAAGGTGCCACACGCCTATGTCCAATCTAATTAGATCAGATAAAAAGTACAATTTACAAAAAAAAAAAAGTAGTTTAAACCAATGACACAAATGTAGTTTGGTATAAAATTTGTTTGAAATGAATATATTTATGTATATTAGGTAATAAAGTTGTGTGTTAAAAGTAAGACTGTATTTTTTATAAATATTATTGATTTTATGCGAGTAACTAATACTGCAAACGTCGCTTATCGTTTTTTTTTATGGGTGTAGTAGCCGAATGCCATAACACTTATGTTTTTTTTAATGAATGATGTTGTTGTATTAAAAGTAGATATTGAAACAAAAAAAGGTTACTTTTCAGGTGAGGCCCTAGAAGTGTAGTTTGAAATATCTCTCGCTTCATGTCTACCTGCCCGCCGTACTCGAAACGTGAAACTTCCAGGAACACAGTGCTAATATTTTCATAACATATCAGAAAATAATTACTATGTATTGACTGACTAATAGATCATTTGTAGCACCTCTCTTCAAATTTCATTTCAATTGACTTTTTCCAATGAGCTTGTCCTTCAGTCAACGGTGATGCAATACGTTTAAAAGCGCTTTGAAACCCGCTGCCTGTGAGTAAAGTAAACAAATGCCGGGAGCGATTTCAATCGGGTTATTTCGTAACTCGATTTCTTTGATGTTTCATTTACTTTTCTTATAAGGTTTCATTACATTCGATACCAATGTTTACATTAACAATTTAACAAAAGTGTGGGATAATCTTGTTTCGTGATTGATTGCTTGCTTTGCTTTTGTAGACCTCTTGAGTAATTGTATGAGTTGCGTTGTGCCGTTCCAGAGAATTCTCAAAATATTGTTATGAGAAATATTCTTGAATATATTCTTCACTTTGTACAAAACGGGATAACACTTTTATAAAATAATCCTCGAGAACGGCACTACTCTTAGTATGAGTAACAGAATCAATTTATTTATTTAGTTGATAATGGGTAAGTAAAGTTAACTTACGGACGACGCGGTTAGAGACACGTTGGCGCAGTGATGTTGCACCTGCCTACTGAGCTGACGGTCCTGGGGTTGAATCCCGGCAAGGGCAAATATTTGTGTGAAGAACTCGAATATTAATTCCTGAGTTATGGATATTTTCTATGTAATTAAGTATATAATTATTTATCCATACTATAATATCCCAACTAGCAAAATCAGTACTTATTGTATTCTTTAAGACTACTTTATAAGATACTTGTAGTTTGCTACAAGCCTGGGATTTGGGCGCAGTTATAAGAGCATTATTTGCTTATAATGCTCTTATAATCAACTCACAGAATGTCAGAAAGCCCTATATAATACACTTGCAGAAGCGCAATTGCTTCTATAATGTTCTGAGACTACACATTTTTAAACACAAATAATCTTATTAGTATCTGACATAAGTATATTACTAGAGTAATATTGTTTATAACGCACTACTAATGTTCTTAGTTATTAGTTATAAGTACTTTTTATAAAAAATATCTCTTCGTTGTATCGGCCAGTTGGTGTGTTTTGTTTTATTGTGATAAAAAAATATCTACAATTAAGTATTCCTACTTCCTTTTAATGTAACTCTATTTCGTAATCGAAAATCGTATATTGGTTTTATTATAAAATATTGTGTGTGAACTCGCCGGGGAAGTCATTTTTATTGTAAAAGTCTACCAAAAATAGTTTAATTTCACAATGCCCCTTGAAAAGCATCACATATCATAAATATTGTTGACATAATATTTCAAAAATTATTACGAACATTCGCCATGTTTTTAAGTTACTCTTCATTGAGTTGTTATACGACAGTTATAGGCAAATTTGCACTTAAAGCAGACTCAATCAAGACAACTCGCCGCCATATTAATGAAACATAAAAAAACAGTGTTGCCAGAGTCATTGTGTCATAAGTTACGTTTATTTTGATATTGATAAAAAAAAACCGGTGCGAGTCTGATTCGCGTACCGAGGGTTCCAAAGGTACCAACTATGAAAGCATAAAATACTGAATATAAAAACCTTGGCTGGATTGAAACCTTGTTAGTCTGAAACAATGTAATTAATCAAATGGGGGTTATAGCAATCCATAACTCCCGCAGGAACTATAAAGTCCTTCAGTACACCTGCATGTAATAACATCTTTTACGAGCGAATGTGATGAAAAATAAGTTTGTAACACCAAGAAAAAAGCCGTCACTTCTTAAAAATATGGGCATAGACGAATACAGTCATATTTAGCCCACGAAACTGTGTCATCATCATCATCATATCAGCCGTCCACTGCTGGACAAAGGCCTCCCCAAATTTCTCCACAACGATTGATCATGCGCCGCCCTCATCCAATTGCTCCCGCAAACCTAACCAGGTCGATCCGCCAGGTTGGCTTTCCATGCTACGTGTTCCGGCACGCGGTGTGACGTGAAGCTGTGCGTAGAGTTAAAAATTTGCCTTAATGATTCCATATAGACCAAAATAATGTTGTATGCCTTCGGACTACACATTGAGGTTTAAAAATAATTATATCTTGAAAAGTATATGACGTAAAAATAAACTACATGCAGATTTTGAGTCCAAATAGCATATATATACTCTCAGGAAAAAATATAACTGAAATATCTTTGTACACTTTAATGTTCTCATTTCAGAATTTTTATCAAAAAACATTGTAAAGTTACGATATGTGCTCAGAAATCAAAAGTTACTTACATGTTATGAGAGTGTCAAAAGTTACGAAAAATGTAACAAATGTAACCATCTGGCAACGCTGATCATGACAGATACCAAGTATTTACTAGTAAAGTGATTATTCGAGTAGCTTATAAGGTTGCCCAAGTAGCACAACTGGGTCTAAATAGCTCGTATATCATATCTAATTAGATGCTTAAGTGAAATTTACCACCATGACTAAGTGCTATATAGGTGGCAATAACCCTTATGCCACCTATATAGAACCAAAAGGAGAAAAATTGCAGCCTATTTTTGGTGGTAAATAGAATCCATAAGAGCTCTCACAATTACCTTAAGTGGTAATTAGAACTATGGGTGAAAGTTATGCGTCCATAAGAGATCTCACAATCACCTTAAGTGGCAATTAGAACTAAGGGTAAAAGTTATGCGCAGTGAACGAATGAAAACATTTCAGTTCGCTCAATGAGTGATAAATGAGTCGCCAAATTATCTTTGAGTGGCGAGGCAACTGTCAAATTGTGTTGTGTGTAATACGTGATCTGCCATATTTATTTTGGATTTATACGTCTGTTTGGTGAGTGATTAAAACTTTACGTTATACAAGCATTGAAATAAGCACGAAATTCTTGCGAATTTTTTGTTACTGTGAAACTATAGTATGTTTTCTTTGTAAATTTCGACGGGCCTTTCATTTGATCAGGAATATTAAAAAAGAGAGTGCTAAATTAAATAAGGAATAGATACTGATAAGAAATAAAACTGTTAAAAACCTGACCTAATGATTGTAGGTTACCTACAATGTTAAAGTAACATCGTCAAAACTATCAAAAGTCTGTGATTATGCGTGAGTGTGATAAAATTCTGGTCAAAATAATTAATTTTCATTGGCTTCCATTTGTAAACATGGCGAAACAAAAAAGATCTTACAGTGTTTATTTTCACTTATTTGTTCCTTATTTGGAACTATTAGGTCTAATAATCACTTATTTGTATCTTGCGAGTGGCAAAGCAGTGCAACTATTAAATATATTTTGACAAGGCGCAATATGAACTATAATAGAACTTTTAGTTCGTTAGTGGTTTGAAATAAGTGAAAATAACTGCTTTTGGTTCTAAGAATCTCCTATTTATGCGTTGGAGTGGCAATAAGGTACTTCTTAGGCCTTAAAGTTGCAATATTTTTTGGTTCCAAAAGAGCCGTAAAATTATCCCTTTAGCCACTATTGGTGATATAATTCGCTATTGTACTAGTCATTTGGAACTTTTAGTTCCAAATAAGGGTATGTTGCCACTTATATGTAAAAGTTGCTTATAAGTGATTTTAAGGCCTTATATAGCACTATTGCTTCTTATTGAGTGACTATTTGAACCTGCATGCAACTTTAAGTAGCAAAATCGACTTTATCCCACCATAAGTAATAAAGTAGAAACAAAAAACGTTCCTATGCAACTACAAGTGATAGGATGAACTCATATACAGTTTTGAGTTGTGTTTAGAGCTATAAGTTGCATCAAACACTGTTAAACCACTCATTTAGAACTTAAAGCTGTAAGATAAGCTGCAAAATTCACTAATGTGCTGCTTGGGTGCTTAATCTAATAACGCTCTTATCCAGGACAATTACACTTATATGAATCTTGAAGAAGACTACTAAGAATGCAAACTTATAATAACCTCAGCTTAGTGTATTATAAAATCTTGTACTCTTATAACATACTATTGTAGGATCAAATATTATTCAAGACAATTTAATCTCTCTGCATACAATTATAGGATACTTATACTTATAAGTGTCATTCAAGATAATCTTGTAGCCAACTAGAAGACTGTGCAATAAGAACGAATGATCTTGAGAGTATTTACGCTTGTGAAATGTTACTATTAGCATAAGTATCCTATTACCGTCCTGGGTGCTTGTCTTAAAGCATACTATAAGACTGAAATATAAAAATGAATGCTCTTGAGTATGTTACAGCTTGTTAAATGCTATTATAAGTAAAAGTCTCTACAACAATGCCTTTATAAGAACGTTAATAGTAGATATTTACTTATAATATTTATTTATAGGATTACTTTGCTAGTTGGGATACTATCCATACTAATATTATAAATGCGAAAGTGTGTCTGTCTGTCTGTTACCTCTTCACGCTTAAACCGCTGAACCGACTTAGATGAAATTTGGTATGGAGATAGTTTGAGACCCAAGAAAGGACATAGGATACTTTTCATCCCGAATAAATTTAGTGTTCCCGTGGGATGAGCGGGTAACACCGCGGGGCACAGCTAGTAATATTATAAATGCGAAAGTGTGTCTGTCTGTCTGTTACCTCTTCACGCTTAAACCGCTGAACCGACTTAGATGAAATATGGTATGGAGATAGTTTGAGACCCGGGAAAGGCCATAGGATACTTTTTATTCCGAATAAATTTAGTGTTCCCGTGGGATGAGCGGGTAACACCGCGGGGCAGAGCTAGTCTACATATATAAGTTTAAGCTTACCTACTTTGGAACTAGGTCAATTTGGGTCAGTTTATCCGATATTTATTTATTTATTATTATTTGTATTGTCCAGTCTCACATTAACACCTGCAGGCTATAGGATTGCTTCGTCAAACGAAGCGAGTAACCCATTCTGAACGTTTTTTTTTTCATTTATGTTTCAGTCTCACGTTATTTTTTATTTAGGATCCCATGAAAATTACTTTCTTGCAGCAGTCATAACATTGAAAATTGTGTACGCCTGATGACAGATCTGAAAGAAAACATATTGAATAGATATGGTGTGATGAGTTCAGTTGTTTAGACATACGACAAAAAATTCTGTCTATGCCTCCTCTGGCTGTGATTTTTCCGAAAGCTTCAGTTTTTTTCGTAGTTTCGCCTGCATTCTCCTCGGATGGGTTAGTCCAAGAGAAAAAATAACCGAAAGGTATAGATAGCGAATACTTACATCCTTAAAGGCATGAAAAGAAACCCTGGCGAACACGGCGTGTATGGCTAAGGGCCGGGAAGTCCGGGTCAGCATAAGCAGAATTGTAGAACGAGTACTCTTCTCCCAAATCGCTCCCATCCACATCCGTATATTGCAATTCGAAGCTCCTCACCCTAGAAAAGTAAATTTATTTAAGGTAAACGTTCCGGTTGACATCTAAATTCTAATATCGACGCTTAAGAATCAATATTGTCTAAGTAATAAAAAAAAATAGTCGATTATGGCATTCTATTCGTTTTTAGGGTTCCGTAGTCAACTAGGAACCCTTATAGTTTCGCCATGTCCGTCTGTCCGTCCGTCCGTCCGCAGCTTAGCTCCGTGATCATTAGTACTAGAAAGCTGAAATTTTGTATGAGTATGTGTATGTATCACGCCGACAAAACGGTAAAATAAAAACTGAAAAAAAAAATTTTTTTTTCGGTTAGCTCTCGAACACCTAAAGTGGGGGTGAATTTTTTTATTCGTTTCAACCCTAGTGTGTGGGGTGTCGTTGAATAGGTCTGTTAAAAATAATAGGGGTCTTTAAACATAACTATTTGATGAAGTCAGTAGTTTCGTAAATATTCGCACCGAAAATAAAAATATTGTGTCCCCCCCCCTCTAACTTTTCAACCACGGGTCAAAAAAATATAGAAAAATTCATGAAAATGAGGCCTTCTAAGTACTTTCAATGAAAACTATATTGATCAAAATCGGTCGATCTGTTTTTGAGTTATCACAAAATTTCATAATTTTCTTTAAAAGGACGTAAGTTGACTTCCAGAAGGTAATAAGTAATTACAGTTACTTAGGCGTTTACGACCTTTTTATAGAATTTGAAATCTTCCTCGTAACTTAAACTTCGGGGCTTAAAACCGCTGTTTTAAGCCCGTCTTTTGTGAAGGATGAGCAACTATACGGAACCCTACACTGAGCGTGGCCCGACATGCTCTTGGCCAGTTTTTTTTTTCTGAACCTAACTGCATTAAAAGGTGAAAAACGTCAAAAATATTTGTTAGACGGTATTGATTCTTAAGCGTCCGATATATGACTCCCTGTTTGTCATCACTGCACGTCTAGCATAAATGTGACACGCAACTCTTTGTCGCACGACAAATACTACCTATCACTTTACTTTCAATACCGTGCGAGCATGACAGGTGACGCTGAGTCGCGGCAAGATATATGCTAGCACTGTTGGTACCCAATCATTTCACAAAAAAAAACTCGAATATACGAGTACAAACATCCTTTGACAACTATCACAACTCAGTCGTTCCAAAAATCTCCTTTGATAAATGCCAGATGTTTAATTTAGGTAGAAGTTTGTATCCATATTCAAAAAAACTGTTAAATTAATTATTCTACGATTTTGTCGATGAAAAGGGGGAACCCGATTTTAATGAAAAGGGTGAATATAAAAATGTACTTACTTTACTCAAAAGTAGATCACAGTAATAACACGGAATGTAACATTGTACGAAAAAACTAAAAACGTGAACAATTAGTTCAATGCTTATACTGCCATTATCTCGAGAATGTAAATAATTTTTAAAAATATATATTTTTTTAAGACTAATTTAAGGCATTCCGAAATAACCTCGCGAGGTTTACCAGAGACACTAGTTTATATTTAGGTATAGGTCAAAGTACGAAATCACTTTATATGCACGGAAAAATGGCTAAGACGTTTCGCTCCTCTGTACGTAAGTATACTGATACGAGACTGCGTTGGTCGAATCGTCTCATGCACTGCTCAATTATAAGTGCTACTGCAATGCACCTCAGTCATAATAAGTCCGTATGAATGGTTAAATGCTTTTACTGCAATGCAGCAATTCAGCAACAAGTAAAATTTAAACTGCATTGTTAAGTTAAATAATTTAAATTATCGAACCAAGAAAAAAATTTTTCTTCATTAGCATCTAAATCGTTTTCAACCTTTATTCTTCTTCTGCTTCTTCCGTCATCTATCAATTTTAATTAATAATACGGTTCTATCATCCCTTAACTAACTGCATTGTCTTTCTTTACCTCAAGTATGCCAAAACATGTGATTGGAATACTAATCGCAGCTGTCTTTAGACAAATTTCATATGAAGTCTTATGTGTATACTGTATTTCATCAACAAACCTAGAAAAAAGAAAGTTAAACGTTCAAAATGTTTTTTTCCAAAAGGTGATGTTATTTTTTTTATATTGAATCAAATTAACTTACCTGTAAATATTTTGTATGTGGAACGCAATGTCTTTAATCTTTTTTCCAGTTTCTGTTAAATCAATGTATTCCTCGGCAAATAGTTGACCAAGATGTCTAATTAATATTATTTTTGTCCACAAGCATACATTATAAGAGTTATACCTAAAGAGTAGAATCCAACATACACAACACTCGAGAAACAGGCGTAATACGATTGAAGACTATAAACAGTTAAGTATACATCAAGTCTGTTCTTCCTTTCTTCTATATAACTAGGATAAGTTATCTCAACGATAGGCATTGGATCTAAATTGCCAATTATACTCGAATATATTGTATAACCAAGTGGTTCAATAAGAAATGCAGCAAGTGTAATTATAGAAGCTATATACCAGACCTGCAAAACTCGTACACTTCTCTTCGTATACTTAAAAACGATCATCTTGTCTTCTATACAAAACTCTTCAGATCAGCCTTATCAAATAAGTCGTGAAACATTTCTTTATGGATTCCTAAAATTGCGTGATTGAAACTAATGATAACAAAGACGACAGCCAATGCTATGTTAGCAAAAGTTTTGGCAAAACTGTCATACAAACTGCTATAAATGAAAGATAAAAAAACGAAAACCATCACAATGTATGTCAAAAATGTTAGTATTATCCACTTCACACTGAACGGCGATGATGGATGCGCCCCAAACAATATCAAAGCTGTGGTTACAGACCCTGTATGTAACATGAAATCGTTTACCCATTGCTTGATAAAATATGGAAATCCCAATGATGGTCGTGTGACTTTGTTGGAGGGCAAACCTCTAATACACTGGAATAGTAACTCATATTGATCAAACGGTTTAGCTGCAGGCGAAATATTGAAACAAATGAAGAATGGAGACGAATTTCTGTTGTTTTTTAGAAATTGTTTTGGAGTGTGTGTCATATTAGGCCCTATTGAAATGAACCGAATGAAAGAACCGAGTAAAAAAAAACTTAAATGCCAAAAAAACCCGTTCATATACAGACTACATTTGAATCACTTTTTGAAGTAATATTCTGTTCAATAAATTCATGGACAAAGGCATTTGGTATTTGTTCAGTTTGTCCCTTCTTTACTCCGAGCCTACAACATAAAGTGGAAAATCTATTTTCGTAAGGCCCAACGGCCTAAAATTAAGGCATTTGTCAATTTTATAAAAAAAAAAACGATAGGTTCCAATTTCAAGAACAGGAATGGGTATAGTTCATTTCATATACCAAGGCCTGATTTCACAATGAAAACCATACTGTTTATAAATTTGTGAAACATGTCATGTTTCTAATATTTTATTTAAAAGTCATGTTTCATTATTTTGATATAGAAACATCACAATTTTTATTGAACCATTGATACAAAGCAAAGGACAAAGAAAAGTCTGTATAATGTTTATCTTTTGTTGAATGATTGCTTTGTGATTTGAGCTTTTCAAATTTAAAGCCTGACCTACTAATTGTAAATCCAAACAAAAACATGAATTGTATGGCCATAAATTGCGTCTTTCATAGTGTTTCGTTAACTTAAACTTTAGTAAATTGTAATGTACGAGTATTTTCGGTAAGCTCACCCATTACACAGTCCGTAGCGTTTTGCATTGCAATTGCTATCATCTATTGGCACAAATCAACTCCAGCGAAGTTTGTTGCGATAGTTAGTAAAGCGTGAACTCAATATAAACGGAAAGTGCTTCCAAACCGAATTGTCGACAAGGAAACACTCAAGTGGTGTAACTGTCCTTATCAGAAACGCAAGGCGGAGAGAGACGGAGGTGACGCGATTTTCCGATTTTCTTGAACTGGAAAGCGCATATAATAAAAATAAATAAACAATTTCCAGGTAGTGTTATGCATTGTCAATCCTTTCGGGAACTTACTCTGAAGGTGACGTCAGAATTTCCTATTACGGTAATGTATATCTACACTCTCACCTATGGAATATTTTTTTGGAGGAACTCGGCAGATGTTAAGAGCATAATTATTTGTCCGTCAGAGATGTATACGAACAATGTATCGCATGGCAACCTCTTCGAAGTACGAAGCATATTTAACGAAAAACGCTTGTGCAACAATGACAGGCATATATATTCTGGAGCTTTGTCTATTTGTTGAGAAAAATAATTATTATTTCACTACAAAAGAGCAATATATAATCTGAAGATCATTTCATCGAATTTTGATTTCCTAACCAAATTAAAGTCATTCATTTTTCATTAAGGCTCCTTATCCTATCAAAAATGCTGATTGTTTGAGACATTTTCCTCTATGATCAAACATGTTTCTTAAAATATTATCAATGATACTACTTAGAACAGGGCTATGGAGATTTATTGGTATACCAGCAACCCGCCCCGGCTCCGCGAGGGTGCAATGCTAATAAATTATGAATGTATTATACTCTATATACCTACTAAAAAAACCGCATCAAAATCCGTTGCGTAGGTTTAAAGATCTAAGCATATAGGGACAGACAGACAGACAGTAGTGATATTTGAAACCTATAGTTCGAATTTTTCATTGATAATTTTTGATTCAAAAACTACTCGAAAGAGACAAAATTCAAGCACAAAACTGGGCTTTTCATTTTATTTTCGACAGCACACAATGAAATCATGAAATAGCTATGGTACTTTCTAGAACTCAGGAAAAGGTATTATTCATTTTAAAAAGTTGGTTGAAATTATCAATAGGTACATTTGTCATCATGATATATGAAAAAAAAAAAAAATATATATATATATATATAATTTAAAAGGAATAAGGACTCTTAATCTTGAAAATGTCTACTTATAGAATTAGGTTAAAGTTAGGTTTGTGTTATAACATTCCGTAATATTTTATGGTTTCAGAAAAAAATGCTATTGATGAAAATAAAAATTATATTTCTATGAAATGGAAATTCGATGAAACGTTTGATGACGAATAACACAAGGGTATCCTGAGGGAGATAAATATACAAGTATTATTTGCTAATCCTAAAACAAACAACTCGCAATACCAACTCTAAAAGCGCGTTTATTAACCCTTTAGTGGTTAGCGGCAGTATGTTTGCCGTCGTAATTCATTTAATTCACTGAATATACCTAGAGAATATTTTGGGAATTCGACAACACTGGCAGGATACCTATCTTAATTGATGTAACAGAAGAAAAAAAGCTAGAAAATTCGTATCGTCTGATTTTGTTACTAGTCATAATATTAGGCTTTCGGAGATTATAGTGCTGGTGAAATATTTTGTAATCAAAATAAATTATAGCATCGCTGTGTCCCCATAGATTATGTACCTATAGCTGAACTACGAATTGTCAGTCGCTTAACGGACAGCGGCAAATATATTGCCGTCTTATATCTCGTTAATCTCAAGGGAAATTAAAAAAAACTCGCCGTTAAAAATCATTCAAAACATTAATTGAACCGCACAGACTGACAGAATTTTAATTACCACCGTAGAAAAAGCAAATGGTTTAAGGGTTAATACGTGATTTTGACGCTTTGCTTCATGATAATAACATGTTAGAGCGAAATCGTTTTAAATTTCAGCTAAGAAATTGATTAATTGAAAATAAATTTAGTTATTAAAATGACTAATGTAATAAATGTACGTGATGTACTTACTGTAAGTGTGTAGTCATAAGAACAAAAAATGTATGCTCGAAATCGCAGCTTTTGATGCTCTTGTAATTGACTATACCTTCCTTTGTACACGCTTTACAATAAATTAATACCTTATTTTACTTTACTCCCCAGGAAAAGGTTGCGACAAAATCATAAAAAAATAGTTGAAACTGTATTTTATTTTGGTATTCTGAAATGATAGAGAAAACTAACGCATGTTCGGAACTTGAATCGGTTGGAATAGTTCTACATTCATCATTCAATAAACTTTAATTGCTTTTAAAAATATGTTGCCGGTGTCAATTTTGCGAACGTGCGTAGCGTATTTCTTTTCGGTTTTAAATGTTTAAAACATAACATAATTCTTGGCCACGCATGCATAAAGCATGGATTGTGAATATTTCATAGTTTTATGCAACACTGGCATTTAACCATTTGTTCGTTATCCAGGAATAATGCAACCAATGATTTAATCAATGATCTATTTTATAATATTTCCGGAAAATTATAACTTGGTATTTTCAAGACAAGAGTGAATACGCCGCTGTTGCTGAACCAGTGAGCTACATCTTCGACCCGATGTGCAGCTCACGCATCGTCCCAAGCTGGTGGTGATGCAAGAAGTTCCTCGGACTCTCGACATACTTAAAGATCCAATATATTTTCCCGTTCATTAGATTTCAATTGATAAGTGCAATGTCTCGTGGGTGGGAAGTTGTAATTTCTTATTGGCATTAAAGGACGTATAGCTAATGTTGAAGGAAAGATGGGATTGTAGGATTACCTACATTACATGAAGTTTACATACGGATGTGGACTTCGAGTTATGATTTCCTCTGGAGTATTCTTATGGAATGCGTCCAAAACGCATTTAAAGCATCGTTAACTTTGAAATACTTCCAGAGTGGTCTAGTAGAGGCAATCCACAAGACTAGCAGCTCTTGTTTTCCCGATTAATTTTTGTTCAAGAAAATTGCCAAGACCGACGTTATCCGTATTTTTCTTAAGCAACGTAGGCATGTAGTAGCAATAAAAAAAAATGTTTCGTGCCTCCTGAGATTATCACTAGTAGGGTCGCACAGTTTTATTAATACATTCCACCCTGTATAAGGTAGAAATAACGTCTACGTGAACAGCATGCCAACATTAAGGTTGAACTTCTAGAAGCGATAACGGCTGTAAAATTGAGTCAATCTGTCGGGTAGAAGTCAAATGTTGGCTCCGTTTGAGCAATCAACTCGCTCGTCGCGATCCAATTATGTACAATTCCCGCGCGCGACGATATCAGCATGTCATAGAAGGGGAACAGTATTGCACTTAAAGCGATATGTTAGCAGTTCATGAAGCCGCATTTTTGGTAGTTTTAAGTAAGTAGTTGGGTAGTTGTAAATCAAGTTAACCTTATTTTATTTTTATCTATCGAATTTGGCTAAAGAAGTAGAACCCTATGCCGACAGACGTATCAAAGGATAGACAAACAGCAAGGCCTTAGGGGATACGTATCGGGTGTGTAGTAGTTCTTAGTATGTATTACTGTATCGAACAACATGATATAATTTCAACACATAGAATCGATTAACTGATAGAATTATCATTTCGTAGAAAATCAGTTCATATATTTTATTTTCTTATAACAACACTTGACATATTGCTTGTTTCATATACGGAATACTTAATAAAACAAATAAATAGCTTAAGAGAAAGTTACGCTCTGCCGATTCCGTAGTTCCGGCGGTGCGGGGAGAGCAGCCCTTCCGCCCTTGCGCGACAAAGCACTGTCACCCATACTCCGCTCCGCTGCACCTGAGCACGACGAGCGAGGGCTGCTCTCCCTCCACACTCCGGCTTTACAAAATACTCTAGGGTGCTATGTGTCGGCACGCGTCCTAACCAGCGAGCCCTAGATTCTGACTTTCACAGCCTAATATATCGTACACATCACGTACACATCATATAACATTTCGAAACTGCTACAATATATTAAACGTCAATGTTATCAAATGATTGTTATTATAAATAACTTTCTACAAATTGTGCTTCTACGAAATAACGATGTATTAATGAAACCTTTTTAAAACGTTATACGATTTGAAAATTCTACCAAACGTATGTAATATGAAAATATGTCAATTGTTTTTCTAAGATACGAGACGCACCCCTTTATTTTTATTCGATACTTTGAAACCTTTAAATATGTTAGCTGCTTTCATACATATATATTAGTATAAACCTTACACATGTTAATACTGTTTCTAGGAGGACACTGCGATGTCTATGTTGATATTTTGTGTCATTTGTTACTCTGACATATGAACGAAAAGGAATTTAACGGCAAAGAGCTTTCTTTTTCTGTTCCAACGACTGATTTGGGAGAACACTTTCTTCTTCATTTTAGCGTCCCTCACTATGATAGTAATATTTGATTCCCATTGGAAACGTATATTTGGTATACTGGTTAAATACTAGAATACGAGAAAGGTATATTTCAGTGCTGACGCGAATAAACTTTATCCATTTGGATTTTTTTCAGGCGGCCGTTCCAAGCAGACTAGAGAACTTGGAGAGACATACTCGAAAGAGTTGAACGTAAATACATCAAAAGATCTTGTTCGATGAGAATATGTTAAAGTATTTGAATAACCATAAGCGTTCTGCCATACAAAAGTCAATTATGTTCCACAAGAATTTGTTGTAGATGCTAACCTCAGTAGTGCTTTAGACTCTTTTATAATTAAGTTGTATATTTTTATGTCACATTTTAAATTATATTACAATATTTCGAATGTACACTCAAAACGTTTCAAATACCTACGTATTCAAATATTTGTTTACTTTCGACACGAACCTTTTCAGAACCGCGGGACATTATATTTATTTAAAAATCAAAAAGCGCATACTGGTTTTTCCGTTACTACTGACCATCTATATTCTGGTTCATTTCCAATTCAAACGGTTTCCAATCCGCTGTTTGGTTCGTGCGTCCGCCAGCGACCAAAGAAACGGATCGTCTGATGAAATTTATGACTTTTATTTATTTAAGTACTAGTTTCCAGTTTGAAGACGTTGACTTAATTTATAATATTCATTAGAGAAACATCCCAATATTAACCAGCGCTGGTAAATAAAATTTGTTTAAGTTTTGAAAGTGTCTGCAATGGAAACGAAAACGCACGAATGATTACAAAATCCACACTTGGAATTCTTATATTCAAGGATTTTTCGACTCGAACTACATTATTGCGACGCAAATGTTTGCAGGTTGCAGTTGGGATTCACACAAGGAATAAACACGAGTGTCAACTGAGTTCATAAACTAAAAGTACCTATCTGACAGCACCTACGAGAGAAATCTAGCTTAAGAAGACATAATTTGGTTTGGTTTTTGTTATTGTTGGAATTTTATTTGGCATCGCCTTAGACATACAATTACATGGATACACAGTCAGACTGACAAAATGGGCCAATCGGCAGTGCCGCAAAAGCATATGTTGCGGTCCTCGGGAGAATACTAAGTCTCGTTTCGATCACTGACACTGAGTGCTGTCAATAAAAGCAGAAGTAATAGTAATCACATCAGAAATAAATATTTAATATTTGTTCTTACGTTCGTTTTACGTTAGTTCTATTAACGAATACTACGTGAAATCAACGAGCACCGCTGTCAATGATAATGGAGTCACCTTTTTTGACATTATTTATTGGTTCTGCGACTCTACAATATATAAATAACAACTCAATGAGCATCACGTATTGAATTGGCGAGAGCTTGGAATTGCATTTGTAGTGATTGTACGGTTCGCATGAAAAGTATAATAAAATCAGCCGTTACAATATACGCACAACATAAATTATAAATTTAGAATTTGACACTGACATTATTTTGGAATTTTCTTCTTCAATATAATACAAACCTCTGTTTATGCTGATATTACGGGAAAAAGGAAATTTCAAATATAGAATGCCTTATAATTTATCTATACCTACAATGTCACTGTAGAAATGTTGTTCCGTAGAATAAAACCTTGTTGAAATTGTGATGTCTAATCCGGTCGTGTCATCCAAATAAAACGATTAAATGAATTTGATATCAATTATAATATTTCTAGTTATTTTACAAACGTAGCTTTCACGGGACACCTAAAGATACCTATTGATTTCCTATTCGTACCCGACAAACATGTATCGTTTCTGAAACTTCGGGAAGCAAAATGGAATTCGATATAATATACGGCCGTAGTACCCTTCAAAATCTCCAGATATTTCTGAACTATTTTCAAAGTAATAATGTTCAAAACTCATTCCACGTAAATAATTCAATTCCACGGGTATAGGTGCTTGCATAAGTGTAACCAGCAGTGGGGTCTGAGGTTTTTTTTTCTAATTCTTTATGCTACCCACTTTCTTATCTCTGCAAGTACGGAAGATGGCGCGACAGAAAAGAACGGGTAGGGTTTTTAATCATTATACTAAACTTGTTTCTAATCTTGTCTGTGTTTGCCGGATAGATTTATTTTTTATTTTTCTCTTTCTTTATTATGAAACCCATCACTTGGTTCTTTTATTATTCTATTACTCCATCACAAATTCTCTCTTAAAGCCCAACAGAGTAATTATAGTAATTATAATAATAATAAGTATTTTTTGCATAATAAAGGCAAAACTATCCACGGTGTTGAAAGACAAGTTCTTTCAATATGATTCAGTATTTATTTCGCAAGAGGAACCAAGGATTGAGCAGCATTCCGGTAAACAATGTTTAGCATTTTTTTAATAACAAATCACTACTGACGTTTAATAATGCAAATATATGACGTATGCTCATTATTTCCTTATAATCATAATCGAACGACGACATATCAGTAATTTCTAATGCTTCAGTGAGTTTGATTTGCTCGATTGGTCAAGTAGAGGAGCTACCTCTGAGCAGCAACGATATGAAACGATTTGTTCATGCGTTGGGGAATTCGCAAGGCATTAGCAAAGAACGGTCAACATGGCCTATCATAACATTTACATATTTGGATTTTAATAATTAAAAAAACCTTTTATTTATCGATCAACTTTTTGAAGAATACGCCGCTCAGATTTCTTATCGGTGTATCATAAAGCCGGATTCACATTTGTCTGTCGTGTTGTGTTGTGACGCATCATAACGATATCGGTTTCATACATTTAATAAGGTTGCGTTCACATTTCTCTGATGCCTTCTGATGCCGACGGCTCAGCTGTCAGTTTGTTCTGCCTACATTTGGTTGAATTTATTCTTAGTTCACCTTAACTTTCACGTGCACAAGCCTTGAATGTTTCAAAATATAACAATCGCGAGCAAATCCTAAAATATTGGTCAAAAACTCATAGTTAACTCGCTAGTGCCGCGTATACTCCTTAGCGGAAATATGACTATATAACTCGTATTGTTGTTGTCGGTCACATAATCCCCGCGGTAGCACCTATCCCGGTGCTTGGGCTAAGCTGGATAAGTAAACACGATAAGCGTGAAGCGGGGCGCGGAATATCGACTAGAGTTCCGCGAAAAGAAATAATAGTACATTATTGTCGAAGAGAGGGAAGTAGGCAATTGCTGGCTGAGTATTAATTTTAAACGGACGACCCTGGGAGTCAATTTAATTTAATACGAAGCGGCTGAGACAAATATAGTGCTTATCTCAAAATTGGTGCAAGGTGCAAGTAAACAAAGTAGGTACTTAAGTAAAGATTTTTACTAACCACTATGTCAAACCTGAATTCTTGCATTTCTACCTTTTTATTTTTTTTAAAGAAGAAGTCTATTTTTGTTCCGAAAACGCCATAAGCTATTTGAGGCGACTAAAAAGTCGCGATAATTCGTACCTACTGATCTTCCGTTTTGGCCTTGTTTTGGCTTTTAGGACCTATGCCTTTTTTATATAGCCGTTTTAACTTTTTAAAATGTATGTACTTACTTCGACAAATAAAGGAATTTCATAAACTTTATTGCCGAGCAAATCGAGCCGGCAAGGTTTTTTTTTTATTTTTGACTGACCATAAGCTATGCACCTGCATCCTGCACTATGCATCCTGATTTTTTATCAACAAAGTCAACATTCCCGTCCATTTTTGAGAAAAAATATTTCTTGGACCCAAGGTAAAATAAAGAAAGCCAGCATGGGGAAAGCTATGCTAACTGATTGAATCAATAATAAGATGATTTTACACAGTGAACGAGTAGTAGTCGCCACACTTATTTCCTGTTAGTACTTTGGTCTTAAGGTACGACACAGCGCCTACTTTCTTCTTCACTTGGTTGAAGATGGCAGAACATCTGATTGATAGAAAGGATTGTTTGTCAAATTTCTAAAAGGCAAAATTAACGGAAAACGATGCAGAGCAAAACGAAAACTCATAACGTTAGCAAACATTAGCTGGCAAATGCCGCCGGCAGGTCTCGTTTGTAGATCGGACTTAAAGAACATACTTTACTCCAAAGAAATACATTTAATTACGTTAATGACATGTAAAGATGTTATGAATATTTTTTTTTAATTACGTTTAATTTTATTACATGTGTGGCGTACTCTTATAAGTATACATCCTAAGATCGTTTAAATAAAATCCCATCAGGTAAGTGAAAATCGCGCTTCATTGATTGCTTCTTACTGGAACTCTGCCAAAAACTCAGAAATGTGTATCAAATTTATACTTTATTGTTGTAGAATCGTATCTAGATGATGACATAAACAGCCGCGGTCAAGTGCAAGTTGGACTCGCGCACCGAGGGTTCCGTACGAACTATGAAAGCACTGCATATTGCTCTAACGAAAAGATAAACTATACTGAGTGAAAAACTTAACTTTACAGTTTGAAAACTGCTTTACGTACTTTAAATAAAGACTATAATTATTTTTACGACTTTATTACAAATCTATAGATTTCATATTTTTTCCTATAGTTACTTGCCAAATTTTATAGTTCTAGGTCAACGGAAAATGCCCTATCGTGTCCAATACCCTGTCAATATATACGCTTTTACCGCATAAACCGCCATATCTTTTTTTACGTTAACTTAGACGTTTGATTTGACAATTAGGACTCAAAGGTACCAGTAGTTGGCACTTCCCTGAAAGCCTTCCCTCAAACCAACTCTATTCAGACAATGAGATAAAAACATCATCTCTTAATTTAAGAGAACGTATTACTTGCAACAAAACTTAAAAGAATAACTTGACGGAACCCAAGACGTGAGATGAGAAAATACAAAGATTTTACGTGACCGAAATTCAATACGTTGTTCTGAAACTATACGTGAGGTGTATGCGTGATTCTCGTACAATAAGATAGGCTAAGAGTTACCAGCCATAATAATAAAGTAGGTAGATCGTCACTGATGCCATTAAAGGTGTGAGGTACGAGTAGTGAGCACTTGAGCATGCAACTTTGTATCTTATGTCATGTTCTCCATTATGCCGGAAACGATGTAAATAATTTAAAAACTGTTCTATGATTTTTTAGTAGAAAATAATCCAGATATAATATTTTCACAATAGACCTCGCCGGCGATGGTTGTACTACTTTTTGGACGAATGCTCAAACATTTCACAGTAGGGATAGCTGGATGAAATGGATGGAGCCCTTTGCTCAGCAGTGGGAAATTACTAATATTTTTACAATGAAAATGTTGTACACCTGACAGAATTACATATAAGCATACCTGGGGCCTTACCACGATCTTTATAAAAACTATCCAAACGCAGTGCAGTTCAGTTTAGGCACCTAAATTGAATCGCTGAATTTCGTACCATAACAACTTTAAAGCAGCGCTGATTCTCGATCGCATAAAGTGAATGAAAGACCGATATTTGTCTCTGGTCCGCAATTGAAACGCTACGGCGCGAAAGGGATGCCGCTATGTGAGTTTCGTATATGTTTATCTCTTTCTGGCTTCTATCCGTTCGGTAACTAAAATATTACAAATTAATTTCGCAGCACACTTTGTTTAAAACTAATTGGTAATTTTGAAAAGAAAAGACATATATTTCATAGAGGACTTATGTTCTTTTTTTAATTTAGACATGATTTGCCATACCAAATGCTTTATTGAATGAAATAAAGTTTAAAATGTCTGTATTTCAAAAGAATTGTAATTAAGACTCGGAACGTGTGCCGCCTTCCGCCTGTGATAATGTCATGTCAATCATTGACATGTAAATTTGTTAAATTTCAAATGAATTTTACGTGGTATGCCAATCTTCGAATTCAGTTTAATCCTCCGCGGATTTAGTGTATTCGTTCAGGGGAAAGAAATTGTGACCAGGAAATGCGGTGAAGTGATTTTATCACCCATATAATATCAAGTGTGTCAATGACAATGTTAAAAGCTCCGTTTTTATCGCCAGCTGTCTCCCGCCGAGATAGAGACCTTTGAAATCGGGCTTATATTTTTGACCCCATGATATCAATATTATCCAGCTGCAGTCCCGGCACTACGTGTACTTCAGCTCATTTGTGGTGCGCGTGCCGCGGCCGCTGCAGGACACCATCGCAAGTGCAGACTTCTGGCGGAAGGGTGTTGTGTTTCGGCAGTTCCGCGGTAATTTGCCGAATTATACACCAGATCAGACGACGCAAAGGACCCACGCGGTTGTGTCGCCTAAATTAACTAGTTTTAAGTCTTGTTTATATGTATTTTTGTAGTTCAGTGCCTTATTGGTTTTATTACTGTAATGCTGTGTAACTTTTTTGAATAATTAATAAATTATCAACTGCTTAAAGATATGTTCAATTATAGTTGCCTATTTTAGGTTCAGTGCAAATGTTTGAACTCCAGTTCTTTGTTTTACAAAATAGTTTACTTGTTTTTATAATTCAATCTATTAAAAATCATATTGTAGTTTAAGAACTTAAATAGTAACCAAATAAAGAAGCATGATGTAAAGCACCCTCGAGCGGCTAATTTAGTTACTACAGTCTGCAATGCTACGGAAAAAAAACGTATCTTACTATGAAATCCATACAAAGCTACGAGCTCTTTACCGTAGTATTGCAGTAGTCATATGGAACCGAAAAACACGAAGTTCTATCTACTTATTACCAGTAATGCACTCTTATCTATGAGCATTGTGCATCTTTTTTTTCCCCGTTGCATTATCCAAGAGATCGTATTATAATAACTCAAAGAAATTAACTCGTCAGTATTCTGAAAAACCTGTCAAACACTTCGCTACCCTAAATTTTTCGGCGATGGGGTGCGTACGTACGTAGTAATGCGTGTATATTGTAACAGAAATAGATAATAACGCGAGCGCAGCGAGACCGAAACTTTTCGGCGCGGGGGTGCGTAGTAACACGATCAGATGAAAACGCGAGCGCAGCGAGAGCGAAATTGTTCGGCGCGGGGGTACGTAGTAACAAAATTGACCGATATAGTGTAAAAAGATCCGATCTGGCAACGCTGATATATGTATGACCTATTGCCACCGCCCCTCTTGCCGGCCCGCGACCTCACTCGGCGCCCGCGCCCTATATTTGAAGCATGTTCATGTTCTTACTTACAGACGCGCCCCGAAGATATTGACAAACTTACAAGCATGTTTTCGACCAAAACTATTTGTTCTTGTTATTTTTCATGTTCATTTTAAATTTTGGATTGACAAAAAAAGGTGAAAAGTAATAGTTGGTTGAAAGGCGCCAATACCAAAACAAAATGCAAACCGACAGGGCCTACGCCGCCCCTGTCGGTTTGGCGCCCCGGGCTATAGCCCGGATCGCCCTAGGGTAAATACGTCCCTGAATAAAACGGTAGGAAGTTACACAGACACGTTTCCAGACCTGTGCGAGACAAGTCGCGAACAAAAGCTAAGAACTAATAAATATTCTACACAAAACTATCCAGAACGATACATTCAATGAGGAACTTTTTATGAGTCGCAAAATTTGACACTCGTGCGATTCAGTTTCGTCTCAAGTGACACATCGTGGTACGAAAAGTACTTGAAATGAGAGAATGAAATAGTTGAGACGCTCTTACTGAACTGTCATCTGAACTGAGTCGTAAATACAATGTCATGGTATGAAATAGCGATACAGTTCAGTTTAGGGCCTAAAGTGAGTCGCGTTAAGAGATCGTGGTAAGGCTCCAGGGCTAACTCGGGGCACTTTCTAGGGATTTGATATCGATAAAAAAATGTGTCGATATATGTTAATACATGTCTCATTGAAAATTCTCGATTACTATAAAAAGGTTCTGATAAAGTGGATATTTTCATCTACACGGCACGGGTTAATACCAACGAATATGGAAAAAATATTGATTGTATACTATGAAAACTATTTTAAAATAATCAAATAAATACCTACACGTTTTAATTATTTCGAATTCTGTCAATGTCAACGTTACCCGTTGTTTTGAAAATCCAAATAAATTTCTTTCAAATAATTCACATCTCTGCAATACGCAACACCAAAATACTCTTAAAATATACCAGAATATCTAATTTATATAGTGAAAGTGTTTAATTGATTCAAAATTGCCGTAAAACAAAATTATCAAAATTAATACCTTATGTCAACATGCTGATTGCTCTCAACAAAATTGTGTTTTTAAGAAATGAATACGACTGCTGTCAATACAAGCAATCAAGAAACCTGTCCCACCTGTTCAAAGACCTTTAAAAGAAATGGCCTGCACCGTCACATACGTGCTGCCCACGGCGAGCAGTCCTCTTCACAACAAGCTTCCACTCATCACTCGCATTTTGCATCACCACTAGAAGAAGCTTATGGATCGCCCTATCTCAATAACACAGGACCGAAGACAGGTATATGGCAAAAAAGATGGAACGACATATGCTCACTCCATGGAAAACTTTACGATCTCCCTTTTGGCACAGCTAGTAGAGAATTCGTTCATACACTTGCTGATGAAATAGAACACCTAACCAAGCTGAATTATCCTTCAGAACGATTACTAATTTACACAGCCGTATTGCTACAAAGGGACAAAAACATTAAACAAGCTAAAGATATTAGCAGATTACTTGATCGCCGCCTTAAACTGTGGGCCGACGAGCAGTTTGATTTTTTAATCTCAGAATCGATAAAATCCGACAAGACCCTTCAAAATACGTACAGTCGAAAATACAACAATAATGATGTAGCAACACAAACATTCACACGACTAATTCAACGTGGCAAAGTCCGTGAGGCCCTAAGTTGGCTGTTAACCAAAGATACAAGCAAAGTCCTGAATACTAACGACGAAATTGATTGTACCGGTAAAACCGTCAGCGACGTACTAAGAGAAAAACATCCACCCCCGGCAAACGCCAACCCAAACTTATTTGTCTTGCCTGAGGATTTCCCTGAAATGCCACCATTATTGGAAGTTGACATAACATGTAACCACGTCGAGCAAATTGCAAGAAAACTACACGGCGGTGGGGGTCCAATTGGTTCAACCTCTGAAAACTGGAAGGATTTCCTCTTACGTTTCGGCGAGGCGAGCCTGCACTTAAGAAATGCCATAGCCCAACTCACTATGAAATTGAATAACGAATACGTTCCCTGGATACAAATACAAGCTCTTATGTCGAGCCGTCTAGTAGCTCTAGATAAATGCCCAGGCGTGAGACCCATCGGAATTGGGGAATGTCTATGAATCCTCTCCAAATGTATGATCTTAGCAACCGGTTCTGTAGTTACCGAAGCCTGTGGACAATGGCAACTATGCAGCGGCATCAACAGCGGGATCGAAGGAGCCATACATGCAATGAATGACACTTTCGAAGAGAAATGTCAGCCAGGTTCCGAATGGGGAATGCTCCTCGTTGATGCAAATAACGCATTCAACAGTGTAAATAGGCAGCTTGCTCTGTGGCATGCCAGAATATATTGGCCACATTGTGCCCGTTTCCTGTACAACACATATAATGGCCACGCAGAGCTTGTTATTCGAAACTCAGACACAAGAATGTATAGCAAAGAAGGCGTAACCCAAGGCGATCCACTTGCTATGCCACTATATGCTCTTGCCACATTACCCATAATCAACAAACAAAAAAAAGAACAGAATACACTCCAGGCATGGTATGCGGATGACTCATCGGCCCAGGGAAACTTCAAAAGCCTTCGTAAATGGTGGGAACAGATCTGCAACACAGGACCGGCATATGGATACTTCCCTCAACCTAAAAAGACAATCCTTATCGTATCTGAAACGGACAAAAATAAAGCACAACAGATTTTTAAAGGAACTAACATTACCATCACTGTAGGTTCACCCTTCCTTGGCAGTTACATAGGCAAAGGAAAAGAAGACTTTATAAGAAACCAAGTAAATCTATTTATTTCAATAATCGAGAAACTGACACATATCTGTAAAGACTCTCCCCAAGCAGCTTACACAGCACTCACTAAAGCTGCCCAACTCAAATGGTCATTCCTACAACGTGTAATCGCCGATTCCAACGTACTCTTTGAACCACTGACACATGCATTACGGACCAATTTCATGCCAACTCTGATGGGCAGTGACATCACCCCCGACGAAGCCGATCTGTTTTCCCTTCCTGTGCATAAAGGTGGCTTGGCAATATCTAATCCGTCTACCGAGAATAATTTGAGCTACAATTCTTCCAAAAAAGGCTGTTTAATCCTCTCATCGGCTTTGATCAGGACACAACATGTAGACCTAGCCCAACACAATAAATCCCTGATTGACGCACGCAAAGAGAGCCGAACAATAAAAGATGCTCGTGACAACGAACTTTTAGACACTATATTGGCCAAACTATCCCCTAACAAACGACGAGCTATAGAAAGATCAATCGCATCGAAAATGAAAACAAAGTCTTCCACCTGGCTATCTGCTATACCAACAAAGAAATATAACTTCGACTTGTCTCCTCATGAATTCAGAGATGCCCTGGCAATACGCTATTACAGAACCCCAAACTCAATGCCACCCTCTTGTGACGGACGCGGCAACAGCCATTTTAATATCGACCATACTCTCTGTTGCAACACTGGCGGGCTAATTTCAAGACGGCACAACGAAATACGAGACCTATTTGCTGAACTATGTCACCAAGCATGGGGCAACATCACAATAGAACCTATAATCACAGAAGGCGACCTTGGATTACGCGGTGACTTATCCTGCCGTGGCGTATGGAATGCACAGAGAGAGGCGTTATTCGATATCCGTGTCGTAGACACCGACGCTCCCTCTTACATTGCACGTCATGTCACTTCTGTCCTAAAATCTGCTGAGACTGAAAAACAAAGAAAATACTCTGCTGCCTGCGAAGTAAAACATGCTACTTTCACCCCCCTCGTGAGTCGTGACCTCTGTCGATGGCATATTCGCACCACAGATGGCCTCCTTCGTCAAACACTTAGGCGAAGCCCTCTCGGACCGTTGGAACAAATCGCTGAGTACGATACTGGGTTGGCTTAGAACAAGGATATGCACTGCTATAATTCGAGCCTCCAGTATGTGCATACGAGGCACACGTCACAAATTCAAACCTGCAGCGAAACTGTTGGGGTTTGACGACGGAGCAGCCATTCCCAGTTCCTAGCACTAACTAAACTGCAACTGCATTGCAGAGATGTGTTTTATTACTTTTTGCTACACATTATTATTTTTATTACTATTTCTTTAATTAGTTTATTGTTTTTGTTTTTAAATGGAGAGAAAAATATATATTTATTTATGTTGATTAGCATTTAGATGTTGACAGTAACATCGATATATTTTACTGTCGCCAAAATATTTTGCTACGTCACTTTAGTGTCAGTGCCCCGAGTTAGCACAGGTATGCATATAAGTAATACGCGTACTATACAAATATTTTATATATATTTTATTGCACCCAAAATGTAACGAAAAGAACGGTAAGTATTTACACAGTACTTTGACAACGGTAAAAACGGCAGACGAAAGATTTCTGAAAAAAAAATTAATATTGGCTGGCTCTAAGACTATTAATCGGTCAGAAACTGCTCTAGATCGAACATAACCAGATATATTAGTATTAAGAGTTGCTAAATGACAAATGTGTGCGTTACCACACGTTACTACAATATATTGTGACGGGATATTCTTTATCTTAAAGAGCTTTGATTTTAAGTCACGATAGCACTTGAGCTGTCGCTTATGGGTCAACAAGACCCGCTGCCTACATTATGTCTACTAACTTGTCCGTTTTGCACCATGCGATGTGGCCGTTCTTAGTACCTTCCAATGTATGCCCTTGACACTGAATCGCCGCATGAACAGTCAGTCAGCGCACAGCGCTTGTGAACGATAAACGAAATAAGTATGAATGGGACTGCTAGACACAGTAGCGACCATTTACGTACGTAAAATTCGTTATAACATGAGTGCACTGGACCTGATAGCGACTAAGTATGTAGTTTCTATTTATATTCTCTTTGGCAAATTCACATACGTACATTTCCCGTTTTTTTGCATTCAGTTTGTCTTAAAGAAGAAAGCAGATTTTATTAATGAAGAGACAAAGAATGAAGACTCTTCAGAAATTTAAATTTGTGTAAAAATCTGAGCATTAAAAATCTGTGTGTACTTTGAATATATAGTTTATTCTTATTTTATTTCCATAATTCATCTAGATAATAATTAAAACAGTAACAGAACTTATTAACGCGTTATGTACCTACCGTATTTTTCCTGACTATTAATATTATGGGCATTAAAAACATGTGTATCAATTTATAACTATAAATATTCGAAACAATTAGTTTATATGAGTCAAAAGGCAATAGTTGATAAAAATATAGTCAAGAAAAGAAATTACAAACTGATTTAGAAGCTATTAAATAATTTATAAAAGTTGAAAACTTGCGTGTTCTTTAGAAAGAACGTAATTTTGCGATAATTCGAAAAATAAAATTATGATTGAGTATTTTTTTTATTACATGATGGTTTTATTTCCTATCTATTTATGATTTTATCAGATATACTTTAAATAGTTTTTATCGTATCGTCATAAAATGGCCAGGGTCCACTGGACCCTATTTTGGGACTAAAAGTGTTTGAAACTAGGTCGCGACTACCTAACAATGTAGGATTATTCACACTTAAAAATACATTCAACCATTCGTGGTAGACGAGAGTAAATGTTATAAGACAAAATTTAGTACAAACCAATACAACCATGTTCTTATTAAAACAGGAATAGAATAGTCTAGTTCCAACTATCATTCAACTTTTTAACCCTCACTTCGCAAAAAGCAAAATTACCTAATGTAGATAATGTTCACTGGCCTACATTATCAATTGATTGATAAGAAATTGATAAAATAAGGTCAGTCGGGACATGCGTGCCAAATACCATATAAGTATCTAAAAGTACTGATGTTATACTTACCACTAACGCCTTTGCGTGGCTGTAATCTTACAGTTACTAAAGTAGTGGTAAGTATAACACGGCCACCTGGCCGTGAAAGCAAACCACTCTTATTTATATATATATTTGACGACGCGTTTGGCCCGGTTTGTAGACACCTGCCTACTGAGCCGGCGGTCCCGGGTTCGAATCCCAGCCAGGGCAAATATTTGTGTGATGAACTCCAATATTTGTGCTTGGGTCATGGTTGTTCTATGTATTTAAGTATATATTTATCTATATAAGTACGTATATCGTCGTCTAGTACCCATAACACAAGCCTTATTGAGCTTAATTTGGGACTAGATCGATTTGTGTGAGGTTGTCCGATATTTATTTATTATAGTTAAAACATTTTATTAAGCCGACATACTAATAATTGGGAGAATTGTTGAGCTAAAGTCGCTTACAAGCAAAGTTTTGTTTAGTACTGAAGCAACTTTAAGTACACAATTCATCATAGAGTTAGGAACATTACCTACAAAGAGGCGCCCAAAATTATTATCGTGGATAGTTTAAGTTAGTACTTCTTTTTTGCATAGATTACCGAACTTTTACTTTGTAACTGTTTCATTTTCTAACAAACCATAAAGTATTACGCATATATTTATTATATTTTTGGGTAGAACCCAGGGTGCTAATTCGAGTCGTCAAATAAGCGATGTCTGAGGTATATACGAGGTACATCACATCGCTTTTAACTGTAATTAAATCGCAATGTTTGCGCTTCGAACTCCATAAATAGACATCCGACGTTGCTACTGGTCAAATTAAATTTGGGCCTCATATATGTAGGTATATATTCGATGCCACAAACTTAACTTGACCGGGTTGGCGAAGTGGCGATATACTAGGTACGAGTATATCGCTACTTCGGAGATCACTCCGAGATATCAGATCGATATATAATGGCATGTATTTAACGCGGCGACAAATTAATCAGATTTAGGGATTTATAAAAAATTAAAGGGGATAGCAAAAATAATAAGTTGGCGACTAATTGCGGAGACTATTAAAGTAAAAAGTAGCAGCTAAGTAATCAATTTTCGGCTTTGTTTCAATATAAACTAGCATAGAGTTATTGTTTTGGCGACTGAATTAACTAATTAAGCGGAAACATGACAGCGGATAAAAAGTTGAAAATGGCCTACTCTAATTGTTCAATGGAGATTACATATAAAATAAATCAAGGTCATAAAAAAATACTTTGTGCGACAATTTAAGAGCTTTAATCAAAGTTGAAAATTGCATGTATAAATAATAATTTTGGGTGTGATGTCATATTGACACCTATTTTTTATGATTCTATCGTATAGAATACGTTAAAATAAACGTGTTTTGTATGGACAACTTTTTTCTAAACTTAATAATTACCGAGATATGGACTCCTAAAACCGACAATATTTTTTTGGATATTGTGTCAGACTCTGCCTTAGCTCCGGCGCTGCGGGAAGTGCAGCCCTTCCGCCCTTGCGTGGCAAAGCACGGTCGCCCGTACTCCGTTCCGCAGCTTCGGCTTGTTGGTCGCCTTCGGCGACCAGCCTCAGCCGCTCCGCTCCGCACGGCTCCCGAGCTTTGTCACGGCGGGCGAGGGCTGCTCTCCCTCCGCGCCTCCGGCTTTTTATATACACTCTAGGGGTAGGGCAGACAAGACCACGTGGAATCGGGGTTGACAGCTTCGGTTCTGAGGCAAGTCTTATGATAATGCAATGCTTATTTTAGCGTAGCGTGTTTTAGCTAGATTCGGACTAAAATAAGCGTGTTTTGTATGGGCAAAACATTTTTACCTAAAAAACGCTTATCGCCATTTTCATTAAATTATGGTTTCGAAAACTAAAAAAATAACTCCCCATTACTTTTATATAGTACCCATTTTAATATTTAAGCTGCCAGCAAATCAAAGCCCAAAATGCTTTTTTAGATGGAGACCTGTAGTTGCCACTAATATAAAGTTTGTTATCCTTCTGCTAATATTAGTCGCCAAGTCATTATTTATAGTACCTCACCTATGATTTCAGTAATCTTGTTTATTATTTCTGCTACCTTAAAGTAGCTGCCATTATTTGAATTTTAAAATATCCTTAGTTTAAAGCTCATTTAATATAAATGATTGCCAAAATATTTAATCGCTGACAAGTTATTATTTTAGTTGCAAATAGTTTGCTGCTCTTTAATTTTTCTGTCGCCGCGAAAATAATAAGCCATATATAATTAGGGCCCAGTAGGTTAGGGTAAGTTTATTTTATAAAGCCTTAACATTGCCTTACCTAAACAAACTTTAAAGGTTTCAAAGAAACTTTGTTGGCGAAGTGAAACAATTTTGGAAATATAATTAGCCCATACCTAAGTAAACCTTACTTACTAATTATATTTCCATGGCTCATGGTTATATTTTTTATTAAAGATTTATATTTTTTAACAAAATCTATTCCTGAGTACCACACACAAACAAAGAAAAGTTGTAATCATGGACCAAGTAACCTCTGGACATGACAAGCGAATAATAATACCAGGAAGAAACGGGACAACTATTTACAGAAACCGTTAAGAGCGACAGAGACATAGACAAGATGTTTTGTCCTTATCAGAGTTCCGCTTTTTTTCGTTTAGCGGATGATTGTCAAATTGACAGAGCTCCGCTAAATACTGCCGGGCAATTCAAATGTGCGTTGTAGCCTACTATAAAACAACTAATATTGTGGATAATTTTACATTTCGAAAGTTTATATATGAATAATAGTGAGTGCTATTAGCTATAGATTTGTAAAACAACGGTGCGTTGCTCCATAATTGGCTGTAGCGACACTGGCCTAAAAAGTGAAAATATAAGCTATCATAGGTAAGTGCGATGTTTCGAGTTTGCTTTTGCTTGATTTCTGCAAATATATATTTAATAATGATTTGTACGATAAATAGCACGGCAAAATCATATCCAAACATCAGAAATTTGCTTAAAATCTAATTTTGTAATATCTTATTTTTAGGTATTACCCCTACAAATTCAATAGTCTTTACGTCTTGTCAGTGTCAGTAGTCTTTACTCTCAGACCAATCATCTATAGACTTGACGTCAGCGTACACCCGTAAGGGACAGACATAGAATACGTCATATATTCGGGGTGGCCATGTTGATTCAACTTTCCCCATAATTTTATATTACTGACATGCCATTTTTCAATCATGGTGGCTCCATATAATACTTAGCTTTTGGAACATCTTATCACTAAAAATGAGGATGGGGTTTAAGGTTAGATGAGAAATCAGAAATGAAACACATTCAGATAATGTTACCGATATTTTATTTTTTATATACAAATAATAGCTACTACTGAGCGGGCGGTCCTGGGTTGAAATCCCGGCCAGGGCAAATATTTGTGCGACAAACTCGAATATAGTTCCTGGGTCTTCATGGATGCTATCGATATATGTATTTATATATATATTATGTACAGCGTGTTTTTGTTCAATTGCTTTAACTTTAAGGGTTAATTCTTTACGTCTTATTGAGTCAATTTCTCAAAGAAACTAAGTTCCTAACTCGCACCGTTTTCAAATTATTTAAAATCCAAATTTAATCACTAATCTCAGTTTAACCAGTGTAAAATCTTCTTATAACCAAAGACTATTTTCTGCTGGTTCGTATGTAAAGAGTTTTCAGTGTTCCTTGTGTACGACAAGGTCTAAATAAATAAGTTCTTTTTGATTTTGCTCTCACTTGACTCGCATGTGTCACGTCAAATTGACAATACTAATTTATTATTGTTGTTACGTACTTAATTTTTTATGAAATAATTGTGTTCACTTGCTTGGTGATGCCACGAATAAATTATACGACCGAAGAAGAAGCCAATATGCACTTTATTTACGGTTTCTGCAATAGAAATGCGGCGGAAGCAGTAAGGGAGTACCGATGTCGATATTCCAATTAGAACTTGCATAATTTGGATTATTTCGATGATATTCCATTGGAAACACTGCGGATACACTGGATCCAGCATGACACCCGCACATTTCGCTGGCCGTTTTAAACAGTATTTGGACGTGCATTTTACTGGGTGTTGGATTGGACGCGGCAGTCAAACTCTTGCGTGGCCCGCCAGATCTCCGGAACTAACACCCTTAGACTTTAATGTCTAGGGTACTTTAAAAGAAAAGTCTACTCTAAACCTGTGGCTTCGAGGGAAGACCTACTGCAACGAATTCAGGAAGAAGCCGATGCCATGAGTGCCACTCCTGTCAACCTAAATCGCGAAATAAGATTTCGGTTGAATATTTGTTTGGAGTACAATGGCGGGCACTTTGAAAACAAGTTGTAGTAAATTATTATTTTGGTTTAATGTAAATAATGAGTATTAAATACTGATAAAGGAGATCATTTTATTTTATTAGGCCAATAATCAAACTTTAATTAATTTCATTTGTGACTATACCATAACCGCAGAGAATTAAAATAAAGTGAATTCAAAAAAAATTGGGCAAGTGCGAGCCCGACTCGCGCATGAAGGGTTCCGTACCTATACATATATATATATATATATATATATATATATATGTATAATCTATAACAAGTTTGTTGTATGGGAGCCCCCCTTAAATATGGATTTTATTTTATTTTTAGTATTTGTTGTTATAGCGGCAATAGAAATACATCATCTGTGAAAATTTCAACTGTCTAGCTATCACCGTTGTTGAGATACAGCCTGGTGACAGACGGACGGACGGACGGACGGACGGACGGACGGACGGACGGACGGACGGACGGCGAAGTCTCAGTAATAGGGTCCCGTTTTTACCCTTTGGGTACGGAACCCTAAAAATGAATTTAACACATCGCAAACATTCTTCTGAAATAAAAAATAAAACTTTCACTGCCAATGAACAAAAATAAATACAAAAAGAAACTTCTTTACCGGGGTTTAAACCCAAGACCTTCCACACGAATTCCACCGAGCAAAGATTTTAACGAGCTCTCAATTCTGTCATCGATGAAGTTTTTATCAGTGACTTTAAAATTACAACAAGTTGACTAACTATTGCCTAACTCAAAAGGACCTTCTACAATAGCCACCAACTAAATATTGAATTACTTTGTATGGGATAGCAAAAAAAAAAATTTTTTTCGAATATCTTTAAACGATTTAAGGGATGAGTTAACATTAATGCTCCAAGCACTATGTCGAAGTTAAAGCAATTGAACAAAAACAGGGTGTATTTATTATGTCATCTAGTACCCATAGTAAAAGCTTGATTTGTGAAACATACCTTAATGTTTATTTATTAACTAGCGACCCGCCCCGGCTTCGCACGGGTGCAATGCTGATAAATTATGCATGTATTATACATATAAACATTCCTCTTGAATCACTCTATCTATTAAAAAAAAACCGCATCAAAATCCGTTGCGTAGTTTTAAAGATTTAAGCATACAAAGGGACATAGGGACAGAGAAAGCGACTTTGTTTTATACTATGTAGTGACAGTGATACATATTAGATTAAATTATTTCCGTTGGCGATTCTAAGCCGTGGAACCGCCATCCTCATTTAATCTTCACAATATTTGTTTGTTTTTTGTTATTAGAATAGAAGTATGATTTAATACCCCTAAATTTATGATGTTTTCATCTGGTATCCCTAACATGATTGTTATGCAGCTAAATTAAGAACACATTTAAATATGACTGACAGCTTATCATAAACAACCTACGTAATTTGGGCGGACATGTCACGTACTTATTTGTTTGCCACAAACTCGATTGTGGCAGCGGTGGAAAAGTGAAACTATGAAAAAGACAAAAAATAATACTTCTCTCTGTCACTCTTGTTATAATTTGTATATGATCATCTCCTTCTGTAGTGGTATTATTATTTGGTTGTCAAGTCTATAGATGATCGGTCTGAGTCTTTACTCTTTGTCTTCACCTTTACTTGACGTTCCGACGCGTTTTTTTACTGCTTTATAATTTGTCTGCTTTATTCGATTTTAAGGGATACCAGTATAAGAATTGGTAAATTACCCTTAACTCATGGAGTTTTACAAATATATTTTTTTGTTTTAGATTTCGAAAACATGATCCTGCTTTACTCCAATGTTGAATACGTGCAACAGGACGATCAAATTGGGAACCAACCAAAAATGCTTGTAAGTTATAAGTTCACGACAATTTTGTTTAAAGGACAATAAACATCTTGCCTCATGCCTCCTATGGGCTATCTTGCTGCTCTCTCGAAATTGTAATTTTTATGTAAATAAATATATTTTATTTTACCATTACATTTTGACAGTTTTTTTTGTAAAGTTTTATTGTAATTATTTTATAATTTGTCCTATACAATATAATAATTGGAGCGGAGCGAGCGAAGCGAGCGAAGCTCCCATGGATCGACTCGAATGGACTTTGTAACAATGCGCAGATCTCAGCGAGTTCTCAACCGATTTTAGAAATTTTTGTTTTAAAATGCACAAATTAAATTTCGCTAGGTCGTGACGAAGAGAAAATTTCGAAAAAAAAAAAAAAACTCCGCTCCAATCTATGGTGCAAGCTTAGCCGGTGGCTGACTCTGCATCGACCTAGTACATTTAAAATTCACACCGCTAACAACTAGCACTGAAAAAACGGGAGAATTATTTGGAACCTGGTAACCCTGTGTTAGTCATGTACTTTGCTGCTGTCCCTTTCGGGTATACGCATATGCCGAATCCATAGGTACTTCATCCAAGGTTGTAATGCATGATTTTAATGAGTAAACGTCACTCAGAAGCAGTCAAATGTCACTAAGCTATTCTAAGTTTTCGTAGTCGATCAGATAGCTTAATATGCCCGTAAAACTTGACTATCCTCTCCTGGTAGGTAGTTAATAACAATAATAATAATCTCCGGTTGTTCTCATCTTGCTAACGGCGAGTACTTGCACAGACATAACCAAGTAGCCAGGATTATTCACCAGCAACTTGCTCTTCGATACGGTCTTGTGGGGTCTGAGGTGCCGTACTATAGACATTGTACTAAGTTAATAAGTACGCGATTTAGTCTTCAGTAGATCGTCATCAAATATTTTACATAATATAAATAAGCGGCCAAAGTTGCACTTCCGCTATACACCAGAAACGTGGTAGGTACTATTTCAATATATTTTATATTTCTGCCGTGTCGTAATCGTTGCAATTCTTCACTACACAAAGAAAAACCTTAACAAAAGTTTTAATCTTCTTTCTCTCATTGTTTGAACTAACTCTTTCTTGTTTGAAATATTTTATTAGTAGAATCACTACATCAAAACCAATTTAATTTTTTAAGTACATTACTTACCTAAATACTTAGCTATAATATATGTAGTAATTATTTCAAAAGATAATACATTGTTTATTTGAATAAATTGTTTTCAATAAAGCTTTGTTATCGAAAAAAAATGTTTTTTGCAAACCACACCTACCACCTACTTAAATATATTAATTTAAATTAAGTATATTAATTATAAGCTACTATCCTTCGCCCGAAGCCTGTTTCTCGTGGGGAATTCAAAAACCCGCCCAAAGCTGTTTTCAGAATTTCTTTTTATAATATACCTGCTTAGGAAATGAATGTAGACTACCTACACATTTCCTTGCCTCGCAAAAAAATTTATCAGTTTCCGAGAAATCCAACATATAACCTCGTTAATCTAAAACCGTAATTCAAAATTCTCACGTAGAAAATAGAGATGAAAAAAAATTACCTGATATTTGCTCAGCTGTGAATGAAACCATTGCAAAGGTAACGTAACGTAGGCAGTTTAGTTGATCTTAGATCGAATAGTTATGTTTAATATTAGCGTTTGAATAACCAGATATCAGGGAGCAAATATAGTTTCAATGTCGCTCGGAATGGAAATCTGAAATGTTTGCACTGAGCTACTTCACATCTTCCATTATTCATCCAAATCAGAGTTAGTTGTGATCGATGTTCTCAGTTTCTTTGGAAGAAATGGGATTATTGTGTTGAACTAGAAAAACATTTCGTTGTCCCTTTTTGATGGAATAAACACGCACAATAATGATACGATATGAATTGGGTTTCATGGTGTTTAGTTTAGCAATGATTATCATTTTCATCGTTCTGAGATAAGTATAGAAACAAATGTGAAAAGATACCCATACCCAATAAAGATGGCATTGGCATTCCTATCCCGGCGACCGCGACCTAAGCGACCATTACGGTTCGACCACGATATTAGTGGCAAGTGACAGTAGCGGCCATGCAAGTGAGCAAGATGCTCATACCTTCTGTTCCCACCTATGGTCGCCGCTCGCCGCTACCGCTTGCCACCGAAGTCGTAGCCAAAGTCGTAGTAAAAATTGCAAGCATCAACGTGACCACGGCAAAGTGACCAGCCACCCAAAACCCAATATTGCTGGAATGATGTTGCCAGATGGTTCGCGACCACCCTGACTCCAGAGCGACTGGGTAATATGACCTAAGCCGCTCGCTGACCCTACAAGTAACTCTAGCTGGTTAGACCAGAAACCCTGCTACCAGCATATTATTACGTTTTGACTTTGAGGAGAATTTTCGAAATGGTTACATGCATAAACTAATTACTATTAAATACCCTAACAACATTTTGAAAGTTGACGTATAGCGAATTATATTTGAGCACGCACTGTATCTCATAAAATAGCACATTAAGGTATTAACAAAATAAGAACTACTTTTATTCACCCGGAAACTAGAAAAGGGTAAGTATTTTATTTTCAAAGTTCATACAATTTAATTGAAACATTTGTTTTGTTATCTTATCATTTCGCAAGATTCTTCTACTATAAGTCAGCTTGTTCAAGAATACCCAAATACGCGTACACGTCTGAAACAGTTGACAGGGTGTCACCGTTGACGGATATGTCCTGGACATCATCATAAGTTAATGTAATAGTATTGATATACCACAACTAACGTAATGCCCTTTTCTGAGCACATTTGCTACATCAATTACAATATTGAACCGGAGTAACGAGATACCGCCCTTTGAACGAGACCTTTGTATTTCCCGTCCAGATTATTATATTTTCCGCACGTACCTAACGATTCTGTTTCCTTTTACGAATGATATTTGGGGGTGATCATGAGAACGATATAAGATCCCGAGATTCGGACGTCGTGGCTAGTTTTAAACGATCACGGGATTATTTATTTATCTATACGGACGAGTGAGTTTGTCGTCCGATTTAAGTCGGAAAGGGTTGTGGAACAAATCCCTGGATTGCAATTACAAGATCTTTTCTACAGATCGTCACTAATTTAGTTAAATACGTACTTACGTGAAGCAATCAACATAAAAACACGGTTTTTTTTTATCGAGAAAACGTTTTTAGGGTTCCGTACCCAAAGGGTAAAAACGGGACCCTATTACTGAGACTTCGTTGTCCGTCCGTCCGTCCGTCCGTCTGTCACCAGGCTGTATCTCAAGAACGGTGATAGTAATAATTTTCACAGATGATGTATTTCTATTGCCGCTATAACAACAAATACTAAAAATAATATAAAATAAATATTTAAGGGGGGCTCCCATACAACAAACTTACAGATAATGGTACAGAACCCTTCGTGCGCGAGTCCCACTCGCACTTGGCCAGATTTTTTGTTTAGGTTTCGTCTCCGTGAATTAATTGTGAACAATTGAAAATTTCATTAATGAATACATATTATCTCCACATACATTGTTATACAAATCAAAATAAAGATAGCAGTTCGAAAATTCGCACGGCTCGTTGCGAACCAGTCGTTCCTGCGTGAAGATTCCGGAGAACATGACCGCGACGAGGCAGTCGAAACGTCCACAGAATTACAGTAACGCAAGGTAATTAAATAATATTAGAGTATTTTAGTCCAGTTATGAAGTACCTATATTTCATCATTTTTTTTATTATAAAAATAATGCATTTAATAATATTTATATGAGTGATATCATAATTTCCTTGCCCTTATCACATTTATTTTAGGTCTTTTAATGATATAACGTTCGAGAATTGACAACATTTCATATTTCTAACAGGTGGAAATTAATATACCTAGAGATCGACAGGGCTTTGTGTCGTGTACGGCAAAAAAAAAACTTTGAATTTGTTCTTCTATATTTAAAGAAATATAAGAAAATACATAAAATTACCGCAATCTAAGACAATTAGGCCTGAATCCGGTTGTTGTCTTAGATCCAACAGAGAAAAAAAAAGTCATGTGAACCTCAACGTCATTGCGTTTTTTTTATTAGAAATCGGACTAAAGTAACCGTTCCATTCAGTCATAGTTTTGGTGTTGCCACATTTTAAAATGATTAAGTTTTTATAAATTAATAATAAAATAAATTATTATCTCAGAAAAAAAAATTAAAAAATTGACTACTTCATCTTTCTAAGCAGAATTCAGAAAAGTAATAAAATTGTAGTCTTGTAAATATGAAATGTTGTCAATTGTTTAAATGATTAAATCATCAGTGTCAATTTATGCACAGTTAAAATAATTGCCACCAAATGTTTTGAAGTTCTTATTTAATATTACAAAATTCTCTAAGAAAGACTTGCTAGTACGTTAGCATACAACTACTAATATATCGAAGCATTTATCGTGTGTCTCTAATATCCACATACTTCTTAGGGCAAGAAAGCGAAAATCTCTCTACTAACAATAACGAAGCCCGACGAAATATTGTATTAGTCTCCTTCCTAATTCCTTCATAGTTATCGTAATGCTGGTAATTTCTTTGGCTAAATTATCTACTGAATACTGCTTTTCTTTTGACACTCGGATCATCCAATTTGAGTGTATGTGAATATGACCTACATAACGAAAAAATAAGCTTATATAATAAAAAAAAAACAAAAAGGAACCGATTTCAAAAGAAATTGAAAAGCTAAAAACAACCCGTTCATGCACAGATTATATTTGAATCACCTATGGAAGTCGGTGCCAAACCACTCACTTATTACTACCTATTAAAAACAGATGCCGCGCATGAAGCCTTTAATGATTACCATTTGGTATTTACGAGTATTTTTGTTCGATAAAGAAATTTACGTGAGGTTTGGCACCGACTTCAAAAGGCGATTCAAATGTAATCTGTATAAACGGGTTATTTTAGCTTTTCAGTTGATTCAAATAAAATACATATAGCGGGGTGATCGGGTAGGTCTTATTTGCATGCATCTCGTTTGAATTATCCTCTAACTCTTAACCGTTAAGGAGTCTTTCCATCATCCATTTAGCATAGGAAGATGATGACTTTCAGACGCAAATTAAAAAGTTGCTCAAGATGTTCAAGACTAAGTTGTGCAAGATTATAAAGTTGTTCATGAACAACTTTATAATCGCGTGTCAAACTGTGAGAACCTCTTTTTTGAAGTCGGTTAAAATACCAAATCATTTTCCTAAGTGTAACAAATACTTTTCTGAAAACCGCATCAAAATCGGTTCATAGACTCATGTAGGTATTCTTACAGGTCAAACTGAGAACCTCCTTTTTTTAACTCGGTTAAAAAATATGTGAAATACATACGCTTCCGTATTAATTCGATCACGAAACTTTCCGAGACACGGACGAAGTGTTCACATCACTATTGTCTTAGAATGAGTAGGTACGCCTAAGAACGAGAGTATTCATACAACCAGGGGCCCAATTCGAGAATGCCGTTAGAGATATCGCCAAACGTCAAATCTCCATTAGATAACTGTTATATCGCCGTTGAACTGTCATTAAAATGCGATGAGCTTTAAATTGACATATCTCATCTCAATTTTGGAAATACGAAGGCGATAATGATTGTCAAAAATGTTATTCATGCATATGAATTTCTGTTTTGAATGAAACGTAACGGGCTAATTTCACGCACTACGCGGTCAATTTAAACTATGCGCCTGTTATTTATGCCGTCACATACAAAGGAAACGAAAATTTAGCGCGTCCGAATTGACGAAGTTGCGATATTCTAGGGATATCGCCACTTGTCAAGTAGGCACACGTCAAAAGTGACGGATGGCGATGAAAAGGAGAGATCTCCATTATATCTCTAAAATTGGTCGAATACCCCCCCAGATTTTGGTTTTATGTGTTCGTGTCTAGTTACGAACCAATCACAGAGACTGTTTGTGAATTTGACGTTGTGACAGATGCGCACACGGACGATACTTAGCCCGTGGATTCCTAATGTGTGTCCATTTCCAAAATAAAATTGATAGGACATCAATGATATTTTTTGTGAGGGATGTCAGTAATGCGGGGATAGCTGTGAGTGAGGGAAGGCTGCACACTGGCCTGAATATATATTTACTTACTTATAAGGTACATGTGTGATCTGCTTAGTGATTAAGTTCGTAAGATTAATTAGTGAAAATGTTATGCATTTCTTGATAAGAATTTTTTTCATGGGCACCAAGCACCACTCCCAGAAGCGATAATTCCTCTGTTCTTGTCAGTTTAGAGTCACAGCGATCGTTCTGCCACACACTGGACTGTAACTCATGGAAATCTCCCAGCAGGTCACACCTTGTACATCGTAGATAAATTATTTTTTTTATTTAAAGAATGCTGCATATTTGTTTAACAAACTACCTAAACTATTAATTTTTAAGTATTTATATGGAACTCTTTGGCATCTACGTATCAGGCATAATAACGTTGTTTGAATTCTATCGGTGAAAATTGATCTGCAAAGCCATGCAAAGTGGTGAGCGACCCGACTACGGTAAAAAGGTTTTCGCAACAAAGAAGCCGGCACGTTCTATTTAGTTATAAAGAGAAAGTAATGTTAGAACTCAATATTGAAACAAGGTAAATTATGAAAGAAAAATGTAATGTTACCAACTGCAAATTAAATGTAAGCAGGACTCGATCCTACGATTCCGACATTGTGCGTTTGTGAAACTAGAGGATAAAAATAAAAATATTAAGACAAAATCACTGTAAAATCATATTTACATTAACGTATATTAAATTATAGTGTCGAGTCAGGGCGCTAATTCGAGTGAACTTTGCAATGTCGCCAAATAAGCAATGTGTCAGGTATATCCGGGTTATATCGCATTACAGTTATGTCTGACTGTCTGTATTAAAATACGATGTTTCAGATTCCAACTGCATTTAAAGTGATATACCACGTTACAACTTCAAGCTTAGGTAAAACTTTGCGATAGAATCACATCATTAACATCTCTAAATCTCGCTCCGATAAAAATGTTTGAAAGTCACGAAAGCTTAGTAATTTTTCCATAGCGCTATGATAGAAGCCATCGTAGGTACACAAGTAAATAGAATAAAATCTTTTTAAGTATACGATGACTGAAACGCCAATTCCTGCGAGTGACTCTGCCGCACCGGGATTCATAACGATACGCGACCGAAACTCAGAGTGAATTCAACACATTTTTACTACTCAGATACAAGGCGTAAAACATTTTTGGCGCTAAAAAGCGTCCAATGCTTGGCAAAAGTTTTAATTGCTCTTCAAATTAATGTTCAGCGGTAGAGTAGCTGGGTACACACGAAATGGAAATACGTGTTTGAACGGGAGTTTCTTTGTTAATGAAATGAAATATATACAAGTATATTTTTAATGCACCCGTGTGATGGATGTGCATAAATTTTATCATTCGGGAACCCGCTTTATAGACGCTATGTTTGTAGCAAGTTTTCGCTACATATCTATGCAATTTGCCATATTACTGGCTACGAGCCTATTCCTAGAAAACCTTTGGTTGCAAAAGTAATAATCGTAGTTTTTGCGCGCATTGTTACCTACTTGCAATATTGAATAAAGTGCACCTGTTGAAAATTTACATACTTTATTGTCGCCCACGAGTACATTACGTGGTTTTTTAAGATTTAAATATGAAAAAGTTGAATAAATTATACTTTGTTCCCTTATCAATGATGCCAGTTGATAATGCGTTTCTAATGATAAAAGGTCTTATAATATGTACACAATTATAGTACTATAAAAATCAACTACAAATCTCAAGGTGATAGTCATAACTATGTCCACGGAAACTGAAAAGCGTTCATAACATCGGAAATTAATTCTTTTATTTATCCTTTACAATGTGATAGATAGTTAAACCTAACATTTGTTTGAGTCAACTTCGTATCACATAATCTCTCTCTCTCTCTCTCTCTCTCTCTCTCTCTCTCTCGCTCTTTCTCTCTCTCGAAAACGCGGCAATGCAATCATGCGCATGTGAAACGTTGCGCGCGCGCTATGAAACTAACACCCGTATGTGCCCGCGGATTTTGTAGCGCAGCGCACCAGCAGAGCCACTCTTGACGTTTTATTTATTAGTGCGCTCAGCGAAGTCGGGTTTTTTAGATTACGCCCATAATTTCGCGGAATCGGTCTGTCTATTCTACTCGTAAGCACAGAATCTTCTAGATTCTAGATTTTATAAAGCAAACTTTTTGAGTTATCGCGATTTAAGTATTCTCTTTTCAGTGATAAAAAGTAGAAAAAATCAGATAAATGCGAGTCAGACTCGCCCAGCAAGGGTTCCGTACAAACTAATAATGTTGCTAAATAAAACCTCGATGATTGATGACGTGCTTTAAATAAACACTATATTTTTTATAACTTAAAGAAAATAGTCTCATATTTTTCCCTATAGGTACTTGTCGGTATAAGACGATATTATTTGCATTTTTTTAGTTCTAGGTCAACGGAATATTGACCCTATAAATTTTGATTCCCTTGAGACATGAGTCATAATATACGTTTTTGCGGTATAAATAGAAGGACTGCAAACTTGAGTATATGGTTTTAATTTCCTCTCGATATGCGTTGCGTTTCAAGGATATGACTTGATAGACAGACGGACGCACGGGGATCACAGTGATCCTATTAAGGTTCTGTTTTTTTTCCTTTTGAGGTACAGAACCCTAAAAACGAAACAAATTTTGGAATTGAAATGCACAATGCATAGGTGTGATCTGTGAATTTTAACGACGATCTTTATAAAATGGTCTGATTGTTTTGGTATTGAGTTAATTTTCTAGGAAAATGTAATTACATCAGTAACTTTTTGTTATGAAATGTATTTAGTTACAATATTACGGCTACTAATAAAACTTCGGGTTGCAAAAAAAACGAATGTACCGAAATTATCCATATGTTACGAAGAAAGTGGTTCTAACTTTGGAAGTTGAACATTTATCCAACTTGGGCTATTTAGACAAAACATCCAAGGATTTGTGTAATGAGCTAGATTATTTGTTCCCTGGATCTTGAGTAGTTGAGTCTTTTATTTATGTATTATATTTATTTGTATGGCTTTGTTAATTTAGTGTCGCCTTCATTTATTTATTATCTTGTAGGCCTCAAAATTTAAACTTGTTTTACTTCGGGATCTTTTTTCATTTAGGTGATTCAAAATATTATTTAGCCAGCTATAAATAGCTTGTTTTACACATTTGCGCGCACTTTAAATATAAAAATTATTATGTTTATATAATTTGACCATCACATTATACTTTACGGTAAGTTTTGTAAGCAGACATGTGGTTTAGTTTGTACAAGAACTGAACATTGTAATGTTAAGTATCATAAAACTAAAACATAGAAGTAATAATCATTAAAACAATATCTTAACGGCAGGGCCTCTACAAGCGTTAATTATACCGGGTGTTGCCTGTAATAGGAACAATAAATTAAAACATACAAGATTCTTCAAACCGAACAAGATTTGTTAAGCAACAATGGTATAACTTGCCGTCAGCATCTCGACTAACTAAATTACTATAGTACAGTGAAAATTTAGAGCACCGTATGTAACGTTAATGTATGTTTATTCTGAGACAAATTACTTATATTATAAGGTACAGATAGAACACTATTATAAATAACGAGCTGTGCCCCGCGGTGTTACCCGCTCATCCCACGGGAACACTAAATTTATTCGGGATGAAAAGTATCCTATGTCCTTTCCCGGGTCTCAAACTATCTCCATATATTGCAAATGTCATCTAAGTCGGTTCAGCGGTTTAAGCGTGAAGAGGTAACAGACAGACAGACACACTTTAGCATTTATAATATCTATTAGTATGGATAACAAGGTATTTATTAACTGTTTTTAATCTCCAAAAAAACTTCAACCCAAGAGCTTCATTTCCACTAAAATTTCCCTTCTAACCAGCTTTTTACCGTTGTTTACAATAAATCATAAAGAAACCTCAGACGCCTCTAAATTTTAAAAATATACGCCCCAATTACAAAAGCCAACAAACTTAAGGCCCACTAATACCGTTTACGGGACAGATATAAGGATTTATATCCCCGGGATAAGGGAAAAAAGGGAATTTCCGGAATATCTTAAGTTTAAATCCCAAGAAATCTAAACCGGCTTGTCGGCATGATATCGCCTAACGCAGTCCCAAAGGTCTGCCTACGTTGCCTTTAGGCCCCAGTTAAAAAGCTGAAGCGATAATATTTTTACCCGACTGTGTGTTCGGTGAAAATCACCTTTTAGATGTATGTATATTTCTTTAACGCTATCCGTAGCCTAAATGACTTGATTGAATTTAAAAATATCCAAATTTTCGGTCGAAAATTCATTTTCTATTGGTATGAGCTAACAAACTCAGTGGAGACCTGAAGATACATCAACCGGGCTATCGCATCTATCATACTTCGCTTGTCGCTTAACTCAGCATCTATCATGTTGCTGGCAAGATATTGAAAGTAAAGAGATACGTAATTTGTCGTGCAACAAAGAGTCAGGTGACATATCATGATAGGGGTGCTATCGCACAGCGACAGACTTCCGGTTATTTTTTCAAGGTTATCGCACACCTAAACGCCACCGGATTGACACAGCCTCAACTCAACCCGTCCAGTATTTTTTGTAACTTGCCGCTGATGGGAACGCCGCTCGTAGATGCCGCGCTTATGACATCAACCGAAAAAAGTGGACGTCTCGCCGCACTGACTTTTCTCGGTGCCGAGTTGCCGTTAACTGCGAAAGCTCTGGGCTCCTGGGATAGCGATAATATTCGTACTAGTATGAAGTATAGAGACGGCCGCTATATGACGGCACCGCTATCCTAGGAGACCAGAGCTTTACGTATGGTTGACGCCCGGTTGACGACGAGCTACGTCGATGATGAGTTGAGACGTTACGGTTCAGAGCGGTTAGGTGTGCGATAACCTTGCTCTTCTCCTCTACTACCCTGCGCCCTATAATTTGCTTATAACGTATAGCCTATGATGAGCACATTTATCGCGAAATACATACATTTTTAATACATCTGTCACTTTCGCACTTCTATTTGTCATTTATAAAATTACAGAACGGGGGGTCAAATCTCCTAATCACAAAAGTGTGCCAAATTATAGCTCAATCAGGTGCTCTTAATACAGCCTGCAAAATTTGATCTAAACAATCATTTAAACATTTCCGGTTAAATAAACGCTTGCATAACCTCGCGGCCTCTCTCGTCTTGTGGCAGGTTTTATCTCCAACAACATGATTTACAGCGGCGGCCGCCAGTTTCGTCCAATTTACAGAATACCCCACCCTAATAAAACACCCCGTGTGAGTAACAAATTCCCGCAGGCCCGCCGTCCGCGCCAATTAATCTAGTACACGATACTGGATTGAAAACGGTTTAGGTTTGCGTTATTCAGAAAAAGAGAGAGTTCCTAGTTCGTTATGAGTTCAGAGAAAAAGAAAGAAAAAGAAGTGTCCTTCTTTGTCCAAAAACTATATTTTTAACCGCCTTCAAAAAAAGGAGGGGGTTCTCAGTTCGGTTGTATGTTTTTTTTTTTTTTTTTTTTTTTTTTTTTTTTTTTTTTTTTTTTTTTTTAATGTTTGTTACCTCATAACTCCGTCATTTATGAGTCGATTTGGAAAATTCTTTTTAGGTTCATGAATAGACATCTCAAGGTTGGTCCCATAAAATTTTGGTGAAGATCGGATGACGAGATCCATGAGGAATCGAAGGAATTCCTGAAATTTTATAGGCACTCATAATATTTTTCATGTATTTTCTTAAACTATTTAAGTATTTGCATATGGTAGTCATTATCTTCTCATGCTGAACTGATGATGGAAGGTACAACTCCTTAACAGTTAGGAGTTAGGAGATAATTCAAACGAGATGCATGCCTTCAAGACTTCCTTGATCACCCCGCCATAAGTATTTTATATGAATCACTAAAAAGCGAAAAAAAAAATTTTTTAACAAAAAACAGAACCGACTTCAGTTAAACTAAAAAGCCGAAAATAACCCGTTCAAGTACAGATTACATTTGACTCACCCTTTGAAGTCGGTGCCAAACCTCACGTAAACTTTAATATAATAAATATAATAACTGACTGGTTTGGGATCGATTTCAAAGGGTGAGTCAAATGTAATCTGTACTTGAACGGGTTATTTTCGGCTTTTTAGTTTAACTGAAGTCGGTTCTGTTTTTTGTTAAAAAAATTTCTATTCTTCTATTCATATTTCTCATTTAAAATCGTCATCATATCAGCCGACTGTCCACTGCTGGACAAATGCCTCTCCCAAAGTTCTCCACAACGATCGGTCTTGCGCCGCCCTCATCCAATTTCTGCCCGCGATCCTAACCAGGTCGTCGGTCCACCTTGTTGGGGGCCTTCCACGCTGCGTCTTCCGGTCCGCGGTCACCACTCAAGAACCTTTCTGCCCAAACAGCCATTCATTCAACCGTCATTTAAAATGTCAAGTTCCATTTACCACCCCTCAGCTTTCATGTTTTAAGGCTGTCATAATCATATCCCTAATCCGATCGACAACTAGTGACCATAGTTCCCTGGTCATAGTCAAATCTGACTTTTTTTTACATACTTACAATCCGCCTTACTACCTCTATATTTACTCAGTCATGTTTCAGACGCTCGAATTAACAGACGCTTTCGAATTTATACCTAAATACTTTGAATTCGTATGTTCGACATAATTATATCCGGCTATACCGGCGTTGAACCAAGAAGTCTGCGATGCCGAAAGATCCAAGCCTTGCAATGCAACTTTGTATGCTACTTTTTGCATCGTCATCCCGATTTTATCATCTTGGGATTTAGGTAGCCGACCCCGATTGAGAATTCATTCTCAAAAAATGGGACAAAGGCTAGGAGGATGATGATCCCGATTTTAGCAAGAACCTTTTGCCCCCGTTATAAGCTGCCCATAACATTCTGCCCAAGCACCGCCGCCATGGCCTCACGAAAATTTAATATCGTCGTTTTTAATTCCCCAGTAAACAATATGAAAAGCTTGAGGTGAAAAGAGCACTTAAGCTCTTTTAAGCTGCAAGGGACCGTTTTAGACGGGCTTTTGCAATTTTAATTTTCGATTGGCGAATTCTTTTTCAAGATTTTCACGATGTTATTCTGTATATTACGCGCCTTTAGTAAATACGTCAGATCAGGAGTCAAACTGAATATTTTTAAACACTGATATTATATTTTTGGTTAACATTTATTAAACAACACTGTAACTTCAAATTAAACTCAAGTACTCACTGTGCTAAGATACGACCACTACGGCATTTAGCGCAAATTATCTCACTCATATTATGTAATAGTAGTTAGGACTTTATAGGACATCAATGTATGGGAACCAATATTTTTGTCATTAAAGCATGAGCCTTGGCACACTTGTTACTTAGGTGGACTAGAGTTGAAAACGCCCGGGAGACGAGCGCGGACGCCCCGCTGGTGGGGAGGGGGAGGGGGGGAAGTTACGTTCCGCCGCGCGTTCTTTCGGTCCTCCTATCATCGTATTTATAGATACTATGGCAATTTTGGTATCGTTTTCGGATAAATTGAGGACGGCCGATCATTTTCTGGGACATTAATAACATGATTTCATAGAAAAAAATAGAAATAAAGGCAAAAATCTGAAAATCTTAGTAAAAAAAAATTATTTCTGCAACGATTACGTGAAAATGAGCATTGATTTGGGCATGAAAAAAATATTATTATATAGCCACATTTATGTAAATTATAAAAATATATAATTTATTATAACTATTATAAATAGCAAATACTAAAAAAATATTTTTTGAACAGCGGACTCCTCAAAATTTTACTTTATAAAAATAAGGACCCAAAAACAAATGTTATAAATGTTGGAATATGTAATGTAAGTAGCTTAATTGTATATTACGTAGTTTAAAGCTGTATTTACGTTTGTTAGCATGTGTATTATATATTAAATTGCGAATAATATAACCGTTTGATGACTTCGAATGACTGGTTCAAAATAAAACTAACAAGTCACTGATCTGATTAGATATTATTGTTAATCTGTATATAAATACTTAAATTGGTACATAAATTTATGTGTAACATGCTCCATCACATGCACACAACTCGGTGCACTTTAATTTTTATTGGTTACACCTGCATCTAGCAGCGCATTTCTTTTTGCTGCACCTGATCATTTCCATGCAGGCTTTGGGCTCGACACCTACTGGCAAGCTAGTCCATGTAGGTTCCCACCTCTCATCTATAATATAATAATAATGTTTTGCTGCCTACTAAAATTACTAAAAAGTACATTTTTGGGGAAGGATATGAAAAGTACTTACCCAGTTCCTAATAGCACCTAGAAGCTACTATTTTCTTTTTTAGACACTAACTTCATATATAACCACAAAAAATAAACCTTAATCTTTTTGCTAAAAGATTCGTAAAACTTACAATGATACCTAAATTTTTTGCAATGCCATAAATTCATAAAAATCTCCTTAAATTAACTTAAAACAAATTTGATCGTTATTTCTTAGGCTACTCAAAACTATTAAGATAAAAGCGCTCTAAGATAGACGGATCGGACGATTTGAGATAAAAGAAAAGGGAGTCAATGGTGTATCTTTTGTTAAATTCTATAAAAGATTAACATAGACTATAACACACAGCTTTTTATTCTGTCCAACTAATTACATTTTTAGGAGGCTGTATTGCCAATAAATTCTTCGCTTTTGGTCTTGATATTTCCATTTTTGCATAAGCGCGCGGTTTTTGGAATTGTAAAATAATTCAGAATTTAATGATAGTAACCCATAACCTTTGTTATTATGATGCTATGAAGTAAATTTTATTACCTATTTAACCTTTTCTTTACAAAGTAGTGATAATATTGGAACCCAAAAGTAGAAATTAAAACTGTTTTTGTTAACGCCTTTACTTTCGCTGATGTTTTATTTTATTAAATCTTATGCCTTTAGCGACTTATCAGCTTAGTCTTAATGTCAAATAAAGCTATCTGAAATCTCTCTACTTTCCAACCAAAAACATTTAAAATCAGGGACCTAATTCGAGAATGCCGTTTGAGTGATCGCCAAACGTCAAATCTCTATTAGATAACAGTTATATCGCCATTGAACTGTCATTAAAATGCGATGAGCTTAAAAGTGACATATCTCATCTCAATTTTGGAAATACGAAGGCGATAATGATTGTCAAAAATGTTATTCATGCATATGAATTTCTGTTTTGAACGAAACGTAACGGACTAATTTCACGCACTACGCGGTCAATTTAAAGTATGCACCTGTTATTTATGCCGTCACATACAAAGGAAACGAAAATTTAGCGCGTCCGAATTGACGAAGTTGCGGTGTTCTAGGGATATCGCCACTTGTCAAGTAGGCACACGTCAAAAGTGACGGATGGCGATGAAATGGAGAGATCTCCATCATCTCTCTAAAATGCGTCGAATACCCCACCAGTTTATCAGGGTAGGATAGATACACACGTAAACTAAAATAAATAATCTAGCATTAAATCAGGTGCCAATCGTTTAATAATAAAAACGTCTAAACTTCTCATCCAATTTTAAAGAAAGCGAATACATAATAAAATCCACATCGTCCATTTAGATGAACCGTGTGTCCCTTCTGTTAATCATAGCATTGAAACAAAACGAGCCCCTAAAAAAACTGTAGATTTCACGAGTTGGCCGCTCCTTGTTATTAATGGCTCCTGCTGGGCCAGCCGAGAGTTTTGATACTGGGAAGAGTTCCGTCTCAGACATGAGCGTATTGCATTCAATGATTTGTTACCTTGATTTTCCATAGGTGCATGTCTATCACTATCAGTAATCTATAAGATTTTTGTTAAGATTTTTGTATTTGTATATTATGTAGTTAAGTTGACATTCACTTTATGATAAGTAATGTAAACTGACATACTTTTATATTTGCAAGAACGTTATATTGTTGAGATAAATAAACTAAACTAAACCAAACTATCAAGAGTTAGTATATTAATATTTCTACACACCTACTTTTTTGTGACATCGCCAAGTTGTTTTTAAATTCTACCTAGTACACAATATGTCACTAAAAACGTAGATTGTATTCCTTGATTGTAAGGAACTCTAAAAGAGCTCCTGCAAAATGGAATCTCGATTTATCCGCATTTAATTCATTAGAGACTTCAGCCAGTGACTAATTATGAATTTTCATCTTGCAAGAATAATGAGCACGACTACACTTCCGACAATGTCAAGGAGAGCGATAACGAAGTGTAACAAGACCAGGAAGTGACCTTTTTCCGCTACACCATTCACGTAATTGATGTTTTGTTAAAAATGTTCTGGAATTATTTTTTAGGGTTACGTAGTCAACTAGGAACCCTTATAGTTTCGCCATGTCCGTCTGTCTGTCTGTCCGTCCGCGGCTTAGCTCCGTGATCATTAGTACTAGAAAGCTGAAATTTGGTATGAGTATGTGTATTTATCACGCCGACAAAACGGTAATTTTTTTTTTTTCGGGCACCTCCCTTACACCTATAGTGGGGGTGATATTTTTTTTTTCGTACCAACAATAGTGTGTGATGTGTCGTTGACTAGGTCTTTTAAAAATAATAAGGGTCTCCCGATGTAATTTTTTGATAAAGTCAGCAGTTTTGTAAAATATTCGCTCCGAAAATAAAAAAAATTGTGTCCCCCCCCTCTATCTTTTTAACCACGTGTCAAAAAATTATGAAAAAATTCATGAAAATGAGGTCTTACAAGTACTTTCAATAAAAACTATATTGAATAAAATCGGTCGAGCCGTTTTTGAGTTATCGCAAAAATACGTAATTTTCTTAAAAATGACGTAAGTGCCGCGCGGTGTCCCTACACTTCGAACGTTACACATATTGGTTAAGTGCGATACTATATTAAAATATTTCACTCAATCTGGCGCGTATAATCGATAATTTCCAGAAGGTAATAAGTAATTACTGTAACTTTTGGCGACCTTTTCATAGAGCTTGAAATCTTTCTCGTAATTTTCGTCTATTATGAAGGATGGGCAACTACGGAACCCTACACTGAGCGTGGTCCGACATGCTCTTGGCCGGTTTTTATTTTTTATACATGACTTAAACTATAGGTAAGGGCTGTTTAGCCCTCACAACCAGTGAGTCGGACTTTGTGTTGGAGTATAACCCGCTAATGGGATTATCTCCGTGCCACAGGAGTAATTCCTGGAATTGTCTATATAATTCGTAAAGAGGGCGAGGAAAATGACGTCTTGTGCTCGCGTTTATCATATGACAAATAAATTATTAGGCATTCGTCACTCTTAATTTCTTATGAGAGAGAAAATCTCACTAAAAACATAGAAAATTTATCATTTATAGGTAAATAGAGTGCATCGCTAAAGCAGACATACAATAGCGATATTTCTTACACATGTCTTAAGAAACATCGGATTCAGCCTCAGGACCTGTATTATAGCCTTGAGCTTGTCCATTGTTACACACCAGGGACCTAATTCGAGAATGCCGTTTGAGAGATCGCAAAACGTCAAAACTCTATTAGATGAAAAAAATGAAAAAATTTAAAAATGAAAAAATATTTATTAAAAATAGGCACAAATAACAAAATCTAAATATGATACAAACGTATGTGATATGCTCATCTTATTATGAGTATACTGCACCAGCAGGATATCAGAGGTCCCCGCACTAGGCAAGCCTGTATTGCAGGAGCCAGACCACAACATGATACATGGATGATAACAGATAACAGTGATATCGCCTTTGAACTGTCATTAAAACGCGATGAGCTTCAAATAACATATCTCATCTCAATTTTGGAAATACGAAGTCGATAATGATTGTCAAAAATGCTATTCGTGCATATGAATTTCTGTTTTGAACGAATCGTAACTGACTAATTTCACGCACTACACGGTCAAGTTAAAGTATGCGCCTGTTATTTATGCCGTCACATACAAAGGAAACGCAAATTAAACGCGACCGGATTGACAAAGTTGCGATGTTCTAAGGATATCGCCACTTGTCATGTAGGGGCACGTCAAAAGTGACGGATGGCGATGAAATGGAGAGATCTCCATCATCTCTCTAAAATTGGTGGAATTACCCCCCTGCACCTACCAACCAAGTCGCAGTTTTGATTTGTTTTATAAAAATCACAAAATGAATAGTGTGGCTAAAGGTGCAACACCGTCCATCGCAGCCGATCGCAGACGCGCGCGATCGACTAACGCGCACGGCAGGATGCGACAATAGTCAGAATATGAAAATATAATATGGCGCCATTTCCGAAATGTGCCACGGACGTGAGCGCCCTACGACAGAACTATGTTGAGATACGATAGACAGCCGATCGCGCGGCTGCAACGGAATTGCAGTTTAAGCATTCTAAACACTTATTATGAACGGCGTCGTCGTCTATTCGTGTATTAATTTGATATTATGTCCCGTGCGGCATGGCCACATAGTAAACTGAAATGCTCAGAAATTGTAGCGCTCATGGTATAAAATGTGTGCAGAAATGCTGCTGTTTTTATTTTAATATGTTATGCAATGACATATAGAAGTTTTGTGGATGCGGCATACGTGCATAAACAATTCAGGGATTGTAAACTTTCGCTACCTGTATTATTCTGTGTCGATGTTTTATGTTATGAGCGCCAAAGTTTGGCCGGAAAATGAAGCGTATGTATGTAATGTAAACCATTAAATATTCATGGGAGATTTTAATTTTGTTTTAAGGTGCTTTTTCCCGTAGTGCTCATGGCAAATGCTAGCGGTGAGGGACCATAGCAGCCTTAAATACAATACCAACGTGTTTAAACGCCATTTCACAACTCTATGTTATGTCGACGAACCGTTGAACGTTTGCAACATCCGTGGCTTGTAAAATACGTTGCGTCGGATTATGCGATTCCTACTCGCGATTCTGCGCAATATAAATAGGCGTGTCGACAATTTTTTTTAAGATGTTAATCGATCTTCATTTTTGTTAGGATCAAATGTCTGGATGGGACTTGATACATTTAGATTGCTCTTAGAGTCATAGACTACTGTCAAAGTTCAACATTCCTACGAAGCGCTGAAAACACTTCACACAAATGGCGAGCGGGCCGTGACCTCGTCACCCCAGAAAGGTGGTATACTTACCAATATGTATGGAAAAATAAATAAATTTGAAAAATAAATATTATTCTACAAACGGCCGTCAAAAACACCGTATAAACTGTAATTCATTGTTCCGTCATGACTTGAACTTGTATGTCGTCCGACGTAAAATCGCACAGCACGATAAAGTGCCGTGGAATTGTTTTTCGATAGGTTTTTTTTTTCAGTTGAATTGTATTTCGTCAGGCACCGCTGGATTCTTCTTTGCTCAAAGTCTTAGTGTGGCTTCGAGCCGTAAAGAGCTTGAAGACGCAGTAAGAGCGTGTTTGAGACTCTACTTGCTTGCTACTTTAAACGATGTGACTTTCATAATGTAGGTATGCGTTATTTTTATGTATGAAATGAAGCGAATGATTTTAAAGCAATCATTATAAATCCGGGTATTATTACTACCAAACTTAAATAGGTAGGTATGTAATGTGAGAATATAATGTACGTAGTAAGTCAATTCTGATAGAATTGGTAAGTATAATTATTTGTGGTAAGTAAACAAAAACACAACAAGCAAGCTCGGAGTAAGAGGGCCAGGGCCCTGCTCAAAATGCTTTTCAGCAAATTAAATAGTAGGTAGCAGTACGGGTGCAAGCCCATGCTCCTGGGCCTGATGACTGTGGCCCGGGCCGTGTGAGCCTAGGCGTCGCTCCTAGGGGGGCCTTCTAATATACCAATTTAAACAATTTCTCATTTTATCACGGCATGGTGTTCACTCGTGCCCGTTGTGGTCACGGGTATTTAATAACAATATCCGCTACGTTAGCCACATGAGAGCACACGAACGCCAACAAAGAATCTGAAGCAGTCACCGTGGCCGAAATCGGCCAGGAGGATATATATTGGGAGAAAGAGATATATTAAAATGAGACATACTGCTCTCGCATTCCATTAATTAATGAATAATGAACTTTATTCTGCAAGTAGGACACAAGGACCCTTTTACATATCTGTCTAATTCTAACTCATTTCTACTTAAGCATGCTTCCGCTCACATGCCGGCTTTACCCGTACAATGGCGTCCCTTGTGGTCCCTTGGTGTATGCTGGTGCTGGTGGCTATTACTTGCGCGGTTCTTGGCGCGTTGTGAGCCCGTCTTGGCTATTCTACCTTTTCGCTTATAATTACTAAATAAAAGCCTCAAATCAAATCTAATCAAAAATCAAATCAAATCATATCGTTTATTTGCTAGAATACAGGTAGTTACAAATGAGGTCTTATAATCTAAGCAATACAGTTCCATGTATCCAGCCTGCATGCAGGCATGCAAATATTAACAAATGCACGCACGTTACAATATAATTAATTATGATATATTCTTAAATAATAAATTAAATAATTTTTCCATTAAACATACCTACTATTTACTAATTTCAGTTTTATGGCACTATGTCAAAAAGTACAAAAATAAGCAAACAATCCGAGTCCGATTAAAAAGTAAATAAAAATAAAAATAAAAAGAAAAGCAAAGAGAAGAGTAAACCATAAGGAACCAATTTACAATTGTTGTGAAGTGGAGTCTAAGTAGCTTTTTACGCTATAAAATTCAATCGTCATAAATAATAATGCTACCGTTGGTAGTAGCTACATAGGGTGTGTAATGATAGATATAACAACGTTTCATATAATTTCAATGGATATAACAACATTTGATATAATGTTTCATTTGATATAACAATTTAGGTATAATTTCATAGTGCATAATTTCAATTAGTATAAAAGACATTTGATATAACGTTTATATTCGCAAGATAACCTAACACTCCTCCTCGCTTCGCTCGTCGTCGTACCTAACCATGACTCTATTACAATTTAATGTTTGAGCAGTTTGAGCGTGTATTGAGCCTTTAAACGTATTATATCAAATGATCATTATACTATAATTATGATATTATGCCATATGAAATTATATTATTAGTTTATTATACCACAAGTTGTTATAGCGACCGTTACGCACCCGCTACATTAGGTATGCTATCACAACTCCGAAACATTGTTTGCCATCTGTATCGTTTCGCCGAATTTTAATTTGTCCGAAAGCATTTTTTTTCCTGAAACCCATACAATTTTCAGGATTTTATAAACATCGTTTTAAAGAACCCATTAGCTTAGGTTAGGTTTGTTTTATAATTATTCTGACATATTAACAGTTTTGAAATAAATAGCTTTCGGGCTAATTAAAATTTGGCGAAACGTTACAGGATAGGGTAACAAAAATTGGGACTTGCAATAGGTAGCCAGCTACATATATGCGGCATTTGAGGTAGAAACTCTGGAGCCGTGGGGTCGGCTCTTCAACGAATTGTCGACGCGCCTTATAGTGGCAACCTTGCAGCAGAGGGCTGGCCACTATTTTATCAAGCGAATCAGCATTGCCATCCAACGTAGCAATGCGGCCAGCCTTCTGGACACACTTCCGAGCGACAATCATTTGGGGCAGAAATTTTATTTGTAGCTTAGACTTTTAGTAGCTTAGAGTTTTAAAATTCCAATTCAAATTAGTTTTACTTATTTCATATTGCCTTTTGTTAATATTTTTGCTAAATAAAAGCTCGGCACAACTATTTAGCTAATAGACAATAGGCTAGTTGACCCAGTTTCGAAATATATTGGAAATGGTTAATAATGATCTTACTAGCTCTAAAAAAAATGTCTTGTATTTTTCTGAAAGCTAGAAAGCTAAATTTTATCAATTGAAAATTAGAAATTTCATAAACAGTCAAAAACGCCGTCCGCCAATTTTCCCTTTCGCTAATCTGTGGCGTGTCGTAGTATTACCTGTAAATATTCGAAATTCGACCGTCGTATAATGCCATTCCGCTCACTCCAATATACTTTGACAGGAGATCGAGAGGGACGGCACTATTCGAAGTCGTCAAAGTAGACTTTCAGTTTTGTTTACATGACCAATGACGTCACTATCATAAGCGAAAATGGCGGACAGCGTTTTAAGCATTTCAAAATACAGATTAAAAACCATTAAATTTTTTCAGCCATCTTTCACTTTTATGAATTGAAAAATATATATTTAGGTTTCCTTTGCTAAATACTATACGGAATAAACATTAGTTTATTACAATTTGACATGAGTCAACTAGCCTATTTATAAACTCATACTTTTTATTTTATTGTGTGATAGTTTCTATCGTTATAATACTATTCAGCGCCAAAAAACTAAAATGAGGCATTTCTCTTGTTTTTTTTTTTTAATAGATTTATTTTGACTTATCGTGACGTCCAAGTCATCAGCCAGCTGATCAAGACTGTGACGTCACACTCGACTATCACCATTCAATTAATCTGATCAATAACGTCGGGTTTCATCTGCTTTGAATTTCTCATATGATTTTGCTCTTTTCGATTACTATGTTCACATCGAAAAAGAAAAACACATTAAGAAATATTGTAAGAGATATAATGCTGAAACAAAATAGTTTCCAAAAAAAAATGTTACCCTCATCAGTTTCAAGCGCATATTCCTTATATTTCGTCCCATTTTCTGATTCTGATTAGTTAAGCGCTCGCCTTGAAACTTGGCGGTTGAACATAAAGAGGTAATGAGTTACATACTCGTGACGTCATCAATCAACGAGCACGGCGTCATCGCCAGCCGTTAGGCGTTTTACACTTAACGCGGTTAAGGGGGAAGCTTACACTGCTTAATCTATGGCATGACTTAATTAGCCTGCAAAAAAAATTGTAAGTATGGAGAATGTTGTCGAGAACGTTCTTTCCCCGTACAAATTGGGAAACGTTCTCACAACGGCACATCTGTATTCATGACATATATTTTTTAATATGATTATAGTATGATTGTTGTGTTATAAAATGATTCGGGCTACACTCCTATAAGCAAGCTGTGTTTGTTTGACAGAATGTTCCTAGAGTAGCAATCACTTACCAGAGGATGGAGCTTGAAAAACCGGATATTGTGTGCCAACGACCTGGTCAAGATTTCAGGAAACTGTTGCATGATTACGATGTTAGCGATGCACGACTGATCGTTGTGAATTTTTTTTTAGAGGCCTGCGTCCAGCTACATAAGCGATCGAAAAACTCTTTATTTGCCTCCCTCTAACCGAACTAATTAATTTTCACTATTTTCATAATGTTTAGTTGGTAAATAGCCTAAAAAGTATATTGATTCCTTCATGTATATATTAAACCATTGAAAAAAAAAATGTAACTTTATGGAACTTTTAACTCGAAAATTAAATAGGTATTAGGTATAGTAGAAATTTTCTAAGGTGTTCAAACGGTCAAAGTATCTTATTTCCAATAAGTTAGGATAATGCAATTTCAACCTTGTGACTTAGAAAAAACATTTGACACAGGAACATATTTGTTAGTGTTTAATTGGTACTGCTTACATTTTGTCCTAAAGGAAGCTTTTTCTAAAGGAATAAGATAAAAGGTCTATGGGGTCATATTTACAAGATAAGTTCTATATGACGTTTCAGACATCTTGTTTTTTTTTACTATGTAGTAAAAAAGTCTATATAAAAGGATATGGTAGCATTATACTACTTTCCCTTAACCTCCAGTATTCGCTTCATTACCCCCGCCGCAAACTAATTACTCCGCACAAACAAACCAACTTTGAAATTATCCAACTTTCGGCAATAGCGCCTTTGATCACTTTTTTAGCCGCGGTTCGATTAAGCACACACGGAATATTGAAATTAATAATGTGATTGGAAAAACGTTGAAAATTTAAAAAGTTTTGTTAAGAGGTACATTCCTAGAAAAAAATATGGTATACGTGGCCCAGCATATGATTGGATTAAGACTTATCTATCAAACAGAACACAATGTGTAGAAACATTAAAATACTGTTCGCAAACAAAAACTATTGTGACATGCAAATCATCTTTCATTGAAAACACTTATGGTGTACCGCAGGGAAGTATTTTTGGACCTCTGCTGTTTTTAGTTTACATAAATGACCTCCCAAGTGTGCTTTCTGATGATTGTGTTTTGTTTGCAGACGATACTACCATTATCGTAGGAGGGCAAGACTTGTCTACTTATAATGATAACATAAACAAGACATTAGCTCAAACCATAAAATGGCTGACATCAAATAATCTAAAAGTAAATATAACTAAAACTAAATTTATGCAGTTATGTTCCTCTCAGAGCAAAACGCAGTCATTAATTGTTAAATATGGTGATGATACCATCTAAGAAGTGTCACACACAACATTCTTAGGTATAACAATAGATTGTCATTGTAATTGGAAGACACATATTAATGACTTGTGCTCCAAAATAAACAAGTTTGTATATGCTCTAAGAAAGGTCCGGCAGGTCGTGTCCTTGCAAGCCGCTATTACAGCGTATAACGGATACATTGATTCGGCATTGCGATATGGTGGTTGTGATATGGGGAAATTCCACAGATATCACAGATTTGTTTTTAATTCAGAAGCGATGCATAAGAGCAATATTTGGACTTAAAAGAGATGAATCGTGCCGACCATACTTTCTTAAACATCGCATTCTAACTATATACAGTATTTACATTCTGGAGGTTTGTTTATTTGTACATAAACACAAACATTTGTTTGAAGATGTTCAGGCTATGTCCTCCAGAACAGTACGGCAACAATATGCACATAAACTTTACAAGCCTCGTACCAGACTAAAACTTACCTCGAAAAACTGTTACGTAATGTGTATCAACATTTATAATAAATTACCAGACAGTTTCAAACAAATTAATGACTAGATTTAAGCAAGTAGTTAAGTGCTGGATCGCAGACAAGTGCTTTTATAACTTAAAAGAATATATGGAGCTTAAATTATAATTTGTATGAATCTATTGACATTGATATTGTATTTTATTTATATTAAATTTGACATGTTATTCCAATATATGAAGGTCATTTTGTAATAGTTAACTAATCATTTTGTAATTTTATTAATATTATTATGGTTTTACTGTATAATTTTAAGCGTGCACACCTGCAAAGGTAGGGTTCGGTGAAACTGTTTTATGTAATGACATCTGCTTATTGTAAACCTGAATTCCCATACACGCAATAAATCATTTATTCAAATAAATGTTGTCAATTTTATTGACGCGTTTAAAACCCTTCTGATATTAGCTTTTGAGAGCTCCGCACCACTATAACACGTATTTATTAATCAAAGTAAAAACATGACTTATCGCGTATCTACTTACTTAGCGTTAGTTTGCATTTTCCGACGTTTCGACCTTCTCGCCACGGTCATGGTCTCTGTACGACGACTTATGACGAATGAGACGTGTAAGTTTAAATGAAAACAGTACATTTTATTTGTGTATACCTAAATATAAAAGATATCTGCTGAATATGTTTGCGCTACAATTTAACATTCGTTTGAATACTAATTTGCAACCCGAATCACATACAAGCCCTCCCAAGGGTATCGTCAAAATGTAATGCTAAATTTAATACAGATTGAATAAAATGTCCTCTGAAATAGCCGGAGCCTTCGCCGCATTAAGCTTTCATGGTTGGAGCCAGACAGCTCTAATTGTGAAATCCATACGTTTTAAGTCGTCTGGTAACTTTAATATATTTGTATAAAATATTTTCACATTTTAATTTAGAAAATCGTACGCAAAATGTCATACCTTGCTATAAAGTGGTTATTGGACTATACATTTTCGGAACGAGAAGGGCTACTCCGCTGTTCGAATTCGACCTTTGTATAGTGTCGACACCAAGAACGGGGTGTCGGGGAGTGGTGGTTTTCTTACTGCCAGTCAACCAGGCTCAGTTGACCGATTAAGGGCTTGAGGGTGTCTTCGCCACAGTAAGAGGAGCTTAGTCTAAGGGGTTGGACGGGACCATACGCTCAGAGAGTAGCCCTGAACACGCATGGGGTCGGGTATGAGAGGTAGTGAAACACCAACGGACAATTGGTATCTAATTTATTTTACTTCCTAACGCTATATATATACAAATCTCACGTATAGCACACTACTACACATTTTCCTTGTATACTATACGTGTAAACTGCAAGCTGAGCTTGATCTTATTTTATTATTTGCGTAAATGCATCTAGGATGCTGATGCATGAATTCTGTTCTCTGAACAATCGGAGTAGCCCTTCAGGGACCAAATTCTAAAAACCTTGCGATTTCTTACATTTATCAACATCTCAGTTTCATTATATATGTATGATCTCAGATATATCGATCCCCTCCCAGGCTCCCAGCAGAAAATCAAAACCCGTCTGTCCTCACGTGCTCCACATTTTGCCATTGACGAACTCTGTTTGTTCATTTAACGCGTCATCTTTGTAAGCATATAAAAAGATAAAATTTTAGATATTTTTTGAAAACGAGCAAAAAAAGGCGTTCAAAAGTAGGTACCTACACTAGATTTTGTGAACATTATCGAACAAATCAACTTAATAAAAGTAAGCATAAAATACTTAACATTTTCGTATTTATTTTATTAATGCACGCTATTTAGCCATATTTAGAAAATATGTAAACAAATTCACATGCCTAGAAGGGCAGAATTTATGAATTGTCAATTCTGAAGCATACCTATAAATAACACCTTATGTACGCATCATATATTCTGTGAATAAATGATTATGATTATAATTATTATGAGCTGGAGGCCGATGAAAAAGACCTCCAGAAGGACTGGTCAGTAAACGATCAATCTTCCTCAAGTTCTGCTCAGTTCTTAGGGATCTAAATGAACTCGGAAAATCTGACGGAGAAAAATTATTCACACGAAATGAACTCAATCATGACCACAATCTGAGTCATGGGGGAAAAAAATCGAGAAGGAGAGTATTTCAAGTATTTATTTTCAGTATTAATATTGAATCTTGCTTATAAGAAACCCGGGATCTTCTTTATTTACCGTACAAAAAAACATAACTCAGTTTAAGCCGTTTACTTGAGTTATGGAGTGTGTTTTATTTTTCCTCTATTTATCCACCTTCGTATAATATTCCCATTTCTAAGGGAATTATTGTATTCCCGCATTCGGTGTTGGGTGGGAAATTTCATTTTGTCCCCGCTTGGAATGAAAAATGCTCGGTCCCACTTACTGGAATTCCTTGCATAACTATGAGACCAACTCATAGTGCAGTCACGGCTTTAGTTCTGACATAATTACAAAAGAAATGTTGTATAGTACTGACGTGTTTATCAACATTTTTTAATACTACGACGGTGACAAACTAGCAGGCCCGCCTGATGTTAAGCTGTTACTGCCGCCTATGAACGCTTGCGATGCCAGGAGCATCACACGCGCCTTGTCAACCTTTTAAGGACATATTTACTCCCCTATTGATAAACTGTAACCCCCGGGGAAACCCAATATTATGCTGTTTCATTACGCCAATTTTTATTAAGGTGTGATGGTAACTACTGACAAATCTTGCTTTAAAGTCAAGCAAAAAGACATAGCAGAGTGCTCATCTTCCAAACTATGTGTAGTAAATCAAGAAAATTACACAGCGCACAACAAACTTACTTAAAATGTTAATCGAATAAAATAAAAAAATACGCCAAGACCACCCCTGATCCTTTTTTAGAAAAAAAAAAACATTTTATTCCTTTATTCGACTATTGGAAATTCTACAAAGGGAATCCCTTTGAAATTTTCTTTTTAAAATAACCGCATTAACAACAATTGCTAAACTTTTTCGACTCTCAATATATTCATGACTTCACTATGAATACGGTTTAGGAAAATACATGAACAAGCGCTCGACATGCAATAAGTGCACCTTCTCACTGTCTCGGTGCAATAACAAAAGAGCTATTTAGGAAAATTCTACATTTATTTGCTATCTAGTTCAAAAGTTTAGCATCACGCTTACTTTGCGTGACTTTAGCTTATGTCGCTTCCACAGACATTGTTGCAATGAGGGCTTTAGAAATGTTTATGTTAAGTATTGCATCTATGCGTTTTTTAATGTATTTCTTCAAAATTTGGCCATTGTCATTAAATTTTAATTTAAGTCTGCAGTGCTAAACCTAAGTAATAAGCTCTCTTAACGTCTTAACCGCGGTATTTTATCACAATAGCCCAATAAAATGTAGATGATCTGTTGCCTATAATTGGTTTAGCCTAAAATAAAAAGTCTAATCTAAACCTAACCGTAACCTCTAAACAAATAACAATGGAAATTGCCACTATTTATTTACACTTTAAAATACGCTCGTGCACATTTTACTTTAAAGCGTTTTATTTTACCATTCTCGTTCCCGACAATCACGTTTTTCATCTTCTGCGAAGCTACTATATGGACTAATAATCCTGTATCACGTAAATAAAGCCGTTCCCAAGTATGATGTGAAATATATTACACGGAATCTTTCCCGGGATCGTGTAGCAACGTGATATCGGCCGCTCGAGATTAATCCGCTTTTTGGAACAAAGACACCTTTGCGTGCCGCGTGACAGCGCCTTCAGAGAAGGGAAAAGGTCGATTGGTCTAACTTAATATAGTATTTATATAATTGTAGCAATGAAGATTTCTTTATGACGTAGGACGCACACGAGTGGACAGATCGCCTAATGGCAAGCGATTGCCGTCGCCCAAGGACTCCTGCAACCACACAAATGTACGCTGATGGCCGGAATTCAACCAGCTTTAGTGCACAGATAGCTGGAGAATGTGAGTTTATGACGCTTCTAATCTAGCTACAAGAGGGTTATGATTCCACCTTCGGAAACTAAATTGTGTAAGAAAATTCGTATAGTGAGTATTCGTACAGGACTCATTAACCAACCGTTCTAATGAAGACTAGGTATGTAGAAAACAAACATTGCCTAAATTTATCGGCAACTGAGCATATGTTTGTACAATCTACAATTTTGTTGCGGGCTAGCAGGTCTCATTTAATAGTCTCAGAAAAAATATCGATATTTTGTTCAGCCCCACTCGATATTGAGGTTCAGGTGCCGGCTCATTTGTAACGTGTCCCGAACACGTATGCAGATAACACGTTTTTTACATTTTCTTCGTTACTGTTTGGGAATTGAATAAGAAACCTCATTTTAAAGACAAGAAGAATGGTTAATGCCATGTGATAAAATCGACGTTTCTAATAACATCTTTTGCAAATATAATCATACCATAGATCTAATTTAGCGGTGTATGTACTCCATTTGGAAAAACCGTTATGTAATTTTTTGCAATTGCAATGTGTAGGGTGTAATAGTTTATCGCACCCTACATGTACGAATGTAGTATGTTAATTGTTAGGTTTGTTTTGTATGTTATAACGGGGCGGAATGTTAAGTAAAAGATGTGACCGTTCCCGATGAGTACCTTTATTGCACTAAAATTACATATAAGTAAAATATATCAAATAAAGTCGATTGTGACGCATACGCCAGGTGCGGCGTCAGCTTAATATTATCAGAATCAGAATCAGAATCAGAATCAGAATCAGAAATCGTTTATTACCTATTATAGTGTAACATTTTTCGGTTCCCGTAGGATTGTGTCAGCTAACTTGTGTCTAAAAGATCTGTGTAAGCTGAAGGTGTTGAATCACAATAGAGATAAAAATGTTGTTAGTTAAGTATATACGTGTTATATGGTACTTCTATTTAATTCGAAGGGGGCGAGGAGCCGCCGCCCCTTGAGGCCAGCGTCTGGTGTCTTTCTTCGGGATATACTGGATTTCGCCTATTCTATTATTCGTCAGTAGTGGGTTAAATTCGCCGTGCGCCAGGTAAGCATCTCCTGGAGTTTCGAGGTCTTCTATTTTCAAAGCTGCGATCTTTTCCAGCATTTTGTGATTTAAGTCAGCAGCCCGGAGATGCCATGCTTCTAAGTCCGATATTTCCCAGAGTGTCTCCGTGTTTAGACGTCTTGGAAATTGGCCGGCGCTCTTTAGCGCCATTCTGTACTGTCTCTCGATTTTTTGCAGATTCGAGTTGCTATATCTTGATAGTAGCTGTACCACTCCATAGTCCGGGAGGATGCACGCCTGGATAATGGCTAATTTTACTTCTAGGTCCGTCTTTGCGTAGAAGCCGATAATAGGGCCTAGCGCACCTCTTACTTGTTTTAAGTTTTTAACAACTCTGTTGGTATGCGGGTTCATTTTGAGGACCTTGTCGAAAATCACCCCCAGATATTTAATTTCTTTTTTGTAAGGAAGAATCTCATCTTTAATCCTTACAGTTGGCTTGAATTTCCTCTTCTTTGTAAACATAATGCACTCGGTTTTTTCTACATTACATTTCAATCCCCACCTGTCGTAGTAGTTTACGATAGTTTCAGCTGCCCATTCTGCTCTCATGGTAGCGTGGTCAGGGTTCTCCGCTCTGTTGAGAATACATAAGTCATCCGCGTATTGTGACAGTTTCAGACCACGTATTCTGTCATGGTGATCCCATATGTCGTAAACGTATAGATTGAAGATGACTGGACCAAGGATTGATCCCTGGGGCACCCCATGTGAGATCTTCTTCTCTTCTCCATTCATAGTCCGAAATCTTCCTTTGAGTGACCGGTCTTCCAAATAGTTTTCAATAATTTTTATGACGTTATTGGGAGCGTCGGCGTTCTGCAATTTCTTGATCAGGCCTTTGTGATTAATGGAATCAAACGCCTTGCTTAGATCCGTGCATATCATTGATACACTCTCTCCGACCGCCAGCGCATCCGTTATTATTTTACCTGTGCGGATAATCTGCGTAGCCGTCCCTCTAAATCTGGTAAAACCATGCTGAAACGGCGGTTGCATTTTATTAACTGTGCCCTGTAGCCTCGAGAGTATTAGTCTTTCACATAACTTTCCCATTATGTTCAGTAGCGTAATCGGTCTGTACGAGCTAGCTTGTTTGTGATCTTTACCAGATTTATGCAAGAAAATACATTCACCAAGCTTCCATCGTTTCGGGAAATAACCCGTGCTCAGTACGTAGTCTGCTATAGGCTTAAAAGCTTCGAGAAAGACTTCTCCTCCCAATTTCAATGCGTCCGCTTTGATTTGGTCTGGTCCTGGTGCCTTCTTGTTTTTGAATTTTCTCAATTCTAGTTTGATTTCTCTGGTTGATGCTTAATATTATATGAGCTTAATATTATATTGTCGAGTGTGCTCGTACACAATGGAAATTCGTAGCTTTAAATGGCATTCATTACCTATTTCAAGATGACGAATGTGTGAACTGACGGCATGACACTATATGATACTAAGCATCCACCGACGTTTATAAATAGGGTACTTTTTATATGAAAGCAAAAAATGAAATTATGACATATCGACTTTCATGTACATATACAATGTCATACATGAGCGTTTCAGCCAGGCCCATCAACTGATTTACTTTCCCCTAAATCACATCTGTCTGTTTATCGGATACTTCATAAGTAAGCTTATTGTGTGGCTTACTTACTGGCGCGGTTTTCTTATGTCTTGATTCTTTCTTTTGATTTTGTTACAAAGAGTCTCACATTTCCGATGTTCAAGTTAAATCAGGAATGTAGTAACATTTGCGCTCTCATAACTGGATAAGACAACTTTTTGTTTTAATGTATGAGCATAAATCTGTAATTATTGTACTTCAATAATAATTACAGATTTATGCTCCATTAAGGTCAGCATGCTCCATCGTTGGCTTCAATATCACTAATCTCATAGTCGTAGGTGAAATTTAAGTCTTGCTTGCCTGTCCAACATTACAAGGACTATTTACAAAATAAATAAAAGGTGTTTAGGTTTTTATTGATTTCACAAAGGTATTATCTAACTTACTGCCAAAATACAAAGCTACGATTTTGTCATCCAACCCATTATTTACCCAAAAACAAAATGTTGTTTACGACTATTTATGTATACGTAAATTGGTCTTCGTATCATTTTCCTTTATCACTATCTACTGAATCGACAAACCTGCCACAGTATATTGACAAAAAGGCAGACTAATCTCATCCTTATGAGAAAGGATAGCAATTTAACATAGACCCATGGCTAACAAGCAATGACGCGTTAAAGAAGAATGAATTCTGAAACCAAACTTTCAATTACCTCAGTATTATATCTAAATAAAGTCTTCTATAAGTAATGCTCCCGAAAAAAAATCCTATATGAAAATGTTTGCAGCCAGAAAATTAGCAAGTTGCCGGCAAAAGATCTTTCTTAGTTAGTCGACCTATGGCCAGAAGGAAGTTAGGGAAGTTTGCATAAGGGATTCATTTCGGATAATAGACAATGCCTTGGTCAAAGCAAGAGTTTTGGTTCAATGGTAATATATACGAGTATTATTGTTTCTGCTTCAAGGAAACGTACACGCCGGGATAAGGTTAAATAAGTTTATTGATCGGAAATATGTTATTGTAGGGCCCTTTTTCCGGTTTGCTTACTTACATGATGATACAGGGAAGTGACTACTGATTATTTTCAGTCTTTGCACAATTTTTGTTTATGTATAGATGGTTACAGAAACAAGTACTAGTTAAAAGACTTAAAAGGATTTAAATCATCAGTCACAGTCAAAATAATGTCAGTAAAACATCGTTTCCAAGGACGACTCCTAGATAAAGTGAAACCGATATTTAGTGCCCGTCTCGCATTTTTAGTCATCATTTTAATTGTAAGTTTATTTTAGAGACCTATAAGTACTAAATACTAAATACAAGTAAAATAGATTAAAGGAAAATAGTGTTAAATAACAGACAGTCTAATAAATGCAAAAGTTTAGACAAGAAACCCTTAAAATAAGTAACAAATCAAACCAGTAAGGTGAGACGACTGTTATTTTCTCGACGGCTTCGAAGCGAATTGATGGCAGCTCGTCGGCGGTGGATTTATTTGCGTACGTCATTCAATCCACTCAATTGCGACTCTGATTAAAGCGTGGAATGTATATTTAAACAAGATGTTTTTTTTTATTTCATTACAATAAATATGCCACGTAAAAATAAAACGAAGTTCGAAATTAGTTGCCTAACACAGGTCTCTAGCTCAGAATGAGTTGTACGAGTATACTACCAGTGTGGCCCATTGAGTGTTTGACTCCCATTTGCGCGATGTATCTGCCACATCACGAACATATTGTTGTGGTCGCTACATATATTTCATACATTTTTGTTATTCGAGCTTCAATAACTATCATTGTTAAAATTTGTAATTTAGAGGTAATTTTTGCATTTATTTCCTAGCCCCAAGCCTCTCTCCGCTAAGAGTATACGACTAAGAGGGGGAAAATGGTTTAGCACAGGTTTTAACCTCTTAACCTGTGTTTAAAGTGCACAGTTTAGCTTATTCATTCACTATAAAATCAACCTTTCAATCAAACTTAAAATTGGTTCTATTGGGTGCAAATCTGAAAACATTAAAACGGATTCAGAATTACAATTAATGCCAAATAAATGTCAATTCACCCCTTAGACAGCTGTTGAGAAAGCTAAAACTAATCTATAATTTCAATCATGTTACTCAGTAAATTACATCGACATAAAGTTACCCTAATACACAAAGTTAATTCAATTCTAGGCAAATAACTCAAACTGATAAAGTATAACTTGAAATATTTCACGCTTTCAAATGAATTAATTTTCATTGGTGTAAAAGGTGGCTTATTTAAACTTTTCTTAAATAGTTCATTAGATTAGAAATGATTAATTATTTCAACAGAAATAATAATAATAGTACCTAGTTACTGCACAGGTCGAGAAAAGCCAGTCCGAGGGTGACGTATGATTTTTTCCTTCTTCCTTGAATTAATACGAATCCATGAATTAACATTGCACTCCATGAATTGGGTTTTCTAAATACTAAACCGCCCCTCTGTAACTGATTCATGCTCCCATGCAAGTAAATAAAATAAGAATAAAGTCTTCTTATACAGGCATATACATATACATATAAAAGTCCAAAGGGCTTTGTTTTGGGCTTCCTCCATGAGAGCACTAGGTTGAACATGTACGGGCTTAACTTAACCCTTCGTATATTATGAAAAAGAATTTGTAATTGAATTAAAGCTCATTTATATATTTACATAGGCTTTAAATGCTTTGCACTGATCAGTGCTTCGATATACTCAGGCGTAATACTGATCCCTGGTGACTCCTTTGGTATGGAACTCGCCACTCCCAAGGTGTTCCTAATAATTGACTTGGCTTCCTTATACATGTCGGCAACTAAAGTTACATATGCTTCGAGGATATTTTTAGTCCGAAGACACCACCATATTGTCTGACGAGGCACGCGGTTGAATGCCTTTTCCATGTCAGGAAGGCTATATACAACGGTTTATTCTTAGCTCGGTATTCTTCAGCAATGGTATTGAGAGCAAACATAGGATCGATAGTTGACACGCTTATCACGAAACCTCTAAAGTGAACTCACTATACGGGCGACAGAATATCAGCGCCATTTTTAACGTCAACCGGTCCGTTAACTGTGGTCGAGTTGTAGGTACATATTTTACGTGACTAAGTATCTAGTGTGTAGTGTGAGTGACCTATAAAATACACCGTGAAATTTATACTTCGCTACAATTCCGATTCGAAATAAATGCATTTTCGGGCAATTAAGTGGCACAGAGTACATCAATCAAGGCAGAGACGGCCCGTGAGTTACTGTTGCGAGCGTCCCTGTCCTAGCAGTGATCTGTGGCGCATACTAAATAGCTAGATGAGATAGAGTCAGATGAGATCTAATAAACTAGATAGAAGTGACGCGAATGGAATAACGAAACTGCTATTCATAATTGTCTATTACTTATTCGCGTTAGTATTACTATTATTCTTTGAATGAACGTTTATTGAGATCTACCTGATTGATTGCCTGTAATTGGAGCAATAAATTAAAACAGATTCTACCCTTCAAAGTGAATAACGTTTGTATAGTAGAGTTGTTAGTCCGCTGTTTTCTAACATAATTGTGCGCATCGGGTTACAAGCATGAAATTTCTACCACAGATAGAGTGTTCCACGGTGATTATTTTCAGATGTGGAGGGAAGTCAGATTCGTCCCCTGTGAGGCGGGAGAGCGGAGTGAATAGGACGAAGTATACCTCTTTTCTTTCTTTATTGCTGGTCAGTCAAGTCTACTAGGACTTGTTTGGTATCGTTTCCATGTAAAACGGATATCAGAAAATCATTTTTTATGTTATTTTTGTATAGTTCTATATAAAAATATGGGTGTATGGCCGAAAAGTTAAAAATCACAACAAGTTATTTTATTCAGTGAGGTCAATTATTTAAATTTCGTTAACATTTTCAAATTATTATTATTAATTAAAAAAGCTTATTTAATCTAGTTTCTAAAAATATATGCATGTTGGGAACTTCTCATACAAACAGTAGTTTAAAATATATGTTTAAGTCGGCGTAACCAACGCAAATCTCCGAACGCATCCTATTTCGCTTCATTAAATACATTAAATAATGATTATTAACATGCTTTTACAAATTGATGTAATTAAAAAAAATATTTTTTTAACCCCCGACGAAAAAAAGAGGGGTGTTATAAGTTTAACATGTGTATCTGTGTATCTGTGTGTCTGTCTGTGGCATCGTAGCGCCCAAGCGGATGGACCAATTTAAGTGCGGTTTTTTTTAATCGAAATACTTTTCCGTCGAGATGGTTCTTAGCTATGTTTGGTGGAAGTAGGACCAGTAGTTTCAGCTTTAATTGGAACAAGTGACAAGATCTCAGCCAATATTGAAGCCAACGATTCCAAATTTTGGTTAAATGTTAAGTATTATTAGCATTTTCTATATCACTCACTAAATGAGGATCTCATGATGACCAGGTCGTTGTTAATGGATCTCAGCCAATATTGATACTACGGATTTCAAATGTTGGTTAAATATTAAGTATTATTGGCATTTTCTATATCACTCACTAAATGAGGATCTCATGATGACCAGGTCGTTGTTAATGGATCTCAGCCAATATTGAAGCCAAGGATTCCAAATTTTGGTTAAATGTTAAGTATTATTAGCATTTTCTATATCACTTACTAAATGAAGGTCTCATGATGACCAGGTAGTTGTTAATGGATCTCAGCCAACATTGAAGCCAAGGATTCCAAATTTTGGTTAATTGTTATGTATTATTAGGTAGCATTTTCTATATCACTTACTAAATGAAGGTCTCATGATGACCAGGTAGTTGTTAATAGATCTCAGCCAATATAGAAGCCAAGGATTTCAAATTTTGGTTAAATGTTAAGTATTATTAGCATTTTCTATATCAAAAAAAAAAAATTCAAAAAAAAAATTCAAAATCTGGGGGCACGGTAGTGCCCCCGCCAAGACGAAAAAAAAAGAGGCGGGGCACTACCTACCTTTTCTCGAACCGTTTCGTCTCATTTTCAAACCCTCATAGTTTCGTCCCAGTTAACACCAGAGCACCCAAATTCACAGGTTAAGATGCAGTTAGGGAACATATGAAATGTACTAAATTTCATTGATCTAGCTTTTATACTTTAGGTTTTATTGGTACCTAAAATACGCCGATTTTGCCACTCACTCACTTATGTATCAAAACCTCTGGGGTACTTCCCGATGACCTAGAAAGCTGAAATTTGGTATGTAAGCTAGGTTTAGTACACAAACAATAGAATAATTCTGAAACTTGGAACTTTTACCCCCCAACCCCTTAAACTAGGGGATGAAAGTTTGTATGAGACTTTCGCAAATTTTGATACTAGAGGTCTGAAAATTTATACCTATTGGGCTCAGCTCATTGTTATAAATAAAATACACATTCTAGGATTTTTAGAAAATCACCCCCCACCCTTAAAATAAGGGGATGAAAGTTTGTATGGGCTTTCCATAATGGGGGATAAAAGTGTATATAATATATATATATATGGGGCTAAACGTAAGTATTTCTTAAATACACAATTATTATACTATACTATACTATAATTATATTATACTTACTTAGAAACACTTCAGCACAAAAAAAAAACATATAAATTAAAAATTACCTTACAAAAAGAAATGAGATCCCACCAAAAACATTTCATGTAAAATTGGCTGCCAAGACTCACATGCTCATAACGCTTTCGCTGTAAAAAAGTGGTCAGATCCCTCGAAAAGCCAAGCCCCTAAGCCCTGAGTATACTAATCCTACACCTTGGCTTCAAAAGTATGGCTTGGCCGTTTCATAAAGTACCGTAAATAAGTTTAACGGACTGTCCGGCCTATATGGTAAGGAATTAAGTTTAATATATTTTATCATGAAGACATAAACTTAATTTCTTGATACCGTATGGGCCAGACGGTTCTGTGGACTTATTTACGTTACTCTATGAAACGGCCAAGCCATACTTTTGAAGCCAAGGTGTAGGATTAGTATACTCAGGGCTTAGGGGCTTGGCTTTTCGAGGGATCTGACCACTTTTTTACAGCGAAAGCGTTATGAGCATGTGAGTCTTGGCAGCCAATTTTACATGAAATGTTTTTGGTGGGATTCTTTATTTCATAAAACACACTAGTCTATGATCTAAGGTGATGGAGCCACCCGGTAAGCAAACAAGCCTGTGTTGGGTGGCACCGCTCTTCCTTTCAGTTACATGTAGTTATATTTATTTAATGGTTAATGGTTGTAAGTAAACTTAACTAATTTAATTATATCTAATTTAATTTAATTTAATTTAATTTATGACCGAAAATCTAGTCTAGACAATTTACAGTTTTGCTAATATTATAAGCAAGGTCGTCTTGAGACGAAGCCTGATTTAAAAAAGGAAAAAATAATAACAAAGTATTTGTATAAATAATGACACAAAGGTAAATTAAGAAAGAGAAATTGAATGCGATCTACTACAATCGAAGCGAAAATATATGAATCGATAAAAAGATTCTATACAAATATAAAGTATTTGTATATAAAAGAAGTGAAAATCAAGATGTGTATCTCTCTCAAAGTGTGTGTGTGTGTGTGTGTGTGTGTGTGTGTGTGTGTGTGTGTGTGTGTGTGTGTGTGTGTGTGTGTGTGTGTGTGTGTGTGTGTGTGTGTGTGTGTGTGTGTGTGTGTGTGTGTGTGTGTGTGTGTGTGTGTGTGTGTGCGTGTGCGTGTGTGTGCGTGTGTGTGTGTGTGTGTGTGCATGGGTATGTGTGTGTGCGCGTATGCGTGTGTTTGTGTGTGTTATTATAATAAAAACTCTGTTTCATCATAAGATAACGTCTTAAGCCAACTTGTGATTACTCTCTTGCAGTCGTAGTAAGCTTTCGAGTAAATTTCCAGTTGTTTGTTCAGTTTGTTGTAAATGTGTGAAGATTTTGAGGAAAACTGTCTGCGAGCAAATGAGGTCCTAGTTTTTACATGTTCTGCTACAACTGCTTTTTTTCTTCTGTTTTTATAATTTGTGTTATAGGGTAGTGTTTTATGTTTTTTTAATGTAATATGTAGAATATATAATTTTCTAACCGATAGGAGATTACTGATCATGTAGAGTTGGTCAGTAGGAAATCGAATTTTTTTGAAATACATGACCTTGATTAATGCTCGTTGAGCTCGTTCAAGCTCAATAAAACGGCTCTTTGCTGACCCTCCCCAAACGGACATACAATAGACTAGCACAGATTGTACCAGGGATGTATATATTTCATTTATGATATTACGCGAGTTAGTTTGATTGTTCTTCCCTGGTACAATGTGTCTTAGCGTCCTAAAGATCCAAGTTAATTTCCTGACTCTACCTATGACTTGGTCAAGTTGAGGATACCAGTTAAAATGTTCATCGAGTATAACTCCTAAGTATTTAGTTTGAGCAACCCTGTCTATTGTTGGACAGCCACATGTAGGCGACGTTGGAGACATACATGAATGAATCCTGATCGACATATCATTTTTGGGCTGTGTACTATCCGAAATACTAAAGCATATGTAGTTTGTCTTTTTCGTGTTCAATGTTAGAAGGTTCATTTTAAGCCAATTGTCTATGTTTGCCAATCCCATTTCGGTGTAGGACTTAACCTCTTCCCAAGATTTACCGGTGAAAATTATTGCCGTATCGTCTGCATATGAAAAAATTTTTGCATTTGGAATGGTCATATTAATGAGATCATTTATATAAATCAGGAATAAAGTAGGTCCTAGCACACTTCCCTGCGGAACACCATAGGCGACGTCTTCAAGCCCACTGACAACATCTCCAAGCTTGACCCTCTGTCTCCTGCCTGTAAGATAGCTCTGGAGTAGTAACAGCGGTGCTCCCCTAACCCCTATTCTGTCAAGTTTTTGTACAAGAATGGGAACAGAGACGGTGTCGAAGGCTTTTTTTAGGTCTAGGTAAACACCTAGGCACTTGTTGTTGCAGTCCAGATTTTTAGTGACTAGAGATGTAAGTGCAATTATAGCATCTTCAGTTGATTTTTGATGTCTAAATCCAAATTGGGCATTCGATATAAGGTTAAATTTATTTAAATAGCGTAAGAGTCTGGCGTTAATTAATTTTTCGATGATTTTGGATAATGCAGGTAGAACAGAAATCGGCCTATAATTACTGACGTCATCCCTGTCCCCTCCCTTGTACACTGGCGTGACGATTGACTGTTTTAGTAAGTTAGGGAAGACACCGCAGTCAAAACTAAGGTTAATCAAATGAGTTACAATAGGCACTACTACTTTAGATATGTGTTTCAAGAATGTTGTGGGTATGCCATCATAACCCGGCGCGCTATTTGATTTCAGGTTTGCTATAGTATTATGAACTTCTTCGTCACTAACAGGTAATAATACAAAAGATTGAAGTTGTGTTGGGGGATCATTTAGTGGCAGGCTCGGATGAGGGTTCGGTGCAATTTTCAGTGCGAGATCTTTCCCGATATTTACAAAATATTTATTTATATAATTTGCTGACGCAGGTGGGGTATCTTTCATGTTAAGTAGTTCTAGATGAAGTTTATTTGGATTTTTAGTATAGGTTAGAGTTTTTATGTTTTTCCAGAGTAATTTGTTATTTTTAATTGATTTTGTAATGAGCTCCCTCTCATATTTTCTTTTTAGTTTTTTAAGTAGGTTATTACAGAAATTTCTATATCGTGTGTAAGTTATTTTTAGTACGTCATTATATGGATTTTTACGGAACTCTCTTTGTAACTTATCACGATTACGTATACAGCGAAGTAGCCCAGGAGAGATCCATGGCTTTAAGATACGTTTGCTACTAGGTATCACTGTGATTTTAGTATTTTGTTTTATAGATTCGCTTAGCAAATAAGTTAGGCGCTCAGTTACAATATTAGGGTCTTGACAAAATAGCAATTCGGGTAGGTTTTGATTCTGTAAATATTTTAAGGCCGCTTCAAAGTCAATAGTGGTTTTAGTTTTATTTTTAATTGACATATTTTTTAGTTTGGAAATTGAGAGAAAGGTAGTAAAATGATCGGTTGTAGTGGTTTTTATGATTGCTATAGTAGAGGAATATCTAACTTTATTTATTTTCAGGATGAAATGGTCTAAACAGTTTTTCTCCCTTGTTGGTCTAGTGTGACCTGCTAAAAGTCCAAAGTTAGATAACATGTTCAGATATTTCGTTCTGTTTTTATATTCGTGTAGTGGTTCGGAGGGTTTAGATTTTATATTGATGTTAATATCTCCTGCAATAATAAGATTATTCTGTAAGTTCAAGGATTCCAGTTGAGTTTTTAAAGAGTCTATAAAATTTTCCGCATTCGGATGTGAAGGGGACCGATAGATACAAAAAACAGTATTATTTAGGATCTCTAGCTGAAGGCAAGAGGCTTGGCTGAGCTTTATTTCCGTTACTTTATGCTTTAAGGTATTTTTAATATAGACAACTACTCCATCATTTTGGTTTTGCTGACATGTAGTAAAGTAAGAGTCATAACTTTCGAGCTGAGGTAAGGGTTTATTCGAGTTAAGTCTGCATTCTGTGAGAATAATAACGTCGGTTTTGAAATTGAAGCTAGATAATGTAATCAAAAAGTTGTCAAAATTGCAGTATATACTCCTTATGTTTTGTGAAGTAATAGTAAAATCAGTTTTGTTTATATGTAATTGTTCCATTAATTCCTCTGTACTGTCACACTCTATAATATGCGATATCTCAATGTCATCAATCTCCTTTATTGATTGCAATGTGTCACACATTTTTATAAACTAGGAGTAAGCAGGTCATTATTTGTATATAGTAGTGTAAATTATAGTCTATTGAAATGTTCATATTATAGCGCAGTGTGCATGACTTGGGCCGAGAGAAATCTGGTAGACGCTTAACATGCAGAAGATTGGATGATATACAGATAGTAAGTATGTTTTTATGTAAGTTTGGTGTTACATTGTATGAGTGAGTGTCTAGTTTGTATGTGTGTGAGTGTGTGTGTATGTAATTACAGGAACTAATTGTATAGTAAAAATGAGAGAGTTGTACACAAAAAGCAAATTGGTTACAAATGAGAGAGCGCGTTATCCATTCGGCATGCAAATTGTTATAGTTACAGCGGTAAAAAAATACATAACTGTCTAGTCAGTCCTGAAATAAGCGTTGCACTTGCTCTTCAGAGTTTATCAGGATAATCGGGGATTCATCGGTTTTACGAACGTAGATCTTGCCGTAGGATGGCCAGCAGTGCTTATAATTCTTTGATCTCTTGAGATCTCTTGCCAGGAAGTGTAGACGGGAGCCTTTGGCCGTCAGGTGCTCAGAAATGTATACCTGTTGATCCTCGTTAGAGGAGAAGCCCAAATGTTTGGCGCACAGTTTCGAAGGGTTCGTTTTATTAAATCGCTTTGCGGCTTTGATTATTTCGAGCTTCAGTAAGGCGGAGTTTGTTTCTACTATAATTGGCATGCTCTTATTGTTGTCGTTCTTCCCTCGCACTCGGTAGATATCTTTTATGTCAGGTTTGCTTATACTGCATTCTAAGTTTGTGGACAGACTAGTGATCATTGCCAGAAGGTCTTCTTTCGTTTCATTTTTCTGTGGTGGCACATTTTTTATTTCAATATTGCATTTCCGGTTCCATATTTGAATTTCTTCCAATTTGTTTTCTAGAAACACTATGTAGTCGTTGTCATCTTTTAGTTGTTTTTCTATTTGACAAAATCTTTTAGAGAATTCCTCATTTTGCTTGGACAATTCCGTGATTGAGGCTTCAATACACTCATTTGTATGCTTAATTTCTTTCATAGTCGAGCTAATTTCACGAAGCTCGGCTGTCTGGTTATTTGTGAAGTAAGTAATGAGTTGTCTCATTTCTTGCCTGAACTCATTTAGCTCTGTGCTTGTGATGTTGGTAGACGGCGCGCGGTCTCTATCGCTCGGCGCCGCCGGTGGACCTCTAGCTTGTCGCTGGCGCTGGGTGACGTAGTCGGGAGATGAATCACTAACTTGCTCAGTCTCGCAGATTGACATATTTGTATTCTCCATATTACCAGGTACCAGGGGACCAGAGCTAATTAGGAGATTGCGCGCGGCGACTCGCAGCAGTCGCAGTCGTGTATATCAGCGGTACTAGGATCGCAGAGGCTCGTAGCAGATCGATTCGCTGCGTAGCAGCAGGCGTAGCCGCTTATCAGATGACGTAGTATGATGCACTCACACAAGCAAATTTTTCGTAGCTAAACCGGCGCTCGGCTACAAGCGCGCAGTATGCAGTCAGTCACTGTGTAATCACTGTTGCGCTTATGCACTCCTAGTACTTCGGTCGAATTTATTAAAATTAATTTTGAGAATATTTTTGGAAATACATTTAACGCGGATTGTCTAAAACGTCTACACCTTACGGAGGTCCGGGGGAAGAGGGATATCACTCACTAAATGAAGGACTCGTGATGACCAGGTAGTTGTTAATGGATCTCAGCCAATATTGAAGCCAAGGATTTCAAATTTTGGTTAAATGTTAAGTATTATTAGCATTTTCTAAAACACTTACTAAATGAAGGTCTCATGATGACCAGGTAGTTGTTAATGGATCTCAGCCAACATTGAAGCCAAGGATTCCAAATTTTGGTGGAGTCTCCATCGAAGTTGTTTCCGAATACGTATACCTAGGGCAAATGCTCCAACTAGGTAGAGGCAACTTTGACAAGGAGGCTAAGAGGCGAATACAACTGGGCTGGGCAGCGTTCGGAAAACTGCGTCGAGTCTTCACGTCGCCCATACCTCAAAGTCTAAAAACGAAAGTTTTTAATCAGTGCGTCCTACCTGTTATGACCTACGGAGCCGAGACGTGGCCACTCACCATACGACTAGTCCACCAATTTAAAGTCGCTCAGCGACCCATGGAAAGAGCTATGCTTGGTGTGTCTCTTAGGGATCAGATCCGAAACGAAGTAATTCGACAGAGAACCAAAGTTTCCGACATAGCACAGCGGATAAGCAAGCTGAAGTGGCAGTGGGCTGGTCATATTATCTGCCGTAGAGCCGATGACCACTGGGGCAAACGAGTCCTGGAGTGGAGGCCACGAATCGGTAAACGTAGTGTAGGGCGCCCTGTAACAAGGTGGAGCGACGACATTCGTAGGACAGCGGGTAGTAACTGGAGGACGAGAGCTGAAAATCGAGCTCAGTGGCGTGCCATGGGAGAGGCCTATGTCCAGCAGTGGACTGAAACAGGCTGATGATGAAATGAAGGTCTCATGATGACCAGGTGGTTGTTAACGGATCTCAGCCAACATTGAAGCCAAGGATTCCAAATTTTGGTTAAATGTTATGTATTATTAAATGAAATGAAATATTCTTTATTTGCTTTAAAATATGGTACAATTAGATGTCAGGTTACATTATCCGGTACATAAACATATTTTGCTATATATTAGCATGCAAATACAATAGTGCAGGTAATAACTATAATATTGGATTTATACGAATTCAATTTGAGGACTTTTCATTTAAAAGCTCATTTGTGGAATAAAACATTTTTTGTGTTAGCCAGTAGTGTAGTTTTTTTTTAAACTGGTTTATAGGCAGTGATTTTATATCATCTGGAATTGCATTATAGACCCTTATACACATCTGGTAACTTCCCTTCATAAAGAGTGCACTATTGGGAACCATGTCCATTACAAGTTTATTCGGGTGTCTCGTGCTTCTAGGGTATACTTCAACTGCTTTTTTAAACAATTCAGGGTGCTTCTTTACAAAAATGGCAACCTCAAAAATGTACATACATGGCAGTGTTAAAATTCCGTGTTTCTCAAATAGCGGTTTACATGGTTCCTGCGGTGACACGCCACACATTGTGCGTATACATTTTTTTTGTGCTATAAAGGCTTTATTTACATTAAGACCATTCCCCCATATAAGAAGGCCATATCGAAGTATCGAGGCAATATATCCATGATATGCCATGAGAACGGTATTCCAAGTAGAGATATTTCGAAGACGCCTTAAAACATATATAAATCTCATAATTTTATTACAGACTGAATCTACTTGGTTTTTCCAATTACAATTTCTATCAACTGTTATTCCTAAAAATTTTGCAACATATACTTCTTGGATTTGTATATTATTGTAATGAACATCTAATGTCATAATTTTATTTTTAACATTGCAAAATTGGATAAATTGGGTTTTATTAAGATTAACTGATAAATTATTTGATTCAAGCCACTGTATTATTTGTCTAATTGTAATATTTATTTCATTATTATAATTTTCAATGTCATTGCAAGTTACTAAAATTGATATGTCATCCGCAAAAAGTGTACAGTCATTTGTAGTTACATCTGGTAAGTCATTTATGTATGTTAGGAAAAGGAGCGGACCTAGTACACTTCCTTGTGGAACGCCTTGGCTGTTAACCATGTACGATGACCTGTGATAGGAAACTGTAGAATCTTTGGTACTCCTGATTTGGACACATTGTTGTCTGTTATCGAGATACGACTTAATCCATTCTAAAGCTGTACCTCGAACACCTAAATTATATAGCTTGTTAATTAGTAGCTTATGTGACACAAAATCGAAGGCTTTTGACATATCAAAAAATAATACTACCGTTGGCTTTTTTTTATCAATACTTCTGACTACATTATTTATTAAGTTAAAAGCTGCGAGTGTAGTACTCTTGTTTCTTTGAAACCCATTTTGTTCTTTTTTAAGGATTTTATGTTTCTCAAAGAAAGACATAAGTCTTTTATGGATAGCCTTTTCAAATATCTTAGATATAATCGGTATAAGCGTTATGGGGCGATAATTGCACATTAATGATTTATCCCCTTTTTTGAACAGTGGTATAACTACTGAATATTTTAAGGCCTCTGGAAAACAACCCAACTCAAATGACAGATTTATTAGATGGGTTATAACGGGCACTAATTCATCGCTACATGATTTTAAAATCTTTGTTGATATTCCGTCATATCCTGTAGAATTCGTATTTTTAAGTGATCGTATTATACTACTTACTTCATTGCAACCCAAAGGAGTAAGGAAAATTGATTGATTTATATTTTTTGAGTTTGTATTTCTAATGGACGAGCTTTTGTTGCCATTCTCAGGTTGTATGAAGTAATTGTTGAATTCATGAGCTATTAGTGTTTCATTTTTAATTATATTCCCATCTTTATTAATCTCCGATATACAATGATTATCCATATCTGGTTGGTCTTTTATAATATTCCAACATGCTTTGCTTTTATTTGTAGAATTTTGTAGGTATTTATGGTTTCGTAATTGTTGTGAATCATTTATGCAATTTTGTAATACTTTAGAGTAGTTCTTATATCTTTGTCTACTTTCGACAGTTTTGTGTTTATAATATTTAAAACGTAGTGCTCGCTTGTTTTTGCAGCTTACTTTAATACCCTTTGTTATCCATTTTGGCGTTTTGCTATTTACTGACACTTTAAATCTTACATATGGAAAACAGAGGTCATAGAATAAGCTGATTAACTCATGAAATGCGTTGAAAGCCTCGTTCATGTCCGATGCATTAAATGTCTCAGAGAAACTTAGACACTTTAAATGTTCTCGATATTTACGTATATTACTGAGACTGTAATTTCTTTTAGTCACGAATGATGCTGTCGGTTGTATGTGCTTTTCATTAACAGGGATATTTAAGCTTTGAGCAGTTTCGTGGTCTGATAGATCTAACGGAAGAACCTTGCCGACCGCTTCCTTTACGTTACTGATGATATGGTCTATACATGATTTAAGCCGGGTAGGTTTTGTGATATGAATTTTAAGATTATGTCTTAAAACCAAATCATTCAGAGAATCAGTAATTTTAGTTGGTATGATTGTATTTATATTGAAATCTCCGGCTAACACGACTTTTTTATCCCTTTCTTTAGCTAAGCGACTTAAAACTGTATCAAGCTCTCTTATAAATATGTCTACATCAGAATTTGGTGTGCGGTACAAGGTGATAACAATAAGTTTATTACAGGTTAACTCTATTGCGCAACATTCAAATTCCTTTAACCTTGCCTGCTTATTTATTTGCGGAAGTTCTTTAAATTGAAGTCCTATTTTTGTGAGGACACACACTCCTCCTCTATTTTTTTCTCTAGAAAAGTAAGAAGCTAGTTTGTAACCTTTGATTTTAATATTTGATTCAAAAACGCTTTTTATAAAGGTTTCTGACAGGCATATAACATCGGGATCTTTCTTCGCCTTCCGCAGATCCGAGAGAGTTAATTCTAGCAATTCGCGTTTACGTAGTACACTAGCGATGTTTTGGTGAAAAATTATTAAAGACTGTTGCTGCTCTTTAAGAACGAAAAAAGTTACCGTCACGCAGATTGTTGTTTTCAGTCGCCAGTTTTTCTTCTATTTCGTCAGGTGTTTGAATATTTCCGTTTTCACTAGAAGCTGTCTGTCCGTATTTTTCTTTGTTTGTTGTCGAATTTTGCTTATCAGTGGTCTTCTTCTGATTATCACCATTAATCACCTTTGATTCCTTTTCGTTAGATGTGCTACCTTCTTGTTCACTAGTCGTATTTACATCTTCACTATTTTTATTAGTATTATTATTATTTATATTTTTATTAGTGTGTTGTAGGTTGGGGATGTAAAAATCAAGCTGCGTTAGTAGCGCATTTAAGTCATTAATAATTGTTTTTATTCCATTCCAATTCAACTTTCCTGACAGTCTTGATAACATCTTGTGTGAGTAGACTAGATTTTTATTGCTGTCTAATATATAAGCATACTGGTGCACAAGATTGTCAAGATATAGTAGGTTATTAAAGGCCTCTATGCGTTTATTAAATATGTTTGCTGATCTACTTAGTTTGAAGACTGGAAGGCATATGATAATATTTGTATGTTGAACCATTTGCAGCTGGTTTTTCAAGACTTCAATTGTATTTAGGTAGTTCCGTGTTAATTCAAAGTCAGAATCACCTATAAGAATCACACATGTGTCATTAAGTGTATAATTTTCCAATTTTTGTTCGATTCCTTCAACTAGTTCATTTACACCTCCATCGGTGATAATGTAGTGGCACATTTGATCAGAAGCAAAGTTTTTTCTAATTATCCCTCTAACGTGCTCTTCATTATTACTACTAATAACACAAATCCTTTTAGAAGTTTTCTTTGTATTTTCCTTTTCTTGGTTCGTAATCATGGTTTCAGGTGCACGCAATTGCTTTAGAAGATATTCTACACGGTGCATCAAGTTAGTGTTTTCCTTTATTGCTTTATCAAGTTCTTCTTTTAAATTTTCGATTTCCTGTTGCATACGTAATATTCTTATATTTTGGCCGGTTTCAAAGTTTTTGGTCGCCGACGCAGGTGAAGCAGGAGTTGATGCTGCGGTGGAGTGAAATAATGAACGTCTTTTTTTCTTCTTTCCGTTTTCATCACTTATTCTTCCATGTGTTGAAAATTGGCACAAAGATTTTAATACTTTAATCTCCGTTGAAAGTTGATTGTTCACCTTGTGCAATTCGTTATTTTCTAGTATAGAATTCTCTAGTTCCATTTGCATGCTATTCAGTTGTTCTGTGAGTTGGGATATTGTATCACGCAATTCATTATAGTCAGTTAAATGGTTCGTGGAGCCATTTAAACAGTCCATACTCTTTGTTAATTTTTTAGGTGAAGTAAATGATTCGTCCTCATCCGATGACTCGGTACTGGAGAGTATATGAGAATCCAAAATTTCATTTTGGGGAGGTACTTGTGGTTCACTGCTGGTGGTAGCTATCTCTTGCATTGGATTTAGTTTAGGCCTAGGCAATGTTTGCAGGTCAACAATTGGCTTAGTTTCTGATGCTTTGATTTGATTTATTGGACTCGCTTGGCAGCATTTCATACATTTCCAATTTATTCTTTGAGTTAATGTCATTATATTATATCTCTTTTCGGCATTAGTACAAAGCAGGTCGTAATGCTTTTTGCAACATGAACATGTGAGAAAATGCCTGCCTTTTATTATTTGGGCACACTTTCCACAGAGTCTCTGCATGATGTATCAGAAATATTGCAGTGACGAAACGCAGTTCTTTCAAATTTTATGATAGCGATTTCCGAACGAAACCTGCGCAGTGTCAGTCGGCTTGACAAGTGACAGTTCCTGTCATCTGTTGGAATGGGCGATATCTAACCCTTATTTCTTTTTGATTTTTTATTCAAAATGAGCTGTTATTTCAAATCTTTGTCTGTGTGCGTGCAATTTAAAAACAACAGACTTTATATCACAACAGTTTTATACAATTTGTGTCCAAAATCGTCTCACCACAGTGTTGTTTTGATGCTCCATGTATGCCGGACAGCGGTGCGAACGTTATCACTAACTATTCAGTGAGTCCCACAGAGTTTGTTCCAGTTTTTCGATTTTAATTTGAAGCGCAATATGAACGAACTGTTTACGTAAAGACACCCACACACACTCTATTAGCATTTTCTATATCACTTACTAAATTAAGGTCTCATGATGACCAGGTAGTTGTTAATAGAATAGATCTCAGTCAATATTGAAGCCAATAATTCCAAACGCTGGATAAATGTTAAGTTTTATTAGCATTTTCCTTATCACTCACTAAGTGAAGATCTCATAATAATCATCTAGCAGGACTGGACTAAGAGGCCCCTAGGCACTTGGCATTTGGGGCCCCCTCCCCTATGTAGAGAACATTATTATGGTACAAGTCCTGCGTCTGGGACTGGGTCCCTAGACTAGCTGGGCCCCTAGGCCCGGGCCTAGGGGTAAAAACGGCCCTGCCATCTAGTTGTGAAAGGATCTAAGCCAAGAATTTCAAATGTTGGTTAAATGTTAAGTTTTATTAGCGTAATCAACAATTTAATAAAATTTTGACAGTACAATAATTTGGTACCATGCAGCTGAAGATTGCCGTAGGAACTCCTTAACATCACAGTATAAACCCATAGTGTTTGGGCTCGTCTGATTGTTCTTAATGAGCAATTAACGTTTGTGTAAGAAAGTACCTACAGTCGATAAAGCCGAGTCTCAGAAAACCTTTTTAATTTCTGTCACAATACTGGGTCACTGTTTTTAAGGTTTGCAATTCTGCTAAAGCTGAAATGTCATTAGGACTATTGAACAGGTTCCTTTGATTGAGGTCACAAATAGCAACACCTTGCAGCCACCAAGCTTTAGCAAAAGTACTCGCCTAAGTGAATAACAGCTTTTTAGGATTCTGTAGTCAACAAGGAACCCTTATAGTTTCACAATGTCCGTCCGTCCGTCTGTCTACGGCTTAGCTCAGAGACATAGTGGTACGAGTAGGATAAATTTTGAAAGACTTTTTTTTGCATACCTGCCCTACACTTAAAAAAGTGGGGATGTAATTTTTTTTACGGTTTATTCCATGGTGTGGGTTATCGATGATTAGGTCTTTCAAAACTAAGTCAAGTTACCTAGCATCAACGGAAATTTTTATGGAGCTAAGTAAGCCACCCGTACAATTTGGGTCCTGTAGAATGGAAACCTGGTTCTGTTTTAGGCCATAAGTAGCAGGTTCTTTCAACTCATCCAGTGCATTTCAAGTATATATTTTGATTGTCTTGGCTAATAACTTAGCCATTTTGTCATTATAAGCATTAACTAATTTGACTTTAACGTTTTTTTTTCCAGAATGTTGCTTAAGGCTATTTAAATCAAAATATATCCTAATTTCAATCTTAGAGAAGACGGCTTTCGTTACCACTGGCTTGGGGTCTTGTTGTCGTACACATAGTCAAGGATCAAGCTCGAGGAAAGACTAGAAACTATGGACCTTAAACGGTGTAAAACCAAAAAAGTGTTAAATGTAGGTATACAATGCCGGGAAAAAAAATCTGTTTGTTTAAAAAATATGAAATAAAAATAAAATTTAAAATTTAAAAAACCCCCGACATGACAACCTGTAAAAAGAAATAAATAAAATCTACGAAATGTGCCTTTACAATGAACAGTAGAAAAAGAATCCTAGCTTCGTTGCGTAGTTTTGTTGTATGGGAGCCCCCCTTAAATATTTATTTTATTTTATTTTTAGTAATTGTTGTTATAGCGGCAATAGAAATACATCATCTGTGAAAATTTCAACTGTGATAGCTAGCTATCACCGTTGTTGAGATACAGCCTGGTGACAGACGGACGGACGGACGGACGGACGGACGGACGGACGGACAGCGAAGTCTCAGTAATAGGGTCCCGTTTTTACCCTTTGGGTACGGAACCCTAAAAAGAAAAGGAGCAGTACTTGGTCCTCTTCACCCCGCTCTCCCGCCACGCAGGGAACGAATCTGACTTCCCTCCACATCTGAAAATAATCACCGCGGAACGCTCTATGTGTGGTAGAAATTTCATGCTTGTAACCCGATGCGCACAATTTCGCGGCTTAGCAACTCTACTAGTATAGCAACTTCTGAAAATAACGGGTTTTATATAATGAATATATGATAATTTGTAATAATTATAAAAAACGGTTTAAACTCACGTAAAAATTATCAGGAACGGCCCGACATGCTTCGAGCTATCCGTGCTGCTACGCGACTACGCGACTCGCGACCCGCGTTTTACGTGAGTTTAAACCGTTTTTTATAATTATTAAAGATGTCTCACGATAGTTTTAATAACATTATAATTTGTAATGTTTAGACGAAGAAGCAATGTAATGCGAATTGTGCGATATTAGTAGAGTGACAGCTATGTCAATTCAATGCTCAGGGAATATCAATGTTGGACGGCGTACCTCGCGAATACAATTTAATTGAGAAAACTGCATTGACGACATAGAAGTATCTTGACATATTAAAATTATTATTTTTTTACGAGTAGGACAAAATTTATTCTACTCAAAAATTAGATGATAGATTAAAGTACAATAAAACTAAACCTAAAAATTAAACTAAACAAGAACACACTAAAATTAAACTAAATCTAAAAATGGCCCCTGTGGCATAGTGCCGAAGATGCTGGCGGCATTTCTTCGCTGAATTGCCAAACTGATTTTTTGAGCTAGGAAACCGCCAGCTCTCCGGTCACCCGTAACATCAATAAGCCTCTTCAAGATATATTTGAAGAGGCTTAATGCGCTGGGGCCCCACGGACCCAGGGTCTCGACGCCAAAAGTTATGAAATTGTACTCAGCGCCAACACTATACTTATTTCGTTTTATACCTTCGGCCGCTTCTGCCGCTGCTCCGGCCCTAATTGAGGATCGGTGGTGATGTGACGGGGCCAGAGTGTCTACACAGGTTGCATCCCACACTAGCACCCGTCCGTTACTCCACGGAATCAAAGACATTCCGTCCGGTCTCTTGCCATCGTCTCTTGAGATGCCGGTCGGCTCTAAAAGGGCCGGCACATTGATTGACGCAAGTCGATGATGTCGTTTAGAGCAGCATGTCTTGAGAAGCGGCCCGTACTGCTCTGGCAGGAGAGTCCGTGGTGACCGAGCCTGTCAACGTCTTTGCCGCAGGAGCATCGGTGTGGGGCGCAGACCGGGACCCCAAGACGGAGACAAACTGTAAGTTGGACGGTATTAGCACAGTGTAATAACTATTGTTTCTTAGACTGTGGTATTAGGTTCTAGAAGAGTTCCAGTACTCACGGAAGGGTGCGCATGGAGCCAGTATCCGGCCTCTTTGGTGCCTACTGCCAAAAGTCTGGCTCGGTCTTCCGTAGAGCACTGGCTTAGCATGGAATCTACGGTCAATTTACACATTAAATCGTCCCAGCTCCTTTGAGATTTTAAATTTTCCGGATAATTTTGGCTGGGGCAAGCAATTGCCACCACTATTTAATTTGGTTGAACTAATAAAATTCTGATAACAGACTTTTTTAAACTTGCTGAACAAATGTTGTTCACTTTGAAGAGTAGAATATATTGCTTTAATTTATTACCCTTATTACAGACAGGCAATATATATATTTATTTTATTTATTTAATCTTTATTGCACAAAAGAAAACTTATCGTACAAAAGGCGGACTTAATGCCATGAGGCATTCTCTACCAGTCAACCTTCGGGCAAAGCAGATAGATTGTGGGCGGTGCAACTAACTTAAGCAAGTTTTAATAAATAATATTTAGATAAATACATATATTCATATAATATATACACATATAAATAAATACAGATGAAACATACTAATCAGATAACCTAAGAATTCACAACTCTGCTAGCGTAGAGGTCACGCAAACATTTTTTGAAAGCGCATTTGTTCGGAGCTTGTTTGATTTTGAGGGGAAGGCGGTTCCAGAGGCGGGAAACTTATACTTAACATATATATGATATAGTAAGATAATTCGCTAAACAAAAAAGTAGTCGCTGAAACGATGAATTTTCAATCGAGTTGCGATAGCACGTCGAATGACAAGTAGCAGATGCTGTGAGGCCTATTCACGAAATATTTTACATGCGGTGTCCGCGCCAAACGCAGCGCTGATAGACCCGTCGCTCACCTACCCCTATTATTCAGACTGTCAAAATGTAGAAACTACCGAAGTCTCAGACATATTAAAATACATAGGAAACGGCGGGTTTCCTCACGTCCTAGAAACTGTTTTCGATGGGCCGCCGCCGCGACTGATCGTAGGTAGCTCCTGATGATGAATCGCGTAGCGATTCGAAACATGTCGAGCGATATTCGCCTTCTTCGACTTGAGTAAACCAGTTTCTTATTTATTTTTATATATTAAAATGTTCGTAATAATGGGTATATAATAATAGGTACGTAATAACAATTTCAGATTCTATAGGTAACCTTCATTAAGTAGGTAATATGCAGCGGCGGTGGCCGGACATGGAGGTGTAAAATCTGTGATGTTATTTCATAACATTACGATATAATGATTTCCTCCGCTACGCGGGAGTTACTTGTAGTGCTGAGTACCTACTTAATATCTACATTAAAGAAAATCTATGATACGATAGTGAATGTGTGTAGGTACATAAATAATCAGGGATAGGATAATCGGTTCCTTTTATACCTACACTTTGGCGTCGGTGTAGAGTTCCATTTGCATGGAGGCGGACCCAATTTAATTTTATAATGTAATTGTTCATCTGTTCACTTTAGTTTTACTGTATATTTTTTAAGTATCCGGTTTAACAGATTAGCTAATTTGTTATAATTTTATTTTATATTTAGGATAAAAATATTTCGTTGTATAAATAGCTGAATTATTTGCACGTTAATTAAATAAAATTAACTCCAGCAACTTCGGCGCTAACACCAAAGTTTAGGTATAAAAGCATCCGATTATCCGATGCCTGTAAATAATACCTCTATTTATGTAACCGTTACATAAAGTATTATTATGTAACCAATTATATCAGAGACGAACAAGGCGCGGCTTTACTTGGATTGTCAGAATGACCGTTCTGAAAGGAAGAGACTGATGATTGTAGTCCAAGGAAACCTAATGGCATCAGTGAACTGTTGCAAAGTGATGATGATGATCACAATCAATGCATGTTTCTGAGGAATCGTACATATTTAAGTTTCTTCATGTATATGTGTTTAGCAGTGGACTTCTATTTGATAATCCTATAATACCTGCAAAACGTAACTTTCATGATTACTTTTTATCTCAACTTAAAGTAATTTTGTTGATTTTATTAAAACGCCTAACTTTGGTCGTTTGGGTGTATATCTATGTTAATATGTAGCACTATCTACCCAATCTTAAACAGCTCTAGTCAAAAATTATAATCCACCAAAACACAAAGATCAAAATGACTTAAACGTTGACTTGTTATTAGAAACTAAATATCCAATTAACCCAAACCCCAAAGCGTTTTAATACCTTTTTCCAACCTGGACCGAATTAAATAAATCACCTAGATTGTGGAGATTGTCTCCGCAATTTAAATTTTGCTCCGAATCAGTGTAACTAGAGTTACAATATTACGATGAGATCGTGACCAGCCTTCCAAGTTCAGATGAATTCAGATTACAGAAAGTCACATCCAAAAATACTTTACCCTGAATCTCCCCAGAATGGAGTTATGGGTTTATAATATCGAAATAGTAAATGTTAAGTTATTTGATTTTTCGGAATTCCATAGTAAATTACACGATGATATTGATGATATTTCATTGATAGTCCTCGAAATTAAAAGTTTCAAGGTTTCTGAAAATTAAATTGTGAATATTAAGCAAATTAAAAAGCAATTTGTTTGTAAATATATATGACTACGTTGGTACACCTTTGCGTCTAAAAACCGCAATTGGCAAATATTTGTAGTTTTTATGTTTTCATGTCATATAAAACGGATTGAACAGATACTAAATATTTATATTCTTTTTCACAAATTATAATAGATGTTAAGAATATATTTTAATTCAAATACGATTTAACAAAGAAAAAAATATGTTTTAAGGCACACAAAGTCCGCAGGTTCCATTCCACGACCATAAAAATGCAACTGCAAAATTGCAGTGACTCTGAAGGTCAAGATTGGTCGAGATTCTTCACTATTATACCGTTCACGTTCGTTCGCTGAAACTAATATTGGGATCAACAATCTTATTGCTTATAAGTCTTAAAACTTTCGTGAGACATATTTAATTGTTGTATTAAGCGGTTTACACTCACGTGAAATTGTCAGGAACGGCCCGACATGTTTCGAACTCGTATAGAGCTCTGCATCAGGGACTACTACCCGTACACCGCCGCGTTGCCGAGTCCGGGAAGCAGCCTTGTGACAAAGTTGCCGCGGCGGTGTACGGGTAGGTAGCAGTCCCTGACAATTTCACGTGAGTGTAAACCACCTAATACAATGATCAACAACCGTTCGATCATTAGGTTAATTTTTGTTTAAATTTGTATCTTAGTATTTCAAACGTCATAATTCAAAAAGACAAATTCCAATATTCGTTTGCAGACTCCGTATGCAAACTCTAGTTTGGGAGCTCGGCTCTCAAACTGCGCCCGCAGCAGTCTCGTGTCATCACAAACAAAATGATTTGTAGCAACAAACGCGCAGTAACGAGATATCGTGTTTGCGGGACTATTCTCGCCCGGCTCGCTGCATCAGCGCTGCCGAAACCAGAGGCGTAGGCGGTTTTATTTTAATGTCAGATATTTTTATTCCAATAATTGTCATCCTCTATCAATCAACCAAGCCTTTCAGTCTGTTGCCGACGGACACAGTAAGATATAGGCAGGTTACATTGCTCGGCGAAACGATAGCTGCTTGGGCCGACGGGTTATTGTGTGACGACTACGCACCTGAGGACAGCGCAGTAGCAAGGTGAATTGATAACCAAGCTCAAGGAGTGTAGTTGAGATAAATTCTAAAAAAGTTGAAAAGTTGCATTTGCATATGTTACATAATTCAACACTCGCTTGCAGACTTTCGCTTATCCCACTCCGCACTCCAAAGCTAGGCTAACGATCACTCGAAAGACCCAAGGAATGCTTAATTCGTGGATTGCGTCGAGAACTTTACTTATTGAGGAATTGTGGGCTCTTGTGAATAGGGCTTGTTGCCTAGTCGGCCATTTTGAAACAGCTAAACTAGTCTGGGTTTGTTTAGTTTTAGGCAAATGGAGGAAACCATTGATATACTATTTCCTATACGTTTACTCCTCAAGAACACAGTGGGGATATACATATGATGGCTTAATGTATATGGCTTAATAATAGATTGGATGAGGGTAGCACACGACTTGTCCTTGTGACGATCTATGGTGGAGGCCTTCGTTCATCGCTCGTTCATCGCTCCGTAGCCCACTGCGGGCCTATGCTGGTTGCTTTCATCACCCGATAAATTTATAAGCGATAATATATCGTAATCCTGGTGCAAACAATACAGGAATATTATATTACGCATTAATAAAATCAAGTATGAATAGAAGTAAACCAGGCGAGGTCGCCGACGGTGATAAAAAGCTTAAGTTGAACACAGTGATTAAACTATGTTGGATTGAAAGCCCGCTATTAGAGCTAACCGGACACGTAGCTGCCCGGATTGCTCCTTGATTCTAAATGGATAGGTTTCTCCTGCTCCAGGGTTACTGGCCTTCACCTTGACCACAAAACACAGATTTTTTACAGTACCACAGAATTCAACACTACAGGAGGTCCTTTATTTTTATCTTCGCAATAGCCGCGTGAAAAGAGATATATATACGTAAATAAACTGATACATAGAGACAGCAAGAAACAGATAGAAACAGAAAAAGATATAAAAAGATATGGAAAGAGGTAGATTGAGTCAGAAAGAGACATTTCGGCGCGAAGATAAACTATCACACTTAGATTTTCACAGAGCGACATCTGTCTGGTCAGGTAGCATTTAAATAAAACCAAATGAGGTCGCGAAAGCGGAAGTTAGAGCAAAGCATTATAAAAAGTGAGGCCGCCGCTCCTGATAAAAAGCTTAAATTGAACGCAGTGATCAAACTATGTCGGATTGAAGCCCCAAAGTTCAGCTAACCTCTAACCGGGACACGTAGCTTCCCAAATTGCTCCCTGATTCTGTTTCTGGCCTTCGCCTTGACTAAAGCAGTCCCATTGGCATTTCAGTGGCTTTTTTGTCATCATAATTTTAAAAAAATACACAGAAACGATATACGATTCTGTACTTATAGACGTGGATTGAAATATTTTCTTCAGTTTACATACATACATTCACCCTATATTCATTTCACCACGGATAACATCGCAATCCGTGCACTCGTGTAGTCTGAGGAGCTTAAATCACGCATAATCCCCCCAGTGAGCTATAATTAGGGTTAGCAGTATCAGGAAATTTTAGTTTAGCCACTTCCGGGACTGCAAACCCCAGAGCTACATTTTAGACAAGGAATACATATAAGTAAGATGTAACTATAACAAAACGGAATTTACTCGCATTCAAAAAGTGTGTTATAAGAAGACTGATGCCCGCCTCACCTCTTCAGTCCATTCGAGGTCATGAACGTAACATCACGTTCGAAATGTCGAGGTAATTAAATAAACACTTTATAAAGGTGATTAAGGTCAGTTTTGTTATAATAAAGTGTGAAAATCGTGTAAATTGAAATCAATATACCTAAATGAAGTATAATTTCTTTATTTAAACGAATTGTTAGGTATTGTCAATTTATTACATTAAAATTAAAATGTGTTGATACTTACGACACAGTATTCTGTCTGGTATACTACTGTTTTAACACATCCAGTGTGTCTTAGATGAACTTGAAACTTATTGAGGTATAAACTGTAGCAAAAGTTTTAATAGTGAACAGGCTTTAAAAGGATTTTTAAGCTTTTTTACATTGATGGCTGAATAATTCAGTGAGTTTTTTTTATAATTTGATCATGAACTCAAACACAACACGCATTTTTAGCTACCAAAGGTCTCGAAAAGGACATTCGTTTGAACGAAGACGAAAGAGGATTAATTTTGGCATTTACTTAAGCAAATAGCAGTTACTAGTTTTGTGAATTTATGGTCTAGTCCCAAGAATCTAGGAAACCGAATGGGGTCAGGCATTCTGCCAAATGAAAGGTGACGCAACATCCATCCTTCCTATTCCTAAGTAGATATGCCGGATATAATGCGTGCGCACTCCAACTGTATAGCATGATGAATTGCTGTTTGACCCTCGGTTAATGGCGCTACAAACAGCTTTTATGGCAATAATGTTCACACACCATGTAACGTGCATTATGAAATGTACCTAGTTGTATGTTAACAATTTTAAAACATTGTCAATCGGAATACTATGATTCAGTCTTTCGTTCTTCTTCTGAAACAAATATAGAATCGTATTAAAAATAACACTTTTTGCATCGCTGTGCATTCATGGCTGTATTCGTTATTTATCTCTTTTTTCTTAGAGATTTTAAAAAACTACTCTAAGCTTTGTGACTTTTGATGATTTTCACTGTCAGTTACCAAAATTATTCCGTCTAAAAAACAGTACCACTAAAAATCTGCAACATATCGCGGGTTGTAAAGCCACTTGAAACATCAAAATGATAGCGGGTACAACTTTGATGTCATTTCTTAAATCATTCCCTTACACAGTTCGTAATAAATTAAAACGAGTTAGGCCGCGGGTGCGATAAAAAGCTTAAGTTAAACGTAGTAATTAAAAGATGTCGGATTGAAACCCCGCAATCCCCTCTATTAGAGCTAACCGGGACACGTGCCTGCTCGGATTGCGCCCTGATTTTAAATGGACAGGTTTACTCTTTGCACTGGCCTTAAACCTAAACCACAACTAACAGATTCTATACAGTAGGTACAAAAAAATTGTGGTTGTTCACGAACCTCACAAAATCAGTGAAAGTAACTCAAAGGCTCAAAGAGCAATGGAGCGCGTCATGGTCGAAATTTTCTTGTCAAATCAAATCAGAAGATTCACAGGATAACCAAAGTCGACTTGGCTCAGAGTATCGTCCGACGTAAGTGGCAGTGCAGTGGGCGGGACACATTGGTTGTAGAGCCAATGACCGTTAGGGTAAAAACTAAAAAGGTTACTAAAACGCTGACCACCGGACCACGAAGTGTTGTACAAGGTGGTAATAAGTACCTATAAAAAGATAAATTGTCCGTACGATACGATACAGGGTAAAATATCAAACAACTTTAAACTGACATACTTGAAAAAAGGCTCTCAACGAATTCCATATCAAGTGTTTCATCTTAATGTACTTTTGATTTACTGAAACTGTTTTTGATCAGTTTAAAAGACTTAAAAGTTTATTGATATCTAATATACTTACAGAATTATCGCCTAGTTATACGTAACGATTATGTTATACCCTGTATAAAAGTAGAAAGAAGAAAGAATATATTATATTGCCACACCAATAAAATAGGTACATGGAATAAGCGAGAACAGAATTGTCAGTACATAGTCCACCCAAATTATTCCGTGTGACCAAAGGAGCGGACTCAGCATGTGCTGCAACAGCCAGGCGTCTGTGCAGCGCTGGCTTTCAGACCTTCCCTTTTCTCACTCTGAACCACATTGTCATACTTGCCGATGCGACCAAGGTGTACGTATGCACACAACACGTGCAATGCAAGCTAAAAATAAAACATCGAAACAATATTTAAATAAAACAATTTAAACGGATTATATCGCGTATATTAATAATTATTTGAGCCTCCCTGACGTTTCGGTACCTTTACAGATAACTACCGTTGTCAAAGGTTGACTGAGAAAAACCACAATTTTTCTCTGTCAAAGTTACACTTGTGCAAACTACCCATTTTATAAATATTAATTTAAAGTAAAGGTGTTCAATGTTCATACATGCCAGATGGGCCTAATGAGGAGAAAGAACCGCCGGAAGAAAACTCCCAGATTGCCTTATTTATTACTTTGAAATACTTTTAAACAAAAACTCTACATATACTACTTTTAACACTACTCTGTTTTACACCGTTCGGTGCCCAAGGCTTCCAGTCTTGTGTCTTGCTTGATCCTTGATAAGATGTACAACAGGATCCCAAGCCGGTGATAATGACAAACTATCTTCTCTATTGAAATTGGGATATTTATTGATTTTTAATAGCCTCGCGCAACATCCTGGGAAAATAACGTTTCTCTCTGGCAAGGATTGAAGTGTTATCAAACTTAATTGAATGGTTTGGTTTGTCCATAACATGCTCGCAGACTGCAAACCTGTTGCAACGACGGTGCTTGACATCGGGTACATGCTCCTTAACCCGTGCCTACCGGTACAGGATCGCATCAATATTGTAAAGAGCAGGCTACGTGAACAAAATATGGCAAAGGAATATGCTGAATTATTAGAATGTGTGACAGTCGCGGAAACCGAAGAGAATATTATCGAAACAATAACTAAATTAAAAAAACAAATACTCTATTTAACGAATAAATGTTACAAAGGTTTTATTATTTATTAAAAGTATTGAGAAAATACCTGGTTAAATAATATATAATACCTACAATACTTTGAACTAAGCACTTTAATGGCCTTGGCCATAACATTACATTTAGACAAACACATCTTCGGTTTCCGATTGTTTTTTTTCTTTTTATCCATACTAATATTATAAATGCGAAAGTGTGTCTGTATGTCTGTCTGTTACCTCTTCACGCTTAAACCGCTGAACCGATTTAGATGAAATTTGGTATGGAGATAGTTTGAGACCCGGGAAAGGACATAGGATACTTTTCATCCCGAATAAATTTAGTGTTCCCGTGGGATGAGCGGGAAACACCGCGGGGCACAGCTAGTATATAATAAAAGCAACAAACAAGTAGGGTCGTCCGTAAGTTTCTAACAATAATACTACTGTTTCAATTTATCTAATGTACTTAGTTCGAATCTTATTAAAGTATAAACTGAAGTAAAAGCTTTAATAGTGACACAGACTTGAAAGGAATTTTAAAATATCAAAATATGTTTTTACATTTTATTAACTCTCTCAACAGTATTAATACTAAAGTTAAGTACTATTTTACGATCAAAGTATACTTTTAAATATACTTTAGTGCGTAGGATTAAATATGGAACGAAAACGGATAGACGAGAATAATAAAATGGCTGCCGGAGAGAATTACATATTCAAAACGTCACACTTCTGCTACATACGTGTTCATGATCCTCATTGATGTTCGCAAAACAATTTTGATTTATCAGTCTACAATAAGGTCTTAATATTCGACGTTCTGGCTAACCGATAGGCTCCGGGGTAACCACTAAATCAATGTATATCTGAGATATGAAGAGAATTACACTGCCACTGTGGCTTGATGCTGTACGCAAATCATATACACTTCGGATATATAAGGGATTAAAACCACCGAGACATTATACTATTATATAAGGGAGATGGCTAAATTATTAAGAATGAAAATAGTACAAGAAAATACAAATATTGTGACGATAATTTCATACTCGTATTGCTAATATTCATACTTATAGATAAAATATGAATATAAAAACGTGACAACATATCATAGTAGGTACATGTATAATATGTTGATAAGTAGGAGGTAGTAACTTTTATTTGTAACTAGCGACCCGCCCCGGATTCGCACGGACGCAATGGTGATAAAATATGCATGTATTACCTATACATATAAACCTTCCTCCTGAATCATTCTACCTATTAAAAAAAGTAGTTTTAAAGATCTAAGCATTTGCAAGCTATGTTTTATACTACACTCCGGATTTTAATTAGGCGAACTAACTTGACAGTTCATTGCACACGAATGTTGCCACAGTTTCGCTAGTGTTGTTAATATCGATAATTAAAAAACCCAGTTCCTATAGGTTGATTCACTAAAGCTGGCACGAATGGAATGAATGAGTGAATGATAATATTTATGTGTGCGTCACAAAATGATTACATACAGGTTGATACAAATCGAACCAAATTAAATGCAAAATGACGAACGGCTTTTTTTCCAAAATTTCAAATTGGTGCTAGGAAGCTGAAACTCGGTATTGGGGGGCATTTGGGGCTCACAAATATGAATCTGAAATCGGTGTCCGAAAATTCGGTCAAAATCGGAAAATATCGAAAAAAAAACAAGATTTGTATGGAGATTTTTTTTTAAGAGTCCCGTATCTCGTTAACGGCTAGAGATGGGTAGGGGGATGCTCAAACAAATATCATAGGGGACCCCCACCCGAGTACAGTCGTGGAAAAAAAATTCAAAATGGCGATTTTTTTTTTCGAAAATTTTAAATTGGTTCGAGGGGGCTGAAACTCGGTATTGGGGGGCTTTTGGGTCCTCCGACTCAGAATATGAAATCGGATTTTGAATATTCGGTCAACTTCGGATAATATCGGACTAACAAAATTTAGTAATCTTAGCTCGACGGAGGGCCGAGTCATTTCTGAGCATAACTTATTGAATCGAATGGGTCTTAGCCTCGGATACTAGTACTTTCTATTAAAGATGTAAATTATACTTAACTAGGCTAGGGTTGGAGTGCCAGGTTGGTTTAATACTCTTTGTTGATCTCTATATATATTTTTTCTTTAATGCTGTCATTGTAACGTGTGTCTTTCAAAGAAATATATTGTTTATTAATTCGACTAGAAATCTTGTTTATTTTCGTAGGATTTAATTGGTTATCGGCCCAGGCATGTGGTGAAAATAAACAAAGAACAAAGAAATATAGTGGTTCTCGTTTTCTAACAAAAAAGTTAAGAAAGATGGATGTCGCGACGGACGCGAAAACCTGACACTCAAATATCCTTTCCCTACAGCAACACTGAACAGCGCCACCTGGAGGGGGCCGTAGGGAGTAAATCAAATCAGTTTCCGTTAAGTAGACTAGTCAGTTCCAATGTGGTGCGAAAGCGTGCGAGTTCTTAAAGTAGTGATAGTGTGATTGAAGGTGAAGAGTCTGAAGCTATCCGGAGTTATCTAAAGCTAAGTGATTTTAATTCTCTTGGTGAAAGCTCACAGTGGTTTATGGATTCTCTGTACAGTTGACTTTGTATTGATTTTAGCTTGCCATGGCGGGTGCGCTATGGAGGCCATTAAAGTTGTTATAGTAAGAAACCATCTCGTAATCATAAGGGCGGAAAGGTACTCCATACGAGATGCGTTATCCCCGTATAGCGCAATCTCGCAGAGGCACACAGATCTGTGTTGAGATGTGGTGGCCGCCCACGTCAGGTACCGCCAGACCTCCGGCCGCATTCTCATTAGCGCACAGAATAACTGTGTCGAGATGTGGTAGCCACCGGGTCCGGTACCTCGACCTGATCCGCATTCTCAAAGAAGGTAGGGGAAGCCACCCATGTCAGGTACCGCCAGACCTCCGGCCGCATTCTCATTAGCGCACAGAATAACTGTGTCGAGATGTGGTAGCCACCGGGTCCGGTACCTCGACATTGGCACGCATTCTCATAGAGGGTACTCCTGTTTTCGGACGGCGAATATCTCTAATTACATAAGTTTGAGCTGGACTCCTCCTCCGACCCTGCGAGATGTGTCACCCCAAGTAAACGAGTACAGTAATTATATCAAGTTGAGTGTGAGGGGTTGATTGTGTAGAGAAGCCATGTTCATAGAGCTAATTTTCCCACAGATCCTTACATGCCGGTTACAGCCGCCAAACTAACGCCCGCGAAGCAGAGTGACGGTTCCTCTGACCCGTAGGAAAAGAATAGGCAGAACACAGAGAACCTCTAACTGGATATGAAAGGTATGCGATGCATTCTGAATATACATATATACGTATGTCACCGTTTCCCCCCTTTATCGGTCTTGTGTACCTATGTACCGAAGGCGGCGAGGGGAGAGGCGGCGACAATGGTGGTTAATGTGCTGGGATAAATGATCTTAGGCCCACATTGAGTATAATTCAGCAATGCAGTGCATACATTTCCTTATTTAACGTGTTATTAGGATCACTAATCGAGCTAGCCTAGTGTAATGGAGTTATGACACCAAAAATAATATAATTTTTTGGCCCATAAAATGTCGGTACTTATTAAAACTCAACGCTTAAAATACAAATGCGGAAAACGTAGCCTACCCTTCAAATAAACAGTAGCAAACAGCGAATTGAGAAACTTGGTCGTGCCTTTGTCCCACGATGAAACCAGTCCTATAGGAACTTCTAGATAAGATTAAGCTACGGTGTAGTCGCGAGTCGCGAAACCTCAGAATGCGTGTATTCTTAATTGGATGTTTTCTTACAACATTTAACACAGTATGATTCTTGGCTCGTTTAAATTGGGTTGTGATGGTGAAAAGTGATTATGTATAAAGGAATGCCTTAGAGTAAATAAGTAACAAGTAACAACGAGTCTCCCACGCGCCCACATGAAGAATCGTGTTATCGTGTATCATAAGCGGCTAGCTCCAGTTCACACTTTCGACACCAACAACCCGGTAGCCGGGCGCTCTGCTCGTAGCAAGTTTTCGCTACATACGGTGTGATACGGTTTTTCCCATGTTATCGGCTACGAGCGTAGCCCGTAGCGCTACGCGGTAGCGAATGTGATTACGTTTTCATAAATTCACAATAGACTAATTTTATTTCTTATTTAGATCAATGACTTAATTTCAATTAAAGGACAATATATGAATATTATAAATACTATAAGGAGTATTTATCAAGTTTAAACATTACGTTCCGTTATTCCGTCATTAGGTTCAATTGACCATAGCATAGCGGTGTGTTATACCGTATATGCACTTACATAGAAAGGGATGGTAAACAACGAGTACCTAATGCACAGACTAGAATGTAACTAAGAAACCCCGTAAAACAAATGAAATATGTAACGGTAATCGGAATTTTCAAAATCATTTAAAGATTCAAATTATAAATTTCCTAGATGGAAGATAGATTTGAAAATGTCCTTTTCCTGTCCATGTAACAACAACTTTCATATGATATGACTCCTATGAGACGGTTTAATAGCTACGAGATATACTATAGTTAAAGACTTTTACTTTTCTCAAAGGAAAGTATGCATATAGTTAATTTAATGACAATTTATTGTCTAAAATACTTTATTACATCAGTGAACACCGTGCGATACAAAGTTATGGTAGGTAGGTCATCCAGTAATTATTTAATATACCATCAATATCAACACTTTGGTACCACAACATTATCGAAAAATGTGACATAACAATAAGTAAGCAAAGTAAATTCTGGGTAAGCAGAGATTTATGTGTATGGTGAAAACCTAAATTACCTCATTTACATTTACAAGTCTTCGTGTACCTACTTAAAAGACATTATGTCCTTTGTCTACAATACCGAATTCCTAGTGCCGAGTAAACGTTACTAATATATTACATAGTGTCTTAGTTTTCATACATTAAAGATTTTACATTCTAAGATTTGCTACGGTAATCGGCGGGAGAATAGAATAAAGTGCTCCTTTGAAGTCCTGTGTTTCTGGTCAAATCTTGTACGCTGCTGGTTGAAGGGACAGATTGTTAGCGTTACGTAATGAGTGTATTCCCATTTCGCTTTGGTTTTAAACTGTATCTGGGTAATATGGTTTATAGTTTATTTTGAGCAATTTGTACATTTCTGAGCGTTGCTTTATTAGCACTACCTCTGCCCCATATGTATATAGACTTCCTCGCCGTGTCCGGCGACAGCGACTCCGTCAATTATTCTTGTCCGAATTGTGAAAGGCTCTGCAAGGCGGTTAAGATGAGACTTTACAAGACTGTTATGAATGTATATCTCATTTGGCGAACAAACATTGCGCAGTGTTATACAGACATCCACGTGACGATGATAGTTTAGATATACTTAAGTCTCCATTCTAATTCACTATCCAGCAACATTCCTAAATAAGTACTTCTTCTCGGGTGATTCTTTATTCGCATTTTATTAAATAAGAATGGCTTTCCGGTATTTATTTCCTTACCTTTGAGTGAATTAGAGTTTGAATATTGATAGCTTGTCTGGAACTCTTGAGCACGTTTATAGAGGCTAGGTTATTTGTTAACCCAGCCGTGTAGTACATTGAGATCATTTCGTGCTTTCAGTGTCGTTTTCAGTTCATTTATAGTATCCGGAGTAGAATATACAAGTGTCATCTGCATATATACTCAATTCTCCTCGCAAAAGGAGGTTCTTGCGATATTCATCGATATATTGAAAATAAAAGCGGCCCGAGAATAGAATCTGGTAAAAGATATAGTGAATTGTAATTGAATATAAGTAGGTATGACCTCTTATTTTTCGTAGTTGCTCGATGCGTTGAGGAAACCTAATATCGATGCCTCGGTGAGATTTCCATCCCATAGAAAAGTTGATACGATTGTGCTTAATAAGATATCGGTATGAATGTTGTGGCAAAACGCCTGGTTCACTCGGCTCAGCTGGTTCAGTTAATAATTTTCTAACGAGATACACGGACCAAAGCGGGGAATTCAAAGGTAGCGATGACCGACCCCTTAGTCGCGATCATCGACTCTATCATCAGTTTCAACTAACGAATCTTAATGTTACTTAATCTACCTTACTTTTATTGTCCTCACTTTTAAATTTGTTTCGTGTCTCGAATTTCGAGTATCTATAATTTCGAGTTTTATGTTTATACTCCGAATGTCAAGGTCGGAGTTAGTTTCGTGAATTAATTTAGCTACGAATTTCAAGTATATGGTACCGAATTTGGAGTTTCATATTTTGAGTTTCGAGTTTCGGGTTATGAATCGGAGTTTCGAGTTTCGACTCCGAATTCGGGTTTTGGATTAAGAACTCGAGCTATTACCTCCGTTCTTAATGTATAGCTGTCCTTACAGCAGAGTGGTATTTGTACATGAATGGTTGACGTTATTATTATAGTACTTTATTGTTGTACACAAACCAATAACACAGATACAGACACGAACTATCCTTATAAGAGTCACCTTTCAGTTACCATTTGAGAAATTGTGGAAATACGAGAAGACGTTAGAACTATTATCTTTTAAAGAAGTTCTCCTAAATAGTACTTAATATTGCATTAAATTCAGATTTTACCGCAGAGTTTCTATTGGGAAGTTTTAACTTTCCAAAGGCTGATGAAGACAGGGAAAAGACTAAATTAAAACCTACATTTGTTGCGCCATGGGTATTAGAATAATAATGTTATAAGACTTCAAAGAAATTGAAGTTTGTCATAGCCACATGGGGTGGCCGCGGAGTCGTTCATTCTCTGTCAAACATTCTAAGACTTGTTCCCAACATAATTTTGATTATCTGATGAAAACGAGGATTAAAGAATTAGTTATGTTACGCCTTTTCTAATTAAACTGAACGTTGAGTACCTATCATGAAGGAAACACCTAGAGCAAAGTAATACTTGATATTGGATAAGAAATTAATTATTAGTGATATAGAATATTACCTGACGGTGGCACACAGGCACACACACATTAATTTATTCATAATGATGTGGTAGTAACGAGTAAGTAAGTAGTATTTGACCTATTTATGTTCCTTTATGTAATTTGCCTTTTACATGTCCCTGTTTGAAGTATTCCTAGTTTACTCCTACCTTTGAGACTTGTTAGTCATGTCTCATGTGATAATTTTGCCTCAAGAGGTGCGGGTCTTATGACGATATACCTTATACATACTCGTATATCGAGTACACATGCAATGTGTGTAAATTACTTTTCGCATCAAGTCGGTGTCTTCCCTTTAAGAAATATTGGTCCTTATCTACGCCTTGGGAGGAAAGAAGTATTAGCCAAATGACTGGAATGAAATGTCATAATTACAGTACATAGTTACAAATATTTATTTGTCAAACATAGGTGCAAAGGTACAGATAATTTATTACTACTAAATAGATAGCTACATAGTTGTGTTAAAATATAGTTCGTCGTTACGGCACAGTGGGCGACACGTGGCTGACGTCATCACTGCTATGGTTGGTTGGTTTGGTTCCGACGAACCGTTTGTTCCCAGTGGCATATCATGATCATGAAACTCCGATTCCCTTGTTACTCTATTGACGATAATGAAGTCGCAAGTGTTTAAAGCATTTATTATGACAAAGTAAGATTCAGTGCGAGAAAGTGGCGGGTGTAAATATAATTTTTGCGCGAGTGATGAAAGGGAAATTGTATCTTATCACTTAATTTATTACTAGGGGACGGCAAATGCTCGGTGACGCGGGCCAGTGCCAGTGTCCTAAGTGACGAACTTCGTGTTATAGATCAGGATGAAGGTGTACAAACATCAGCTCATCTTCACATTGACCATACTTTTATCAGTTTAACGTGTAAACGATACGGATATTATAAAACGAGTTTTGATAGATTTATATTTATAAATTGGTTTGCAATTTGCAATTTGTCACTTTTCATTTGCGATTATTAACTTGTCGAGTCTGGTGAACCAATTCGGTCGTAGATGTTGTTCTTATTTCCTCTCGCGACCCGTTAAATGAAAATACGGTTCGTAATTAAATCATCATCATCATCTAGCTTCTTTATGTAAATGTGTGGGAAATTAAGAGACATACTGCCGGCCCGTAACACTTAAATAGATTCAGTATTTTTACAAGCTTTTAATAACTTGCATTGTATGTTTAATGTAGGTATGTTTGTTCTCTTCATTGAAATCTTGCAACTCAAATTTGAAGCACATATCGTCAACCGATTGAGCTGAAGTTTTGCATACTTACTTAACTTTGATGACAATTACAATGATATGGTACCATGGGGCTGATCTGATGATGGAGCCGGAAGGTGGCCATAGGAACTCTATAATACAAAAGGCCATCCTACCCAGTCTGGGCTCTTTAGAATCGTCTCAGTGAGCATTTGATGGATATCCAAAGAAAAGTAGAGTCAGCTATAAAAGCTTGCCATTAAAGTGTCATTTTTGACAGAAATTTATTTGTCTGACAACTAAGCACAAATTTAGGAGAACAGAAGCAATTAAAAACCAAATTGAATCAGTCCCATTTCAGTCTTCTTAGTCGACATCATCATTGCTGAAGGTCATGTATAACTTAAAATATTAATGTTCGCCACTTGATATACCATTCGTTCCCACTCGTTGCTGTTCTCGGCGGTCTTGATAGCTTTAAGTATAGGCAGGCCAGTGGTTGTCCTTATGAGATCGGACAAGCGAGTAGGCGATCACACGCACGGTCCTTTTCCGTCTACCTAGCCAACTACCATCAGCTTAACCATACTTTCCGGGCTCCTGTGAGCAACGCGTGCGAAGTAGTTAAATACCTGCTGGAAGCAGATGGTGGACAGCCTTTGGGTTGTTCCGAGCTCCTTGGGATTGGACACGTTGGTTCGCGTGCATCCGCAACATCTTGGAGAAAACAGAGAAAATCAACGCTCACCCTAGTCTCACTGTAGTTTTGCGGGATATATTCTGATCTTTCCATAAGCGAACCTCTTAGGAAGCAAATTCCCATGCCTACTCCCAATACTACTTCAGATGCCAGTATTCATTAAAATGTGCGGTCTGGGTGGGAGTTTAGGACTCCCTCAATGGTCACATCGATTCTGCGAACCTACCCGAAGTAGACAAGATCTCGCGCTTCGGTTTCGGTTACTCGACGATGAAAAAATGATATCTAGGAAGGATCACTCCCATGAAACAAAGTAGTTAGTATTATAGCGTCGCTTCAGTGTCAAAATCCGTATGTTGTAGGTGTCGTTACCTGACTTACCTGCAGGTCTCTGTTGGCAATAGGGGCCATATTTGTTTGGTTATTACCATCTTTACCGCATTGGTAAGATCCTTAAATTCCTTAACCTCAACTGACGTTGAGGTTAAAAGTGCCCTGTTGTTTACCTCTAATGAAGTTAACGTGTAATCTGAGTTAGTGTGTACTAATAATTTCTCGTCGAGGTGTCCAATGAAGAATATTCTATTCTATTACCTTGTGGAACCACTTTCGATGATATAGCTTACTGAATCAAAGATAAGAATGACGTAATTTCCTTTCCTTGGAGATGTATACATTTTTCCATCTTTATGTCTGATAATGGATTATATTGAAAGAAATAATCTAGCATGGGTTTCTTTCAGCGTGAACATTTGAACTCAGAGTTTAGTAATAATCTTTAAATGCAGATCGTTGAGATGCATAAGTTGCGACTATCTCCTCAGCATGTCCTATGTGATATGAACGCGTGCTGTTAGACCCATTACACTAGGCTTCGGATCAATTAATTCATCCAAAAATTCTGACAGGTCTTCAAAGTCTTACTTTGGTCGGATCCCCCAGAGAGCACAGGTCGTAAGCTAATGTACTTATAAAAGAATACAAGACATCTGGAGCTTCATTCGGGACTAGGTTGATATATATGTGAGGTCGTCCCATATTCATTTATTTATTGCCAAGCATGAAGTAAACTGAGAGTGATAGGGTCAAATTCGAATCTCTGATACTATAGTTACGTTGCACGATCGACACATTGAGGACTTGATTCACGCTGAAGCGTTAGGCGTTGGGTCGACAGAAGAGTGTGTGCATTTGACAGAAATAAATATTTTCATCGTAAACTTCTGGAAATTTGTCAACTTCACACCCATAGTTACTTTCGGTTTCCAGAACCAAAGGAATATATAACGGAATATACATAACCAAATAAAGGAAAACGTGAACGTCGTATTGTACCAGGCAGTCAAGGAAGAGCTCAAGATAGAGAAAATTGGAAATTGCTCCACCGGCAAGAGCCTAGCTCTAAGTTTATGATGATGAAGTTAATGTAACCTAGTCAAAGATGTGACACCTTTAATCGGACTTAAATCCAGCAGAATTGGGGACAAAACCTACCTTTTAACGAGGGTAGGAAGAAATTACCAAATGATCCACGGTTCATAATTGAATACGGAGAAGACCCACTGACGTAGCTGGCTACATCCAGTGATGGGCTAACCAGCTTTTTCTCGACTGGGGAGGGTCTTGACATATGCAAGAAAACGAAGAAGATCAAAAGAGTTTGAGTTTAGGTTTCATTTTCCTATCACCCAATTTGGGTATTTGTTGACTAATTAACAATGTGCCTCGAATAGTGAACAGCACATTAGAATATACTTGACCTCTTACACATACAATCGATCTGGTTGTTTCCTTTCAACTCGTAGATAAGATACACAGCACGCACGTGTAGATACACTGAGCCCAACAAACTTTGTTAATATGGTTTCAGTTAAATTGCGGCCTTTAAATATAGTTTATCTATAGCTTATAATAATAAGCTATAGATTAATTAATAGTATTGTCTGAGACTTTGTCCAAAGGTCATAATATTAAAGTCGGTATATGCAATTTTAAGTTGCTATTCGTTGTCCATTATTTAATCGATTTAAATGCTTTGATAATATCAGATTCATATATTTGCACATCCCGTCCAGTAAATAGGACTCCGTCATCAGCAAAGAGGAACATTGAGTTTCCTATCCTTAGGAATATCATGAATGTAGATCAGAAAGAGTAATGGACCCAAGACACCTCTTTACGGAAATGACGAATAAATTTCTTCAGTTTGTATACTAACCGAAAGCTTTATTGTGAATTATTTGTTTTCAATTAGTTATGTAGGATTCCATCAAATAAAGAACGTTGCCAAATATCTTACGGAAAATAACTTGCTAACCGATAGAGAACAAGTCCTATCTAACGCCTCACAATCTTAGGAGACGCGTTCCCCTGCAAGTAGTTGATCCTATGTCTAGTAATTTGAGCGAGCCTGGTTTTATGCTAGAGACAGCTAGAACATTTCACGCGGCCTCGAGCCTAACAAGTAGAATACCTTGATATAAGCTCACACGTCCTAGAGAAGTTTGCGTCCTTAAATGACAAACCCCCGAACAGGAGTGTAGGCATGCTGGAAACACTAGCAGGTGCACCATCGTTTGTGATGCTGAGTTAGTGCCGACGTATTGAGTTGAGTGATCCCGAAACAGACCCCATCGAGCCATGCTTTCCCTACTCCTCCAGATTGGCCATGGGAAGATGGAAGAGTGGCGCAGCTTTCTGGTAGTCATGCTTTGCCCTTGTGGGGAGTGTCGCGACGAACGCGAAAATCTGACACTCAAATATCTTTTCCCTACAGCGCCGAAACTTGTGTTTAGTGTCCTATGGAAAGATAAGAGAGTAGCACAGCTCTTTAGTAGTCATACTTTTGTCCTCTGTGGGGAGTGTCGCGACGGACGCGAAAACCTGACACTCAAATATCCTTTCCCTACAGCAACACTGAACAGCGCCACCTGGAGGGGGCCGTAGGGAGTAAATCAAATCAGTTTCCGTTAAGTAGACTAGTCAGTTCCAATGTGGTGCGAAAGCGTGCGAGTTCTTAAAGTAGTGATAGTGTGATTGAAGGTGAAGAGTCTGAAGCTATCCGGAGTTATCTAAAGCTAAGTGATTTTAATTCTCTTGGTGAAAGCTCACAGTGGTTTATGGATTCTCTGTACAGTTGACTTTGTATTGATTTTAGCTTGCCATGGCGGGTGCGCTATGGAGGCCATTAAAGTTGTTATAGTAAGAAACCATCTCGTAATCATAAGGGCGGAAAGGTACTCCATACGAGATGCGTTATCCCCGTATAGCGCAATCTCGCAGAGGCACACAGATCTGTGTTGAGATGTGGTGGCCGCCCACGTCAGGTACCGCCAGACCTCCGGCCGCATTCTCATTAGCGCACAGAATAACTGTGTCGAGATGTGGTAGCCACCGGGTCCGGTACCTCGACCTGATCCGCATTCTCAAAGAAGGTAGGGGAAGCCACCCATGTCAGGTACCGCCAGACCTCCGGCCGCATTCTCATTAGCGCACAGAATAACTGTGTCGAGATGTGGTAGCCACCGGGTCCGGTACCTCGACATTGGCACGCATTCTCATAGAGGGTACTCCTGTTTTCGGACGGCGAATATCTCTAATTACATAAGTTTGAGCTGGACTCCTCCTCCGACCCTGCGAGATGTGTCACCCCAAGTAAACGAGTACAGTAATTATATCAAGTTGAGTGTGAGGGGTTGATTGTGTAGAGAAGCCATGTTCATAGAGCTAATTTTCCCACAGATCCTTACATGCCGGTTACAGCCGCCAAACTAACGCCCGCGAAGCAGAGTGACGGTTCCTCTGACCCGTAGGAAAAGAATAGGCAGAACACAGAGAACCTCTAACTGGATATGAAAGGTATGCGATGCATTCTGAATATACATATATACGTATGTCACCGTTTCCCCCCTTTATCGGTCTTGTGTACCTATGTACCGAAGGCGGCGAGGGGAGAGGCGGCGACAATGGATTTTAGTGGAAAAATGAATATTGACAAGTTCGACGGCTCGAACTTTAAGCAATGGAAGTTCCAGATCAGCTGTGCTTTAAGGGCTAAAGGTATTAATATAATGACGCCGAAACCGACTGCGGAATCGGAGGTGGCACAATGGTTAAAAGACGACGGTATGGCCATGTTTATATTAACGTCGGCCATGGATTTGAAACAAATTGCACTGGTGGAGAATTGTGATAGCGCATTAGAATTGATGACTAAACTGGAGTCTATTTACGAACAGAAGTCGAAGCTAAACAAAATGTTGATACATGAGCGATTCTATCAATACAAAATGACAGCTACTGACAACATCGCTCAACACATATCAAAAGTTGAAAGCTTAGCCAAGCAGTAAAAGGAAAACGGGGAGAATATTAGTGATACTGCCATAATGACAAAGATCCTCAGTTCACTGCCTGCTAAATATCGATCCCTCAGGCAGGCTTGGATGTCCCTAGATCCTGCGAAACAAACTATACTGAATCTCACTGCTCGTCTTTTAGACGAAGAAGCTAGCTTAAGTGTTGAAGAAGAAAGTGATATGGCTTTGTTCGTTTCCAATCAGAAACCAGGGACGTCAAGAGAAACATATTCAAATGACAGAGGAAATCCCAAGCACCGCTTCCCATGCTACAATTGTGGAAAGCGAGGACATTTTTTTAAAGAATGTCGCGCACCAAAAAAAAACTATGGAGAGAAGAATATGTTAGCCTTCCATGCGTCTGTTAATGATAATGAGTGTAATTTTACAGAGAATGAAAAGTGGATCCTCGATAGCGGCGCTTCTGTGCACATTTCTTTTAAAAAGGAATATTTTCAAGATTTGATATCTTACCATGGACCTCCTTTGAAATTGGGAAACCAAGAAGCAGTTGAAATACATGGCCAAGGAAATATTTTAATTAAGCGGTATGTTACAGGACAGTGGGAGACTAGTCTACTAAAAGATGTTCTGTATGTGCCAGATTTGAAGCGCAATCTGTTTTCCGAAGGAGTTGTAACAAGACAAGGCTACCAAATCATTAAGAAAAATAGTGACGCCTTAATTTACAATGGAAACGATCTGGTAATGTCCGCATCTCTGAAAAGAAATAACTTGTACGAATTGAATATTAAAGCGATTCAACAGCAAGTATGCAACATAGCACAGAAGACGGATCTCCGAACTTGGCATGAACGTTTGGGGCACTTAAATATTAGGGAAATCCAGAAAATGTGCAAAAATAACGTCATTACTGGTGTTGATATATCTGATTGCGACAACTTTGTGTGTGAGGGTTGTGCTTATGGGAAGCACGCTCGTCAACCTTTTCGAAAGTCCGACAGAGGTCCGTTGGAGCCAGGTGATGTCGCGTACAGTGACGTTTGTGGACCTTTTAACGAGCCATCTGTTCAAGGTAATAAGTATTTCGTTATTTTTAAGGATGCTGCTACAAGTTTCAGACACGTGTATTTTCTGAAAAATAAATGTGACGTTTTAGACTGTTTCAAAAAATATAATGCGCTTGTTAGAAACATTTTTATGCATAACGTTAGAATTTTGCACACCGATAATGGTGGGGAATATAAGAGTAAAGAGTTTAAAAATTATACTGATAGTGAGGGCATAAAGCATGAGTTTACTGCACCGTACACACCGGAGCAGAATGGGCGCGCTGAACGGGAAATAAGGACGGTTGTGGAAAGTGCTCGATCAATGCTTTACACCCGCGATCTGCCTCGTAATTTGTGGGCTGATGCTGTTAATTGTGCTGTATATTTGCTCAATCGAACCTCGTCTAGTCAGACACCATACATTTGTACCAAACCCAGCACCTCGTCAACATTCTCATCTTGAAGCTGCTTCATAAAAAATCGTCATTGGAATACTCAAAGCTTGAGACAGACTCCATTTTGTATTGAACTCTAAAGTTTATGGTCAAAAATCCACTTCTTGTTCAAATTAAGGTTATGTTGTAATAAATATCTCATTTTTCATTTAACTGCAACTCTTGGTTCTTCCGATTTTAAACACACGTTATATAGGAAGCCTTCTTGACTTTATTGGCCGGCAACGCAGGAATTGTGATTCTTATGAATGGATCTTGGATAAATTCCTTTGTCGGCGACTCATTTTATATGGTGTTGAAAAAAGCATTCTTCATATTCGTTGCTTAATACTGAAATGTAAACAACATAAGGATTAGAGCTTGTCTATTAAGGCATCATTAATTGTATCGCAGAATCATATAAATACGTAACAAGTTAGCATTTAGTCATTACTTGTAAAAGCAGAGAAGTAAGAATTATAACCAATGTTATTGTTGTTAGGTTATGCAATACATTTGTCGAGAAATGTTTAGGATATGCCATAGGAAGGATAGTGAATACTTACCAGGCAAATCTTTTATTCAAACAAGATAAGATATATTGGAATTCTATTAAATTAACTCAGATTTCTTTACAATTATAAAGAAGTATAGACAGCAATGTTTACATTCGTATCTTTTTAATATTCTATAATTTTTGGATCATTTGGGGTAGCCAGGGATTAGCAATACATTGAGCAAAGTGATTGTCGTACTGACGGAATTAAGTGAAAATTAATTTTAGTAAACAATTTTAATAGAGAGTACAATTAATGCTAGTATTTATTTAATAAATGTGGTTGTTAAAATAAGAAATGTTTTTAAAAGTATGGAGAATTGACTGCAAATATTGAGGGGAAACATTGAGCAATAACCATAGGCAAAGCACACCAAATATGGTCTATGGAATATAGAATGTCGATGTTATAAAAGGTATCTCAAACATTTTATTTCAATGGAAAATAGTAAAGATTAGATTTATAATGTAATATTAATCATAAAATATACTCTGATTTAAGCTTTATTTATGGGTATAAGATTTGCAATTTAAAGTTCTAGTCAATCAAATTGGAATATACAAAGTCAGCGGTTTTAAAATTGGCTCGGTGACGTTTTGCTGACGTGGAACCAATTTCGCGCGGAAATCGAGGATTAGCCACGTAGAGGGAATTTTTAAAAAGTTAGGAATCGGGTATAAAAGGCCATACATTGGGATGGGGGATTCATTCAGTGATCAGCAGTGAACAGAACAGGAACTCTCTCCAGGATCTCGGGTAAGAAATCTTTCCAATAACACTGGGCAACCTCACATGGTGACAACAAAGGTGTTATTGGGCTTTATTCCTTATGTATTTACTTAAAATCTTCCAATAATATCGGGAATTCCTCACGGTGACAACAAGATATTATTGGGACTTTTTATTTACTTAGAAGAGGAAATGTTAAACCAACCGGTGAAAATGACCCATCTCCTCTTTTAAGAAGGCAAATTAACTCTGTCGGCTGAAAGACTAAACCTCACAGTGGATGTCTATCAGTCTGGACTTAGAATCCTTGCAGAAAGACAAACATATTTCTTGCAAAAGAAAATATGTTAGTCTGGACACAGTTTCCAAATCTATTAGAAGCTGGGAGAATAACTTCCCATTGCCTTATCTTGCTATGCGAACTGTTTACTAATGCATTAATTTCTTTTGTATTGTGTTGTGCCTTTTATAAGTGTTCATTCTGTTTTATGTGTTCATATCAGACTGCGTTTAATTCAGAGTTCGTCACAAAGATTAAGTTAAAATAGACTGCTAATTGATAATATTAGTTTCGGAATTTATTGTTTAGTTGTGAGGACGGAATTGGATACGGACTGATATCTCTCATGTGCTTATTTCCGTTAATATCTTACTAACGTACCTTGTTCTCCTGTGTGTCCATTCCCGAGTTGCGTATGGGATTTATGTGATCATTTCATAGTTAAAGAAATACCAACTGATGTGTCGTTTATGTATTTAACTTAGTTATATGTCGGAGCCAGGATATGTACATAGATTGTTTAAATGTAGACTACTAATATTTATGTCATCAAGTTTGAATATTGGGATTTTGATATGTACATAACTTTCTTCCGAAGTGATCGAAGTAACCTTTTAGGACTATTTCAACCCTACCCATGGGATAACTTTGATTATTTGGAATTCAACTTTTACCTGGCCTAAGCAGTAAGGACTACTGCAATAATGACACTCCAATAGCCACGCGCGGTAACTAAGTAGACTTTTGATTGCTATTAGGTCAGAAACTCTACTCTTGTTTTAATATTTAAACAACCAGAGATAGATTTCAGCTTGGGATTAATGCAATCAGGTTCATGGTGCTATCTCACAACTACTTCGTCAAAAGCGCTGTTAACACAACCCTTGGATGCATTTAAACCCAAGTATCTACAACTGGATTAGAGTTAATCATCTTAGGACAGATGGTCCATGTGGAGTTTCTGCTAATTATTAAACTAGTGGAACCTGGCGGAATCTTGGGGATTTGCAGCGACAAAATACTATTAAAATCAATTCATTAGGGAGACTCTACGCTATCTGTTAAATACGTAAATAACCAAAGGAAGGCATCTGATTGTGTAGATGTGGTCAGAATCCGCAGCGCAAATTACAACTACCCTACTTCGTCGAAAACGCTGTTAACACAAACCTCTGACCACATTTAACTTCAGGTCACTTCAACTGGTTTTGAATTAGATCAGTTTTATGGACTTAGTGGAGTCTCTCGGAGTCTGGCAGGATCATAGGGAACTACAGTGAAATAAAACTATTAAAATTAACTCTTTGGGGACTCTATGCTTTAATACATAAACATCCATATGAAAGTTTAGACTGTGGTCATTGGAATTGGGCTAGGCGTACACGATAAACGTCTTAACACAGTAATTGATCTGTTTAAGCAGTTCGATTTTAGGAGCTTAATTCCAAATACCACAGGACTTCAATTGGACTTTAACTTAATTACTTGGAGCCTTTTGTTGCTACATGGAGTTTCTTAAATAGTGAACTTTCCTCCTCTGACTATATTAAGGCGTTGGCGTGTCAATATGTATAGGGCTAGGAAGAAGTATCTTTATGATATTAATGTAGGATTACTAGACGACAATATATACTGAAAGGTTACTATTATACTCTTCGTGAAATGCATTTCATGTTAGGAGATAAGTTAGGCTAATCATTTAGGTATGGGCAGAGCCTATGATGGCATTTCATATTTGTAATAATTCATTTGCTTAATTTTTCAAAAATATAATTTGTATTAAGGCAGTCTGGGGGGTTTCTTGACGGTTCTTCCCCTTACAGTAAGCCTTATAGTGAACCGTTGGTAAAGTTAAATAAAATAAACTAATAAAAGCCCTTCTGGCACAAATATAATACAATCCGGCCTGACTGGCAAAAATAAAACTCATTAAATCTTAATACAAACAAAGATTCAATATACATTCCTTATTAACCTATTAGTTGTTTCATTGTAATCCTAATCCTCTACTATAGAAGCCTACATCTTTAGCTAGCTATGTGTTCCTATTCCCTTATTATCCACTCAACTGTATCAAGACCCTATCTATAGAATAAGTGCAGGGCTGGAGGATTTATTAGTTAATTACAGTCGACTGGTTGGTAAATGACGGGAGGATAACACTCTTCTTAGGCTAATTATTTAGTTCACAAAGCCCTAATCTTCCTATCTCCTTTACCCATTACATGTCAATGGACTTAAGCTATCTCTTAGTCAACTTAAAGAATCAGAGTTACTATGCATATAACGTTTACAAGGGTCCTAACCGCTAGAAGATCACGCCTTGGCCATTAAAGAAAGAGAAACCATATTAAAATATTATTATGAATTAAAAAGATATAAAAATCTTTTATGAGGGAAGGGGTTTTGTACAGTTTAAAAGTACCGTGACCAGGATAAATTAGGGGTATTTATCAGGGGCAGGGGGAAACAATATGGTTTTAAGTGACCTTTCTAGGTCACAGTTTGCTGTTCGTGAAAATGGAGGTTTTCTGAGAGAATAGCTTAAGTCCAGATAAAGTAAAATTGTGTTATAATTTTTCCACTAATGCATGCATTGCTTAATTTAGGTTTAAAAGCTATTTAGTTGACTAGTGACTGGTTCTTCATAGCTTCGCAGGAATTGTTTAATTTTCAAACTTCCAGTGTAGTCCCGCTTGGCTCCGGATTTATCTTCCGCTGAAAAAATAAAAAAATCAAGTGTAAATTTTGTGATAATGCGCTTTGAAGTACTGGTTCACTATAATAGATACCTTTTATAATTATGAAAACTATTTTTCAACATTGCTTTCAGATTAGCCTTTTGAACGCCAGGTAGTGGGGTTGGTCACTATGACACAAATATCACAGGGAAAGTTAAAGGGGAACTTTTGAAGTTCATGGTGGGTTTAGTAGTAACATATCAACATTGACACCTTTCAACAGCTTGGCGGTCAAAGGGTTGATCACATGGGGGGCAGATCATGTATATAATTCCATATGTGGGCAGAAGATTAAAATATTGGGGGCAGTCCTATATGATTCATATTCAAAAAAAATCATTAAATGTATTTCTAGGGATTAAAAATTTAGCTAATAATAATTATTGAAAAAACAATTGATAAACAAAACAACTTCATCAGATCAGTTGTTATATACATATCTTCAATATATTAATGCAAAAATATAAAACTATTATTATTTGTCAAAGAAATATTATTTTTGAGTACAATCTAATCACAGACAGACTAGACAGACACAAAGATATTGGTGAAAATAGGTTAAATTAGTTAAAATATTTACCTGTTGGAAATCTCCTATTCAATTTCTAAAGTTCTTATCTCCCACGTCGATTCTCGCTGTAAACAGAAGGGAGAATATTAAATTTTGTTTAGCATTTATCAATTGTCATGAAGTTAGAAGGCAGATATGAACTCTTTATTTATATATCAATATGTATACATAAGCTTAATTATTTATCAATATTGTTATTAGTAGTTCTAATTAAATTTGACTTACCGTGAATAGTTCTTGGAGGAAAAAATTCTTGACATGCATTGAATGTGTAATTGTTGTTGGATATAGTTTCTCTCACCATTCAAATCTGGAAACTAAAAGGCAAATGTGAATAAAAAAAAAATCACTTATATGGGTTATGTCCAAAGCCGAGACAAATTAGTTGTTAACAAGTCTATTGGTTACACTATTTTTGTTTCATTCTATACATCAAATATCAATAGACATTTTACAATTAAATTGTTACTTTTCGATATTTCATTCAACATTTTTAGAACTAGTAGGCGGTGACAGTAAAATTCTAATTTACCAGTAGTTCACCTTCAATGTTATATAATGTATTAATATTACTTCTCCTGGGGCAGTAAATGATATTATGTACAATGCGAGTATTATAAATTCACAGTAAAGCTAAATCTAAAAATAAAACTAAGTAGGTACTCCTGGTATTCCAACGTAAACTAGTGCCAAAACAACATGTCTTTATTGTCTGTTAGTGATTTATTCATACATAGTTGTAATCTGGTTACTTATAGTTAGACAAGCTCACAACATTTTATAATAGTGAAATACTCATTAAGCGAAATGTAATATTTCTTTTGAGTAAAATAAATGTCTTTAACCAGAATGTTAGTCTAAAAAAGAAGAAAAAAAAAGGGGAATACTTACCTAGTGTATATAAATCTCGGTTTTAAGCTCCGGGATTAGTCAATATATGAGAATGTCACCAAGTCACAACAACTTGTAGGTTAGTTTGATATCATAAACTTTGTTCTAACATCCAATGCACCTTACGATTGGAATAATAATTGAAACTTTTATTCTATTCACATATAACACGTATTATTTATCGGATAATTGCCCACTTATAGATTTAACTTCAAAACACGTTATAAACACAACTCCACATGGTTATTTGTTATGTATAATGTTTTCACAACACGATAGTACCGGCCGGCACAAACAAACACTCATGTAAATGAATAAAATGTCAACGGTAGATTAATAGGATCAATTAAATGTAGACATTTAAATTTCAAAGTATAGTACAGTATTAAAAGAGATAACATAACATGTCGCCATTATTGAATTTGTCAAGGATCTCAGGGTCAAAATAGTGTTGTACTGGTCGATACTATTTTGTAAGAAATATCGATATACGGCGGAATTTGTGAACAGATAATAAATTTTGTCGTTGGGGTTTAGTTTGTTCATCGATATTTAACTTCAATTATCAAATCAGATTTGCTAGAATTTACCAATTAACAATGTCATGCGGTGTTTCAAAATTTTGCACATACCTTAGTATGAAGCAATTATTTATTTCATTTTTAACGCGAGTGTTATAGTGTCTAGAACGTGTCGAGTGTATGTGTTTATGATGTGAAATTAGTGGCAGCCACAGGGGTCATTTACATCCAATCTCAAGAGAGTTGTCTGCAATTACAATGTGTCCATAAATGTGTGTGTGATATCTAAACCGTGTAATACGTGCTTGGACAAGAAATGAAAATTTACTCGGAAATAAATGTTAATTGTCAAGATCTTCAGATTCATCACCAGATATTGGACAAAAGATCATTTGGGCGATCATCAACGTGATGGATTTCATCGAATCATAGACAAGCTACAGCATAATTAACGCATAACGCTACATGGAATCATAAAATGACAGAAGCAGTAGAAAAGCTACCCAGAACCAATGCCATGAGTGCACGACAAAAGAAGAATAAACGCCTAGTAACGTTTGGTTCAAAACTATCGATACGATACCTTTTCATACTTGCACAGCCCTAACATACCTTATCAGTGGTTATCAAATATTCCTGCAGATGGCGCCACTTATGCGGGCGATTTTCTTGATAAGATTTTGATTAAATCTAAATAGAATTATGTACACATATATAAAAGAATGATGGGTTGATGAGATTAATATTCGGGGGGCAGAGGGTTTAGCAACTTAAGAGAGCATATCCTTGGTATACCACTGGAATGTACAACTTCGTCTGTATCAGATTTATAATTGCTAAGGATTGATGTCAACAGATGACGCTGTGCACCAGACTTCGCGAGTCCATACAGGGCCAACAATGTGCAGTTAAGATTCAGGCTGAAATGAAGAACCATCTGCCTTTGTGGGAGGCAGATTTTGGGGTACAATATATAGTAATATGTCGGGTCAATATTTCATATTGTGCTATTAACACTGTCTTCTTTTATGGTTACACATAGTTCTCAATAAAAAACACCATTTACAAATCCTTTAATTAACCTTTTACATTTTTCATAAGGCAGCGGCCAAGACCTACAACAAACAGGTAGTAGGAGCGCACCCATCATGGCAACAATATTGCGGGAAACGCAGATAGCTTTTACTATAATAAAGGTAAGTTTGATGTTCATTTATTCAACTCATGGAGTTATTAGAGCCGAAGCAGGTCTTCATGTTTGGCTGCACCGAGCGAGCACTGCATGTTCATGGATTTAATGAAAATTGTAAGTGCAATTTGTATCTTTGGATCTTCTCTTGATTTTCATAGGCTTCTGCAGCAGTCACTGATCATTTTATTTTGAGCCATCATTGCTATATACTGAAAAAGAAAAATGTATATAAGTATTGTTGAGAATTAAATACTTCATGGATAGAATATTTGACTCTGACATTTGTATAGTTATACTAACAAAATCATAGCTTAGAACAAGGTTATGGGAAGGAAGTTTCTTTGGATTACATTTAAATTCGAAATTTTGCCTTCGTCATGATTTCAATTATTGATATTTGTCTTTTCTATACAGTTAGAACTAGGGCGATTTTTGGGAAAAAAAAAGGGATTAGTTCGGTTACATAAATTTACAGGATGTAAATAAGATAAAATAGAAAGAAAAAAAAAAAACCAGCGTGATTCTTGCCGTAAACTAATCAATAGCATATTTCTCGGCAAGTTGTTAGGTTATTACAAAACCAGAAAAGTACGTTGAATGTTGGATCACACATCCAGTTACAATATGCCAGACTGTCAGTTATTCTTTTAGTTTAATCTGTTGTTCATAGTGGCATTATGTCGATTCTTAGCCGAGGAAAACAAACACCAATTTTAACGACACTTTCTGTGTAATATTTAATTTTGTTTTGTTTGACACTTGACAGTCAAAGCAGAGTGACCATACGCAAAAATATGGGTACACTGTCATTACTAGCTGACTAGATTGGATAGAATTTGACATATTGGATGGTTCTAACAATCTTATCAAATTAGGTTTGCAATTAGGTCGTCATTGAAATTATCTTAGAGGAACGATTGAATCATGTATCAGTTAACATTCAGGATTTATTATAGTCTCTTGGTTCAGATTTCTGAACACACATTTGATGTTTGTATAATTGCTAAATGTAGCAAAGAAATATTATTTGTCAATTCTACCGATTATTGATCAACTATCGATATTTTATTTTTAATTTGAAAATATTTTGCTTAAATCAATATTTTACGAACGATACTAACAATTTGACCGGATCAGATTTGAAATTGATTGAACTCTGAATCTGGTATAACTATTCAGACTTACATTGAGGGTCATGTACGATTATTATATAATTATAATTGTGATAAATAACATTATGATTTGGCCTTGTTCAAATTTATCTTTTATAGAAATCTGAACCCATTTGATTTGGAAGTTGCGATTAAGGGGTGCGATTAATAGTTAATATAGTAAAATTGTAGTGAACAGGGTTTTGGGCCCCTTTATTAATGGAGGTTCTTTTGTAAATTCTACTCTAATTGAATTTATTTTTGTTATAGGCAACATCTTAGTAAGTTCTGCATAGTTAATGCACAGCATCTATTCTAGATGGCGCTAGTGTTTGCTTTCATTGTTTATAATCATTTATTAGAATGCTTTAAAAATATAAGACAACGCGCTTTATATCGCTTGCATATACCTTAAGTAATATTGCTTGTATAAACTTAACAAAGTTAGATATCAGAAAATTATATTGATTTTGTAGTTAATACGCTCCGTCCTAGATGGCACTAGTATCGATCTTAACATGCTTAAATCAAGTTCTGATAAGAGAAAAAAAAAAAAATTGCAATGTGTTTCACGATGTGTATAATGGCCTAGTTATTGTTAAAGTTAAAAACAACCATATCTTGGTTGTATATAAAGTATTTACCCAGCTACCCCATAGATGACTCTGTACGCTGCTCATGCATTTTTACATCACGTCGTTTTCCTTGATTTAATGAGGTCCATCGATGTATATGTTCTCGATTTTGATCAACTAGGGATTTTTTTTTTGCATTGCTCTCGCCTCCACGTGTACAGAGAGAGATTGACTTCGGAAACTACAAATCAGTAGTAGGGATTACCCGGTTCTGGTGCACTACTGAGGCACACCTACCTTTGGATCCACTGGAGTGTACTTGGCGCCCTAACGCTTCTGTTATTGAATATTAATCCTTTAGTTAGCTAACTGCTTCTATAATGTAACACTTTCTCAAATATACATACTTTATCAAGGTTCCCTCTTCGCGTCAACCGACCCGAATCCCTATCACACTTGGTAATTTTTTTTTTTTTTGAATATTTATATTGGGTTATTATTCATTTGATGTATAGCGGTAAAATAATTAGCAATTGTAGTTCTCGTAAAAAGTTTTGGGTAGGTCTTAATACTACATACTTATAGGTAAACCTGGGCAAGTGAACGAGACAAGAGAGCATGGGATGGAGGACAAGGGCACCAAAAGAGAAAATGAAAGTTGAGGAAAGGGGGGAATGGACTGAATGAAGGGGAGATATTCGAGAGGAGTTTTCACAGTTGCACAGGGGATCTAGGTGTTTCAATTTAGAGAATTTGCGTTTGTAATTTTGCATAGACCTATGCAAAATTTCAATACGCAGGGGGCAGAGCTGTACCAAACCCAGCACCTCGTCAACATTCTCATCTTGAAGCTGCTTCATAAAAAATCGTCATTGGAATACTCAAAGCTTGAGACAGACTCCATTTTGTATTGAACTCTAAAGTTTATGGTCAAAAATCCACTTCTTGTTCAAATTAAGGTTATGTTGTAATAAATATCTCATTTTTCATTTAACTGCAACTCTTGGTTCTTCCGATTTTAAACACACGTTATATAGGAAGCCTTCTTGACTTTATTGGCCGGCAACGCAGGAATTGTGATTCTTATGAATGGATCTTGGATAAATTCCTTTGTCGGCGACTCATTTTATATGGTGTTGAAAAAAGCATTCTTCATATTCGTTGCTTAATACTGAAATGTAAACAACATAAGGATTAGAGCTTGTCTATTAAGGCATCATTAATTGTATCGCAGAATCATATAAATACGTAACAAGTTAGCATTTAGTCATTACTTGTAAAAGCAGAGAAGTAAGAATTATAACCAATGTTATTGTTGTTAGGTTATGCAATACATTTGTCGAGAAATGTTTAGGATATGCCATAGGAAGGATAGTGAATACTTACCAGGCAAATCTTTTATTCAAACAAGATAAGATATATTGGAATTCTATTAAATTAACTCAGATTTCTTTACAATTATAAAGAAGTATAGACAGCAATGTTTACATTCGTATCTTTTTAATATTCTATAATTTTTGGATCATTTGGGGTAGCCAGGGATTAGCAATACATTGAGCAAAGTGATTGTCGTACTGACGGAATTAAGTGAAAATTAATTTTAGTAAACAATTTTAATAGAGAGTACAATTAATGCTAGTATTTATTTAATAAATGTGGTTGTTAAAATAAGAAATGTTTTTAAAAGTATGGAGAATTGACTGCAAATATTGAGGGGAAACATTGAGCAATAACCATAGGCAAAGCACACCAAATATGGTCTATGGAATATAGAATGTCGATGTTATAAAAGGTATCTCAAACATTTTATTTCAATGGAAAATAGTAAAGATTAGATTTATAATGTAATATTAATCATAAAATATACTCTGATTTAAGCTTTATTTATGGGTATAAGATTTGCAATTTAAAGTTCTAGTCAATCAAATTGGAATATACAAAGTCAGCGGTTTTAAAATTGGCTCGGTGACGTTTTGCTGACGTGGAACCAATTTCGCGCGGAAATCGAGGATTAGCCACGTAGAGGGAATTTTTAAAAAGTTAGGAATCGGGTATAAAAGGCCATACATTGGGATGGGGGATTCATTCAGTGATCAGCAGTGAACAGAACAGGAACTCTCTCCAGGATCTCGGGTAAGAAATCTTTCCAATAACACTGGGCAACCTCACATGGTGACAACAAAGGTGTTATTGGGCTTTATTCCTTATGTATTTACTTAAAATCTTCCAATAATATCGGGAATTCCTCACGGTGACAACAAGATATTATTGGGACTTTTTATTTACTTAGAAGAGGAAATGTTAAACCAACCGGTGAAAATGACCCATCTCCTCTTTTAAGAAGGCAAATTAACTCTGTCGGCTGAAAGACTAAACCTCACAGTGGATGTCTATCAGTCTGGACTTAGAATCCTTGCAGAAAGACAAACATATTTCTTGCAAAAGAAAATATGTTAGTCTGGACACAGTTTCCAAATCTATTAGAAGCTGGGAGAATAACTTCCCATTGCCTTATCTTGCTATGCGAACTGTTTACTAATGCATTAATTTCTTTTGTATTGTGTTGTGCCTTTTATAAGTGTTCATTCTGTTTTATGTGTTCATATCAGACTGCGTTTAATTCAGAGTTCGTCACAAAGATTAAGTTAAAATAGACTGCTAATTGATAATATTAGTTTCGGAATTTATTGTTTAGTTGTGAGGACGGAATTGGATACGGACTGATATCTCTCATGTGCTTATTTCCGTTAATATCTTACTAACGTACCTTGTTCTCCTGTGTGTCCATTCCCGAGTTGCGTATGGGATTTATGTGATCATTTCATAGTTAAAGAAATACCAACTGATGTGTCGTTTATGTATTTAACTTAGTTATATGTCGGAGCCAGGATATGTACATAGATTGTTTAAATGTAGACTACTAATATTTATGTCATCAAGTTTGAATATTGGGATTTTGATATGTACATAACTTTCTTCCGAAGTGATCGAAGTAACCTTTTAGGACTATTTCAACCCTACCCATGGGATAACTTTGATTATTTGGAATTCAACTTTTACCTGGCCTAAGCAGTAAGGACTACTGCAATAATGACACTCCAATAGCCACGCGCGGTAACTAAGTAGACTTTTGATTGCTATTAGGTCAGAAACTCTACTCTTGTTTTAATATTTAAACAACCAGAGATAGATTTCAGCTTGGGATTAATGCAATCAGGTTCATGGTGCTATCTCACAACTACTTCGTCAAAAGCGCTGTTAACACAACCCTTGGATGCATTTAAACCCAAGTATCTACAACTGGATTAGAGTTAATCATCTTAGGACAGATGGTCCATGTGGAGTTTCTGCTAATTATTAAACTAGTGGAACCTGGCGGAATCTTGGGGATTTGCAGCGACAAAATACTATTAAAATCAATTCATTAGGGAGACTCTACGCTATCTGTTAAATACGTAAATAACCAAAGGAAGGCATCTGATTGTGTAGATGTGGTCAGAATCCGCAGCGCAAATTACAACTACCCTACTTCGTCGAAAACGCTGTTAACACAAACCTCTGACCACATTTAACTTCAGGTCACTTCAACTGGTTTTGAATTAGATCAGTTTTATGGACTTAGTGGAGTCTCTCGGAGTCTGGCAGGATCATAGGGAACTACAGTGAAATAAAACTATTAAAATTAACTCTTTGGGGACTCTATGCTTTAATACATAAACATCCATATGAAAGTTTAGACTGTGGTCATTGGAATTGGGCTAGGCGTACACGATAAACGTCTTAACACAGTAATTGATCTGTTTAAGCAGTTCGATTTTAGGAGCTTAATTCCATATACCACAGGACTTCAATTGGACTTTAACTTAATTACTTGGAGCCTTTTGTTGCTACATGGAGTTTCTTAAATAGTGAACTTTCCTCCTCTGACTATATTAAGGCGTTGGCGTGTCAATATGTATAGGGCTAGGAAGAAGTATCTTTATGATATTAATGTAGGATTACTAGACGACAATATATACTGAAAGGTTACTATTATACTCTTCGTGAAATGCATTTCATGTTAGGAGATAAGTTAGGCTAATCATTTAGGTATGGGCAGAGCCTATGATGGCATTTCATATTTGTAATAATTCATTTGCTTAATTGTTCAAAAATATAATTTGTATTAAGGCAGTCTGGGGGGTTTCTTGACGGTTCTTCCCCTTACAGTAAGCCTTATAGTGAACCGTTGGTAAAGTTAAATAAAATAAACTAATAAAAGCCCTTCTGGCACAAATATAATACAATCCGGCCTGACTGGCAAAAATAAAACTCATTAAATCTTAATACAAACAAAGATTCAATATACATTCCTTATTAACCTATTAGTTGTTTCATTGTAATCCTAATCCTCTACTATAGAAGCCTACATCTTTAGCTAGCTATGTGTTCCTATTCCCTTATTATCCACTCAACTGTATCAAGACCCTATCTATAGAATAAGTGCAGGGCTGGAGGATTTATTAGTTAATTACAGTCGACTGGTTGGTAAATGACGGGAGGATAACACTCTTCTTAGGCTAATTATTTAGTTCACAAAGCCCTAATCTTCCTATCTCCTTTACCCATTACATGTCAATGGACTTAAGCTATCTCTTAGTCAACTTAAAGAATCAGAGTTACATGCATATAACGTTTACAAGGGTCCTAACCGCTAGAAGATCACGCCTTGGCCATTAAAGAAAGAGAAACCATATTAAAATATTATTATGAATTAAAAAGATATAAAAATCTTTTATGAGGGAAGGGGTTTTGTACACATTTCACCGTACGAACTGTGGTATGGGTTAAAACCCAGCCTGGATCATGTAAGAGTGTTTGGATGTGAAGGTTTTGTGCATGTACCTGACCAACTTAGGAGTAAACTTGAGAAAAAAAGTAACAAATTGATGCTGGTAGGCTATGAACATAATAATTATAGAATGTATGATCCTCTGACAAAGAAAATTGTTATTTCTAGAAATGTCATCTTCAATGAACAAGGAACTCCTGTAATCGAGCGAAATTTTACTGAAATATGTATGGAAGAAGAGAAGGATGATCAGCGGCCGTTTGAATTAATAGAAGAGGATGGTAATAATGAACAACAAAGTAATGAAGGTGATGATGGTGAGGCTGATGATTCGAATGATAGTGAAGCAAGTATGAGAACTGTGGAAGATGAAGAAGACGTAACATATATGCCTTCAAATGATTTCAATGTTAATGATGTAAGTCCACTGAACGTAACCCTTCGTCCCAGAGGAAATAGAGTGCATGAGGCCAACATAGTAGAATTTGGTGTCCCTAAGACTTATGATGAGGCTGTAAACTGCCCTGAAAGTGGTAAATGGCATAAAGCTATTGATGAGGAATTGACAGCTCATCAGAATAATGGCACTTGGCGCTATGTAGATAGAGAAGGACAGAGAACTATCACTTCTAAGCGGGTATTTACCATAAAAAGAAATAAGGATGGTGAGATAGAAAGATACAAAGCTAGACTTTGTGCGCGTGGATTCACACAAATTAAAGGAATTGATTACAATGAAGTTTTTCACCTACTACTCGTTTTGAGTCAATCCGAATTTTGCTGAGTCTTGCTGCTAAATATAACTGGGATATGAAACAACTAGATGTCAAGACAGCGTTTTTATATGGCGATCTAGACGAAGACATCTATATGGAGATTCCAGATAGAGTAGGGGCACCACAAAATAAAATATGTAAGCTAGTAAAGTCTTTATATGGGCTTAAACAGGCTTCCAGATGCTGGAATAGAAAATTTACGGATTTCTTAAAACAATTTGGGTTCGTTCAGTTGGAATCGGATAATTGCGTTTTTGTTGGTAATTTTGATAATGTCAAAGCTCTACTAATACTTTATGTTGATGATGCACTAATAATGTCAGAATCTAAAACTGTTTTAGATAAAATAATGAGTTATCTGAAGCAAGGTTTTGAGATTAAGGAGTTAGATTTCAACATGTTTGTTGGATTGGAAATCTCTAAATGTAACAACAGTATATCTATAATTCAGAAAAATTACATAGAGCGGATAATAAGTCGATTTAACATGTCTGCAGCTAAACCTTGTCATACGCCAATCGATGTAAACGTCCAAGTAACTAAAGGTACTAGCGAAGAACATATCGTCGGCCGTAGGTTCAATTGGGGTAAGGGACAAAATACGCAAAATGAGTTGAATATACAGTTTTGTTCAGAATTTTCCGCTCTATCGAATGGTGTATATAAAAAAAATCTAGCTTGAAAAAAATGTTCCTTACACTACTGATTTTTATGGGTTCAAAATCAAATCTGACCCACAAAAACCATGTATCTGTTTTTTATTTTAATAAAGCAACGTCAAATAGGGTAACTACTGCCACCAATCCACTTTGAATAAGGTAAAGGTCTTTCCAATTAAGGAATTACCTTTACATGACTTATTTTTGAAGACAATCTTATGAAACTGGCTTTTACACTAATGCTTTTTTTTGGCTCATGAATAAATAACACCCATACCTTAAAAAGATTGCACGAGCTTAGAAAATAATGCTCCTTACCCCAATTTGCCACCTTATTTTTTTAACAGTATGAACCTTACACCAATTTGGTTAAGACGATATTTAGGTTTGATCTGATTTATATTAAGATTCCGTGTCCGTTACGCTAATTTTCTCGTGAGCATCAATGAATACTTATCCCTGTTACCTTTTTATACAAACACATCTAACTTCATATTATTTTAATCTATTGTTATTAAAGAAAGTGTTATGTTGCAATAAAAGCAATCCAACACCGGAGATGTCGGAACAACGAGGCCACGCCGTTTCGCCGTTGAAATTAACATTGTTCGGTTCATGACGCATTGGTGTAAACTGTAATGTCATGTAATCTGTTTTTCAATAAATAAATAAATAATAAATAAATAGAAGCACCTTCATCAGTTTTATAATCTTTGTTTATACGGATATCTGTGTAAAATGGATGTTAATTTTTTGCTTTACTAAGTCATTGAAACTACTAGCGTAGTTTGACTTATTTACATGCAAACTTTCACGATAAATGAAGGTATTCAAATAAATTTAAGTATTAAGAAAATTTAAATTTTTTAAATAATCCACCGAGAAATGTAAGTGTCAAATTATGTTATTAGGTATAATTCGTCAGTTCGGCGTCTCTGAACGACAGTAAGTACTGAACTCTTTGTCGACAGCTTGTGAATCTTATTCTACCCGTGAAGTGTTTTGTTAAGCGGATAGTTTAAAAAAGTGGGCTAACATTGTCGAAAAAAACAATAACCAATGGAATACTGGAGGAGGTAATAACACGGTCTTTATTAAAAGTTTTTAATTAACTTTACACATTATATGTTTAAAAATATCTCAACGAAGATTAGATTGACTTTCCGAGGACTAGCTGAGTTGAAATTAGGTATATGAGGCCGGATAGTCGACATGGGTAAAACTTTATAGATAACTATAAGGTAATCCTACTGAGTTTGGACTTCTTAAAGTCGTCTCGGTACTTGATGAATTGCAAAGGAAAATTTTCACTGTCAATTAAAAGGCATTCCTAGGTATGACACACTTTAATAGTCATTATCTGAAATTCCTCTACCGATAAGTGTTGAGAAATCAAAGGATCTAACTAGAGCTCTTGCTATTCATTGACTGACATTGATGTTGATATTGATTATACAGCCTCATTTGACTCCTTAGGTAACAAGTTTCAAGTTTGAAAAGTAGTAATTAATTATAAAATACCATAATAAATAATAGAATAAGTCGTTTCGTTTCGTTTATGCATTTCGTTTACACAGGTACAAGTCGTATTCTTTTGTTTATGCACGTCATTCATAAGGATAAAATTGGTGCAAATAAATTGAGTTATGTCTTTAAATACTCGCAAACAAAAGCTGTAACTACAAAAAAAACTTATTTATAGGGCCAACACACTAGTTCTTAATTATAAAATGAAAGCCTTACACTATAGCTTGTATAAAAATTCATAAAAAGTTCAAGTTCTAAATATCTACTATTGAAAAATAGTTTTTGTCTCTTCTGAAAAGTTCCGTTTTTGAGTTATCGCTTATTAACTGGAGGCACTGAATTGTGAGCAAGTACTATGTTGTCTAACAGGACTCCTAAAAAGTACTAATGTAAAATGATTATTTCTGAATTGTATTTAATTCTGTAACTTTTATCGTTCAACACAAGCCCTAAACTTTTAATAATTTTGCTGTATAAATTACATTGGTTGTTTATTTCAGTATTCGATCAGAGGCTGAGAAATAATTCATGTGACTATAATAAAAAAAAAACATAAATTAAAATGTGGGTTATTCCACTCGATAGAAACGTTACGTGTAACGATACAAATATTGCATGTAACGGACACACAAAAAATGCTCACACGGTTTCAATACATTTATATACCTCTTACATTAATGTTTTAAAGATTTCCGGTGTTAAGATACGCCTTACGTCAAAGGTATGTACTTATTTGTTTTTACAACGATCCCTTTACGCTATTTTTTCTTTCACACATAATCTCAACTAGTCCCTTACGCCATTTCTTCATCAATATAGTGGATACAATGAATAGGTAAATTTAAGGTAAGGGACGAGACTACAGAATACTTTGTCTGTAAGGGACATCAGCAGCGAAATAAGTTGGTGTAAGGGACATGTCATTTTCTATAATATCCAAATTATTAAAACGAGCACTACATAGATAAACAGAACACTAAAATACAAGATTATGTATGAAATCAGGCCCAAAATATGTTCACTACAAAAAAAGTTATGAACGATTTAGTTAAAAAAAAAACTTTGTCAGCCTCTCCTGAAAAATCGTATTTTGTCCCTTACCCCAATTGAACCTACGGTCGACGATATACAATTTCCGTATAGAGAGGCAATAGGCACGTTGTTGTTCTTGGCAATTGCATCTAGGCCCGATATATCGTTTGCCGTTAATTTATTAAGTAGGTATATTAATAACCCAAGTGCGGAACATGTTGTTCAGGTTAAACGAATCATTAGGTATCTCATGTTGACAAAGAATTTATGTATTAGATACCAAGGTTCTGAAAACTTAACGGCATATTCGGACTCAGATTTTGCAGGAGATCTGGAGAAAATCGACTACAGAGTATATATTCATGTTAAATGGTGGACCAATTTCCTGGATTAGTCAAAAACAGCCTTGTGTCGCTCTTTCAACAACTGAGGCTGAATTTATGGCCGCATGTGAAGCCACTAAAAATATTGTATGGTTAAATAATTTTTTTAGAGAGTTAGGATTAGGAGAGCCTCATAACTGTACAACTTTATGTATGGATAACCAGAGCGCCATAAAGTTAATTAATAATCCAGTGTTTCACAAGAAAACCAAACATATTGATGTTAAATACAACTTCATTAGAGAAAAAGTTAAGGCAGGTTTATTGAAACTCCAGTATGTTCAAAGCTCTGAGCAACTAGCTGATATGCTTACCAAGGCATTGGTTAATGTAAAGCTTGAACATATTAGAGACCAAATACTTTCAAATCTGACCTAATAGGCAGATGTTGTAATTTATACTTTACGAAGTTTGTTTTTTGTTTTTTTTTGAAGGGGTTAATTGCAGTTAGTTACGTATAATTTTAGTGGGAGTATTAAAGATGTAAATTATACTTAACTAGGCTAGGGTTGGAGTGCCAGGTTGGTTTAATACTCTTTGTTGATCTCTATATATATTTTTTCTTTAATGCTGTCATTGTAACGTGTGTCTTTCAAAGAAATATATTGTTATTAAAACTATCGTGAGACATCTTTACTAATTATAAAAACGGTATAAACTCACGTAAAAATTGTCAGGAACGGCCCGGATAGCACGGATAGCTACCCCTGATGAAGAGCCCCAAATGAGTTCGAAACATGTCGGGCCGTTCCTGACAATTTTTACGTGAGTTTATACCGTTTTTATAATTAGTAAATATATTGTTTATTAATTCGACTAGAAATCTTGTTTATTTTCGTAGGATTTAATTCTTTCAATGAAAACTATATTGAATAAAATCGGTCGAACCGTTTTTGAGTTATTGCAAAATTTCATAATTTTCTTTAAAATTACGTAAGTGCCGCGCGGTGTCCCTACACTTCGAACGTTACACATATTGGTTAAGTGCCAAACTATATTAAAACATTTCGCTCAATCTGTCGCGTGTAATAGATAACTTCCAAAAGATAATTTTCGTCTATTGTGAAGGACGGGCAACTACGGGACCCTACACTGAGCGTGGCCCGACATGCTCTTGGCCGGTTTTTTATAATTCAAACTAGTCGTCCGTCACCTATTAATTTTTGACATTAACCCTTTACCAGGCCGCGAAGACAAGAAGAAAATGTGGGTTACGTTAATACCATTGCAGTCCCACATGGTCAAACTTATACGAGACAATGGAATAGTATTACTTGTTTAGTCTAAATATTGTGCAGATTATGCTTATATAATTTTTATTTTTCTTGAATAACAAAAACTCATTTTGTTGTTGTTTACAAAATATTAGGAGGCCCCTGTATAAGAACGGCACTCACACTAACACTCGAAGTGACAAGTGACATAACTTTCATTCAATCCATTCGCGCCAGCTTTAGTGAATTGACCTATACCAGAGGTTTAGTTAAACAGCATTAAAAAAAAGTAGACATTACGTATTTCATAAATTTTGAATTATTGTGTTTGAAATCGAACTAATAATTTTATTACACGAATCAATAATAAAAAAAACGGTTGCTATTAAAATACTTACATCGAACGAACTTTATTTTAGGACATCGCTAAGAACGCTGTCCGCCTTTTTGTTTTCTCGACAGTTCCATAGTACTATCGAATACACTGATAAAACTGTACATTTTTAAACGAATATAAACCGTTTTACAACTTAAATAAGTGTGTATGGATGTATTGTTAAGGTTATATCGACATATTTGTATCGACATAAACCAATCACTATTTTTTTTTCTATTCCTGACAACACTTTGAGCTGTCAAGTTAGTTCGCCTAATTAAAATCCGGAGATTATGTAGCGATTTCTCTCTTAACCTTTAACCTATCTTTAGAATGGCGGTAAATAGACAAAAAAATTGGGCAAGTGCGAGTCCGACTCGCGCATGTAGGGTTCCGTATATATTTATATATATATATATATAATCTACTAGCTGTGCCCCGCGGTGTTACCCGCTCATCCCACGGGAAAACTCAATTTATTCGGGACGAAAAGTATCCTATGTCCTTCCCCGATACTGAAACTATCTATATACCAAATTTCATCTAAATCGGTTCAGCGGTTTAAGCGTGAAGAGGTAACAGACAGACAGACAGACAGACAGACAGACAGACAGACACACTTTCGCATTTATAATATTAGTATAGTATGGATAACAAGTTTGTTGTATTCCGGGAGCCCCCCTTAAATATTTATTTTATTTTATTATTAGTATTTGTTGTTATAGCGGCAAAAGAGCGTATTCCCACCTGAAAGGCCGGCAACGCACTTGTGACTCCTCCGGTGTTGCAGGTGTCTATGGGCGACGGTAATCGCTTTCCATCAGGCGATTCGTTTGCTCGTTTGACCCCTATGACATAAAAAAAAAAAAAAAAAGCGGCAATAGAAATACATCATCTGTGAAAATTTCAACTGTCTAGCTATCACCGTTCTTGAGATACAGCCTGGTGACAGACAGACGGACGGACGGACGGACGGACGGACGGACGGACGGACGGATGGACGGACGGACGGACAGCGAAGTCTCAGTAATAGGGTCCCGTTTTTACCCTTTGGGTACGGAACCCTAAAAACGAAACGAATGTATTACTTCATAAATAGTATTTAGACTATCTTAATTAAATTAGTTGAAAAGCGAAACAAAGAAAGTGAAACCAAACACAATTTTCGCTTTCAATAGACCGGCTGAATAACATGGACAGTAGTAAACCACACCGCCGCCGTCTAGAATACGAACTGAATAGAACCTCAGAGTAAATCTTAAGGCACCAAACAAAGATAAATTAAGCCCTGGCGAGATAGGTTTTTGCGTAAAGTATTAAAGACGAATAAACAATGGGCCCAGGCACATTCAGATGGAAATGAACCGCCGTTTTGAATGTCTTCGTGTTACACCGTCTTTAAATCTGATACCGTGGATGTAATTCGAGCACAACATAATATAAAACTATTAGAGTTAAAGTTAAGAAATACTCTACTCCTCAAAGTCGTTTTAATTAAGTATTAATGTATGAAAGCCGTGGTTTTCTTGAAAGATTTTAGTAATGTGTAAAGTAGAAAACTAGAGAAACGTGAGAAATATTTAAATTATATTACAAAACAGCTGTTACGTAATCGCTAAAATTTAGTAGCTAGGTACTGCTCGACAAAGCTGAAGTTTCACTTGGCCATTTATAAAATGTTCAGTTGAAAGGCTAAGGGGAAGAACTGGATAAGTCACATTTTCAAATTATTTGTACAGATAATTGAAATTGTTTACGTAGCTTTATGGCGAAAACTTATATAACATAAAAAAGGATTGGATCCTCCAAATGTTACCCCAGAAGAGTTCCGTTGGTACCCTCAAATAAAAAACGGCAAAAAATACAAGTTTGCTGCATGGGAACTCCACTTAAATATATAATTTATTCTGTTTTTAGTATTTATTGTTATAACGGCATTTCAACTGTCTAGCTATCACGGTTCATGAGATACAACCTGGTGACAGACAAAAAAACGAGGGCAGTTCATTAATTTAGTCTCCTACATTCGTTCCCGCTTCGAGTTATCGCCGTTATCGGGCTCTCAAAAGCTTGGCGCGCTTCGCGAAGCGAGTCACCACTCGCAATCTAGCATGAAAATATCGAAAAGTACAGATCTGATGTTATATACTACTACTACCACTACCTATTACTACTACTATGTTCTACGACTAACTTTGATGGCCAGAGTGGTGGCCTAATAAGATTAATCCATCACCAAAAAATTACATAAGTACTAGGTATGCCAAATTTTAACTCAATCGGAAACCGCGAAGTTTATTATTTATTTAATTTTTAGTTTATCCGTTTTCTTTACACAATTAGCCTGTTTATTAGATTCAGATATTAACAAATTCACGTATCTAATCATTAATTAAAGTCACAAGATATCTGTGATCAAAGTTGTTATAGGCAAATGTTAGAACTTGAACTAGTACAAACAAAGTATCAAAATATTTGTAGAGGACCTACCTACCAAATTGTTTTAAATCAAAGACAATTGGTGACACCACATATATCTTTCAACATTATTTGGCTAGCCAGACTCTATAACCATAACGGTCAATCCTACCGGCTTATCTCATGGGCATTTACTTCGGTGTAACACGCGGTAACAAATGTTAAGAAGGGTACCTATGTATTTTGTTGGACAGAACTGTCAGTTGTATTGAAACAGGCTTCAAGATAAGAACACAGCTTTGAGACTCACAGCAGGGTAGTTGACTCTTCTTAGGTAAAATATTTTGAACATAGCTTTCTTTGTATACGTAATGATATTTTAAAAAATCCAATTTCTTACTACGAGTAGAGGCCTCTATGTTATTTGGAAGTAAATTTTTGTTTCTTTTCGCTTGCACTTAAATAAACTAAAGAACTCAAATGAGCAAAAAGAGCTAAATAGTGAACTAAGCATACCGATAGGTATAAGTTCCTCGCCACTGTATGGATTCAGACCGTCCCACGAGCCTTTATTTCTTGAGCTAGCTTCGTTTTAATCTACGAATTACGGACAAAACGTGGTGTTGAGCTTAAAAGTTGAAAATGTTAACCAAATGTCTAAAGTCACCCTCAGCTAGCTCAAGAATTGAGAAACGATACCCCAATTGCATGTCTTAAGACCAAAACCCTAATCAATCATGATATATCAAATATTATTTTATTCAAACAAATTCTGTATACGTAAATAAATAGACAAATAATTCCAGTAATTAAACAACTACCCTCTTCGTTACCGGTAAACTAAATTTAATACATTGTAACACATTTCTAAGACCCCACATCTCAAAGGACGAACGAGTATTATGTTGCTTAAGAGACAAGAAAACCAAGATTGCCTTCAAGATAATTATTTACGCCTGTCCCATATTCCTGTTACCTATTGTTGTTTTTATTGTACTTAGTGCTAAGGCTGTAGCTGCCTTCAACGTGAGGTTTTCATTACCAGCTCTGACGTGCTTAAACTATAGTTTCAGGGACCGACCACACTGAAGCTTGACGTCGATTTAATACGCGTTATTTTTTTTACATGACTTGAACTGTATCAAGGCTTTTTCGCCCTAACTACAAGTGCTACCAGTTAGTCGGACTTTGAGTGGGAGTTTAACCATATAAATTAATGCCCGTTATGAGCGACAAATCTTTTTAACCCCCAACGAAAAAAAGAGGGGCATTATAAGTTTAAAATTAGTGTGTGTATATCCGTGTGCCTATGTTTATCTATGTGTCTGTTTGGGGCATCGATGCATCGTTGCTCCAAAAGTAATGGACCAATTTGAATTCGGTTTCTATTTATGATATAAATTTATGAGAAAAAATATCTGAACATGGGTCTATGCCGTTAATAATAGAAGCAACTTCACATATTTTTGATCACATTTTTGCTCATGAATTTAATGTTTTTTGAGAAATAAATATTATACAATTTAATTTACCTTAATCCAAATTTTGTAAATAATCGTATAATCGTATTATAATCACGTAATTTAGCTAGCTTCATTAATTCAATCTTGAATTAATTCAGTCAAAAATACTTCGTAATAATTGCATGTAGTACTTGTCAAGGTAAGTATACCTAACTGTATAACTCTATAATAATGTAAAAATATCGGTTCACTAATATGTAGCATACAATTTATTGCCATAATTTTGTTTTGCATAACAACCTTCGGTAGAATCATCATTTCGCCGAATCATATTTTGTATACTTACATATATTTTATCCTATACTATCATTTCACATAGGTAATGTTGTAGTATAGAATATTAATGTGACATAATATTGATAAGAATAATATTTACATGTCCGATTATGTATTTCGCAGAAATCTATATCTCATAGTATGTATGTAATTGGCATAAAGATGGATAAAATGTTACTACTACTTACTGGTAGCAGTTCGGTTCTAGCGTTTCGCCGGCTGCTGCCTCAGCACTAGTGGTGGGTCGTTGACGGTTTTCGCATCAACGAAACGAAACGTTAACGTAGAAACCGTCAACTAGTTGACAAACTAGTTAATTTGTCAACTAGTTTCTTACTCTAACTTAAAGATAAAGCCGTTGATAGCGTTCAACGATGAACGATACAAGCGCTAGCAGCGCTTGCGACATTTCGTTTCGTACGTGAACTCGTTGACGGCGTCAACTAGTCGAAGCGTTCATTCGTAACGTTTCGTTCGTTGACGAATGACAGACGGTTTAATCAACTAGTTCGTTGAATCAACGACCACCACTACTCAGCACACTCACTCCGTTCGCTCGGCTCGCGCGTTTCGTGAACGCAGTTCTAACCTAACTCATTAAAGTACTTTGCTGTTAGCGCAGTTTGGTTCATACTAGGTTCTAACCTAACCTAAGTTACTGGCAGCCGCTCGTTCCGTTAACTATGATATAATGTCATATTAAATTCGGCGATACTAAAGTTCAGCTACATAAAATTCTGTGAAATTGAAATCGTTGAAATACTAGTGTTCTGCTATTTAAAATTCTGCCAAATGAGTATTATGCAAACTCGCGATTATGCTTAGTATATGATTATGCTACTTAAAGCATTCGGTTAAAATATTTCTGTGATAGCTGCTATGCGAAGTGTATTTCGGACCACCGATATTATGGAAGATAAAGGGAAGCCATAAATATTACCACGATTTAACAAAATCACCACATGTAATAAAAAATTATAATGACTTTAATCATTACTTTAAACTTAAATACTCGTAAGCATCGATCAGTTGAGAGTTAAAATCGACAATATATTGGTAATATCATTTAAACTGTGAATAAAAGAAACCGTAAGCCTAAGCCTGTTAATCCGAAATTTCATTTAAACTCCTAAACAATGAACAAAATCAATGATCAAACGCCATAAAGGCACGTCTGGAGACTTAGGTATCAGTCACAAATATCCCCAGAGGTCAATTACTGTGATTGCAGGTGAAGGAATGTCCTTAAGAACGCTTAATGAGTCAGTCATTAGGAGAGCGTGACCCGATTTCCATAAGTCGAGTTCGTTTCAGACTGGAAGGCGCATGGAAGTGAAGATCACCAAATTTTTACCTTACATTATACTGTACTAGCTTTTGCCCGCGACTACGTCCGCGTGGAACTTGGAAGCATGGAAGCAACCTCGTACAACACGATAGATATCCACCTAATCACCTTAATTAATAAAAGGGATTATTAAAAGCGCCTAAGCAAATGTAAGAGCAATTGTGCTTTTCCTACAGGGTCATCAATGTCATCATGAATTACTTACTCACTTTTCAATCTTTTTAGGGATAATTTCCAGGATGAAAACTATCCTATGTCCTTCCTCGGATCTTAAACTATCTCCATGCCAAATTTCATCAAAATCGATTCAGCGGTTTAAGCGTGAAGAGGTAACAGACAAACAGACAGACACACTGTCGCATTTATAATATTAAGTAGTATGGATTAAAAACTAAATAAATGTTTCTTTTTATTAGTACATCGTATAGCTTCTGAAATATTTAAATTGTTATTCTACGGGGGTGAGCCTGTGACGTCACTTGACTAAACTCTCTCAATGTAGGTATGATAATTATCATAGCGCGCCCAGCGTGGTCTGATGACGTCACGGTGGTATGTCACGCTGTACGGTACAAGATTTACATTATCGTAACTTCAAAACGACTATCTTGATTTAAATGAAACAAAAACAAATGTATTTCTAAGCACATGAGTTATACGGTCATAAAATTCCAAGTTATTTAACGGTTCCAGTGATATTCTTCATAGTGAAATAAAAGATACTTAAGCTGCTGAATCTTGAGGTTACTGAATTTGAGATAATCTGATTTTCTTAGGCATCGTTCGAGGAGAATATGGCGCATTTCTGTTACAACTTATTAACTAAAAGAGCCTGAATAATTTCCCAGTAGTGTGCGTTAATATTTTGGTATTTGTTTTGACAAGTGAAGCTTTATCGACATATCGTCGGAGGTAGTGCAATACCGCGTAAGTAACAAGTGTAAATATGTGAAATAAATATATTTTAACGAAATAGCGTGATTATGCACAGAGTATGTGTCACGTTAACGGACACTAGAGTCGAACTAAGCTAACTCTACGAAACCATACAACTAACTCACTTTGTATGGTTTGCAATTCATTTGCTTGGAAAAGTTAGCGTGGTTTGGTGAAGCCTTTACAGAGGACGTCCCCAGCCGTCCTGTCCCTCAATGTGTACTGTACAATAAGTACTGAGAGCTCCTCAGTTAAATTTCTTAGATTATTTCCAGTACACATAGATCTCGGTCGAGGCGAAGTTCGTTACGTTTGTAATGGCGGCTATTTGGATGACATCCGCAACCGTGATATGGTCGAATTTATTCGACTGCCGTGCGCTCAGGTGGGTCACCAATGTGACAATCTGATTTAATACGAACTGAATTCGTCGTTTCTTATCACATCCATCCGAGATCTAGTCACTATACATCAATATTAGTGATGTGCTTTATTTATTTTTATCGAGGAGTTGCATACAGTAGGTATATTTGAATAGGCACAAGATTCTTAATGGCAAGTCATATCGTAATAGTGTAAACGAAAAGCGTGAGTCATGTTATCTCATTTTGATATTATAGAGCTTTATCCCATTTAATATGTCTGTCTATCAATGGCACTTAATGCAGTGTCACGAATAATAAACATCAATATATAGGTAAATGTCCATTATAAATAATTCCGAGATATTACTAAATTGCAATCTTGCAAAGCTTTGTTTAATTGTTTAAAAATCGTTTGTGCTTGTAGTAACTTGCAATAGGAAAAACAAAGTCCCAACCAATGTAACTTAAAACCGTATAGAAATCCAGTTGAGTTAAGTAAATAAAACTTCGTCGATTGGCATATTTATTCCTTCGTGCAGTTTAAAAGAACATCTATCCTGAGAGTAAACTTTGTTCTTCCGAAACAAAGCTTAATTTAGGTTTTAGTGTCAAAGGGTAAACTGTATGCTTAATTGCATGTTCAAATTAGAGTCATGCGCCTTTCACAATAGGGTTAAAATTTGATTGTTACGTAAAAAGAGCTGTATGCAACATTGCACCACCATTTGTTTTCCAGTCACGTGCCTGCCATTTCGTTCGGACAAATCCCGTGACGCCGTTTCTGGGATCAGACGAACATTTGTGGTACACGAAACTCAAAGTTCTGCACATATCCTAAAGCATCATAATATAATATGAATAAAATGCGACTTATACAAAACAACCAGCCAAGCGCGAGGCGAACTCTTCCCTTGGTGGAAGTTGCGTGCCACTATGACGTAATATGTATTATATTGTATAAGTTTCAGATAAGAATGAAATCAACAAGAGTACAGTCGGTGAACGCTCAGATTGGGATTCGGGTTTCGGTAAAAATAGAGGTTCTTATCTGAACCGCGTAAGAGCGAACGAGACAGGTATAAAACGTGAATCGCATTCTGACAGACCAAGGACAGATTGAAGGGATGACAAATTATTTTACTAGGACATTTAATTACATAAGTCAAGTTTGGTATGTATATATTTAAATGGATTATATCGCGTAATATTAATTGTTTGACGTTTCGGTAGCTTTACAGATACCGTTATCAGAGTGCGGACTGACATACATTGGCCAAACGAAACGCATAACAAACAAATTTGCTGCTCAGTGATGTGAAATAAAATGTTGCAAAAAATGTCGAGCATTGAGAGGTATTTCGTGCACCAACTACATAACAAGATTTGGCGATTCGTCAGACGGTAATCACTCATGACTTGCCCAGAACTTCCGCGCAACTTGGTCCAATTAAAAAGTTATATTGTACGAGTTTTTGAAAGGAACATGACGTTGCCCTTTTATCTTTTGGGAAACTTCGCACAAAACTAGGTTAGAAATAAGTTTTTTTATAACCGGATTTGCAGGAGTAACTTCAATCTTCAAAGCATATTGTATTGTATTTTTCATAGGCTAGTTCAATCTTTGACTCTGTTTTTTAATGGTGTGGCATCAAACTTATCTTTTAACTTTTAGCTTCCATTTCCACATACCTATTTTCTTGCAAATAGAGAGTATGCTCGTGGATAAATATACAGTCTTCCCAGGTAAAGACCTAATCTGCCCCACAGTAGTTTGAATATTTTGGATATAAACGGATAATCAGTCCAACGGGCACCCATCTATACTATCGCAAATTACGAAGATTAATATTATATAATTATTATAATATTTAAAATTAACTTGTACGGAATCTCACTATTCCATCATATACATAATTTTGCATTTCCTTACATAGCAAATGCAAAATTATGTACGTGCATACACATTATACTTACATATGGCAGGGTTAACCATCTGTCGGGGTCGGCAGCCAAACTCGCACATTAGAAAGCTAATAATGCACATTTATTCGCTTGGAATCCCACTATTCCATAACGTACATAACTTTGCATTTGGTTTTAAAAGATGCGCGGCATATGGCAGGGTTAGCCATCTGCCGGGGTCGCAGCCAGCCCGGTGAGCCGCATTTGCATGTCCCGTCATCGCCGCATACTGATGAGTTGGCAACTTTACGGGCGAACTTAGTGGAACTAGGTTGTTTACTATAAATAATAGTTTAATTGCTGTGCTGGTGATTATTTTGGTGTAAATATTATGGTTTATTCCATTGCAGGATAAGTTCAGGCAACGAATAATTGTGAATGTTAATGTTATAAGTTTGTACATCCCTCTTGAGATTTGCTACTAGCACAGAACCCGGCTGTGGATTTATTATTTATAGTTTTTAGGGTTCCGTACCCAAAGGGTAAAAACGGGACCCTATTACTGAGACTTCGCTGTCCGTCCGTCCGTCCGTCCGTCCGTCCGTCCGTCTGTCACCAGGCTGTATCTCAACAACGGTGATAGCTAGACAGTTGAAATTTTCACAGATGATGTATTCCTATTGCCGCTATAACAGCAAATACTAAAAATAAATAAAATAAATATTTAAGGGGGGCTCCCATACAACAAACTTGTTATAGATTATATATATATATGTATAGGTACGGAACCCTTCATGCGCGAGTCGGGCTCAATTTTAGTTATTCAACTGAGCTAATCCACTTAAAGATACAGTACTGTTGCATGGTTTTGTACATTATCATCCGTCATTAACATTTCAACGATCAGCATTACAAATTATACACAAATTGTAGAGAACAGATTAAACTCATAATTTCTCTATGCAAACTGTTCTGCAAAACTCCAGAGTGGCTTATTTATACAAAAACTATCAAAGTTATTAAAGTTTTGAAAAAAATAACGTGTAAAGCAAGCTTTCTCGTATGCTACTTTAAGTAAACTTTAAAATTTTAGATACAAATACAATAAACAAAAAAAAATTTAGTTGAATTTTATTCCGCAAACATTATATAACGTTTTTGACGATATGTTTAGTTTTAAGATAACTCTGTATCTACTTGCAAAAATTACCAAAATCCTAATTCTCCTGCCTACCCATACCGACACTTTATGCTTATCAGTAATTTACTGACAGTAAAGAACATCCAATCACAAACATAGTTTAAAGAAAAAATTGAATACTACGAAAATATTTCATTTAGTTTTTTTTATTTCAGTTTAACGAAACGTTTAACATGGATCTGACAGCTAGAAAATTGAAAGTTCATGCTTCCAAACTCTTCAATTACAAATGTTATTCATCATCACAACAGCATTTGTAACTATTGTTTACAATATTTAAAAATTTTATAAATTCTTCAGCTGTGTGCGATACGTGTAATTTTACCCACCTTAAAATATCGTAATACGGTTTAATGTTATCCCCATAGGAAAGTTCAAGGAAAATTGTACAACAAAATATCGCGGCATTAAATTCACACCTGCTTATGGGGCCACAGTACACATAGGCAGAACAGTATGGTTTTAGAGGATAAAAATAATATAGAACATTGCATACAACTTCTCTATCCATTACTTGTAACCTTAAAGAACCCAATGCGTTTTTCCGTTGATAATTGAAAGAAGGACTTATAAACTCATTAGCATTACATCAATGAAAAATTTCAAGCATCACAATTTTGATGCAGTTTTTAATTTTTCAACTGAGCTAATTTGTTTGTTAAAACAGCAAAATACCAAAATTACCATATTGTCGAAACAACCACCTAAAAAGTTCAAGTGATTTGGTCGACTATTGATGTTACTACCTAGAACAGGGCTATTGGAATTTATTGGTATATATTTGAAACCTACAGTTTTATTTTTTCATTGATAATTTTAGTTTCAAAAACTACTCGAAATTGTCAAAATTCACCCCGATTTTTTTTTTCAACTTATTTTCAACTGCACGCAATGAAAGCATGAAATAGCTATGTTACTACCTAGAACTCGGGGAAAAGTATTATTCACTTCAAAAAGTTGGTTGAAATTATTAATATATTAATCATGATATGAAAAAAAAAATTAAAAAGGAATAAGGCCTCTTAAAGCAATTTTAACTGGGCAAAGGCCCTAGAGTTGAAAATTCTGAAACAAAACGCATGCAGTTTATATCTACGACACTACGCTTTTCTTTTATGATGGACGATAATAAGGTAGCGAAACCACAAAACAGTGTTAAATGGATTAGCTCAGTTAAAAAACTAAAATTTACCCGCAAAACCTTTGTTGATGAGTGTTCATACAGATACAGTTTTTTTGCATCATATCTCAGAAAAAGCGTTCCCTTCTATTTATTCCAGTATAGTGATGCATTTTAACGAGCCTTAAGGTACTTAAAGGGATTGTGACTGTTTCAGTAAAATCGGGGGTCACCCCAAGATAGGATTTGCACTCGATTAACGACCCCTGGGTCTTCGTTCATCATGAACATGCTGCAAGAATGACTTTATTGCGTATTTCTTAGATCCTGAATTATTGCGCGCATAGTAACACAATCGCCGTGTCCGGGTAAATACTCATTGATTAAAATACTACATACCCTGTTTCTCGCCCGATTCGTCCACGAAAAAAAACCTAAACCAAACCTCTCTTGCATTGTATGGTATTGATTGTCATACTACTAGTCTTTAGTGCTTACATACCTGCGTAGTTCTTTTCACATCTGCATTTTAATGTAGGCACCAATGACTTCAAGGTCAACTTAAGGATTAAATAAACGTACTGTTTTTATACTGCCACTGTGGCGGTTCGAAGGTCGCGGGTTCGGCTCCCGGCTCCAAACGGCTACAAGAGATTTACGAACAATAAAACTACTGAGATAAACCGCTAAGAGAAAGATTTATTTTTTCCAATTGTGAGGCTTTTCGAGGCGACGTTTGTCCGATTTAGGAGCGGTTAGAATTATACGGACCATTGTACACTACCATGGCTTTTCACGGGCAAAATACAACATATGTGCGTTTTAAGTACAAGGTGGGGAAGTGTGTTATGAGTGAGGAGCAATGTAAAGCTGGAGTGCATAAACATTGTCCATGCGCTAAAAACACACCGTCAGTATAAAAATAACTTCTGGAATTTACTTAAATTCTCAGGCTATCGGGTATCGCATATTATATCCTCCAAGTACTATATGAGTGAATTAACTTATTATTTAAGACAGTTTCCATACAGGACTCATAATTTTTTACCACACTTTATTTTATAAACGTGAATGTTTTTGAAAATGTACGTTCCACTTAAATGCAGAGTTGCAGATCGTTAAAAAGTCAGTAGTAGCATAGATATCAGAGTAGCTCATTGGCTACAAATTCTTCTTCTCTGTCGTTTCGCTCTTGGCAGAGCGGTCGTGGTCACGTTGAGGCGTCCACATCGGTGGTAGAGGCGGACACAGCTCTCCGCATGATCTCCCGCCATCTCTCCCTGTTGGCAGACTGTCTGGCGCAGTCAGATACGCAGTTTCCTACTGCTGATTTTATTTGGTCAGTCCAACGCATAGGTGACCTGCCACGCGATCTGGTTCCATCTACTTTTCCCTGCACAACCAGCCGCTCTATAGAGTTGTTATCCCGCCTAGAGACATGGCCAAAGTACTGCAGTATGCGCGACTGTACCACAGCCGATAGACGCTGCGTGATGCCGAGTTCTTGGAGTATGGAAACGTTGGTGCGGAACTCCGTCCACGATATTCCGAGCATCTTTCTCCAGCACCACATTTCCAGAGCATCTATCTTCCCCTTTTCCAACTCGCGCACTGTCCACGTCTCTGCCGCGTATAGAAAAATCGGGAATATAAGTGTCCTCACGAGTCTGACCTTGGTAGCTTTGGTGATGTTGCGATTTTTCCAGACTTTCCTCAACTTCTCCATGGCAGTTCTGGCCATACGTCGCTTCACTTCATCCACACAGCCGCCGTTATTTGAGATTAAAGCCCCAAGGTATACGTAGGTCTGAACCACGTCGCAGTTCGCAATTTGTGTGACTTCGGGCGAATTGGAGTTGACGCGGTCGACGAACATAATCTTGGTCTTCGATCGGTTTATTCTCAGTCCAAAACTAAGGCTTACACGTTCCATTTTGAGAAGTAATTCTTCCAACAGGTCACTGCTACTTGCAAACAGGGTGGTGTCGTCTGCGTACCTCAAGTTTACAACTTTGTATCCACCAAACGTAACACCATCGGTCCAGTCCTCGAGAGTGATTCGCATTATAAGCTCGGTGTAGATATTGAATAGCAAAGGTGATATTATGCATCCCTGTCGTACGCCCGCGCTTGGATGGAAACTATCTGAGAGGAGCCCATCTGTCCGCACTGAAGCTGTTCCTCCTTCGTAGAGCTCCCTGAGCAGGTGTACGAGGTGTTGTGGTGTGCCCATGTCCAGTAAAGTTTTCCACAATGCTGGACATTTCACCGAGTCAAATGCTTTGGAGAAATCAACAAAGCATATGTATGTAGGCTTGTTGAATTCTCGAGCCTTCTCGATGATTTGACGAACAATGAGGATTTGCTCACGGGTACCTTTACCTTTCATAAATCCGGCTTGTTCTGGCGCAATTTCTCTAGACAAATATGATTTCAGCCGTTCATTTAAGATGTGTAACATTATTTTGCTAGCGTGTGATATCAGAGCAATAAGTCGAAAATTGTTACACTTCTTTGTGGAGCCCTTTTTATGAAGAGGAGGAAAGACTGTGTGGGCCCATTCAGAGGGCCATTTGCCTGTACGCCATATGTTGTTGCAGATAACATGGAAGATATGGACGCCACGCTCTCCCAATGCTCGTATTGTTTCAATTGGGATCTCATCTTTTCCTGTGGCTTTCCCATTCTTCAGGTGTCGAATAGCGGCTGTTACTTCTGACTCAAGAATATCCGGCTCGAGCATGTCACTCGTAGGGTCTGTGGGTGCAAAATTTCGCGATTGATGATCTTGGAACAGGGACTGACAGTAACTTCTCCAAACTTCCGAGATTTTGTCTAGTTCTGTGACTACTTGACCACTTTGATCTTCGATGGCCCAGGTTTTGGACGGCAGCGTTTTCGTAATTAGGCGAATTTTGTGATACAAGTCTCTAGACTCACATCTATCCGCATGAGCCTCAATTTCTTCACACATATTGCGCAGGTAGTTATTATGATCTTGCCTGCATTTGAGTTGTATCTGTGCCGAAATGTTATTGAGATCATTTATGTTGGCTCCCGCTGCTTTCATCTTCCGACGTTTTTCGACGAGCTCGAAGGTGCTGTCAGTCATCCAGTGCTGTCTTTTGCGGGTTGTGATTCGCGGTGTCGTTTCCGAGACTGCTGTAGTAATGAGTGTCTTGGCTCGCTCCCATTGTGCGTCGGGTGTTTCATTAGTCAGATCTGTTTCAGACCACTGCGACCAGTTCTGCTCGATGATCGAACGAAACCCCGGGACATCCTTCACCACCAACTTCGTCGGTTTTTTAATGATTCTGGCTGCTGTAAGCTTGAGCTTTACTTTACATATTAAAAGTTGGTGATCAGACCCGCAATCAGCTCCAGGTAAAGTATGGGCATTTTTTATAGATGATCTCCATCGCGACCGAGCCATGATGTAATCAATTTGATTGCGAGTTTTCCCATCGGGTGATACCCAAGTGTATAGCCTTCTAGGATGGTGTTGGAAAAGGCTATTCACAATCAGCAGGTCGTTTCCTGAAGCGAATTGTATTAAGCGTTCGCCCCGATCATTCCGTTTTCCGAGCCCAAATCTGCCCGCGCATTTACTCAGTTGATGAGCATTTTCGCCGATCTTTGCGTTTAAGTCACCTAGGACGATCAGTAAGTAATTCTCTGTTCGGTACCTTTGCTATTATGGATCCTAATTCGGAGTAAAACTTATCGATTACCTCGTCGCTCGCGGTAGAGGTGGGGGCATAAACTTGAATAATGTTAAGATTCATCGGCGAAGCTTTTATCTTAATACTAATAATCCGATCGCTTACCGGCTCGTACCCCAACACGCATTTTTTCTGATCTGCGGGTATTAAAAAGGCCACCCCGTTGCTGCTACTGTTGTCGTTCCCAGAGAAGTAAATGACGTGATGGTCTGTCAATAAATGACCGCTGCCTTTCCAGTGTGTTTCGCTTAGACCACAGATGTTCACACCAATTCCAAGTTCCTATCGTCTGGAGACGTCGTAGCTTGATGGAGTTTCCAGTAGTAGAATTTCCATGGGGGGCCTGGTCTCCCACCCCGTCATGGCTACAAATTACAATAGCCATTAACCCGTGACTCGACACAGATTATGGATTTTGAACCTTTTTATCACATAGATCAATCATGTGTAATGTAGGTGATTTTAGACGAGTAAATAAAGATATACGACTCAGAAATCATCTTACACACGCTTTTTATACAAAATTGTAGTATGCATCGGCCGAGAAAATAAAAAAACTTAAAGACTTACACGGACTTTTTGCATTGGAAAGAAAGTATTTAGCTTTTGATTTATCCAGCATGAGGCTGTTGTTAACATTTTTTACTTCTTGAAGTTCTTGAATAACGTCACTTGAATTCGAGATTTGCACAGATCTACTTAGATAAACAAGACATGAGTAAAAATTATGGGGGTTATTTGTAGTTGCACGCTCGCGCTACGCGCATGTGCAAGACGCATTTTTAGGGTTCCGTAGTCAACTAGGAACCCTTATAGTTTCGCCATGTCCGTCTGTCCGTCTGACCGTCCGCGGCTTAGCTCCGTGATCAATAGTACTAGAAAGCTGAAATTTGGTATGAGTATGTGTATGTGTCACGCCGCTAAAACGGTAAAATAAAAACAAAAAAAAAACTTTTTTTCGGGTACCTCCCGTACACCTAAAGTGGGAGGTGATTTTTTTTTCGTTCCAACACTAGTGTGTGGGATGTCGTTGAATAGGTCTTTTAAAAATAAATAGTGGCCTTCAAACATCATTCTTTGATAAAGTCAGCAATTTTGTAAATATTCGCTCCAGAAATCGAAAAAATAGTGTGGGGACGTGGCGGGGACACTAGAGGCGGGGGCGCCTCTCTAACTTTTCAACCACGGGTCAAAAAATTATGGGAAATTCATAAAAATGAAGTCTTATAAGCACTTTCAATGAAAACTATATTGAATAAAATCGGTCGAGCCGTTTTTGAGTTATCGCAAAATTTCATAATTTTCTTTAAAATGACGTAAGCGCCGCGCGGTGTCCTTATACTTCGACCGTTACACATATTAGTTAAGTCCCATACTGAATTAAAACATTCCGCTCAATCTGGTGCGTATAATCGATAACTTCCAGAAGGTAATAAGTAATTACAGTTACTTTGGCGTTTATGACCTTTTTTATAGAGCTTGAAATTTTTCTCTTAATTTATTCTGAAGTCTATTGTGAAGGATGGGCAACAACGGAACCCTACACTGAGCGTGGCCCGACATGCTCTTGGCCGGTTTTTAGGGTTCCGTAGCCAAATGGCAAAAAACGGAACCCTTATAGATTCGTCATGTATGTCTGTCCGTCTGTCCGTCTGTCTGTCCGTCTGTCCGTCCGTATGTCACAGCCATTTTTTTCCGAAACTATAAGAGCTATTACTGTTGAAACTTGGTAGGTAGATGTATTCTGTGAACCGCATTAAGATTTTGATGCAAAAATAAAAAAATAATAATAAATATTGGGGGCTCCCCATACTTAGAACTGAAACTCAAAAATGTTTTTTTTTCATCAAACACATACGTGTGATCTTTGGATAGGTCTTCAAAAATGATATCGAGGTTTCTAAAATATATTTTTTTCTAAACCGAATAGTTTGCGTGACAGACGCTTCCAAAGTGGAAAAAAGTTGGTCCCCCCCCCTCTAACTTCTAAAATAAGAAAATTAAAAAACTAAAAAAAACATATGATGTACATTACTATAAAAACTACCAACGAAAATTGTTTTGAACGAGATCTAGTAAGTAGTTTTTTTTAATACCTAACTTTGCACCTAATTTATATGGGGCGCTATACATACCAGGTGCAAACTTAACTTAACCACTTAGGGATGGAAAGTGTTTGTACTGAACCCTCGGTGCGCGAGTCCAACTCGCACTTGGCCGGATTTTTAATATGTTCGTCTTATTTCAAAATGACAGCTAAATGAAGTACGAGTATTTAATGAATAAGTATTTTAAATTAGTGTATTGATCAAATTCTAAATCAAGAGTAATTAATAATGTGTTTAATGAAGATGACTTTTATTGTATTTTTATATTTAAATAAATAAATGAATAAATATCAGACAACCTTACACAAATCGATCTAGTCCCATATTAATCTCAAGAAGGCTTGTATTATGGGTAACTAGACGACGATATACATACTTATACAGATAAATATATACTTAAATACATAGAACAACCATGACCCAAGCACATATATTCGAGTTCATCACACAAATATTTGCCCTGGCCGGGATTCGAACCCGGGACCGCCGGCTCAGATTTAAGTCATAACAATCGGTATTTCACTAATTTATCAAACATTTTAAATAATAAAACCTCTTTGCGTCGGGCTGTCAGACAGAGCTAGAATTTAAAAAGAAATTGAAAAGTAAAAGGCACTAGTGCGGAAAAGTAGTACTTTACGCTCAGTTTGACCGCTTAGAAAACGCTCTTTTCGAGCACATGCAGTATAATTTTTTTTTTCTGTAAGTTAATTTCTCACTGCAAAGGCAAAGGAGACCCTTTTCTTCCCCCTTTTCACGTGTCCCTGTACTTAAAATATTGTTGGATCCTCCCTTACGTAAACATAAAGCGTGTTAAATCATAAAGCGAGTTAAGATCGTTTTGGGATCGTAGAATCAATTACAAAGTACGCTTAGGCGGGATCGAATTAAACATAAGGAACAAAGACAAACATTTGCCTGGTTTTAAATTTAAAATAGGGAGATTTATCGAGGCGAGACTTTGGAGGCCCGGGGGAAATACGGTGGGACCGTACACCTGACAATGACGTGTTCTACATTAGTCATGTGTCGGATTGGATACATTACCGCAGTAACAAATTACTTTAACATAGAAACAACAGTTAGTCTGTATTACATAATATTTTTCAACACTTCACTTGTCTTAACTGCTAAACAAGTACATGTAAGTATGTGTACCGCCCACAAATTATCTGCTTAGCCCAATGGTTGACTGGTAGAGAATGCCCTATGGCATTAAGTCCGCCTTTTGTACGATAAGTTCTTTCTTTTGTGCAATAAAGATTAAATAAATAAATAAATAAATGTATGCAACCCGTTATAAGTACGGTTATGGTACTTATAACGGGTTGCATACATTCCGGACGCATGCGACAATCATGGGCATGGCCTGCCCAGTCCCACTTTAGCCTGGCGGTTGTTTATCCAACATTAGTAATTCTTGTTTTGGAGCGTAGTGTAGTGGTTATTCCAGATACGATCTAACCTTTTAACACCCAAGTCCTCCATAACGCTCTCTTCAATTTGGATTTCTGACTCTCAGTTAGTGACCATGTTGGGACAAATACAAATACACGTGCCAATAATTTTTCGCTTAAGTGACAAAATAAGGTTTTCCTTCATTATAATAATCAAGTGTTTTGAAATTTGTATCCATTCTCTATTGTCTATACTGGCAGGTTCTGCCACATACAAGATACATACAAGAAAACTAAGACCACATGCAATGGTATCGTCATCTAATATTTGACACCAAGTCAGGAAATACCGAGTAGCCTGGTTTACTTGTCCAACAAACTCTCGCGAAGTTCCCCAAAAGTTTGGAACTATCTCTGTAAAGTTCTATTTTACGCGTGACGTATTTTCCGAAGGTAACTTAAGAGAAAATACTTGAACGCACTGTCGATTATTGGGAATGTGTGAAAAACTAGAGGGTACACCTAACTTCGTCCACGAAGAAGATCAAAGTCACAAACCTCTCTTTTCTTTACTCTTCTAAAAATTGTTTTTTGTTTGGAAAAATTTCATATCAACGTTTTGGCATTAAATTGTCTACTATAAATAGTTCCTTTTCAAGTTGACTCGCCTTTCACGTTCCGAGGACCGAGGACGACCGACGACTCCCATAATCTTCTTCCCCTCCTAATCCTGCTTTAGTGACTCACATTCATGGGGTATGAATAAATTACCCTGACCGTGAGCATATTTTATCGTCTATTCCCCTGTCCTTCACCTCCTCAGAGGACCGATAACACGAAATTGTTTTTTTTTTATAAAAGTCGTAATTAAAAATAACTATATGGGAACTACACTGGTCACTATATTTTTGTATCTTTACTTTATCTTTACGCTTTTGAGTGGATGGGGGCAGAATTGATGAAATACTAAATCCACCCGAATGTAAGCTTCAACGACTTTCGATCGCTAGTTTGTAAACGCGCTTAATTCCGAAGTTAGATTAGTATATATACACACGGAGCGAGAGATTGTTGACAAGTTAGCGAGTCACAGTTACCTGAGCCGAGTTGAAAACTGTGACGCCCGTATACGCTTGACAGCCACCATTTTGCCAACCGGCGATTTTTTTTATTTATAATCAACTGTCGTTTAAGGCCCACTTTCAAGCAGCTTAAAATACTCATTATTATTTCGTTCCATACGAGCGATGGTTTGTTTGTTTCGATTTCGAAAATATACATTTTATTATGACTTACTTATACTCACTGGTACTAGGAAATTATGAATTTATAAAATGCTTACGGTAAATACAAACTAAATTCTATTAAAAAATAGCAATTCGTGAAAACTGATTTGAATCCATCGGAAGATTTGCCTGGAAACGTTTCCGTGAAGGATGTCTTCTAACGAACTCCCGGCAAATCCGTTCTTTAGACCTAGGGTTGCCTCCAGCCTCCAGAGTAAATATTGGCGATTATATTTTTTTTTTCTAAACAGTGATTTCTGCTTGAGAATTGCTATGTAAACTCCGATTTGTAAAAGTACTGTATCTACTTACAGAGTAAAGTTAATTATTTTATTAATCATTGCAATAGACTTTAAGGAGAATGAATAAAAATATTACGCCAGTTATAAAATATTCCATTAAAGTGACAAAAGAGTAAAATGATCCATTGAATTTTTCAAATTCATACCCTGTAATATTAATCAGTCGTGCCATTTCAACATATTTATTGGCATTTTTGACGCACGTAAGCTGCTTGCGATTTGTCAGAATATGATGATGCGAGTTGTTTACTGAAAAACCGGACAGTAACCTTGGACTTCTGGTCGCCCTCCTGGAAATATGCCGGTTGCCGGATAAACTGTATTTAAATACGATTATTTCAGTTTTACCTTAACGGCTCTCGTGAAAATACATTGACACCATTTCTACATAACATAATGTGAAATGCGCTCTCAAATTCAAATAATATATTTTCGTGTGTGTTTCGTGTGTCTATAACGTAGGACTTTGCGGTCTGTTTTTGTTGCATTAATGGTAACATTTCCGAGCATGTTGTTATTTATATCAAATCCAAATGTTCGTGTGGGCCACTCTATTACAGGTCTATACTCTCTGGTTTAAATGTAGGTTAGGGCGATTATGGACGCTTTGTAGCACTTCACGAACAGTTTAATGGACACTACTCCGGCATAACCGTTATACGATACAACGGTATATGGTGCTGTTACGTTGTAACTGATCCCAAACTGCAGACAAGTAACAGATAGATAACTACTTATATGTATATTTTGACGACGCGTTTGGCGCAGTTTGTAGACACCTGTCTACTGAGCCGGCGGTCCCGGGTTCGAATCCCGGCCAGGGCAAATATTTGTGCTTGGGTCATGGTTGTTCTATGTATTTGAGTATATATTTATCTATATAAGTATATCGTCGTTTACTACCCATAATACAAGCTCAAAAATGAGCTTAATTTGGGATTAGATCGATTCGTGTGAGGTCGTCGGATTTAAAAAAATAAAAAATTAAGCCAACATCTTACCAAAAATGACAAAATATTTATGTGCACTAACGTCCAACACGGTGGCGATTCATGTTTTTGTCCTAGAAATTAAACTTAGGTGCGTATATTGATAATAATGTAGGAGTTAGGACATTATATATTTAAATAATATTATCGCACCCCTTCTAAAATAAAATGCAATTGCATCAAGTTGCTGATAAGGACAGTGACACAACTCCATGTCGATAGTTCGGTTTAGAAGCACTTTGCGTTTGTATTAAGTACATCCTTGCTTCACTAACTATTGCAACAAGTTTGGCTGGAGTTGATTTGTGCCAATAGGTAGCAGCAATTGACCTATTGACTACGTATCTGCATTACTTGTTAAACGTCATCCTACTTCATATTGTTTATATGTATTTACCAAGTATGCGAATAAAAGCGAACACAGTTTTTTTAATGTTGTCGCAACCCTGACTCAAGACATTCGTAAAACCGCGTCTCCCCGTCTCTCTCCGCCTCGAGTTGCCGATAAGGATAGTTACACAACTCGAGTGTTTTCTTGTCGACTATTCGGTTTAGAAGCACTCTGCGTTTATATTGAGTCCACGCTTCACTAACTATCGCAACAAACTTCGCTGGAGTTGATTTGCGTCAATAGATGACAGCTGAGAAATTCACGCTACGGGCTGTACAATGGGTGAGCTACCGGAAAATACATTTCAATTAACTGAACCCAACCTTAACGAAGACATTTGAATAAATCATTCCAAGGTCAAATGAGTGATGTTTGACTTGGTTCTGCAACTTTAGCTTCGACCGATTTTTATCTTATTTATATTTATGTTTATATCCATTGCTTCTTCTACACAATATTGTTTCAATGTTTTAGTTCACTTTTTTCGCAGTGGGGTCATTTTCATTTTAGGTGTACGTAACACAAAAGTTACACACAAAAAAAAATCGTTCCGTTACGTAGAATAAATTTTGTGTGTAACAAATATTAATAAAGGGTTGTTCACACTGTTGTATTTTCTTGTCGTAACGTAAGCAATAAATCGTAGACATCGTAAAATGAGCAAATATTAACTGAAAGGACGAGTACATACGCTGCGATAAAATTTTAATTCAATAAACGTATTTTTCGTTAAATCTGTCAAAAAAATAAAAGCTTGCAATAATAGTTTTGTCCGTCGTGCATGCAGCTTTACCGTTTTTTGTTACGTAACACACTGTAACACAGAATTGTGTGTGACAGCAACGTTACACTGAACATTCAAATTTCGCGGTATCAACATAACTTTCGCCAAATTACAGAGACATTGTACGACATTTTACGAATACTGCCATTTGTATTTTATCGTTAATAATATGACTATGCGATTCACAAAAGTTTTTATGTTATTTATGTGTACTTACTTCTTAAATTCACGTTACACTTATAAAAAACAGAAAGAAAAATCACGTGTGCGACCTGTTTGCACCGTTCTCAAACTAAAACAATATGGCGACGCTGTCATTCGTCGATTGGTAGAAGCCTACAATGTTGCTAGACCAAAATAAATTAACGATGCGTTGAAATTACATCAAAATTTCGAATTATTGGCTCGCGTTACACACGTTACACAGAAGACGAAAAACGCGGGACATGTAGTTAAATTCGATTTTCTCCTGGTTTGTTATTGTTTCGTTGTTAATAACATTATTAAAATAAAGTACCATCGATGCTAATATGGATAGTGATAAATATATTTTTAATACAGTTGCTCAAAAAGTGGTACTTTTCGTAGCTGCAAATCGTGCGAAAAGTTGGTTATTTCGAACTAGTGCTTTTTACTTTTCAAATTTTTTTAATTTTCTGTTGTACTAACACGTTATACCTCATACATCCAAACAAAGGTCAATCACTTTCTGACTTTATTTATTACGTCATGCAGCATTGCAGGTGTATATCTCATAATTATGCTTAAAATATTTAAATTGCATATTGGATCAATCAAAGGGTTATCTATTAAAAAAACTCAAAAACGGTGTTAATAATTTGTTTGAGTGACTATTATTTAATGAGCAAATGAGTATTATGCGTGACCTAAAAAAATTAAAAAGAAAAGTATTGTCACAGATTAGAAAATACATTATTAAGCGTGACCCACGCGCTGCTTTATAAATTCATAATAATTATGAATAATCGCTATTTTTGTGTACCTATTAAATAATATATTTATTTACAATTATATGAAGTGTAAAGAACTAAAAACAGATTCACGATGTTTATTGTTTGGAATCAATTAAATTACTGTGTAACATTATCATATCTCTTCTGAAATATTAAAACTATTTCTTTTGATTTGGCTGAATGACGACAGCCAACGCCATCTTGAAAAAAAATATTAAAATTAAAAGTAAAACTTTCTTTTTCATTCAAGATTGTTTTAATTATGTGTAAATGACACGTAATATTTATAAAATAAGAGTTTTTGATAGAAAATGATGTATTCTGATGTTACCAGAATAGATCTAACACCGCCCTATATACGAGCCAAGGCAAAAATTGCAAGTGAGAGTATTTTACCCGCAAAATCGAAAGAAAAATTACATTGCCGTCTATGAATATTTTATTGGCTGGAAACGAGAAAAAGAGAATTATTAACAACTTGAATAAAACTTTAAACTTACCAGCAAAGGCCTTAAATGCGACCCTTCACAATTGCTCTAAAAATTGTAGGTACTCTTAATTTTTATCAGACAGAAATAAATATAATTGCCCCTTTCAAGCACTGTTTTAATTTAGTATTATTGCAATTTTTCGCAAATGTATTAAAAAACGTTGTTTGGTACACGTGTGGAAGTGTCATTTTAACTCGTCCCGAGTCTTGACCCTCGCCTTGCGGCTCAGGCCAAGACTCCTCGGGACTCGTTCAAAATGACATACTTTCCACACTTGTATCAAAAACTACTAGTATGCTTACATAGAAAAATAATTTTTTATTGATATTTTTACATGTAAAAATGGAAGTGGGACATCGCTCTTTTGTATGGAACGCCAAAAAAGTAGTTTTTTTATTTAATTATTTTGAGTACAAAATAAAAGATATCTCAATTAAAACCTATTCCAACCTGTAGGTAAATGTGTTAATAATATAATTAACACTTAACATCTACGATACTGTAATACGTAGTTTTTTTTTTAATCTTTTCGAGTTGGGACAAGAAAAAATAACCAAATGGTAACCTAAAATGAAAATGACCCAGTGATGTTACTTCCTCTTTTTTGAAGTTAAATAAAAGTCTTCTATCATGACAACTAAAGACTTTTAGCTACCTAGCTAACTAACGCTAACTAAAGCTTTTTATTAAAAAAAGTGACTAAAGATAACATCCGATCACAATATAAATATGACGTATGTATGATTAGACCTTCCAGCTTTATGCTCAGTAAGAGCGCGTATGTATCTGGAATTAAAATATTTAATAATTTACCTGAATGTATCAAATCTCAAGATGGAATTCGATTTAAAACAAAGCTCAAGAAATGGCTGTTGCTGAAAAGTTTCTACAATTTTAAATGAATATTTTAGAGGTATAGATTGACATAGTTAAGAATGTTTTAGTATATATATTTTGTTGCTATATCATTGTACGCCCGTAATGGGTAAGCTGTTGGACCTTTTTTATGACATAATATGATCTAATGTACACGGTTTTGACAAAAAATAAATCTTTATCTTTATCCTTAACGTAGTTTGGTGGGCATATAATTATTTTAATGTTATAATCTAGAATGTGTGTTTAACTTAGCAGATAGTGTACAAACGAGTGTTCATTAAGAAATATTAGTTTGTAATACTTTCACCTTATTATTTTCCTAGAACTACATGCACAATACGTGTATATACCAGTGTATTATTATAATATGTATAATAAACTGGTATTCAAGTAATATTTATTGTTGCTTGAATCTAGCGCTTAGTCTGGTTATGTTATGCACGAGGGCACCAGGGTATGATTTCAATTTCTAGAAATGCGAGCTAGTAAGTAAAACCTTTGGGAATGTTCCTCTGTAGGTGTGTGAATAGACGGTCGAAATTTGAAATTCCATCAAATCGGGTAACTTGAGATCCCCGGGGTAAATAAGAGAGCTGTTTTCACTCTGAATGTAATGTAGGTACTTATTCAATGTTCAAGATATGTCAGTTCAAGGTGCTGAAATTTTAAACTTTAGGGCCTAATCACATTTGCGATTTGCGAACGAATTTTGTATGAAGGCGATCACGCAGCGTTTGTATAGAAAATTCGCTCGCAAATAGCAAGTGCGATAAGGCACTTATTAGGTTTACATATCTATCGTGAGCTCTGATATCCCTTTTTAAAGTTACTCGCCATGTGTCAAGTTCCCCTTTTGATCACAAACGTAAACCAATACGACTAAAAATAAATAAAATAAATATACTTATAGTCTTTACACTAAACATTTATTACCGATATCATAGGAGTTTGGTTTGGCGTACAGCCAGGGCAAGTCCATTTTAACACCAGTACCTAAACGACCAATCATAAACCATTTTATAGACGAAGGCTCGGCCCGCAGCACGGCAGTCGCGGACATAGCTCATATGCGACGTGACAAACGAGCCCAAACGGGCCGAGCGGCTCTGTAGATATTTCATAAAAATATTCTAGATATGCAGTTTTTCATTGGGATAGCTCCACCGGAATAGGAAATGATAGAAATGTCGCTGTAAATGTAAGAAACTGTTACGAAAGCATGGTCCCGTGTATGAGTATTCAGTTGAGATGTCGGTATCTGTGAACAATTCATAGTAGTACCTATTTAGATGCGCAGATTTCAAATACACAAAATTATACTTTAATCCTGTCTCTATACTTTCCCACTGTTCACGTACGTGCTTGTTCAATATTCAGCCCATTTGATTATTAATAAGGTTTAATAGTTCACTCAGTAATACTCAGAAATATATTTGAATGATCTGTGCTAACATCAAATATAAGAACAATATAATAGCTACGCACTTATAGATATTTAGGGTCTTTGAGGTTTTAACCCTTGCCATGCTGAGAAATTTTACCGGAAGTAGTCTCGTGATAGTCTCGCCGCGTCTGCCGCAAGTCACAATCACTATTTTTATTTTCAAACAGTTTATACTTCGAATTATTTTTCTTGGCCGAATTCATTGCCCTTTGTTCCTTACAAACAATAATCATTATTTGAATATGAAGAGGGGCCACAAACTGCTACTTTGAAATGAAAGGCATCACAAACGCAAACAACTTTGACACTAAAGGCATCTATAAGTTGAAGACAATAAGGGTTAGGTAATACGAAACACAGGGTATACATAGATGCTGGTCAAATTGTATTCAAAACAGCATTGAAGTACCTGAATTCCTGTTATAATGTAAGCATTTATATATACTTAGTTTCCTTAATTTTATCAATGCGCCTGGCGAATTTTTACAGCATTTTTTACTATTGTTTTCATACTTACCATATGTTGATAAAATACAATCCAAAATAAATTGAATCAGGGGAGAATGAAAAAGAATATGTAAAAGACGCTATTTTTCATCTAAAATCGTGGCGCTTTTAATTATTTTGTTCATTTCAATGCCGAGAGGGGGAAGAACAGCGCCAAAAATACAACGTTGCGTACCCGTGGTCAATTGCGCTGTAAAGTAAATAGATTTATCTGCTTTTGTCTGTTAAAAAAATCTAGGTATAAGTAGGTACAGTCAAGTTCTTAAATTTATAAGTAAAAATTTGATCGATAATATCTGAACAGGCCTTGATGCCTTTAACAATAAAGGCGCGTTCATATACTTATTTTTGAACATTGCTGTACCTACAAGTATTTTTGCAAGTTATAATGTGAAGAGTGATGATTGAATGTTTGCCAGTAAATTTTATTTAGGCGTTTTATTAGTCTCCTACCAATGAGTTGGACTTTGTGTTGGAGTACAAACCCATAAACGGGATTATCTCCGTGTCACAGTAGTGATAGAGTATGTAATGGCAATTCACTAATTCTACACAGACGGAGTCGCGGGCAGAAGCTAATCGGAATTACATCAACTTTTGCTATTCAAGCTGCATGCCTTACAGACATTTTGAGAAATAAGGGTATACTTACGAAAAAATAGTTATAAATTAACAAACAATATTTAATTCAAACAAAAGATTCAAAGACTTTTATTCAAATATATCCAGTTCAGGCCTCAAACCCATAAACGATCTTATCAAAACTTTCGTGAGACATGTTTAATTATTGTATTAAGCGGTTTACACACGTGAAATTGTCAGGAACGGCCCGACATGTTTCGAACTCGTATGGAGCTCTTCATCAGGGACGGCTGCCCGTACACCGCCGCGGCAACCTCGTCACTCGGGTCGCAGAAGCGGGCCGTTCCTGACAATTTCACGTGAGTATAACGATCTTATCGTTAAAAAGGCAAAAACTTTTTCAGTTTTTCACCTGTTTTCTATAATAACAGTTTGGGCCAGTTTTTGCTATGTTTACAAAAGAAAATTGTCGATCGCCCCCAACTTACAACTTTGGGCTTCCAACAAAAAGAGGGGCAAATATTTGAGTTTTCGCCCTGCAAGGCCCTTTACAATGCGATGTTATGTTCTTACGTTTGATGCATTTGAAAAATATAAGTGTACTAGCTATTGCAATATAAAAATTCCAGCACATCTCCAAGATGTAAAAACGTTTCTTAATTTTTGTTTTTGTTGCATAATAAAAATACGTATCGAACAAAAGGCGAGCTTAATGCAATAAAGTATTAATCGGCAGTCAACCCTAGGGCAAAGAACTTGCGTAAACTGTTGAAAGTGTGGAGATACGGCAAACAAAAAGAATAGGTATACAATCATTTCGCCAAAAACGTTTCATAAATATTAATTTCCCAAATAACGTTTGTAACTTCACTATATTCACACATGGTAGTTTAGAAATATATTGTTTCGCAAATCGTTTTGATGAATTTTCATAACACAAATTATTCGCTTGACAAATCATCATATCATAAATCATCACTTGACTAACTAAGTATTAATTTTACATACACTTTAATCGAAAAACCAACGTACGACAAAATGTTTAATAAAAATTTTTTTTTTTATGAATACTTAATAAATCATTAACAACTTGTTCGGACTTTCGGCAGCTGTCGGTGAAGCGCCAGAATCGAACAGAAGGTAGAGTTAGGGTAGAACTGCGACTACAACAGCGCGCGAGCCGAGCGAGCGAGAGATGATTTTTAGGGTTCCGTACCCAAAGGGTAAAAACGGGACCCTATTTTCTAAGACTCCACTATCCGTCTGTCTGTCTGTCACCAGGCCGGGATAGCTAGCTAGTTAAAAAAAATCACAAATGATGTATTTCTGTTGCCGCTATAACAACAAATATTAAAAACAGAATAAAATTAATATTTAAGTCCCCACTTCAATATTAATTTTATTGGTATGGAACCCTGCGTGCGCGAGTGGTGGTAGTGACGCGGGCGCAACGACTGCGTAAAGAATTTGTATGGAGAATTGTAGTTCTACAAAGTAACCGTTAAGGGCGCTCTACTAGTCTCCATACAAATCGTTTACGCTGTCGCTAGCGACTACGGTCACATTAAGTCATGGTAAGGGTTTATGCAACATATTGTGAACCGTTTCGATCGTATCGTCCTCGCTCCGTCACAAAGAAGCAGCCCTATTTAAGGGTTGAAACCCTTTCACCCGCACTCGTAACTTCCGCTCTCCACTATTGTGGGGGGTGTATTTTTTACACAACACTGTATTTTGAGGATATTCTGGCACATGACTCCTGATTTTCTTACAGATTACATGTTTTCTTAGGGAAGGGTATCCCTTTTACTAGGAGGCACTTTATTTTTTAAGGGCTGTAAAAGGAAGAGCAATGCAAAGGAGGATATACGAATACGTTTGCGCCCAAAGAGATATTTCCGAAAAAACGTAAGTGACCAGACAAAGAAAATTTACACTTAAGAGCTAAAATTAGTATTAAAAATGACTTTCACAATGTCTATGTGTATGAGCGAGAGTCAGTTGCAGTAGTAGGTATGCAATATTTAAGAAGGCGATTGAAAATAAACATTAAATTGGTATGTCGTTCGGTATTAACGACTATTAACCGAATCCTTTACAACATCAGCATCAGTAGGTATACCTAAATGTTATCCAGTAGACTAAACGCTTCCGATCCAAGTAAATGGGCAACCGTTAGACTCCTGATAGTCCGGCGTGACATAGCGGAAGTGACGTCATAAATCCAATATGGCTCTCAAGATGGCGGATTTGTTACGGTAGCCTCCAAATTCAATAACGTTACAAAGCAGTTAATAGTCCGATCATTGCATACTTTGTACAATAACGTTCCAACAACTTGGCAACTTTATTGCTGCTAAGTCATTCAATTATTACTGACAAAGTAAGTTTATGATTGCTTTATTGGTTTAATACAATTTATGATTACGGCGATAATGAGGACATTTCTTGCCATAAATTGTTTCGTTGTTACAAAACGATGTGAAATTACATTCTACCATTGACATTTAATGTTTTGATTTATAAAATTTACGCTGCATTTAGCTTTAGCTAACTTAATATTTACCATAACAGTTGACCTTTGAATGTAATGATCGTAAAACTCAATCAAACACTTTCAAAGCTTCCAGATATCAATATACTCGTGCCCGACAATAGTAAAATGTAATAGCTGGACCGATCATCTGCTCTTGAATTTACGACATCAAAACTAATAATATTATGTAAGCAAGATCCCTTTGCGTCCTTGAGCTCCTAGTGGTTAATATCCGGATAGTGGCTTGGAGTAATAAGTGATTTCGACGACGCGGTTGGCTCGGTTTGTAGAGACCTGCCTACTGAGCCGGCGGTCCCGGGTTCGAATCCCGGCCAGGGCGAATATATGTGTGGTGACGAATTTGTGCTTGGGTCATGGTTGTTCTATGTATTTAAGTATATATTTATCTATATTAGTATGTATATCGTCGTTTAGTACCCATAACAGAAGCCTTCTTGAGCTTAATTTGGGACTACATACATCGATTTGTGTGAGGTTGTCTGATATTTATATTTATATTTAATATGTGTAATTAAAAATTCTTTGTTTAAAAAGTAACTTATCAATTTCAATTATTAAATAATCAAAAAGGCTACATAGATAGAATTACATGATAGGTATCGGTCAAATCTGGATGGAGGGAGGGTACCTACGTAATAGCAATCCTTTACATGTATATTATAGCATATTCGAAGTAAGTAATGAAAGTTTGTGATGATGTTGTTACTCAACAACGCATTAACTGCCGAACGGATTTAGACAAACTTGTCATCGATTGATTCAATAGATAGGATACTTAATTTCCCGTATAGTGGACAAAGAACGCTATTATCTTATAAAGATACATTACCAGTACGCGCAGATTGAGGTAAGGGTAAGGTAAGGACCTACCTGCTTCGTCGATTATTTGCAATAACACTATTACCATGCTGGTTTGGAAAAAACCATTTTACCGCGAAACTTTAGCGCTCCTGGTCCTAAAATCTCTGGCCACGACACTTTACGAGGCACACAGTTTACGAGTATGATGTAGTTTTTTTTATCACTACGCAGTCTTTTTTACGAGTTCCGAATTGCTCTGTGAACAGTGAAAAAAGGAAACGTTTATGTTTTTTTTTAATAATATCGGCATTGGCAGCCAGTATAAAATATTCAAAATAAGTTTTCATTAATAATGCTTTCAATATCTTATATTTTATAGCGTAACAGGGTGTTTGTCAAACCACTCCATATTGCGGATTTTTGGTGGTACTAATTTATTTTACTGGCACTGATGTAAACAAAGAGGAAACAGGACTAAATATTCCGCAAATTTCAAGCAATTTTTGTATAAAATAAATCCAATATCCACAGTGATGAAAGTTAAGTTTTTTCCATAGGATTCTGTATTTATTTGGCAATAAGAACGAAGGATTAAGCAGCACCCCGTAAACAATGTTTTGAATTCGGTTAATGACAAGACAAATCGCTAGTGGCGTTTAATAATGCAAATATTTATGACGTATGCTCATTATACAAATACAAATACAAGTACTCTTTATTGCACACCTCATAAAATATACAGGAGAAATACAATGCAAGAAATTACAATTAGAGGTTAACAACAGGCGGTCTTATCGCTAAAGAGCGATCTCTTCCAGACAACCTTAGGGTAGTGGAGAACTTGAAAAAATAAGATTTTGTTATTAGGCGGTGCAAAAATCGGAAAATGATAATAATATATACATAACAAAAACAAATAAATACATAAATATAATAAACAATAAATACATAAATACATACATACATTCAGCCAACAGGTAATAGGACCATTTGAATAAAATACGAATTATGAAAGGGATAGATAATGTTCTTTCAGTTGAGTTTTGAAAGAAACAAGAGATTTAGCGCGCCTTAAGCTCACAGGCAAGGAGTTCCATAAACAGACAGCTTTAAAAGTAAACGAATTATTATAAAATTTTGAGACGGAAGAAGGTACGGCAAGGAGCAAATTTTTGGCAGATCGAGCAGAAGTGAGATAAGTGAAACGCTCCTTGAGATAGCGGGGAGTTGCAGGATGAAAAAGTATATTAAAAAGAAGAGCAAGAATATGAGAGTTACGACGAAAACGGATTGGGAGCCACTTGAGCTGAGAACGGAAACTAGATACATGGTCATATTTGCGTAACCCAAATATGAACCGAATGCCAACATTTTGAATGCGCTCAAGCTTATTAAGTTGCTCCTCTGTAAGATCGAGATAGGAGATGTCAGCGTAGTCCAGAATAGGGAGAAGTAACGTTTGAGCCAACGCAATTTTAGTGGCAATGGGGAGAAAGTTACGCAGCCGTCGCAAAGAAGCTACTGCAGCAAACATCTTCCTGCTAACCTCACACATTTGTGGCACCCAAGATAAAGAACTGTCCATTAAAACGCCAAGATTTTTGACCTGGTTAGAATACACTACACACTATACAGCGTGTATATTTGATATAACCGCAAACTTTACGGGGTCTTATTATAGGCACTTATTAATATATTGATCAGTAAATTATTAAAAAAATCTAACTTTTTTTTTCCATAATAAAATAATTCAGCACGCAATGTATTTTGTTTACCCCCGCCCCGCAAGTTAGGACTTGTGCAGTTGGAGGCAAAATTGTCTACTGCCACATCAAGGGAGGAAAAAAAATGTATTTGTTTGTTGACACTTAACATAGTGATGTCACAACTGTCACTTAGTAATAACAACGCCATACATTGCTGCTCAGAAAATTTTCAATAATTAATTACGCTAAATTAATAATTTTTGTAAATATCAGATTATAGCACTAAAATATCCGTCTGGCTTTAATCTGCGGTTATATCAAATATACACGCTGTACATTGCCATATGAAAGCTGTGTGTAGGGCCACTATCCTTGAGCCGGACGTAAACTTGTTAGGCTATAAAAAGTCTCGTAATATAAGTATTTCTACGAGACTTTAAAATAAACGAAATAAGGTTACTATCCAGTAATAAAGCAAGTAGATTTGTTCGATAATTTAACGCGACTGAAAAAATAATCTACTTGTAAAATAAGCGAAAAAAATAAACGCAAACATTATAAAACGCTTCATGAAAAATCGCTACATGAAGACGAACAATAAAATTGGCGATCATGAAAAAACGCGATGTGAAAATTCGCTGCTATGAAAAAAATATTTTGTGAAAATTAGCGAACAAACCAAAATAAGCACGAATGCAGAAATTTTTAGAACACCTCTAGCTTTGCCACTTACTTTTAACACGTTTTGCTTTATTTGTCGTCACTTTTCATTCTTCTCGTTTTAAAGCGTTCAGTCCCTGAACTTCTTGTTACTTTCGTCTAACTTACCTACTTTTAGGAAACTCTTCTAACCCGTTAAGAGGTGAAGATATGATTCATATATGAAGAAAATGTATTGTTTTTAGAAAAGAGTAAGCAAAATCGATCTCGGCTTGCCCTTAGACGGTTTTACCTCACGCCTCTGTTTTCTATGCTAAAAGTTGTAGATTAATGGGACAAAACATAAAATGAGATGAAGAGACCATGAAACTCAGTGGATGAATTTCTAAACAAAAATAATTAAATCGATGTAATAATACTAATAATATGATATGTAATAATGATAAATTTAATGTAATGTAGTAAATGTAATAATAATGATTTATGTAAACCTTGAAATGAAAATAAATAATTTGACTTGTAACTGTTGTTATCAATAAATAATTGAATTGAATTGAAAGAGGTCAATCCTTAAAACTACACTAATGAGTTCGGAAAGCTAACGTAATTTTCTTCTTTCGAATACCTCGTCTTAAAACAAAGTTTTTAAACAGTGCCAGTGGTGATAAACGCCATTGCGCCGTGACCGCCCACAATGCCCATAGTATGAAGTCTCAAAATTATACACTAAGAGCTCATTACAACGCGATGCTGGTCAGAGCGGAACGTGTTTTGACCAATCAGATGGTTCCACTGACGTGGAGTAGAGCACGGTGAGCTTAATCATGGATAAGTTTAACGTACCACACCACATCAGTATATAGAATATTTATATATATAGCGGCAAGGAAGTGTTACCTCGCTCAGGAAAAATCTCATTTAATTTTCCTGACAAAAACCTAAAGTGGCAGCCACTCCGCGGATTTAAAATTCAAATTGAAAACATTTGTAAGCGGTATGTGGACACAAAAAGTACACATCCGAATAAGTATGTTTTGTTGTTGTGTATCTTTTACAAAATTTCCTTTACTATATTTTACTCATCCAGCAGGAAATATGAAATTAAAATTTGGTTGTGTTGCTTTATAACACGCTCTTCCATACATATAACGGTGTGGAAACGACTTTCTTTATACATGCCAGAATCCACAGGCTAAAGTTTAATTATAAATAATTCACACGAATAAGCAGAACAGGTACTTAGATTTGGTTTAAAGTCTTGGATAAAGTTTTTAGACCATGCTCATTATTGCAAAGACTGCAAAGTTATGATTCAAAAATAACTATATAAAAACTGTAATAGTTCAATCTACATATTCATGAACTGAAGTGAAAATTTCCGGGATATCCAATAAATAAACACGCTAATATTTTATTAATGCAGGTTTACTTCGATTTTCTATAAATCCCTTTAAATCGCTATTTTACTTGGGTGCTGAAAGTGCACACTTGAAACAGCCGCCAGTTAATGTAAAAAGAAACAAAGTAGAGCTTAAAGTATCGTTCATGACAGAATCTGACATCTTTTCCAGTGCGGAGTATCCGAACGGGTTCGTAATCTCACGTAATGGGGCAAGTTGGATCGTTAATGTCAAATAGCAGCGATTGTTATGTGGCCGCCCCCACGCTGCCTAGTGCAAGACACAACAGGAAGCGGGTCTTAAAACAGATAAAAAAAGCGGTGTTTCATGGTATAATCTGAGTTTTTTGAGCTGTGCATCCACTTGGCAGCTCAAATTAAGCCTAATAAGAATGCTCAAAGTTGCCCACATGGCAATGGAACACGCTATGCTAAGATTTGTCTGGCGAGATCTAATCTGAAATGCGTAGATCTGTAGGAGGACGAAAGTCATTGCCATAATTCAGAGAGTGGCCCAACTTAAGTGGCCGTTGCATTGCTTGAGGAACCGGTGCCCGTATAGGCCGTTAACTGGTGACCATGTCCCGGGAGATTCAGCGTGGCAAGGATCCCAAAAAGTTGACCGGTCTGGTAAGGTCCGATCGATTTCAAATATCCGTGAGGGAGGCATTTATTCAGCCGTATCTAGACATCTTTCGGCTGATATGATGATGATGATGATAACCGAACAGGTTACAAATCTTACATAATAGTTAAAGTTGAATCGTTAAATGCAAACAGCAAAGAGCAGCAATACTTGTTAAGTGGGGCGATTCGTTGTGGTTTTTTAATGAAAGGACAAACTCATTATGCGTCTTTTCCGTTATTTTTTATGGGATTACTTAGGCGATGGACACAATTTTAGGCCCCCGACCCGACACAATTTTAAGCAGTAGTACATTGCTTGTTCTATATATTCATGTTGGTCCAAAAATAACATACCCGTTAAACCTAAAGAATTTTCAAAAAACACTTCATTTCAATAAAAGTTTACACATAAAATAAGCGAACTCTTAACTGAGGCAAGAAAAAAATAGCTGGAAAAAGTGAAATGAATTAAACCTTAAATCAAATAAATGAACCCGCTATATCCCCAGTCTTGCGCCGCATCATCAGTTCTTCCGTTTCGTGTGGTTTTGTCAGATTAAAATCCGAAGTTCAGGAGATAAACCTATCGGGCTGCCATTAATAGCAAAAAGTTGTTAGCTGACTCCGGACTGCGCCACTAGTGCTCTAGGAGCTAGTGGAAAAAATATGTGTTTACGTTTTATTTTAGTCGTTGTTGCATAGCCTTAAGGAAACGCTATATTTTCAATTCCCGATTTTAACGTTCCATGATAATGATTGTCCGAGATCTCCTGTATGTCTACTTTAGCGATATGCTCTTTTTGAAGTAACCTTTATGATATTTTCTTTTTCAATGAAGACGGGTTTACTTTATTTTAATAGGCGTAGAAATATGTTTATACATTTTTATTACTTAGTAAAAGGTGCAATTTCGTCCGCGTATTTTTTAACGTAGTCGGGCAAAAAGTATCATCCATATTAATCTCCCACAGCTGAGGGGATATCAATCATAAAACCAATAAGTACCAAAATTGGTAAAAATCCGTCCAGGCGTTTCGGCGTCATGAGCGGACAAATAATGTTTTATCAACCGATGGCGCTGTCCGTCAGGCGCGTCAGTACGCTGCCGCATCGCGGCGCTGTTAAATTATTTCTTGAAATAATGTCCCCTCTCCATAGAAAAGTGTTTTCACTTCTCAACTTTAGAATTTGATAAGAGTATAGTATAGATAACTTATGCAACAAAAGAGAAGCCGCTAGCGTGATGATGGCGTTATAGCCTAACATGTGTCTGTCCGGCCCATGGTTAGTGGCGCGACAAACAGCTTTCATATGGCAATAATGTGCATACAACATACACTATTTGCATTATTCAACGTCAAGGAGTTGTCATTAACCCAATTCAAAACATTGCATACCGGAATGCTGCTCAATCCTTCGTCCTTCTTGCGAAATAAGTACTCAATGATATTGGAAAAAATTGGCTATCATCACTTAGGATAGTTTTGGCTTTATTTTGCAAAAATTACTTGTTTGCGGAATATTTAGTCCTGTTTCCTCTTTGTTTACATTCACCGACTTTCAACGTCAGCTGCCAAAAATTTGTCGTTGCCAGTAAAATAAAATGGTACCACTAAAAATCCTCAATATGGCGTGGGTTGTAAAACCCCCTGTTGGGTAGTAGTAAATGAAATTGAATTTCAAATTAAATTTCCACAACAAAATCACGTGATTATTTTCGCTGCCTCCTACTCCATAGTTAATATTGAACTTCTACTAGTATTTCGCTGTGGGCGGATTGTTTCAAACTGTCTATAATCCCAATTTACGTTTTCCCGAATTCGTGTATTTTGTTTATCCCACTCAGGGCTATTTGATGGTTGAAACCGCCGCCCTTTTATATGTAAGAAAGTTTATTTTTCGATTATGTTTTTTCTATCAAGATATCCCATTCTTTATTTAGAAAAGAGCTCAGTATACCTATACATACAGGGAGCCCTTTGCTTCCTAAAAACTCATTTCATCAGATGCTTTATTTCGCCAAAAAATCATTCGCAGAATTTTCATTCCTCTGAAAGATCATCCTATTGATTAGGTAACGTTAGGTAGGATAGGTTTTTTTTTTTTTTGTATAGAATCTTTTTATCTATACAATCTATCTTTTTATTCTATACAAATATTTAGAACAGCGCCATCTCTCTCGCAGTCTTCACACTTGCTGTAAAGCAATGGGGATTGGGGATCGTGCGTGTAAAACGCACATCCTAGGGTATGGCTAATGCGCAATAAGCATTTCAAAAAACATATATGACACAGAGGGCGCTCCAGTAGCGTAAAGGATTAAGGGATGAAAGATTTGGTGTGACTGACGTAGCGGTCGAATAGCTCAGTTGGGAGAGCAATGCGCCGGAAACGCAGAGGTCGCGGGTTCAAACCCCGCTTCGATTGTAGTAGATCGCATTCAATTTTTCTTTCTTAATTTACCTTTGTGTCATTATTTATAGGATAGGTTTGTTTTAATAATGTCAAATAGTATACGGTTGCAAAGAAAAATGCTTTGTACCAAATTATTTTTCCACGAAGTGAAATAATTCTAGGACTCGACCCATAAATTACATTCTAAACTGTTTAAACAAAAAGTGAACGGTTGCCTATCTTATCGCGAATAGCAACTTCTTTGCAGAGAACTTTGCGTGAAATAATCCTTTATGGTGTTAAAATGGTTTCCGTAGTAGGTACTTACAGCTTAACCGTGTAACTTTAAACCGGAAATTGCTTCCTGCAAACAAGGAACGGAAGGTTTCTAGTCCCCTGAATGTGCGGAAAGTGCTAAAAGTGTCACAGGAACCATAATAATATCCTCTCCGTGCTCTGCGAGGGCAGGTGCGATCATATGCATGTGTACGTGGATCGTTCGCGTTGCAAGCCGTTGGAATATGGAATACGAGTGTAGATGTGTGGCTTACATCACACGAATATCTCGTAATATTATCGAAGAGTTTGTAATTAATTATGCTTGATCGATTTTTTTATGTATTCAGATTTCTAGAAACTTTCCGGACCGTATTCGGTCACGGCGACTGTTTATGAAAATATATACTTTTTAGGGTTCCGTACCCAAAGGGTAAAAACGGGACCCTATTACTGAGACTTCGCTGTCCGTCCGTCCGTCCGTCCGTCCGTCCGTCCGTCCGTCCGTCTGTCACCAGGCTGTATCTCAACAACGGTGATAGCTAGACTGTTGAAATTTTCACAGATGATGTATTTCTATTGCCGCTATAACAACAAATACTAAAAATAAAATAAAATGAATATTTAAGGGGGGCTCCCATACAACAAACTTGTTACAGATTATATATATGTATAGGTACGGAACCCTTCATGCGCGAGTCGGGCTCGCACTTGCCCAATTTTTGTTTTTTTATTCCATCAACGAATAATTTAATTAAGTATAATATGTTGATTGGGATACGAAATCATCAATAGCCACTGTAACGCTGTGTTATATTGTTGTTCCGGCTGATACAGCTTTTCTTATGACTAAAATAACGCAAATAAAATACCGTTCTCTAATTTTCGCAAAATTTTCTGAAAGTACTGGACCGACTCGGTAATTATTAACATCCCATTTTTCAGCAAAAACTTAATTAAGCACTAAGGCAGTTCTTGTAAAACAAAATGGCCAATCCCTGTAATTCGACAACCGCTTTAATTTCCGAGTGAGTTGTTCGTATAAAATATGGAGTAATTTTCACATTGCCCGCGGCAAGGCGTGCTAGGAAAAATTGTGGCTTGGATAACAAGTAGCAGCGGTACGGTAATAAGATTTGGTGTCCTTGTCATAAAAGTTACCACTCTTATATTTCAAACAGGTATGTCGCTATGGCAATCATACACTTGTACATAAATTATTATAATTATAACAGATATATACACTCACGGACACATAATCATCTCTTGGTGAAGTGAACTTTCGCTAAACTAGAGCTTATTTAAATAAATTTATGAAACATGTAATGTCTCATTTTGTTTAATGTGGGTACACTGTGGGCTTATTTTTCAAAAAGTATTTATTAATTTTTTTTTTGGAATGGACGCTACCTGACATCCATACAAATCCATTCTAATATTATAAATGCGAAAGTGTGTCTGTCTGTCTGTCTGTCTGTTACCTCTTCACGCTTAAACCGCTGAACCGACTTAGATGAAATTTGGTATGGAGATAGTTTGAGACCCGGGAAAGGACATAGGATACTTTTCATCCCGAATAAATTTAGTGTTCCCGCGGGATGAGCGGATAACACCGCGGGGCACAGCTAGTAATATAATATCTTTGTAAAGTTAAATAAATAATGAACTATTCATATTTTGCACATTCTTTACGAAAATCTAATATTTAAAATAAATAAATAAAATAAGTTTTTATTGGTTCTAAAAAATACAAATAATGAATACAAAAGGGTTGAGGACTCCTAGCAGGTGTTATACACCACACCTGTGTCAGGAGGACTCGCTCTTCCAAAAATTACTTTTAAAGTCCAATTTATTTGAACAAGCTATAGCTTGTCACCCATAGGTTATATGTAGGTAGGCATTTTCGTGAGAAGTAATGCACTTAATTATGTCATAATAAAGAAATAAATGTTTACATCTCATTGGACACATGGTCACAATCACGGATAATACCTTATGTGGCGATTCCTGCAACATGAACCTATTTTGATTACCATTGATATTTATCTAGGAGATCGCAACCCAAATCAATAATATAGGACTAGAGTAAATAAAGAATATAACATTTTGTCGGTAGGTATGTTCTATGAAATTAGTACTTTATGCGTTAACTTCTTACCTACATGCTGGTGCGGTCCAGTGCACAAGCTCCACCTTCCCCTTTTGTTAAAATAAAATCAGCAGCTCGTAGCTAATTGTAGACACTCGTAGAGATGATTTTCAGATTGAATAAATATATTCTTTTCACATAGCTAATAATTAAATAAATATTTAACATAGCTCTTGCTGTAGTAGTCGCAGGTAAGTTTCAGTACCAATAAAAAAGAACATACGTATACGGAATATGTTTCCTTTAAGTTAAACTTAGCATCTATGTACATATAATTGTATGAATGACCAGTATATTTCGACCGCTGATGTGAAAGACGAACCTATAACATCACGTATCTAATCATACCAGCGACGAAACTAGACGAAGACTCATACATACCCAGTAAGATAAGACGCCTTCCCGCAGCACTGTTCTAGCAGTGTATGTATGACTGTTTTATGTGATTTTCCAATTGGACCTGCAATATAAGCGTACTGTACATAAACTTTTGTTTCTTTCAACTTAATATTTCAAGTTTTCAGTAAAATACTGCAGATTGTTTTACTTGCTCACCTTGCCATTTGTATCAGGTTAAAATGTGCTGGCGTCCAAACTACTACTAAGAAACATCTGTAATCTTTTCCTGGGAATCTGAAACTTGTAAGTCCTAAAACATACCCACGACCACCTGAGATCTCCGCCAAGCTTCCGGTGCATCTCAGTCTAAACCCGTGACCACCTCAAGCGGGGATAGATTGTTATAATTGGCGTTATAATTGTATTGTAATGATAAGTGTCATTTGTATTTGTATTTCTTTCTTCTTGAGGTGTGCAATAAAGAGTATTCTGTTCTATTCTATTCTATTCTACCCAGCTGTTTTGCGCCCTGACATAAGCCTCCCACTCCCATACGCCAAACTTCAGGGAGACTTAAAATTGTTCTCAAAACGGCAGCTAAATTTGCATGTAGAGCGGATGGGACGCCGTGCGTAAAATCTTATCATAAAAGTTGGGTAGATAAGAAAAGTTGCTACAACTTGTTGAAAAGTTTTTCTTACCTTAACAGTGTACTATCAGCAATACATGGATTCATCTTTATATCGGATGAAATCGTGAGTCGTGAATCGTATTTTTTCTTATAAGTCCTTACTTGACTAGAAAGACTTTCTAAAAATACTAAATTAAAACAGACATATAAGATTACCAAGGTCCTCTAGCACAAGTATTGTTCGCGACTCTTTTCGAGCGTAGCATCACCCGTCACTCTCTTACAGTACTGTACAAAAAGAGATAGGTAGAGTATCTCGCGCGAGAAAGAGTCGCGTGTCACAGTTGTGCTACAGGGCCAGGCCTTAAAGACGCTATGGATCGTTAAAATAAGGGTAGAATATTTTATAATATAGAATAGTTTTATTAATTTACAAAGGTACATCTGACAAAATCATTCAAGATTTCGAGTTCGACCTATATAATCTTCGAAAACAGTACCTAAGCTGTGTGGCTGAGGTAAGTTGGCGTCTATTATAATTAAATTGAGATATTTATGGACTGGGAGGGAGATAAATTGATGGTACCTACTTAATTAAAAAGCTCGCTGAATTCAAACATAATAAAAACAGAACTTTAATTTTCACATACCGTAAAACTTTTGGTTCCTAATGAAGCTTTGATGAAAACTCACTGGTTAATGAGACTTAAAAAAGCACAAACTCCTGGCCACTTCCGACTAAACTACGCAAAACAAACTTCCTCGTTTAACTTACGTTACCAGCGGAAAGCTAATGTAACGAGCTTTCGTAGAATATCCTTCATTAGTAAAATTTTGTACCTACGCGTAGAATTTACGAGCTTTTTCTAATCTGCAACCACTAACTTGTTTGTACATGAACGCGTACGTATGAACGTTGCAAATCTACCGAATATATAAGAAGCAGACTTTCAGTTTCAAGAGGTAGATTATACCTATAGGCTATAGGTTGTAGGTTGTAGCTAAAGTGGAATAAAATAATCAAAACGTAGGTACTTATTTTATTTATTTGCAATGGTGTGATATTAAAAGGAACATTTCTAAATCAGGCAATACATTCAAATAATAATATTCAAGTCAATAATTAACTACGATAAAACATATTCAGTCGTTTACCTAATCAGTACATATTTAAAAGAATATTATTTATTAGTAGGTACAATATCTCTATATCTGAGGGCGAGCAGTACTATATACAGTCGCAATCAAATAATATAGGTTACATACATGAAATAATGGGGAACTTGCATGAAGTTGGAATTCATAATTTTATTGTTATACGAGTTCATAAACACTAAATTAACTCTAAAAATACATCCTCACAATAAACGCTAACTCTTCAAACGAGATTTCAAAGATATGACCAATTATTTTTATAATTTTCAGTGAAACTAATGACACTATTAAATTCTTCACCCAAAAACGTATACCTACATAAATATTTTACATTATAATACTTAAGCGTATTGTGAGAACTGTACAGTAGTGCATATTTTTACATACACCTAGTAGGTCAGTCGCGCGATTGTTGTCACAACTCTGCTAACGTTTAGTAGACATTGCTCACTTTGACTCCCATTTCTAAAGTTCTTAGGTTCTTAATTTGATACAATGTATTTTTTGTTGCTTGCAACTTGGAACTTGTTCCCAATTATAATTCTATGTCGCTATCTCTAAATTTTTACTGCCTAATTGGGCTCTAAAACCGGAGACATGACAAAAGTATAATGGGTGTCAACAGTATTGCAACTCGATCGTAAGTGTCGGCCGCGTTGCAGCCGTCTTCGTAACATACTTCGCTGCTGCACGCCTCGTCCGGTTCGCGGTTGTCACACTCGTTGGTGCCGTCACCGAAACTGCAGCCGCGCTGCACAAGGGTTATGCCGTATACTGAAACATTTAGTTTTGTAAAAGCCGCGGTAAATCACTGCCATAATACTAGGTGCTAAATAGTATTCGGATGTTGGCGACCGTAACACGCGCGCGTATAGTACCCATGACACAAGCTTTCTTGAGCTTAAATAATTTGGAACAAGGGCGATTTATGCGAGATCATCCAATGTATATTTATTTATATTTACAGTAGCGGCAAAAAATCTGTAATTTATGTGCAATTTGTATGACAGATGCCACACTTTTACCATCTCAAAAGGTTTTAACAATATACTCTGCCATTAGATTTTTAGCAAAAAAAGTATGTGTAATTTCTATCTTAATAGCTTGGAATAAATGCGAGTGCACCTAGAAACCTAGTCAGCGCCTGAAATTAAGCTAGTTTTGATAAGCCACGGCCTGGCACGGGTTGGTCACGGGCTTAGTTACGTCCGTGTACGCATCTAACACGACGTCAATGTCAATAAACAACACATCTCCATGATTGGTTAGATACGCACACATAAAACCAAAACCGGTTTCATCTTTCGCAAGTCTTTTGTATGAAGAATCTCGTTCTAGGCGTAATTATTTAAAGCTAAAGTTATTTAATTTTTAATCTTTTCCCAAGATTCAAAATTAAAGGCAGTGTGATACTAACGTCTAGAAACAACTTTTCTGCATAACGTCTTCGCATTAGCGCCGAATAATTTCTGCATGAACTCTAGTTTTTCCGTACTGTTTATGCGAAACATATCCTCACAATCGGTAAGGAAAAACTTAGTTCCCGTTTCTGTGTCTTCGGGTTGAAACGGGTCGCCACAGCTTGGATCTGAGGCGGAGGTACACATCCAGCATTGCAAGGGTTGACCTGAAAGTTAACAGATTCTGTCTTACTGTGAACCCTACGGATTTTACGACTAAATAAGTATGTATAAAAAAATGCATTGTGATTCTAGAAACAATATAATTAGAAACAAATTTGAATCATACGTGTTGAAAAAGCTTGGCGATGGGCTAGCATGGCTTAATTGTGGGGTGTACCTACGACAATGCAAATATAACGTTCACTTAAAGTTAAGCGTTTTTATACAAATTACTTACCATCTTTAATAAGGATAATTAATAAACAGGCCAAACTTTTCAATATGTTTGCAATCATTGTGAATCAAACAATTGCCTCACACCACTTTAGAATACTGGTATATTCTCCTCCGTTTCAGATAAGACTAGCAGCAAATACAATATCCACTCCACAAGTTTCTGTCAAGTTCATAATCATCACTATCTGTCATCCGCTTAGCAGCGGAAGGGACAGACGAGCTTGATAAAAAATTGGGCAAGTGCGAGCCCGACTCGCGCATGAAGGGTTCCGTACCTATACATATATATAATCTATAACAAGTTAGTTGTATGGGAGCCCCCCTTAAATATTTATTTTATTTTATTTTTAGTATTTGTTGTTATAGCGGCAATAGAAATACATCATCTGTGAAAATTTCAACTGTCTAGCTATCACCGTTGTTGAGATACAGCCTGGTGACAGACGGACGGACGGACGGACGGACGGACGGACAGCGAAGTCTCAGTAATAGGGTCCCGTTTTTACCCTTTGGGTACGGAACCCTAAAAAACGGCTAACTTCAAGCTGTATTAAATTATGTTAGTGTTCCGTACGTTCCTACAAACTTACCTTGGCCAAGAAGTGAAACTTTCTCCCTGCGTAGCGAAAATCCTACTACGGCCTAAGGTGACGTAAATATAATATACAATACCTTTATTATTATTAAACCGTATTATCTTAAAAACATTAGGATACTATTCAATCAACTAAGAAACAAAAGCTTGCTTTTATTTTCTTTTAGGTTCTTTCATTTCTAGAATTGTAACCAAAATGATAGACAACTCCGTTTTAGTGAAAAACACGATAATGGGTAGCGCCACAAAACTAACACTGATTAACATCAGCACTGCGCTCGTAACAATAAGCTATAACCCGTGAAATTACTCATCCGTTTACAGACTATTGCAAACAGATTTTTCAATCAACTACCGAGTACATTCCGTGGCGTAAATGTCAAGGGTTAGTTGTTCAAGTTCAAACCCTCTGTAATCGTAAAATACATACTCGACATAACTTAAATCTCACATCATCAATAATTTGACGTTTCTCTCACAGCATGACAGCTGTCCACACCATTCATTTTCCGACGCACATACCCTCCTAATATCTTTATTATATTTCTCCATATTAATAATTACTCGCAATCGAATAATTATACTGCGATATCACTAATTTAAATAGAACATTTTGAACGGATTTTATATCGCGTAATTAGTAACAAGTCTAGCCCATGAACACAGACGCTGTAAAGCAGTTGAACATACTCTCGGTTATCAATATTTTACTAATAGTTTATGTGATTTGCATAGCTACGAGAGCAAAACAGCTATCAAATAAATACATAAACAATCTTAGCTAAACTATACTACCCGTCAATTATAACATAGTAGATGTTTTGAAACGAACTAATCATGTTATTGATTGAATGAACTTTTTGCAGCTGACTGTACTAACAGTTTGTAGCTAGCCGATGTAGCGTTAACAGCTACAGCGAATTATCCGCACGCACGGACTGACAGCCTTAGTCCCGGACCTGGAATCAATGAAGTTTTATTATTCAGGCGTCCTCAAAATGTTCGCTGAATTGTTTTCTGGCTTGAGTACATTTACAATAAAACTATAGTTAAGTAAATTAAACTGTCTCAAACACAAATTATCAAATTATTGAATATTTACTGATTTATACTCGTATTTACAAAAAAAAGAAGCCCAAGAAAATGTATGAATGTTGTTTGGAAGGTTCAATGTGTGACTTTAGCTCCAAAGCAGAAGTACCAATTTTTTTAAAGGTAACTTAAGCAACACCTACCCAACCTAGTGCTCCGAGAGATATTTTGACTTTTGAATTTTGGAAGAATCTATCGTTTTATCGATTACTTACTTGAATACGCGTCTGAGGTTGACAAGGTTCTAATAGTATTCCTAATGCGGAACCCTAATATATGCAAGTTGAGATATTAGTACAACTGATAAGTGAGTCACTGGGCTGGTTTTTTTTACTTCCCTGCAACGGGATAGATTCCCTGGAACTCTAAAATATGTAAATCGAGATATTAGTACAACTGATAAGTGTAGGTCTATCTCAGTGAACAACAAATAGCCGTATAGCAGGGTACAGCAGTGTTTGCCTAAAGGAGTGATCGTAGGGACAAAGTTATGGAAGGGCGGAAAGACTTCGCGGTACCGTCAAAAGATTTAGAACTAGTTGACGACAAGATAGCGAGAGACTCCAAAAAGGATAATCAGTTAAATCTTTATAGTATTTGTAACATAAAATTATTAATTGCTTGTATTAGATAAAACTAGTGCCTCTGCTGTGTTTTCAACCCCGACATATACGCCATTTTTTCAAATTTCGAAATCCTGAATTGACGAAAAAAATATATAATTATCGAACCTGCACACAAAATTTCACGAAAATCGGCTGATAAATGCGACATGTAGGTGAAAACAGCCAAAAATCTGGATAAATGGAGATACGAAAGATTTTTTCTGAAGCTGAAACGAAGACGTTTCGCTCACTTCGCTTCGCTCGTTCGATCAATAACAATGAATAAACTATACAGATAATGACGGAGAAAAAATTAGTATACAATAGAAGTATTAAAAGCCGGACAAGCGGTGAGGACTCACGCATGGAGGGTTCCGTGCGAACTATGAAAGCACTGCATATTAACTGTACTGACCAACACACTCAACTTTGCCGTTGGAATACTGTTTTACGCACTTAAACAAAATAATATATTTTTATGATTTCATTACAAATGTATAGTTTACAGATTTTTCTCTGTCCTTATAGAATAAGACGGTATTACTTGCCAAATGCAGTAGTTCTAGGTCAACGGGAAATACCCTATATATTTTGATTCGCTTGAAAGTCTCGAAATATACTTTTTTTGTAGCAACCGTAATAACCGTATCTTTTTTTAACGTTAAGTTAGAAGTTTGATTTTTTTACAACTTCAAGGGACTGTAGACTTGGGTATATGGTTTTAATTTCAACTCGATATGTTCACGCGTTCCTGAGATAATGGGTCTTGAAAGACAGAGGTACGGACGGACGGACAACTAAGTGATCTTATAAGGGTTCCTCTTTTTCCTTTTCAGGTACGGAACCCTAAAAATTATAAAGGTTCCAATTAAAGTCACTTATCCGGTGGTTGATCAATGAAACAGATGAATTGGTGTCGCGCTTTGAGCTCTCCCCGAGTGGAATACCGACCATCAACCGAAGTGCCGAATTGCCACTTCAGACCCCAACCCAGTTGAAAAATATGCGGAGATCGGTTACAAACGAAGCCAGTTTGTATATGTAAACGTTCAGTGCACAGTATCTAATAAAAAAATTAACGCTTTTTTGTTTTAAATGTTTGAAGTATTTGTTAGAGGAATAATACTTTTATTTGCTACCTTTCCCTATTCGCAAGGCAATACGATACGCCCAATTCAATAAAATATTGGCATAATCATGGACCCAACAGCCTAACTGGGTGTTTTTCAACCCACGCTATATTGCGGATTTTTAGCAGTACTAATTTATTTTACTGGTAACTACAAATTTTTGGTAACTGACGTTGAAAGTCGGTCAATGTCACTCTAATGAAAACTTCTTTGTTTACAAACACGACTCCACAAATTTCAAGTAATTTTTGCTTAATAGAACCAAAACTATCAACAGTGATTGTGAGTGACGCATATTATATTAGTTATATACGGACGCAAATGATGTTTCCGACAGTGATTAATGTCAAGTTTTTTTTCTATAGAATTCAGTATTTATTTAGATTGAGCAGCATACCGGTAAACAATTTTTTGAATTTGGGTAATGACAAATCCTTGACAATTCGCTACTGACGTTCAATATGACGTATGCTCATTATTGCCATGTGAAGGTTGTTTTGTAGCGTCACTGTTTTGACGACGCGGTTGGCGCAGTTTGCAGACGCCTGCCTACTGAGCCGGCGGTCCTGGGTTCGAATCCCGGCCAGAGCAAATATTTGTGTGATGAACTCGAATATTTGTTCTTGGGTCATAGATGTTATCTATATATGTATTTATGTATTATGTGTATCGTCGTCTTGTACCCATAGTACAAGCTTTGCTTCGTTTGGGACTAGGTCGATTTGTGTATGTATCTCCCATAATATTTATTTATTTATATTTACTATCCCTGGGCCGAACTGACACTTGATAGGCTATATAGGTATAGATTTTCGCTATCTGAACTGCATATTCTGCATGAAGTCACCGTGACACTAACAAGTTGACATTTTAAAGTAGGTAGATATGACTCAATATAGCTATCAAAATTATATTAACACGTTCACGGACACAGGACCTGTTTGAAAATTGCATGCTGCGGCACAGACAAAACTCATACAAAAAAGTTCTGGCCAAAAAACATAACAAGGCATTTACCCATCATATAAAAACTATGAGGAAATTCCGTCTGTAAACGTGTGCTGGTTTTGGCAAAATAACCGTTGCCGTCCACAGACGTGGTGTCGTATCACGATGGTCCAAATTTACGTCGCTCGAGGTGCTGTCCTGTCCTTGAATTCTGAATCTTTTCCTTTAAGGATTTACGTATGTAACTCGCAGGGTTTGCGGTCCCGGTAAATTTTTAGACTCTTCATAAAAAAATTCCCGAGCCTTTCGGGACTCTCCATACTAAAATTTTAAGCCTAAGGTATAGAAAATGTCTGCCGCACTGCGTGTGCCCTGAGCTCATCTGCGTATCGGCTCGCATCGTTGATCGCGATCAGTTGCCACGTGCTCTTTATTGTTATTAGCCTCTTTTGACAGCTTCAAAGCGTTAATGCGAGCTCCGTATTCTGAGGGGACGGGAATATAAACATTCATTGTCTTGGCATCATTCGTTGACATAATATGCACGCACATGCTCATATTTTTTTCATTCATATTACACTGTTTCACAGACGCACCGTTTCTTACATAAGATTGTTTTATAAGTTTCAACAGTTTGAGCCAAAGATAAAAACTCTTTAAATAGTGATCTTCGCTACATGATCTGCACTTAAGCCGGCGGACATGGCCGCTGTACCAATCCCGGATAAGTTTTAATTCCTCTTTTTCCTCCAGTCTTATCGTGTGTCGGCCTTAAGCAAGTTCAGTCTTAAGACAAGCTTAGCGCCAAAAGTCCGTTAAGACCATACAGGCTAAGGGACAGCAGGTTTTACGACTTTCATTGCAATTTTTGTATACTAGAAATCAGCACTTGGTCCATGAATTTTCCATATGATGGCACTGTTATTTGCGAAAGAGGCACCGAGATTTTTTAATCGAGCACGACTCGCTTATGGTAGGTACAGAAAGTTGTCAATATAAAGTTTATAATTTCAATTTAAAACTATATCAATATCAAAACAAAAATTTATAATTTAAGTCACAATGCGCATTTACAATCCAACTTAGATTAAGCTCTAAGGTGGTTGCACAGGAAACAAAACTAAACATTTCACACTAGATGACGCTGGGAACTATCAGAATTTTCACAATTCATTCACAAAACACGGCCACAGAGAAGAGTAAAATAAGATTTCGCAAGTAAAGTAGTATTAAATTTCTGAACGCATTGTTCATGCTACGTGCGCTTGCGTTTGTATGTTTTGTAAAAGTAACGCACACATGCGTAATATAGACAATATTTCAACGGGTTTTAAAACTTTAATAACTTTGTAATTGTATGATTTATAGCAAATCTGATTTCATTGGCGAAAATAAGATTCTTTTTAAGGATGTTTACTAACTTAAAGCCAACAAGTTTGTATTGGTCAAACGTATTTTTTTTACCTTACGCAAGTATTTTTTTAAGAGGCTTTGTGAAAAAGTTTGTTAGGATATGCTTCTAGGTCCGCACTGTGTCTGGTCCCACTATGCTTCCTAAGTCTCAAGTCCAACATTACCGTGAGCTGGAAACTTCGCAGGTAAATGAGGTGATACCTTTCATGACAAACTTCTCATAATATTAAAAAAGTTAATAGCTACCATTATGCCATTATGGTCATAGTTTAAAAGCCTGACCTGACCTCGTCTGACGGTAGAAGTTTTGTTAAATACATTTATATTAGGAGTCTTTTAGTCAATTGTGTATCTTCTACTAAGTTCTTAGTTAAATGTGATATTTTGGTACGAGGTATTAAGAATTGTTTTTCATAACGATTAAGCAATTGTGCTAATTATCCACGTACTTACTTCTAATCAGTTTCGAGAACTGTCGCTTTCGTCATCAGCTCAGCTACGTGAAAAGGTGTCCTCAGCGGCATGTGAATTCTGCTACAGAATTCGCCAAAACACACTAAATATAAAACAGTAACATTATAAGAGTTGTGGCGTTTCGTAAATCAGTTATATACTAAACCATTTATGAGTATACTCTTAAAACCTTTACAGTAACAAAAGTCATAGATATTGGACATATGTACAATAACAATACAAACAATCTTCCTAATTGAGCGAAAAATGTGTTATATTCTTTATTATTTCTCGAGTGCATGCTTTGAATCCAATGTTGGTTAAGGTTAGTATGCGTACTTTAATCTAGATGTAAGGACAATCTCACGGTCAGCCTCCAAGACTCGTTGAACTGCTATAGGTACTATAGGTGCTATAGGTAGCCTGGACTGCGAAGCGAGGATTACGCGGATACCGGCCCGGACTTGTCCTCTCTAGGGCTTAAATTGCATTTCCACTGCGCCTTACAATAGGATCATGTTCCTCTCATGTGTGACATAAAAATAAAAATCTTTCCACATTTTAACCGCGTTCAAAATAGGAAGAAAGAATATAATTTTTGAAGTATAAACAAATGCACGCGTTTTTTTTAATCTATCCATTCCCCATTGAGCTATTCCTAAATCGCAGTTTTGGGATGCTTTTTCGATGAAACTGGAATGCCAATGTAATGGCATTATGCCATCAAACAATTAGCCAGCAGATCAGAATATACACATTGATATTATAAGAATATACATGTATTATTCCTGTCGGTCGTTCAGCGGACTAAAACAATAGCCTACATGGAATTCTATGGGGTAGCGCTTTGATGCGTAAATTGGATTAATTTGCTAACGCTATTGTGCGAAAAACAATTTTCCTTGTTCTGTTAATTGGCGGGTGCTTCTCGTTTCAGAGAAGTATTAATTTTCCTGTTTTCAAACTTTGTTTACAGTTAGCAATACAGTATTTTGTGAAAGGTCATAAGCTACTATTTTGTAGAAAAATACTTCTCATCTTAGAACAGAAAAATCGGAGCTAATAAATTTGACACTGACATGTACACGAAACCTCACCACTACTTTCGTTGAAATCGTATTTTGCTCACTAAAATTGGTATATGGCAAGGCTTCTCGAATTGGAGCGCTGTAGTCGAATCGACTCATTAGGCTTCTGCAGTCAACAAGACGTTCCTTGTATTGTTGACTGAAGCCTTCCTTCGCCATGTCCGACCCCGACCGTCTGTCCGCAGTTTAACTCAGACTGAGGATATGCAAATTAGTCACGCTGAAAGCTAGAATATATTATTAAAAAAAAAAAATAGTACTGCCCTTTACACGGATGTATTTTTTCTTCGTCTATCCAAATTAATCAACATTCATCCAGATCTTCCAAAATTAAGTCCAGTTTGTAAAATCCATTTTTCAAATAAGATCTGCGTTTGTGAAATACATATTATGCTGTGCAAAATTGTTAATTTTGCTAGAGTCAAGTCCTTCTGTTGGCTAAATGGTAGGTTTCAGATACGTTAAAACGATTTCGAGTAGCAGACTGTTATAATTAATTAAAAAAGAAAATTGACACAGAAAAAATAATTAGGCTTTACAAGTTTTCGAATACTTAATAGTCAACCAGCTTAAAAAATGAAAAAGTAAAAATTCTATAGAAAATTACTCGTACGACATTGTTAGTTGTGTAAAGGAAGTAGCAAAGTAAGTTTATGAGATACTGAAACGAGATAGCTTGTTTTCAGATTCTATGAAGTTTAGTGAGGAGACGTTAAGTATAAGAGACAGGGGGCTCTCAAAGGGCTCATGTTTCTTGAATATAATATCTTTGTAATTACGGCTACGGAACCCAACACTCAGCATGGTCCTATGCTCTTCCTGGTTTTTTTTTTATTTCTATATAAAATGCAATGAAATGTAATCGCATTATTTTCTACGTGTTAATTTAATTACCTGCGAGTATAGGCGAAGTATAGGCGTGTTTTGTGTGTAATTAGGGTATAGCATACAATATGCGAAAAAAATGATTTGAAGAGGAATCTTACTTCAAACTGCAATTTGAATTAATGTTCTTTTCAACGGAAACATCTTATTACTGTCCGACCGGGCAAATTTAGGTACTTAGTAACTTAAAATAGTACAGTCTAGGAGAGGATGTTACAAAGTAGATTAAATGTTATAATAATTGGAATTTTTAAACAATATTTTTGTCCTGTGTGGTACGTTGCTACTACATTTGTTGATGTTGAGCAAAGTTCTAAGGAAAAAGACCTCCTAAGATGACTCTGTCTATCGGTCATGCGGCCATGTTACCTGTTCACGTCTAAAATATCGAACCGCATTTAATACATTTCAGCATGTAGAAAGCTTAAAGCCTAGTGAAAAGAGGGATGACGTAGTATGATGGGATGTTGATATAGGGAAGTCGAAATTTTTTCAATTTTTATTTAGGTACAGTTTTTTATTAAAAAAAAATGTTTATATGAGTTTGTAAAAATACGAATACCGAACGAAAAATACGAACCAAAATATGATTGCACAATTTTAGCAAATTGTAAACGGGCGAAGCGGCAATAACCCTAATTAGATAGGCTGGACAGGGGTGCCCAAATCTGGTTGATTTAATTTGTGGCGTGGCGGAGTCGACAACATTTTTCTTTAACATCAAAGATAATATTTGTTCAGTGACTGTTTAACCCAAAGAGATAATCATTAAATTTATACCATGTGGGTCCTGTAACAGGAGCAATAAATTAAAACATAGATTCTACCCCTCAAACTGGACAACATTTATTAAACAATTTTTAAAAATAACTCATTTATAATGTAAACCTGAGAAATAAAGTTTATTCAATTAAGCAATATATTGCGAAACATTTGATATTTAGTAAAGTCAATGCTAAGGCGATGCCAATGTTGGACGGCGTACATTGAAAATGCTATTTACTTTGTTTGAAATAATGAAGATATGAAAACAGTTTTTTTTTAAGTTTCTGAACAGATGTTGTTCAGTTTGACGAGTAAAATCTATGTTTTAATTTTTTTTCTCCTGTTACAGGACCCACCTGGTATAGGTGCGCTTCCCGGTGTTACCCGCAGTTTATCAGATATAAGAAGCGATGTCAGCTACCTCCATACGAAATTTTATTGAAAATGGTGTAGCCGTTTAAGCGCGAAGGAGTAACAAACACACAAACATACTCACTAACTTTCGCCTAATATTAGTGTGATTATAGTGTGATACGAAGTCTTTAAATTGTACTAATATTACACAAGCGTACGCATATAATAATGAGGAAATTAGAAAACTACCGTATTGATAAATTGCCAAATAATAATTTTCCAGCAGGTAACTCATTTCAATTTTTCTTTAAGCTTTGATCTTTGTATCAATGTCATATCAATTTGATCTTTGTATCAATGTCATAATCAATATAAAAATTGTGATGTGTACCGACATCAAAAAATTTTTACATTACATTACATGTTTCATACATTTATAAAATAACAGCACCCTCTCTCGCTTGCTCCTTCACCGCTGTAAAGTGGTGCGGTAAGATGTGAATATTAACGTATTACGCTAAGGTGTAAAGCCTTTCAAAATAAACAATGCGAAGATCGACACACAAAGCATCAGGAAACATTCGATAGGTTGCTTGGGAGTTAGGGTGACTAAATGGTTAACGTATCCTGAGGTACCGGGTTCGATTCCTGGTCTCTTCCACCTGGTAACTCATTTCCATTTTCTTTAAGCTTTGATGTTTGTGTCAGTGGTTTTGTATCAATGGTTTAATAATAAGTTATTTATAGTAGGTAAGCTAACTTATACTTCTCCTTACATTAAAGTTTTTCACGCGGCTTTATATGGCAAATGCGCTTATTATGCTTCGATAACTTACAAAATTACAGTACCAATAAATGATAGGTGTGAATTTAGACTTTTAAAAAGGTTTTTCATGCATAAACTCCAAAACATAAAAGTCACTCACCCTTGCCCAATACTTGTTTTTAATTCGCACGTAATACTTACATTATGATCTTCAATTCGTATGTCCACTCTTACGCAACGAAGGTCTACTTATGCCAGTTGCACGCCTTTTACCGGAAGACCATTGTGATGGTTAATCGTAGTGATTGTTCTTCGTCGCATAGTGCAAGAGATGGTATGATTAGACGCGATAATGGCCGTCTCTCCAATAGGCTAGGAGCTGCTGTCGTAAAAAAGTAATACTATGAAATCCACTACAGTAAGTAAATTCCCGTAGGAAACTTATGTACTTACGGACATACAAACATTTTCTAAACGTATAAACATTAAAGTAGCTATGAATTAGCTAATGATTAAAAACTGGAAATGAATATGAATTATGAATGAAACAACAACTGAAACAATAATATTTGCCCATGAAGGCCCACAGCAGTCACAGGTAGACCCAAGAAGCTTAAATTCCAAGTACCTAATACAGTATATAACACACACACAAAAAGAAAAACTGTTAAAAAATACTACATTATTAACTTTACTTTTTTATGTATTAGGCACATTTTTAACGCTATCAGCTCTTTGCCTATAAATATGATGTAATATTTAGTAAAGTACTGTTTTGTACCACGCGTCGCGGAACTAAGTTTTTGTGGTTTTTGCATTATGGCGGCAAAAAAGTTTACGGCGATATACTTATGCTGCAATTTACCGTTCTAGTCACGTGACCACGTCTCTTGTTGACGAAATTAGTCAGAAAGCAGATTCAATATTTATTAGTTTTGTATATGGGATATCATCCATACGAAGTTAGGTGACAACAACTCTGACATGAGGGCAAATTTAGTATATTGGTATTCATCCTGTTCTTACGAATTGTAACAGCATGCGTGCGTAAAAGATGAATTGTGCAATGCGGTCATGCGTACGATAGACAGACATATGTGGACAAACGACTCGCAAGCTTTTGTTTTAAATCTCAGTCCTCTGTCCTCACCACTGAGATTTGAATGCATTTATTCAGTAGCGTACGCTTGGTTTTAGGTCCAGGATAGGCAAATAGAAATGTTCGATCACAAAAAGTAAGCACCTACCTACGGCCCATATGGAGCCACGGTCATTCAGAGTAGGCAAATGCCTTTGAGATCCTTTGAGGCCTAGTCAACCCATCAAGATAATGTACTATGGGCTGCACAATTCATAAATGGGCCATGCCATTCTGCAGCTCGTTGTACTTAGAATTTAGACACGCATTATCACTTATCACCCACCAACTAAGAGGCTAAATCTTACGTATAGGTACATAGTAGATACATATATAGGGGCAATGGAGGTTTAATTTTTTGAGTCTATGATCTGATCGCATTTATAATGCGTTAGATATATAATAAAGCATCCGCCGCTTTCCGATCAGTATATAGCTACAACGGTGATATTTTATCATTTATCTATCGCTTCATGAAATGACTGACTGTTGAGTTTCTTTCGGCGTTTCTTCTCAACAGTGGTCTCCTCTTGTGAAATACCGGTAGACTCAGACATGTAAAAGTGCCCTTGTGGCCTACTTGCAGAATAAAGTTCATTATTTCATTTCATAAACTAGACTATCGTAGGGCTGCTGTACTTCTAGAATAATTATAAAACGCGACTCTTTACCGGGCTACTTAATATATATTTCCTTTCTTTCTTTTCAATCGACTTCCAAAAAGAGTAGTTTCTCAATACAGAACTCCGTCATTAATAAACCGATTTGCAATATTATATTTTTTGTTCTCTTAAACAAAAAAAAACACCTCTAAGGGAGAACTTTAAATTAGTCCCATACAATTTTGGTGAAGATGCAACGACGAAATCAGAAAAAAACGATCACAAAGTCCTCTGAAATACGATTTCATTTCCTTGAAGCTTTCAGCTATCAATACAGTGCCTGGCTACGAATACGAATAACTTAATTTCCAATATTTTTTAGGACGAATAGTCTATCAGCTATAAAGATGTACCTACCTAATGAAAATGATTTTTATTTTCTTTTCTTAACACCCTAATGATAAAAGGTGCCAAATACAATAATTTCGCCGCGAAGTAAATTAAGGCCACTTTTCAACTACCAGGGTTAATACTTTTCTTAGAATTATGTAAAATTTCAATTTCTCAGAAGAAAAAACAGTATAAGTTAATAATAATATAATTCAACCTCCAGAAAACTGGTCGTCGGGCTTGTAACGGCTCGTTTTATTGGGTGTTGTAGTGATTGAAACTACTAAGTAGATCAAACTGCAGGATCCTCAGTGCAAAGTCAATCACTCATAGAAGCACTTCAATCAACTTTATAATCACTTCACCTGAGGCTTTGGGGCTTTACTATTCTCCACTGTAGACTAGGCAAATAGGTCTCAGTCCACTCGGATTTGCTTCGCTTTAGCATGTTACACGCTGTGATACAATCACGGACTGAATCAGTGCTACTTTCTGATCTAGTGAGAAAATCCATGTCAGAGGGTTTAAGTCAAAGGCTGCCATTGCGAAGTTGTTTTTGGCCGATCATGCTGAAATTATATAATATTATAAAGAAAAAAATACTATAAGTATTTTATCAACTACACATCATCATCATCATCATCATCTCAGCCATAGGACGTCCACTGCTGAACATAGGCCTCCCCTTTGGACTTCCATATATACCGGTTGGAAGCGACCTGCATCCAAATCTGAGGAAATCCGTAGACGAACTAAAGTGACCGATATAGCTCACCGGATTAGCAAGTTGAAGTGGCAATGGGCAGGCCACATAGCACGCAGAGCAGATGGCCGATGGGGCCGAAAAGTGCTCGAGTGGAGACCTCGGACCAGCAAGCGCAGCGTAGGACGTCCACCTACAAGATGGACAGATGACCTTATAAAGGTCGCCGGAAGGCGCAACTACACATAATAACTTTTAATTATAAACAATCAGTCTCAACTTCTAATTAGCTTAAACGAATGGAAACTGGTATACCTATATCACGCTGTTTACGCCTTTTTAGTAACATCTAATACATATACAGGATGAAATACTTAAATGGGTTAGTAAGAGCATAGATATATCATTATACGGAAATACCTTTATCAAAGCAAAAATAAAATATTCCTTCTAATAGGTACGCACACATAGAACTGTTAAAGTAAACAGTATTTAATTACGTGAAAAGTTTCGTAATTTATCAAATGTAATATATTATAAGCATACTACCTTCCTACTTTCAACATTTCCACTTAGTGCAAAATCGTACCGTACTCTCATACATTTTTAAGTAGCACTTTGAAGCAGCTCATTCACTTAGGGTTCAGGCAAATAAACAAAAAAGGTTAGAAAAAAAACAATGAACTCACCGCGCACCTAAAAGTAGTCCAACATACGAAATCTTCTCTTAATGCGGTTACCATTACTGCGCTACTAGGGTACCAAATAGTGATGGCAGATAGCAACAAGCATTATATTTAAAGTAAAAGGTAAAACCGCTCAAGTTGCACTCGTTAACATCGATGATATAACTTGCCCAAATAATAGAGACCTCTCAAATGGTTCCGATTTATTTGCACTGATGGGTCAAATGCACTGGACTTAGGAATAAAATAAAATGATCGGGAGTTACCTAAAATTGGAATGTACTATGATAGACTATATAACGGTGAGCTCGGTATTGTGACATTACTTTTACTTGTGACACCGAGGAACTAGCAACGATGTGTTCCGTTCAGGCATATGTGAGTCATAATGTATTTAAAATTTTATTAACATATCGAAGTGAATAATTAACATATCGGAGTGTATAAGTGCGTGTGTATTTTAAAATTATTTTCAAATAGATATATCCTTAGCTATTTGAATACAAAAGTGTGTTTCTGTGTCCTTTTTGCATGTATCAACGATCCTTAAGTGATAAAATCTAGATGTTGCCCTTTAAGTACCTCTCGATTTCCGTAGCATGAACTCCGGGGAAACTTTATAAAAATTGGTTATTTATTCCATTACAAAAAGTTGGTATAATTATATACTTTTATATGGCTGAGTTAAGGATATTTTCGCAAACTACTTTATTTCCCTACTTAAAGTTCATTTCTGAATTCATGAATTTCTGTTTTTTTTTTTTATAAAATGTAGTTAATTGCCTTGGGGACGGTTTTTCCTCGAATGTTTCATTTTGTCGAATTTTCACTTCGCCGATATATTTTTGCTCTGATGTCATACATTTTTCATAATTCTCGAAAATATCATCCTATTGATTAATTAGGCATAAAACAAACCTAACCTACCCACCCTACGTTATGTTTGTTTTATAACAATCCCAAATAGTTTACGGTTTCAGAAAAAAATGCTTTCTACGGAATGACATTTCGGTATAAAGGCAGAGAACCGTACAGACCTATTCATATTCATTCCACCCTGTATAAAGGTGAAAATGTATTGATTACTTGCTTTACATTGTGAATTTAGATTTAAGAAAAGACTTAAAATATGATGGGACAAAAGCTCCTTATCCCGGATAAATACCCGGTTAACAAAGGTTAAGTGAATACTAGCACAATACTTTTGGCACGCAGGCAAAGCCACCGTAAAAACCTGCGCAGTAAATGGGTAATCCAGCAATACTATACATCAGGCTAAATCCGACAGCCCTAACCACGCTGCGAAAAGATTTACAATGCTGTGGTGATATAACCCTGTTCACGGAAAAAAATTGCTGGCGGAAACGCGCGTTTATAAAACAACTATTATTTCCAGTGTTTATTTTTAACGCCTGAGCGAATCTTTGAGCGTCTTAACCGCGCTCTAGTAATGTCATTCCCGTCTTACAATTATTATCACAACGGAAAATCGCTGTAACAGTAATAAAATGTTCAAGCTCTTCTCTCAAATGTTCTTCCTCACATAAGACTACTGAAAAATTTCCTCTAAATTTCATCCATTTTAACATTAATATGCACTAACACTGTGTTAGCTGTATTATGACGAGTGTAGTAGTTGACAATTTTAGTATGCAATTTGACAAAGATAAGCCAGTAGTAAAATTGCCATCTACGTCAGCATGATGCTGACCGTACAAACGAATAATGTTATTTAAGGATTGTTTAAAAAGTCCATTGAATACAATGAACCTTATTGGAACAAAGCAAAATGTCTCGCCTCATATGGGTGTTCACTTTTGATTTAAAATGAACACGGAAGTTTAAAACATAGCTAGGTTCTAAATTTCTAATGAATAGCAATGTCATTATCTCATTTCCACGCAGATAATGCTACAAATATGGCTTATGAGTAGGTAACTTATTTGTATTTCAAATAAGTAGTGTGCAATATTACTCTAGAGAGCCAAGCCAAATCCTTAACTAGGTTATGAATATTATGATAGTTAAAATAAACTAAGGTCGTAACAGAAATGGTACCGTCCGGAATATGGCATCGTGTGATAGCTTAGCGAGAAAATAGTGCAACAACGAGTGATATAAACAACGTTAAGACGTGGGCTTATATAAACAACTTGAGATTAAATAATATACCCATTAAAAAGCTTCGCTTGCTGAATTTATCGGTATGCCACATACACGCATGACTTTCACGTATGAAAACTATACAAGTGTACATCCTTTGAAATAAATAAATTTCATTTTACATTTCCGAATAAATGGGGGATGAAAATGACTCGATCCCATCATACGAATCCCACGTGAGCAAAGCCGCAAGCACAGCTAGTCCGAACTAAATACTTATTTTATCCAATATTATTTATTAAATATTCATTTAAGTCCGCCATTTGTGCAATTTTTCGTTTTGTACAATAAAGTTTAAATAAATACTCTTCTTGGGTTTTTGGTCGCAGCAATATTGGGTTTTTAAGGTTTGCTACTTTTTCCGGACGGATTACATACAAACAGACTGGTTAACGGTAAATTAAGCTCGCCGTTTTTCTTAAGTAATTAAATCACTTTACGAAAATGAAAGATTTATTGGAGGGAATTTATTAGGTTATACAGATTGGTTATCTAGCCTGTGTCGTTTTGTTACTAACTAACGATAATGTTATACTTACAACTTTCTAGCAGATAATCACAGTGACAACAAATTTTAAACGTAATTTATTAACAAAATTTTATGTCGCAATGACCAATTAAAAAATTGGGCGTGTGAGTCCGACTCGCGCATGAAGGGTTCCGTACCATAATCTTTAACAAGTTTGTTGTATGGGAACCCTCCTTAAATATTTATTTTATTTTATTTTTAGTATATGTTGTTATAGCGGCATTAGAAATACCTACAACATCTGTGAAAATTGCAACTGTCTAGCTATCACCGTTCTTGAGATACAGCCTGGTGACAGACGGACAGACGGACGGACGGACAGCGAAGTCTCAGTAATAGGGTCCCGTTTTTACCCTTTGGGTACGAAACCCTAAAAATGAACCCACTTCCAATGAGTTTACGTAAACTAATTAGAAGTGGGTTCATTTTCAAATTGGTTTACCAATATTATATGAACGTACTTGTAGTTGATGCATGGGACCACAACCCCTGATACGTTTACAATTTAAATTGCTCTTTCTATAGACCGCCGTTACACGACTTGGTGTCCTATCTGGAAGCGCTCATTTCACACCAGCTTACTCCGTGATTGAGCGACTGCCCCGCTAGCCACTATCTATAGGAACCAGGCAGCTCGCGGGGCGACTGTGAACTCGGGCATGCCATGAACCCAAGGCTGTGTGGAATGTTGTTACGCTTACGGATAATGCTGTATATTCTTGCGTAACGAATGGACAGTCTTCCATTAGTTCAGCCGCGATTTTGTTTGTCCCCTGGCATATCAATCTACCATCGGTAAAGACAATTGCATGCATGAATTGGGATGCATGGGAACCTAACCTTGCCACTATGATACATTCACAATTCGTTCAAAGGCGCGGTATAGTATCTGGAAGCACTCATTTCACACCAGCTTAGAGTAAGCTGAGTGCTTGTGATCAGAGGATCGCAGCTCGAGTAGAGTAAGAGTAAGACACAATTAAGGTTTACTTATCTTAACCTATACGACTCTTTCTCTAAACAAAATACTTCATTCTACAACTACAGCAAATTTCAAATCGATAACATAAGTAGGTACATCGTGCTGTGACTTATTGAGAAAAATAGTAGCACCATAAGGGTTTTTGATTCATTTATTTTGATACATACGATACGTACCTAACCCTTACAACCTCCTTCTGAAGTTGATTCATGACATCGCAAATGTTTCAGTTCCTCAGCGCGCTGGTGATGGCAGCTGCCACGCACGCGGTTTCCGTCAACCCCTACTGGCAACCCTACGCCAGGTACTACGCACAGGCGAGACAGGACCAAGCAGACCAAGTGGTATGTTGTACTTATACTTACGCATATAGCCTGCCGGATCACCATTCACTACTAAACGCAAGTAGCAATTATATAAACTCGCCCTCAGCACTAATCAATGTGTAAACAGACCATAAATGTACCTAGAATAACCTAGCAACCAAAAGTTTTTATATACATTAGGTCCAAAAATTATGTCAACAAATACACAAGATATTTAAAAATATTTGTCAAAGATTTACATAGTTACGTGTATCATTACAGGTGTACTTCCTTTTCGCCGAATTATGTTTCGCAAACGTTTCATTTCGCAAAAGTTTAATTTCGCCAAAAGCATTTTTCTCTGAAACTGTAAACTATTTCAGATTGTTGTAAATATCATCCTTTAGATTAGGTTAGGTTAGGTTAGGTTTGTTTTATAACAATTCGAAATAGTTTACAGTTTCAGTGAAAAATGTTTTTGGCGAAATGAAACGTTTGACGAAACGTAATTCGGCGAAAACGCAGAGAACCATCATTACATTTCTAATAATACAAAGACCCAGTATAAACTAGGAGCCAAACGAAAAAACTTGGTAATTCTGTGATCACGATCCACGCATGAATTCTGTTCAGAACTCACATCAAAGTTCTTATGTATGTAAACATAACTTACATTGGCAATAGGACTTCGTCTCGGCTGAAAGAAAAAGGTATGAGCCCATTTTGAATTATTAATGAACAGGAAGATCTCACTTTAACTGAGCGTACATCAAAGGGCTTAACCACGATTTGTAGATCTGTGTGTCTGTGTGGTTGTTTTGAAACTCTATTCGTGTTAGTTCAGAAACTTTGCTATTGAAACTTGAATTAACTATCTAAAAAAAATAGATAAGAAAAAGATATAAGACTTTCCCCCGCTTCGATTGTAGTAGATCGCATTCAATTTTTCTTTCTTAATTTACCTTTGTGTCATTATTTATAAAAATATAAGACTTTGTTTTACAGCGGACACAGAGACATATACTTAAAGCACCACTTAGTTTCCAAATATTAAATAACCTTGATTAGACTCTCTACTCGAAATATCTCAGGGGAGTTTATTTCGGATTACAAACTGCTTCTGCTTTATATCATAGAGCTTATAAAGTGCATTCATTTTTATTTTGAACTTTACAAGTAATGTTTGAAGCGTTATATTCTCAACATAAATTATGTCTCGTAAGGGAGAATAGTGTCAATTTACGACTGTGAAGATCGCAACTCTTGCCTTCTCAGAGGCCATTGTAACCTTTTACATTTTGCATGATTTATTGCCTCATTTTTGCTATCAAACGCTGTGATCTTGGCCGTTTTTCTTCGGGGTTTTAAAAGGACTCCTTATGAATTCTTAAGTACTCCTAAGCAGGTAATTTTATATTTAAGTTGACCCACGTAAGCCGATCGCATAATGGACCTTTTGTGGGTAACAACAAATAAAAACATCTGAATCATAGATGACAGTTTTGCAAATATTGTTATTCATTATTGATGGTGACTTACGAGTAGTTGGGAAATATGATAGGAACAAAAATAAAAGCCTTGAAAAAAATGAAGCTAAAAATAAATAATTAACAAAAATATCTGCACTTGCTTGCGTATAGAATTATCCAATCAAAGCTGAAGAAAATAAATATCTGAAGTTTCAGGACTCGACTTGGAGTGCCAATGTAAAATTATTATCAAATAAGTATTTGTTAACTGAATTTATCAATACCAGGGCGACTTTCAAGAATTAGCTAGTTGGGTTATTATTTCGAGAGGTTCAATTGTGTTCAGACTCAAATTTTCAGTTATAAAATTAGAAACATATCGTTTATTGTTTTTAAGTTGCTTAGGATTTTATCACTGAAACTTGTGCTAAATACATTTTATTCTATTTTATCTTTTTTCCCACAACAAGTTTAATTTTCTGCACAAAAGTCAGTTACGTGGTCAGGTTCGGATTATCCCTGAGTACTTTGTAGTATTGTAAAAAATACAAGGTATAGAAAAACTTACTGTTTTTTTACAACAAATGTTCATAAAATGATATACCATGCATGCAAACATAAAAAAATTAGGATATTGATGACTATTTTTTTCTACATTTCCCGTTGTTCCAAAATACGCCATCATTTTCGTAGCCACACTTATTAAGTAATATTTTAAGCAAAAAAATAGGTCTAACCTCCTGTAAATCCTTTTTTAACTATAAGCAACTTTGAAAATAAGACTGCGTCAATATGATGTATAATGTTTATCGCAAGCGATAATTATTTATTTATAAATGTAATAAAGGTTCAAGTTAGATTTGCATCAAAGATCAAGCGTCATTTTCGTTACGGTCGCGACTTGGTGAGTATTAGTAAATAAATATAATGACACATCATTTGCAGTTAAGTTATTCAATATTGATTTCATTTGCTTCAAACCTATAGGATATTTACTGCAGAGTCGCGAAAGTAAGAACTTTTCAATTTCGTGGTCATCATTTTCGTGGTGCTATGGGCCACGAAACTGATTAGAGACCACGAAAAAGATGATTTTCCCTACAAATAGAAAAAATACAGAACACTTTTTATAGAATTTTCTGCTTTTTACAGTGTAATCGTTTATGCCGTTATGCCGTCTTTTGTAGTTTGTTTTAGAAACATTTATTATCCTGTTTTTACCTTTCGAAACAGAGATATGGCGAGAACGCGTCATAAAATATCCGAAGACGAAAAGAAAGCAAGGAGACGGGAGCAAAAAAGAAATGTTATGCGAAAATTGTGAGAAAAAATAAAAAAAAATCCTGTTGCCTTGGAAGACGAAAGGCGAAAAGCTAGGGAAAGATATTACAAGCGGAAAGAAAAGGGATTAAATTAAGGTTCAAGAATTATTTTGCCCTGAATGTACCTGTGAAATGTATCAATCTAAATATTAAAAAAAAACTTCGTCATTTAGAGGAGCATTTTGTTGTGTTGTTTCGTTGTAACATAATTTCGTTCGGGTCTACCGTAGACCTGCACGGGAATATATATATAGAAGGTATTGAAAGCTGTTTTGGTTTGTGAATTGAAGTTATTAATCTTACTTTAATTAAGTAATTTCTAGATAGTATTGAAAATGTTGCAAAAATGACAATTTGAAGTCGTCATTTTCGTGGTCAAGTTTTAATTATTTTTTTATATAGATATCGATTGTCTATTTCTGTTGATACGTACCTGATTAATTAAATAATGCTTATTCGTTTTCTCATTATGATCAGATTTTCATTCAAATAGTACAATTATAAGATTTTAAATTAAACAAAATTTTCTTTTTCGTGGTCATAGTGATCATTTTTGTTACCGTTAAAATTGGATTTTTGCTTTTTTTAATCAAAATAAACTTCATCGATCTCTTATAATATAAAGCATCTTATCGGTGCATATCCTTATGTTCAAAATAAAACAGACCACATCAAAATGTGTGTTTTTATTTCTGTAACATTTATCTTACACCTCAAATAATTACCCAGTTACTCCATTAAACTTTACGTGTACGGTAATGTTTAATGGAGTAACGGTTTACAGCTTTTGACTCAACAGAAAATGACGATATTTCCATATTTAAAAGTTGTCCAGTTACAGCTATTCACTCATGTCAAAAGTACATGACTTCATTTAATTTACCGGCAGGGACGGATAGTTGTAGCAATCAGATATAAGACGGAAACGACCAAACCCCTTAGAGTTTTGTAAGTGGGCCAGTTGCTTTATCTCGAATGTCCGAAGTTGCCAATTGGGTCAATCTACCGACAATTGACTGTCCAAGTTCCCTAGTTAGATTACCGATAGGCAATTAGACAGGTCTAGACTAGTCATTTAGTTAGTCAGTTCTTGCTGGCCTGATTTGAGGTTCGGTATTTCATTAAGGTAACCAAATTATTTAGTAAAGTGGACCTTTGTCAATACAATGGTCCACCATTATTTGTACAGGAGGACTAGGTATACCTACATAGTGTCCGTTTCGTAGCGGAATCCCCTACAAAAAGTACCTAGTCTCATTAGTAACAAACACTGCAAATGCTTAGTACATTTAAAGCTTGTGTGTATTAGAGGCATAACATATAAAGCTTGGTTTGCCTTAAAAGAATACAAAAAAATAACAACAATCCAAACCAAAATTGAAAGTAAGCGATAAAGGTATCTATACAAAAAAAGCTTATAAGAAATTAAAGCAGGTCATTCGACAACAAACAATGCGTAACAAATTTTGCAATGTTAGATGCATTTTTGTTTCTAAAGTTTGCACCTCCACAAATTTGTTACACTGGCGTAACTTTAGTTATTCAACAGAGGAAGTGGAATGAAAGTGAAAAGTTAAACAACAACTAAAAGTAAAGCGTGTCCATTCTGATGGCTGGGTATGTGGGAGATATGATGTTTTGCTTTTGTTACTTTTTGTTGGTGTTATGGAACCTTTGACCTAGTTTTCCCTAAGATAAAGTTGGAATCCGCTAATTGTAGATTAAAATCAAAATTAACTGAACACGTATTTTGTTCTTATCGGTATCTAGTTATTACTTCGCTTGTTAAAACTGTTAAAAGTTTCGAACCCATTCAGGATTTTACCTCTAGTTTTACTCAACTAATTCCGTGCTTACACTGCTCACTATTAGTTCAATAAATTGAAGTTTTATAAAACTAGCACATCCATTATTAGTTGCATAACTTTTACTTATCACAACACTAACAATTTATTGCCGCCGCGTTTGGCGCAGTTTGTAGAGCACCCGCCTACTGAGCCGGCGGTCCCGGGTTCGTCCAGGGCACATATTTGTGTCATAGTTGTTGTATGTATTTAAGTATATATTTATCTTAATAAGTATGTATATCGTCGTCTGGTACCCATAACACAAGCCTACTTGAGCTATATTTGGGACCAGATTGATATAATATTTATATTTATTGCCATCGTAATCAAAGTAAACAAATCACTGATCTCATAAGAGTAAATATTATTACATACAATTACTACATAGGATAATGTTACCTAATTATAATTATTTACATAGAATGTACTAATTAATTTAGTTATTTAACGGATTTTCCTTATGAAATTAATCATGATAATTTTCTTTTGACAGTTGCAAGCTACAGACTACTCTGGCGGCTTCGGCCATGACTCCGGCTTAGGCAGCCATTCCGGACACGACTTAGGTGGCCAAAGTGACTACGATGGCGGTCAAACTTTCGGTGGTCATTCCTTCGGTGGGCACGATTTGAAGTCACACTCGTACCCCGTCCATCAGCACGTCGAAGAAGAAAACCCAGAAGAGATAAAGCATTATAAAGAAGTCGTTGTACCGATACCCAAAAATGTAGAATTCAAAATCAACCAGCCAATCCTCATTCCGGTACCCCACCCTGTACCCATTCAAGTGCCAGTGCCAAAAGCCGTCGTCATACCTATTATTAAGGAAGTATCTATTCCAGTTGAGAAGTCGGTTCCATACCCTGTAGAAAGGCAGGTACATGTACCGAAAATTAAAGAGGTGCCGTTTGAGGTAGTGAAGCACATTATTGTCCCAGTTGAGAAGCCTGTGCCTTTCAAAGTACCGGTTTATGAAACAATCATTCATACTAAGAAAGGCTCCCACAAGATTTAAATAGTTCCCACTTCTCGCTTGATGCTAAACCATCTCTACTAGATAAACTGTTAGTCTGAAATTGACATTATTCTTGAGACAGTGACAATATTAATTAAAAACTTTCCAATATCTTCAGCACTTTCTTGTTACTAGAGTGTTTCTATTTATTTTAACGCCAGTATAATTTTTCATTAGTACCTAAAACTATTTCAATAGCAATACCAGATATTGAAACAGAGTTCATTATTAAAATTATGATCCCGGTATTATTGAAATGGTATAAGTGCCTACTATTATTGAGGCTCTATGCGACTTCTGTATATAGGTAAAGTTTATGTGTACAAATAGTGAGTGTGTGTGTGTGTTCGAGTGTTTGTTTTAGCGTTATTTTGTTGTTATATTTTGTTATTTCGTTCTAAGGTTAAATATACAATAAAACATGTTTTTACTGCCCATTGTTTGTATCTTTATTCGCAGTTAAATACATTTTTGGCTTTCAACGAGTTCGCCATCATCGATATAACGTAAGAACATGGCCAAATTGTTGGTTTTTTATCGCACTTCATTTATTCTACCTGTGTTTGATTGAATTGAAGTAAACTTTGTCCAGTCAATACTACTAAACATTTACCCATCCGTGGCTCACTTTACATGAGTAAATTCCAAATCGTAACCAGTTACAAGCCAACTCAAGCTGGTTTTTTTCAAACTGAAACCGAATCTAACCTACGGCTTAACTCTTGAATCCAAAACTAAAACTGCCACCAAAAACATGCCGTCCTATTAGGCATTTCACGAATGAACCATTGTTGAAGTTTATTCGTGCATGGAATAGGTAGATTACCATCTACAATTAAGGGTAGCAACTAAAAGTGCTATAAGTATAACGTTTTGAATCAGTACTTAGACCACTGAAGCGGTTAAGTTGGCAAGAGTACATTGGCTAATATAAGCCCAATCAGCTGAAGTCGAAAACTAATAATACTTAGTTTATGACTTTCAATCGTTTTAATACTTCGACGACGCGGTTGGCTCAGTTTGTAAGCGCTTGCCTACTGAGTCGGCGGTCCCGGGTTCGAATCCCGGCCAGGGCAAATATTTGTGTGACGAACTCGAATATTTGTGCTTGGGTCATGGTTGTTCTATGTATTTCAGTACAAATATTTATCTATATAAGTATGTATATCGTCGTCTGGTACCCATAACACAAGCCTTCTTGAGCTTAATTTGGGACTAGATCGATTTGTGTGAGGTTGTCTGATATTTTTTTTTTTTTAATACTGCAAACCCTACTGTCGTGCTAAGCACAAAAGCAGTAACTCACATAAAAGTTACCAAAAAAAGCTCGTATCTAAATTTAGATTCGTAAACTAAGATAAAACCTTTTTATTGTAACATTCAATGTGAGTTACTGCTGTTATGCTTAGCACGGCAGCCTAACCCAAACCAGATTTTTTAAGACCATACAAATATTTATTCTAATTCCTTTATTATTTTCTTACATTATTTCTGCTAGGTGTAATATCAAATTGTAGGTATATAGATATAAACATATCACCATAGATGAGGTATTCAATTGTGCATTTAATTTATAGATTACTTTTAATATTTGTAAATAAAAACAATGCTAGTTTGTTGGTACATTTAGAATTTTTGATATTGACACATAAAAGCACATATACTCGTACAATGTACACTGTACAGTTACGATTCTTTTGATTAGTATTGTCTTGACTAGTATTGGAAGGCTTTTATCAGAACAAACACATCATACGAAATATATTAATGCATATAAACAAAATAATGTATGAAACTTTTCTACGGTGTACAACCCATTATAATAACACGTAACGTAATGGTACCTACTATTATAAAATTCTAAAATTGTACTAAAAATCAATTCTCTATGGGTTCTTTTTTTTTTTAGAAAAATCTTAACCAGCCGCCTGCCGTACAGCGCCACCTGTTCATTCATGACCAGTGATCGGGGATTTCTCTGCCACAACGCGGTATTTCGTGTATATTATTTTATATGGACATGGTAATTATATTGTAATCCGGCTATCTTGGCCGAAAAAATTATTGTATTGAGATTTGATGAGATAATCATGACTATATTGATATTAAAAAATATATTTCTTTGAAATCCCGCGTTGTGGCAGAGAAATCCCCGATCACTGTTCATGACCTTCTAGTTTAAAATAAATGACATCAATAAACGTCAAATAATCCTACTGTACCTACTGTCTGTACCGCGACCAAATAGTAGCGATTGAGTACTTAGTGGTTTTTACTACTGTATGAATAAATACATCAAATGTATCCTTGATCGATGCTACATTATTACACCGATTTGCATGTTTTACAATACTTTGTTGTAAAACATGCAAATCTACGTCACTACTCAATCTACGTCAAAAAGTGTTTGGGATTGTATTCCCAAGTAAACATGTGACGTAGATAATGTTGACCTCTGTTTTCATGTATTATTTAATTTTTTGTTGATTTGTGCCATTTTCACGATTAATGCCATTTCTGGACGCTGCATTTTTTTCGCTCGCAGGAGTTCTGAAAGTAAAGAAAAATGTTTTACATGAATTTGTATCTTTTTGTAGTAACTTGTAGCAACTTTATTATTCTTGTTATGGGCTTACTGCGAAATTCGAAATTCATCTAAATTATACCTTTCTTCTTGATCTCTAAACACTCTATTATCAAATCGATATACTTGACATTAACCATAAAGAGTTATTCTCTCGAAAATTCGCGTTACTACTAGGAACTCTTTCACTGATGCAAAAGCACAATTGGTTAACAAAGATACACGTTGTTGCATAAGCTATAAAAGTCGGTCATAACTTACTTGGTGTTAAGGTACCGGCTGGTGATGTTAATTATGGGCGCCTCCACCAGCAGCCACACCGTCAGGCTCAGTACCAGCGACACCACCACTAAGCCAAGAGCGTCCGTCATCTGAAGCAAAGGGGACGTTAACAACAGGCTCACAATCTGACAGTATATCGGCGGACACAAATACCGCTGGCCCTGATGCGTACTGAATGTAGCTCCATTCTACGTAAAGGTATTGGACGCTACAAAATTTTCATCAACTTTCTTGCATTGATTGAAAAAAACATGATGCTCGAACAAAGCAGTAAAGGGTAAACAAAGGGCCACCCCCACAAGAGTCATGTACAATGAGCTGCAGAATTGCATGGCCCATTTATGAACGAATTCATTCATAAATGGACCATGCATTTCTGCAGCCCATAGTACAAAACTGTTACTGCGAATATTCCGATAAGTCTGCGGAAATCAGAAGCGGTCCAGACAAAAGGAATCGAGATGCAAAAAGAGAAATTGTAAAACTTTAACATGCATAAATTATTTGTGTGCTTGAGGACGCATCTCGTGACGGCTATAATTAAGGACTGCATCTTTATTATAATGAACTGTTATGTACGATCAGCATCAAAAGTAGCAGACAATTTTAAGATAAGATAAGATAAGATATCATTTATTTGCTAGAATCATGGTCATTACATACATTAGGGTGTTACATACATTTTAAGAAGTCCATCATAATTCTACCGCATAGACGGCTATTTTTAACGCTGACTAATAATGAATCACTTTCTAATCACTAGAGTAATGTAGGATATGCCATCAGCTAAAATTCAACCTATAAATGTTGAACAATACTGATAAACATAGCTCTCAGACAAAACATTCATATGAAGGATCCTTCATCTCAGGTCATCAATGAATGTTACGGGCGCTCGACCCTCATCGTCGGTTCGTGGTTACGATTCAAGAACCTGTTAACTCCCATCGAAATCTGTGATAATGCAATTAAATGCATGTGAAAAAAATATTTTTGTTTAAATTTATTACTTACGATGTCCAACATGTGATATTTCAGGTTAGTTCTCAAAGATATCACGCGCCGATACAAAATCACTAAATGTATGACATATACACCGTATGAGAGCCGACTAAGAGGCGCGAACGGGGACCAGCTGAGGAGCGAGTTGATCAAGGCTGTGGACAATATTAGCACCTTCATCATCATCATCATCCAAAAGACATCCAGTGCTGGTCATAGGCCTCTTCTCTAAAAATTGCAAATAAATCATCACCTGCTACCCTATTCCACAATCATGACAATTGCCAGGTGAAAATTACAATTTGACGTTTATTAATAATCTCCATAAGCTCTGTATCAACCATGTAATATCCGTTAAATTGTCATTGTTACCTTACCTGAAAATTTATCAAGATTGTGAAACAAGCGCCTGCCGGTGTCGAGATCCTAAAAGTACAAGCATCGGATGCGACTTCTCGGTACATGTGCTAAAGTTTTATCATAGGCGTACCTGATAATGGAGTTTGGGTATGTGCAATTCTTCCAAACCCCTTAGGGGAGTTACTCAAGACTGCATTTAAGTAAATACATTATAGTCAGTAGAAACACTTCTTCTAAGAAAATACCGTTTACATAATGAGAGAATTCAGCTTTTGAGAGTACAGATGATAAATCACTTACGAACATCTCCGTAAGTGCAGAGGATGATAACACCCAGAACGGCGATGGCGAAAGTGGTTCTGTCGAACATCACGAAGACGCAAGCCAAGAGCCCTTGAACCCCGTTCAGATAGCACAGCAAGCCGAGACCAAGCACGACCAGCATTAAGTTCAAGAAGGCGGAAGCACCCAGGAACGATACCGTCTGCATAAATATATAATATTAGGTTCACAATTCGACTGTATTTTGTACAATAAAAAAATCGACAACTAAGAATCAAACCACTTAATACTTCAACTGCAAAAATATACAAAAGAAAAATGAAGAAACGTAAACAACTAAATAATAAAGTTAATTCGGAGTCTGTGAGACTGTGTTTTGTCGTCCATTTATCTGAGTATTTTATATTGTATGTCATCTTTTATGTAGATATACTTTTTAAATCGGCTTTTATATATTATATTTTATATTAGTCATAGTTAATTTCGCTTACTTTAGACCAGACTTTCTTGTAGTCTTTGGGCTTGTAGATGGACATAAGGTAGCCGGCAGCCAACCCGGCCACGTATGGGCCCATCCTGTTGTGCGTTCTAATGTAGCCATAGTTGAAGGCCTTCGCATTTCTTATGTTAATTTCTGCCCTAGAATTTAAAACATTACCTTATACGCAATATTACATTAAGTATAACATGGATCGGATAATGCTACTCAAGTTCTTAAAACACATTGAACATAACGTAAATTAAAAGTCTCACCAAGATAAAATATTCCCAGTAAAAAAAAAGTTTACTTACCCCAGATCATAAGTCAAAACTGCTGGTAAGTCGTATACATATGTGCTAATGGCTGGGGCTAAGAATCCGATCACCAGCACGACGGCGGTAGCAGTCTTGCCTGCGCTTGGGTTTTTACGGTACACGTACAGGAGGACCAACGTGATGACGTAGAAATGGAAGTCGCAGGGGATATACCAAGTCGCTGGGTGGCACTGAAATTATGTACAACATGTAATAACGATACTCACACAGATACACAGAAAACTTATCTGTAACTTCCTAAGTGGCGCAGCACTGACACTGCAGGGCATCTAGGTAGTTCACAGTTCACACTATGCCACTGTGCGTCCTAAATAATGCATTTCTACTAGATATTACGAATGTACATACTCACATATATAGCTAGTTAATACTCAGTTAGACTAAGCAAGTAGTATGTGCTCTAGGAATAACTCAGAGGCTGCAAGACCAGCACTAGTGTAAATGAAGCCAGTGAGTAAGACAGCGAATGTTAAGCGGAGGATGAAGAAAACGAATACTATGCTCACCATTTCCTTGGTATTGAAATAATTTCCAACCATCAGCAAAGCTAGCCACCAATTTTTTTCGCACGCCTGCTGCTCGAACAAAGCAGTCTTAGGGTACAGAGGACCATCACCCGCGTACATTGATACATGAGCCATGTACAAAACTGTTACTGCGAATGGCCCGATAAGTCTGTGGAAATCAGAAGCGGTCCATTTAGACGTAGACAAAAGGATTCTAGTTTACAGTAAATTTTGTCGACGCATATTGTGGTGATAAAATCACCCCGATGAAAAAAAAGTAGCGTTAAAATTTTGACGTGCATATCTTTTGTGATGCCAATGATTAAGGACAGTGCCATTTTATATTAAAATGCATTGCATTGTAGCTATAATACTCTATCCGGATAGGGATTTAACTAAATTTAAACAAACCATAAATTAGGTGCTTTATCAGGCCGATATTGGTTGGTAAATTTTGTATTTAATAATATTACTTTAATAAAATATATAATATTTATTTTGCTTTAATATATCAGGTTATAGAATAAACCATACGATACCAAATCAAGACTATGTAATTATTCCCTAAGTACATTAACTTAATAATAATTTCAATATGCCACCAAATATTTTACAAATTGTGCATTATAAAAAACCTAAAAACCTAGGCATCGGCAACCTTTTTTCCAAATAACATGACACTTGACATTTCTCGTGTATTCGTTTTCGCATACTATACTAGTCGGGATTTTCGCTTGTATTAGTTTTCTTGTTTATTGATCATATTGTTATTTCATTTGTTCTATTCATTATTAGTGTTATCAATTAGTTGTTATTATTGTTTTAGTTATTGTTTTTCTGCTGAAAATGAACGAACCTGTACCAGGTACAAGTCGGGCTAGCTCGGATGGATGACACAAAAGAACGGTTCATTATTAATGTTGGCAATGCTTCCTCATCATCTTCGGTATCATCAAAATTAGACAGCAATAGTGACAGTTCAAATTAAACTATGATTACAGTTACTGAACTCTTTTATTTAATAATAGTTTGCCACAAAGGTAAAAAAAATAAGTTAATAACGTACATTTTTTTTTAGAAATAACGGAAAAAAGTACCTTACATACCTACCTGCGTTAGTGTTTGTGAGCAGTACAGAAAAAAATCATTTAAAATATTGAATGTCTATTCATACATAATATCTGTGTATTCATTTCTTTTACGTATATGAGTTGGCAAAGGTCATTTAATTATTTTTCTGCTTTGCCGAACCTTGATCAAAGTCTGACTACCAAAAGAATAATCGAAAGTAAGAATTCAAATTTAAAAACTGATAAAATTTTGAGTACACCTGAATATGTCAACTTTGACACCCAAGGTTTGTTTACATTTAGTTAAATCCCCATCCGGATAGAGTTATAAAAGCTCTTTTTCCCAGAATTATTTTGTTGCGTGCTTTGTCAGATACGATTCGTCATTCATCCCTGAAATGAGGATTTCGGTTAGATTCACTTTGTTCCTTTTTTTTTTCCTAAGGTTCGTTTATTATCTTAACGTATCTCTAGTTAGCTTTCATTTACCGATGTATATAATGAAACTTGTAACGCATACCTTATATATCTCTTCAGAATATTCTTTATTAAATTGTAAGGCTTCGTGATATCCAATGTCGGGAGACTTTTACCCAGCAATAGAGCAGACATTGCGAAAAAGGTATCCACATAGACGTCGAAATGTACCAAACCAATTGCTATTTTCGGGCTGTCTACGATCTGAAATAAGAACCAAATATATAATAGGAACATATAACGTATATACATTAAGTAAGTCTGTAGAAAAGTCGCGTCTATAGTTGTGTTAATATGTTAAATTAAGAACTCGGCAAGGGCCAATCAGATCTTGTTCTACTCGAACTTTAAGGAAACAGGCATGATTTTTATTAAAGCACTAACGTCTGCTAACGTAAACCTGCGTCTCCAACGATTTTCCGGGCCAACAAGGGCGTCCTACCTATTGGGCCACCGATCCTGATGCGAGAACCTGCCTGAACCATCCAAGGTTCCAGTAAAAAAAAAAGGAGATTACCTGTTCAAAATCTATCCCATTGCTGACGGAAGTACCTAGCGTTAATGCAATAAAGTGGACAACAGCGATGATTGTCGCCGTAAGAAACCGTATGCCGTGCAGACAAGTCAGTGCGTCCTTATCTTCCTTCACCACGGTGTTCCAGTTGCGACGGAGGCAGAATGACCTCGCTACGTGGTTCACTGAAACGAACGGATCTTGTTGTTGTATGTTCCTTCATTTTCTTTTTCATAAAATATTTTATCTTTATCTCATTGCAATGGCTGTAGATTGTTTATTTTCAATTGTCATTTTATAATGAATCAAGGTACTCTAGTTTAATCAAGTCCTTTTTAATCAATGTCCCAGATTTGGCAGGTCAAATTTGAAAGATTGCTTTTAAATCTTCGTACCCCTATGACAGTGGAACCAGGCCGATGATCATCATTACATATACAGTTGTACTCGCAGAAGGATGTTTTTTATTATGTCAGAATCAAATTGTGCTTAGGTATAATCCAATAATTGTTATATTCCAATGAACAAGAAGCCAAACCGCAAATTATCAGTACAACATAAAACGCACAATGCGAACGGCAACTTCCCGCATAAAATCATAATGGCAATGCATTCGATACTCGTATTCGATACAGTAATACTTTTTGAAGTTATCGTAGTTCCAAATGGGTCCAGCCGGAAATTTTCCATCTAATTAATTTATTTTTATTACCTATTTAGGTTATCTGGGAAGGTTACGTACAACATACATAGTACATAACATACCTAAGGAAGGGCATTCCTGAATGCCTCAGATAGATCGCAGGTGTTTGTGGCTCGAACCGAAGGTGAGGGCCATAAATATGCGATCTGGGGCTTTACGAATTACCGCCCGTGGTTTGTCTTAAGTTTTACGTCTTGCCTTGGACAGGAAGTGAGATTTTCTCCCCGCGGGGCGGCCAGAAAATGCCACTTACGGCCTAAGGCGACGTATAATAAATTACAAAAGTCGTCTATAAGAAAGTCCCTCATCAGTCAGTCACTCATCTCATTAGACCGATTGTAATAGTTCGATAGTAATGTCAAAACCCCATGTTACGAGTAGTTTGACATTACTATGCGAAAGTAAGCGTTATTCTTGGAATAAAAGGTCGAATGAAGCCTTAATCATAACATACAGGTCAGATGAAAACAGATTACTTAGCATCAATGTAATCTGCTACTAGTATGTAATCGCTTGTAAAATGGATGTATGAAAATATATTATCAGATTTATCAGCCATCTACTAAAAAAAAATATTTCTGATAGACATGACTTTGAAAATGAATCTTGCTAGAAGAATTTTCTCTAGATTGATCTTTTATTCTAAACATATCTAGTGGTAAATAAGTTTCAGTCGACACTGCAATATATGATAAACAATACTTACCAAATGAATCAGAACTAGCAGTAATAGGATACTCGCTTATGTAGTATGTTGACGCCACCGCTATGGACAACAGTGCCGCAAATGTATATCTGAAATCAAATATATATCTTTAGATAGTTCTGTCCTTAGTAAACAAGGGAGTATTAAAAATATCTGTGATAAGTTTGCATTTAACTTCAATAGTGAAATAGAACAGATAAAACACATATGTAATGACAAATGGCTTGACCGTAATAGTTATGTAAGTAAGATGAACGTATATATAAGGTGGCAACCCGTGCATAGTTTAGACGTTAAAAAAATGGATAAAAATAAAGCACCGGGAAGCGACCTTGTACGTATGTCCGATCTGAAGCTAGTCATAGATAAGGTTAGTCCCACGTTAGTCCAGTCATATCCAGACTAATTAAATTATCAGTAGCTCAACATAAATATCCGGATAAGTTAAAGGAATCACTCGTTCGTCCAATCCATAAAAAGGTGACCGTAAATTATTCTCTAACTACAGGCCAATATCCATCCTTTCTAGTATAGACAAAATAATTGAAAAATGCATGATAAACCAAATTAGTTCTTTTTTATAAAAAAATAATATATTAAATGACTGTCATTTAATATATTATTGTGTCATGTCATTCCATGTCATGGTTTCCAAAAAAATAAAAGTACCACTACCCTATTGTCATAATTTACTGATGAGATTAATAATACTCACTTAAACGATAAAAAGTACGTAGTTGCCATATTTTACGATTTTAAAAAGCATTCGAACCTTTAGAAACTAATACCCTTTTAGATGGAATGGACGAATGTGGTGTGGGGCAGCCGCTGAACTGTTGGTTCCGCGACTATCTCACATCACGTTCCTATCGTGTCAAGATTAGTGACAGCCTAAGTGAAGAGACACAGGTACGCTGCGGAGTCCCTCAAGGCTCTGTGTGCGGACCTGTATGCTATCTTATGCATATTAACAGTCTATGTGGAGTAATACGTAACTGTTCAGCACACATGTTTGCCGATAATCTTTGGACCCTACGTGCCGGCACCAACATTACCGAGACATGTGACTTGGTTCGGCAAGATATAGATGCAGTAGTAAAATGGTCTCACGATAATGGAATTATTTTAAATACCGAAAAAACTAAACTTTTAATTATACAAGCACCTCAATTCCATAGAACAGAAGAACCATTGCCCATCACACTCACAAACACCACTCACAGACTCACAGCTTTAGTTGCTTTCACAATAGTTTACAGAACTGTCAATGCAAACTCATTGAAAAAGTTGACTGTGTAATATCTTGGAGTCAAAGTAGATACCACATTTTCATGGCACCATCACATTAATTATATCTGTGGCAAACTAAGAATACTTCTAGGAAAATTTTACCAACTAAGCTTTAAAGTGCCAAATAATATTTTAAAATGTCTAAGATACTTTGCAATAATAGATTCTATATTGGGATATGCTCTGGATTGCTACGGACTCACATTTAAATCTTTAATAGACAAATTAGAAGCACTACAAATAAGATTTCGAAAATTAATAGTGGACAAAAAAACTAAAAATAAATGTAATGGTAATTATTTCAAGCTATTTAAAATTTGTAATATACTCCCCGTTAGTCTAAAACATAAATATCTTCTAGCAGTAAACAACCATGGCAATCGAGAGCATAAATACCCAATACTAATAGAACATAAACATGGAACAAGGTCACCGACGGCAAATTTGAGGTACCAAGGGTCAGGAACTACTATGGAGATAGAACATTGAGCAAAAGAATTCTCTACATAGGTACTCAATAGTTTGCCCGAGAATATCCGACACGAGTCAAATAAGTCCAAATAAAAAAAAATACTTAAAAAATTGGGCAAGTGCGAGTCCGACTCGCGCATAAAGGGTTCCGTACCTATACATATATATAATCTATAACAAGTTTGTTGTATGGGAGCCCCCCTTAAATATTTATTTAATTTTATTTTTAGTATTTGTTGTTATAGCGGCAATAGAAATACATCATCTGTGAAAATTTCAACTGTCTAGCTATCACCGTTGTTGAGATACAGCCTGGTGACAGACGGACGGACGGACGGACGGACGGACGGACGGACAGCGAAGTCTCAGTAATAGGGTCCCGTTTTTACCCTTTGGGTACGGAACCCTAAAAAGCATCTATTGCAGACACTTGAGTGATAAAATTGTCTATTCAAAGTGTCACTCAAGTGCTTAGCAATAACCTTTGTTGAAATTATTATATAGAGACTCACACCTGCAGGCAAACTGTACAAACAGTTTTGCAGGGAATTGTATATATTTAAGTTGTATACTTAAATTAATAAACAAATAAATAATAATAATAAATAAATAAACACTTTAAAAAATGTTTGTTCTACACAAAAAAATAATGAACCAATAATAAAAGTCAGTGAATTGTAAACCGAACTAGCGTTACGAATTTTGAACAATAGCGCACATGTGTACCTACTAATTTATGGGCATTGATAAAAGACGTTATTATAACGCCATCTTTCGGCAATGTATGTACGAATATATTTCAGTCTTTTGAATCCTTGTAATGCAAAACCTGCTGAATATATCATACAATGGATGTAAAAATAAAGTTGATTATGGGATAATAATATTTTTTACTCCATTACGCTGTGAAGCAAAACAGCTGGTAATGAGAATCATTCTCCTCCGCGAACGAAGCCAAGTTACCTTTCGTAGGTATAATCAATAAATACATAGACGACACTATTTGTTACGTAACATGACAAACTGGGTGCTGGCATGCAATGTCATTACTATGGCAGTGTCAGTGGTTCCTCGACACTGAACACTGAAGTGGCGCGGAAATAACCACATCAATATGGTCTTTCAAAGAACTTGAAAGGCAAGTTACAGTACAGTAACAACATTTGGTGCAACATTTAACTTTCTTATAACCTACATATATATATAATATCCTTTTGAATATTCACGTGAAGCTCCGGCTTCTTCGCAGTGGTGGATAGACACTGATGGAGCATCTTTGGCCGCATGTAAATAGCCAGTATCAATAAGGGCTCTGGCAAATTTTTCCACAGATTTGGTCGGACATCCAGTGGGAAGGCAAAGTCCGTGTGCTACATATGAAAAACTACGCCCGAATGATGATTTCGCCTGTAATAGAAAATCAGTCTCCAGAAAAATGCTTTCCAATATCAATGCATCCAATAAGCTAATATATTTCTGCTACACTGGAGATTTCATTTTGAAATACGAGTCTAGATCTTTAATTGCCTTGAGTGACGATTAAATCGTTATTTATCGTATGTAGTTACTTATTTTCAACAATATTAAACTTATATTTGCTGAACTTCATTTAATTCTAAATGAAGTGCAAAGGTCACACACGTCATTCGTGACCATAATTTTATTGTTCCATATTCCTCTCCACCATAGTATTTTCACATATGCATCGTTTGCATACACGTTTTGTTGTAAAATAAATACCTAAATAAACACCCATCCCCCACCAATAATTTATCTGTTTGGCCTTGTGGTAGACTGGTAGAGAATGCCTCCTGGCATTAAGTTCGCACTTGTATTTATTTGTGATGTGCAATAAATTTTAAAGCAATAAATAACTGTGAAATGGGCTATGGCCCACCTATACTTACTTTAAGGTAGTATTCTTCAGCTCTAGCATAGGGATCTGAGACGGGCTCCATCGTTTTCGTTTCTCCCTTATTCATCTCAATTTCTGCCAGACAGTATTGAGTTCTCAATTCAGGGTGGGTCGAAAGCCAGGGCGGACGGAGGCACTGGTCATAGTTGCCCAGGTGGTAGCGGGCCCCGAAGAAAATACCCGTCGGCGATTGTTCTATGGAGTTCCAGACTAAACAAGGCCCAGAATAAAATATAAATTAAATATATGACTGATGACATGATGCATGAAGTGCGATATTTTAAAATAGAAACAATCACGGCTGTATATGTGCAGTTGAATATACTCAGATAGGAAAGTATCCTTAATGTGTTGAAGTCAAATAGGTAATTCATACGGTTTTCTGAAATCGAAAGATCACCAGCTGGCGCCGCTGAGCCGTAGGTATGCTTGCATAATTTTATCAGCCGGATACTATGTTTACCTTAAAACGTAACTGGGAAATATTTACAGATTCTATTTCCCATGTCGAAAGTAAAGTAACTAATTAATAACTATCTAGGGTTTAGAATTAGTGCCGCCGCCACCAGTTGACTGGCCGTTGTGCGCCGCCCCGCCGTGACAACTGACTCTCAATTATCAAAAATGGGCAAGTGCGAGCCCGACTCGCGCATGAAGGGTTCCGTACCTATACATATATATAATCTATAACAAGTTTGTTGTATGGGAGCCCCCCTTAAATATTTATTTTATTTTATTTTTAGTATTTGTTGTTATAGCGGCAATAGAAATACATCATCTGTGAAAATTTCAACTGTCTAGCTATCACCGTTGTTGAGATACAGCCTGGTGACAGACAGACGGACGGACGGACGGACGGACGGACGGACGGACGGACAGCGAAGTCTCAGTAATAGGGTCCCGTTTTTACCCTTTGGGTACGGAACCCTAATAAAACGACAGGAGAAAAACGAACGGTTGTTGTGATTGTTATTAACGATGTGATATCCATTGGTACTGTACCTACTTTTCTCAAAATTAAAACAAACAGTAGAATGTTCAACGAAAGGCTAAAAGTGATTATCACACTTAAATTATTGTGTCATAACACGAGTGATCTGTGATTGGTACAAGTAGCCACTTTGTGTCATAATCGCTTTTTTTAGCCCTTTATAAAATCTGTTAATCGCTTATTTTAAGTCCTTTATAAAGTTAAGCGATGTGTGAACCATGAAAGAAGCAATACCATTTAATTATCTAAGTCTTTGAATTACAAATCAGTTAACTTCTGACCGCGATTACCATATTTTTTACAAACCTACCTACACACAGCCTAATGAAAATGTCCCTTTGAATCAAGCAATACAATTAAATACGTATACTACTTAGTTCTAATTAGGGCGTACATAGCGATTCATGATTGACATGTAGGAATGACATTGAATACCTATTTTATAACAAAACAATAGAGTATATGTTAATGAGACAACATAATTTAATTTTATCAAACATTATGAAACGGGCGTATTCCGTAACTAGTGACATGCTAGTGACAAACTTTAATGGCCAGCCAGTCAGTCAATAGCGGAATTTCTGTATTTTGGCATTGCACAATCTAAAATTCCATTTACATAATTGTCGTCCGGAAGAGATCACTCTTTACCAATAGAACTGGCTGTTGTTTACTTCCTCCGTAATATTATGTTATGTGTTAGCTTTGTAATACATATTTCTATTTCGTCAAGATGTACCATAAAGAGTATTCTATTAAATTGTTGCTAAAAATCGTAATATTCACATATATTCAAACACTTAACAGTGATTACATAATATAATGTACGAGTTAATCCTATCATAGTTAGTAGTGTTTGGTATTCGCTTCATAAAAATATAATAATATTATCATATTTTCCGGAAACACTATTGTTACATTTACATTATTATAGATACGTAATTTATGCAAAATAATATTAATTGCTTAGTTTGAAGCTAGATCGATTTGAGTAAGGTTTGTTATAACATCTGTGGTTATGACCAAACATGTCTACTCATCAAAATGTGAATGAAAATAACAGTCTATCCACTATGATCTACGATCTGTATCTACTAATAGAGCAAATTGTACAATTTCCTCCAGTTTGCTCTACGAGTTTTACGGATAGAGCAAATTGAACTGTAGGTATTTTTCCAATTTGCTATACTAGTTCTAACGATAGAGCAATTTGGAGGAAAACAGTTCGATTTACCCTATTAGTTGGGAAAGTAGAGCAAACCTACCTTTTTCTCTCCAATTTGCTCAACTATTTTTACTATTTTAGATCGTAGAGTATAGTGGATAGATTAATTAATGGGTTAGGTTATGGAAGAACTGCGACAACAACAGCGCGCGAGCCGAGCGAGCGAAGCGAACGTACCGCGGAAGCGGTCGGCGAAGCGCCAGAACCAAACAGCCGAATTAAGGATTGGGTTGAAATTAATACCATATACTTAAGTCGAAATTAATGGGTTAGGTTAGGTTAGAACTGTGACCACAACAGCGCGCGAGCCGAGCGAGCGAAGCGAGCGTACCGCGCTAGCGGTCGAAGCGCCAGAACCAAACAGCCGAATTAAGGATCGGGTTGAAATTAATACCATAGAATAAAAAAAAATGTAGAGCAAATTGGAGAGAAAAAGTTAGGTTTGCTCTACTTTCCCAACTAATAGGGTACCTAAATCTGTTTTCCTCCAATTTGCTCTATCGTTAGAACTAGTATAACAAATTGGAAAAATTCTGTTCAATTTGCTCTATCCCTAAAACTCGTAGAGCAAACAGGAGGAAAATGTACAATTTGCTCTATTAGTAGATACAGATCGTAGAGCAAAGTGGATAGATTCGAAAATAAATACGAAGACAAAAATGCTGAAAATACTTTACTTACCCCAAGTAGCCCATAACGTTGAATTTTTGACATTTTCCAAAATGTTAAATATTCTTTCCCGGCACTGCGTTTCATCTGGATCCCATTGTTGTTTTGACAGACTGTCAAATATATAATTCACATTCGGGATTTCTGATAGTTGTTCTTTGCTAAAAGCAGTAGCTGAAACAAACAGGAAATACGTTAATGTCACATCATCTTCGATAACGCTGTTCAGAGCTGAGCCATAGTCTATTCTATTCTATCAACTTCCACGTAGACCGCATGATTCATCCTTACTTAATTTGTACACGTCTTTTTGTCTAAAACCTCTTTGAAAAGAAAGATGATTACGGATATTTTGTTTTACTTGGATAGGTTTCTAGAATTCTTTTTCAACCAAAAAAACTATTTTGAGGTTAGAACGTTTTTGACACGATAAGCAATGATATTTTACCTCACCCTAGGCCGTAAGTGGATTTTTCTGCCCACTACGCCTGGAAAAAAATTACACTTCCTGGCCAAGGGCAGACGTACGTCTTTAGCAAACCACGGGCGGTAATTCGTAATGCCCCAGACCGTATATTTACGCACAAACACCTGCGATTTGGGACATTCACACCTTCACCGCCCTGGACATGTAGGTAATAATAATAATAATAATACCCGGTGTGTGCTCCCGCTACCGGTGGTGTAGTGCGTCGCATGAGATGGTCTCAAGCCATGAATGAGAACGTCATGCGCGCCTACTATGGGGCTACAGTGGGAGGAACCAACCTGTCCGCGTACCGGGACAGGATGCTGCCTCTGTTTCTGGCTTTTGATTCGACCATCACCGTATCTGCGCAACGGCTATCCGATCAAGTGCGCTTCATCCAGCGGCGCAAGCTGCTGGACGACGCGACACTTGATCGACTGCGCCTGGAGGTACTGGCCGCTCGCATGTCTTCCACGCCGGCTCGGGATCCGCCTGCTACGTCACCGGATCCGGCGCCAGCGCCCAACCTGGTGCCGGAGGTGCCGCGGACGGATCGCGATGCTGACGAGGAAGAATGTGCGAGTAGCGTAAGTACCCACGCCAATGAGCAACTGAGGAGGGCTTTGGAGGAGGCGATTAGGCGCTATCGATCCGCACCTGACTCTAGGCCGCGATTACCACGCTTACCGATGCATAAGCGTAACTTAGCGTTAATGGGAGCCCTGGACGCTTTGCTAGACCCGTACCTTCGGGCTAGCGAAGACTTAGCTGATACCCACTCGATCATGTACTGTGGGGCCATCGCGGCGTGCCGCGTTGCTCGTGTCAGATTCCCGGACACTGACCAAGCACCGCGGACCGCCGGGGGTGTTCCTGCCTGGCAAGTACGGATCGAGCGGCGTATCAGCTCGTTTAGGACTCTCATTGCCAAGCTAATCTGTTTTAGGGGGGGCAACAATCGCCCCCGTGTGATGCGCTACGTGACACAAGCCTTCACGGGGACTGGCACCAGGCCCCGCGATTACATGGCATGTGTCACAGAGCGCATCGACTACCTAAAGCAGAAAGTTTATGCATGGGCAAGCCGTATTCGTCGCTACAGAGAGCGTGTGGATCGATTCCAGCAAAATCGCCTCTTCCAAAGTGACCAAAGGAAGGTATACCGAAAGTGGGAGGGAACCGATCAATGTGTGACCGACGGGCAACTGCCGGATCCTACTGCCATGATTAATTTCTGGCGTAGTATCTGGTCGGTTCCAGTCGAGCACACCGAGGGCGAATGGATGAATGTTGTCAGGCGTGAGTGTGAGCCGATCGAAGCCATGGGGGCTGTGACCATCAGCCCCGATGATGTGGGTTGTGCTGTCCGTACGACCCAGAACTGGAAAAGTCCTGGGCCGGACGGATTGCACAACTTTTGGATCAAGTGGTTTCGATCCTCACATGGACGCCTGGCAACACAATTTCAAGACGCCCTCGAGCTTGGTTCCCTGCCATCTTTCATGACTACTGGTGCTACCTTCCTGCTCTATAAGTCCGGTAGTACCACGGAAGCGAAAAACTATAGACCCATCACGTGCTTGCCTACTTTATACAAGCTCCTTACGTCCATTCTGAGAACAAAAATTAACACGCACATTGTTGCGAATAACGTTTTGGCCTTTTCTCAGAATGGATGTAGGGTTGGGTCCCGTGGTACTAAGGAGCTCCTCCTCATTGACACGACCATTTGCCAACAAGTTCGGCGGAACAGGGGGTCTCTCTCGGCCGCCTGGATTGACTATAAGAAGGCCTATGATTCGGTGCCTCATTCATGGCTGGAGAGGATCTTAGAGCTGTATAAAATCGATACAGCTCTAAGATCCCTCTTAGGCGCGTGTATGAGGCAGTGGACCACAGTCCTTCGTCAACCAGGTGGCGGAGATGGCCCCCCTGGCCCACAGGACTTGATAAGGATTGAGAGAGGTATTTTCCAGGGTGACAGTTTGAGTCCTCTGTGGTTCTGCCTAGCCCTGAATCCGCTCAGCATTTTGCTGAAGGATTCAGGACTAGGTTGCCGACTTCGAAGAGGAGGTGAGGTCATTTCTCATCTGCTATACATGGATGATCTTAAGCTGTATGCACCAAAACGCCAGGATTTGGTGGAACTACTGGAAGTAACAGAAACCTTCAGTAGCGCCATCAAAATGGAGTTTGGTGTAGACAAGTGTGCGGTCATGCATGTACAGCGGGGGGAAGTCGTAAATTCCGCGAACTTACAACTTTCTGAGACAATGTCCCTCAGGTCTATCTCCGAAGTTGAAACCTACAAGTACCTTGGTATGTCACAGTCATTGGGTATTGCGGACGGAGACATTAGACAGGCGTTGAAGGAGCGTTTCTTTTGTCGTTTGACAAAAGTACTTAACAGTCTTTTGTCCGGTGGCAATAAGGCGCGCGCCTTCAACGCTTGGGTGATGCCTCTGCTCACTTACTCCTTTGGCATACTAAGGTGGACTCAGACTGAGCTGGACACCCTGGATACGAGGGTCCGTCAGCTGCTTACTACAAATCGCATGCGGCACCCACGCTCGTCAGTTATGAGAATGTACATCCCGCGTAAGTGTGGGGGCCGTGGCTTTTTAAACGCCAAGGACCTCCATAACCGCGAGGTGTGCAGTCTTAGGGAGTATTTCCTAAACAACGAGTGTGGGATTCATCGCGATGTAGTAGCAGTTGACAAAGGCCTCAGCTCTCTCTCCTTAGCAAACGAGAACTGGCGCAGACCAAAGGTGCTTAGCACCGATGACCGCAGGGCTGTATGGAAGAGTAAGGAGCTACATGGGCGGTTCTACAAGGCCCTTACGGGGCCCGATGTAGATCTGCTCGCGTCGGTGAACTGGCTACGCTTCGGGGATCTCTTCGGGGAAACTGAAGGTTTTGTCTGTGCAATTGCGGACGAAGTAATGATGACGAACAATTACCGGAGATATATCCTGAAGGACGGTACGGTCGACATTTGTCGGGCATGCCGCCGTCCCGGTGAGTCACTCAGGCATATAATCTCCGGTTGTTCTCATCTTGCTAACGGTGAGTACTTGCACAGACATAACCAAGTAGCCAGGATCATTCACCAGCAACTTGCTCTTCAATACGGTCTTGTGGGGTCTGAGGTGCCGTACTATAAGTACGCACCGATGCCAGTTCTTGAGAATGGTCGTGCCACGCTCTATTGGGATCGATCTATCATCACGGACAGGACTATTGTAGCCAATAAGCCTGACATCGTTTTGGTAGATCGATCCAAGCGCCAAGCAGTGCTCGTCGACATCACCATCCCCCATGACGAGAACCTCGTGAAAGCCGAGAAGGACAAACTCAGCAAGTACCTTGACTTGGCTCACGAGGTCACCGCCATGTGGGATGTTGACTCGACGATCATTGTCCCGATAGTCGTTTCGGCAAACGGTCTTATAGCGAAGAGTCTCGACAAACATCTTAAGAGACTCTCGCTAGATGGCTGGATCAAGGGCCAGATACAGAAGGCGGTACTCCTGGACACGGCGCGCATCGTCAGGAGGTTCCTCTCTCTGCAGCCCTAACCACCGGTAGCCTGGGCCCCGCCCCGCTGCCGGCGGCACCCTAGGTTAGGTTTTTTTTATAATGTATTTATATTTTGTAATTTATTTGTTGTATTTTACTTTTTATATAAATTTATTGTAAAAAAAACTTAACCTAAGAAATTAAATGAATATACGAAATAATAATAATAATGTGTTTATATTTGTAATGTATTTTTATATTTTACTTTTTATATAAATTTATTGTAAAAAAATCCTAGCCTAAGTACAAAAATGAATAAAGGGAATAATAATAATAAATAATTTATTTTCGACCAACTTGGATCAATAGTGTTAGTAGAATTACATTATATATCATATTAATACTAGTGTTAGTAAATAAACAAATAAGACATAACATTTTATTTAATTTAGGGCCTTACACCTCGTACGTGAAGCTGACGACAATAGTTCAGGTACGGTACGGGCAGTCTAGCCTATTTGCGACCATATTCATGATGCTGTTGGCACTACCCCGCACTCTGCGCACCAGAGATGCACATCGTTTACACATGGTGGTATAAAAGCAATCTACTCGAGCATCCATGAACATCTCTGATGCACTGCAGAAGCGAGGCAACCCCATCAGCATCCTAAACGCGTTATTATATTGTACGCGCAGAGCGCTGTACTGTTTCTGCGTATAACTCACCCACAGGCTGCTTGTATAGAAGCTTGTACAATAAGCTTTGAAAAGGGTCACCTTTACTTCCCTAGAGCAGCGAGCAAACCTGCGGGCTATCATATTAGCTCGAACAGACAACGCTCTACGCTCACGTTCGATGTCGGCATCATCTTTTAGATCAGCTGTTACCAAGTGCCCTAGGTATTTAAATTTATCAACTATCCGGAGTGGCTTACCATTTAGCTTTATTGGAGGTACATCACTCGGGCACTTGCCTCTAGCTGCAAAGACCATACACTCGGTTTTGTTGACATTGTACTTAAGCCCATGACACGCGGCGTACTTCTCACAAATCCCAATAAGCTTATCGAGCCCACAGACCGAGGCGCTCAGCAGCACCATGTCGTCTGCATAGCTTATATTATTAACACATACACCATCGATTTGGCATCCGACATGGGTGCTGCTGAGCTCCTCTATTAAGGAGTTGACATATAAATAAAAAAGGCTGGGCGAGGTCAACCCACCTTGCCTTACCCCGCATTCCAATCTATATGGTTCCGAGTATGAATCTGCCCACTTTACAATATTAACCTGGTTGTGGTACTAGAATTGAAATATTCTGTTCAATTCAAACGGCAAATTAGTGTTGCGTAACTTAGCGAAGAAAATATCATAATTCACCAGGTCAAATGCCTTGGATAGGTCCATAAAACAGCTGTATACAGGTGTTTGCCGGTCTATATAGTATCTGACAGTTCGCTTTAACCCCAATATTGCAGATTCTGTTGATAAACCAGACCGGAAACCGAACTGATTATCATGCAATTTCAAGATTCTATTAAGTCGTGAGTTAAGCAAACTATCAAAAACCTTAGCGACTATAGTGGCAAGCGAAATAGGCCTATAATTATTAATATCACTTACGTCACCAGTTTTATTTTTCACAATTGGGACCACCACAGTCCTCATCATGTCAGACGGTAAGTAAGAATGATAGATAGATAGATATTAACTTAATAGCTGTTTTGACATCATTCGCCGTAAACCTAGTTTCCATCTCACGTCCACGAGGCCCAGCGGCGTCCATGTGGGGCTGTGAGGGCCCCAAAGGTGATTTTACAGCAAAATGAGTCTTAAACAGGTTAGCTACAGCCCCATTCCCACCCACGCCGCCGACGCTCACAGAGAGGCCTGGCTTGCTTTTTAACTTATTTGTGGCCCTCCAAAAGTTACGGAAATCTCGCTTAGAATGGTGTGATGCGATCATGTCCATCTTTATTTGCTCATTGTTTTTCTGGCACCATTTCAAACGAGACTTAAAGATCCTACGGCTTTCGCACATGTTATCATATACAGGGCCCGTGACGGGCTTCCCGTACTATTGCCACAACATAAATTTCCACTTTGCCTCCCTATGAGCCTCAGCCACGTGTTTGTTCCAGCCCACTACAGGTTTTCTCTTTTTACTACAAGGGCGACCGTTATAACTTTCAATTGCTGACTCACTTAAAGCTTGTATAATATTTTTGTATACAGTATCAATTACGTTTTGGTGACTTATATTACTACACATATAATTGCCACAGTCTTGAAAGTCACTAGGAAAATCTATCTGTTTCAATTTCTCGTGGCATTTTGTAGTAAACAAATTTATTTGTTCGGGGGTCCTTTCCCCCCAAATAACTTTGTTTACCACATAATGATTACTCTCGACCTGCTTAGGTCGCACTTGGCCTAGATCACATTCTATTATCAGTGGGAAATGGTCTGACCACATTACATCATATTTGATGTACATATTACAAATGGAACTAAGAGCTGAATAAGATAATGGTAATGTACTAATTATCATTGACGATAGACAAATAAGGATAAATATCCTATGTTTAAATATGTTATTTCGTTCTCTTATCTTTATCTGTTGGGAGTGTTACCTTACCTACTATCCACCTCATCGTATCTACGCTACGTGCGTTTCTTATTCTGATTGATTAATACATCGGACATAGCAATTCACTGAAGGTCAATTTGACTTAATGTTTTAGATGTTAAATAACTGTCATGGAAAAATAGGGTATTGAGGACTATCTCACCGAGTAGGCACACTTAGTTCTTTTTATTCGCAGAGAAAAATATATAAAGTTGATGGCTATGAGTATGAAACCTATTGTCTACTACTTTTTGCTATTAATGATTTACTTCGCCAACTAGATGGCTCATGTAAAATCTGTCACACAAGCAATATGGTGAAAAATGGCGACAGTAGACTAGCACTAAACTAAATAGCCCATATCCTGCGCTGCGTACTCTGTCTGACTGACACGAATTTAATTAAAACTGGCCAAGTGCGAGTCTGACTCGTGCACCGAGGGTTCCGTACAAACACTTGTCCCATCTTAACTGGCCGGGTTAATTTAAGTTTGGACCTGGTATGTATGACGCCAGATACAAATGAGGTGTAAAGTTAACGCAACTGATCACGTTTGTTGTATAAGAGCCCCACTTAAATGTCAAGTCTAGCTATCACGGTTCATGAGATACAGCTTGGTGACAAACAGATGGACAGCAGAGGCTTAGTAATATGGTCCCGTATTTACCCTTTGGGTACGGAAACCCCATTTGATTGCGATGCAATATTTTTTTTACATCGGAGTATCCAACTATCAGCATCAAAGAATGCTGACAATTTTATCCGTGGCTTATGTCAATTTGCATAATAAAGTTCTCAGGTATTTTTGATATTAGCTATATGTAGGGAACCTGAGGAGACTAGATCCCTTGGGAGACTTGTTAAAGTTAATTTAAAATTCAACCAAACGCGATACGTTTTCTTACGCTAGCAACACTTATTCATTTATGCCTAACTTCACGTTCTTTCGTGGCACGTTGTGACTCACGTCAGTATTTTGCACATGGTGGCCGTTGAAATATTTGTGTCGCGTCGAACTTAATTTTCGGTAAGTTTTAACTTGATTTATTTAATGAAAAGAGAAATAAATGCTATTGTTTTAGTGTGTTTGTTGTTTTAGTCGTTTATTCAAGTGTAGATTGTCATTGAATACGTTCAAATACATGATAAATAGTTTTGAGTAGCGCATGTTTTATAACAACACTATGTATGGGGAGACTTGAGAACTTTTGATTTGGGGGTGACATGATGACGGAATCATGTGTACCCGTGAGGGATCAAGTTTTATCTATGCTAGGATTCATAGAGCTATCGATGATATATTATTTTTCGCCCGACTACAACAAAGTTAAAAAGTTAAAAAGGCTCCCAATTAGGGGTAAACAGATCTCCCTTACATGGGGGATACATGGTAAAAGTCTACAATATTGTATTTCATTTAATATTGAGTTAAATTGTAGCATAATCTTGTTTTCATTCAAACTATCAATGAATAGATAAATTTTTAATATTTTGGCTTGAAAAGATCTCCAATACTGTATAAAATAAAAAAAATAGAGTCCAAAATCAAAATGGGGATCAACTATCCCCAGGTTCCCTTACATATAAATAAATTATAGTTTCAACAATTTCAATAATAACTTTAGAATAATTTAGATAAAATTCAGATTCATGATCAACAAGCCTTATCAAAATCCAATAGCAGATAACATTCAGTTCATAATTAATTGATCTATTAACCCACTTAATGAATTACCTACAAAATTCAACCCTAGGATTACACATACGTGAGTACTTGTATGTATTCAAATTTCAGTTATAATAATTATGTACAGTGTACAACTGTACATATACAAATAACTACTGTTCGCGCCTGCGCGAACCTACGCTTCATCAGCTTAGAGAGGGGGTGCTCCCCACCGCCAGCCACAGCGAGTCGCCGGCGCAGCCGCGGGCCCGCGGCTCCTTCTATTCGCCCACGGTCTCCGGACCACACACACGCGTCCATCAAACCAACCTATTTGTAACCTTTGCATATTTTTTTATAACTTAATTAAATAAGTTTTAACGTGGCTTCTTTTTTGATCATTTTCAATAACCTTATGTACTCCCGTACAACTACCTACTATAGGTGAACAACTTAACTAAAGTATGCTAAAGTGTAGGAATATGTAGTTGACGACGCGGTTGGCTCAGTTTGTAAGCATCTGCTTACTGAGCCGGCGGTTCCGGGTTCGAATCCCGGCCAGGGCAAATATTTGTGTGATGTACTCGAATATGGCGGGGCATGGTTGTTGTATGTATTTAAGTATATATTTATCTATATAAGTATGTATACCGTCGTCTAGTACCCATAACATAAGCCTTCTTGAGCTTAATTTGGGACTAGATCGATTTGTGTGAGGTTGTCTGATATTTATTGATTATTTATTTATTTATGTAGTGGCGTCCTGTAAAAAATTGTATGGAAGTTGCGTCAAAATTCAAATATAGAACGCAAATTTCTGTATACAGACACGTGACTACTACATATACCTAAGTCCTTTAGTTAAGTTTTTCACCTTTACAATCTTCGGTCAAATTCCTTACTCGTACCATTTCTGTTTAGTAGTATAAAATTAAACAGACAAAAACATCAAAATATAATCTAAACAAGTTTGATGTACCTTTGTCGTACATCTCAAGGTTAAATTTTGACTTAATGCAAATTAAGGTTAAAAAAATATTAAAATACCGGTTCAACAGCAACAAACGCGTATTTAGAGGTACGAGATAAATTGATTGCCGTCCGTACACTTGAGTAAAGTTCAACTTAGTTATGAAACTAATATTATAAAGGCGGAAGTTTGTGAGTGTGTTTATAGAATAGAATAGAATAGAATAGAATAGAATACTCTTTATTGCACACCTCAAGAAGAAAGAAATACAAATACAAATGACACTTAACATTACAATAGAGGCAAACAATAGGCGATCTTATCGCTAAAAAGCGATCTCTTCCAGACAACCTTTGGGTGGGTTTATGTGTTTGTTTGTTACTTCTTCACGCTCAAACGGCGGGACCAATTTTGATAAATTTTGAAAATAAGATAGCTGACACCCTGGATTAACACATAGGCTACTTTTATCCCAAAAAAATAAACAGACTTAAAAATAAACTGATAAGCCACAAATAATCCGTTTATGTACTTACTGATTACATTTGAATCACCTTTTGAAGTCAGTGCCAAACCTCTCAATTGTATTGAAAACAGCCTCGCATGAAGCCTTTTATTATTACTATTTGGTATTTAGGAGTAAGTAGTTTTGTTTGATAAAGAAGTTTACGTGAGGTTTGGCACCGACTTCAAAAGATGATTCAAATGTAAGTACCTAATGTGTACATGAACGGGTTATTTTTTGGCTTTTCAGTTAATTTTGAAGTCTGTTTTTATTATTTAATTATTTTTTTGCTTTTTTGTGATCGTAGTAAACTATATACTATAGAGGGGTGATCGGGGAGTTCTTGTTTGCATGCATGTCGTTTGAATTATCCCCTAAATGCTAACCGTTGAGGAGCCTTCCATCAGCAGCTCAGCGTCATGAGACGATGATTGAACGTTAGAAAATATATGAAAAACATTGCTTGTAACAGTGCTTGTAACATTTGAGGGTTGCCCTCGATTTCCCTGGAATCCCATCATCAGATCCCGACATGGGGGCAATAGGGCCACCTCAGGAGTATACACTCTCAAATTAAAAAAAAAAAACAATTTTGAGAATTGGTCCACAATTGGCGGAAAAATCGCGTAACATACATAATAAAAAAAAACATACAGTCGAATTGAGAACCTTCTCCTTTTTAACCGGCTTGAAAAAAGAAGGGGGTTCTCAATTCGGTAGTATTTTATTTAACTCAGTGACCCTCCTTTGAAGTAGGTTAAAAATGTCCTACTTCACGAGCGCTAAAACTCTGTTATTCTAAAAATAGTAGTGTATCTAAAGGAACCAGTAATTTTAAATTGTTACGTTCTTTATAAGATAAGAGAATGTCTGAAGCCGGAAGTCTTAAATTAGTTGTTATAAAATTATAAGTAACTAGCAAATCAGTTGATCCTTGTGCTCGAAATGATTACCTAAACAAGATAACAACTTTTACAATTCGATATCGCTTTAGGTATCAGATTTAGTATAATCTGTTTCCATGCGATTTGCTGACTTAAAACATGAAAATATTCGTTATTATTCTGTATGGGGACCCTTATAATAACAATAACATCACTATTTAACAAAAAAATACGAAGTTAACGAATGAATCTGATGCTTTCCAGCTTTCCGAGAACAACTGTTTGGGTTTATAAAATACCGCTACAAATATTTTTGTTTACTGTCTAACATGCTATCGGTCTGTATGTGACCATAAGCAGTTATTTTGTTTGTTTTATGGCGTATGTATGAGGTAGGCCCATCCAATAATGAGATACCTTAAAATGCTTATCATTTATTCAAAGTTGTTAAGTAAATCGCGATAAGTGTTCCTATAACTTGAAAGAGTTCCTTCAACGTCTCCCGGGTTCTATTATTTGCTTCTAACCTTATGGACAATGGAACCAACTATATTTTAAAGTATATAACCTTTCAAACAATTTTCCAAATTGGTCCTGTCGTCTTTGAGTAATCGGTCATACGTTAAAAAAAAACAATTGATTACGTACTCCATTGCAAGGTTTTCAGTTCGTCGGAATGGTCGAAATAAATTGTTTATAAATGAAATAAACGAAAAAATAAGTACTTACCAAAAATTACAATAAACACGGTACATTTGAACAACATTTTTAACTAATTATACTATTTTATCACAACAAGTATTTGGTTTTATTTATTTATTGACGTGCGGCACGCACAACGTGTATCGACAGTTTACCCTAAGTGTTTGGGCTTATCACTTCGTAATACCAAAACAAAATTCTAATCATGTGAAGCAAACGTGTGCGCCCGGGTGCGTGTATTTAAATCGGTATTGTACTCGTATCTACTTGATAGAAAACTCGTATTTGGAGGAAAACAAAGTATAGAAATCTGACGTACTACTCAACTTGATCATAGTCTATTGGTCAAATTATAGCGGAAAATGAGCTCAGCACTATTGACACAGCGATAATTAAGAATCTTAAAAAATAAGTGAATACCTACAAACCTAACTTGTTTTGCATTGTATTTGCAAAAAATATATGCCGATGATGATTATTTTGCTATTAAAGAGGTACCTAAACGAAAATAGCAAGCTACAAGCATAATTTTACACTAGGGATGTGTACGGAACGGCTCACCGCTTACTAACTCGCTGCATAAGCCGTCCTCACGTTCCATACGGACGACAAAAATTACAGGCCCAAATTATAAATGCACCTACACAGTACTTTATTTTCGACATATCAGTAGTTGGAACGAGAACAGTAAATATTGATTACTTATTGTATTAAGCGGTTTACACTCACGTGAAATTGTCAGGAACGGCCCGACATGTTTCGAACTCGTATGGAGCCCTTCATCAGGGACGGCTGCCCGTACACCGCCGCGGCAAACTCGTCACGTTCAGTGATGCACGTCGGGCCGTTCCTGACAATTTCACGTGAGTGTAAACCGCTTAATACAATAATTAAATATGTCTCACGAAAGTTTTAATAAAATTATTGATTACTTAGTTAAAAACTTGTTTGTGTATGTTAAAGATAATGGCAAAGGAAAGAAACGATACAATTGCCGCCTATTTAGGAACGTTTTCTGTTCAAATGTCATAATAATGTGATTTACGATTGCTTAAAATTATGCCTTATCCTGCCACGGCTAATCCATTCGGCCGCAAACCTAACTATATTCCAGGGCAGAGAACGCTTACAGCCGACCCAAGACACGACACTAATGACTGGATCGCCAGATCCCCTGGCCACAGTAACATTATTTGGCTGCCTCTCACAAGGCACCGTGCAACCTTTGTTGTTGCATTCCTATGGTGCACCCACACCAAATCGTACCATGCCATATTCGAAACGGGAGACATGATAATGAAAAGTGAATTTCATTTTGAGCACTCAATTCATCATTATAATTATAAAGTGAGAAGAAAGGAATCTTATCTCAGGATTACACGACATATCCACGACAGAAGAACAATTCGTAACAACTTCTATCAGCCTTGAACTTTGCGTCGACATGAGAGAGAACTTTGGTGGTGTATTGATTTCTTTCCATGTCACGATGACGTGAAGTTGCATGATAAAACGTTTCATATCATGACATCACGATGGTGCTCCATGAATTTTCACGATTGTACGTTGATTTCCACGTCACGAGGATACAAACGATACGATATTGCAACGTTCCATGTCACAACGACGTAAGGAGAAGTAGTGTTTTGCAGTTATACATCGGATGGGTGTGAGAGAATCCTGTCAGCCGGTCGGTCCTAAATCAGAGCTATCTGCTAATTGACTATGTACATGGACGTGTCAATTACGAAATAGACGGATTGCGAAGCCTGACACTTTGACTATCGATGCAAAGAAATTATATGATACTAGATCTTGACTTGTCAGTGACTTGACTCCCTTAATTATTACCCACACTGAATGCATTAGCTTTTGTAATAGTTATTTATGATACAAATGCGTCATTAGTAGAGATTATCCGTTACGTAGCTAATCGCACTTATTTGACCGTTGATGACCTCACTTACCACTTGTTTGAAAGTAATTATCTCAGGGATGAAGTGAACGAACCAACGTAACGTGAATATTTAAGTCAATAAGTAAGTCAGTTTCAATTTTAATTTGAATAGTTCGATTGTTAATGTTCAGCTGTGGATGCCCGTGCCGATGCTGGACAATCATAATAATCCACTGAACTCACCATTTCAAGTCTATTTCGAGTCAAATAATAAAGCCGGCACGGAAGACCAGCACTACTTTAGAGCAAAACGGGAAACTACTTCAAACTTATCCAGATTACAGATATAATTGCAGGCTGACAGATAAACCAAGTTTGCGGAACACAAAGCGCCTCTAATTTCGCCGGCAGCGGGAAATGCAGTTAGTTCACTTCAGGAAATAAAACGTTCAACTTATTTATACCTTATAAATATTGACACAAAGGTAAATTATTAAAGAAAAATGTAATGATCTACTACAATCTAAGCAGGACTCGAACCTGCGACCCTACTTTTCCGGCGTAATGCTCTCCCAACTGAGCTATTAAATCGTTACGTCAATCACACCATATCTTTCATTCCATAATTCTGCGCTACTGGAGCGCCCTCTGCATCATATGTTATTTATACCTGCTTAAGGCTCCTTTTTCGGACTGAAATGTAGTACTTAATTTAGATACACCCGGTACAATTACGAGTATGGTCTCGGTATACGTTCTGAAGTTTAATAAATAAATATATTAAGGGACAATCTTACACAAACCGACCTAGTCCCAAACTAAGCAATGCTTGTACTATGGGTACTAGACGACGATATACATTATATATACCTAAATACATATATAGATTAAGGCCATGACCCAGGATAGTAGAGTTGTTAGTCCGCTGTTTTCTAACATAATTGTGCGCATCGGGTTACAAGCATGAAATTTCTACCACAGATACAATGTTCCACGGTAATTATTCTCAGATGTGAAGTAAGATTCGTCCCCTGTGAGGCGGGAGAGCGTAGTGAATACGGCCAAGTATCCCTCTTTTCTTTCTTTATTGCTGGTCAGTTAAGTCTACCAGGACGTGTTTGGTATCATTTCCGTATAAAACAAATATCAAAAATTCATTTTTTATGTTATTTTTGTATAGTTCTATATAAAAATATGGGTGTAATGGCCGAAAAGGTAAAAATCACAACAAGTTTTTTTATTCAGTGAGGTAAATTAGTTCAATTTCATGATCATTTTCAAATTATTATTATTATTTCAAAAAGCTCATTTAATCTGGTTTCTAAAAATATATGCATGTTGGGCACTTCTTATACAAACAGTAGCTTAAATATATCTTTACGTCGGCGTAACCAACGTAAATCTCCGAACGCATCCTATTTCGCTTCATTAAATACATTAAATAATGATTATTAACATGCTTTTACATATAATATTTACTATATACGTCCTAGAAAAACAAATTAGTGTAATTAAAACAAAATATTTTTTTGCTAATGTATCACGAGCACACGGGCTAATCTCAACATCAACAATTTATTTAAGTTACTGTTTGTATGAAGAGTGCCCAATATGTATATATTTTTAGAAACAAGATTAAATTTGCTATTATGCAATATTTTTGTTAGTAGTAAATATTCAGGAAATATAACTAATTTATCTCCCTGAATAAAAAAAACTTGTTGTGATTTTTACAATTTCGGAAATACAACCATCTTTTTATATGGTACTATGAATCAATAACATGAAAAATGAATTGCTGATATCTGTTTTACATGAAAACGACACCACACAAGTCCTAGTAGCGTTATCTGATCAGTAATATAAAAAGAAAAAGAGGACTCCTTTGTCCTATTCACCCCGCTTTCCCGCCGCACAGGGGACGAATCTGACTTCCTTCCACATCTGAAAATAATCACCGCAGAATACCTACTCTATCTGTAGTAGAAATTTCGTGGTTGTATCCCGATGTACACAATTTCGCGACTTAGCAAAATGTACTAGAACACGCAGGCTAAGCTTAACATCAACATTTTTTTCAAGGTACTTTTTGTATCAGATGTGCCCAATATGTATACATTTTTAAAAACAAGATTAAGTTTGCTGTTTAGTAATATTTTTTTAAATTGTAAATATTCACGATAGATAATTTATCGTTCTGAATAAAAAAAACTTGTTGTGATTTTTACCTTTTCGGCAATAAACCCAAATTTTTATATGAAACTATTCTTAAATAACATGAAAAATTTATAGCTGATATCTATTTTACACGAAAACGATGTCGCACAAGCCCTAATAGCCTTAACTGATCAGTAATGAAAAAAAGAAAAAGAGCAGTACTTGGTCCTCTTCACCCCGTTCTCCCAACACACAGGGGACGAATCTGACTTCCCTCCACATCTGAAAATAATCACCGTGGAACGCTCTATGTGTGGTAGAAATTTCATGCTTGTAACCCGATGCGCACAATTTCGCGGCTTAGCAACTCTACTAGGAACAAATATTCGAGTTTATCACACAAATATTTGCCCTTGCCAGTATCCGAACCCATGACCGCCGGCTCAGTAGGCAGCTGTACTACAAACTGCGCCAACCGCGTCGTCAGTCGCCGTTTAAAAAAATAACAGCTTCAATAAACTCAGTTTGAAGAATCAATTAAGTGACAGGAACTAGGTAGTTCTAGAACTGGGATGAATGGTTTGATGTTTGCGTTCACCATGTTTTTGTTCGTTCGTCCGTTCACGGCCTAATCTACTCTATGGTAAGTCTGCGCCTACAAGTTTCCGCACATACTGAAGCGGCTTCAGGTGGAATCTAATACAGCCAATACTAGTCTAACACAGCCATGGTTTAGTGTAATCTACTCTGTGGTAAGTCTGACTGCAAGTTTCCGCCCGCACTGAAGATACGGCTTCTGGTGGAGTCAAAAATTAGAGCTCCGCGATGAATACTAAACAGTGACACAATGAAAACTTTCCACTACTCGTGGTAGAATTATAAATAGAAGTGCTTACTGCATCCAGCACGGCACGTCTTGTGAAACAGTATTTTTAAACAAACTTTAAAGTAATGTGAGCTCTTTAAATGTGTTTAATTTCTTATTCTTTGTCATATTCTTACATCTGTTTTTTTTTCGGTGTGAAATTATACATATGTATAACTTGTCTAAAAACAACTATGTATTATCCAACCTACTACAAAGGTACGTAAAGCCTGAAGTTAAAATGGCTTAAAAAACTATCGCTGTATGCTGTAGGTCAACCACGGGCCCGGTTCGCCGGGGACACGTCTTCTAATTGTGCCCTGGGGAAATTTACCGTTTATTCCACTTCGATCTAATCAGTTTTTAAGGACACCCTAGTGCCATCAGCACTGTCTCAATGGAAGGATATCGGACAGCTACCTTTCTTTTGTTTTTAGATAGATAGATAAAATGAACACTTAATTCATAGAGATAAGCAAAGCTCCGAACGAGTGACTGAATAAATTATTTGAAACTGTTAGTAACACAGATGTGTAAGTACGTGTATTTATTGTGTAGTGATTAACCCTTTAACCACAGCCCTCACTCAATAAATTGCCGTTAAAATCATTACTACAATGTTAGAAAGGAATTTGAAAGCTTTTAAGAATTTCCTGATGTAAGTGTTGTAGGCAGAATAAATCATTTAAGAAACCATACAGAAAACACGGAGAAGAAACAAGTTTAGTTATATTGTAAATTACACAATCATTGAAAAAGTAAAACGTCAACCTATCACATTTCTTTACTGCCTCGTAGTCAGATGGACACTATGGACAGACAACGTAGCTTTAATAATAGACTCGTCAACAACTTTTGCGTACGGATTACGGAACCCTACAAAAATTACAGATACGAAACAAATACATATACTACCACATACTACTTGAATAATACGCGATGCTACGCATAATTGCAATGCGAGTTACGTAGGCGCTTTAGCCTGGTGTTCAACGATAGCGGTGTCAGTGGTGATCCAGTACCCTTACCATGAGTTTACAGTGACCCTACTCGCTAGGAACTGTGTAAACGGTTTGTATGGAGAATTGTAGTAGTTAACTACATAGTAACCGCTAGGTGCGCTGTACTATTCTCCATACAAATTGTTTACGCTGTCGCTAGCGAGTACGGTAACGTTTACTCATGGTAAGGGTACTGGTGTGCAGCTGTGGAGGTCATGTCTCCTTCCTCACTATTATCTCCTTTGTCACCTCCAAAATATAGACAGTTTAAGATATGACACTTTATACTCTCGCAGTTTGTACACATAATTAAAGCTTATTGAACCGGGTCTATCGCGCCCAGAGCAGACAGTACGCCATATTGTCTTGGAATGCCCACTAACTAGATTCGCAGGCCAGGTGGAAGATCTTAAAGACCTAACAAGCGAAGCTGTTAATTTCCTCACAAATTGTAAATTTAAATTATAACTAATTATAAGTAAGCACGCAGTGTAAATTTTACGCCATACGATAAATAAATAAATAAATAAATGACATAATAATTATCACTTCTCTTAGAGTAAAACATAAGGCAACCACGTAGGACCTTCGAATTGTTCATTTCAATATCGCAGGAAACCGGTTGATGAGAACAGCCTACGATCGGTCATTGTAGTAATTCTTATCCAGTAGAACGGTATTTATTGACTGTGTCTCCGTTTCAGCTTGGCCAAAAATTATTTCATATATGTCAGGATCACGATGTTTGCAGTATTTGTTTAGATTTCTGGATATTCTCGCAGGTCACATTTCTCAAACGATTCTCATGAAACCACAACATTTCATAGGGTCGATAATTATATAAATTTTTTTGACGATTCAGTTTTTCGAAATTTTTCAAAATGGCTTAGATTTTGAAGTTGAAAACGTAAAATAAGATTACGTAAACAAACTCGTGAAGTCTACAGCTCACAGAGCCACACATTATAATCGTACAGTGAATGTCTTTTGGTTGCTAGTGCTATGACGATGCATTTTTTTAAAGCACAAGTGGGGGTGGAGTTTATCCCCAATGTAAGTCTTGAAGATCAAACTGTGCAGCATATCGTGGCGCGCTGTCCAAAACGCCGCTACTGGGGTGACCCGAAAACCTCTATATTAATTTGTTACCTGAAGCACAGAATAGATCCTGAAGCTACGGACTGGTTGCGTAACCTGGTAAATTTATAATTTCCTATTACAAACTTTTCACCATAAGATAAAATCATAATAAATATGACGATGATAATGAATCACATACATGAGTACTATTATGCAAACCATGCTCCCTCTTACTTACAGCCCTCGTTCACACATGATTCGTCCTGTTCTCGTCGACAGGATTGCCTGGCATTCGGGCCCGAGTGTTGTATTTCATATTAACCTCTCGGGAAAACGAACGCGAATATTTCTAGGCTTACACGATGTTTACTTTATTATATTTATTTGTAATCCGGCACCGAAGTCCCAAAGATAAATATAACAATGAAATATATATTCAAACTCAAATTAACACACGAAACCAACGTTGTGAAGCATGCAATCATGTTTCCGAATTTGATGTGTTGCAAATAATAATTAATTTTGTACAAAATAAATGTAATACATTTGTATCATTTCTATTTTTGCGATATGCACTTTTCGACCGTTTTTGGAATAATGACATTTTCAATACTAATTTTACTACAACTAATCTTCAACAGTATAGACACAGACAAGTATGTCGTGATAACGCCGTGGTATTCGTATTTCCACGTATTTCTAAATTGAGGATATCGCAAAGCTCCTTCCAATTAGCGCCCCTAATTCCCGCTAGGTAGGTTTAATCTGGACCTAAGCTAATAACATAATAAATAATAATAGAACAACCACAATTGGATAATAATAATACATGCATGTACCTTAAATATTTAATATCTAGATTAATTTATCGAATACTAGAAGTTGCCCACAACTTCGTTCGTTTAACCCTCTTTTTACCGTAGTCGAGTAAAATATTCACAACAACATAACCGTTTTTATATCTTCCGTTAAGTTACGTTTGTCCAGGATTAGTTAAAATCCATCTGCTTTGGCGTGATAAACACAGAACGATATTCTAATGGATAGTTGTCGTTGTAATCAATTCCCATACAACACAAAACCGTTAGTTGCATCGCGCTTAGGATTTTTCGTGAAATTATGACCCTTCTCTTTGCAGTTTTATAACAGTGTAGATATAAGAGATAAGTAATACAATTATACAGACATACATTAAAGTATTGATGTGCAAATTAGTGATAGGTATTGATATTAGATGCGATGTCCACTCGAGTGAACATGTCTGTTCGCAGGCGGACGGACATGGTTGTTGGCTCTGATTGGGATATCCGGTTTGATTTGCGGTTTTCCCGCTGATTGGTGGAAATCAGTGACCGTGAAATTAGATTATTATTAGGTCATAGACAGACATAATTAATGTGGCACTTAGATATAGAACAAACACGTTGTATAGTTTCAGATATATTTGTTACGATTAAAATTATATAGTTACGTTTTAGTTATTGCCAATTTGGCACCTAAAAATATGATCACTAGTAAGTATCAAAAAGATTCCCACTTCTGCCCTACTACTACTACTAACCTATTTTTTACCGTGCTCGAGTAAAGTTTTTTTTTTTTTTCACTACAATGGGAAGCCGGAAGCCTAGTATGGCTGCATACGAATGTCAATACTTAGCAGGGGGCGAGGCTAGCCGGCCGCACCTGCCCGAAGTGGCTCGAGTAAAGTATCCTGTCATCATTATTTAATGTCGAGCTATCCATTTACTAATATGGACCTAAATTTGTTAAGTCAAGACTACAATCAACAAAATAAGTAATATAGGTACACTGTTTTCGCGTATTTTATAAACTGGTATTATTAGTCCTATCGCAGGTATCATGTACAGGGAAAACCCAGAGGTTTTCTTTGTTAAATGAGGTTTCTGATGCAAGCCGCAAAATGAATTGTTTGTGAAACTACTTTTCAGACTTCGTTTGTTTTCTAATAAAATTACTATTATGTAAGAACAAGTCAATAAAATTATAACCACGCGTTTGTCTAAAAATCTAACTATTATAATTAACTTACTTGAATTACAATTTAATTATAACAAAAAAAAAATAGATAATGTTCCTCGTTCGCTTCGATCGCTCGTACACATATTTTCAATACATCATTGTACAGAGTTTATTGTCTCATTCTCATTAAACAAGCTACCTACGTATAGTATTCGTCGTCTTGCATGACTGCATTACATTCGACTGGACCAAGAAGCACTCAACTACATATTTTTTTGTTTATTTGGGTCAGTGTTATGAACACCGTTCCTATGTTCTTCTATCTTCTTGCCTTTAGGGATTCTGGAAAAAGTAAAATTACATTGAGTTATACTGGTGAGATTTTAATCATTTACATTGGTTAATTTTTTTGAGGAGAATAATCCCGTTTTAAGACACCTAATTATATTTCTATATAATAACGTGCACGTTTACGCATTCATTAGTGAGAAATATAATATACTAGAGGGTGCACGCAACTTCGTAAGCGTATTTTTTTTAGGATAATAATAAAGGTTCCGAAACCGAATTGCTACCACAAATGTAGTTTAATGGGTTAGGTTAGGTTAGAACTGCGACCACAACAGCGCGCGAGCCGAGCGAGCGAAGCGAGCGTGCCGCGGCAGCGGCCGGCGAAGCGCCAAAACCGAACTGCTACCAGTTCGTTTCTATATTTTTATTCGTACATAAGTTTTCGGAAGTTTAGTAAAAGAAGCAGTAAAAATCATATTTCAAATGAGCACATTTTTTATTTATTTTCCGGTGGTTTTATTACTATCCTTTTTTTTATACCGTAATCGGGTAAAAAGTATCCTATGACCATCTTTGGATGTCCAGCTATCCCTGTACCGAAATTGGTTAAAATTTGTTCAGCCGTTTCGACGTGATGCAAGAACAAAGGAAATGATGCCCAACAGATGGCGCCAGACTGGCATCACGCCGCGCGCCCATACAAGACAAATGACGATCCTGCATCACGCTATTAAGATTTTTCCTGAAATCATGACCCCTCTTCATAGAAAACTAATTGTCAATGCAAATCTAGAATTTTATAATAGTATAGATGTGTGTGTTTAGCCGATTGATGAGACGTAAATTTTGTCGCTAAAGACCAAAAAAAGTTATAAAACATTGAAACACAAACTTACTTGGTATTGAGATACCGGTTGGTGACGTTGCAAAGGGGCGCCTCCACCAAAAGCCATACCGCCACACTCAGCACCAGCGATACTACCAGCGGTCCAAGACCACATAATATCTGAAATATGGTAACTAGTATAAGGCAATAAACAGTTAATCACTAGGTACATATATGATTACAACTAGGACTGTTAAATATGTCTAGTTTAAAAGCCTTTTTTGTGAGATTTTGTCTTTTAATCAAAATAATTATAAGCAGATGTTTGATAACTCGGGGCACGAAGTTAAGGGGTGTATAAGGATTTATATAACATATTTAGATAGATATTCTCTGGATATAACAACATTCGATAACATTTCTGAGGTATCTTATTATCGAATGGGTTTATTTAAATCAAAGTAGGTATGTACAAGTACATATGAACACAAAACAAAGAAAGCATGCTCTCTACAGTTGAATGTCTAGGTTTGATAGCCATTCCCTGGCATCCTCAGTCAGCGCGTGCAGGTCACCTAGCTTCCCAGTAAAGTTTCCCGCAGGGCATTTCTGAGGTTATACTTAATAACTAAAGGAGTGTAATATTTTTGACATAACAACAATACATATTTTCATTAGATATAATGCATTATTTCTGTAAAAGGCGTTTCATATAACGTTTATTTTCGGAAAATATCCTAACACTCCTCGCTTCGCCGTCGTCGTACTCGTACTTAACAGTGACTCTGTCACAGTTCAACTGTTTTGATAGCTATTCGGGCGTGTTTATACAAACTTTTTACGTTATAACAAATGAAAATTAAGTATATATCTTTAATATTTATACATAATAAACGGCCATAAGTACTTATAGTTTTAATTAGAACTCGATACCTCCATGCGTTTCTGAAATAAAGAGTCTTGACAGACAGACGGACGAACGGACCGTACAACAAAATTATTTATTTATGACTAGCTGTGCCCCGCGGTGTTACCCGCTCATCCCACGGGAACACTAAATTTATTCGGGACGAAAAGTATCCTATGTCCTTCCCCGGGACTGAAACTATCTATATACCAAATTTCATCTAAATCGGTTCAGCGGTTTAAGCGTGAAGAGGTAACAGACAGACAGACAGACAGACAGACAGACACACTTTCGCATTTATAATATTAGTATGGATTCAAATAAGTTACATACTATTACTGTAATAAAACCAAGGCAAGGCTGTGAACTACGAAAATACATATATAAACAATACTTAAAACGAAAGATTTATACGACTTGACGGCGTGGTTCCGTTGCGTCGTCTGTCTGGCGTAGGATTCGGCAGATTGCCCCGGAACCGCCGATACACGACACCCTTCGGCCAGAAGTCTACAATTAGGATGGTGTCATTGGTGTCCAGCAACGACCGCGGCACACACACCACAAACGACGTATGGATGAGGGTTCCGTTTTTTCTTTTTGAGATACGGAACCCTAAAAAGTGTAATTTTAACAACAATATAGGTTACCAAATGTTTACAATGAAGCGAAAAATTGAAAAATTTAATGGTTCAGACAGGATTCAAACCTGCGTTTCCAACGGCTTTCCGGGCCAACACGGGCTTCCTACCAACTGGACCACCGATCCAGATGTCAGAGTCATTGAATCTTTCAACCAGTTGCTTCAACAACAACATGCCTTAGGGTGGCATCGTAGCGCCATCTACCGTAAAGATTTAGACTTTATAGTCGGCACCATCGTCTCAAATTTGTTGTAAATCGATAGTAACGATGTACTACACCCAAATAAATATTTTTTATTAAAGCAGTAACGTCTGCTAACGCAAACCAAATGTTTACAATGAAGCGAAAAATTAAAAAATTTAATGGTTCAGACAGGATTCGAACCTGCGTTTCCAACGGCTTTACGGGCCAACACGGGCGTCCTACCAACTGGACCACCGAACCAGATGTCAGAGCCATTGAATCTTTGGAAACGCAGGTTCGAATCCTGTCTGAACCATTAAATTTTTCAATTTTTCGCTTCATTGTAAACATTTGGTTTGCGTTAGCAGACGTTACTGCTTTAATAAAAAAAAAAATATAGGTTACGGTTGTACGGAACAAAACACTGCTAGGGTGAAAAAGTAAAATAGATTAAGTCGATAAAATACTTACAGAGTCAAACATATGATGTTTCAAGTTACTTCTTATAGACGTGGTGCCCCGAACCAGTACAAGTACGTGGATCAAATACACGCCGTACGAGAGTCGACTGAGCGGCGCAAACAGCTTCCAGCTGAGAAATGTATTGACCAGAGCTGCGGAAACAATGTCGTCTCACATGAATTGGGAACTTGCAACAAAAAAAAACATTGTACGAAATAGTTCGTAAAATGTATTAACTTAATATTATTATGAAGTTTTAATAATCAACAATAACAATAATACAGAAATTAAAATACTAACTATAAACTAAGAACTTAATTAACTAAAATATATGCTAAAACGGAGTGAAATTTGTAGGAAATTGAATAGGATTTCCATAAGAGTCATATGTACCATACTGACTGCTTTGATTGGGACACTAAGAACTTCAGAAATGGGACCCAAAGTAAGACGAAGTCTACTGAAAAATAAACATTTAATAATGTTGTTCTTAAAATGCTGACATACAATTATGTTTTCACCTCACTCGCTCGGAAAACCTCCGTTTATAGGGCGAAATCTGCGTGCAAAAGTCTATTTTATCCGCTAGCGTGCAAAAGTCATTTGAATTTCGAACACGACAATTTTCATTATCTGTGGTGCATGTAACTTTTTTATATTTAAGACTCCTTCAACGATCAGTCGATAAATCTTCGAATAACCAATACGCACGCTAATAAAGGGCGATCTGGTTAGGCCGGCTAAAATCATTATGTACGTTTGAATACTTCTTTAAAAAAAAAATACACCTACAATATGACGTCCAGAAACCTGGTTGGTGGTTACAGATTTTTAAGTTTTTATTTTTTCTACACTTTATTATATGTTGAATATGTTTATATATATTAATAAATAATAATAATTTTTATTTTTTCTACACTTTATTATATGTTGAATATGTTTATATATATTAATAGTAAGTATTTCAGTTTCATTTACATATTTTGACTAGTAAACATATTAAATACATCACAAATTTTTATATTTATTTGTTATAAAAGTTGGAACATAAGAGTGTAATTTCTGAACGCACTCCAGAAAAAAAAAAATTAAAAAGTTGGAAGTTTTCACAATTCCAAGGAGCTTATATTGTAAGACAACAGGAGTGCGAACTCAGAATAAGTGTTCACACAAAATTAAATCTTAGTGTAAATACATAAAGTATATTTTACAGGTGAAGGGGTCATGGTCAGACAGAGACAGTTCGCAAATAGGTAGTGTGTCCCTTTCTAATATTGCCAGTCATGAAAAATAGTAACTTCCAAAGCGAGAGTTATGGGAAATACTTCCGAGTGGCCAACTTATCCTTACCAGAATGCCATTCTCCCACATTCACAACGAATGTGTCAAGTAGTTTAAAATACAAAGATAATATAACAGTGCTTAAGAAAAACTCAACGATAAAATATACACGACGATTTTAATACAAATTACGGCCATATTACTTTAAATTTTTAATATGTGTGCTTCTCTCGTATTTATTTGGCTTGGATTTGAGTGTGTCATGTTTTAAATTTGATGTGTTAAATAGAAGGCAAAATTAAATATGATTATTTTTACTCTTGAATCTTTTGAATCTTGCATTTTCCTCGCTGTAGTGAGGTGAAAAGTTGTGTGTTCCGCATGGCTGCAAAATTATTTAGCTTCTCGTGTCTTGAAAGCCTCGCTACGCTCAGCTTTCAATTTCAACACTCGCGCCAAATAACAACTTTGCAGCCTTGCATAACAAATAACTATTACTTTTTTGTGTGAAAATTTACAAAAATGTATGGTTTTTTTTACAAAATTTCGTATTTTGTACTGAAATTTAGTACAAAAGGAGTAGCTCGAAATAAAAAATAAATAATTCGACAACATAATAAAAATTGGCCCTTGAACCAATTTCTGTAATACATTTTGTGTAACTCAATGGAGAGAAATTTGTAGGATATATCGTGAAATTGGGATGGTCAGAAAAAGCAACTTTACCAACTCACCAAATTTTATTGAAATCTGAGAAAAAAAAGAAATCGACAACAAAATAACAATTTGCCCTAATAAAACATTATCAACTCACTGGATGCCTTTACAGTTATAAACATCACTATTGTTTCTATACCTACTGTATTTTATCAAGAAGCCTAAGAGACGACAGCGATCACTTCTCAATCAATCAATCAATCATTTATTTCTAAGAATATGGTACAAATTAGGTTAGTAAATGAGGTTAGTTCTGCATATTCTGCCAGTATGGCGTAGAAATATTTAACTTACGATTAAGAACATAACATTAATTTGAGTATTTTACATTATTTATTATACATTATTTCATTAGTATCAATCATAATTCAGTGAATAAAGGATTATGACCTTGCAAACGGTCCGGTAGTTTTGAATTTTTGATATGTTGTCTAGGAGCCCGACTCACGCATGAAGGGTTCCGTACCTATACATATAAATAATCTATAACAAGTTTTTTGTATGGGAGCCCCCTTAAATATTAATTTTATTTTATTTTTAGTATTTGTTGTTATAGCGGCAATACAAATACATCATCTGTGAAAATTTCAACTGTCTAGCTATCACCGTTCTTGAGATACAGCCTGGTGACAGACGGACGGACGGACGGACGGACGGACGGACGGACAGCGAAGTCTCAGTAATAGGGTCCCGTTTTTACCCTTTGGGTACGGAACCCTAAAAACCGGCACTCTCTTCATATCTTTGCTCATATCTTCCTTTAGGAGCATTTTAGCTAGAAGAAAGCTTAGACAATGTTATAGAGAGTTAAATTTACTACATTTTCCATTTTACATTTTGTTTCTAGGACAGATAGTTACGGAGATATGCACATTTAAAAAAATTCAAGAAATTGCAATTTCCAACTCAAAAACAAACTTCTGGATTATATCTTCGTTTAGGAGCATTTATTATTAAAATCAAAATGAAATGTTACTTTCGCTTTTATGGTTATTGCTAGTGCTAGAACAGTGCTTGGGCAATTTTGTAGAGAATTAAATTTACTATAATTTACATTTCAAATTTTGTTTCTAGGACAGATAATTACGGAGATATGTAAAAAATAAAGTCACATTTTGCGAAAATGTATGTAAAAATTGACATGAGTTTTATAAGCAACTAGCGACCCGCCCCGGCTTCGCACGGGTGAAATGCTAACAAATTATGCATGTATTATACATATAAACCTTCCTTTTGAATCACTCTATCTATTAAAAAAACCGCATCAAAATCCGTTGCGTAGTTTTAAAGATTTAAGCATACAAAGGGACATAGGGACAGAGAAAGCGACTTTGTTTTATACTATGTAGTGATGTAGTGATTATATTTCCTACATGTTTTAATTTGTCCTAGACTAGTCCGTAACCGAATGACAGCGATCTAAACCAAGAATTTTGAGAAATTTTCGGAAAATTCGACTTTTCCTGTTTTTTAAATGTGCATATCTCCGTAACTAAGCGTCCTTGAAACAAATTTTGAAGTGTAAATTATAGTAAATTTAATACTCTACAACATTGCCCAAGCTTTGTTGTAGCTACAATGCTCCTAAACGAAGATATAATCCAGAAGTTTGTTTTCAGTAGGAAATTGGGATTTCTTAAGTTTTTTTAAATGTAGATATCTCCGTAACTATCTGTCCTAGAAAAACAATATAAAATGGAGAATGCAGTAAATTTAACTCTCTATAACACTGTCGAAGCTTTCTTCTAGCTAAAATGCTCCTAAAGGAAGATATGAGCAAAAATATGAAGAAAGTGCCGGTTTTTTCAATATGGCGGCGGGCGCGGAGGGGGGGAATTGTGCATTTTGCATTTTAAACACTGACTAACCATCTTAGACAACATATCAAAAATTCAAAACTACCGGACCGTTTGTAAGGTCACACATAGTACTTTGGTCTCTATTCACCGTATTATCATTACAGTTTAAGAATTCATTGACGGAATAAAAGCATTTGTCAAGTAGCCACTTAAACATTTTTTTATTAAATTCATGTATTTCTAAGCACTTAATGTTGTCTGGTATCCTGTTATACAATTTTATGGCCATGCAATACACATTACTGCCAAATACGCCTAACTTTTGCCTAGGCTGATACAATTTAAGTGAGTTTCGGCTAGGTCTATTGGTCTTATCGAATATTGCATCGTGCAGTAGGAAGAAGTGTGGATATTTTTTCACAAACTTAGTAACCTCCAATATGTAGAGGCAAGGTAGATTTGAGTTCCTGGAATATTGGTTTGCAATGTGCAAGATATTACTCAGCTCCGTATACAGCTTCTGGTCGCTAACCCGGTGTTCTGAATCGTCGTCCTTCTCCTTCCTCAGAGCTAAACCCAGAATATGGCAGCTGATAATGGAAATTAACAAGAACTAGGTACTTACGAACGTCTCCATAAGTGCAGAAGACGACGACACTCAAAACGCCAATGCCGAAGGTGGTTCTGTTGAAAATCGTAAAAACGCTAGGCAGAAGGCCATGGCCTGGGTACAGGAAGAACAGTTTTCCGGCCATAAGTACGGCACACATCAAGGTTAGGGAGGCACAAACACCTAGGAATGATACCGCCTGTAAAATAAAATTATCAATTAATAAACTAAACTTAGTTATAGTAATTAAGTTCGTTGAAGTTTCGTAAGCGATTTACCCCAATACATTATCATATAAATAGAAACAATAAATTGACTTCAGAAACCCAATATTACAGGCACTACAGAAAAAAACCGGCCAAGTGCGTGACGGGCTCGCGCACCGAGGGTTTCGTACAAACACTTATCCCATCTTAACTGGCGCGGTTAAGTTAAGTTTGCACCTGGTATGTATGGCGCCTGATACAAATGAGGTGCAAAGTTAACGCAAGCGATCACGTTTATTGTATAGGAGTCCCTTTCAATATTTATTTTATTCTGTTTTTTTTTAGTATTTGTTGTTATAGCGGCAACAGAAATACATCATCTATTCTATCACGGTTCATCAGACACAGCCTGGTGACAGACGGACTGCGGAGGCTTAGTAATAGGGTCCCGTTTTTACCCTTTGGGTCAAAAAAGCATTAAATTCACCGATTGTTCCCATGTTTATACACTACCATTGTCTGAGAAACATGACTTCTTTTATTAACTTACTTTAGAGCAGACTTTCTTGTGATCCTCAGGCTTGTAGACAGACATGAGGTAGCCGACAGCCAGCCCGGCCACGTACGGGCCCATCCTGTTGTGTGTCGCAATGTACCCTTTGAAGACTCTGTTCTTCCTAATATTCATTTCTTCCCTAGAAATCACATTTTCATGAAGCGGGGTCATGTTACTAACCTAATAATCTTTAAACTGGTATATTGTGAGTAACCGCAACTGTATAAGGTAAGACCTACTTTTGCACTTTTTTGTATTTTCGAATTTAGAAATCTGATTATGTGCGAAAATATATATTTTGTACAATTAAATTCATTAATATTTAAGTTTACAAGTTACGAGTATGTACCTATTAGGGTGGCCCAAAAATTTGTTTTTTTGGTTTGCGTGTAGTCCACCCCCGTAGTTTGTTACATGTACTCCTTATATTACTAATGTTAAATTACAGATTCCTAATTTACTTGCAAGACAGTGCTCAAGGTGGTCAGTTTAAATAAATCTTATTTTATTATAGTAATAAATATGATTAAATTGTTTGTAGAAAAATACGATTGTTTTGTAATAAAGGCCTTTGTTTAATTGTGGTACTTGATTTTTATTATTTAAAAAATACCTTTCAATTGATTCTTTCAGGCCCTTGAGCACTGCTTTGTGGTTGAGATAAATACACAAAACTTTCAATAGGTATTTATGTGTATTGTGTAACAATTTTCAGGGGTACCTGTAACTACAGTTTGAATTTTTCAATTACAGTCTTATCTATTCAGACAGAAAATGATTTAATTATACATACTAATGTATAAACAAACTCCTGTCTAGTCTGTCTTCCTGTATAGTTTCAACACAGATAGAAATAAGGATACAAGACAAATAATCAGTCCATATAATATAAAATAGACTTACCCAACATTGTGAATCAAAGAGGCTGGTAAACTGTTAAGGTACGTAGTGATCCCTGGAGCTAGAAACCCGGCCACCACCACGATAGTGGCAACCGCTTTTCCGATTCTTGGGTTTTTACGATACAAGTAAAATATGACAAGCGTGGCAACGTAGAGCTGGAAGTCACAATTGATGTACCAGGATACCGGGTGGCACTGAAAAGAAGTGCGACTTAAGTATATTTAAATAAATATTAAGGGACAGTTTTACACAAATCGACCTAGTCCCAAACTATAAGCAATGCTTGTACTATAGGTACTAGACGACGTACAGACCATATAAATACATACATCCACGACCCAGGAACTAATTTTCGAGGTCATCACACAGATATTTGCCCTGTCCGGGATTCGGGCCCAGGACCGCCGGTTCAGTAGGCAGGTGCACTACAAACTACGCCAACCACGTCATCAAATAAAAAAATTACGCGAAAAAACGCAGAAGAGAAGAAGCCGTAGACATTAGTTAAACATCTACAGCCGAAAGATGTCCGTAAGTAATTAAAGCCTTCTTAGGATCTAGGGATAACCATTAAATGTACATCCATCCAGCATTCCAGAGATTTGCCGTGATCCTCACAAATTCTGTGTTATTATTTTCTTATAGCTCTCTTGCATCTTGTATATAACTCTCTCACACTCGCATTTCGTCAAAACGTGACAGATGCTTTGTCACTTATTTATCACGTGATAAACGCAACCATCATAGGCCCTCTGGTAAAGCTATAGCTGTATTATACAAGATGCAAGAGAGTTATAAGAAAATAATAACACAGAATTTGTGATCACGGCAAATCTCTGGAATGCTGGATGGATGTAGATTCAATGGTTATCCCTAGATCCTTGGTTTGAAGGCTTTAATTACCTACGGACATCTTTCGGCTGGGATGATGAAGATGCGGGCTTAAAATATAAACTGCGACATCACGCGCTGTTTAAACTATATCAAATTAACCTCATTTCGCTAATTTCCACGCGGAACATACTTTATTTTGTTGGGTACTTACTTAATTTAATAAACGAAATCAAGTGACTCGAGCCTTGTAATTTTTTATCACGACGAACGGAACTGAGGTGGTTCATGTGTTTGGAAATGGAGGGTTTTTGCGTATGCCTGTTAGGATTTTACTGGAAAACTACTAGACTGATTTCAATGTTTTTTTTTGCATTTAAAGGCTTGAATTTCAAAGCAAGTATGATATGTTTTCAGTCACAGACTACCAAGGGGCGCTGGGGCAGCCAAGATGTCGCGTCGTGTTTTTTTTTTAATGTTGTTGCTTGTTATATTTATGGTGAACACAAGCAGCTAGTGACCCTAGTGGCGTGAGTCTGATAACATTTAGTTACCTAAATAAATAAGCTATAGAGAAGCATAAAGCAGTATTATGTGGCGGCCGACTATTATTTTGTATTGAGACTGTATATTATGCATGTTGGCATCGGTTTGTGACCACAATTTGGCAGACGTTGTAACGTATTAGCTGCAATCCTGTGTACAACTATCTACGCACCATTTCTGTAATGTTGAAATAGTTCGCGACCATAAGGAAGCCCAACCACCAATTGTTCTGACATGCCTCTTGCTCTATCAAATTCGCTCCGGAATATATAGGTCCGTCGTCCGTGTGAATCGATACATGAGCGATGTAGAAAGCTGTCACTGCAAACATCCCGATAAGTCTGTAAAGTAATTATAGAACATCTGGAGTTAACTGTCAGCGCTTCTCCCTGTCTATCATCTGAGAGCTAGTCGCAAAAGTAGGTTAACAATCTTGTCAATGGTCAAATGATCACAATCCTTAACATTCATCAAGAAGAAGGGAATAATCACTGTTGGACATAATCTGACAAATCGACCTGTTCTCAAACTAAGAAATACTTGTACAATGGATATAAGACGACAATATACCTACTTATCAATGAATAGGTATGGTCAGTAAGTCATATAAGGGACAAGTGCGCCAGCCAGCGGGACAAGCGCACCTACCATATCAAAATATCGAAAAGTACAGATGTCTCGTCTGTCTCGGCGACTGGTATCGTCGGCTGCCAGCGAATTTCAGATCGGCTTGACTTCTTAGCGCTGCGTAGAGATGTAGCTTCTCTCTGCATCTTTTATCGGTTATATAACGGGGAGTGCTCCAGGAATTGTTCGGATAGATCCCTGCCGCATCTTTCCGGCATCGTTCTACGCGACAATTCTTTCATCCTCACCATTTAGGCAGTTGGCAGTCCACAACTGTGCGTTTTTTCTAGAAATATCCTGCCTCGAACGACTGCATTGTGGAATGAATTGTCGCTTGCGGTATTTCTGGACCAATACGACCTTCAAACCTTCAAGAAAAGAGCGTACTCCCACCTGAAAGGCCGGAAATGCACTTGTGACTCCTCTGGTGTTGCAGGTGTCTATGGGTGACGGTAATCGCTTTCCATCAGGCGATCCGTTTGCTCGTTTGCCCCCTACGACATAAAAAAAATGTCTACTACGGCATTAGCCTTACTTTTGTCAAATAAAATAACTATAGTTGCGTGGTTGTAAAATGGCGCACGTTTATCTGTTATTTTATATGGTTGGTGCGCTAGCCCCGCTGGCGCACTTGCAGCGACTGATCTTACTTAAAAATATGAAAAATATACAATCTGGTCTGGTCTGTCTGAACACCTAATTTCGTACCCATCGATTCGGAATGCTTTGTCAAAACTTAGAGCGTTACACGATTAAATAGTCCTGTTCTTAAGTAACTTCATTTACAAAATTTGTAATACAAATAGAGTTGAGTTATTATATACTACTTATAAATTATGTTTTATGTGAAACAAATAAGTTTAGGTATTCATTAATTTCCTATTTCACAATATCTGATTGAAATATTATCGCAGTGTACCGCTTACCTTACATATCTCTTCAATATAGTCTTTATTAATTTACACGGATTCGTTATATCCAATGTGGGGAGACTTTTGCCCAGTAATAAGGCAGATATTGCGAAGAATGTGTCTACGTTGAGGTCTGCATGGACCGTAAACATCGACGTTTTCGCATTTTGGATTTCCTAGAAATAAATAGTTGATTGAGTATTTAAACGTGAAAATTAAATAAAAACGTATTACAATAACAAATCCGATGTAACGGGACTTCCATGATAATCTATGAAAATTGTGTAAGTATGTGCATGTTAAAACAATCCTTGCCATGTTTGGAGCTCCTTGTGGACATGATATATCAACGCCACGTGGCAATGATAAATCAACGTTCTTAGTATACTTATTGATCAAAATAATGTGAAAGGTACAAATACAATGCAGAAAATTCTAAATTTGTGCTATCATTTATATACACCTAACTATTTCAGTTGAAGGGCAAAAGAGATTCGACTTACATATATATGTGTAGGTATGTCTGTAGGTCTGTAGCTAGTATGTACCTACACAACTACTAGTAAATAGGCGGATGTAAATGAGTATTACCAGATCTATATCCAGGGCATTATTGACAGAGGTCGCGTGGGAGAATATAAGGACGTGAACAAGAATGATGGCGTTTGACGTCAGAAACCGAATGCCGTGCAGACACGTGAGGGCGTCTTCGTCTTCCTTTACTATAGACTTCCAATTGCGTTGGAGACAAAATGATGTTGCTACATGATCCACTGAAACAATCAATAAAATTGAGGTATTTATGTACAAATACGGTCAATCGAGGAAATTGCATCACTCACGCAGTTGCATTTTTTCATTCCATTCCATTTTATCCACCTCCATTTTCATTCCTCAATAGAGATGGCCATTTCCTAGGTGACTACCTATTAACACTTTTTACTGCGTATGCAGTGTAATTGATTGCAAATTATAGATAATGGTGTGTTTTTTTGATATAATAGGTTGTTGAATAAAAAAAATCAATCATTATGATCGATTGCATCAGATACCTACAATCCCAGGATATAATTATCTGAGAGAAAATATGTTTATTTATACAGGAAACGATCATCGTTATCGCTGAACTTCTGTTGTTTTTCTAAATACATACCTATAGATTAAGTTGTTGTGTTCGTAATCAATAGATGACGTTCTCAACATTATGCGACCACATGATTACGGCACTTAATTAGCTCATCGCTTATTTAATCGACTTTTCTATTGATACATAAAAATCCTTAAAGCAATTAACTTTTCCGCACGTGCGGAGAAAAAAAGAGCTTCAGTTTACCTGATTGCCAGATATAGTAAAATATAACGTCAGAAAAACACTTTTCACTGTCAAAAATAGTTAATTATCACAAAAATTCAACCTACATTTTAATGTGAAATTATAACCAAAATTTTTACATCTTGCTATCCTATTAAAGCAAATTACTCCAAACGAATAATTGTTAACACAAAAATGGTTGGACCGCCAAAATTTTAACCACATTTCAATTTAAAATGTCATGCAAATATTTAATATTTCTTGGCGCTTTTTCTTATGTTCACCACACTCGCCCACGGCCAAGAATACATAATCTGATGGATAGTCTTTTAACCTATAGGTAAGAATCTGTTTTTGGTAAATCCACAACATTAGAAGTAGATTAACAAATGTAAGTACAATATACCAATACGTACCAAAAGAACTTGAACTAGCGGATACTGGATACTCGTTAACGTAGTAGGTTGAAGCTATAGCTAATAACAGCAATGCTGCCAATGTATAACTGGAAGGATAAAATATAACTCATTTAAACATAATTAACTCTTTTAAAGTAAAGATACAAATGATGGTTATTAATTCTAAAGATTAGAAAGAATGTAAGTACGACAATGTCAATTTAATTCTTATTTTCTTTCGCTCATTTTAACTCAAGTAACTACATAACGTTTCACACTCATGTTGCGCAATTCAAGTAGCGGAAATTACGTTTAAGTTAAGACACATACATGACTGAAACTTGATGCATTGAAACCGTCTATCATATCAAGTAATCAAGTTTCACGTCGCAGAAGGGCTACTCTGAAGATCGAAATTCGAAGTTTGTACCGTGCCGTCCCTCGCGATCTCGCTTCAAACAATATTTGAATGAACGGGATGGCACGATACGAAGTTCGAATTTCGAACATCGGAGATACTCTCCAGGTTTCATCAACTTGACACTTTTTCACTCCGAAAGCCGTTATTTCATACCAGGGCTTACCCTTTATATGTATAGAATCTAACATATGACCAAACTAATTTACATGAACTACCTGAAGGGTAAGGCTGAGGAGCGTTTCAACTGCTCGTTCCCTTGTGTTTCAAAATTTTGACGATATATATAATCTTATTTTTGGATTCCATCACAATTCGCAACAAGCGCTCTGTTATGAGCTCACCAATTTTGCACGAATAATGTCATTTATTCGAGAAAATATAACATTTGTCAAATAGCGTTGAAAACGCTCCTGAGCCGTAAGGTAGTTCATGTAAATTAGTTTGGTCATAATATGTTACATTATATCCTGAGTTTTGCATATGAATTCAGCTCCTAAGTATCATATAAATATCCAACTTACGTATTGTTCCACCACTTACATATAAATGTAAAAGCCTTTCGAATATTCGTGCGTGGAACCGGCTTCCTCACAGTGGCGGATGGACACCGAAGCGTGTTTGGCCGCGTGTAAATAACCAGCACCCATAAGTGCCTGCACGAATTTTTCCACACTTTTGTTCGGACAACCTGCGGGGAGACAGACTCCTTGACCTGCATATGAAAAACTTAGCCCGAACTTCGTTTTAGTCTGAAATAAATAAAAATCGGTAAAATAATAGTTTATCAACAATAACAATTCATAATTATCAGATACTAGCTGTGCCCCGCGGTGTTACCCGCTCATCCCACGGGAACACTAAATTTATTCGGGATGAAAAGTATCCTGTGTCCTTTCCCGGGTCTCAAACTATCTCCATACCAAATTTCATCTAAATCGGTTCAGCGGTTGAAGCGTGAAGAGGTAACAGACAGACAGACATACAGACAGACACACTTTCGCATTTATAATATTAGTATGGATTAGTATGAACTACTCAGAGTAAAACCAATTTTAAACTGAACGCAGGATACTACTTCCGTAGCTCAGGAATGTGCTAGTATTCAGTTGAATGTAGATTAATTATTACCATACTTTCGTAGTATTGTAACTCCTGACTGACACGGCCGGAGGTTGGTGGACAGAAGGAACTTGGCGAAACAGAGACGAAAGGACCGTGAGTTGACCAATAGCATAGCTCAAAATTCTCCACTGCGCGACAGTAGAAATACATGTCACTTTTTTTTAATAGAATCTTTTATCGATTCTGTTTTTTAATGTGGAAATACCACATTTTTACTTTTAAGTAAAGTAATGTAAGCAGGACTCGAATCTGCGACCCTACGTTTCCGGCGTAGTGAAACGTAGGGTTGCAGGTTCGAGTCCTGCTTACATTGCAGTGGATCACATTCAATTTTTCTTTCATAATTTACTTTTGTGTCAATATTTATACATGTCACTTTCCACTGCTTTCTTTCCTTTCTCTCCTCTCCCAACTTTGCGTCAGTCACCTAATTCTCATCTATTCTATCAATTCTAAAATCGTATGGAGTATCAGTTTCCTATAGAGAGGGGTCATTATTACAGGAAAAATCTTAACAACGCGATGCAGAATGTTATTGGCGTACAGCGCCATCTGTCGATAAAAAAATCTCGAAGTCCCGTTGCAGAAACAGCTTAACGGGTTTCAACCAATGTTGGTACAGGCATAACTGAACATCCGAAGATACTTTTTACCAGACTACGGTAAAAAATAAGTATTACGCGGATGAAGATGCCCACATTCTAGTTCTTAAATAAATTCCTCCATTGTTGTTTACTTACGTGAAGGTAGTACTCTTCGGCTCTCACATAAGGATCAGCCACCTGCTCAATCGTCTTCACACCCCCTTTATTCATTTGAATATCAGCGAGACAGTACTGAGTCCGCAGTTCAGGGTGCGTCGAAAGCCAGGGCGGGCGAAGGCACTGGTCGTAATTACCAAAGTGATATTTAGCACCGAAAAAGATTCCCGTTGGGGACTGTTCGATGGAGTTCCAGACTAAAATAAAGCATTCATTTAGTAAAAAGTAATATTGCCGCAAGCCATTAAAAGCTTTTTAGTCATATAAGATAGTCATATAAGTATTATAATTATATTTTGTTACTTATTGCTTATGTGTAAGTTAGTTGCACCGCCTACAATTTTTCTGCTTTGCCCTAAGGTTGACTGGTAGAGAATGCCTCATGGCATTAAGTCACCTTTTATACGATAAGTTTTCTTTTGCGCAATAAAGATTAAATAAATAAATAAAATGAGAAGCTTGGTTATTGAAATATTACATACATGTATGTAGGTATATGTTTTTTATTTACGTTACGTACTTTGGGTTAAACAAAGTAACCTCGCAACTTATACTGTTTTCGAGATTAAGTATGTTATTTAAATTTCTTTAGTCAATTTACATATAATAATTTATTTTGAGCAAAAGCCGGCACTGACTTGGAGCCCGTGCATTATTTATAGTTAAGTTTACACGTGTAGGTACATGTACATAGTTTTAATTGCTTATTTTTATCTATTCTTAGTTACGTTTATGTATATTTTGTTTTATAGTTTATTTGTAAAATAGATTACAAGATGAAGCACAGATAATATGTAAAATTCGATAGAAACAAAGAAACAGATATGTTACATACCCCAAGTGGCCCATAACGTCGAGTTTTTGACATTTTCCAGAATGTTAAATATTCGGTCTCGGCACAGCGCTTCGTCAGCGTCCCATTGCTGCTTTGACAGATTGTCAAATATGTGGTCCAGGTTAGATATCTGCGAAATTGGGTCCTTGCCGATACTGTAGCCTGTTAAAAGTGTTTTAAGGAAATTCAGAAATTACTCTTATGACATTAATTCTTATACAAAATTATGTATTTAAGTCTCAATACGATTTTTTTCGTCCAACCTTCTATGAAACTGAGCTATAGAAATCGAAATAAGAAGAATTATATGCTTGGTATATAGATACAAATTCTTTCATAAGATACAGAGTTATACCTAAATTACAAACAAGCCATGGGGCTAATGGTAGGGTGGTCCATCTTTATATATGGAGAAAAAAATAGTGTACTCAATCTTGGCTCCACATGGCTTGCTTCATTCGGTTATCAAGCAATAATCATCATACTAAATTGCAATTTATTTGGAGATGATTTACTACTCGCTATAATTTGAACAAAATTTCTAATGTTCATGCAGTGCATTTTTGCCAATTTAAAAGTATTCGAGGTCCATACATTGCATAATTATAACCGTGGTTCCACAGTGTTCCATAATATTTTCTATACTAAAATTAGTATATTTATAGCGACCTCTAAATGTCATTCCATTGATTAGAAAATTGGTGTATATCATTTTAGTGGGTTATGGACAAAAAGAACCTTGTGGAGAATCAATATCCCAAAAAATTTTTTGGACCACTCTTAGTCCCATTTATTAAAACTCTGAACTGAATACTCACCAAAAAACAAAACAAATACGAAACTTTTAACTATCATGTTTACTTTATTAATACAGTGAATTCTAATACTAAAAGACACGTGCGAAGCGCGCTACGCGTCGTCGCTACTTACCCTGGTTGCTGCCGACGCGGGCGCACCTTTATGTGCAAAACAGATCGTTTAATTAGATGAAACAATCGACATGTTAAGTTGAAGTAATTATTAGTCCCCTTTGAAAATCTTTTATTTGCACGTAGTCTAAGGTAGTTTTCACACTGGCCAGCCGCTAAGTCGCGGAGCGTTCGATCGCTACGAAATAGTACAATACACCTACACACCTACCTGGGGCAGTGAATTCGTGAATGTCATAGATCGCAGGCGTTTGTGTCCCGAACCGAAGGCGAGGGCGATAAATATGCGACCTGGGGCTTTACGAATTACCACCCGCGATTTGTCTAAAGTTTTACGTCTTGCCTTGACCAGGACGTGAGAATTACTCCCCGCGTAGCGGGCAGAAAATCCAGATTTATAATCGTTAAGAGTAGATAGAAGATACAGAAAACTAAACAATAACAATTTTATGAATATTAATGGACGTCTCCGGTTGGCTATAATTTTGCAAGTATATAATCGGCTAATCGGTGCAACAATTTACTAATGAAAATCAATAAAACAAATATGACATACATAATACTGTTTAAACTATCAATACAAATTAATCTTCCCTTCCCAAGTTAAATACTCCAATGGCGCTTTTGCAGAGAATGATTCGTTTTAAAATCGCATTACGAACCGTTAATCAAATCCGAATTTCGACATGTGCTAAATTCGTCATTTATGTAACTCGTTTAAACTGCGATTATTATCAAAGGGACGATAGTTCGCCGAAACCTACAACGTATACTTTTGAAGTTGACCATAATAAACTGTATACCCGTGCCATAAGAACGTTGGCGTGGATCTGAATTTGTTAGTTCGGCTCTACCTACAAAACCTCGAAAGTTGGGAGAGAAACTCAGTTTATTTCATTTAGAGCTCCATTTTGTTTCTTTCTAACGATCCTAAACTATGTTTGGCTTAGTTAAGCGGTTAGGTAAGGGTCATCGTTCGAAAATCAAATCTAAATTGAAACCTTCACACATTCAAATGTTATGTCCAACCGGACAAAGGATTAGATGGTAACGATACCGTATTATTAAGTACCTACCTAAATATACACGTGAAATAGTAGTACATGTTCTAGATCACGGGTCAAATTGATATGGTACATTAAGCAGATCCCTTATGAAGTGGGACTTAAGAAAATAAAGCCATAGGGTGATTATGATTTATTAAAATAAATTAAATAAATAAATTTAAATAATTATCGGACAACCTCACACAAATCGATCTAGTCCCAAATTAAGCTCAAGAAGGCTTGTGTTATAGGTACTAGACGACGATATACGTACTTATATAGATAAATATATACTTAAATACATAGAACAACCATGACCCAAGCACAAATATTCGAGTTCATCATACAAATATTTGCCCTGGCCGGGATTCGAACCCGGGACCGCCGGCTCAGTAGGCAGGTGTCTACAAACCGAGCCAAACGCATCGCTATCGTCTATTAATAGACGAATATTTTTAACTACTAAAAAGGGAAAAGGATTAAATCTGTAAGAATAACCTAGAACGTTTGTTAAGCCTCATATTTAGTGGTAGTAAGCTACCTTACCTTACTCGTCGATAGAAGCAGAATCCGTCAAATCCGTGGCATTTTTCAACAACATCCACTATAGTCTCAGTGTTTGCAACACACTCGTACTCCAAATTTGCAACACACTCAAATGAAAATGAAATTACTAAAAGAGGGAATATAATTATATCATGCCCTTAAGTGTCTTACTCCCGTAACATTTTACATACTTTATTCGGGACAAAAAGAGGGTTTTTACTAAGACTAGGAAATAGCTGAAATATTTATAAAGTCCCTTTTGTAACGTGAAAATTTCGTGAAATGGCAATATCACTTCTATAGGGCTGAATTAGGGCACCATTGCAGTAACCAATAAGTAATCGTGCGATCAGAGAAATATCACCAGGGAACCAGCAAAATATCGCAATAACAAAATCCTAATTAGTCGTTGGTCTACCACGTCTACGTACTATTGGCATTACAAACCCACCTCGACGAAAACGGATTGGGGAAATGAAACTATTGAAAGCGCCTTTGTGCATGAGACATAAAACTGGCAGTCCAAACGTACCATTCCTGGTATGGACCACGGGTAAGCGTAATTTAGCTTGGTCTAGATACCAAAGTCAATGTGCCAAAAAAAGTACATATATCTAAACAAGTGGCATGGCATTCATACAACCTGATTCCCACCGGTTATGTGTCTCGCCACGATGCGTGCCTTAGTTGAAATAAAATTACAATCTTTCTAATAAGTAAGTCCCCGTTCCCTTTCTGCAATGTTTACGATTAATCTGTGGCTGCGGTAGCTAACGCAACCTTCGAGTTAATAATTACGTTATAAAATCTAGCTGAAGTTGGAAATAAGAACATGTCGACACAACGATGTTAAGTCTGGTCTAAAACACGTACTTTTGGCCAAAAACGATTATTGACAAAATCATTTTTTTTTTCAACAGTTTTTTTTTGTTTTTAGAGACGGGTTGTTATAGGTATATATCTTCATTTTACTTCGTTATAAGGAGATGTAAGTAGTTTGGTTTATACAGGATGTTTTTTTTTTTATTTGCGTTAAATTCGACACAATGCTTGGTACGTTAAAATAGTCTATCTTGTAAATTAGTTTTAATTAAATTCGAAAAAATATTTTTTTTTACCTTTTCATACAAACTAATTTAATATTGAGTTGATGACCATTGTAAAGGACACTTTTGAGTTAGAGAAAGTTAGTGTCAATTAAATATCAGTGTTAGAATTATGTAAATGACAGCACGTTTACAAATTTAGCTCAGTGATAGTTTGATGGGCTTCCGGTCCGTGACTCAAGATGGCCGCATGCGTTTAAGTTTTGTTGTTCGTTATTTATTCATTTTTGTTGTTCAATGTGTAGTATTGATAGCATATTGTGCAGTGATCAAACGAATGTGTGAATAGCTAATGAAGAATTCAACTTGAAGCGTACATAGCCCTTCCTGGGTCAAGGCCATCGGGCCTTGGTGATTGGATTGAGATTGCCTGACTCGCATCTTTTGCAAGCCTCGCGATGCTCGGCTTGCAAACTACCTCGTCAGGCAATCCCCTATTTTCCGGGCCTCGGCAATAATCTACTATATTTGATTCCTAATTATTTCAACCCTGTAGACTTTTAACAGTAGTACCTAGTTAGTCATATTTATGGAATAAAATAAAATTAGGGTATAGCTTTATAAAAACCGGCCAAGCATGAGTCGGACTCGCGCACCGAGGGTTTCGTACAGACACTTCTCATCTTAACTGGCCGGGTTAAGTTAAGTTTGCACTTGGTATAAATTGCGCCGCATACAAATGAAGTGCAAAGTTAACGCAACCGATCACGATTGTTGTATGGGAGCCCCACTTAAATATTAATTTTATTCTGTTTTTAGTATCTGTTGTTATAGCGGCAACAGAAATACATCATATGTGAAAATTTCACTATCACGGTTCATGAGATACAGCCTGGTGAGAGACAGACAGAGACGGACGGGCGGACAGCGGAGTCTTACTAATAGGGTCCCGTTTTTACCCTTTGGGTACGAAACCCTAAAATTACAAAAGCAATAAATATTAAAATACATTTATTCTTTATTATTAACACATAATGAAATGAAGACTCCTAAGGCAAGTTTCGGGTTATGTTCGGACAAGGACAGGAAGGAATTTACGATTCCTGCTCTTGCAATTTGTGTGTCGCCCATCCACAATATTTTTCCGATCAGTTGCGTTAATAGTTCATTGCAAATTGTATTGTGGCTAAAAACCTTTTCGGTAATGAAATTATAGACTGTATCGCTTCCACACGCCGCGTAACAAAATTGGACGGATCCTCTACGATTACGTTCATTATGCCGATCTCATCATTCAACGTTCAAATTTGCAAATCGTTTATAATTCACTGAAGAATGTAAATATGTCGGATTTGTCGATTGGGATATCGGCGGCTGTCCTTCCGTGTTGCTTCTGCGGCAATGTCTTATTGAATTAGCTTCCTCTTCAGGCGGAGAATTAAATCGTGGCATAATAAATCAAACAAAAATGTATTATTGAAAAAATCAATATCAACCATAGCAAACTATTATCAAATTGACGTGTCACACAAACTGAAAGGTAACGTTAAACGAACTCCTTATCTTTGACACATTCCTGTTTTGACCTTCTTGTCATGCATGTGTAAGAACTGAAAACTATTTAATTGAACGAATTGAAATCAAATAATATTTTGTTATGTATTAAGAAGACTTACACTGGTTTAACGTAATTAAGTAAGAAAATTAGGATCTTGAATATTTTAATAACAGTATGAGTTAAGACATTAGTTTCTTGGAGAAATTTACTTAATTCGATCTGAAGAATGTGCCCTCGAAGTTAACGCAAATCAATAAAAACACGTTGTATTAGACCTTATCAATATCATTATCACACGTCGACACACCACCGCTATACATCGTATCACGACGAACTTGTGGAATTATGTTTCGGCCCTTAAACACTCACGCTGTTTTGAAGTTTTTTAATCACACTAAGTTAAGTCGTTCGTAACCAGAAAAGAAGAAGAGGAAGACTAAGAAAAGATGGATGGTTTTTGTGAAAGATGATATGAATAAGAAGGAAGTAAACGACGAGATTGCGAGTAATAGGGAAGAATGGAGGAATAAAACATGCTGCGCTGACCTCATATAAATGGGATCAGGGCAAGGGAATGATGATGAAGTCGTTGTTGTTATAACCTACCTTCCATCAACCTTAGTATAAATAAATACATACATTCATTGCAAGTTAAATAAAAGCTATAAAATATCTAAGTTACAAGTTCAAAATTGCCGTTAATTAGTCCATCCCGCGATTCCCGCTGTCTCCCTTGAATTGCCCCCGCGCTAGAGCGAAAGGCAGATAAGCCGGCATCCTGTTTCCGCTCCTCAACTTCCGATGGGGAGACTCGTTGATATGTGAGTTTTACGTCGTACCTTTACTCTTAATACATTATATTATATATTCAAGCTTTTCCAAGGGGTAACCAGAGACATCTATTAGGAGAATAAAAACACGCGAAGAAGTAACAATTAGAAAACGGAATTGGAGCAGACAATTAGAAAATAAAGATATCACAAGATATTTTTCTCACTTCTTCGACATTATGTACACACATGGAAACTCGGGAAAATTTGTTAGATTTCATAGTGTGACTAAATTTCTATCAGAATTCAGTTACACCAGAAATATTTTCCCTTTTTATGTTGTGCAAATACAATTTTCATAAAAACGATTCTACCTCTCTTTTTGACTAAGCCAGCTTCTCTTACATACATGTAAATGTAATTGACCGCGACCCTTATCGCCTGTAATGTGACAAAAACTAATGATAATAAGACTTACCTGCGTACAAGTAAGTACCTGTTAAAAATAAAATATTCTATTTATTTATTTATTTTACTTACATAAATCATGTAACATGATGTCAACGTACCCGTTGTCGTTGTCGTTGTCCAGACAATAAGAAAATCTCAAAGCATGCCACAATAAGAAGCAGATAGGAAAAGCAATATGAGAGAAGCTATTTTCCCTCGACTGTAGGGATTATATAACTATATAAGTTCCCTTTAAAAGAGCAGGTCTTTAATATCCGCATAGTTTAATGTCTTTTTCTCTCACGAGATATATTACCTATCTCTTTCTGTACAGTACTGTGAGAAAGTGACGGGTGACGCTAAGTCGCGAAGCGTAGTTGTGCTACATAGATGAGTAGGTCATCTGAGCACTATGGTGCCTCACGATAAATTTAGTGGTTACATTGATTTACATCCAACCCATTTCCCACAGAACACTGGCATACAGCCGCGTGCCGCTATGAATACAACTTTCTGAACTGACATGATGCCATTAGTTTCTAAATGACATTTGTCCACATGGAACTTAGACGGCAATTAGTCCTTGTCGCAAGAATTTAGGGACGGGAAAGCAACTTCAGTTTTGAGATATCTCTCGTTTTACGCCCGAACAATTTTACATGAGTTTTGGTAAGTACGAATTAATGTTATACGAATGAAATAATTGGGACTATATAGACTCCTAGAAGAATTATTTTTTGTCGAATATTTCATTTCGCCGGCAAATCATTTCGTAGAAAGCATTTTCCTTTGCAACCGTCAACTATTTTAAATCGTTATAAAACAAGCCTAACCTAACTTAATCAATAAATAGGATGATATTTGCAAGAATTGTGAAAATTTCATGACTACAGGGGAATAAAAATTCTGCGAAATGATTTTTCGGCGAAATTAAACACTCGACGAAATATGTCTCTAGGTCTAGGAGTCAAAGGGCTCCTGAAATAATTATTATATTATATATTATAATTAAACGTTTCGCTCTAATATTAATGTTTCAAAAACTTAGAAATTAAATTAGATTACATATGGATTTAAATATACTTGTTCCAATTAGGTACAATACAAAGATCGCACAGGGCACGTACTCGTATTAACAAACCTGTATCTTTTTGTCTCAATTTCTTCACCAATGAAACTGTCTATTTTAATATCTAAAGTTTGATATTTTTGCTAGGCTAGGCATATCGTTCTCTCGTGAGATAATAACGCGAGTGATCAGGTCGCCCAAACGCTGAACCACGCTGAACGCAGGATGTCTGAAAATCGTAACCTCACTGAGGTATCTCGCACGAGTGACGCAGCCCTACACCTAACCGAGTTTAATAGCTCCGGGAAACTTGAACCGTGCTCCATTTGCAATAACCGCTGTGGTGACAAAACAATCTATAGCAAACTGCCTCATTATTTCTCCAAGATAATTGATTACTGGTCTAATAAGAAACTGGTAACCTAGTAAGAAGTTCTGGAACTTCAGAAGCCGCCCTGCAATTTCGCTTTTCCTGAAAATTCGACGTTTCTTATGACATCTTTCCGAGATCTCGCCAGTATACCTATACTCGTATCCATAAACCATTTGCACTGTACGTAGTACCTAATTGTTATGAGAGTGTTTATGGTTAATTATAGTAATTAAAAATAATTGAGATAATTTATTTCGATGCGCGATGTAACGATCTGGACTCTGTACCGGAAATATTTTATTTTTTTACTGGAAAATCATGATTTAAAATCAGAAAACTGCATTGAAATGTGAAGCTGATATTTTATATTATGTGTATTAACACGTACTTACTTAAGGATTGTTATATTTCTATTCAATCATTTCTCACTAATGTTCATCATTTCAATAAATAGACAATGGGTATATTCGCATCAACATAAAATTAATAGTTGGTCTTGGTGAAATTAGCGTCAACCAGAGAATTTAACGTGACAAATTTGAAATAAAAACAATACTTCCGGGAACTGGGTGTAAAAGCAGCTGCGGCCAGTCGGAGAGTCATTCGGTCTTCAGTTGAAAATGCGTAAAATTTGCCATGCAGTGAGCGCGTTATTAAAGGAGAATTTTGGAGTTAAAGCTATGTTGACCCACACATAAAGAGCTCGAGGCAAAAGGCTTCATTATGGCCAATATGGCGGACTTTAAAAATTCCTCGGTCGACGCGCCTGAGTGACAAACTCCCCCATAAATATTAACGGAAATCGTCGCAGTACTGTAGGTACAGTAAGAAAGAGCTTGTGTGTAATATTAATGTACTACATATCGGTACATTACATACCTGGGGCGGTGAATTAGTCAATGTCCCAGATTGCAAGTGTTTGTGGCCCGAACCGAAGACGAGGGTCATAAATATGCGATATGGGCTTTAATAATTACCGCCCGTGGTTTGTGCTCTGGCGAGGAGTAAATCCGACTTACGGCCTGCGGTAACGTAAAAAACCTTTAAAAATATTTCGAAACAACATTATGCATATGCACTTACATATCTTCTGGTTGGATCTTAAAAGTGTGAATCCACCGACGAGGCGAGGTGAGACGAGGCAGAATGAGAATTGAAACAGCCAGCTTACCTAATTAAAACTTATTGAACCGGGTCTATCGCGATATTTTGACCCGGTTCAATAAGTTTTAATTATGTGTTCAAACCGCGAGAGTATAAAATGTTATATTGCCAGCTTACTTCTATACTAAAAATTGCCGTCATTATTTAGCTAAAGCGAGCTTGCGTTTGCCATATACTTTTCTCGCCCTTGCCCGTAGAACTTTTGGCCTTAAGGCTGGACAATATTAAGGCGATTTTTACTTTTTTTAGGTACGGCACTTTGGAACTCACTCACGAGGGGTAGGGTTCCATGACAAAGATTACCTGCATCATGTCCTTTTCACGCATTGGTTTCCTTGAATAATCGAATCATATGAAGTTCAATATGAGTGAATAAATAATGAGTTCCCTTAAATTCTTGGATAATCCTTATGAAGTACAATTTACGTTATTTTCTATATAAGACTAGAAGGTGTACATTTTTATTTAAGACCTAGTCATAAATAAAAACATGTAAAATTGTATTAAAGTCTTAAATAAAAATGTACACTGGCCGAAGAAGCGCAATTACTCGTACGTAGGTACAAGAAAAAACACTAGTCTGAAAACGGTCTAAATCATTTTAGACTGACGACGATCGCTCCCTCCCTTAGCCCACCGTTTCACCGTAATAAGTGCGATGTTCATACAACGCGCCATCGAAACTCAACTTAGTTTACTCAGTGGTTAGCTTAGGAAATTGAAACTATTACTCATAGTTAAAGATCAAGTTTGCGGGCTACGTTTCCAGAAGATCGTGCAAACTTGAACTTTACGTACTTAACTGCACTTACATTGAATTTCTACTAAACGATCGTATGCAAATCTTGCAAACAGTAATAATGCAACCGCCTGAGCTAGGGCAAATAATATAGGGTAAGATGGTCGACAGTGGGTTGCTGGTGCACAGTGGGTAACGCCCACAACTAAAAAACGCACAGTATTTTTATTACTTCACTACGCGTAAAAGACACCTCTGGCGAACACGTCACTATGCGCAAGAGGAACGTCGTATCCACGCGTGTGAGAATCTCAGCTCCGCGGATCTAACATTTACGTAAGTTGGAATTTAGAGTGTTTTTCCAAAATGAGTGCTAGTGTAATTGTGGTTATTAGTTTTATTGTTAAAGGGGTTCATAAGGTATTTTGAGGTTTAAGTATATTTTCGCTGAAACTGTCTATTCCTTTTTTTTTTAATTTTTATAGTTTTTTTGGTGTGTGGGTTGACACTGGGTCAAGTGGGTCAAGGACACAATGGGTCATCTGACCCACTGTGTACTTAATGTTTCAATACAATAAAACTTTCGTTTTTTTTACAGAATGCCGAGAAAAAAGGCTACATGCAGAAAGGTACGCAGTGTATCTGCTGAACAAATGGAAGAAGCCCTGATAAGTATCAAAAACGGGACGAGTATTCGGCAAGCTTCAGCAAACAGTGAAATACCTTCATTTATGTTCTACTAGGTTTTGCTCGCGACTACGTACGCGTGGAGCTTGATAAAAGGGATTATTAAAAGCGCCTAAGCAAATGTAAGAGCAATTGTGCTTTTGGTTTAACAATTAAATTTCCTACAGGGTCACCGCACCCCAACAGAAATGTTCACTCACTTTTCAATCTTTTTAGGTATAATTTCCAGGATGAAAACTATCCTATGTCCTTCCTCGTATCTTAAACTATCTCAATGCCAAATTTCATCAAAATCGATTCAGCGGTTTAAGCGTGAAGAGGTAACAGACAGACAGACATACTTTCGCATTTATAATATTAGTATGGATTTTTTTTATTTACTTTTATTAGAGCTACTGAATTAGCTAGTTCAACACTATTTTTGTATGGCTTTTACCAATCTTGCATATGGTCGGAACCGGTAATTTCTGGATTATTGATCTCGTTGGTGGAAGTTAGTTAGATTTTTAATATTTTTTGATTTTCTATTCTATTTAAAATTGGTAGATTGACGAAGTTTGTAAGTGAATGAGTGTTAATTTTGTTTAAGTTCCTACTGCTGATCTCGTTTGTCTGAAATAACAAATTTCGTAAATTTAAACTCTTAAAAGATTTGTGATTAGTATTCTAGTATTGCTAGATTTTATATGACTGTTATTATATGATTGTTACTAGTTTTTTATGACCGTAACATATAAAGGCGGAAAAAAATTGTCTCCGATTGTTGTTTAACCTACTGATGAAAGTTTTGTTAATTAGTAACTAAACGTGACTGATTCCTTAAATAAAAAAATAAAAGATGCTCGTATATTATTGGTTTACCCTTATCATGCCTATTAAATGTTCCTTGGTCCACTGTGAACTACTGGTATACCCATTGTTCACCCCCCCTAGTGCACAGTGGGTCAAATCCCATTTTAAAAAAAAAGCTTTTTCATGTCCAGATGGTTAGAAATCTAGGATTGTAAGCATAATATAACCAATCTTGAATAAATTGTTTAAGCAACAGTCCAAAAATATTTTGTATAACACAATTATTTCTGCAGATACCTAGGGCCATTGAAAAATGGAGTGATCCAGTGTTGACCAACTTACCCTACAGATATATCAGTTTAATTATATAATCAAATAGCTAAATAAATATTGGTCAACCTTACACAACTCGATCTAGTCTCAAACAAGTAGGCTTATGTTATGGCTACTAGACCTTAAATTTACAAACGCTTGTAACCTGAGCATTTCTCAAAAAAAAATTACAGAATTAAGACATCATTAATGGTCAATTATATTTTTTCTATTTCGTTAACAATTATTTTAGTAGTTTTATATCAATAATATGGCTACGTTAGATAATTAAGGTTCTGCTCATAGTTAATGCTCATAGTTTTTTAATTACACATAATCTGAAATCAATGTATTGGAAATCACAAACGTAACGAAATGGAAAAAATATAATTGAACATTAATGACGTCTTAATTGTGTATTTTTTTTTGAGAAATGCTCACCTGCTCAAAACCTACACAATTTGACATAAATTTTATCCTAGAGTTACGCACAGACTATACTGTTTCTGCTCGACTATTACAATCGCAGCGTACATAGTAATTGGAGTTTCGCGTTAATATTCATGAAAAAGAAATTACTTGCCCCGTCGCCGCTGAGCACATGTTTAACAACTTCATTCGGTATCATTTGTTTCAAATAACAATGACTCCTATACTACGTTTGCCTACTTAATGAAATGTTTTCAGTGCATTTCATTTTTTTGCTTTTTTTGTATAATTTATAAATTTTGGAGTGGTGCACTCATCTGCGTTTCTCATTTCAAGCAGATTTAAGCTGGTGTCGAAATATAAATAGAAGCTACCGAAGCCGCCATGTATTGTCACGCTATTTATTTTTTCTATTTTAGTTTTATTGGATCAAAAAATAAATAGCAGACAGTTATCTTAATTATCTCGCAGGAACAGCGAGATCAGGGATGTAGGAAGCAGGACCGTCCGTCCTTCAAGTGACAAGAAAGAGATCATCTGACAGTCTGTCACGCGGGCCTATGATGGTTGCTTTTATCACGCGATAAATAAGTGATAGAGCATCCGTCACGTTTTGACAAAATGCGAGTGTGAGTGACAGATGTCACTTATTTATCACGTGATAGACGCAACCATCATAGGCCCCACAACGATTAATAATCCAGTGAATAAAGGGGTTTTACCTTGCAAACTACCGGACGTTTTGAATTTTTGATATGTTATCTAGGATGGTTAGTGAGTGTTTAAAATGCAAAATGCACAATGCCCCTGCTCCGCGCCCGCCGCCATATTGAAAAAACCGCCATTTTTTTCTGATTTTTCTTATCTCCCTAACTGTCCTTGAAACAAAAAATATAAATGAAAATTATAGTAATTTTAATTCTCTACGACCCTGCCTAAGCTCTTTTCTAGCTAAAATGCTCCTAAATTAAGATATAAGTCAGAAGTTTGATACATTACTGGAAATTGCAAAATTTTAATTTACTGGTAATTGCATTTTTTTTAATGTGCATATCTCCGTAACTATCTGTCCTTGCAACAAAATTTAAAATATAAATAAGTAATTTATTTATTAAAAGACACATGAAAGGAAAAATTACAATAAGTTCTGATCCGCATCGCAGGCTTCGTCAGGTGAGATACAACAACAAATCAGCAACAGGCTTCGTCAAATACAAACCAATGATATGATCCACAACAGGCTTCGTCAATTTCGTTAATGAGGCACGCCCCGAATCGTACCTGGCCCAAACGTACCCATCAGCCCATCACACTGGCGGCGTTACCACGCTGAATGGCCAACGAAATTTGTTGCACCAAATATAAATTAAGTATAGTACATTTCATTCTCAACGACATTGTTCTAGTTTTTTTCTAGCTAAAATGCTCCTAGACGAAGATATAAGCAAAAATCTGAAGAAAGTTCCGTTTTATCAATATGGCGGCAGGCGCGGAGAGGAGGAATTGTGCATTTTGCATCGTTCTGTCGTAAACCAAGACGATATTATAGCTGAAACTCAGCCAAAAGATTATGGTACAAGATACAAACCACTTGATATTTTTTAGAATGTATTATGATAGTAACTATGTAAAAGAAATAGATGCTCTCTGTACAATTAGATTTCCGATTTGCACGACCTTCTAGTATCTCTGTTTGGCTCTATGGTTGACTGGTAGAGAATATCTATTATAAAACCATAACACTCTTTTTATTTCTCCTTCAGCAGGTTAAAAGTATCCTTTCCATTTGTAGATGAGCAGTGTACCAAGAATAATTGAAATTAGTTTTTTTTTGTTTTTCTTAAAGTATTCCCAGCGCAAACGCCTACCCTCATCATTAAATTTAGTGAAATGCAATAAAATCGCTTTTACTCGTATTGCAACTCCGTCTACGCAGGCGTTACGAACACAAACCTCAGATGAATGAATTAAACAGAGATGATGACTGAAAGACAGAATCTGGGAATCTATCATGACGGACAATGAAATTCATATTATACTACATATTAAAACTTCTCATAATTTTAATTTCTAAAAACTTGCACAGTATTTAAAGTCATGATTTCACGTATTTAAATCATTATACATTTTGAATGATGATGATGACACAGAATACTTTATATTAGGTATGCTGATGATTTAAGCACATAAATGGTATTTGGGTTCATAATTATACCCACTTTAAAATCTTTTTTGTGAAATAAATGAAATAATAGTAAGCTGTTGCATACATTGCTTTGATTTTATCGATGTCAATTTACGCTTGCAAAAAAACCAGCTGGTCCACGCGGTCAAGGTCGAAAAGATGTTTTCTTCGAAACTGTGTCACCGCGAGTTCGCTAAAACATCGCACTGCGCAACTTTTACTTCGGTATTAGCTTAGCCGAAGGCGACCGTCTAGTTGTTTGTTTAATGTGTAACCATGACTACTTCCTTGAATGGCCTGCGTCACGATTGACTAAGTATGTTCTGTCTAACTTCATACTTTGCTGCGTCAGATGCTTACTATACTACGGAACATTGCATACTATCACTACTTAAAAGAAAACTTTTATAGATACTGTTCAGTGTCCACAGGAAAATATATATGTAATAGAACCGAATATTGTATAGTACTCGCCGGCCAAGATAGAATTGACTGGTCAACGGTCCTTTAGGCATCGTCATCATCATATCAGCCGAAAGTTTTCACTGCAGGACAAAGTTCTTTCCTTGGATCACCATAACGACCGGTGCGCTACTCTCATGATAGTTTCCTACGATCTATACCAGATCGACGTTCCACTTTGTTGGAGGCCTCACCTTACTGCATCGACTAGTACGTAGTCTCCACTCAAGTCTTTCTGCCCCGAAGGCAATCACATCTAAAAGCAATGTCTGTGGTAATTTGGTGCAAATGTGCCCTTCATACACACAACACAATGTTTAATCATTTACCTACTTTTTACTCGAAGGCACCTTTCGCTCTCGGTTCATGCGGAAAATGAAAAACTAAGAGCCCCCCTTTTTTGCATTTCTATATTAGGGTGGAAATATGACGTATAATCGTCAATGTTTATATTTTTGATAATACAACAAAGCGACGACGTAACTTTATGGTGCGAGCGAGTGAAACGGGATGAAGGGAAAGAGACAGCACAAGGGCCACCAAGTTGTAAGAAGTAATTAACCTTTTGTAACCAACGGTGTACAGATTAAAAACAGTGAATACATATAATATAAGTACACAAGTTTTCTAATAATCCCATTCTTAACTCGGTCCCTTTGTGAGCGACTGAGATATTTTTCTAGAATTTTTCAGAATGAGTATATTCAAGGCAACAAGGAATAGGCATTCATCTACCCAGCGGGTTATGTTCTCAAATCCGTGGTGACATACCATGCCCCCAGTATCAAATTAAATAATATCAATCGTTGATTAATAAAAAATTACTAAGTATAAAATAATTACATAAGCCATATATTTTAAACCTTAAATTGATAATAGTCACCCGGAGCGGAGGTACATACATATATCCACTTTTTTGCAGTAAAATTGTTTGCTTAGTCCATCTTAGCAAACTATCCTAAACCAACCTTCGATTATTTTTGCAAAATTAAGGGTTGAAAAGTATGTTGCAATGGTTTATGGTGTGATTTTGTGTGCCATAATAGGAAAATAAGACCACAAGCGCCAGAGACGATTTCTGCTACAATATAACCAGACTGTGCCCGCATATTGTTCTTATTTAGTGCACTGCGGTTCTTTTGTTTTTGTAACTAAACGGTTTATTAGTCTTAACGTTTTGTAATAATTGGTATAAGTGTTCTTGACTGTTTAACTTTGCTTGGAGACTGCTAAAACCTGAACCGAAACATGATAATAATTAAATATTTTATTAAAAAACCAGTTATCGATAAATTTTTAACCGACTTCAAAAAGGAGGGGGTTCTCAATTCAGTTGTATTTTTTTTTAATGTTTGATACCTCAGAACTCCGTCATTTATGAGTCGATTTAGAAAATTTTATTTATATATAAAAACTATACTATACACCGCGTCGTCAAAAATTCTTTTTAGGGTTCCGTAGTCAACTAGGAACCCTTATAGTTTCGCCATGTCCGTCTGTCCGTCCGTCCGTCCGCGGCTTAGCTCCGTAATCATTAGTACTAGAAAGCTGAAATTTGGTATGAGTATGTGTATGTATCACGCCGACAAAACGGTAAAATAAAAACTAAAAAAATTTTTTTTTTTCGGGTAACTCTAACACCTAAAGTGGGGGTGAATTATTTTTTTCGTTTTAACACTAGTGTGTGGGGTGTCGTTCAATAGGTTTTTTAAAAATAATAGGGGTAGGTTACACATACATTATTTTTTGACAAAGTCAGCAGATTTGAAAATATTCGCTTCGAAAATAAAAACAATAGCGTCCGCCCCCCTCTAACATTTTAACCACGAGTCAAAAAATTATGGAAAAATTCATGAAAATGAGGCTTTATAATTAATTAGGTTAGTTATTATGTTGACGTTTATAATTACTTTCAATGAAAACTATATTGAACAAAATCGGTCGAGCCGTGTTTGAGTTATCGCAAAATTTCATAATATTCTTAAAAGGACGAAGTTAACTTCCAGAAGGTAATAAGTAATTACAGTTACTTTGGCGTTTACGACCTTTTTATAGAGCTTGAAATCTTTCCTGTAACTTAAGTCTATTGTGAAGGATAAGCAACTACGGAACCCTACACTGAGCGTGGCCAAGTTGGTCCCATAACATTTTGGTGAAGATCTGATGACGAGATCCGTGGGGAATCGAAGGAATTCCTGAAATATTATGGGCACATCTATGGAGATTTCGGTATTTATTACAATAGTTCAAGCATTTACACTCGAAAATCACCATTTGGTGAAGAGAAACTGATAATGAAGACACACGCCACCAGTTACTGAGGACTCAACCAGTGTTATTTAATTCACGGATCGTAAGTCGATTTGGAAAATTATTTTTTCGTTCAAGAGTAGGCATCTCCAAGTTGGTCCCATAAAATTTCGATGAAGATCTGATGACGAAATCGACGAGGAATCGAAGAAATTCCTCAAATATTATGGTCACATCTATGGCGATACGAGATGCATGCAAACTGACCTCTCCGATCACCGCGCCAAAAGTATTTTAAGTGAAGAGCCAAAAATAACCCGTTCATGTACAGATTATATTTGAATCTATTTTTGAAGTCGGTGCCAAACCTCACGTAAACTATAATATATAAATATCGAACAAAAATACTCGCAAATACCAAATGGTAATCATTAAAGGCTATGCGTGGCATCTTTTTTCATAGTAATCATTTATTTGTTGGCACTCGCAGTTTGGCACCGACTTCAAAAAGAGATTCAAATATAATCTGTACATGAACGGGTATTTTGGCTTTCAGTTTTTTTTGAAGTCGGTTCTTCTCTTTGTTAATTTTTTTTTTATTATATTTGGTAATATGTATCTAAAAGGGTTTAATCACATCCACTGCCTATTAAACAAACAGCCATCATTAACTTAGCAAAATTAATGAAAAACGCCTTTTTATTTATGTTTTTGTAAGTTTTCAGAATTTAGACTTAGTTTTCACTATCCCGATAGCGCCAATTTTTTCTGAGTACACAACTTTAAACACATCGCATAAGGACGTCAAAACTTTTGACAAGTCAAGCAAGTGATCTGACCTTTGTCTAAAGTATTGGAAACCTCTTGATTTCCACCACCCCAGCAGCGTCGTGGCATGCGCGGGCGCCTTCTCGGCCAGTCGCAATAGTCGCGGGCAGCCGACCGTTTGCCAAAATGCGGTGGTTCTTTGCAGTGTTCTGTTTAGTGCATGTTGCCGTAGGCCAAAATGTTACTAATGAAGGTAACTATACAACCTTATTACTTAACGACTAGTAACTATACGACTACCTTCGTAGTCTCGAAAACTTGCAGTAGATACGTTCAGGGAACGTACAGGACATGGAACGTGATGAGGATCAGGACTCGGTAATTCATACGTTCCTATAGCTTCGTATAGTTATGACTTATGAGACTATTCAACTTCAAACACAAAGTATTAAATTATTGCCTTGCTGCATTAGAATAGCAAGATCAGGTAAATAAACGTTATTTTCAGCTTTATCTGCCAAAATATACGTTACTTTATAAACATCGTATCGTATCAGTATATTTATATGTTTACTGTTGTGGCGATAACGTTCTTAAGCTATGTCCACAGTGTGCCCTTTTCACGTTCAACTTGCGCTTTCGTCTATTGCGATCTCGCTCGCATCGTACAAAAATGAGCAAGATAGCAATAGACGAAAGCGCAAGTTGAACGTGAAAAGGGCACACTGTGGACGTAGCGTTAAAGGATTTTATTATTTATTCTTGGCTGAACATGATTGCAACTAATATAGAAGTAATTACTTAAATACATAAAAAATAATGAAAGTGTAAGTAATTTTTTATATTAATAATGTATATAAGATCGATTTTATTTTAGTGAGTTAAGTATGCCTAAAGTGTATTATTAAGATCCGATAACATTGCAATATTAAAAAAACCGTTGATATAAAGGCTTTTTATACATTGCTTTTTTTATCATTCAGTTTGCCTAAGATTACTACGTTTTTATGTGTTGATAACAATAAAACAAAGAACGGTGTATTTTATTATACAAAAACAACATGAGATACATTCAAATAACAGGCAGAGGTAAACAACAGGCGGTTGTATTGTATTATACTATACATTGCTGCTGACTGAAAATAAAAGCCGCAATTGCTTTGAAATTGGCTCTACATTCGCTGTATTTTTCTATTTTTATTTAACAACTGGGCATACAGGGTGTCCTCGGATCCAGCAAACGAGGACAAATCGGGGGTCCGGACGGATGGCACCCTTAATCGTACATTACGGCGTAAACTACCGACCCCCGACTTGCGCAGATCCGTTACACTTATTATCCCATTACCTATGACTGAGATTACGTTTAACATGCATGGAGATAAAAGTATTTGTCTCTTTCAACCTACTTACCCATAATGTACATATATTTCCGCCGTGTATAAAATTATTTATTAGCGCAAGTATCTGCTAAAACATACATACATATTTCATTTCCCTATTCATTTATTCATCTAGATGACGCTGTTGGCGCGGTTCTCGGTTCGGATCCTGTGTGATGAACCCGAATATTTATACCTGGGTTATGGATGTTATCTATGTATGTATTTATATATTATTATGTATATCATCGTAGACTAGGCCGATTTGTGTAAGATTGTCCCTTAATATTCATATATAATATATATGAATATTAAGATAATATCTTAGATAAGTTTAACCGTCGGTTTCATCCACTTGATAAAACGTATTTTTCTTATCTTAGCGTACTTTCCTAAAAGAGCACTCTTTTAGCACTTTTCAAATGAAATCAATAATATATTTTTTTACTCTATCTCTATAATAATATAAATATAATATATAGGTATTGTATAATAGAAAGACACCATTTCAAAAAAGATTTATTTTCCACTATCCGCTGGACACAGAACTTTCTAGGCCACCTGGAAAACATCAAGCAAAAAAAAACTGAGAACAGTGAATTTTTACTTCTTTATATACAAATAGTAAAATTTCACTTAACATTAACAGCTATAACGCCATCTTTTGCACTAGTCTAAAGCTGTGAGATTATATTCAGTTTAGCCTATTTATGTCTTAAAAATGTAAGACCTTAGCAGAAATTAATGATATCCCATTGAAAACAAAAATGTGAACCAACCAATTTAAGAATTAAGATCTACCTGGAAACAGTTCTTAAAAAATATATTGATTGCGATGTGGTATAATTACTTGCATAAACAAGAAAAACAAAAACACACTTGACCTTAACAGTAAAAACTGTTTTTATGTTATTATTGTAAGTTTTAAGCGAAGAAAGACGGTAAATAAACAAATCGAACTCGTTGAATTGAAACTTGCCGATAATAGCAGTATTGGAATTGTACGCAATGTTTATTAAAATTTCGATTATCATGAGTTCATTTAAAAGTAGTATTTTTCCTTTACGTCAGATCCGTATGGCTCAAATGAAGTAAAGGGATACGCAACCTTCAGCTAAATGTTAAATATCAAGCAACGGGTAAAACTGGCTAATAAAGCATTTACTACATTTGGGGAAACATTCCGGTAAGATTTGCAATAAGGTATTATTAATTTTATTTTAATAAACAAGCGTGTTTTGTCATACATTATCATAATTCCTAGTCTGTTTTTTAATAAGGATACTTACCCCAATTTGGTGATGAAATCGTACCAATCACACTAAGTGTATTTTATGTTTGGTAGGTACTTCTTCAAAATTGAAGAAAACGTATTGAAACTTCCTCAAAATTGAAGGCACACACTACAGTAGCGACCTTTTCACGAGATCGTGAAAAGCGTTGCGGCACTTACATACTGCCAGAAACTGCACTTCGTTACCTAGACTTTGTAAAGAAACTATCATGTAGGTACAGTGAGTGCTGTGCGACTTATATAGGTGCCAGGGTCAGGATTAATTGTTATCTGCGTTTACGAATTTCTTACGGTAATGTAAAGGATTTTTTTAAACAAAATAGACTTATTATTGCTATATATAATTTGTGGAGACTGGAATGTAAATTTTCTAAGACGTAGTAGATTATCCAACACAACTACCCAAGCATGGCCTGTTAAAATCCGGAAACAGCACAAATCCTTTCATTCAGAGCAAAAGTGCATTGAACGCCTAATATGAATACAAAAGAGACTATAACATATATCTCTGATATGATAGACGTGCGTTTTAAGGAAAGTTTCATAAAATGACCCAAAAGCTTCGTTCAGTGACACATGAGAAAGTGTCACTGAACGAGGCTTTTGGCTAATTTCATAAAACTTTGACACTTTCTACAATCTATGCCTAAATTACATTACTGGTCGAAGTGAATACAAGATTAACAAAAACCAGACGGCTAAGTAAAGGGTTAAGAAAGACGTGCTTTGTTAAAAGGCAGCTGTATTGCAAATATAAAAATAGTAGAGTAGAGAACTATTAAACAAAAGCATTTATATTAAATATTCCTTCCAGTTTAAAAAGTGAATATTCAGTTCTCAACAAATATCCAAATAACAGACATATTGATAACTAGCGACCCGCCCCGGCTTCGCACGGGTGTAATGCTGATAAATGATGGATGTATTATACATATAAACCTTCCTCTTGAATCACTCTATCTATTAAAAAAAACCGCATCAAAATCCGTTTCGTAGTTTTAAAAATTTAAGCATACAAAGGGACATAGGGACAGAGAAAGCGGCTTTGTTTTATACTATGTAGTGATGATAGTAAAAACAAAAGTTAAATGGACAAGATAATAAACGATGATAAAACAATATGTAGGTAAGCCAGAGGAAAGCCATACCTTTAACAACACTGTTATAGTTAGACATGAGCGAAAGCTAGGTAACTTTTTATCCCAAAAAAATTATTGATAACAAAATAATATAAATAACAACGTCAATAAAAAATAATTCATAAAAAACCGATGTACTATTTATACAAGCTCTATCACTGCATGCAGAGTGTGAAGCGTCATAATTATATTCGTTGCAGAAATTTTATGATACTTATTTTTCTATATCGGTTTGAAGCTTATCTTTTAAACCTTTACCGCATACAAAGCCATATATGGCAGATATGACCTTGGACCTTATTGGCACAGGTCAAGGTTCAAATTCAAACAACTATTTTTTTTCTATATGCGGTAAAGGGTTAATATTACTTACAATATAACTGAGTACTATTAAGCAGTATATGAATTGCATCATTTAGTAAAAATTTCGTGAAAAATGCATTATTCTGTAAATTTAAAAAAGGACAACATCCTTATGTCATACTAATGACGATATCGATTAATGGAAGATCATGGTCAGCTTTAGCAGTCCTTAGAACACAGACGAGGTTCAAGGCCTTTAGGTGTGAGAGGTTACCCATTAAAAACCTATCATGTATTATTACGATTCATTTATGACCACGTCCATCATATCACATATTTTTTTATGACATCTACGAGTTCTTAGGTATAGTGATTAGTGGCATTATCACAAAATACTTACATTACGTTTATTCTTATCAATAACTTTTTACATGTAAAAAGTTATTGATATTATAGTGGCATTATCACAAAATACTGGCTTAGGAGAAAACCAATTAAACGGGTGAAATTATTATGATAAATTCGCCTATATTAAATGATTCTAATAAAAAAATTGGCTTAATTTTTAGGTACATACACATATATTAGAATTCGTTGTAAATTTAAACTGCATGCTTGTGTGTACTTTATACAATATACAAATCTGAAGCTATATGCGCTGTTAAAATATTTTTTATCTATCCAAATATCATAAACCCTCCATGATGCGTTCAAGAACCGCACATTATGACCACCATAAAAATAGTCTGTTTTGTTAGAACACATTTCTTATCTGTGAAAATGTTATTATTGCTAAATAATAACATCGATTTCGATAATATTATATATTCAAATTTCGAACATCTTTGAAAAACAAAGAAATTTGATTTGACATCTATTCTAATATCAGTCGAGATGACGTTTAGTTAGAAATGATTTGTCAATTTGCATCAAATTAGACAAATGTCGCACGTTAGTAAGATATCGACCGATATGATAGTTGGGGCCAACTCTAGTTTGTCTCTGAATTAAAAAAAACTATGACAGCTGCCAGAAAACTTCATTACCGCCAGTATCGGGTAATATTTGTCGTTATGTGCGACTCCTGAATGCATCATGGAGGCCTATGATATGTGGCTAGATAAAGTAGTGTATGTAACTAACTGTACATAATTAGGCATTAAAGCACTCGTGTGATGTTATTATGAAACTTGCCTTCGGCGCGTTTCATAAACCCACACTCGTGTTTAATACCCTTCATTATGTACAGTCACATAAACTACTATTATACTCGCGTACTGTAATCTGTCAATTATAATTTCACAGACAAAATCACAACAACGCTATTTTTAAACCTGTAACAAAATTCTATACTCTATGGTACCCGCTACAGAACTTTAATATTCATAAGATATATCTCTCTACTCAACTCAAATAAACTCAAAAATAGAATTTGATTAAAAAAAACGTACGTTACTGTTCCCTGAACGGTTGAAATTACTTGTCAAAAAAATTAACCAATCGTGAGGGGGTGCCTCGATCACCGCGATCATGTTTTTTTTTAATAGGTCATTTTGTGTTGACTGAAAAAGGTTAGGTACATCAAAAATAAAAATTCATAGTGGGAAATGTCGATTAAAGTAAAAATATTTTTCTGCGTTTTGCTCATACAAAAAGTATTGTATGTCATAGTTACACAATTAGGTCTTAAAAGCTCGTACCTTACTTAGGCCACTCGGCAAGCCTCGTGGCCTAAACGCAGTACTCGATTTTAAGAACCTTCATTGTGCAACGATTGCATAAAATACTATAATTCAATATCTGAAATATATAAAGTAATTACAAAAGTCTTCGGTTAGATTATGTCATGCATATTTGCATGACATTATCAGCGAAAGAGAGTAATCTACTTATCTCATAACGCTATTGTCAACTAGAGAAGTTATGAGCTTAGCAATTAATATGTCAACAGTAATGTGTGAGGCATCGTCTCCTAATCGACAAGTATACGAGCCACTGAGCACCTCACAGTAAATCCATCTAATTGCCGTCAATTATTTGCCCGATTACCCCATCGGAAATTATACCTGTGCCCATACAAAATACATGCAAATACGAATTTCGTAACGCCACTCGATCTTGACGAATGTTCCTAAAATGATAACCTTGCTGACTGTTGCTACATGTGTCCTCGGCTATATACGTGGTCCTTTCACCAGAATAGTTATTAACATTATTTAATATCTAACAAACAAGGTGAAGATTCAATTAATGCTGACTCTTGTCCGACGTAGCTAAAGCACTGTTCAAACATTGCTAACAAAGAGTAGATTCAGTCCGTAGCCAGAATAACAATCAATACAGATATACCTACAGTTGAAAATGTTAACAATCATAGTAGTAATATAGTTTTTGGTGTCAATAAGGAAGTTGAAACATAGAACTTCTTAGCCGGTCGTGGTCTGATGACGAGACTTGGTGCCATTTTCGAGAACATTTCCCGATTTGTATGGGGAGATAACGTTCTCGAGAACATTTCTCATACAAAATAAGAAAAGTTTATTCAAAACAAAAAATTCTCGAAGACGACACATCACTAGGAGGTCCCTAATAAGTGGTCAAGTCAGTTTCTTACTTAGGAAGCCCATGTCCGGTCGAATTGCTTCTTAATAATTCTAAGGTTCCACAAAATCCGTCATTAAAATAATGAAATTAAGTGATGTTTCAATTTAATTCATGAAAAAAACCTCCTCTTCTAAAGAAAAAATAAGAATTATGTAGATACATAACATACGGAATGTTACATACGTGATTTTTACGACTTTGAAAATGTTTGGAGTTCTATCGATGTTAGCGGGTACATAGGAGTTATGGTGTTATCATAAACTCTTTGTTGATATTCGACATCGAGGTAAATCAATACCCTTTACACTTAATTCATTTAGGTTAACGGCTGGCCGTAGATAAATCATTCTTTAAAAAATCATAAAGAGATAGAGTCTGGTTAGCCAAATAATATTGACAGATATTTCGTTGTTGGTTCTGTATAAATAATTTTGATACTTTGTGTACTGGTTCTAGAGTTGAAATTGGGCAAAGTACTTATGTATTTTTTTTGGTGATGGATTAATGTATGGTATTATCGAGCTAGGTCATATTTACACTACATTTATTTTTCGCCTCGTATATGGTTAGAAAGTGTAAACATATGTGTTTGTCGTTGACTGTACTGTACATAGTGGTAGAAATTGTGTGAGCTGACTAGAGTCTGACCACGCTAAGTCTTCCAAGCAAATGTATTGTCAAACCATACAAACTGACTCACTTTGTATGGTTTTGACAGTTCATTTGCTTAGAAGAGTTAGCGTGGTCTGACTCTACACGTCTGAGTGCACGTCAACATATATTTAACTTGTTTCCTCACTCCTTAGATACGTACCTTACGTGTGCATAGAAAATCAAAAATATTTTCTAGTATCAAAACTATAATTCCTGCTACACAAAGTGTGACCAGCCGCAGATGTTTAAATTTCCCGCCAAAACTTTGAGTAATATTTCATTAGCCAGACTATAGGTATACGACAAATTTTACTTTGCGACAAGAAGGATTGACGCATTCAAGAAATTTTCATGCCCATATTTTATTTTTTATTTTATTTTAACTCAAGCCTTTATGAACGATCACTGACTTAAATTTAAAGTTAATTCGCATTTTGAACCATGGCCAAGGCCTTCACAGTATTGCACTTGCGTAAAATGCCAGATACTGGTAACTCCTTGCGAAACCCGTCGCGGACCGCCGCGTTTTGCAACATCGCATTCCCCATTCAATTAATAATGCTGACGAATTAACTATCATCAATTTATTTCTAAGCATCTGCACAGGATGGTAAAAGCATTTAAGAAAAGCACATTATTATATTCAAGTGAGATGCCGCTTTTCCCGGCCACGCGACAGCAAAGACCTGATTATAATATATGTATGCTTAAAACTGTAATCTTTTTCACCATCAATATTTTTTTTTACAAATCAGTGAATACCATAGCTATACCATTTATATATTCCACCCAATGAATTTTGAGTACTATTCTATTTAGTAACTCCCTAATGTCCAATTTCGTCATGTTGTTTGTTGTGATTTTATCTGTCAAATAATAATTCAATAACTGATATAGAATCATGTGAATCGGGTATAAGGGTGGGTGTGGTAACATTAAAAATTATGCCAACAGCCTACCTATAGACATTGTGATATAGTCATCCCATAACAAGTATTAAATCGCCCTACGTGACTTAACGTAATACGTAATAAATAATGTAGTTACGTATAAATGGCTCGACAACATTAATTTTATACTCGTATCGTATATCCTTATAGCAGGTAATTTAGGTACCTATCTAGATTTAATATAAAGCTGACAGGAACTACAAACTTCCGGTAAACAAAACCTTGACTCGAGTTATGAATGAACCCCGTTAAACTTTGCAGTAGGCGATTAATTGTCGAGTGCGTAAGTAAATAACATGCAACAAGCAGTTGCATGAATTTGCAGTTGCAGCACTAATTGCTAACAGTCGTTTTCTGAAATTTGCCGGAAAATACTCCTGGGGTCACTAAACTCTAACTCGTTTACCATACTCCTTTAATGATTCGCATACACGTAAATGGTAGATTTTTCTTTTCCTTATTATTTTAGTTACAAAAAGATAAATAACTGTTTATTTCACTTCAAATAAAGTACCTTATATTCAGGTTGTGAAAAGCTTAGAGAAAATCTTTAATTAATTAAGATTATATTATTAAGCCTAAGTATATTTGTAACGTATACCTATTATTAAGTGTATTAGTCACTTCAGGCATCTATATCTAATGTAAAACTTCTAACGTGAAAGTTTGTGAACCAAATGAAGTAAGTACACCCAAATTGCTGAATTCAGCAATTAATTCCAACCTAGGTATAAGTTAGCGAGCCGTCCACGCAATCTACAGGCTTTCAAGGAAGTTTGTTTGCTTCCTTGCAACAGGAAGTTTGGCTGCGACATGCGGCTTCTGTAGCCTTGCGACTAGAGCATCCGTGAGGAATGGGATAGTTTAAACGTAATGTTTAGAGACGATAAACAACATACTTGCATGTATGAACAACAAAATGGGAACCTTGAGACGCCTTGGGTAACTTGCGAATAACAAACCACAAAAATACCACAATAACAGTCAACTTTAATTTCATATTCGGAAACACATTCTTTGCTTACCTATACGAGTATACCGAGTTGAAAGTGATCCAAATCGTATCTAGGGTTTGAAATAGAATTCTATTAATGAATAGCCACAGAACAATGCTACGCATTGCACAATGAAATTAAACGGTACAGCCACGAACACGTAACTGTATGGATATTTTTATTGTTGAGTGATATTCAGTTAAGCGCATGAAATAACAAAATTGTATTTCATAGAACTATAAGCAACTATTTATAATACTTAAACCCAAGTAAAACATAAATTTTTAGCATAGTTTAAATCTTTTTATTGTGCGAAAGTATGCAAAATGTTCATCATGACCAAAACCTGTTCAATTTTGACTGCAATTATTAAAACAGATTATAATGTACTTAACAGGTTTTACTAATATTAGTAGATCAAGGGAAGTTTATTCATTTGAATACTAAAATCACCCAATATTTAAGAATGTTTACATATATAACTAAATTAGGATTGATAATTAAATTATCATATATTCAAATACATGACGTTAAACTTTAGTATATCTGCTCTCCATTACCACCATCCAATATGATAATATTGATAATGATAATAATGTTTTTGTTGTGGTACGTTCTTTGTTAAACAAATAAACGTTTTCATCCATTCCAAACATATTTTAATGTATTCGTACTAATTGGTTTGAATTACATAGGGATGCAACACATTACCAACTGGCTCGCTGGCTCGAGATTATTGGGTTAACCGAAAGCCGCCTTTGTTGCCCGTGCTTCATACAACCTTGTTCTTGCAATTAACATTCAGTTCAGAATTATGTCATTAATTACATTTGAAAGTTAAAAAAATAACAAATTCGTATTTTAGTTACATTATGATTATGAATATGACTGAGTAAAGAGTACATTTCAGTAAATGCCCAATTTATGAGATTTCATAATTTATAAGAATATAATACAAATAAAGAGGGTTCTTCATTCGATCTTTGCAAAATCCGCCAGAGTACTGTATTTTATTGGTTGTTTGTGCAAAATGCGATGTAATTACGAGCTCCTATGTATGCGCTGCTACATCGGCTATTACTAGCGTGGTGCGCGGTAAACGGAGTAAACGGACTCGGACATACATTTAACAATATTGTAATCGCACGTATCGGATGTTAGTGTAGGTAGTGTGAAGCAACTCGGTCAGCATTAGATTTACTTAGGATATGTTGAAACGAGTTTGGAATGGCAGGTTTACCTACAACGCTGTTGAAAGTGCAAAAATAACTTGCGCAGTAGGCTCGGGTTTACTTGCTTAATAGTGTGTGTAAGGCTGTGTGTGTATACCTAATATACCTATATAGGAATAATACTTAACTGTGCTATAACGCAACTGAGAAAATATTTTTTAGGGTTCCGTACCCAAAGGGTAAAAACGGGACCCTATTACTGAGACTTCGCTGTCCGTCCGTCCGTCCGTCCGTCCGTCCGTCCGTCCGTCCGTCCGTCCGTCTGTCACCAGGCTGTATCTCAACAACGGTGATAGCTAGACAGTTGAAATTTTCACAGATGATGTATTTCTATTGCCGCTATAACATTAAATAATAAAAATAAAATAAAATAGATATTTAAGGGGGGCTCCCATACAACAAACTTGTTATAGATTATATATATGTATAGGTACGGAACCCATCATGCGCGAGTCGGGCTCGCACTTGCCCAATTTTTTATTTAATTACCTACCTATAGCCATGTGACTAATTTTAGAAATGTAATTATTAATTAAATGAGAGGAAAGGAATGAAAGTGAGCACATTCAGAGACTCTCTTCTAAGTAATTTCACATTCGTTTAAAACTTCAGACAAAATTGTACCTACACAATCTGATCCGGCAAAAATGATTTTGTATGACACACAATCAATAAAACACAACGATTTATTTATTTATAATGAAACAATGGAGGACCGTAAAAACTCGTCATGTTGCCTATAAAAAGAGATATATTTAATCGCGGTGGTGGATATATTTTGCCTATGAAATACAAAAACTCTAAAGAATAAATTGTAAATTGCACAACAAACTCAACATGGGAAAAAAAACAAAATCAATTGATGTTCGTTTGTCTCGCTAAAACTCGAGAATGGCTGGGCCGATTTCATGTTTGTTGTAGTCCAGGGTCGTAGGTTAAGTAAATATGGTAAAGTTGCGAGGAAGATAGTAATAACAACAATTTTATTTTCCCATATAATCTGTTCTACCTACTTTCCTGTCAAACATTAGACGTTTATCCCTTCAGTACGGTAGACTCGGGTCCACTTGAATTGAAGCACGTATTAAATTTGAATCGACAACATACATATCCACATTACTCGGATTATCGCGTATTTAAATTTTAATAATTTTATGGTTGTTATTGTTTGGAATACAAATAAAAATAAGTCTTAATGTGCTATTCCACACACAATATCTGTTTTGTTGGAATGCAAAAAAATATATTTCTGATTGTCACTTGGCACTCGTCAACGATTGTTTATATTTGAGTCGTCTGTCGAACGCCAAGTTACTTGTCATTCTGTCACCATTATACCGTTATTAAAATAGTTTACGAAAAAGTCAAAACATCGTATTTTTTTGATAAGAAACAAATAAACAAGCATTGTTTATTATTCTTTATACAGTTAATATTATTCAAAACTGACAATGGCAAAAGCCAAATCTTGTATCATCAGTTTGTCAGTGCGTGTTATTGTAGGTAAACTTTATTTTGTAACTTTCGAGAGATCTGAAAATTTTGATCGGTTGGCGACATATCGATCAATCTGACGGCGAAGGCAAACCTGCGGGCCTATGATGGTTGCGTTTATCACGTGATAAATAAGTGACAAAGCATCTGTCCCTTGCACTCGCAATTGGTCAAAACGTGACGGATGCTTTGACACTTATTTATCACGTGATAAACGCAACCATCATAGGCCTACAGGCGTGCTGTTAGGACTCGGCTCGGCGTGATGCGACGGCGGCGGCGTGGCTGTAGGCCCCGGCGACTCCGATAAGTCTGGGTGTACCAGAACACCGGTCATGTTATGCTCCTGGCTTCCTTCGATCATTCCTACTTCTTTAAATCTGGAAAACTCTCTCCATCTGAGATTGATGACATTAATGAAGTGATAAATTTTTAGTTTGATGTTAATTTGTGTTTCGATATTTAGTTTAGCCCTATGAATGCGTTTTTTTCGGCTTAACAAAACGCATTTATAGGGCGCATATATTTTACGCAAAAGTTTATGCAATCTGCGGTTATTGTTTTACATTTAGCACAACGTAACACATAGTTACAAAATTGGGCAAGTGCGAGCCCGACTCGCGCATGAAGGGTTCCGTACCTATACATATAATATATAATCTATAACAAGTTTGTTGTATGGGAGCCCCCTTAAATATTTATTTTATTTTATTTTTAGTATTTGATGTTATAGCGGCAATAGAAATACATCATCTGTGAAAATTTCAACTGTCTAGCTATCACCGTTGTTGAGATACAGCCTGGTGACAGACGGACGGACGGACGGACGGACAGCGAAGTCTCAGTAATAGGGTCCCGTTTTTACCCTTTGGGTACGGAACCCTAAAAACTAGGACATGAACTTTGGTTGTCCTGCCGCTCGATTCAATTTTTGCAAAACGGGCAATGCATAGCTATTTAATAATCTTAAAACTATTTTTTTTTTCAAATGACGTTATCTTTTCAGAGACTTTTGATGTAATTTTTTCGTGACATTTTGTGTTTGCCAGTTTTTGAGATCTGAAAAATAGTAATGTGGCGCAACCGGTACATACCGAAAAAAAAATTGTAGGCACCTTATTTGTTTTTTATAAATAATGACACAAAGGTAAATTAAGAAAGAAAAATTGAATGCGATCTACTACAATCGAAGCGGGGTTTGAACCCGCGACCTCTGCGTTTCCGGCGCATTGCTCTCCCAACTGAGCTATTCGACCGCTACGTCAGTCACACCAAATCTTTCATCCCTTAATCCTTTACGCTACTGGAGCGCCCTCTGTGTCATATATGTTTTTTGAAATGCTTATTGCGTATTAGCCATACCCTAGGATGTGCGTTTTACACGCACGATCCCCAATCCCCATTGCTTTACAGCAAGTGTGAAGACTGCGAGAGAGATGGCGCTGTTCTAAATATTTGTATAGAATCTTTTTATCGACTCATATTTTTTTTTTTTATGTGGTAATACCACATTTTTATTTTTTATAAATAATGACACAAAGGTAAATTAAGAAAGAAAAATTGAATGCGATCTACTACAATCGAAGCGGGGTTTGAACCCGCGACCTCTGCGTTTCCGGCGCATTGCTCTCCCAACTGAGCTATTCGACCGCTACGTCAGTCACACCAAATCTTTCATCCCTTAATCCTTTACGCTACTGGAGCGCCCTCTGTGTCATATATGTTTTTTGAAATGCTTATTGCGCATTAGCCATACCCTAGGATGTGCGTTTTACACGCACGATCCCCAATCCCCATTGCTTTACAGCAAGTGTGAAGACTGCGAGAGAGATGGCGCTGTTCTAAATATTTGTATAGAATCTTTTTATCGACTCATATTTTTTTTTTTTTTTTATGTGGTAATACCACATTTTTATTTTTTATAAATAATGACACAAAGGTAAATTAAGAAAGAAAAATTGAATGCGATCTACTACAATCGAAGCGGGGTTTGAACCCGCGACCTCTGCGTTTCCGGCGCATTGCTCTCCCAACTGAGCTATTCGACCGCTACGTCAGTCACACCAAATCTTTCATCCCTTAATCCTTTACGCTACTGGAGCGCCCTCTGTGTCATATATGTTTTTTGAAATGCTTATTGCGCATTAGCCATACCCTAGGATGTGCGTTTTACACGCACGATCCCCAATCCCCATTGCTTTACAGCAAGTGTGAAGACTGCGAGAGAGATGGCGCTGTTCCGCATTCAATTTTTCTTTCTTAATTTACCTTTGTGTCATTATTTATAAAAAATAAAATGTGGTATTACCACATAAAAAAAAAAAATATGAGTCGATAAATAGATTCTATACAAATATTTAGAACAGCGCCATCTCTCTCGCAGTCTTCACACTTGCTGTAAAGCAATGGGGATTGGGGATCGTGCGTGTAAAACGCACATCCTAGGGTATGGCTAATGCGCAATAAGCATTTCAAAAAACATATATGACACAGAGGGCGCTCCAGTAGCGTAAAGGATTAAGGGATGAAAGATTTGGTGTGACTGACGTAGCGGTCGAATAGCTCAGTTGGGAGAGCAATGCGCCGGAAACGCAGAGGTCGCGGGTTCAAACCCCGCTTCGATTGTAGTAGATCGCATTCAATTTTTCTTTCTTAATTTACCTTTGTGTCATTATTTATAAAAAATAAAAATGTGGTATTACCACATAAAAAAAAAAAAAAAAATATGAGTCGATAAAAAGATTCTATACAAATATTTAGAACAGCGCCATCTCTCTCGCAGTCTTCACACTTGCTGTAAAGCAATGGGGATTGGGGATCGTGCGTGTAAAACGCACATCCTAGGGTATGGCTAATGCGCAATAAGCATTTCAAAAAACATATATGACACAGAGGGCGCTCCAGTAGCGTAAAGGATTAAGGGATGAAAGATTTGGTGTGACTGACGTAGCGGTCGAATAGCTCAGTTGGGAGAGCAATGCGCCGGAAACGCAGAGGTCGCGGGTTCAAACCCCGCTTCGATTGTAGTAGATCGCATTCAATTTTTCTTTCTTAATTTACCTTTGTGTCATTATTTATAAAAAATAAAAATGTGGTATTACCACATAAAAAAAAAATATATGAGTCGATAAAAAGATTCTATACAAATACCTTATTTGTTGACAAAACAGTCTGTAATAGAATAACTGCATAAACCTGCAGTCATGACAATAGAGAGAAGAAAACGGAACTAAAATAAAACTTTACCTGACCACAATGTTGTCATAACTAACAAACAAAGGTGCTTGGTGTAGCTCATTCTTTCCATATTTATGACTATAGGGACTGACGGTGGTTGAAAAACTTTATGATGAAATGAAAGTTATTTATTCCAGAATTCGAGATTCCATAATAATTACAATTATATAAAATTAAAATTAAAACACAAAATACAATTTACAAATACACATTGACATATTACACACACACACACACACATAATTAGTCACAGGTTACCCCGGTTATAAATCACCTTTAAAATACTGTAATTAATATTGAACATAATTAATGTTGATCCTATTTTTTTTTGTGCTGATACCACATTTTACAATTTTGGCTTCTTATTTTATCCTTTGTATTTATATATATACTGTAATTAATATTAAGCATATCTAATAGGTAAAAATGAGTTGTATCAGTCTTTCATGAAGTATAATTACTGTTGCCCGCTAAAAATCTATGGTTCCTTCAATTATTTTCTACACTTAGAGTAGTACCTATGACAATGGCAATGCCGGACATTACCGATCAAAATTTTAAGCCATTTTAGCGAAGGGAGTTTGAATGTCGTTATCGTTAGGATATGAGATATATTAGAAAGAAAAGGCAAAGGTAGATTAGATTAGAAAACCGACCAAAACTTCAGTCCTACTATCAGGGGTTACATAATTAAATCAATAACCGTTATGTCCATCAGATGGCAGCTACGAGTTCGACTACTACTCCATGCCAGTGCTGTCCGAGCTGGACGACTACGACCTTTGCTTGCGCGACCCAGAAGCCGTCTACTGCATCGCCGACATGGAGCTGATGGAGGATGAGACACCCCTCTACCAGTTCATCAAGGTATACTACCTTGTTTTTTTTTTTTTGTTATCCCTGTTATTATCATCGTTATCATCGCCGGCCTAAAATACTTCTTCTGCTGCACATAAGCCTTCGCCAGAGAAATGCGCCTTTACCAGTGAAGAACTCGTCGGCCCCAGCGAGCGTCGGTTGCACAAGCAATATTATAAAAAAAATCTTCCGTTTGTAGAACCGACAAGCCCGTGAGCTCTAAGCTTTCGGGTTCAGTTAACATAGACGATAACATAGACGTTCAATATGTTTGAAATTCATTGTTCTACAGAATTTCTCCGCCCACGTGGCGAAAAACTATAAGCACTCGAAGCTACACCGCGGAGTCTGCGGCAACAAGCACTGCGGCCTCAACCTCACTCATGCGGACGGTGGAGAGTCCACCGCTCTGGCTCTCAGGGAGTGCCTCAATGCTTCCATACACCGAGGTTATGGCCTGCAGGTAAATACTGTCATTTATGCGCGTAGCTTCTTAATCCCTACAGATTAACTATGGTAGCAAGAGCCAGACAGGCTAGACTCTACGAGCTCTCACTGACGAATGTGATCAATCCATACCCTCTTGATTGATGACTACTTTCTGTCTTGTGTCAAATTATTCCCACAAACACACGCTTCTTAAAAATGTTACTGCCTCCAATTAATGACAAGTATATTTTGCAATTAACCATTGAATGTATGGGTTATCTAACAAAAAACAGAGAAGATCCACATATCTAATTAACTTATTTTTCCCAGGTGGAAACTCTTTCTGTGCGCTACTGCAAGACGCAAGCCGACAGTTTGCCCATCGATGCGCTGGACTGGGTGGTTGGAGCCATCATACTCGCCATTATTCTTATCAACCTGGCCTGTTCCGCGTACTACTTCCTCTGGCCTAGCGAGCAACTCGAAAGTAAGTGAAGTCTCCATCGCAATCAGTTATTTCTGTCTTCCGTACTTCATTAACTTTGTCCATGGTCCAAAAACGATATCACTTGGCCGTCTATTTGAAATTTTTAGAGGAACGCTAAATTTAATCGTTTGTGATGAGATAAAATGAAACCTCAATAAAACAATCGCTATATCACCTAGACACCAATGTAATATTTATTTTACAGATAACAAATTGGTGATGGCATTCTGTGTTCAGAAGAACTGGAAAGCGCTCAAACATGGCGGCAGCGCCGAGGGTGGTGTGTTCAAGTGCTTCCAGGCCATGAGGTACGTTCTAAACTTGTGGGAACATTCCTAAACTGCGTGAATCCTAGCAGCCTCGCAAACATAGGGCAATAGGCGAAATAGCCCAGCCTGAAGGGGCTTTGGCATCCGATTTTTTGGAGCAAATTCTAATTTATTAATTTGACTTTGTTCCGCTTTAATCATTACTCCTTCAAATATTTTCTGTTGGCTGAATAACTTAGTTAGACCTTGATTTCTGATCATAATTACAGTCCTTATACAAAACATTAGGTATGGGTTATACTTGTTTAGGTACGCAATTGCTTTTTAATTCGAAACATCAAAAGTTTTCCAGAGGTATTCATATTATATTTTTCCCCCTGTAGTATACGGTACTTTGCTCAGGATTTACGAATAGTTTATTTTTATATTCTATATTTTTAGATAGGATTTTTTTTTATCCTCGATAATTCTTTCCCGTCTCTCGCCCGTATACTTTGATCTATATGGAATTAGTAGGAAAATATGATTTATATAATTTTCCTAACTAATTTCACACAGACCAATCTGAGAACAGATGTCAGACAACAAATGTCACATTGAGAATAAAATAAATTATATGTAGAACTATACCTACCTACGTAATAAAAATAAACTATTCGTAGACGCTGAATTCAAATAGCATATGTAATGTACATATCGTCGAAAGAAATATATATCGTCAGTATCGTAATCGTAATATAGAATACAAGCCACGTTCAAATTTGTCTCACAAGCTCAAGTCGTCATCCATTTTTCATGAATACTATGATGATGAGTACTAGACTGGCACTGACAATTAAAGCACCCCAGGTTTTCTGTTCTCTTTTACGTTAAAACACCAAGATTGTGAGTCAGCGGAATAAACACAGAGAGAAAGGAAATTCCAATCAGGGCGGTATGAGAAAGGATTTAATTTCCGCAACGCTTGCTAGGACTCCACTTGAGGGACGATTTTCAAGCGCTAAATATTTATATGAAGTAATTTTCGGGGGGACTTTTAATTTAATTAATGGCTATTTCGATTCGGGAATTTCGATTTTAACAATACGAGTAACTAGGTTTCGGTTACACGTACAAATCGACAGTGGAATTACTCACATCACTACTTTTAGTAAATACAGTAAAAATTTAAAAGTCCTTCTTAACTATGGAACCCGGCTAGTTTGACGGCATGCATAAAATTCAAGCATGGGTGTTAGAACTGGCCAAAATATTACAAATTACGATATACCAATAGAATTTTCAGTAAAATGCTAATACTTATTTATTTAAACTTAAATTCAACAATAAAACGAAATTCAGTACAAATGGCGGACTTAATGCCCATAGGGCAATAAGCAGAATACTAGAAAGTGGTGCAAATCAGAAATCAAAGTGTAATACTAAATAATGATTACTGTAGTACATATTATGTGATCTTAATGCTCAAATCCCAGAATCATGGAAATGTTTTTTGTCCAAATTCACAAATAACATCTTAAAGGTGTGACACCGCTGCTCGAAAAATGGTGAAAACGCGTTTACGCAGTGACGTGTCGTTTCCGTACCGTCTTTACGGCGCGCACCGTAAACGCAATCAAATGTATGGAAAACAATGTGTGGTGTGGTGGCACTACACTCGCGTAGCTATATATTTCTAGACTAGAATTCTATATCAAAAATATAGGTTACTTAATAAGAATAACAATGATTTACTCCTCAGACTTGCAATGATGACGTTACAGCTTTACAGCGTAGCGTAGCGTAGAAATATAATTTAAAAAATGGCAAATTATTATTTGTGAAATAATACACTTGCACAAACATTGTAATTTATTAACTACCTACAGTACAAATGGGTCAGTAGGGAGAAGTCAGAAACTATAAGAGATAGGGAAATCTGTTCTTGGGAACAATGTCGTCGACTTTAGATTTCATAAAAAAACTTCATAGCATTTGTTTTACAATCCCAAACTACTGAACTATTTGGATTGATCGCCAAATCAAACCCATCAAATAACATTTTGATGAATAATAATAAATGACACGAATTATAATGTAATGTATGTATGTATTTAAACACTTTATTGTACATAAAAACAAGAAAAACACATTACAAAAGAATAAACATGTACAAAGGCGAACTTGTCCCTTTAAGGGATCTCTTCCAGTTAACCTTTGAGCAAATGAGTGCTAAACACAAATGTAAATGGTAGACAAACCAAGCAACATGTACAATACAAATAATATGATAAATAAAGGACAATAATTAAGATTAATACTCCCAAATTAAAAAAAAAGATTATAAAAATTAACATGTAAATGTATGTAATGTTTTTCTTTTTTTTTTTTTTTTTATCTAGCCTGTAGGACTGTCCCACTGCTGGGCAAAGGCCTCTCCCTTTGATTTCCACAGGTCCTTGTCTGACGCTGCCTCCGGCCAGTTGCTGAGGAATGCGTCTATGTCATCCCACCATCCCGCCATCCATTATTTTTTTATTTCACAAAAATAGGTCGGTGCATATTCATGATAATAAACTATGATATTTTTCAGGTTCTACACGATGGTAATGATCCTGGGACTGCATTCAATGATCTTCATTGGCTACGGTTACACGGCGAACCCTGAGTTCATTGAACAAGTAAGTATCTTGTCTGAGACGGCTAATTTTCTTCTTCCTTCCCTTAATCCCAATTTTATCGAGGTTTGAGTTAGCTTGAACAGCGGTGCACAGGACAGGGTGCTCTACCCTAGACTGCCTCAAGTGTGAGATTTCTTCACCCTGCCCTCCACCCACCATGTGGCCTTATCTTCCTCGGTATTTGGGTATATCACTGATTTAGGATAACTAATTAAGGGCAGTTATGGATCAAACGAAATAGGACGAACTAATAAGGACCCAACCAGATATTCAATTATATGTGGCATACAGAATTATTTCGAAACAATATTCCGTTCATTTCTACGTTAACAACTCTGGCCAAAATATTTCACGTTAATCAGTGCGTAAATTGTGGTTATCTCGTGAACTTAATGAGTTGGTGTCTATCAGATTAGGTAATCTGCACGGTTATATTAAACACCTAAATAGTTAAAGAAACCGTGATAAAGAACGTTAAGTGGTATAAGTGGTAACACATGCAATTTATGAGAGTTTCACAACATCCTAAGTGTAGGTACCTATGTCGTAGACTGAGAAGGTATAATGCCAGAATTTGTCCCAGCCTTCTCACAAGATAAATGAGGCAACATGGGGTTACTTAAAATAAAAAGCAAACTCCGAAACCGAACGCGTTGAAATGTCTATTACAAAATATACCGGAAAAGTACCTAAAATACAATAAAATAAAATGTTCCGCTGGAAAAGCCATAAATTACCCCACGCTCCCGGAAATCCAGGAAGCGATTGGAAATTGCAAACAATTAATCATTGGAGGGAGCTTCCTTTCGATGCAGCGTGTTCACACGATAATTGCTGCGCTGTTCTGGTCTAGCCCCGGCAGTATAAATATCTATGCCCTGTAAACTTTAACATCATTAGCGCTTCGCTATCACTGAGTTTATAGTACACAGTAAAATGTATAAGTATTTCGTACTGAATGGACATGCTTCTTCGCTTAATCACATCTCACTGACGGAACAAGGAACCTGAACGGACGGAACGGACAGAGACCGGCGGCGCTCATACTCATATTATGTACCTATGTAGCTGTGTCAAGATTTCGTGAAGGTGTTCACGTCACACATCAACACAAAAACCAAGTAAAGGCCGACACAAAAAATAAAAACATACACGCTACGACTAAGTATATTTTATATTCAAAACAATTTTAATTAATATTTTTGTTTAAAAAATAGATTCCTCGTGCTTAATTTATTCGAAAATAATATATCACATGCCCTATTATGTATAGTTTTTAAGAAATGGCAGCGTCAAATTACTCCCCTCCTCCCCACTAAATGCGCGGTGGCTCTCAATGGCTCCCGGTCTGAATTCACTCAAGACCACCTTAGGATCAACCTGACAAAACCCCTTTTCAATTAATAAGGATAATAAAAAAATAAACTAAAAAAAAGATCAACTGTGCCAAGTTTCAGCATTATAGTCAAAAAGTGCAAGGTGCATGTCGTGCACTAAGACCCCAGCTATCCGTCGGTATAGCAAAATTAAAGCAGTTTCCGGAGAAGTGTATATATCGGAGCGCCTCATATCGTCCCTATTTACCCCGTGCATCGCACTTTGGAAACCCCTGTCTTATTATAGTATGAATTTCCAGAAAATGTATAATTGAACACTTATCATGTGCTATTGATAGGAAAAAACTTAAAGTAGGTGACTTATATGTATGAAGAGCCAAAAACTATAGATGACGTTAGAATTTACAATCGGTACAGGTACGGTCAAAATTACATGTTTTTCTTTGTTACTGCTCTGCACCTCTAGCGCAACTATGACACGCGACTCTTTCTCGCGCGACAAAATATTACCTGTCTCTTTCGTCACAGTACTGTGAGAGAGTGACGGGCGATGCTATGTCGCGCGACAAGACTCGCGAAGCCAAATTGTGCTAGACGGGCTGGAATGTCACAGTCTGTGGAAAAGGCAAGTGAAATGGTGCAACAGCGGGCAGTGGGCGCCCGCGCACCGGACCGGTTACGGCGACACACTGGCCTCGCGGCCACACCGCGCGCGATCATACACACGGTCACCAAACGCAATTAAACATTTACTAATCCTATTTTCCCATATTCTAAAAGTGAAAACAATGAATGAATTTAATGAAGAACGTTACTTCTTCTGTACGTTTAACCACAAACATTTAAGAGAGTCGTTTTGTGAACGAACTATCACTACAGTTGGTTTTTACATCGATAAAGTACTACCCTGGTAAAATGTTCAAAGCGCTCATCATCCATTGAATATACTACTTACTGTCTAGTATAGACAACAAAATAATAGGGTATATCGAGCCCCGATCGCTGGCGTTGTAGCCCGACGTCCTAATTAGTCGACGAAATGTCGTTTACATCACGAGATTTTGTAATCTTTGACGACTTTCGTCTGCTCGTTTTGTACCAATTACTCATTATATTATAGATTAAAAAATATCTACTACATCTTTTGACTTGAACGATGTATTGGTATTAAACTAGTCTATACACACTTTTTAACGTGTTGTTATCTAGGTACATGTAATAAGTATTCCATAAAACGAAGGAATAAGCAATGTTCAAACAGCGAAAGTTGAAGAGTTTATAGGAGTACAAAAACTGTGTTAATATGTACTTTAGTAAACACAACTTTAAATACACTAACAACACAATACACATACCTATATATTAAGCAGAATGTTACCTTCACATAATCGTCAAGTTAAGACTCAACTTTTTTTGAGTTCCTTCCTTTGAAGATTTGCCTTATCTAGATCATACCTAAATAAAATAAATGGTAGGGCATGGCGATCCCGCCAAACTAATACGATATAGCCATAACATCAGTCAGGCTGGGCAGAACTAGTGTAGGTAGTGTAGGTCAATAGTTCTAAGGTATTCACATTCGATGCTCAAAAAGGTGAAGATATCCCATGTGTTTGACAGACTACGCATAATTAAAACTTTTATTCCAACGATATCATTTCAGTTACAAGAAAAATCTCAAATAGGAGTAGGTAGATATTCGCAAATTATCGTAAAATGTAGGAAACATCTAATTTTTTAATATCTCAACCTGAAAATTTTAATGAAAAAATAAAGATAATAGTAGGTACCTATATGACTAGACGCCCAAGAGTGGGCTACTGATAACGCTTCTACTACCTACTACATACTTGTTCACTTATTCAGTAGCCGCTTCAGTCATCAAAACAGCTGCTTCTAGATATTTCATTACTAGTGCGACCAACTTTTCTGTGAAACGGCGAAATTAGGAACTAAGACTGTCATGCTCAAATTTCATAAGATTGCTTATGTCTCGTATCTGCCAGTGACAAAACTGCCAAATCTCTGTGTCGTGTGTGAAGAGTGTGGTGACACCCTTCAGTTCAGAGTTCACAAAAAGTTCACGCACTATATTTGTGTAGTTTCAAAAGCCGTACTCTTATCGTGAGTTTACAGTGACTGTACTCGCTAGCGACTGCGTCTAACGATTTGTATGGAGAATTGTAGTTCTACAAAGTAACCACTAGGGGCGCTGTACTATTCTCCTGGATAATAAAATGTAATTTTGTTTGTACTTACTTATGAAATAAATAAAATAAAATAAATAATAATACGAATCGTTTACGCTGTCGTTACTCACGGTAAGGTAAGGGTAGATAGCGTGTCTTGATGTTGTCATTTAAACGCAGAAACGTTGAATGTTAATTAAGGTTCAATGTACTGCTTAGAAATCTACTTGTTGCGGCTGTATCTAGTCTAGATAATAGTCTGTTGAACAAATTGCTCTCGTACGCCGCGCGCTCGCTGCTACTCGAAACTTTGTTATTAACATATTTTTAATTGCTCCAACAACTTCAACAAGGCAATTTTAAGTTGAAGACTACTATGCTTTATGAACAACTAACGGCCCAAATCGCGGCTTCACATGTTTAGGAACACAATATGATTCTGTTCCCGCTAATACAGACTACTATGAAATATAATTATTTCGCAATCGGATTTACGAAATATTAGGCACTTACGTTATAAATTATATCTTATCTTATACATAATGTCTTATTCGGTTTTTTCTAATATTTTGAACTCAGCTCTCCATTACTATTGCTTTGTATTATAAAAATTAATGTCTGATAGCAATTTCAAGTTGGACGTTGTCCCCGTGGTTCAATTTAAACGAACAGATTAACACACACAGGTATAGTTACCACACTATTACATTCATCACAGCACTGTTTCTAACTTAGACTAAGTCTTTAAGAGTTCCAAAAATGAAGCATTGAATTCTAAACACAACACTCAATTCAGTAGTCACACTGTATAATGCGATATGCATTTGTTAAAAATTTTGGAGGCTGTTGAGGAGGTGGTCTATGCAAAATACTGTTCAAAGCTTTTATGTTTTCAGGAAAAATCTTAATAACTTTTTTGCGTTGGAATCAGAGACATCTCTGAGATAGTAGTATGTTACTTTATATAAAAATTATTAGCTTGAGCTTTAATTGTTACTATATGTATATGGGAACGATTTTACGTATTTTTTGGAATATTGTAGTATTTTTTAGGTCTCAAAAACATGAAGTTCATTCCCCAAAAACAGTATGATTAGCGCCATCTATTGGCGAATTGTGATAAAATTTAATATAAATATAAAAAGGGTGAATCAACTTGGAACTTGTGCACCTTGCTGCTATGGTTACGCAAAATTTGTCCCTCGGACAACCCTGTGGGACAACCTAAGCATTCTTTGAAACAGTATGAAGATGTCACTTGAACAACGGGGACAGAGTAAACAACACAAAAAAGTTGATTCGCCCAAAACCATCTTTTTACCTATTTATATAACGCCTGAACAGCACAACTGGTCGACCTTGAAATCTTTGTTTTTATAAACGCACAAAACAAATCATGCACTCAAAATCGTGATGTCGAAACTCAGGTGGAACCCGTTTCTCGAAATAATGGCGCCCTTGACCGGAATGTGCGGTTGATCACTCTGCTAACTTAGGGTTCCTTAGTAGGTAATGCTTGAACGTGTGCATGTTCTGAGATCAGTCCGTTTTTTTTTTGGTATGCTAAAGAAAGCGAAATTTACCTCGGGCATGGCAGCCACATTCGGCCACACAGGGTACAAAATATGCGTTTATTTGAATCTCATCTTGTACACGCGCCTATAACTGTAGTGTGGAGGGATAGGATACTGTGCGGGTTATAGAGCATAACTGACCAAGTGACCACTCTCTATAAAGTAGGTACCTACTCGTATAACATCCATGCCTTTCGCCATGCTAGGATGCCTAAACATAGGTATAGACCTATCCTAAGAATAATTGTTACTTCTTAACTGTGCTAAGCTTCTTTGCATGTTCGAAAAAAATGAAACAAATAAACGAATGAATTAATGGTTTTTGCTGGTTGGTAAAACCAACAAGCTTCATTTTCCCTGGTACTACTAACCATTAATTTACATTGGGATGAATTACTAACTACTTTCTAAAAAATATATAAAACACACCAAAGACAAACTGAAAACACGACAACATTTAGGACGGTTAAAGTCCCCAGAGATGCCCTCCAAATGCCAATTATCTCAAATAGCTTTAAAACTAAAGTTTTCGTCAACTTATTTCTCAAGATCAACCACAATCTACCTCTCCTCTTAGAATAATTTACTTAGTTATTCTTGCAAAATTGCATGAAGGTGCACAATAAACAATTGGCGCGCTAAAATTGGCTTAGTTGTTCTTTAATTTTAGATAAGTTCAATAAAAATATATACAGGCTTATCATTATAATATAAAAAATACACATACTTACCTAACGAATTAATTCATTCATTTGTTCATTTATAGACGGTAAATAGTGATGATAGCAAGTTGCAAAACGTTTCCGTTCACTAGCTTCCAATTAGAGAGAAGTTTAAGAAAATTCAAAGTTAGTATGTATGTATAAGTATAAACAACGCTATGACTACATTAACTGAGTGGTGGTGAGAGAGATAATTAATGACTGAGATTCCAAAATGAAGTCAAATATAACACATTTTCTAAATAAGTAAATGACATGATTTGTAGCCGCTGTTTTTCATTTTGAGTTTTGTAGACTGTTTATTAAATAATACGTCATAGAACAATAATTTTACCCGGTGTCTTTTGGCGCACGGAACCCTCAAAAGACCGCGTCTCCAAACCACACAACAAATTGTAAGAGTAAGCAAAGGTCAATAGCAGCCATCTGTCGGAAGAGGTCTCATACTGCACTGCCTAAACAGACGCGGAGTTGTACAAGCCGCGTCGAAGGTTCTCACATACTTCTCATGCCCACGACGAACTTCATTAGGGTGGGCACTGGGTAGCATCACAATCACTGATCGGCGATTTACAACAACTTTTATGAATGTAACAAAAAAACTGAAGCAAAATAAATTCCTCTTGGTCAGTCAGTCGTTTTTTTTTGTTTGCCAGAGTATTGTTGCATTTGTTATTATTATTATTTTGTGCAGTTATAAAAAAAAAAACATTCGGGAACATTTCCTGTGATCCTAAAAATAATAATTTTATTATTATTATTATTTTAATTATCAAGTTGAGTTAACGAAATCACAAACAAAAATTTTATATTAGTCTATGAGCGCAACACTAGGCCGCGTAGGGAAAAAATTGGGCAAGTGCGAGTCCGACTCGCGCATGAAGGGTTCCGTACCTATATATAGGTATATACATAATCTATAACAAGTTTGTTGTATGGGAGCCCCCTTAAATATTTATTTTATTTGCATTTTAGTATTTGTTGTTATAGCGGCAATAGAAATACATCATCTGTGAAAATTTCAACTGTCTAGCTATCACCGTTCTTGAGATACAGCCTGGTGACAGACGGACGGACGGACGGACGGACGGACGGACAGCGAAGTCTCAGTAATAGGGTCCCGTTTTTACCCTTTGGGTACGGAACCCTAAAAAGGAACGAATCTGATGCTTACTTAATGAAAAATGCTTGAAATATATTCCAGAACACAATTAGATCGACGAACGATCCTAAACAACTACGATAATGGAGGCTTCGTTTCCCGGTTCTTTACTTTGATATTGATGTTACTTTGCCCGTAAAATATCGCTCCTTTTCAACTTCTAAGAATTAAACAACTAAGGCCACGGGCGTTCTCACCCACCACTCGCAGCGGGTAGCGGCCCGTCGCCCGCGGCGTCTATTTGCTGTGTTTGTAAATGTTCGGGAGCGGCCGTTCTCACCCGCCAACTGCGACGCCGACGACGTCGGTGGTATTGGTATATACCATAGTTCAGTTTATTACTAGAAATGGGCCGACTAGCCGACTTTTCTCAGCTGTTCTCAAGGTCTGGGCGAAGTGATTAACGGATCCCAAAATGACCGATCATTCATTAAATTGAGCTGACATCGAAAAAGAAGTTCAACGCTTAAAGGTCTTCTTTAATTAAGAAAAGCTTCTTTTTTATATTTACTAAATAAGCAAAAAAGTCCAAAAATATTTTTTGCCCGTTTGATATTAATCGATATTTAACATTTTTCATATCTAATCACTTCAGGAAATGAAAATTTAATACGAATTTTTTTTGTATGTTATTTTATTTCAGGAAATTATATTTTACCTAAGTATAACCAGCCAGTTTTGATTAATAACTGCCATAAAACTGCTGCAAAAATCAGCGATGTTTTTCATTCATTCTCTACTTTATACCAAAGTATTTCATACAAATTCTTAATGACGTGGCCTTTAGCTAGTGGTAATGGTAAGTGACTAAGCCAGTGGATAGTAGCTAAATAACAAGATAGGTGACCAGTTTACCGTGTGACTTTGTGTCAAACAATATGCTATCCACGTCCTATCAATATCCTAATATGACGGAACGTTCCCGGCTTAACAGAACCAAATAAAGAATCTTCGTAAAGAACAGTACATACAAACAGTCCATAACCACCAAGGCATGCCAGATTTTCGTGGATTCTACAAGTAACTACCTTATCTTTTGAGACGTAATCTATATGCCTACACTACACTATTGATTTTCTTCAACGAGCGTATGGGTAGAGTAGGTAGCTACTGGAAGTCGATGCACTGGCTGATCACTGGCGGTGTTGTTGGGCAACGACCGCGAAGGCCGGTTGCCTCACGACGGACGTAAATTCAAGCGATTAACGTAGTCTTGTGGAATATCGTACTTTATCAATTGACCATGACTCCAGCGGGCCTATGATGGTCGCGTTTGTCGCGCGATAAATAAATTATAAAGCATCCACTCTGACACACATACATATACCTACTTACATGTCTAAAAGTTACAGGATGATAAACACAACCATCGTAGACCTGAAAATCAAATCTATTATGAAATAATCAGTTTTATCTTATTTATGCTTTAAGGTTGTATAACGAGTTCTAAGTAAGACTTCTATAAATCTTTTACTGACCTGAATTACTCATTATAATTACATAAAAACAAATTAAGTATTCATACTCGACTTACAGCTATTGCATTTTAAATATCGGATTGAGCATATACATATTTAAATTAAGTATTTACCTGTACTCTATATGCTCTCTTTACGATTAGATTTCTGGCTGCACTAATTTCTAGTATCTCTGTTTGCCCCTATGGTTGACTGGTTGAGAATGCCATTTGGCATTAAGTCCGCCATTGGTACTGACTTGTTTTGTACAATAAAGTTTAAATAAATAAATAAACTGAGCCCGGAGCGGCTAGCTCCGTCCGCAAAGTCACTAACATACCATGTCACCGTGCATTACACGGTGTCGTGGTTCTCGTCATCGCTCAATCATTTAACAATGGGGTTTTTCTTTCCAGTCCTACAGCGACTTCTTCAAAGCCTTGCTGTTCAACGCGCGTGTCATCGTGCAGATCTTCTTCGTGATGGGCGGGTTCCTCATGGCCTACAAGATGCTGGTCCACGCTGAGACGCACCCCTTTTCCCTAAAGACTATCCCTATGGCTCTAGTCAACAGATGGGTCAGGTGAGTCATTTTCTTTATACAGAGGCATGCAGTCTTGATAATGATAGTCTAAATATATACTATGTTTAATTGTTAATTAGTATTATAGATAGGTATAGTTTCTACTCAGATGAAAATAGTGGTCATTTGAATTTTTGCACTTCACTAAGTTGAAAATCACAACTTTTTATATTCAATCTTGCAAAGTAAAAAAAAATAAACTATACATACCTAATAAAACTGCCGCTAAAGGAATCCCAAACACTAGTGAATGGAAACGACCACAAATTAAGTGTTGGGTCTCGAGTAATGCTGCATTTGAGCAGTGTAACATTGGCATGAATAATTACACAACTTTATTTTTTTGCTAGTACTTACAGTTACCAACAGTGTGATTGCGTTTGTACTTGTACCGGCACGGCTGTACCTCACTGTGGCCATTACAATATTTTATGTGACATTACTTGTTAAATACGTTCATTTAGACTTCGAAGCAATTAACTGTTGTCATTGTGAGTTGCGGCAACTTGTTAATATTTTATAGAAAACAAGGGAATCGTAGTGTTCACGCAACTCGTGGTGTGTTCCTCTATTCACACAGCGTTCATTATAATGGCTTGGCTATGTTGAATGGCTTGCCAAATGACCACTTGTAATGACACATACGGATGGAGTGCGATATTTGGCAAACCTACCCAAGTTAAGCTGTCTATATGCGTAAAACTAAATGGCCAATTCGGGATCTGGTGTTAAGTACTTGTATTGTTCCGTAGTTTCGTCGTGTATTGGATACAAATTCAGGTTTTATGAAAGTTCACCTCTTCGAATAATATAATTATGATTAATATACGATAAGATTAGGCTTGTATTTAGCTTCATTTTGGAAAATAAGTGTAGAGCTGCACGCTTTGCTGCATAAATGAGATTAATGATATTTGGTTGGTCCTATATCACATTTGCGGCTATTCTTACTAACAAATCTGAATTATTTCCAGACTGATGCCGGCTGTGCTGGTAGTAATGGGTCTGGCGATGACCTGGGTACCGCACTTGGGCTCGGGCCCCATGTGGGACGCCGTGGTCAAGCGCGAGCGCGACATGTGCCGCGCCAACTGGTGGCAACTCGTCATTCTCAGCCCCAACGTCTTCCCCTTCGAGTACTTGTGCCTTCCGCAGGCGTGGTGAGTATATATATAAGTATAAGTACATATGACCCGTAAAGTAATAAAAATAAACGACGTGCACCACACGATCAAGGTTAAATAATTAAGATTACAGAAGACGTGTCATTATTTCAACTCGGTGATGCCCGTAGGTAGACAGAAATGAGCATTGCTATAAGCAGTCATGATGATCATGATTCGAGAACTTTAAAGTCCTGATATTAAGTCAACTTACCATACTCCTATGTAAGAGTACCTAAATATGTATATGTATCTACGGATTTTTTTCTCCGGATGTGTAGGTAACTGCTATGTGTTACAAGACACGAGACAAGGACGCTAAATTAGTGTTTATTTCCTGTGGCCAGGTACCTAGGTACGGACACGCAGTTGTTCCTGGTGACGCTGATAGTGCTGCTGGTGATCTGGCGCTGGCCCCGCAGCGGCGTCCCGGTGCTCTCCGTTGTCATGTTCGTCTCGCTGCTCATCCCCTTCTTACAGAGCTACTTCATGAACCTGCTGCCGATCAGAGTCAGCCTGTTCCCTGAGTGAGTCAAAGTCAAATCTTAATGCAACTAATACTGATGCAGCGTGCTACCGAGGTGCTGCATATTGGCTCTAATCCGGACTCCGGATTTCCCATGTGAAGAAGCTATCTCAGTATTATAATTACGCAGCAAATACTTATTCCTCGCGTGCATACTGTAAGCGAATTTTGCAGTTACCTGGTCGCATTGTTAATCTGTTTTCTGTGTCGAATGACAGTTTTTGGTGGTTTTATAAAAGGTCTAATAAACTGAAGATGGTTGAAAAGTATCAACTTCAGGTTCATGTGAGAGTTTAAGTCAAAAAAAAACTGTGTCGCTGTTTCCTTACTCAGTTTATCAAAAAATATTTTCCTTTTTTTTAGGGATGATTCCCTTTATTTATAAAATGTTGTCCAGTCGAGAAATTCGATAAATCTTGGAAAGATAGTTAATTAATTAGTGTAACGTAATCCCATCTAATTCATTTTCATTCCCCACCTCCCCCTGTCGCCTTTTACCACCGCCTCCTGACTGTACACTCGACAATATCTATAGAATACTTATACTCTCCGCCGAATTGCCCAAATAAAATCGAATAAAAAAGGAATGAGACGCAGTGCACACTGCACCGTGGTGCAACAAAAAAAGGATTTTACATAGAAAACTACCGTGAGTCTCAGACATATTAAAATACTTAAATGGGTTTACTCACGTCGTTGTTCGGTTGGCCGCCGCCGCGACTGATCGTCTCTCCTGATGATGAATCGCGTACCGATTCGAAACATGTCGAGCGTTATTTCACTTCTACGACGTGAGTATACCCGTTCAAGTATTTTTTTAAAGGATTGGTTGTTATAGTGAAACGCTGTGGATAGTGAGCCACTCCTGCTAACACCGAGCGCACGTACTCTTCGCACGATGTATTTAAAAAAAATGACATCTTAGGTGTACCATCAATTTTTGGCAATCGCATTACAACCGGGATGACTTTGCCGTTCTAATAATCGACTTATCTGCAGATCGATTCGAGACATATTCGGGTATAACGACACGTTCTACCACGCGTACGTCTCCGCGCAAGGCAACTGGGCCGGCTACCACCTCGGCGTGCTCACCGCTTACATCTACCACCGCGCGCAGACAGAGAAATGGAATCTAAGAGAGTCTATGGTAAGTGACAACGACAACTCAGCGCCTCTAGCATTATGGTGAAACCACTTTTTGTGACGTGACAAATATTGCGCGTTTCTTTCATTGAATAGTGCTAGACAAACTGGTGATGCTACCGGCTCGACAAGCTAACTGTTGCTGTATTATATTTCTGGGTTATAAACTATATTAGATTGTAATAGGAGTTCGAGTAGTATCTAATAGTTCGTAAATCTTCAATGCGTGTAGTAGGTATATTTGTCTAATATATTTCAATTATTAACATTTAGTAGGTAACCTAATAGCATATTGACTGTTCAAGTGTTCACTGTATGAAACACTGATGTAAGTTCACCAAGTATTGATTTTATATCAGCATATTATTTTAAAGCTTTATCACATTGTGAGTGTTCGATCGAATTTTATAGGTACAAATTTCAAGTTAGTTTCAAGGTATGTAATCATTTTAAAGTTGTTATATTAAATTTCTTGAAAACAACAACACATTTAACAGGCAATATAGCCGACTATCCCAAACGGCCAAACTCTGCAGTTAACATTTCGCGCTTAATTGTAATCACGCCGGAGCCCGTTTTATTAAAGAAACTGTACCAATTTGCAATTTTAAGTCGTCCTATTGTCCTGACGATCTCATTTCAAGATACTCAAGATTCCTTCCCGAGATTCGGGATTGTCGGGCGTTTATAGTGGAAAATGGGCGACGACAAAAGGATGGTAGACTTTTTACACTTTAATTTATAGTTTTTTGGCTTTAGTGCCATGAACACAGTGTAATCAATGTAATACCTGTTTTAGGACTGAGATATTACTTTTCTCGCCGACCTAGTAATAAGTAATAAATTGCAACCGACTCATTATTTGACTAAATCGTACTACATTATCAAAGTGTAAACTTTTTTCAAAACGCACATTATGTAGGCCTGTCTATCTACAATTACGTATACACGTATTAACGCATTTCCCAAAAATAACACTTTCCCGAAATGCATACACTTCCTAGATATGCCAAAGAACCGAAGTATGTACCTTATTTGAAATATTATATAAGTATCCTGTATTATCTTAGGGTAGGTACACCATGAGGCAGCGGATGATACCGTTGGTCTGTTATCTCTGTCGTTGCCTTGCCTAGGTACATAATGCCTTGAAAACCTAAGTAATAAATTAAATGTTGTTTTTTGTTTTATCCAGCTTCTCCGCTTGATGATGCTGGTCTCCATCCCCGTGGCTTGCGGTGCCGTACTGATGGGCTGGGACCTTCACCACCGTGAGGCCTCCGCGTTCGAAGCGGCCGTCTTCAATGCGCTCAACCAGAACTTTTTCGCCCTCGCCATGTGCGTGTTCATCATCGGCTGCTTCTACAAGATGAACAGTGAGTATGAATGACGTTATTCTCTCTAGTGCCAGTGCTAGTTGGGCTGGGACCGCCACCATCACCAAGCCTTAACCTGCTTCAACACATTCTACTTCGTCACGGTCTCTTTCTCATCGGCGGTTTTTAATGCAGCAACAGTATGCGATGTGATGTTGATGTCCTCTGAAGAAAGGCTGGCAATGAGCTCTGTATACTTCTTATTTCTCTCGAGCTTATACATTTTCAAGTAGGTACTGTCCAACCTAAAATATCTTTGAACCACGACTCCTATTCTTTGCTACATCTACAGTTCAAGCATACCTGTATTGGAGACACACTGCAGCGACTTTCCGAAGAACAATGAACCACCAACAAACCACAAGTGACGTGTCATCACCTATTTGAAGGAAATATAGACTAAATTTGTCTTTCATTATGTTTGTCTTTGAATGTCTTAAAACTGGAATATCTTATAAACCCGGTTCTCGAGCCACCAAACCAGACCCTCTTTCCCACTGGGCACTCACACTTCCACTCACAAACTCACGAGGGCCCCCAATCTCACGTGTTATAGTAGTTTTTTTAATGTACAATGAAGCCCCTAATTCTGGAGTGCCCAGGGCCCCGGGTCCTGGCATTATTTAAGACGGCCTTGCACCAAACCACTAAGACACTCGAAAAGTTTAAAATATCAATATTCATTGGTATGTTTTCCAGGAAAAGATATGATGTTTGTTGATAATTCTATTTATTCCAGAACTGTACGTGGGCGCGGTTGAATGGGGCCCGCTGCAGCCCCTCGGACGTATGTCGTACTGCGCCATGTTGTTGCACGCTACCGTTCTCAGAACCTACGGTGGGCAGATGCGACGCTCTTTCTACGCTACGGACTATACTGCTGTAAGTCCCTTGTTTTGTTTTTAATTGTTGCGCTTCGCTTTTAAGGTCCCCGTTGAAAACTAGCGCTATGGCTTAGCAAGTGAATTAGGCCCCGGTTTAGCTTAATCTTAACACCCGTAAGCATTAAGAATCTGTCGAAATGGCCTTTTTGTAACAGTTCGCAATTTTTAAGGTGCCCACAACATTGCGCGCGTATTTTTCCATAGTCGGGTAAAAAGTATCCTACCTACTTTGGACCATCTACCACCCGTACCTCTGAACTAAAATTGATTAACATCCGGCCAACGGTTTTGGCGTGATGAGAGGACAAATACAAATTTAACAACAGATGGCGCCGTAAGACCATCGCCACTCTGCTGCATCGCGCCGGAAATAATCATCTCTCTCCATGGAAAACTGTTATCAATACAATTTTAGGATTTTATAATGATATAAATGACAGAAATACAAACACAGGAACTCCAATCACTATTATAAATGAACCTATCTCATAAGGGCAAATATTTGTGTGATGAACACGAATATTTGTGCCTGGGTCATGGATGTTTCTATGTATTTAAGTATTTATTTATCTATATAAGTATGTATATCGTCGCCTAGTACCCATAACACAAGCCTTCTTGAGCTTAATTTGGGACTAGGTTGATTTGTGTGAGGTTGTCTGATATTTATTTATTATTTATTTATTTAAGAAACCCCATTTTTTTTCAGATCATGTTATTCGCCGGCATCGTAACCACCACGTACCTGTGGTCGTTGCCTCTGTACCTGTTCGTGGAGGCGCCCGCCTGCGCCGTGCAGAAGTTCCTGCTGGGACCGAAGAGGCGGCCCAGGAAGGAACAGGAAGCCAACGGCAACGGACAGGTCAAGCCGGGACAGTCCACAGTGTCCGTGTCCACGGTGTCCACGCATATTTAAGTCTGAATAGAATTTACTGGGTAAAAATATTTTAAGAGGCCTTATTCCTTTTAAAAATCATTTTTTTCATATTATGACGAATAGGTACCTATATTGATAATTTCAACCAACTTTTTGAAGTGAATAATACTTTTCCCCGAGTTCTAGGTAGTAACATAGCTATTTCATGCTTTTATTGCGTGCAGTCGAAAATAAGTTGAAAAAACGAATTTTCCGCGTGAATTTTGTCAATTTCGAGTAGTTTTTGAAACAAAAATTATCAATGAAAAATTCAAACTGTAGGTTTCAAATATATATCAATAAATCCCAATAGCCCTGTTCTAGGTAGTAACATCAATAATATGTTAAGAAACACGTTTGATCATAGAAAAAATGTGTAAAACAATCAGCATTTTAAAAGGAATAAGGCCTCTTAAAGGAGTTTTCAAACGTTAGGAACTACAAGACTATGTCGACACCACGACGCGTTACAAAATGTACCTGCAGAAATGAATATCCATTATTTATAAATATTTTTACAGTCACTTTATAATATCAATATGCAATATTAAAAGCTAAATATTTGTTGGCAACTTGCTCCCTTTTTTGTGACTATTAATCACATGATTCTGATTTCCTGTGCTTTAGTTAGGTACTAGCTTCACTTAGGTAATTCATTATAATCTAACGTCGATAATCCTCATTCTGTATCGCATAATGCAATGAGATTAATTATGATTTTGCTCAATATAGATATTGTTAAGGTACTTGCTCGTCTCCCTGTGATTTTAGTTAATCGTAATAGTTAGATATATTTTGGCGGAGTAAAAAGCATTCAACATAGAACTACGTTGAATGCTTTTTTGCGCTGATTGGATAAATTATAATATGCTCTAGAGTTGCTAAAATTTACTCAACCCTGCAATCACAAGTCAAAGTAACTATTTAAACTGTTACTTTAATAGTAAGAAAGTAAACTTTATATGAGTGATATAAAATAATATATTTACTGTATTCCACATTCTAATAATACACCACATATCCTCTAAATTACTTTCTAAACCCATTTAACTGTATGGGATTTTGACGATCAAACCGTACTTTAAGAAATTGTTCATCCATTCTTCTTCGCTTCGGTGTATTGGTAATAGTATTAGCATAACTTACTGTGTATATTTTATCAAAATATCATACATTTAATAAGAAATGACACCCATTCGTAAGTATGACTTTGGGTTTATCCCGTACATTATAAAAAAAAATGTTACATGATTTCTGCAGATATAAAATGAAATTTATCGGTTAAACAATGATAAAAAATCATTCAAGTCAATTTAATTTGAGTCTGTCAAATCAGGTGGTTCTCTGGCTTCAAAGGTCTGATTTTTTAAACTTAGTTTTAAGAAAAAAAATGTACATACCTACTTTTTAATAAACAATATTATTAATAACGTGTCACTTTATTACATCCACACTCTCTACTACTCTCTACAAAGTAGGTAGTATAGGACAATAAAACGCCAAGCAAAAAAGTAGATGGTGTCACAATCCCACACAACAATCCGGAAACATTTGATAATCCTAACCTAAATACGAATTGTGTCTTCAACTCCTTACTACAAAATCAACAGGGATTGAACACTTGTAGCGGTTTGAATTACAAAACTTGTTCATTAAAATAGATGATTGACGTTATTAGGCAACATTGGCGTGCCACCTCTAGCGGTGAAACTTGGCAGAGATATTTCCTAATCCTACTGCTAATTAGTGGCTCTGTGAGCTGTATGCTTCGTGAGATTGTTTTGTAATAGTGGTAACGGGTGATAACAAAAAAATGAGAATTCGTTCAGAGGTGTAAAAAAATACTCGTGTATCTTTTTAGCACAATTTGATATTATTGGAAAATATGTACATAGAAACTATTTACAAAATCATCAATGCACATTAGAATAGGACTCGTGGTCAGCTGTTCCACTCAGTATAGACATGACGTTGGAACAAGACTCTTGGACGGAATTCTTGTCCATTTTCCGCACACATGTTTTAATTATTTATATCAGTTGGGTACAATTTTCAGCTCTCCAATTATTTTTGTATACTAAACTGCTCAAATAACCTAAGAAATCTTCAATCGGCCGACATTGTGCAAGGTTTATGGGGTTTCGGATTTTCGGTACAAATGGTATATTATTAGCGTCTAGGAAACGCGTCGTTTTTTTGGCATAATGCGACGATGCTTTATCCGACCAGAACATATTCTCCATCTGAGTGATGTTTGCGAATAAATGCTATCAGTATTTTTTTCAAGCATTCGCTCTCATACACTTTTTGGTTGACCGCTAAACCACTCGGTTAGAACGACAGTTTCGAAAGACCTTTGTCGGATATAGCCACATAAAGCATAACTTTCTGCTCAAACTTGTGCTTATACTTGTGTTTTATATCGTCTGGTGTTGTAAAATTATTGCTGGTGTAGTATCGGTCATTTCCAGGTATATGTGTTTTACTCAAAGGAAAATAACTTTTATCGTCCAAAATGAATGATTTTCCTTTGTAATTTCGGATCATCCAGCGACACTGTGATATAATAGTCAGTTTTTGCTGTTCAGTGTATTCCGGTGCTCTCACCTTCTTGCGGCATTTCAGACCTATCTTTTTCAAGAACGAACAAGTGCACGGTTGGGAACACTTTATTTTTTCTCGCGGCATCTCGTTGGCTCATAGGATTATTATCGTTAAAAGTGCTATGGTGTAGGTTCATCCTTCTCTTGGTCATTATCTTCGCTGGTCGCCGGCTACCACTTTTGTGATCTATCGTCAAGGATGCAAGAATTCTATAAATAGTGGAGACTAAGTACATATTCTTTACTAAAATTATCTACAGTAGACTTTTTCCCCCAGTTATAGTTTGAATTATAAAAATGTTCAACCGTTTTCGCAGCGTTTCTTGTTTCGACACCATTTTGACAAATATTAATGCTTGAAAAACAAAATCAAATGAAGTTTAAGAACCTCAAAAGAAGTAGTAACAACTTCATAAACAAAGTTTTTTGTCTAAGTGAATAGTCTTGTTTTGAGGTCCATAGAAAGTTATTCTCATTTTTTTGTTATCACCCGTTATTTGTATTTTATTTTCCTTTTCGACTCCCATAACATGCCATTTAAAAAAATTCGTCGAGTAGACAAAAAAAATCTATATACTTATCGAACCTACTCACAAAATCTCATGAGAATCGGTTGAGAATCTGTGGCCTGTAAGCGAGAACAGCCGGAAATCCGAACGTACCACCATCAAGTCACATACGAAATAAAAATTTAAGCTGAAATAGAGATTCCCCGTTCACTCGATCACCTATAGAAAACATTAAAGTTGGCTTTTGTCGCAGATAATGTACAAAATAATACAACCCATATGTAATACTAGTTTATTTAAAGCTATGAACAGTCAAGGTTAGAAGTGAGCCGTCAACCTGTCTATCTCGAAGAGATCGGACATAATCTCATCGACTTTGGTGCCAATTTTCTTTGCAATCTGAAACAAAAACAAAACGCTTTAAAAAAGGAACGCTAGATTTGGCCAACATTTTATTTCGAGAATAAAGCTCTTAGATAGTGTCACAATCCGACAATAGTTAAATCCAGAATCCTTAGAGATGTATTTGGAATACATCGACTAGAGATAGCTTCTTATAAAATTAATACATGGCGCTAGTTTGTTAAGACTGCATTCGACCAAACTTGTATTCCAATAATAAGGGTTACTCTCGGATAGTAATGAACTAATATGGTGTTTTGACATAACTATCCGAGAAAAAGCGTTATACTTGGAATAAAAGCTTGGTCGAAGCCTTTTATACCCACGGATTAACTAGCCTATGGATAACGCGTTTCCTTACAAACTTTTCCACCAAGCCTACTTGGTATTCTCTCTAACGTTATATCAATGATTGATGGTTTCGATAGTGTCAGTGTGCTCTGTAAGGAATGCGGTATTTGATAACAGCTCAAACCAGCTATCTTTATGAAATGTCAAAAACGATTTGTTAGTAAATCAGTAGTCAAAACAAGTCATCTTTTTAGTTATTGTCCAATAAAAAAATTGTAAAATGTCCAAAGTTAGTGGTACTTCAATATCTTTGTCCGATTTTTATATCCAATATTTAATTTAAAAAAATGGCGGAAACCCATTGCACTTAACCATCATTTTGGTCCAAGTATTTAATACTATTTGCGTAGCCATTTTGGATTAAATTTCATTCGTAATTATCTATATTCACAAATATTTGATCAAACGTTGGTGTTTCTAGTAAATGTTATGAAATGGCCCGATTTCTTTGAGCACATTTGACAAAGATCTGGGATAGGTGGAATACCACGCTCGTGTAAACTCCCAGTCACAGTGACTGTCACAGTGACTGGGAGTTTACACGAGCGTGGTATTCCACCTATCCCAGATCTTTGTCCAGTCACAGTGACTGTCACAGTCACAGTGACTGTCACAGTGACTGGGAGTTTACACGAGCGTGGTATTCCACCTATCCCAGATCTTTGTCCAGTCACAGTGACTGGGAGTTTACACGAGCGTGGTATTCCACCTATCCCAGATCTTTGTCCAGTCACAGTGACTGTCACAGTCACAGTGACTGGGAGTTTACACGAGCGTGGTATTCCACCTATCCCAGATCTTTGTCCAATGCTGCCAGTACTCTGACTCACGTCGTGTTTGTCCGCGTTGGGCATGGAGGTGTAGAGCGACACCAGGTCGCCGTCCAGCACGCCGCGCGCCGGCCCGCCGCTCGTCGTCTTGCGTGCCGACTTGTACGTTCTGGAACACAACAACGTTATCTAATTCATTCTATGTTTGGGGACAATCCATACTAATATTATAAATGCGAAAGTGTGTCTGTCTGTCTGTCTGTCTGTTACCTCTTCACGCTTAAACCGCTGAACCGACTTAGATGAAATTTGGTATGGAGATAGTTTGAGACCCGGGAAAGGACATAGGATACTTTTCATCCCGAATAAATTTAGTGTTCCCGTGGGATGAGCGGGTAACACCGCGGGGCACAGCTAGTGTACTATAAATTAATCTATTCCCTAGCTAAACAATTCTTGTGTTCCTTACTTCTTAGAGATACGAGACTAAAATCCTACTAAATGCATACGTCTTCCTCTTTCTGGACATACCACATTCATACGTTATTACGCCTTGTCCATGATTTTATTCCGTTCACTTAAGTATATCAAACGACATTTAACAGAGTAGGGGTATACGAGTCATTTTCAAAATATATGTGCAATGAGCTGCCCATAGTACATACTTTAATTAAAACAAAACTTAATAGATTCCTTTGTGTAACGATAGTTACTCATCTTTTGTATGAGTAACTTTCGTAGGTAACGCAAAAGACGCGATCGTGATTTTGTTTTTATTAAGCCATTAACTATGTACATGTTTTTGAAAATGACTCATACACGGTTCAATTCCTGGCCTGGCTTACCTGTAGGCGCGCGGGTTGAGCCCCGCTAGATGGCAGCAGTAGTTGTTCATAACGTTTTGCAACATTAGGAGTCGTCTATACATTTTTTCCGACAGCGGCAGAACATATCCGACACCGCCATCTAGTGTCGCTGTGGACAAACGGCAAGTCAAACTGTATTATAATGCGAATGTTATTCTCAATCATTTCTGGTGACCAGCAATAGCATTTTTATAACTTTAAAATATCTTAATTGCGTACAAGTATGTACAGAATCATCATCATCATCATATTCAGCATCACCACATGACCACCGATATAAGATAAGTTTTGAATATTTTGATCATGCTGCTAATACTGCTTGCCACATGGCATCCTAATCTCAACCAAGAGAATTAGCGAATATCGATAATAAATAAAGTAGGATGGAGAAGGGACGCATAATTATTGTGTACTTACTATACATAGTGGCGTGTCGTCGATGCACGCTGTTAGGCACGGGGCGCGCGTTGATGCGGAACATGGCGTGCACCTGCTGGCCCAGGTGGTAGTCGCACTTCCTGATGAGACGCTGACCTGGAACGAGAACACGCCATGTAACCAACTTCGGTTGACTAAGGTCGAACATACAAAACCAGTGAGGACTTATAGATATGGACTAATGTGATAAAAAATAAATATTACAATTTATGACAATTCTGATAATTGGTACCTCGCTTATAATTGGTGTTATATTGATTTATTAACTCACCAATCTACGCTTTACATTCCGTGGGGGGCAAACAATACTTTTCAGTTGCAATTTCAAAAGTGTTCCAATATGCCGACAGATGGAGCTAGTCACGCAAGCTACATCGCGCTAACGTTTGCTTATCGTGGAAAGTACTGGTATTTTTTCCATGCACAGCACTATTGACAGACGGACGGAATAAGGGTTCCGTTTATACCTTATAGTTTTTGGGTAGTCCTATAATATCAGGACTTCTTATACAGTAAAAGAATACTTCCATCGCTTAGTTACCGTTATAATGGCGGGACCAGATCCTGAATTCAGTCAATTCATATTGCAGTATTTAGTACTGAATTGGTACTATTTGCTACCTTTTGTAAAAAAAATAGTACCTCTTCTGTTTCAAAGTTATATTTAAAATATAACTTTGAAACAGAAGAGGTACTCTTTGAAACAGAAGAGGTACTATTTTTTTTACAAAAGGTAGCAAATAGTACCAATTCAGTACTAAATACTGCAATATGAATTGACTGAATTCAGGACCTGGTCCCGCCATTATAACGGTAACCATCGCTGAGACTGGACTAATGTAATATAATAGATTATGCGACTGTACGTAATGAAGGGTATTAAACACGAGTTTATGTACAGTCAGTTAAATACACTACTTCATCTGGCCACAATGACATATAATCATAAGCCTCCATGATGAATTCAGGAGTCGCACGTTATGACAAATATTACCCAGTAATGGCGGTAATGATGTTTTCTGGCAGCTGTCATAGTTTTTTTTTTATTCATAGACAAACTAGAGTCGGCCCCAACTATCATATCGTTCGATATCTTACTTACGTGCGACATTTGTCAAATCTACGCTTTACATTCCGTGGGGGGCAAACAATACTTTTCAGTTGCAATTTCAAATGTGTTCCAATTTGCCGACAGATGGAGCTAGTTACGCAAGCTACATCGCGCTAACGTTTGCTTGTCGTGGAAAGTACTAGTATTTTTTCCATGCACAGCACTGATGACAGACGGACGGAATAAGGGTTCCGTTTATTACCTTCTAGTTTTTGGGTAGTCCTATAAAATCAGGACTTCGTGTACAGTAAAATACTTCTATCGCTTATGGCGACGGGTACTGCGAAACTAGCGCCACTTTCGATTTTTTTCTTATACCTTCATAATCTGATAGTTTTTTAGAAATAGCTGAAGTCTAGGAGCTAGCAAAACACCTTTAATATTTATTAAATGACTTTACACAAATTTGTTCACTGTAGTTTATCCTACAAAACTTGTTCACGTCAAAAGCGGCCACTATAGTTTTGGGCAAGTTTTTAGAGACAACTAAAGAACAACAAATTGTGTATAATATAATATAATGATTTAATAAATACTAAAGATGTTTTTCCAGCTCCTCATAACTTGTAATTACTGAAAATTGATCTGGTTTAGAAGATATAATAAAAATTCCTAAGTGGCGCTAGTTTCGCATTACCCGTAGCCTTAAATTGGCAAAAGCTAAGAATAAGAATAATTTATTTGCATAGAATAAGTGGGTACAGTGAATTGTCAACAGGTGAACATAGACATTATGCGGCTTATTCTGCTATATATACTATTAACTTATTGACCGCCAAGCGGTCTAGCAATTTACCGTGCCACTGACGCCAGAGTAAAAAAAAAAAGATGTGCCCCAAAATCAACAGGGATTGAAAAATACTTGTAGCGGTTAGAATTACAAAGTTTTTGATCATTGAAATTTGGACGGCTGTGGCCGACGTGGCGTCAGGGGCACGATTTTTTGTTGACGGCCACAGCCGACTGTGGCGGTCAAAAGGTTAATACTAGCATGCAAATATATATTTCCTCCAAATTAATTACAGCGTACTCTGAAGCAAAAATTCTTTGACATCATAGTAGCTTTTCTCCAGTAAATAATTTGTCAGGCTATTTTTGAATTTATTTATAGGAAGTTCCTTAATGGTTTTCGGTAACTTATTAAACAGTTTTAAACACATTGCATAGCATTGCTTCATATACAGTGCAGTTCTAGGAATGTGGTCATGCACAAGACGCCCCGTGTTTCTTGTGCAATTTGGAAACACGTCTTTGGCTGTGTTAAACAAATACATTTGTCTTTTTACAAAAATAACGTTACATGCGAGCAATATATGAAAACCATAGTTGGTTCATAAATTGAACTGATAACACGAAAGGCCTAGTGGTCATCTGTGGTGTTCATCATCCGTTTCCTTACACCAAATCCTATTTACTGAATGTAAATTCTTGACTTTATCAAAAAATTACCGAAAGCGCCGTACATATCCCTATAACATTTGAAGAGTTCCCTCGATTTCTCCAAGATTCCATCATCAGATCCCGACTTAGTGCCAACGGGACCAACTCGGAGTTATACCCTTTCGATTAAAAAAAAAAAATTAAAATCGGTTCACGGTTCTCGGAGATATCGAGTAACATACATACAAAAAAAAAAAAAAAAAGTTCGAATTGAGAACCTCCTCCTTTTTTGAAGTCGGTTAAACATTCATGTTAGTTCCCGTTTCTGCCACGACTCTTCTCTTTCCGCACAGTCTCTAACTGCATTTAGTTCGATGTTGTCCCAATGTGCTAACAGATGGCGCTGCGCGCAAGCTACATCGCGCTAGCGTTTGTTCAATACAAAAAGTTGTAATAGTTTTGAGCACTGTCGCTCAGTGACAGACAGACGGAATGAGGGTTCCGTTCAAATCCTTCTAGTTTTTGGGAAGTCTACGAAATAGACTTTTAAAGTTTACTTCGCAGCTTCACTTTATACAAAAAGAGTATTAGTCATCAATTACCTCCATAGCTTTCTCGTGCTTGTGGCTGGTACATGAAGATAACGAAGTTTCCCTCTGCCTCAGATACGAGGAAACCCAGGTTGGTATTGTCCACCATGAACTCCATTTCATAAATCTGCAATCATTCACTAAATAACTATTATGCATTTAACAGCAATCTTTCCTTCCGATCTATTTGATAAAACCTACCATTTACCGAATATCGGCGCACGTCTTCTCTGGAACTATTTCCATTGTAAAGAGTTTGGCTTCACTTTACACACAAATGTGTGATCACTAGCGACATCTAGATTAGGGTAGTAGAAGACTCATCACTGCTAGTAAACACTAGATGGCGTTAAAATAGTACTTCAGCGCTCTTTCTATCGTTTATCAATCTAATTCGATTGTCCTCTTTCTGTACAGTTATAAAACAAATCACGCTAAAAACCATACTATTTTGGACTTGCAAAAGTTTGTCTTTTACATACGTTAAATATACGGTGGTTTTTACTACGATTACTTGTGAAGAATGTCTCTTACTACGGCGAAGTAAGAAGCAGGGTTATGTTTTGACCGGTATGTTTGTATGTTCATCTGCTCATAATTTGTGTTATGAATGAATGAATGAAAACATTTATTTCAGGCAACTGTAGCCCGAGATACCTTAAAAGTAACATACAGATCAAATACAAAATTATAAAAACATAGGTAACTAAATTAGGTCACATTTTTTAAAAGTTCCGAGTATAATATACCTGTGCGGTCCTAAGATCTCTGGAAACTAAGCTAAGAGTCCGATGCTGAGCCTGGTACCTCAGTAAGGACACGGACTTGTACACATCGGCAACGAGCACCAGGTTCTTCACGGCCAGCATCCGGTGCACGTATATTTGCGTATCTATGAACGCCACACCGACTAGATCGTTGTCTTTCAGCTGCCAAATGTAAATCTGTAACATATGTGTGAATAAGGCTTTGGATGAATAATACTCTACGTTCAGTAGTCCGAAAGAAAAAGACGCCTTCAGACATATTCGTAACAAAATTTACTTATACTAGTGACATCTAGAGACCAACAGATGACGCAAAACCCAGACAGATTTTAAATGGAACTCAGAAGAGTTATAGGTTTGAGTCGTAGAAGCACAGTCCGTATACAAAACATAGCAGAAGTTGTTAAGGGAACCCTGTTAAGGATCTCAATCAATTTCAATATTGTCCTTTCGATACAAAAAAAAGAAAAACGTACAACAACGGTGCTGCTAACTGATGCCGCCAATCCGAATCTTTTATGTTATCAATACTTGACACTCATTTATAGTGCTCCATCTATGGTACCTGCACGTGCCTTGTGCACGACGAAGGTGCTTCGATATCGTGTTATATACTGACATTTATAGTGCTGCCACCTTTTGTTCCTGCACGTTTCTTGTACCACGGGCAGTGAGTTTAGTTTTTGATACAGGTAACGTAATACCTTTTGGCCAACAGCGGAGATGAGGTAGCCGAGGACCTGCGTGAGCGCGGTGACGGGCCCCTTCTGTTCCTTCGCGTACAGCTCCTTGAAGCGGTTCTTCGTCAGCGGCTGCCCCGGCTCCGGTACCACGTCGATGATGTCGTAGATTATTATCTGGAAAAGTTCAGTAAATACTATTTTAGCACCTCTTGCATGTAGTAGTTGACTGTTGAAATAGGCATTTGTTTTATTTATATAACTATATGAACTCTTCTTTCTAGCACTGAATTGTGACGAAAGAGACAGTATTTATCGCGCGACATAGAGTGCTAAGTGCTGGTGATCAGGACTCTTATACTTGAATCGTTGTTGATATTTCATGAAATATAATATTTAAAACGTACCCTTCCTCGTGACGTGATGTCTTCGCTATAGTTATAATTTGTTCCTATTGCTATGTACCCGCGCAAGCCCGACCTATAAATGATAAAATAAAGTTTAAATGTGGCCATATTGATAAACAATCATTAAAACAGTAAGGTAAACCTCCTGCAGTACAAAAACACCAAATTACATAACATTCAACAATTACTGCTGGCGACATCTACCAAAAAACATAAGGAAACCAACTGTATACTAACGCCATCCAGTGGCGAATAGTTTAACTATTCGCCAAGTTGGCGTTCGCAGAGAAAATTGACAATAGATGGCACTAGTAATCACACATATTTTCGTTAAAATTGACAAAGCGAACTTTAAATAAACATTAAAAACCCTAGTAAACGAAATAAAATAATCGAGTTACCTTCCCAAATATTTATATAACAAAACTCTAATTTGGTGATGTTATATAAAACTCTATTATAAAAATAGTGCAACTAGTCAATAGTAGATGGCGTTAGTAGTTTATTTATTTTCCACTATTTGGATATTAAAGTATATCTTTTTGAATCTGATATGTGACGGTTGGTTTACGAGGAGGTACAAAAATAGTAATGCCGTACCTGGTGCCCTCGTAAGACAGGGCTACGTTCTTGAGGCAGGTGACGTGCTCCCATTCTTCCAACTCGATGGTAGTGTTGGGGATGATCTCCCATGACACCGGCGAGAACAAGCACACACTGAAGCGCTCCAGCATTGGATACGGGAACCTGGAGAGCAATGAAATATATAAATATGCAACAATAGTAACACTGTTTAAAAAAGATACGCGTCTTTGGAAAAGCTAACAATTGATTGCGTTTACAATCGTCTTTCTTAGACAATGTTTAGTTCTGTGTTATTAAATAATGCATTGAAGATATTAGTACTAAGTATATACTATAGTAGATGTAGTGTATAGTAGTGTTTACTATCTGCTGCCACCGCCTATAATAGTAGTTTTTCGTATTTATTGTATTTTTTCTGGCAACTCCGATTCAGCAGTAATCTTATAAGCACATTACCTATCTCCTTTGTTTTCCTGGGACTTTTCTTTATCCTCCCCATTGAACTTGTAGTAGGTCTGCGTGGATTGCGCCGTGCTGGCCACGAGGCAGTAAGTCTTGGACTCCATGTGGTAGGTGACGAAGTGTGGCGACATTCGGATGGGCACTTTACGGACCGGCCACGGCGCGTCGTACGACAAATGGGTTGGCAGTGCGCAGATACGGAGCTCAGACTGGAATAGAGCAAACCTATCGAGTTGAAGGGTCACAGCCAAATGAAAATAAAATAACAAAACTATCTAAAAGACACGTAGTATTTTTTACAACCAGTACTATAAAAAAAAAGTCCGCTCCAATAAAAAGATAATCGCTACTTAATCTATCTAATATAGATTTTCTTCGTATTAAACCATTAAAAGTAAAGAAGGCTCATTATTTTCAGTTTAATATAGGATGAATGCCTAAACATATGTGTCTGTAACGGGTTACCCTCATCTGGCAGAAACTTGTTTTACCGAAAGTAATGTTTCGCATAATACTCATTTTTTCAGTAACACTGACACAATATTACCTTGGCGTTAAAATACAACAGCCCCTGCGGGCAGTTGGTGTTATTAAAGGGTGCAAATGTAGAGATTGGCGCCTCTTCACAGCACAACGGGTGGACTCGGAGTTCTCCTCGCGACGTCAGTATGAGGAAGTAGGGTGTGGGACCGCAGATGAACACGCCGTTGTAGCCGCCGACGTTACCTGGGTCACGAGATTGGTTTGGGTTTACTTTTACATACAAATGCTCTGGTATTGAACATTGAGTTGAGAACTTGGCGGATAGTTATTTTTACTTAGTCCTCATAGAGGGACATAATCCTCAGACATAATAACACTGAAGTAAGTTTCAAGCGCATTTTTGTCACCTACAACGGGTAGCACGATGGGACGTTAAATTTGAGTAGAAAGGCAAGCAAAGAAAATATAAAGATGTCTGAAGAGTCCCGACCCAAGTGATTAACTGGCGCAGCCGGTAGGACAATGTTAATTGATGGTGAAAGGAATGCTAACAACAAATTATTACTCAGAACTATTCAGTTCTGAGTATTCTATTAAGTTCCAATTACGTATAATAATTAACTGGCAACAATGTTTACTTACCGAAATACCTCATCTGCCTAACATTTTCCCGTAGCATGGCAGCTTCGTAGTTGTCTTCACTGGCCGTGACTGTAGAGCTCTGGTAGCCGAAAGGGAAGGACACGTTCATACGCGAGAAGCGCAGCTTCAAGTTGCCGCGAGGGTACTTATAAGCCTGTAATTAAATTACATCAACGTTTGACGATTACGTCATGGCAATTCGTTTCTTGCTTCCTTACATGTACAATTTGAAGGCAGATATAAAAAATAGATACCTATAAGGCATTTTAAGGCATTTTAATAGTACAGAGGACGGATGATGACGGATGAAACAAAAGAAGGTTGTTTTTCCGGCGAGGCGCCTGAAATGTTAGTTGAAATATCATTACTAGTCATCGGACTTTCGTTAGCACGGTAGGACTAATAGAGAGCTATGCAGCCGATATTAACATTAAAATACAATTCATACTCATACAAATTAATCTATTTCTTTCCAAACTGCCTTTATATGGTTATTGTGGTTAACATTCCCAAACATTAAATGACTAAAATTATAACTAAAATATATTTTTTACTATATTTCAAACTCCTAATTTAACCCTATCAATTGTCAATATTATGCATTTTCTAGTCATAAATGGATATTCGATCAATATAGAACCCAATTTACTCCAGAAAACATGGAAAAAGTCGCAAATATTTTATGGTGGCGAAAAAACAATGCCTACACAAATCAGGTCTTTGTATATTCTTCTGACTTTGTCCTTGACTATAAAATTCAAATTGCGGATGAAATACTCATGAGTATCGATTGTATTTTAATTTTAATATCGGCTCCGTAGCTCTCTAAAGTCCTACCGTGCTAACGAAAGTTCGATGCCTAATCATTACATGCTTGCCCCCGCCGCACCCGAAACGTGAGACTTCCAAGCCTATAATATGAAACACAATGTCAATATTTCATAACTTACTTGAGAAAAAAGTTTTAGCATAAGCATTTAGAATATAGTTGTAAATACTAACAAACTATGGACTTCTCTGTCTGAAAATAAATGATTTTTATTTTTATTTTCATTTTTTATTTATTTAGAATAAGCAGTGCCTCATCTTATCTGATAGACCATGTAGCGCTCGTATTTTACACTCACTGAACTTGACCACGTCTGAATTCTGCGTCGTGATGCTCTCATTTTTCTCTGTTTGTAAAGTCGAGGCGAATTGGAGTTTTAAACAATTTGTGTAGAATAAACCTCACCTGGTATATCATCAGTGTGTCTCCTTCACAGCGCATCAGCAGCAGCACTCGGGAACCCTTGTGCCCCACTGCCACTACCAGGATCTCCTTGAGCTTGTCCACTTCTGTGTTCTGGGGCGCGTTCAACTCATCCTCCTCAGTCTGGGAGGGGGCGGGGACGGACTCGAGACTGTCTGCTAGTATCTGGGGAAACAAGATGGTGATTTTATTATTGGCCTAAATAACTGAATTGAAAGGCAGATAAGCATAACGCGACTTCAGTTTTCGGACGATACTTCGACCATTCTCTCTTACGTTGTACAGAATGGAAAAATGGAAGCACGGATACCATTTGTACCTTGACATAGCATCGTGGGCTGGCCATATTAGCCGAAGAACCGATAACCGGTGGGGTAAACGTGTTCTTGAGTGGAGACCGCGGATCGGCAAGCGTAGTGTAGGACGCCCTCAGACTAGGTGGAGCAATGATCTGTGCAGGGTGGCTGGCAAAAGCTGGATGAGAGTAGCCGAGGATCGTTTACAATGGCGTGCAGTTGGAGAGAATAGGCTGATGATGAGAGCATCGTGAGAATTATAAGGACGGTTGCTCAGCATGCTGAGGATGCTGAGCCGCAATGGCAATGAGTACGAGTGTAAGCGACGGGTGCTGGCACTGGTCGAGAGGAACGAAAGTAAAAGAATTCGGTACACAAAATAGGGGTGCTTAAGTGCATGTACATGCGTGCGTCGTACGGTAGCTGAAGGACAACTAATTGCTATTGGCCGTTAGGCGACACTCACACATGTGCATGCGCTCGCGCATACGTTTATTAAACACATAGAAAACAGCGGCAGGTAAGTATCTATGTAGATATGTAAGTTATATAAAACTAGTGTAAGACAATTATTATTTTTTATTAGACTTTCTTTCAGGTACAGTTCATCGCGTCGTCTACATTCTCCGCCCCATTGTCCGTCAAGGACAATCATCTGCGGCTGTGGGAAGCAACGCTAAACGTGCTACAGGTCTGGTAAGTATTCCAGTTTTTGTTTTTACATCAACAATTCGTATGCGTCCGTCGGCGCCTGGGTGCACGTCGTGGACTATTCCTATGGGCCAGACATTTCGGGGTAAGGCCGGGTCTACAATTACCACAACGTCTCCTTTCTTAAGCTGCTTGCCTTCTTGGCACCATTTTGTCGTGGCAGTAGGTTTGGCAGGACTTCCCGCACCCAGCGTCTCCAGAACCCAATTCAATTCTCCACATCTTCTTCCGAAACAGGTCACTGTCATCGAAAATTCCAGGTACTGGGAGGTTGGAGGATGAGCCAATGAGGAAGTGGTTTGGTGTCAAACTCTCTGGGTCGCCGTGGTCTGTCGACACATAGCTCAGCGGCCGGCTATTGACTATATTTTCCACCTCTGCCATCAATGTGACCAGCACTTCTTCCCGTGGGGCTCGTTCTTTCAGCACCACTTTCAGGGCTGCCTTTATTGTTCTGATTAATCGTTCCCACGCTCCGGCCATATGTGGACTTACCGGTGAGAGAAATTGCCACTCAAGTTGCCGTACGGACAGTACGTCTGCGACGCAGGCTTGTTCACGTATCTCTTTGAATGATTTTTTCAGCTCGGCTTCAGATCCCCGGAAATTGGTAGCATTATCTGAGTACAACTTGTAGGGCCAGCCTCGGCGTGCTGCCATTCTTCTCAAGGCCATAATAAATGAGTCAGCTGACAGTGATGGCACCAGTTCTATATGAACGGCTCGCATTGTCATGCACGTGAACAGGACTCCATATCTCTTTTCGTGGCGGCGGCCAATTGTCACTTCCATGTTTCCAAATAGATCAACACCACAGTGGGTAAAAGGCCGTTGATGATGAGCAAGCCGCGCTTCTGGCAGGTCGGCCATCCGAGGGGCCGTCGGTCTAGCTTTTCTAATTCGGCAGAAAAGGCATTGTGAGGCGACATTTCGTACAGTAGGTCGCAAGTTGATTACCCAATATTTTTGTCGAATATCGTTGACTACAGTCTCATTGTGACCGTGAGCAGCCATCTCGTGGTATCGTTTTATAATCAATTTTGCGATCTTATCGTGTCCGTCCAAAATAATGGGATGTTTCAGGCTTGATTCAACGCCAGAAACAGCGTCGATCCTCCCGCCGACACGTAGTAATCCGTTCTCATCCAAAAATGGCGTAAGTTTACGTAATCGGCTATTGGTTTCAATTTCCATATTATTTTTTAGCAGATAGATCTCTTCTGAGATGATTTGATTCTGTGAATAGCGCAGTAAGTCAGTTTCAGCGCGCTGCATTATCTGCGTATCGATTCGAATATCAACCGATTGTTTACATTTTTCTATAAATAATAATACGTTCGCCATACATCTCCACAAGCGAATCCATGAAGAAAACTTAGACGGATCAGGAACAATAGGTAAGTCTTCTTTATTTACTGTATATATTGTGTTTACTTGTAACAGCTGATTATTGTTTATTTTCTGTTTTTCAGGATCATACTTCGGCCAGTCTTCGTGCGGCGTGTATAAAAACTCGGGACCGCGGAGCCAATCGCAATCGTCACTCAACTGGTAAGTATTTATCTTCGTGGCTTTGTCGGCTATATTCATATTCGTAGATATATAGTTCCACTCGTGACTCTGTGATAATTCGTCGATTTCGCCGAGTCTATTGGCAACAAATACTTTGTAGTTGCGATTATCGTTTTTTATTTGATGCAAAACGATTAATGAGTCTGTCCAGAAGTAACGTTTAAATGCAGTTAAACGTGTTTCGCGCGCTATTGTGTCGGCGAGTCGGCAGGCGATAACAGCTGATTGTAACTCGAGCTTAGGGATGGTTATATATTTTTTCACAGGTGTCGATCTGCACTTGCTAGCGATGAATGAAACGCACACTTGATTATCTGCGGATGTCTTACGCCAATAGGCTACGGCACAGACTGCAGTTGGTGCTGCGTCACAAAAAATGTGCATCTCTATAGTCGTCTCGCTCTGACGTGAGGTGCTGCAGTGAGCGTCCGTAGCGTGGTCGCGCTCGCTCCCACCTCGCGCGGAGATGAAATAGCATCTTGGTATTCGCAGGCTTGATAAGGTTTGTAACTCCGTTATCCAGCTACGAAAAACTGCATATTCGGTGGCCGGAATCTCGTTGTCCCATTGAGTGCTTGTTTTCCAAATATTTTGAAGCATTATCTTCGCTCGGACAGTAAATGGGGCCAAAAATCCAAAAATATCGAATATAGACATATATATGCGCAGTAGTTCACGTTTGGTAGGTTTTCGTTGTAATTTTATTATCTCATTCGGAATGCGTTTAAGTGATAAGTCGAAGCCGAACGTGTCGCTAGCCGGGAACCAAAGTAGCCCGAGCGTTCTCTCAGGTAAGTCGTCGCAGCCGGTTTTGAACCTTACGGCCTTATCACTTAGAGTCTCTTTTGGTGTGCATTCTAAAACTTCTGGTTTATTAGATATCCAGTTTCTAATTTGGAAACCACCTCTTCTATGAATTTCAGACACTTCCTGTTTCATTTTCATGGCTGAAGCTTCATTGTCCACACTGTCGATGTAGTCGTCTACGTAATGTGATTTCAGGATAGCTTCAGCGGCCTCGGAAAATTCTTTTTCAAATCTGGTTGCATTTTTGTTTTTAATATGTTGTGCAACAAAGGGCGAGCAATTCAATCCGAATGACAGTGACGTCATAGCGTAAGTTTTCAGCTCACTATTTAAGTTATCGCGCCATAAAAATCGCAGTGCGTGCTGGTCTTCCGCCTTTATTTTAATACGCAGAAAATAGTCCTTGATGTCTCCCATTATTGCGACAGGCTTTTCTCGGAACCTCAGCATGATGCCCATTAAGTTTTGAAGCATATCGGGCCCTTGCAATAGGTAATCATTTAGACAACTGCCCGAAGAAACAGCTGATGCGTCGTGAACTAATCTCAGTTTTCTCTTGTTCGGGTTGTCGACACCGAAGTGGGGGAGGTACCAAACACGAGGATGTGGCGCCGACAATTCCTCTTCCGATAACAATCGAGCATAATTGTTGTCAAATAAATAGTTGATTCGTTCCTTGTATCTTGTTGCGTAGTCTTCGCATGATAACATTTTTCTCTCCACAGTAAGGAACCTTTTATAAGCATTCGGGTAGGAATCAGGCATTTTTAAATCATTTTTCCATGGGAGGCCAACTTCATATTGCTCGTTTATCAGCCTTGCAGAGTTATCAATGCAGTTGACTGCACGAATGTCGTCCTTATTTACGCGTGGCTTAGAGTTCACTCCTATCGCTTCGAGCGCAAACGACCGGCGAACGAGTTCATGCAGTTGTTTACTATCTTCGTTGTAGCTACTTATCTCGCTCGAGTCTTGTGTTGAGTACAGGTGTGCGTCCGCGCATGTGTGCGTCTCCCGCTGAGCAGAATAGGCGTCCGCTGGGGTAGCGATGGAGGGCGTATAGGATGCGTCGGACACGGCGGCGGCCGGTTTGGCACGCTGATAAATTGTTGTAGTCAACGTATGTGCGGTGGTTAGAGTTCGACCGCGTCGAGCGTAGGCAGGTGTAGGTACGATTCCATTCAGGCACCAACCAAGTCTTGTTAGTGTAGCACAAGGCTCATATTTGCCTCGATAAATAGTGCGTAGGGACATAATTAAGTGGAAATTGTCCTGGCCTATTAATATTTGAGGTTTCACTTTCTCGCAAGTTAAAACGCACTTTAGATGACGTAAATGTTCATAGTCATTTAAGTTCACTTTTGAAAGGTCCTGTGTTGGCAAGTCCAGTTCACTTATCTTTCTCGCACGTACCTCGAATGTCTCACCGTTAATGTTAGAGAGTTCAAAGTTCACCAGTTCACTTTTACACACAATATTAGAGTTCCACGCGCCTCTGATACTTAGAGTTTCGGGCTGACCTTGAATATTGGCACAGTTGGCAAGGTCAGCAGAGATCAAGGTCACGCTAGCCCCATCATCTAAGAGGGCATTTGTGGTAATAATAATACCATTTGGTCCATGTAAGTTTACGCGAACAATTTTCAACATAACACTTGTACTGGGTTCCACAATAGTGTTTGTAACAGTTTCGGTCGTGGGACCCTGAACTTCACTTTCACTGGTTGCAGGTACTTGCGATGTATTGATTAGGGCTTCATTCGCGGCGGCGTTGCGAGGAGGTAGGTTCTGCTTGGCCGGCCAGTGGAGCAGCCGGTGATGAGTCAGGCCGCATCCATCGATATCGCACGGCGCGGCGGGACAGGTTTCTTTGCCGTGACCCGGCAACAAACACTTGTGGCACAAATTATTTATTTTAACAAAGCGCCATTTATCTCTGCGTAGTGCGCGTTTGAATTTCATACAACTTGAGAGTGTGTGAGTAGACGTTTTGCAGAACTTGCATCTTGCGTTGCAATCATTATTGTTGTTTAGCACAGAATATACCGGTACTTTTCGTTCGTAATCCAATTTCTTTGGAAACTTATGTTCGGGTTGTGAATGAATATGAGTTATCCCGGCGGCGGCGATTTTTGTAGCTTCTTTGTGCAGGAATTCGGAGAATAATTGCAGTTTAGCTTTATTCGGATCGCAGTGCTCGTAAATATAATCAGCCCACTTGTTGATGAGCGGACTGGGACACTTCGAAATAACAATATTCAATAATTCCGGGCTTCTTAAATGGTCAGTCTGCTTTATAGACTCGGCAGCTGCAACGTAGTTTTTTATTTTAACGGCAAAATTCACTAACTCGGTGTGATAGGCTTGCGGTAATGGCAGCAACTTTTTAATTTGTGTTGTTATTTTGTGTATAATTAGGTCGGGCCTTCCGAAACGAAGTTCTAGTGCTTCAAGAATGATGGATGGTGAGGTGTCGCTTGTAAGCAGTGATGATACGGTCTCCCTTGCCTCGCCGCGAAGACATTTCTCTAATCTTGCGATATTTTCACTATCACTGTAATTGCATAACATCGTGGATTGGGTATATGATTTTTTAAATTGAATCCATTCGAGTACGTCTCCGGAAAATAACGGCAAATCTTTAGACGTGGCTAATCGGGATAAAAGCCGTGTATTTGCGCTTTGTGTGGAGGTAGCTAGTTTTTCCATCGCTTGCGCTAGCTGCTGAAGGTCACGCGGCGCGGGATCTTCACGTACATCTTGGTGACTTTTCTCGAGCCACTGTTCCACCTTTTGAGATGTTCTAGTCAGCGATGACCGTCTGCTGCTACGAGACTTCTGCGATAACTCCTCATCTAGAGCGGCGAGATCGGCCGCTAATTTCTTGTCTATCAAATCTTTTTCGATTTTAGCTTTAGCTTCGGCAGCTTCCAACTCTAATTGCTTTCTCCGAGCCATTAATGAAGACGCATTGGACATTTTGTTCGAAGATTTCGATGTACTAGCGCCAGGCTCTTTTCCTACGCTACCCTCTTTAACTTTAACAGCGGGCTGGTTGCTGGCGTAGTTTAGCTTGATTTGTGTGAGCTCTTCCTTCATAATTCGAGCGATGCATGACTTATGAGAGTACACTTCATCCATGTTTTGTTCCGTGTCCGGTTCCGTGGTGGGATGCTTCAACTTTTCTCTTTCGAGAGCAGCGCGCGTTTTAACCATTGTGCGCGGAGGCGTGCTGAACATTCCTGTCTTCGTTCTTCAAGGTCCGGTTCGTTAGGATCATGTGTAAGCGACGGGTGCTGGCACTGGTCGAGAGGAACGAAAGTAAAAGAATTCGGTACACAAAATAGGGGTGCTTAAGCGCATGTACATGCGTGCGTCGTACGGTAGCTGAAGGACAACTAATTGCTATTGGCCGTTAGGCGACACTCACACATGTGCATGCGCTCGCGCATACGTTTATTAAACACATAGAAAACAGCGGCAGGTAAGTATCTATGTAGATATGTAAGTTATATAAAACTAGTGTAAGACAATTATTATTTTTTATTAGACTTTCTTTCAGGTACAGTTCATCGCGTCGTCTACAACGAGTATTAAGTCCCAAAGGTTGTCTGGAAAATATCGCTATTTAGCGATAAGACCGCCTGTTGTCTACCGTTATTAAAATTATTGTTTCTGTGTTCAATTTGTAAACTTTTTTGGTGTGCAATAAAGCATTTTGTATTGTATTGTAAGTCAGTCAACAACTGGCAGTCCACAACTGTGCGCTTTTCTAGAAACTTCCTGCCTCGCATGACTGCATTGTGGAATGAAATTGTCGCTTGCGGTATTTCCGGACCGATACGACCTTCAAACCTTCAAGAAAAGAGCGTATTCCCACCTGAAAGGCCGGCAACGGACTTGTGACTCCTCTGGTGTTGCAGGTGTCTATGGGCGACGGTAATTGCTTTCCATCGGGCGATTCGTTTGCTCGTTTGCCCCCTATGACATATAAAAAAAAAAAAAAAAATCTGGTTCAGTACTGACCTTCTCGCCAGCGCAGACGTCCCGCACCAAGAAGCTGAGTTTCATCTCTGGCAACGAATAAATCTCCAGGTTGCCGTTGTTGCGCACCACGAACAGCCAATAAGTGGGTTTGAGCTCCGCTAGATGGCGCTTCCACCAACGCGACACGCGGCGCGGTACGCCTGGGTTTTTCGACTGCTCTGCTAACATGATCTATAAAGAATTTACAAACAGAGAATGAATGAAATGCTTTTTTACCAACACAACATTTTTGATAGTCCACTAGTGCTTCGAAAAATGTTATAGGTACATTAAAAGAGTAGTTTGCAAGAACCTGTCCATCATTAAGCGCTTCCAGCATAGTAATAATCTGGTGCGTTCTGTATAAAATTGGTGTGGGTGTACATAATATTTTGTTTCGGTTTCCGAAACGTCAGAGGCTTATATAATTAATATACGCGATAAAATCTGTTTAAATTGTCTTATTTAAATCGGTGTAGTGTAGTTTATTTTTATTATTACGAAAACACGCTTGGTAAACATACACACTATGTAAGCACCGAAGGTAAAGCAACGAGAATAACAAAACCTTTTGAAAAGATCTCGGTCCTGTGACATAACATGACAGAAGTAAAAAAAAATAAGCAACTTACGCTGGCCATGGAAGCTGGAGTTTGGTCACCACCGTACAATAACTCGTCTTCATCATTTAATTCATACACTGTGTCCGGTTGGAAGCCTTCCGCTTTCACGTTTTTCTTGCCTTTCATCTTGCCCGTGAACTCGCCTTTCACCTGAATCGAATAGGTATTTTATTAGTTTTTATACTTACGAAACAAAATGCTAAATTAACCAGCAATTCATCAATAAAATTGTCTGCACTGCCACTAGATAAGAAACGCACGTTTAGAAAATTCACGAAATATAGCCGTGTTGACAGACACATTTTTTTTTATGTTTCAACTGAATTGTTTAAATAAATCATTTTGTATTTGTATTTATTTATTTATTTCTCACACTTACAGCTATCTTTACAGGACCTAAACCTAAGACAATAGCGTAACTATTTCTATAAATTTACATTATTAAACTACTTATCTATACTATTCTGTTTATAACTAATTATAAATAATGCTAACTTTGTAAATACATTCAGAGAACAAGAGAACAAATCTAAGTCTTCCGCTATTAGGTTGAGGGTGCGTATTTGTATTGTTTAATTGACCACACATATTCAATGAATGTTACCTGCACATTTTCGATGTCGGCGGTGAACAGGCCGCTGAGGTCCCTGTAGGGCGTGGCCTTGACCAGCGCCGGCCGATGCGGCACCGGCTGTCTGGTAGGCGCCAAGCGGGCCGACTGCAAACATTTCCTGATATTAAGAGGCCTTATTCCTTTTAAAATGGTGATTGTTTAAGACATTTTCTCTATGATCAAACATGTTTCTTAACATATTATTGATGTTACTACCTAGAACAGGGCTATTAAGATTTATTGGTTTATATTTGAAACCTACAGTTTGAATTTTTCATTGATAATTTTTGTTTCAAAAACTACTCTAAATTGACGAAATTCACGCGGAAAATTCGTTTTTTCAACTTATTTTCGACTGCGTGCAATGAAAGCATGAAATAGCTATGTTACTACCTAGAACTCGGAGAAAAGTATTATTCACTTCAAAAAGTTGGTTGAAATTATCAGTACATTTGTCATAATACGAAAAAAAAATTTTTTAAAAGGAATAAGGCCTCTTAACATATTGCTATTGTTGTGGTCGTGTTGTTAATTAGATGATGACAGACCTCTCTCCACGCTAGGTTTCACATCATTGCCGTCAAAAATCTATATGTTAGTTAAATGAGAGTATAAAAGCTATTCATGATGTAGTTTTACCATGCCGCCCTGGGCGCGGAACTCTCGGAGCGCGAGCACAAGCGCACGACCGCAAGTCGAGACCACACAGATGTAGGGGTCGGCGGTAGCAGCATACTGCGCCGTCCATTCCAGCTGGAACGATTGTATCTGGACACCGTCTGTAAAAATATCCAAGGGACTTAGATTTCTTAGAGCGAATAGCGTAGGTAACATCAACGGACAAATTACAGACAATAATATCACAGACAGCTGTTATCCTATAGGTCACGGCCAACCAGCTTCTAACACACAGAGGTTTGAACTTACGCAACTGTTAACCCGTCAAGTGTCAGACCTCCCTAGAACAAAACACCGCGAAATGTCCCATACAAACAAGAAACGGCTGAATTTCCGCTAAAGATGGGAATTTTACCTACCCCGAGAATAATTATATGAGATGTGTTATATATCGTTAGAGAGCTAGATAAATTTGGAATTCGGCACAATATGTTATAATAGCCGCACTTACTTGTAGTGAGATGTAGATTTATTTATATTCCAAGATGTTCGATTTCCGTCACATCCGTCACTAATCATTCACAATTTACACTCAATTTAAAACCACATATCACATTTTACATACACTAAAATGATACTGGCTAGTTTATGCGTCAATTTTACGTAAATTCACCTCTAAACACCTAATAATTACTTCACAACAGATATTTATTCACGAGAACGTGCGCGCACGCTACAAACTTGCGCCGTCCAAGTCGCAACTGTCATGGCGGATTTGCCGCGAAATTGAGCACTGTTTGAACAAAATCATAAATCTATCAAAATTCCCAAGACCTTACACCAATCTAATATATGAAATGAAATCCTGAGAAAGTGTATTATAAAACTATTATTTGTTCGTAAGGTTTTGAACAATTGAAAATTAGGAAACAAATGAATTACGACGGCCATCATTGCAAAATTATTGCGTCATTCTAACTTGAGGACTTTTTTCACTAGGAAACAATGTCGTGCGGCTAACTTTAACATTAAAAACAAAAACCTTATTTAATTGCCAGTAATTTCATATATAATACATAATATAAACACTTTCCGTTTAAAAGATTTGGACATATTTATTACACGACACGACACCTCAAATGCAAGTGATTTTCGAAATGGCGGACGAATTCCGCCAATGTGGAGAAAAAAAAATATTTACGCGTCACTATTGAGGATTCTGATTGGTTAAAAATCAAATTTGTGTGCTCTGATAGCTGTTGTTGGATAGTAAAATATCTATCAAGCTGCCACCATAAGGAATCGATGCAGAGAAATTGATCCAATGAGCGGTTTGGGCTGTAGACTAGCGTGTGTCTACTGGACGCTACCGGCACAAAATTGCTGTAGACTAACGTTAGTCTACTGGACGCTTGACGGGTTAATGATAAGAATATATCTGGTGCCGTGACCAGGATATTCAAAATCGATATTTTATACGTATACCGGATAGTTTTCCACATCAATTGCAACAATTGCTCACAATCAACAAATACGACGTTTGTCAGATTACTCACTCTTGATCAGCCGAATAGCGGTAGTAGTGACCTGCACCATGAACTTGTTATTGCCCAAGTTGCCCGCGAACACCGTGGGCGCGCCGGTCATAAAGCCAGAGCTGTCCACTTCGTTGATCTCCTGACCCGTTTGTAAAATCTGACAGCAAGAAATGAGCATCATATTCGTATATTTTCATGATACTACAAATGGGTAAGTAGAGTAGCGAGCGAGTAGGAGTTTAAAACATAAAGTCAAGGCACACGAGGGTAAATGTCGTTTATGATACGACAAACGCGCGGTGGACTATTTGTGATACTGGATTCAATGCTTACTTGATTTAATTTCTTAACTTAACTGCCATCATGAGGGATGTCTGCCAAACAATCCATCACAGGGATTTTGCTGCCGGCGCATTATAATTTTCTCCAGCATATATATATATATTTTTTTATCCAAAATAGCCATGCATTTAACCTCGATTGCACCTGATGTTAAGTGACAATAAGGCCTAAGATGGAGCATGCTTGGCTAGAAGATGCCTATTCACTCTAGACTTGAAGAAATCCAAGTTATATTTTTCAGGAAACAGGTGCGCAGGAAGAGAGTTCCATTCCTTAGCTGTCCTCATAAGGAAAGTAGACGCAAAGAGTTTCGTACGAATCAGTGGTAAGTATATCGACAACATAAGGGTGGAATCCAAGTCCGCGCCGAGTACTGTATTGTCTGAACGGAGACGGTATAATGAAAACAGTAATTAATTATCAATTTGCTTGAAAAATCTCTCTACAGAAGTTAGAGGGTTTGGTAAATTTTCAGTACTTTGAAGGGCAATTTCTCCGAACAGGTTGAATTTGGGCAGCTAAAAAAAATACGTGTCTGCTATTTTAGACTACTCTATAACATATATCAAAATGAATCAAATTTGAGTGAAATAAAATGAAGTGAAATAATTTATTCAGTAAGTAGGCCACAGGGGCACTTTTACAAGTCAGATTGTGAATCTACCGGCATTTCGCTAGAGGAGACCGCTGTTGAGAAGAAAGCCGAAAGAAACTCAACAGTAAGTCATTTTTTCGTAAATAATACTTATAATACATTTGTGTTATAACTAATTACACTGGCAGTCGGACAGTTGGTTACCCTTCCTTGTTAGTCACCTGCCGAGGGCCCAGAGTTTTAAAAATTGTAAGCTATAGCCACAGACCACCCCCACTAGACGGAGCATGTAAGGCACATGTAAGGCGACCCGCGCGCGCCAACGATATGGTACGGCAGAACATTAAAGTATCAACACGGCGGCCACCGTTTAGATGCGTCCATGTTTGTGAGGTCTCTCTACACCACTTAACACTACAATTTACCATGTTATTTATTTAATTTCTTTTTTCGTTGACGAACGCATGGATCATAAACAAGGAAGCAACTAAACGGTGGCCGCCATGTTGATACTTTAATGTTCTGCCGTACCATATCGTTGGTGCGCGCGGGTCGCCTTACATGCTCCGTCTAGTGGGGGTTGTCTGTGGCCACGGAATAGAAAAAACAGTGGAAGTGGCATACGCCTCGGTCTCTAAGTGATCGGTTGTAGCCAAAAAACACACATTGAAATAGTTAACTACAAAGAAATCTTGAACGTGATTCGCTGTAGTATTCCATTACGAATGAGATTATAAACCACTGTCGAGAAATGTATTTTGAACCTCATGTCTCAGTAATACTGTATAAATTACATGGCGTATGTTTGTTACTTTCGACGTAAATATACAAATTCAAAAGTTACAAAGGTAGTTCTGCCACCTAGCGGCGAGTAGTCGACCCATGAAGCATCAACAAACGATAATAATTTGGCTACTTGACTCTAGGTGGCAGCACTTTTCTCTACACTAACAAGTGATGTGCGTATTGCGTAGCTCAGAATATCGATAAAACTTACGAGGGGTGTTCAATAAATTCTCGGTATGGACATCTTTTAAAATAAGCCAAGGAAGTTCTGCTTATGCACGACGACGCCCCTGTGCATACTGTTCATATTGTCAAGGCTGCTGCTCTTGAATCTGGGTTCGAAACTACTACACACGCACCGTATAGTCCAAACTTGTCCCCGAGTGACTTCTTTTTGTTCACCAATCTCATAAAGTATCTACGAGGTCATTGATTTTCTGACGATTAAACTTTGAAGGCAGCAGTGGAGAGGCATTTTGACACCAAATATAAAAAATATTTTTATGATGGGTTAAAAAATCCAATTGACCGATCTTATAAGTGCACAAACATAGGGGGGGAATACATTAAAAAATAAAAATAAAACGCCTATCGTATTCTTTTGTTTTCATTCTAATACCGAGAATTTATTGAAAGCCCCTCGTACACTGTCAACGTTATAAATAATATTATGTTTTATTATTTCATAATTGTACTAAAATGAGATTGAAAATAAGTATGACGTTATGCATTTCATCGTATGGCCTAATAATACCTGTAATTGACTTATTTCCCAGCGCATCATATCATAATATTTATAAGATTTTACTTCTTTACTAATGAATGTCAATTTAGTCGGTAAGTGGGAGGAACTGATCGACATAAATGATTGAAATTCCTTATCGGGGTGTCTATAGAAATCCGTTATAAAAGGACAGTTTTAAAGTAACCCCGATATCAGTATTAAGTTGGTCACCGACTTAATATTTTTTTCCTAATAGATATATTAATAACATTTTTTTGTTGATGCAACCGATAGAGGACCTAAAACCGATATTGGCATTTCTATCCTTATTTTTTTGGAAAAAAGTTCAGGAAGATACCGACGTTTTAATTTTGCAATTGACCGAAATACCCCAGCCACGGTATGGTTTCAAAATCGTTTGCAAGATTTGACAAACATACAAAAATATGTATCGTAATTTAAATACAGCCTTGTTATTAATAACCTTCGTTATGATTTTTAAAGTCGATGTTTACGAAACAAAAAATAAACTCTAATAATACAGGAAAAAAATATCGATAATTTTATCGATAACTTCTCTCACTATTCTTGCGGGGTCAATGGACGAACGAGTAGCGAATGTTCTGGAAGGGTACGATTTAGTGACGTTGGATGAAAACGACCTTATTGCATTCATATTAAGTTCATTTTTGTATCAAATTATTTCACGTTTTTAAAATAACAAGAAATATATTAAAATCTAATTAAATACAACTTGCCGATGATACGAAATGCCACCAAGGGTGATACTTTTGGTACGGCTCTGGTTTTTGTATTCCAAAATGGAGCAATACGGCATGTTTACAATTGTTTAGTTTTTTTTTTCGATGTGATCGACACAACTGTTTCTCTAAAGTCACTGCGCTTAACTGAACCAGGTTGCGAGCAACGGCTCTTAACGTTGGCACGCGCGCCACGCCCCCATAACACTTCTACTGTTTTTTCTGTTCTGTGTCTGTGGCTATAGCACTTCGCTTACCATGCTGGAATCCTCCTGTGTGAGGATCATGTACGCGTGGGAGCCCTCCATGTCGCGGTGCGCTTCCCGGTCCCTGCTGGCCTCGGCCGGCTCGCCCATCACCGTCCACATGTCAATACAACCTGGAATAGGATGGAATACAGGGTGGAATTTTTCTATGGGCCCTGGAGGGGAACTACCTTAAATCCTTTAGTTAGCTCACTTTACTGAAAGGAAACATTCCTTTATTTTTAAAAAGAAACAAAACTGCATTCAAAGATTTCCCAAAATTTGCTAGCCTAAACCGGGAAAAAACTTGTAATAAGTATTAAATTTGATGGAATCTCGTACAACAGATGAGTGTAGGGCTAAGTTTACTGGATAAATTTTATTCTGAATAATAATCCTACTGATTCGTGAAATAAAATATCAAGGGGTTTATTTTTTTTTATTTTTAGTTGGTTCGATTCCCGGTTGAGGCAAGCAATTTTTGGAAAATCTTTGAATGCAGTTTTGTTTCTTTTTAAAAATAAAGGAATGTTTCCTTTCATTAAAATGAGCTAAGTAAAGGATTTAAGGTAGTTCCCCTCCAGGGCCCATAGAAAAATTCCACCCGGTATATAGACTACGAATCGTATGTAAATCAGGCAGGGGATGTTCTAAAACAACAGAACAAATAACCCCTCGTACGCTTAGGTACGGATCCGTCCGGAACATTTAAACCTTACGTCAAAATATCAGTTTCAATTTGATTAGCAAATTTTTGACCTCGCATTCGGGGGGATATATAGGCAGCTTTAAATATTATTTAAAGCTGACAGCTACGCGTAATATCAAAGAATCTTATCCAACTCGAAGAGGAGATCAATCATGAAATTCAATTTACAAGTTTTATAGTAAATCATTACACCAGTCATTAAGAAATGTTTCGACATCCGGCTACCCACCACAGCACCCGTGGCATTCTTACGTTTGCGAACTTAAGAACACTCTTCAACAAAAACCGGCCAAGAGCATGTCGGGCCACGCTCAGTGTAGGGTTCCGTAGTTGCTCATCCTTCACAAGAGACGGGCTTAAAACAGCGGTTTTAAGCCCGAGGTTTAAGTTACGAGAAAGATTTCAAGGTCTATAAAAAGGTCGTAAACGCCAAAGTAACTGTAATGACTGGAAGACAACTTACGTCCTTTTAAAGAAAATTATGAAATTTTGCGATAACTCAGAAACGGATGAACCGATTTTGATCAATATAGTTTTCATTGAAAGTACTTATACGGCCTCATTTTCATGAATTTTTCCATATTTTTTTGACCCGTGGTTGAAAAGTTAGAGGGGACACAATTTTTTTATTTTCGGAGCGAATATTTAGAAAACTACTGACTATCAAAAAGGAATGTTTTGAGATCCCTATTATTTTTAACAGACCTATTCAACGACACCCCACACACTAGGGTTGAAACAAAAAAAAATTCACCCCCACTTTACGTGTTCGAGAGGTATCCGAAAAAAATTTTTTTTTTTAGTTTTTATTTTACCGTTTTGTCGGCGTGATACATATACATACTCATATCAAATTTCAGCTTTCTAGTACTAATGATCACGGAGCTAAGCCGCGGACGGACGGACAGACGGACATGGCGAAACTATAAGGGTTCCTAGTTGACTACGGAACCCTAAAAAAAGGTATAGTCCCAAGACGCAGATGATCCGATAGTTCCGACAGTCTCCATCACTCTGTGATGAAATCTGTATTTTGAGTAAGATAAGAAGTACCTGGCAGATTGAAGGCGGTGATCAGCTGTGGCCGCACACTCCGCTGCAGTACAGTCAGCGCGCCGTTCTTGCCGCGGCCGCTACACGCCACCAGCTCCACGGCGGGACACTCCGCCGTCCGACTGTACTCTTCGGACAGCAGTTGTGGCTCACCCATGGACACGTCGCCGATGGGACATATGTTGAGCAAGGAGTCGCATACCTGAAATATTGTTAGGTAAAGTGTGGGATGACATGTGACTGACAAATTAAGGGTATGATTCCGATTCCGACCGCAGTGGCAGACGGCATTGTCACCAGTTATTAAAACGTAACTCCTTTCATGGGGCACATTGCTCGTAGAATCGATGGCCGTTGGGGCAGAAAGGTTCTTGAGTGGCGACCGCGGACCGGAAGACGCAGCGTTGAAAGGCCTCCAACAAGGTGGACCGACGACCTGGTTAAGATCGCGTGTAGAAATTGGATGAGGGCGGCGCAAGATCGATCGTTGTGGAGAACTTTGGGGGAGGCCTTTGTCCAGCAGTGGACGTCTATAGGCTGATATATGATGAACTCCTTTCGCTTTTTACAGTTCCGAAACGTAATTTCGAGTCTTGTTGATAAGGTCACCACCACCTGCGATTTTATTATATGCTTTCCGTTTCCGAATTACTATAAAGTATAAACTAATAACCACAAACCTACCTCAAACACATAGCTCGTCAGTTGAGTAGACGTCCTAATGTCGCTTCCGTACACTTCCAACTCGTCTTTGTCACTGATCTCAATAACATTAGTGGCCACGCAGTCGGATAGCGAGTCCAGGCGACGCTTCTTCGCGGCGGGGTCCGAATCCTTGTCTTTCTGTTGCTGATTTTGTAAATCTTGATCTGTAAAACCAGTTTACTTTTGATACTTATAATTACTTAATGCCATTAGGAATGTAGCATTGACCTGTCTGTAATCTAATACTAGGTTTAGGCTCAAGTGCCCGTATATCGCCACTGGAACGAATAAACTGGGGCGGACGTTAATATCGTAGTCTATTAGGATCTTAGGTATATCTGAGTATCAAGGAAGTTTTCTAGATATATGGGTCGTTGTTGCCAATGGAATATGATTATGCTCTAGATGTAAACTATCACATACCGTTTTCGACGGTCAAGTCGACAGTGGCTTCCAAGGGCTTGTCAACAGAGAACAGCATGCGGTTCTCCCTCTCCGTCACTCTTAGTAACAAGGAGTTGCCGAGACGAGAGCCGAGAAAGAGGAAGTCTTCTTCTATTACACACATCTGAAATAAAGTTTCTTATAATGGAAAATCTCTGTAAATAAGAACATGTTGCATCTATACAATACAATACTCTTTATTGCACACTTATTTACTCGCACGCGCTTTTGCCCAAAGATGATTGTGTCCGAGGACATTTCGAATTATCTGAGTTATTCTTAGTTACGGAATATCTATATCCAAAATTGTCGTCGTCGGTCGTTTGATCTGGACATTAGTAGGCCACTTTAGCAGCGTGAACACGTAAAAAAGCATCGACCGCAGCCGTCGATTGGGTAATAAATATGAGTACCTACGTACACTAGTGGTGAGTATAAAGGCTCTGGCACAATAAAGGTATGCACTGCTCAGGGTCTGTCAGCAACGTCAACATCTATGTAGAGTAGTCTTCAGATAGCTTTGTGCGAGTGACATCTGTCATCTCAGTATTTTATAACCTAAAACACACACAAAGCTATCTGAAGACTACTATGACTAGCCTCCCTTCAGCACGGCGTAGGGCGTCTAAACACTTACACTAGTGGTGAGCACGGAGGCCGCGGCGCGGTCGAGGTGCGCGCTGCGCACGCTGCGCACGGAGTCGGCCAACAGCGTCAACACGTAGGGCGTCTAAACACTTACACTAGTGGTGAGCACGGAGGCCGCGGCGCGGTCGAGGTGCGCGCTGCGCACGCTGCGCACGGAGTCGGCCAACAGCGTCAACACGTAGGGCGTCTAAACACTTACACTAGTGGTGAGCACGGAGGCCGCGGCGCGGTCGAGGTGCGCGCTGCGCACGCTGCGCACGGAGTCGGCCAACAGCGTCAACACGTAGGGCGTCTAAACACTTACACTAGTGGTGAGCACGGAGGCCGCGGCGCGGTCGAGGTGCGCGCTGCGCACGCTGCGCACGGAGTCGGCCAACAGCGTCAACACGTAGGGCGTCTAAACACTTACACTAGTGGTGAGCACGGAGGCCGCGGCGCGGTCGAGGTGCGCGCTGCGCACGCTGCGCACGGAGTCGGCCAACAGCGTCAACACGTAGGGCGTCTAAACACTTACACTAGTGGTGAGCACGGAGGCCGCGGCGCGGTCGAGGTGCGCGCTGCGCACGCTGCGCACGGAGTCGGCCAACAGCGTCAACACGTAGGGCGTCTAAACACTTACACTAGTAGTGAGCACGGAGGCCGCGGCGCGGTCGAGGTGCGCGCTGCGCACGCTGCGCACGGAGTCGGCCAACAGCGTCAACACGTAGGGCGTCTAAACACTTACACTAGTAGTGAGCACGGAGGCCGCGGCGCGGTCGAGGTGCGCGCTGCGCACGCTGCGCACGGAGTCGGCCAACAGCGTCAACACGTAGGGCGTCTAAACACTTACACTAGTGGTGAGCACGGAGGCCGCGGCGCGGTCGAGGTGCGCGCTGCGCACGCTGCGCACGGAGTCGGCCAACAGCGTCAACACGTAGGGCGTCTAAACACTTACACTAGTGGTGAGCACGGAGGCCGCGGCGCGGTCGAGGTGCGCGCTGCGCACGCTGCGCACGGAGTCGGCCAACAGCGTCAACACGTAGGGCGTCTAAACACTTACACTAGTGGTGAGCACGGAGGCCGCGGCGCGGTCGAGGTGCGCGCTGCGCACGCTGCGCACGGAGTCGGCCAACAGCGTCAACACGTAGGGCGTCTAAACACTTACACTAGTGGTGAGCACGGAGGCCGCGGCGCGGTCGAGGTGCGCGCTGCGCACGCTGCGCACGGAGTCGGCCAACAGCGTCAACACGGAGGGCGTCTAAACACTTACACTAGTGGTGAGCACGGAGGCCGCGGCGCGGTCGAGGTGCGCGCTGCGCACGCTGCGCACGGAGTCGGCCAACAGCGTCAACACGTAGGGCGTCTAAACACTTACACTAGTGGTGAGCACGGAGGCCGCGGCGCGGTCGAGGTGCGCGCTGCGCACGCTGCGCACGGAGTCGGCCAACAGCGTCAACACGTACAGCTGGCCTCCCTTTAGTGACAGCGCCAGTCGGCCTTCACCCAGCGGAGCCACGCAGGCCCCGTCTAGGGTTATGCAGACGCCTTCTTGTATTCCTACAAAATAAAGAACAATATGAGGTATATTTTCATAAAATTTTGGCCATATTACAGACACTGAAGACCTTGAAAAACATCTTTGCATAATTCTAAATGAGTGCCGTTCCCAGATTATCTCCTGTGAGGGGAATATCCCCGGTAATGGAATCGCGCATCACTACGACGTAGTACACTTTGAGTGCTGGTATCATGATTGCGGCGGTGTACAGATTACGAAGAAAATATTTATGAAAATGGTTTATGCTTACTGAGTGGGAAATTGGTGGTATGCGTGGCGACGCTGTTGAGAGATACGCCATACGGCGGCACCGACTGGTTGAGGTAGATCAAGGAGTTCACCGCCATTATCAAACACCCACCTGAAATAAAATGTTGACTAACCAATGAAAAGACAAAAAAAATATTATTAGTGCGCTTGTAAGTAGTACCGACGTCGATACAAACATACTCCGATTTCCGAACCTCTGGTTTTCCAACCCATTTAATTGATGTTTCACTAACCTTTTCTGTTAATACATTTCGTCCATCCTCTGTTATTACGAGTCGGTAGGCATCTGGCCCAGAGCACAGTAATGACATATAGTTTCCATACGACATGACGTATTCGCCGCGGGAGATTGCATGATATTGCATTGTTACCGTGAATGCTGGAATGACTACTACAAATACTGAGAGCTTCACGCAATTTCTAATGAGTCAGTGCACACATATTCTGAGGTAGGTTCATCCTGTGATGTTGTTGACCACCTGATGAAAATTTCGCTCTTTTCCTCTATGTGTAGTTTGGCTCCGTCCTTCGTCATGGAAAATCATTTAGGGTTTGTACCCACGCACGTCACCGTCAACGGGGTGCCATATTAAATTTTTATACTATCGTTGTTCTTCTGAAGATCACTGTATACCAGATTACCTCCAATTCCTTACGACTTTATTTCGATTATAGGCGAGATTTGATCGCAGTAAGTCGCAGTAAGAGCTAGTTCCACTATTCTGAAGTTGGGTTTTGTTATTCTGACAATGAATGAGCCAGATATGTGTCTGCAGAACATAAATTGCTAGGATCAGTTTCAATGCAACACACATCACGAACGGCTAAAGCCATGGTTCAACTAGAACTAGCGCTTCAGCGTCCTGTACTCTGCGAAATGATTCCGGGGTCAATTTAGGCCTTTTCATATGGGATACCACACGGGGAATATCGTAGTGTAATTTAAACTGGTAGAATTAGATAATAGAATTAATTTATCTCTAGGGTTCCCATGTGAAATGTTCTTAATAACAGTAATGAGTAACATAACTGCTCGGGAAACCCCGCAAAATCTCACAAAGTATTATTGTTCATAGCCCCTCTCGCTACACCCATCGAACCTCTTTGACACCTATAGGAAATACAACTAGAAGTTTAGTAGGAAGACAAACTTACGTAACGGCGTCTATATATCTTTATATTTATTTTGTGGCCAGATTTACCTAAAAACTTTGTAAACACTATTTGAACCCAACGTGCAACGCAGTTAATGTTATCTAGGCTTACCGCGAGGCCGCAACTTGGTTGAATTTTCCAAACATTTTCCATTACTTCCGGCAATTACAATTTCTCCTACGTGTCCATGTGGACCGTCTGCTTGCACCCGAAGAATTGAGTCTAAACAATACTTACCAAGTGGTTTCTGGATGGGGACCGCTCGCAGACAATCGAAGGGCAAGCCTCCAGTAGACCATATGACAGGGTGCACGCGCGCACTCATGTTGAGGCTTACGCCCGCCATCGCGCATGTGTCGTTGCGGACCGCCGTGCGGCTGCAACAAAGATTATGTCAAACTAATTGTAACGCATAATGCACTAACTGTAATGCATTGTGGCAATGCCTTACATCGCAACGTAGCAATGGCCAGATTAGACTGTACAAATTAAAGTTTCAGCAGAGAAATTCAATGAGGGTGTTGATGATGGTAATATTGCAAATAGAGTCTTATAATTTAAAACATATAAATTGTTCCTGGACAGAAGATTTTTTTAACATGTTTAAATTGTAAAAGGAACAGTTATTATTTTGCGTAATTTTTAATATTTTATATAGAAGTTGCTTCTAAATAATTATGTAGGTCGTAGAAAAACTATTAAGATATTAGCACTATTTATTTAAATTTTTACAAGCTTTTATTTAACTTGCAATGTTCGTATCTAAACATTAATTAGACCTAATTTAGATCTTAAAATATCATCATAGCACACGACGAATGATAAAATACACCTCCATTGATTTAAAGAAAATGTGTGAACAGATTTAGTAAAATGATTGGAAGGAACATTTTTATTTTCGTTGATTGAGCTAACTATTTAGAAATAAAACGAAATTACCTGAAGTGAAGTTCCATTTTAATTGTATGAGCTGCACAATCTAGAAATGATAATAAGTACTAATACTATGTACATACATGAGTTGTTATCATTGAAGAGACTGTGCAGCGAAATACAACTACTTATTTATTAAATATGCTTTTTATAAAGTGGTAATACAGCTGCTTTCCATTTTAACATTTATAACCATCTCCAATCTCCAAACTTATCGAATTACCTATGTATATGTGGACTGTCACAACAAACCAAGCTTCGTACCTGTCAGCGAAGCATGGAACGAAGTATGATGGGGACAATAAAAATAGACAAAATCAATCATAACATAATTAGAAAATCTACAAGGACCCAAGATGTGGTGTTAAAGCTAAGAGCAAGTGGAAATGGGCTGGCCATGTAATTAGAGGAGGGGATAAGTGGAACAAAGTAGTAACACTATGGTATCCAAGAGAAGGCAAGAGAAAGAAAGGAAAACCTTTCAGGAGATGAGAAGATGATTTGACTAAGACAGCTGGCAAAACCTGGACTAGAGTGGCAAGGAAAAGAGAGGATTGAAAAGTGTTGGAGGAGGCCTTTGCCAAAGGGCACACAGATTAAAATAAATTAAAATATATCTATAAATTAACTATAATATGTATCTCAGAAAAGGCTATAAATAAATAAATAAATAAATGTGGACTGTCAATGACTTTTAGGAATTTCATTAAAATAAAAAAGAAAATCTGCTCACCCAGCAAAAGTCCTCACAGGCTCATACAGAAGCAGTAGAGTAGGTTCATAGTAACCATGCAGGAACTGTATGTCCAGGATGTTGTCTATCTTCTCATCCAAGTCTTTGAGGACTATCACGTAAGATGCGAGTGTTGGCGCCCGGATCACAGGGGTAGTAGGTGCCTGAAATGTTTATTACAGTCCATTTACTTGTATACATATACCACAATCTCATATGTTTTTTACTATATAAAAACGTTGACCTGACCTAAGCCTGTTTATTTTTTAGGGTTCCGTACCCAAAGGGTAAAAACGGGACCCTATTACTGAGACTTCGCTGTCCGTTTTATTTTACACTATAAAACACTAGTCTTTGAAAGCGAAAAGGACGGGTTGACAATGAATACGGGAAAAACAAAAGTAATGACAAACCACATTAATAATAATAATAATAATAAAGCCCTTTATTCTGAAATTAGTAAATTTACAATAAGTTATTAAAATTTCGATTAAACTACAATATATCCCTAATTTCAGTGTGCCTTTTGGCATAGGCCTCCTCCAAGGACTTCCATTGGCTTCTGTCACTTGCAACTCTTCTCCATTTTAATCCCACAGTCAATTTCAAATCATCCTCCCATTTAATTTTTTGTCTTCCTCGCTTTCTTTTTCCATCCCTCGGGAACCACTCTGTTATTTTCCTGCTCCATTTTTCCTTTTACCTTTACCGACAAACCACATTAAAACCCCGATTACACCAAACAACAGCTTGATAGAATATGTGGAAGCGTATACGTATCTAGAACAAATAATATCACCAAACGATCTCACAATAAAAGAAATCAATAATAGGATAACTATCGCTTGGAAGAGATACTGGTCCTTTAAGGAAATAATGAAAAACCCTGTAATTCAATTAAAAACTAAAAGAAAGGTATTTGATACGTGCATTCTACCGAGTATGACATATGGCTGCCAGACATGGAGTCTAACAGACCAAAATACTAAAGCTCTAAAACATGTCAACACAGTATGGAGAGAAGTATTCTTGATATTAAGATACAAGACAAGGTTCGACTCAAAACCATAAGAAAAATAACAAAAGTTACTGACATAAAAAAATGTATAAAAAAACTGAAATGAAACTGGACAGGCCATCCTATAAGAACCAATAGAGAAAAATGGGCTAAAGATGTGATGGAGGGGTGTCCAAGGTACAACAAAAGAAAGCAAGGTGGTCAATACCGGAGGTGGCAAGACGACATAAAGAAAATAGCAAGAACAACATGGATGAGGACAGCAAGAGACAGATTGGCTTGGAAAAATCTTGGGGAGGCCTATGCTGAAAAGCAAGGCAGTCAATGACTGTAGACAAAGGCTTATATTATACAACACAACTACTACTTTTTTTAAACACTATACAATACACTTTAAAGCACATGAAAATACATTTACACAAGAAAACAACTACAAAAACATAATGATTAAAAATAGTAGACAACTGGTGGTTTCTTCTTTTCATCTTTGGAAAAAAACTTGATTAGAACTTACTCAAAATATAGAATTTTTGTAAATATAAATACAATTAATCACAAATAATGTATTTCCTTAAAACTTTTGGTAGTTTGACATGGGATTAATCATTCATAAGGTAGGTCAACATTGGCAAATAGATGTAAAACAAAAACAACCAATAAAGCACTACTATACACTCAAAAAACCACTATCGACCTCTGGGTCATTACCCACCAAATCATAAAGCAAATCCCTATGATACGGCTTTATGTAGGCAGCTAAGGAAACTAACTAACATAAGGTAACTTACATTCTTTTTCAAGTCTGCAAGTGGTTTAGCCTCCAAGGGATCACCTTCATCTGATGTGACATCCTTTCTAAAAGGTAGTACAGCCAGTTTTTTGCCATAGAGAAGCATTACAGCGCAACGGCACTCCGGATCAACACGGATCCAAGGGATGTGGGGGTGAGTTGTCCAACCATTCTGAAATTCATATATAAATCAGTTTTGTTTGCTTTTGTACAGTAATCAAATACCATATACATGTAGGTATGGGTAAAGAAGCAAAGTGTTTCAACCTCCTCTTCCCATGTAAAATATTTGAATGATAAATATTTGAAAGAAATGTTTGGTACAAGGGGCAGGGCAGTTGAAACGCTCTGCAACTTGACCCATATCATGTAATTATTACGATACCTTCATATCATCTTCCTCAAAATAATGCATGCTCAGTGTAATTAGGTTATTAGTCTGTGGGTCATACTGCAGCACTGATAATTTGGCCTCTCTGAATGATACCAGCAGTAGGTCCCTTCCTGAGCTAGGACTTCGGACAGATGCCAAAGACATCACATTGCCCCATAATGTATATGTAGCAAGACATTCTAGTTTCATTTTTGGTGGTATTGGTTGGCCAGCTGAAAAAAATGGTACAATTCTACATATACTGATAACTGTTACTTGTTTACAATACTGTTGAACTAAAACTATATTGGATATTAAAGTATATTATTATAAAATAAGCGAAATCAACAGGTCCAATACGTTTATCATCTTATAATTTCTAGACAGTTTAAGCTTTCAGAAAAAAAACAGTCTGCAAAGTGAACCAGTTGAACAAAACGTGATTAAGATGATAGAATACCAATAATTCCTATTTCTTGGAGCAAACAAGACGTTGGAAGTGCTTATAAACTCGAAACAATACTTACCGGCGTTAAGTTCTCTGCTGTGGCCTTCAGGTAGTAACCTGAAGACTTTGATGATGTTAGCCCCGGCAGTGACCAGGCACGTCTCATCATTATTGAAGAAGCAACTGCTAACAGCATGTTCTATGCCTGTGGCTGGATGCGTTTGGCGACTAACAGAAAACATATTTGCTGTGCTGTCGCGACTCTTTAGAGGTTATGTTTAGGAATTATCACTTTGTATATACTTAGTTTTAATTGAACTTAGTTTAAAAGAGATTCCTAAGATGTGTGGTGTCTCACTCCATTTTTTTTAAAGAATTATTAGATTTATTGTATTATCGTTAAACAATTTGCATTTGTTTTGACTTGTATTGTAGACGCTGCAAAAAGTTACACAAAAGCAAATAGAATAGATAGAAACCAAGTAATGGTAATCGAGTTCTTAAAATAAAGGTGTCTCGTGCGATTTTTCCGTGTTTATTTCTGATTCGCAAAGCTGCTAAACAACGGAAGTAGCGACACTAGCGTCTATTTGACATTCTACTAGATAAAATTGCCAGAAAAAAAAAGACAATTTTGTAATTCTTTTATTCGGGTTCCGTACCCAAAGGGTAAAAAAACGGGACCCTATTAATAACGTTACTTTTAGCGTTACCTATCGGCCGACAAATAAGATATAATAGTTATTCTACTCACTACACGATGTTACTACAGATGTATGGCTTTTAGCGCCACCTACCGGCTCCTAGGCAAATTATAATAGTTATTCTATTCGTTAGTAGATGTCACTACAGATATATTGCTTTTAGCGCAACCTAACTGCCAACAGGTAAACTATAATAGTTAGTCACTAAACCGTTAGATGTCACTTTCAAACATTTTTCAGGGCCTTATCACACTTGCGATTTGCGAGCGTATTTTCTATACAAATAAGCGACGCGGCGAACACGCTGCGCGATCGCCTTCATACAAAATACGCTCGCAAATCGCAAGTGTGATAAGGCTCTAACGACTGGATTTAATAAATATATTTTTTTGTTCAGCACCAGATATCACTACAAATCGTCTGACGGTACATAAATCATCGTAGATTTTAGAATGTTAAACATAGGATAACACTATTATTATATTCCTTTTAGGTGCTTTTAGCGCCACTTAACGGCCGATAGTTAAACTATAATAATCATCTCTTTTACCGATAGATGTCACTACAAACGTAATTATTATTTGCGTCAATATTATAAATTGTAGCAAGTTTTGTGCACCATCAGTTCGTCACTATTATCAAATATCACTTCACTAATATATTAAATAAATTTTTATATAATTATCGTCGAAATGGAAGATTAAGCGTAGTATTATTTTCAAATGAAAAAAAGGAATACCAATAATCCATTAAATCAATTTTTAAATAATTGTGGATTTAATTGCTCGACTAATTCATTTCCGCAGTGCGATACTTTGAGTTAGCGTAGGTAAACTTTTACGTTAAACCCGTTCCAGACCTTCCGATCCTATCCGGTCCGATCCAAATTATCGGATGAAATCGGATATTGTGTAGAGTAATTGTTAGGATCTATTACACTACATAATTATTATCCGATTTCATCCGATAATTATGACCGGATCGGAAGGTCTGGAATGGGTTTTACAATCAATATCACCATTTATTGCTACTAACACCACCTAACGGCTGATAGGTAAACTATAATAGTTATTCTTCTAACCACTAGATAGCACTACAAAGAAAAGCCGGTAAATAAATTATTATATAATTTTTAGTGCACTACTAGGGCCTTGTTTCGCAAAAGATACAAGCCTTGTATTACAAGCGTGTATGTCTACGCACTTTGTATATATTTGTGATATAAATCGCTAATGTACGTGACCAGGGAAGATCTCCTATGAGATGGAAAGATTAGATAGAAGCTGTAGTCAATGGCTCATCATCACTACATGCATGCACGAGTTAGGCGGCTATCAGAGAGGAATGGCGGCGTGTTGTGTTGTGGCGCAGCGCCTCTAATCACAACGCGCGAGAAATGTTACCTATCTCTTTCTTCGCAATACTGTGAGAGAGTGACGGGTAATGCTATTTCGTGCGAAAAGAGTCTCGAAGCCTAGTTGTGCTAGACGGGCTGAAATGATGACCACGACCACTCCTCAAGAGTGAAACCGGCGAAACAGAGTGTACGTAATATCGTAGTCGTGGTCGCCTGACGTTTAATAGCGGTCAGTAATGCCTTGATCACACGTACCTACCGAGACAGTGATCTCGTCCCTGTCACACACAAGACAAACGGGCGAGACAGACAGAGCACTGTCTCGCCACTGTACTCGGTAGGTGTGATCAAGGCATAAGGTATCAACTTTTTTAACTTGATCCACGGAAACCATATAAAATATCACAATAGGTATTCATACCGAGAATATTAGATGATATTCATATCGAGACAGGCTGCGCTAGCGTAGAGGCCAGTGTAAAATTGTTAACTTTTAGGTGCATGATTTCTGATTTGCCATTTAATTTACATTACCTACTGTGGAAAAAAAATTATAACCTAAATATGATTTTTGTAAACAAAAAGTTTGATTTGATTTCAATAAAGTAGGCACGTTGAGTTTCATTGAAATTTATTCTGACAATCAGGTCTATATGTATATAAGGCATATGGGCAAAATATTTTACATTTCTACACACTAAGCGAAATTAAACATGCGCCTTACTTGTACAACGAATATATGCAAATAAAGATAAATTAATATAATTATTAAGATTAACATTAACAGTAGGTAAAATAACTAATATGGTTTATATTCATGTTCTATACTATAACTATACACTAGAAACGTGTCCATAACTTCACCCGCGAAGGAGAATTAAATCAACACTTTTTTGCCAGTCGGGTTATTTTCATAAACATTCATGCCCCCTTACCCTGTACCAGAAGGTCGAAATCCATTTAGTAGGGCGTTTTGTGGCGATGATGCCACATACGAACATCCAAAACTTTTCAAAATATAGGTACTTCGCTCCAGACCTTAATATTCTTATTCAGTCTTTTTTTTATTCTTCGCTGTACATATATTTAATTTTGTTTTACCTATACTAATATCCTCGAATGCGTCAACGACCTTTAACAACGAATTTACATTGTCTAAATAATTACAGTGGGGTTCTGATCTATAAAACAAAAAAATGCTGTGTGCCTTACAGGCATCATAAAGAAACTAAGTTAGGATTTTCCCAGGGAAGAATTTTATGGATGACGCGTTCGACTTCACTCTGTGATCATGTGGCCAACGACGGAAAATTGCTCTACTGACGCCAAATGATCAAAAACTTTGTAATTCAAACCGCTACAAGTATTCTTCAATCCCTGTTGATTTTTGAGCTCTTTCCTAATTTTTTATTATGGCGTTAGTGGATACGTAAATGGCAACGGCGCATAGGTTAGGTTAGGAGCGACCACATACCTACGTCACAACTTTAACGTCTTTTTCATATTACCTACATACTTTTTTTTTTTTATACATACTTACCTAAATGCGCTTACGGTGCGTCAACGACTTTAGAGCAAACGGGGTGGTCACTCTCTTATGATATCTAATAATATTATTGGAAACGTTACTAAACCTGTCTATGGTAGAGATAAGCTCATTCGAGATGAAATCAGATCAGATATGGTGGTTCACACAACTATTAGGGCCTTATCACACTTGCGATATGCGAGCGTATTTTCTATACAAACAAGCGACGCGGCGAACACGCTGCGCGATCGCCTTCATACAAAATACGCTCGCAAATCGCAAGTGTGATAAGGCTCTTAGGTATAGTTAGTTGGCACACTAACTATACACGGTGATCAATCCAAATGGAGTCGTAGGGAGAAATCGAAAACTATAAGCGACAGGGAAATCTTTTCTTAGGAACCATGGCGTCGATTTTAGATTTCATAAAACTGCATATTTTTTATAAATCTCTTACATAACCGGGAATTCAAACCTGGTAAAAATGCGGTAAGTAATCGCATGTCTTATTGTAACATTCTTTACAGCGATTTTGACCGGATTATGTATGAAATTATGTATGGGATTTATAAAAAAAAAAAAAAAATTTTTAAATCTAAAATCGACGCCATGGTTCCCTAAGAACAGATTTCCCTGTCTCTTATAGTTTATGAATTCTCCCTACTAACCCATTTGGATTGATCACCCGGTATATTACTATTTTTCGATATGGTAGGCACGCTTTCTCTGCTGGCGCACTTGGCCCGACTGACCTTATAGTTAAAAACAAGACGATATCGACCTGCGATATATTTATAGCACTTTTATGCTCTTTGACCGACGTTTATCGTGCCGTTTACTCTCAAACAAATAAGTACTTTAGGACAGATTACATTAGGGCTTGTGCACAAATCACGTGAGGTTTTTTCGGCTACTTTTTGACCCCCCCCTCCCCCCTGGTGATATTTGGTGAGGTTCTTTGCTAACCCCCCCCTCCCCCTCACTACCTCACGTGTATTTTTTTTCCGCCAAAATTTCGTAAAATAGACTCGCTATTTTGAGGTATTTAACAAGTCAAGACTTATTTTTAACAAAACCGAGAAAAAAATATCGACTTTTTCTTAGTTCGTTCACTGTAGAAAAAATACACGTGAGGTCTCCTTATACCCCCCCCCTCCCCCAACGTGATATTTCGTGATTTTTTCGTGACCCCCCCCTCCCCCCTATGGAACATCACGTGATTTGTGCACAAGCCCTTATTAGATATCCAGCTCTGAACGAATTTCTAATGTAGTATTAATAGGACTTCATTTCTCAGCGCCTTTAACATAACTGTGCACGCAAGTTTGTGTCGCGCGACAAATATTGTCTGTCTCTTTCCTTTCAGTGTCGTGCGAGAAAGACGGATAATACTCTTGCGCACGAGATAAGTCGCAGTTAGATGTGCCCTACACATCCTAATAGAAAGTAAAAGAGGTTACTCCTTTACCCGCGCGCCGTACAAGCAAAAGAGCGGACAATTTGGGATGGAATTTTATATATCATCTATATAAGAATTTAGAAACTATATTGAGAAGGATTAGGGCGATTAGCCCTGAATCACCAATTGGATATCTGAAATATGTTTCCTAATCTACCTTACTTACTTACTCCGATGGCTCAGTGACCCAAAGTGAGTCTTGGTCCGCTATATAATCTACCTTTTGTTACTGAGAACCAAAACCCTTTATTACATTACGTAGTGTGACCACAAACTGCTACCTTAAATTTAGTAGTATGATAAGGATAAGCTCAAACGCATTTTACAACAAATGTATCTTTATGTCGATATAAGAGGCTTTACCTACATGAAAAAAATGGACATATAGGTTTAAGACACTTTGTATTTAAGACATCAATGAGTCGCCCATTGTTTTAAAACGAGGTACATGAATTTATGTTTTATACACAAAGTGAACACTCCTTTATATGATCCCTGTGTGCCAATGTAAATCTTTAAGTCTTAGACTTAAAGGCGCCTTTAATGTGAAAGTTGTTTGCACTTATGATGCCTTTAATTTAAATTAGCAGTATGTGGCCACACTGCATAATGGAATAAAGCCATAAAGGCTATTGTTCCCAGTTACAAAGGTAAGTTAACTCGGCATACAGAAATGATTACTAAATACCCAGGTATTTTCAATTTTGACTTTTATTTGTCATGGTTCTTTCGTAGTACTATGAATATAGGGAGAGAAGTCATTCGGAAATATCCCGATTACTGCCATTTGAACCCTTGGCATTGCTCAAAAGCGAATGTTTATGGATTGTCTACGATCAGTCAGTCTTCGCCAAACGACCTTATGAAGAAGGCTAGACGTACAATAAATATGTGATATACAGATATTTATCTAATATTGCGATATGTACTGTTCGTCTACTCTGCTATATTAATGGATGACAATATTTGTCACGAAAATTTAGATTTCTAGATTCCCAGAATGTGAGCCATCAGTATTTACCATATTGATGAATCACAGCATTTATTGTACGTCTAGCTTTCGCTTATCGCGTAAACTCGTAACTTAGAAAAGTGCTAAGTCGGAAAAGTTCAAAAAGTTGAGAGGCAAAACTATATTCACTAGATCTTTACGTCCCGTTACTTGCACATTATGTCATGAATCACGTAACACAAAATGTAAGTGACCGTCATGGCACAATACGAACGTCGAACGAACATCTTCAGAGTATACACCCCTTGACCATTAGTCAACGTGATCGTACTCGCAGCTCACAGCGTAAATGATTTGTATGGAGAATAGTACAACGCCCCTAGCAGTTACTTTGTAGAACTACCATTTTCCTTACAAATCGTTTACGCAGTCGCTGGCGGGTACGGTCACTGTAGACTCATGGTATAAGTATTGTACAAGTGTGTAAAGTAACGAAGCTTAAAAAGTAACGATAAATACACTTGAATTCAATCAGAATACTGATCAAAAACCCCTTTTAAAATTAAATTTCGTTTCTTATCGCCTTTTTTACCATTATTATTAGCTATTTTGGTGCAATTTGAAAAGAAGCGCCAAATTAAGTGATCTATGCTAATAATATTTGAAGTTCTAAGGCAAAAGCCATATCGAAAAGCAGCTCAATACGTATTATACTTATCCAGTCACTAGGCCATTTTTGACAAACTACAATGTGGTTGGTGACCTTTGCCTTTGAACATCACATTTTTATTTATACCCAAATTCATTACAGCTAAGGATTTAAGAAATACATCTAATTATATGAAAATGACTGTAATATATATCATTTGTATAATAAAAAATTACTCGAGCAATAAACTTCGGAACAATTCATATTTACACAAATAGTTGGCAATATATTAAATCACGTAAAAAGAAAGTCTCCACAACATGAAAATAAACTGTTACAAAATTGCGCACATAGAGTAGAGTAAGGTATTGGAGCAAATAAATTAAAAAGAAATCATATCGCTCATGTTCATGTGACAACAGTCGTCTTTTAAGAGGCGATCGTAACATTTTATAAACGCCGGCGTTAGAATGAATTCTAGAAATAACATAGCTTGCTTTTCCCTGCTACCAACGGCACATCTTTTTCACGTGAAGTATTTATTTCGGGACTTAAATTATAATGCCGGTAGCACACCTCCGCCGCGAAACGTCAAACCCAAAGAAGTTCCGCTTTAGTTTCACGCGCTCTGTATGGCGTTTCGCGGTTTCGCGGCGGAGGTGTGCTACCGGCATAAAAGCCTTCACAATACTATAGTCACAGTATCAGTCTTTCCCATCACCAATACATGTTCCCTAATTCCCACTCCATTCTGCCGAACGACACATGTCAGCTAAAAGGTCATCAAACTCCTGCAGAGAACTTTCATACACTTCCAAATCTTTGGATAAATCATCATTGTCCTCAACATTTCTCTTTACTGACTCGGAGCCCTTGATATAAGCAAAGTCATCAGTCAACTTCAAATGGGGAGCATTGAAGAAGTCCTTATAAAACTCCGCCAAATCTCGAATAGGGTGATTATCAGCGAATGGAAACTGAAGTAACTTCAATGGTGGTTCACTTTCGCTTCTGAATCCAGCGAATTTTCTGGGAGGCATCTCAAACGATGTAGGGCTCTTGGAGAGAATAGTCGTGTCCAAGTCTTGGGTGCTTTTTGATACTACGGGGTTTTCTTTTGGGAGTGTTTTGACGGTGTGGCGCTGAACACGCATGCACTTTGGAATAGGTATTTTCTTAAAAAATTCTTCGATCGCTTTTTGAATCACTTCTTCGTCAGCGAAGGCGGCTAAACGCAGTGGTCTATTCAGGTCGACTTGTTTTAAGGGTTTGTATTCCTTTTCCTTCTGTTCCTTTTTCTTTTTGCATTCGAAAATTACGTGTTTTGGACTCAATTCAAAGTGATCGCTTTTTAAAATTAAGGTCTTGCTCTTATCTGTCCTATTTGGTGATATCGAGAAGTTAGTTCTGTAAGCAACAGAGAAAAAGAGACCGCCTAAAGGCGTTTTGAGTGTCCCAGCTTGGATATTCTTAACGGAATCCCCTAAAGACTTAGTCTTAGGCTCCCCATTGTATACTCTATAGAATATGGTGAAAGATTCCATGCGTTGTTTCCTTGACAAATGATATGCTGGTGTTATCCTGGTAATTGTTATCAAGGATTTTAAAAGAATGCCCATTCTGAAGTAAACAGTATTCATTGCTTTTAGAGAAGTGTCAAATTGTGTTTCGTCAAGTCCTAAAGTCCACAGTTCCAGTACCATTTCGTCGCCGTCTTCAGTTTGCACTGATATTTCGACGTGCAGCTGTGATCGGATTGTTTCCAAAACTCGATCCGAAGGCAGAGCATTTTTGGTAGCTTGATTGACTTCAGGGGAGTCTGGTATTTGGAGATTGAACCAGTCAGAATCGGAAGTTAGTGGTTTGCTACTTAGCTCTATTTTTACTCCCTTCCTAGATTCCACTATGACCTGTACACCTTTGTAGGCTAAGAATCTAGTGAACTTTGTAAATTCGTTCTTGTCACTTAGGTTTGAGAATGCTGCGTCCGGCGCCATGGTAACTACTATACTATTTCTCTGGTATAGTTTTATTCTTCGTCAGCGATACAGTTCTCGACAAGGTTCCTTAGATTGGGGTTCTCCATTGCGGCTGCGATGCGCTCCTTATCGTTGATCTGCTTGTTGACTGAAACAAAGAAAGCATATATTATTTTTATTTTGCATGTGATTTGTTGTCTCCCTAATATAATATGTAGATTGCATTAAAGTCAGCTTTGTCATTGAAATTGGATCTGGAATTCAGGTAAAATGATATAGTTATATTTTATAATCGCTTTTAACAACCTCCTTATTGCTTACAAACGAATTATAAATTTTGTATTGATTTTCAATCATATTGGTGATTGATAATATTTGATGCCAATTACATACTAAATAAATAAATAATAAATTGCTGTGCCCTTGCAGGGCGTCACATGTATACCTAGTCTATAATCCATCTATTGTCTGTAATGTGATATGCAATAAAAATTGATTTTGAATTTGATACTATTATGACACATGTGAAGTTAAAAGCGTAACCATTATTAATACACCAGTAAAAGATTTTCATAAATCATATCAAAAGTAGTACAAGACTTGTTTGATAGTGATATTAGTGACCAATCGATAGTGGAACTTCGACATAAACAATCCAATTAACATTGGAAATGACCTACTTATAAAGATATCAAACATTATCCATGGAATGGAATGATTAACTTATGGCGTTTTCTAAACGCATTTGTATTACATATTAGAGTACAAGGATGTACTTTTAGAATCTCTGACATTATTTTCAACAACCAAGTAAAAAATATACATATACTACTTAACTGGAGGAATGGGGTACGTAACGGCATGGCCATTTCGCTACATACTCTACATAGGTGCAATGTGGTGTCGACTGACGACACTAACGTCAAGGAGTTCAAACAAGGTGGTGGATCGCTGACGTGCATGGGTGAATTAATGCATATGATTAAGAATAAGGATATATGTATATAGATAATACATTCAATATATGATTGACAATGTAGCGTCATCTAGTTCAACATTTTTTTGGCGGCCACAGAGGTATATATTAGACATTAACGCTGTTACAACTCTTTTATGTGTCCTATAGATTACGAAAGCGCATTCTAGATATGTAGGTCCAATTCCAATGCCTTATTATTCTGACAGGCAGTATCAGCAGCAAATTTATTGTACAAAACATACTTAAGAAAGAAAATAAATGAGTGTATGATAATATTGATAATGAAACTCAAAGAAAAATTATTAAGTTCACCAGCTCAAGATGGTCAAATTGGAAATAAGATATTATAGTAGGTACAGTCGAGTTCATTTACATCTACACACTTACGAGAACAAAAATATCTGAACACGACTTTATGCTCCTGACAATAGGGTCGTGTTCAGATATTTTTGTTCTCGTAAGTGTGTAGATGTAAATGAACTCGACTGTATGTATATGGGTCGTTCTTCTTTTTTTTTCCTACAATAGTCTGTCCTTCGTCTTATTATGGCATCTCATTGGAGTATTGATATTTTCGGTTTCATAATGTCCATATTTTTCTATCTATTAATATTATATTATATGTATAATATTTTAGTTTCTCATTTTTCTAACGTTTGTTTTGCGTAGAATGCCGTGACAGAGTGGTAAGCCAAAATGTGGTCTCCGCTGAAAAGAAACACTCTGTCACCCTATTTAAAAAAAGTAAATAATACACAATAAAAAAAAACAGTATTGGCCGTAAATGAAACTTTAATTAGTACTAATAAAAAAAAAATGCATTTTTTTATTGTACACTAAAACCACAATTATCGATAGTTCAAAAACCCAAAAAATTGAAAAACTTCGATATATTGTAGGTAAAAAAGAAGAACAACCCACATATGTAGTTACAGAATTGCAACTATTAAATGAGGGTTTCTGCACTCTATTTAACAAGAAGTCAATTTGAACTAATATCCCTTATAGACACATCTAGCATCTTTTCATTTGTTTGGAAGAAGGTTACGGCATAGTGCACACACACAGGGGCAAATATACAGAAAACTGAGGACAAGTTTACGTGACGAGATAACGATTAAGCAACTAGTTATGGTTTATTACTCCTTAGTCGAGTCACGTTTGCGTTATAGCATAAAATTCTGGGGACAAAGTTATGCGTACAATATCAAAAAAGCCTTTGCCTTACAAAACGCGCCATCAGAACAATGATCCGGATACCATCTTGGTAGTCGTGCAAAGAACACTATGTTCAATTGAAGATACTGACGGTGCCCTGTCTGATGTTGTTAAGTATCCTGAAAGATACGAACGTGAGGAAGAAAGAGAGTCACGACAAAGCACGCGCCGAAAGGATTTAATGAGAACGATTGCACCGAAACTAAGGGTGGTGAAACATAGTGTTCGACATCAGGCGGTCACATTGCATAATAGTTTGCCTAATGAACTGAAGGTGATAAATAATGTAAATATTTTCAAGCGCCGGCATAGGGACTACATATTTGCTAAAAAAGGCATATTATGATGTAGGTAAATTTATTAATGATAGTGATTCAAAAATGGCATGAACTTGAGCAGCTCCACAATTAATTTATTTATTTGTTGTTTGTAAAGTTTTTGTTTAAATTAAGTATTAGTTATGTAATTAGTAAAGACTATTGTATGTTCAATTTCTATTGTTAAATTTGTTATAATTAATGCTGTGAAATTATTGACATTTTTATTTTGATTTCTGTGTTAGTTACTTAAGTATTATTTCCAACACGATGCAAATTGTTAAGGAATAAATAAATGAAATGACATGGCCTATGAGATTAAAGCTCCCGACTTGATGAAGGACGTGTTTTGGAGAAAACAAATTAAAAAAAAAATTAATGGGAAAAAATTTACTAATATCTGAAATTGTGTATATTTCCATATGAAAGAATATCAATTTGCTTATTCTAATGTTATCCTGACAACAGAGCCAAGTTGAAAGAAGACAAGACATTTACACAAACAACAAATACAAGTTATTTAAACAAAGTTAAATTTGTGACATCTAACATACTGGCTGTTTTACACTGGCTATATTTGCATGTTAATATCACCACTTGACCTTTTTATCTAAACATATATACTGTTGATAAACATAAATTGTGCAAACAGCATAATATTCATTACAGCAATAACTTTAGAATTTTCTTGAATGCAGTTTCTTTAAAAAAAAAAAAGAATTTGTCTTTTAAACAAAATGAGCTTAAGAGATGATAGGATTTAAGACAGTTTCCCTCTGGGTCACTTTTTTTTATATTTATTTATAATATTACAGAAAAAGTAGAGGAAAAAAACATGATAATAGAAAACAATGTCAAGTATTCAAGCCAATATTGGATTAAGAGTGAGAGCTAACTTTTTTATATTAGGTACTTGATGTGATAAACAGTCAATTTTTTATCAGAGACTTGAAACTCATTTTATCATATGCCATTGTTAAACTATTTCAAGCTTTTAAGTTTAAAACTTATTAAAGTACTAATTTTATTAAAACTTTCGTGAGACATATTTAATTATTGTATTGGGACGGCTGACCGTACACCGCCGCGGCAAACCTGTCCCTGATGAAGAGCTCCATACAAGTTCGCAACATGTCGGGCCGTTCCTGACAATTTCACATGAGTGTAAACCGCTTAATACAATTATTAAAGTACTGTAAGGTTTAAGCGATACAGTAGTACAACCTTTTGAATTGGGTACCTACCTCCAATTATTTTTATTAAAGCAGTAACATCTGCTTACGTAAACCAAATGTATAGAATGAATCTTCATCTAAGATTCTAAACACCTAACTCAAAGTTAGGGGACTCCTGACATTGAATATAGCATGGAGAAGAAATCTAAAAATCTGCTATGGTACACTAAGGGAAACTGATATACATAACTTTTTTACCCTTATTGTTATTGTGAAAAGTGCTAACAAATGTTAATTTCCTTGACTGTACATAAAAGAAAAAGTAATAAAAATTGGGCAAGTGCAAGTCCGACTCGCGCATGAAGTGTTCCGTACCATAATCTATCACAAGTTTGTTGTATGGGAGCCCCCCTTAAATATTTATGTTCTTGAGATACAGCCTGGTGATAGACGGACGGACGGACAGACAGCGAAGTCTCAGTAATAGGGTCCCGTTTTTACCCTTTGGGTACGGAACCCTAAAAATCAAGTAAGATAGTGTTGTGTTCCAGTTTTAGAGTGTAAATGCTTACCATCATGTGACTAACTTGTTGGTAAAAAAATATATAAAGCCTTAATAGATAGCACCAATCGAAAAACAAACCTGTATTGTGTTAGGCAGCCTTGTATTGAGTATATGAGATACAACATATTATATTCAGTTATACTTGCGCTAATAGTTCAGTCCGCACTACGAGAGCTTAGAATAAACACTTTACAGAAAACTGTAATTTTTCACTATAAATACTTACTTTCATCTTCGGTTGTATGCGCGCCTTTCTTTATGTAAATATCCAGCTTCACAGGGTGATGCAAGGAACGCTGAATCTTAATCCTTATACACAGGCCTATCAGAGTCGCCAGAGAACAGTGTGGTACTGTAGGATTGTATTCCACACGAATAACAGGCACTTTGTCTTCCGTCGGGTCCTTCACGAAAATTCCTTCTTCGTAAACAACCTTCAAATCCTCGAGCGTATTTGGCTTCTCGGGGTCCCTTATGGTCCGCAAAAAGTCTAAAAACACCACAGCTCAGTTATAATAGCACGTTAAACAACAAACAGCCCAATATCACACAAATATTTTACAAAAACAAACCGTAAATCGTCTCTCTCAAGTCATTCTCATCATTGTACCCGAGCTCTTGTAAACTTGCACTTTTGTCCATATAAGCTGGTTTAGCAAGCTCCACTGGTGGTTTCTGTGTGCTATTAAGTGAGAGTTTCGAAAAGAACGATATCATATCGTTTATATTGAATTGGATTTTACACTGTGATATGATATGCACTAGTCAGTCGGACGGACATATTTGTGTTGTCAATGGATGTCAGGCGCAAAGTGCAGTTGGACCAAGTTGGACCATCCATAGTCACGAGTGGAATTGCGGCTCCACACTACTCGCGAAGTTGACCAAAGTCGAGCTATATATGATAGTGTGGTGAGGCACTTCGCTGCGGAAAGGATTCTGCCAATGCAATATCAAGTCCGGTAAACATTGTTTTTATTTTGAATTTGGTCGATGACATATATAGTCTGGCTAACCTGGCTAATGAAATATTACTTAAAGTTTTGGCGGGAAATTTAAAAATTTGCGGCTGGTCACACTTTGTCTAGTAAGAATTATAGTTTTGATACTAGAAAATATTTTTGATTTTGATTCTATGCACACATAAGAACTTAGTTAAATAACTAATACATATTATTATGTTGACGTACACTCATATAATTTCTACCACTATGCACAGTACAGTCATCGACTAACACATATGTTTACACTTTCTAACCATATGCAAGGCGAAAAATTAAATGTAGTAAACAAGACCTAGCTCGGTACCATGTAACAATCCATTACCAAAAAAATACATAAGTACTATGCCAAATTAATTTCAACCCAATCGGAATGTTAGAACTGGTACATAAAGTATCAAAATTATTTATAGAGGACCCACCTACTAAATTGTTAAAATCATAGACAATTGGTGATACCACAAGGAAATATCTGTCAACATTATTTGGCTAGCCAGACCTGACTCTATCGCTAAGGACATTTTTATAATGAATATAATGATTATTGCGGCCTACTCGCGAAGTTGACCGAAGTTGGCCAAAGCGAAGTGCCACACTATCATATTCACCCAACATCGCGAGTAGTGCGGAGCCACAATTAATGAAAAAAAAAAATGTATCTATATTACACCAAAGAATATAAGTACTCATATACCCTGCCCTCATCGACGTCAACAGGCTTGACAATTCATTAATGTGTGTGTGACGAAAATGGTGCCCCTTTACCAGCTGGCATTCATTTTGTATTGATAAAAAATCAACACCATTGTTGACCAATTATTTTACGTTAGCTATGGCGTCCGTTCTCGATTTAGTGAAACATTATCAACATACGATAGAAAAATATCCTAACGATGAGCAGAAGGTGAGGTCTACATAATAAAAGTTTCAATAGGGTGCTTTCCTGGTTTTAATAAGGGAAATCCCAGTCGTTATACTGCGCAGTACTGTATTAATAAATGGTTTTTCCAATTGACAGGATATTTACAGTGATATAGTATGTAAAAATATGATATTGGGATGTTCCCGCAATACTATACTTGGTCCCCAGACGAAGTACGTAATGTGGCAGGGGGACACGTCGCTTAAGGTGATATTCGATTGTTCAGGTTCTGAAGTCGATAGACAAGCTGTTCGGACTCGGGGTGACGGTGCAGCACCTGCAGGACACGGGCGTGGGGCGCACCGTGAACGCGCTGCGCAAGGAGCCCGGCGAGGTGGGCCAGGCCGCGCGCGCCCTCGTCTACAAATGGAAGGTGATGGTCGCTGCCGAAGAGAGCGACCAAGAAGCTGATCAAAACAATGACAGTGAGCGCTCAAGATCATAGCTGCATGCTTTGTGTTTATCTTTACATTTAAGGCAGAATTTATAGATATGACCAATTTAGATTTAATTGTTGATATTAAAATGAATCTAGTTTGATTTTGAATAGTGTGTGTGATGTTTATTTTAATGCTAAGTAATTATCCTGTATCAGCCACAAACTGCAATGGGCATGGAAATGGGAAAGATTCTGATGACAGTTCCAATCACACCAGAAGTAGGCACAATGATGCCTCAGAAAGATTATCGAAATCTGATCAGAAAAGTCAGGTGAATGGAAATACAAGTGGAACAAAAAGGAAATATCATAGTAGTGAGGTTAGTATTTATAATTATTATGTTCTCTAATCTGCAGATTATAAGTGTTTTTTGATTTTAGAATCTTTTGTGTAGTCAAAAATTTATTTTGTGTGGGATTTAAAGTGAATCGGGCGATTATTTGAGCGTTATAACCGTCTCATTAATATGTCCACAATATTGGCCAATCCATGAAGGCAATCAACATCGTTTTGATATGAATTGTAAAAATCCGCGACTTCTACAAGACAACCAAAAATAGGCCATCAGTTCATATGGAGGTTGTCGATATTGCGGACATATTAATGAGGCGGTTAAAACGCTTGAATAATCACCTATCGACTGAGAAATATATACACCATTTTTAAATGTGTTTTTTTTTTTCAAACTTTATATTAACCTGTCTGCTGTCTTGTCTGTCTGTAATAAAATTTTGCAAGTCAAATCTGACCCACTTCATGGTTTCCATTTGAGCAGATTATTCTGCATGCCTATGTAAACTGAATGACAATGCAATATTATTATGTCATGGAGATGAATTGAGGAGGTTGAAAATGAGAACTGTAGTAAAACAACAAAACTCCATCTGGTTTGGACTTGTATGATTTGTCTTGAGCACCTGATGATTGTGTCACAAGCTACAATAAAAGCTTTAAATACATTGTTAGATAACATATTTATTCACTGCCTTATCCTGTTAAAAAAATTCAATCTAGCCACATAATTAACACATCTCCATAATTTTAATTCTTTATTGTCATATCAACACAATATAATAGATATTTTGTGTGTGTTATAGGAAGAAGATAATAGTTATAATAAAAAGTCAAAACACTCAAGCTCCAGTGAAAATGATGACTCGAAAAGATCAGTGAAAATAAAGCAAGAACAATCTGAAAGTGATGAGCATCATGACTCTGAAGACTCGCACAGCTCGGAGAGTGAGAGTGAGATGTCAGAGTCTTCGGAGGATGATAGACATGAAAGGACAAAAATTAAAAAGGAACCATCAGAAAATTACAAGTCTGATCCAGCAAAACATTCATCACACAACAATGTGGAAATTAAAAAAGAATCATTGTCATCAAAAAAGTCATCATCAGATGAGAAACATTCAAAAAATAGTTCTGAAAAGTCTAAAAGCCATAGTTCTGAATCACAACAGTCTTCTGACAAGTCATCATCCAGGGATAGATCACAGAGCTCACACAAACATAGAAGTTCCATGGACAAGGAGAGCAGCTCAGACAGGAAGCATAAATCTGATCATAATATTGAAAAAGACAAGAAAAAAGAAGAAATAAGCTTGTCTAATAAACATAAGAATACTTCTGAGAAATCTGAGAAACATAAGAGTTCATCTGAAAAACATAAAAGCTCTTCTGATAAGCATAATAGTTCATCTGAAAAGCACAGTAGTTCCTCTGACAAACACAGCAGGTCTTCTGAAAGCCACAAGTCAAGCTCACAAAAAGATAATAAACCAGACAAACATAAAGAGAAATACAATAGAAGTGAGAAGCATGATAGTAAATCTGAGAAACACTCCAGCCAATCTCACAAATCTGATAAAGAAAAGCACTCTAGCAAGAGTAATTCATCTAGCAAGAGTTCTTTTGATAAAGAAGCTCAAAAACATAAGTCACGTGAAAGTAGTAGTTCTAAGGAAAAGCATAATTCATCTAGTAAAGAAAAGTCTAAAGACAGGAGTAGTTCTTCTAAAGAAAAATCGAGTGACAGCCATAAGAGTGAAAAAAAGTCATCTTCTCATGAGAGTAAATACAAGAGTGACTCCAAGGATAAAATCAAGGGAGATGACCACAGTAGTGAGAAAAAGTCTAAAAGTAAATCTAGTTCCTCTTCATCTCACAAAAGTGACAAGTCAAGTAGTAAGGATAATGTACCAAAGACAAAACCACAAATTATTAACGGTGGGGATAGTGATGATGGCATTGACTGCGGGTCAGGTAATACTCCTCGATTTCTATTTATTTTTCATTCGGAAATATGTTTTAAATATTATCCAGTCATTTGAATGTTATGCTTGGAAAAATTTGTCATTAACATTAAACTGCTGGATCATAAAAACAACAACCCTGAAATTTGTTTAAAAAAACAAAATGCCCACTTTAATTGTTTCAGGTGCCAGTTTTGCTGAAGCCTTAGGCATGGTTAGCCCCGCGAAGCCGAAAAAGAAATCAATTTCTTTAAAGGAAATGTCCTCACCAAACTCGATTCAAAATGATGTAAGTACAAAATTTCGTTTTAGCGTCATTTTGTATTATTTCAAACCAGTTGCGGTTTTGTATCAACTTGTACAGGAAATCATATTGGTTGTAAAAGTCCAGACATAGTAAATGTTATCAAAGCTATTCCCAAATGTATATTTTTATGCACCTTGGTTTTGTTATTTGCTGACTTTTAGAGCAATCTAAGTGTAGGTAGTCCCATATAGAGATTTGAATCTGATTTGATCCTAATGAGAAACAGAATCGAATGACATCTTCAAAAATATTGTCCGCACGCCTGTTACTGACCTCATTGGTATTTTCTGTTGACAGCTAAGTCCCGCGGCGTTGCTCGCGCCGAGTGCGAAGCTGGCGCCACTGCCGGCGCTGGAGATATCCGCGCTGCCCGAGATCTCACCCAACTACAGGCCGCGGCCGCCGCCCCGGCTCATGCCGCATTTCACCGACGACGAGGCTATGAGTCAAGTCATTTCCTTGAAAAACCAAAGGTAATTTACTGATTATTTTACCTAACCTGCATGAGTGCCTCATTGTTCGGGCAGCAATCTAATATGTATATATCAGATAGTATGGAAATAGAGCACAAGTCAGCAACAAATGTGAGACGTTATATCAAACGTCTTTTATACTAATTGAAATTATACTCAGTGAAATTATGCTTATTGTTGTCATCATTATTGTATCAAATGTTGATATCATGACCAACCTTGGTAAGGGCCATAAATATCCGATCTGGGGCTTTACTAATTACCGCCCGTGGTTTGTCTAAAGTTTTACGTCTTGCCTTGACCAGGAAGTGAGATTTTCTCCGAAAACCCCACTTACGGCTTAGGGCGATGTTAAAAATATTTTTTTATTATGAAAATGAGTTGAGAAACTATGAAAAAACCGGCCAAGAGCATGTCGGGCCACGCTCAGTGTAGGGTTCCGTAGTTGCCCATCCTTCACAATATACGAAAATTACGAGAAAGATTTCAAGCTCTATAAAAAAATCGTAAACGCCAAAGTAACACTAATTACTTATTACCTTCTGGAAGTTATCGATTATACGCGCCAGATAGAGCGAAATATTTTAATATAGTATGGCACTTAGCAAATATGTGTAACGTTCGAAGTGTAGGGACACCGCGCGGCACTTACGTCAAGAAAACGTTAAGAAAATTATGAATTTTTGCGATAACTCAAAAACGGCTCAACCGAATTTATTCAATATAGTTTTCATTGAAAGTACTTATAAGGCCTCATTTTCATGAATTTTTCCATAATTTTTTGACCCGTGGTTGAAAAGTTAGAGGGGGGGGGGGCACTATTATTTTTATTTTCGGAGCGAATATTTACAAAACTGCTGACTTTATCAAAAAATGATGTTTGGAGGCCCCCTATTAATTTTAAAAGACCTATTCAACGATACCACACACACTAGAGTCGGAACGAAAAAAAAATCACCCCCTCTTTAGGTGTACGGGAGGTACCCGGAAAAAAAATTTTTTTTTTAGTTTTTATTTTACCGTTTTGTCTGTCTGATACATACACATACTCATACCAAATTTCAGCTTTCTAGTACTAATGATCACGGAGCTAAGCCGCGGACGGACAGACAGACGGACATGGCGAAACTATAAGGGTTCCTAGTTGACTACGGAACCCTAAAAAAGATGAATGTTTACATTATAATTTGCCCGTATCAAATATTTCAATTATTGTTTGGTATTAAAGGTCCAGATTTATCAAAAAGTGCTTTTGATTCTCCATACATTTTAACTATGGCGGCCGCGCGCCGATCTAAGTACCTACGCATTCCCTGCGCTCTATGGTTCAGTTGCTAACGCTCGGCGCAGTCTTAAAGCACGATTAAAGGTTAAGGTTAAGTTAAAGGTTAAGGGTGCAGGGCGAAAGGCGAATCTTCTGCGCCTCAAAACAGAATCAACCTCACTAGGGAGGATACCCGAACAAAACCGAGCACGCCCACAGGCTCCAAGGTGGCAGCCCCGCCAGTATAGCGGGCTAATCACTCGCTTACCTGAACCCCAAACAGATTTTTGAAACTGATGTAGTACGAAACCGGACCGATCACACTACGACAACCTTTTGCATGAAAACACGGACACGAATTGCTTGTTGGAACGTGCGAACACTGAGCGAGGATAGCCGACTAGCCCAAGCAGAAGCAGAAATGCTACGATACAAGTTGCAAATAATCGGTCTCAGTGAAGTGCGCAGAAATGGATTCGGGGAACAGAACGTCCAGGGGCCTTACTTTTCTTTACTCCGGGAAGGAAGATGAAGAGGACGTGCGTGAAAACGGCGTAGGATTCCTCCTTTCTGACGCTGCGAAGAAGAGCCTGCTGGACTGGAAACCCATCTCAGAGCGAATCATTACAGCCCGGTTTAACAGCAAAGCCCGCAAGATAACCGTCGTTCAGTGCTACGCGCCCACAAACTAAAAGCTGACATCCCCACCGCTGCGAACGCGCTGACGCCCCTTTTGAGGAACATCTGGTCAGCCGAAGAGTTGCCCGACGACTGGAACAAAGGCCTTCTTATCACCGTACCCAAAAAAGGAGACCTCAGTGAATGTGGCAATTGGAGAGGCATCACCTTGCTCTCGATTCCTTCTAAGGTGCTCTGCAGGATCATCCTAGATAGGCTGTCGGGGGCCGTTGAACCTCTTCTTCGCAGAGAGCAAGCTGGCTTCCGACCCAATCGATCGTGCACGGACCAGATCAACACCTTGCGCATAATTCTCGAACAGGCATCAGAATGGCAGAGGGAAATGTACCTGACCTTTGTGGACTTCGAAAAAGCTTTCGACACGCTGAGATGGAGCTGTATCTGGGATCGGCTACGTGAAATTGGAGTCCCCGAGAAGATCATTAACATAATTAAGGCCATCTACGGGATGTATTCTTGTAGAGTAACTCACGACGGCCTCGTCTCGGAGGACATACCGGTCCATGCGGGTGTACGCCAGGGGTGCCTTCTTTCACCTCTCCTTTTTCTTGTCGTCCTGGATGGCATCATGAATAACACCACCAACAGCAAGCGCCGCGGCATAGAGTGGGGACTGTCCAACGTCTTGGAAGATTTGGACTATGCCGATGACCTATGCCTATTGAGCCACACGCGCGCAGACATGCAAGCCAAACTGGACGACCTACGACGAGAGGCTCTGGAGACGGGATTTAAAATTAACACCCGGAAGACCCAGGAAATGAGGTGCGGAGCGACAAGCTCTTTGCCGTTGCTCATCGGCACAGAGGGGGTGGAGAGAGTCCACAAATTTACCTACCTCGGTAGTGTAGTGTCGGAAACAGGAGGGACCGAAGAGGACACCGCTTCGAGAATCGCCAAGGGGAAGGCAACCTTCGCACAGCTCCGTCCTGTCTGGCAATCGCGGAAACTGACTAGGAGAGTTCATCATCATCATCATCAGCCTATTCTTGTCCACTGCTGGACATAGGCCTCTCCAACTGCACGCCATTGTACGCGATCCTCGGCTACTCTCATCCAGCTCTTGCCAGCCGCCCTGCACAGATCATCGCTCCATCTAGTCTGAGGGCGTCCCACACTACGCTTGCCGATCCGCGGTCTCCACTCAAGAACACGTTTACCCCACCGGTTATCGGTTCTTCGGCTAATATGGCCAGCCCACTGCCACTTCAAATTGCTAATACGGTGAGCTATGTCGGTAACTTTGGTTCTCTGACGGATCACTTCGTTCCGAATTCGATCCTTCAAAGAAACTCCGAGCATTGCCCTTTCCATAGCTCTCTGAGCGACTTTAAATTTGTGGACCAGCCCAACCGTCAGTGTCCACGTCTCGGCACCGTATGTCATTACGGGTAGGACGCACTGGTTGAAAACTTTCGTCTTCAGACATTGTGGAATTGGCGATGTGAAGACCCGACGAAGTTTGCCATATGCTGCCCAGCCCAGCTGTATTCTTCTGTTAGCCTCTCTCTCGAAGTTGTTTTACCCAACTGCAATATTTGCCCAAGGTAGACGTACTCTTTAACAACCTCGAGAAGGCTGCCCTGTACCGCAATTGGTTCCGGACTAACATGTTCATTGAACATAACCTTGGTTTTGTCCAAGTTCATCCGGAGGCCAATGCGTTTTGAAGACTCAGCTAGGCCGTTCAGCATCAATTGCAAGTCTTGCAGCGTTTCCGCCAGGATGACAATGTCGTCTGCAAATCGCAAGTGTGAAAGGTACTCACCGTTTATGTTAATGCCTTGTCCTTTCCAGTCCAACGTCTTGAACATATCCTCCAATGCATTTGTGAACAATTTGGGGGATATAACATCCCCTTGTCTTACACCACGATGCATGGGGATAGGTTCAGACTGCCGGCTCTGTATTTGGACGGCCATGCTAGCGGCATTGTAAAGTCCTTTCAACACTTGGATGTATCGCCAATCGACTTGGCATCGCTGCAGAGACTCCAAAACCGACCAGGTTTCGATGGAGTCAAAAGCCTTCTCGTAGTCCACGAACGCTAAGCACAGGGGCCGATTATACTCTTCCGTCTTCTGTATAATCTGCCTCACTGTATGAATGTGGTCTACGGTGCTGTATCCTGATCGAAACCCCGCCTGTTCCGGGGGCTGAAACTCGTCGAGTCTTCGACTAGGAGAGTTAAGCTCAAGATATTCCGGTCCAACGTGAAAACCGTGTTGCTGTACGGATGTGAGACGTGGAAGGTCACTAAAGACATCACGCACCGGTTCCAGGTCTTCATCAACCGCTGTCTTCGCCGAATTCTCGGTGTATACTGGCCCGAGAAAATCTCCAACGTAGACCTGTGGGAACGCTGTGGTGAGACTCCGATCGACCAGCAGATCAAACTCCGCAAGTGGAACTGGATCGGCCACACGCTCCGAAGGGACCCTGATCACATTCCAAGGCAAGCCCTAGACTGGAATCCCCAAGGAAAGCGGAAACGTGGTCGCCCTAAACAGACCTGGCGGCGGACGATCACTGCAGAAGCGAAGGCGATAGGAATGACCTGGAGCGAAGTGAAGCGCGAAGCCCAAGACCGTTCGGGATGGCGACGTACTGTGGACGCCCTCTGCCCCATCCAGGGGACATAGGACATTAAGTCAAAGTAAGTCACAGGACAAAGGCCTCTCCAAAGTTCTTCATAACAATCGGTCGTGTGCCCTCTTCCAACTGCTTCTCGCCATCCTGACCAGGTCGTCCACCTTGTTCTTGCGCCTTCCCATACTGCGTCTTCGGGTACGCGGTCGCCTCTCGAGAACCTTTCTGCTCCAAAGGCCATACGAGCAATGTGCCCCGCCCACTGCCACTTAAGTTTGGAAACTGTCTTTCCTTGGTTCTCTTATGAATCTCCTCATTTCTGATTCGATCACGCAAAGAGACGTCGAGTATAGCTCGCTCCATTGTCCTTCGAGTGACCCTTCTTATGAGGAGGCCCATTGTGAGAGTGTAATTGCCATATGTCATCACTCATCACTGGCATCACACATAGGTTAAAAACCTTCATCTTAAGACACTGCATGTTGTATTTGTGACGAGAAGATATTACGCATTTTCCCGAAGACCCGAACGCTCTTCATCCGAGTTGGATTCTACTCGGAATGCAGTCGTACTTATCGGATTCGAGAATGTAGATATATGTGATATGTGAAAATGTTTATTTGATTTGCCTCGACGCCTGGTGAAAAATAATGTCAATTATATCCCTGGACTTTGCAAGTTATGATAAATAGGTAATTAAATACCTGTTTGGTGATCTGATCACTTAATTTTTAGGGTTCCGTACCCAAAGGGTAAAAACGGGACCCTATTACTGAAACTTCACTGTCCGTCCGTCCGTCCGTCTGTCACCAGGCTGTATCTCAACAACGGTCATAGCTAGACAGTTGAAATTTTCACAGATGATGTATTTCTATTGCCGCTATAAAAACAAATACTAAAAATAAAATAAAATAAATATTTAAGGGGGGCTCCCATACAACAAACTTGTTATAGATTATATATATGTATATTTGTTGGTATATTCAATAAACAGGGAGCGAAACTTTGGTGCCAGTGACGTCATTATGTCGTCAGCAAAGTCGCATATAGGTGATTTTTTAAAACAACATTCAGTGATTCTTTATAAATAATACTTAATGGTAATATAATATTATTATTTATTTATAAAAATGTTTGGTATTTATACAAAAAAATATGTACCTAAATTATCAAAAACGATACGAATAACATTTTTTACAGGATAATGAAATAAAAAAAAACCTTAAGTATTAAATGAAACAACACGACAAATGTTTCGTTGGATGACGAAGTATGCAGAACGCTTAAAGTTTGAACATAATACTTCTTTCTTATTTACAGGGGACTATTTCGAAGAGTTTGAACCCTATATACTTTAATCTAATCCGTGATTGCTTTTTTTTAAACGAGTTTTCCAATTTATTCTATGCGTACCAAAAATTTACATGAAGAGTTACATTTAAACTAAACTAAGCATATAATTTACATTGTATACATTTAACACGTACATTCAGGGCAATATAATTCTCGAACCTCTCGCCAGTTATAAATATGTCAATAAGTTGCCATTTGATTCGGTATCTATACTCTAAATATAAACACTCTGTATGTAGCTTGACGTCAAACGTCTGTCATCGGCACCATAGTTTCGCTCCCTGTCAATAAATTGCATTTAATTCTAAGTGCAGGTGTGGTACATGCTTTAATCGAATATTTTCTTTACAGAACTAAAGTTTACTCTGGTAATAAGGTAGTAGGAAAAGTAACTACACTTTATGAGCTATGTGTTCAAGTCCTACAGGAGCACATAGATGGTGAGTTTATGAACATTAAAGTACGGTACCCACATATTACAGTACCGTATTTTTATATTACTATATTTAGTTGCTTCATATCATATATGATCACATCATTCGTTTCGATCTTATATTATAGAGCAAAGCAAGTAGGTATAGCCCCTTACTCCTAAGGACTTTTGGCTTTGCTTAAGATTAAAATAATATATTTTTGTTTAGTTTCTGATGTTTGTATGTATGTTTCAGCTCTGGAGTTCACCGGAGGTGTGCCATACGAGATCTTAAAGCCCATTGTCGACAAAGCAACGCCACAGCAGTTGTTTATGTTAGAGTATCATAACCCATACCTCACCGAAGACACAGACCATTTATGGAAGGCATTCTGCGAAAGACACTTTCGGAACAAGAAGAGAGAGGAGATGGAAGCGTGGAGAGAAATGTATATGGTATGTTATTTTATTTTTTCTTTCAGGTGCGATTTTAATAAGCCTTTTTTTACATTTAAAGGATCTGAATGCATCAAAATTATTTGTAAAAAGTTTTTAAAATTATGTATATACCTAGTTAATCTTATTAAAACTTTCGTGAGACAGATTAAATTATTGTATTAAGCGGTTTACACTCACGTGAAATTGTCAGGAACGGCCCGACATGAATTATGTATATAGTTATTTATTTAATTATGTATTCTCTGTAAGTATTAAAAATTAGTGTTACTTAGTTAAGCAAATCTTTATAAGATTTGTATAGGGGTAGATTTTTGTGGAAATAGTAATCCTATGTTGATCTATCTAGACCTGATCTTTGAATGAGTGAATTATGTTGATTATTTATGATTTCAGAGATGTCAAGAAGAACAAGAGGATAAACTTAAGTCACTTACGGCCAATATCAGGATGACACAAGAGGCCAAGAAAGCGCCCATAAAGCAGACAAAGATGGCTTATGTAGACTCCGTGGTGAAACCGCCACGCAACATCGCGAGGAAACAAGTGAGTATTGTTTTATTTTAATGCCATAATGCCACACTCTTTTGATCAACGTCTTACATCTATCAATAATATCTATCAATATTTCTACCCGCTACTCTATATCGTCGTCTAGTACCCATAACACAAGCCTTCTTGAGCTTAATATAGGACTAAATCGATTTGTGTGAGGTTGTCTCATATTTATTATTAAAAAATTCTTATAGTGGAGTAAATAAATTTGATGACGCGGTTAGCGTGATAGTGCAGCTACCTACTGAGCCTGTTCCTGGGTCATGGATGTATATCGTCGTATAGTATCCAGAACACAACAAGCCTACTAGAGCTTTGACTAGATCGATTTATGTGTAACATACATACAAGTTTGGCAATGTAATCACCTATTTGCGAGGAACAAAAACGTTTACTTCAATCAATCATGTTTTATTTCTTCTTATCTTTACAACTATGGACGGAGGATGGAAGTTAACCTTTTAACGGCCCCAGTCGTCATGTCACGAGTCACGACATCCGAATGCCCCGTTGACGCCAACGTCGTTTAGCGACGTCCAGATTTCAAAAACTTTTTGTAATTGCTTTTCTGTTACGGCGTCAGTGCCGCGGTGAATTACTTCACCACTAGGCGTTCAAAAGGTTAAACTTATTTTCAACTCGTAAGCCAACGGTTTCGTGATAGGAAACAGCCCGGGACGGTCGCAAATAACCCATTTTGTTTTTTTGAAAAACATAAGTGGTAACCAGTTTCATAATGGAATTGCAGATTTTTCTTCAATGAATGTGCTCAGGGAGGCCAGTCTCGTAACGAGAAAAAAAATGTACTCACATAACAAGATGATCTCCCGTTAATATATGTTTATTATTATTGCAAACCTATTGTGTCCTACTGTTGGGCAAAGGCCTCCCCCACTTCCTCCATTGATCTCTATTTATACCTAAATCTACCCAGTCCTTAAGGGAAAGAGTCCAAGTAGTCTCGCCGACGACGAGGTCTGCCGCGTTTCCGTTTTGAGATGTGTGCTGGCTTCCGTCCGTCCGGCATGGACAGACGTGGCCAGCCCAGTCCCACTTCAACATGGCCGCCTTCCGAGCTACATCGACTACCAATATATGTAACTAGAAGGTGTATGCAACTTCGTACGGTTCTCTGCCTTTTCGCCGAATTACGTTTCGTCAAACGTTTCATTTCGCCAAAAGCACTTTTCACTGAAACTGTAAAGTGTAAACTATTTCGAATTGTTATAAAACAAACCTAATCTAAAGGATAATATTTACAACAATCTGAAATAGTTTACAGTTTCAGTGAAAAATGCTTTTGACGAAATGAAACTTTTGCGAAATGAAACGTTTGCGAAACATAATAACCATAATAACCAGTGTGGACAAGGAGGGTTTCACAACGGTGTCAAGAAAGCGTAAGACACGCAAGAGTCAGTGTGGTACTGCAGAACCGGTTGGTTGTGGTCTGCACGTCTCCACACCGAGCAAGGCGCTATACGTGTCGCGCCTGCATCACACTGCCACCGCTGAAGAAGTGACGCAGTATGTTCGCCAGAAAACCGGCTACTCGCTGAGGGACCTGAGGGTGTTCCAGTTGCATTCGCGCCACTACGTGCACTTCAGCTCGTTTGTAGTGCGCGTGCCGCGGCCGCTCCAGGACACCATCGCGTGTGCTGATTTCTGGCCGAAAGGTGTCGTGTTTCGTCGGTTCCGGGGCAACCTACCAAAGCCAACACCCGAGATGTCGGAACAACGGGGCCACGCCGTTTCGCCGTCAAAATAAACATTGTTCGGTTCATGACGCATTGGTGTAAACTGTAATGTTATGTAACCTGTTTTTCAATAAATAAATAATTCGGCGAAAAGGAAGTACACCCTTCGTACGCGTAATTTTTTATAACGTAGTCGTGTAAAAACAAGTATGCCTGTACCAAAATTGGTTAAAATTTGTCCGCCGTTTCGCCGTGATGAGAGGACAAAAGAAATCATGCCCCACCGATGGCGCCGCGCGCCCATACAAAACAAAACACTATTTTTTTTTATTTTATAACGGCACAACATAGTGGCTCCACTTCGCCTGATTGTAAGCAAAAAGGGGAGCCCAAGTCGCAATGGCAACTGACGAGAAACCAACGGTGCCAAGTCAGTAGACACTGCCATGCTGGCCCGAGAGATGCTTCTTCACGCTTCGTTTGAAGGCTCCCAAGTTACTATCCTGAAATCACGCTATTAATTATTTTCCTGAAATCCATAGAAAAGTAAGATGTACTAATGAGCATTTCTCAAAAAGTTTGTACACAATTAAGACAGAAAATTAAAGTCAAATATAATTTTCCTATTTTGTTACCATTTTTTATTGTGATTTCTAATACATTGATATCAGATTATGTATAATTAAAAAAGTATAAGCATAACAGAACCTTAATTACCGAACATAACCATAACATTGATATAAAATTACTAAAATAATTGGTAACAAAATAGGAAAATTATATTGGACTTTAATTTTCTGTCTTAATTGTGTACAAACTTTTTGAGAAATGCTCTAATATTGTCCAGGCGCAACACGGCACGGCGTTCGCTTCGACGGCGAGCCCGGCGGCGCGCGTGGCGGCGCTGGCGTCGGCGCCCAACGTGCTGCGCGGCGGCTCCGCGCGCCCCGCGCCCGTGCTGGCGCCCGGCGCCTCCCTCAAGCCCAAGAAGGCCCCGCTCATGGCCAAAGCCCTCCAGTTCATGCGCGGCCGCAAGCGATGAGGCCACCGAGCGGTAAAAATCTGTATGCGTTAAATTATTCGACTTAGCTTGTAACATGTACTTTCTACTGTTGCAATTTTAACTCTATCCGGTTCATCGGTCCGTTTTCTCCGATGAGATCCAATAATTTTGTTAACGAAACCGCCGTCAGGTCTCACGGGATGACCCTGGACCGGAGTTCTTTTAGTTCGCCCCTTCGTCATTTAAAACGATAACGCTACATATATCAGTGGTAATATACGTGTTGTGTGCTCTGTACGATATAATAATGTTTTTAGAAATCGTGACATAGGTTATATATAGCTCGAATAAAACTGTAATATAAAAATTTTAGACGCCACATTTTTCAAAAAGTCCTCCCCTCTTTTCCCAACATCACTCTTGCTGTAGCGTATACAGCTACATGCAGTCAGCGATGGATTAAGAAGTCGTGCACTCCTTAATCCATCGCTATCTGAACCGTCTATTTGAACCGGTAACCATAATCGCTCTACATTTTACCTAAACCTAAAAAACAAAGGAAAGTAAGTAATTTTGGCTCCGTTGGATTATGTTTAAACTATCTCTTTCTTATTGTACCCCTTAAATTGTTGTTCCTTAGAGAAACCAAAAAATAGACAGTGTACAAGTTAATCATTTGTAAAATTAAACATGTACCTTAAATTTAGGTCATTGTTGTTAGGTTTTAGTTTTGAACTGTATGTAAATGGTAATTTAAGTTTTTTATAAGTGTTTGCTTTAGTCTTTGGCCGTGAAATAAGTATATAGATCTCCCGTGGAAATATTGTACTTGTATATTATTAGGTCGGTCAGCATCATGAACATTTATGATAACTTGACAACCATATGAATACTGAAAACACCCGATAAACTTGCGCATGTTTTATTATAATGAATAATATAATATTTTTCTTCTGGTTTTGTTAGTTTATAAATTTTTATTTCTTGTCGTTAGATTTAATGGGATGATTGAAATGTTAGGTACCAAATGAATAGAGGTTTGCTGTGATATGTTTTGAATAAAACATAAAATGTTAGGTATTTAATTTAGGTATGTATATTCTATATACAATGCTGATAACGTTCTAGGTAAGTATTTTAGGTAACTTGCAGAAACTGTTCCGACCAATTAAATCATCACAAAAGTATTTTATATTGTTATTTCATATTTTATTTTAAAATACAACAAGCCTTTTCGATTTATTATGAACTGATTGTGGATGAAAATTAATAGTTTTTTATACTGGGCAGTACGGAATATACATATATGTACACATACATATAATAAGTATAGTGTGTATATATATATATATATATATATATATATATAATATTTTAAGTACCTACTACTTCTCTAGGCCACTTAACAGACATTTTAGTAATATTCATAATAACAACATGAGGAACAAGTTACGCAAGACTATTCTCAATTTTGTGTAAGTGCACATATAACTTAATTTTGATATAATTAAATTTAATTGTAACAAAAGGGTAAAAAAAGAACATGTAAAACATTGTAAATAAGTACTATATTCTATTCATTGATGATGTGCCTAGCATAGAACTGTCTTTTGTAAATAATTTATATGTAATGTAATTTTGGCCGATTCAAAACTGAAGGGCTACTCCGATGTTTGTATTCGACAATCGTATAGTACCCGTCCTTTTCGATCTCGTGTAAAAGTATATTAGCGTGAGCGGGACGGCACTATACGACGGTCGAATTTCAAGCATCGGAATAGCCATTCTGGAGTATAATAAAATTACACGTTTAGTAAAAACCTGCTGAAACTTAACCTGTTTCAAAATAACAGTAAATAATATAACAAACAAATAATAGATGTTGATGACTTAAATTCAATGTAGGTAAAGAAAATCTTCACATCAACATTTTGTTTAGTTTGGTCGTTGGTCGTGTTCTTTTTGTTTTGAACGAAAGACTTCCTTCCGAATATTGTACATCTTTCATATACAGGGTGAGTAAAATTGGTAATACTAAATTAGTGTTTTGCACACATCATCCCTAATGTAAACCCCTATACTTGGTCTACTGCTTCTAAAAATTCAAAAGTATCTTATTTTTAAGTTTTAAATTATCCCATTTTTTAGGCGTTATGCGGTTAATATGATTTAAAACAAAGAGGTTTAAAGTACTTTAAATCAATACTTTCCTCTTTAGTTATCATCTGACATAGCATTTATGAAGTAAACGTGTTTTGATTTCTAATGGTCACTTGTCAAAGAATTTTTTTTGTAAGATTTAGATTTTTAAATACATGCCTCGGCTTTACCCTTACACTGACATTGAAATAATGGATAATGTTATTTTTTTATTTTACATTGTACAGTCCTTACTCAGGAATTATTTCAGTTAATATCTTGTAAACATCGATTGACGTAACTAACGTAAATAACGACTAGTGACAGATATGACGGGCAGCTATTGAATTTGCGGTAACCTTAGGTAACCACACGTTGGGACTTAAATTATTTGTTTTCTTAGAAAATTAACGAAAGTTAAAGATGCAAATTTTAGGAATTGACAAAATGGAATATATTATTTTATCATTAACTGAGCCACAATCAAGTGTTTTGTATTACCAATTTGAAGTCTACCTGTATATCTGCTACTATTTTACTGTCACAAAATGAATATGGTATAAGCATAAAATATGCAAATTCACAAGCAATTGAAATACACTCATCAAATTTGGTAACATTATTGATATAATTTACTTCAATTTATTTATTTATACATCCTTTTAATTGAAATCGAATTTTAGTCTTGAATAAATTGTCTTTTCCCACCAGCAAGCACCATTACAGGAACGCAAGATTCTCGGTTGGAAATAATTAGGTATCGATCGATTTATAAATACTATAAATAAATCAATATTAAGGGACAATCTTCGCAGTATACCTAGGTTGATTTTCTCAAACATGCAATGAGATGTCGTCATAACGTGCGTTATAACAGGCTTCGAAGTATCACGTTTCGGGTGGAACGACTCGAGAGAACTGTAAAGGAATTTCATACAAAATTGAAGGCCTGGAAATGGAATGGCGTCTGTGTTCATGAACAAGCTAAACAGCGGTTTTTTTATGTGGTGTGTTTTTTATTTCATTGCATATGTTTGAGAAAAGCACTATACAGCCGTGAAAAGGGCCTGCCGGCTTCGTGTCACTATCCGTGTTCATGTCTATACCTACTCACCCGGCGTCTGCAGTAATGTACTATTAGTAAACTGTTCGAGTCCGGAAGAATCTCAGTTCGTGTAAACTCACAGACAACCTCCACTCGACGGGACATGTATTAAGGCGACCCGCGCGCACCAACGATATGGTACGGCAGAACATTAAAGTATCAACACGGCGGCCACCGTTTAGTTGCGTCCTTGTTTATGATCCATGCGTACGTCAACGAAAAAAGAAATTAAATAAATAACATGGTAAATTGTAGTGTTAAGCAGTGGCGGATTTAGCAGCAGGCTGAGTAGGCTCGAGCCTAGGGCGGCAGATTTTGGGGGCGGCAAATTTGGGGAACGATTTTTTTTTACCTCATAGAAATCAAAAAGATTTTTCTATGACGGTTTTCTGATGTCTTACAGATAGAAGTCTGCAACAAATTTTGTTGATGACATTCCGAGCGTAGCAGACTTCCATATTCTAGAGTAAAACAGCTAGTTCGCCGCCCCTCAACCAATAATCGGCCTCTCGCCTCTGCGCCCTATGCCCACACTTTTTATGAGTGAAAAGAGCGAAATTGTAAGAAATATGCCCCTCTTCCCACTAACAACCAATACATGCCAGTCTTACTACTGGTTGGAAGCTACGAACTGGATGATTTGTATATAATTTTTCGATTTTTATTCGAATATACCTAATTAATAATTTTACCGATTTCAATCTTATGTATCGACTATTATGTGTTTCACATGCACTAGTAGCTTCAGAAAATTCTGGAATTCAAAAAAAAACTTGAACAGTAATGTCAGTAATAGCGAGATAGTCTCAAGTCAAAAACATATTCGTATGGCCTTATGTACACCAGCGACGAATTGTTCTGGTGAGAGAAGCTTTTCTTGTCTAAAAAGGGTAAAAAATTATCTGAGATCGACCTTGAGAAAAATTAAACGCTTTACTATCTCTTTTGTGCATAGAGTCGGAATAATTCCGACTTGACTGAGTCGATTATTTTTAACTGTTTGTAAGCGCAATAAAGATTCACGTTTACCAAATGTTCATTATTGTGTAAATAGCATACATTACCCCGCCCATACATGATTGAGCTTCGATTAGCTCAAAAATATACCGAGAAATTATTTTACGTGCAATTTCAACGAAATTGATGCATTTTAAAGATAATGTATGATATGATTATATGACAATTGTTGAGGCTATTCAGCCTATACCTTGAAAATTTGTAAATCCGCCACTGGTGTTAAGTGGTGTAGAGAGACCTCATAAACATGGACGCAACTAAACGGTGGCCTCCGTGTTGATACTTTAATGTTCTGCCGTACCATATCGTTGGTGCGCGCGGGTCGCCTTACATGCTCCGTCTAGTGGGGGTTGTCTGTGTGTAAACTATAAGTACCTACATGGCAGTTTCCATACTGGTCTCGCGCTACGATACGAGGCAGAGTGAGTTGCTCTGCCGCGGCGCTACATACTGAAATCAATTACATGATGAAATAATGTACGTGGAAGGTACGCCATGTATCGACAACGTTGCATGTGATATTGAACTCTCGCGATAATCTAACATTTATGTTTTTGATGGGATGTACCTTACTACATATGATGTTTAGGTATGACTGTACCTGTAGTAGGGAACGAAATAATGAGCATTGTCCCCTGGGCAGCATACTCCCATACAGAGTATACTACATACATACACTCCATCCGCACATATAAATTATATTTCATATTAGCAATTTTTTTCTTATGGATATTGATGTACGAATGCTATTAATCATTATTAATTACATTTCAATTAATTCCACGTTCCGACTAATACACACTTAGCTGCATCCCTCTCGTCAGTGACTAATATAAAGTGTAGCCGCATTCACGTTATTATGAGCTGTAAGAGGTGACGGGTGAGCGAGAGTGATTATTAATCGGAAATTGATTAAAGTAAATACACCCACTTATTAATAATGATTAGGTATTTTCAATACGTAAGTACACGTACACAACAAACAGCATTCATACACCAATTTCCATAAGCAAAACCCGTAATATCATTCTCTTTCGTTCTAAGTGGCTCCGCTGCAGAGTATGCTCTCCCCAGTGGAGCCACAGTCAGTGCCCATTATTTCGTTCCCTAGTACAGGTACAGCCATAAACATCATGCGTACATGGTACTTACATACGTCTAACGTACATCATGTCATCACTCATCATATAATTAATTTTCATTATGGTGGCACCGCGGCAGAGCTAGAGCAGCAGACGACGCGAAGCCAGTGGCAGCAGATTTAAGTATCATTGTGTGCAAATATCTCCATTTGTATAAAAAAAAAAAGCACCTCACCGCTAGACCGCGCATATTGTATTCATAAAGTTCGCACGCTCAGAGACGTAGATCGTGGCCGGTGTGTACAGTGTAGGTACACCGCCCAACCGCCTATCTTGAATCGAGTCTCCGTTGATTTTGTGCCACTAAGGCTCTGTAACCAGTTGCAAAAAATCACAATCATATTTGTAACTAGTTACGAATTTGGTGCATATGTATGGGGTTTTTTGTAACTAGGTTTCGTAACCAGCTAAAAGCGGTAACAACTTTGAAGCTTAGTAATTTCAGTTTCTAATACATGTCATAAGGTGAAAACTAACTCGTAGTTTGACTACAGTACCCTTACCATGTGTTGACGTGACCGTACTCGCTAGCGACAGGGTCAGTTTACACCGAGACGCGACGAGTAGCTGCGCGCACATATACATACATATACAGCGCCTCAAAATATACTTTATTTACTACACGAAAAGGTACACATGTCATTGTGAGAATTTAGAATACGTTGCACCATGCAGCGTTGCGCCTCGAGATGTGATGCAGCGCGTCGCCGCGAGGTGCAGCCTGAGGCCGCCGTGGCGATTCGTCTTTACGCTTGCAAATGGTCGATTGCGGCTAGGGTTACCATTTAGGAATTTGAAAAGTCCTGGTAAAAAGCCGGACGAATCGAAAAAAGTCCGGACTTTTTAGTCACCAAAATAGGTAGGCATGGTAGTAGGTAGACGCTCGCATTGCGAGATTTGCGAGGGGGTAGGTGCGGGGTGCGGGCGGGGTTTGCTCGACTCGCAAGTTTTATTACTCATTATTCCAACTTATTTGAAAAAGCCGGACAAATTAAAGGGCCGGACAAAGTCCGGACAAGAGTCGAAAAGTCCGGACATGTCCGGACAAATCCGGACGTATGGTAACCCTAATTGCGGCACAGTCGTTCCGCTGCACCGCGCGGCGTCGTGCTGCCAACGATTTTATGCTATATTTACACGCTTGCCAAGCCTCGGAAAGCGTGCAGGACGCAGTCATATGTTAAAGTGAGACGGAACTACATCGTGCTCACTCTAGCATATAACTGCGTCCTGTGGGCCTGCCGAAGCTTGGCAAGCGTGTAAACGTAGCATTAGGGTCAGCTCACACCGAGACGCGACGCGACGCGACGATACTGGAAGAGGCCGGTGATTTCGCGCTGCGCCGCGCGCCGCCGCGAGACGCATCGCGGCGTAGCGAGGCGCATCGTAAAATCGTTGGCAGCACGACGCCTCGCTGCGCAGCGAGACGCCGCGCGGTGGCGCGTCCAACCGCCCCGCAGTCTACCTATTGCAAGCGCATGAGAACGGCGGCCTCAGGCTGCGCCTCGCGGCGTCGCGCTACGTCGCGCGGCTTCGCGAGGCGCAGCGCCGCTCTTACACGCCGCGCGTACCGGCGATGCACCGCTGCGTCTCGCGACGCCGCGCGACGCCGCGAGGCGCAGCGCGGCGTGGCGCAACGTATTTTGAATTCTCACGATGAAATGTGTCCCTTTTAATGTAGTAAATAAAGTATAATTTTGAGTCACTCTATTGAAATGTGCGCGCAGCGTCGCGTCGCGTCGCGTCTCGGTGTGAGCTGACCCTTACGATGCGCTTCGCGACGTTGCGATGCGTCTCGGGGCGGCGCGCGGCGCAGTGCGAAATCACTGGCCTTTTCCAGTATTGTCGCGTCTCGGTGTGAACGGACCCTAAAAGTTCCCTTTGTAAGAGCGTAATGGTAGTTATTGTTATTAAACGCGATTAAAATTTAACAAATCTCATTTTACTTATTTTTTGTATAGTATTTTTTAGTAGTAGTATTTTTTTGTATAACATGGCACTGCCGGTGGGAACCTGTAATTGGCTTTCCATTAACTATTTCTAAGAGCAATGTATTGTTCTCTCCTAATAAATAATACTTAAATAAATAAATTTAGTCTGACAAAGCTTAGTCTGTATTAAAATTTGAAAAATAGGACTTAAGTACCTATTTCAAATAATACTTTTGCAGATATAGACAGAATATGTTTTTGAAAATTATAGGGATACCTACTGGTTATTTTTTTTTTGTAACTATTCACATGTAACAACCACTTGATGAGTACTTATCTTGTACTTACTTATTTCCTGTTGCGAAGCTTGTTCCACATTAATTATCTATTAAATTGTTAACTTGATGTCTGGGATAGGTTGAATACACTTTAAAAAATTAGAGTAGGTAATAAATTGTTAAATATATTTGCATTACAATTACAAACAATACATTTTACAAAGTCTTATTGATTTATGAGAATGCCATTATAAATTTAGTTAAATATATTTGATGACATCAATTACTGTTTTGTTATTTAAACATTGAAATAAACCAAAAACATACTTTATGAAATATTATTACTTTATGTTGTTAGAGGTCTAAGGATCGGAGAGCGCTGCGTGTGAATCATAGGAAAAGTCGAGGTGGTATCTTGTAATTAAAACAGCCAACATAAAGGTACATACCAGCGATATATTTGCCAACGAAACAATCAGTGGATGACGGTCTACAATATAATTATACTTAAATATACGGAGCTAACAATACACGGTGTGGTTAGCATGACAGCTGAATCGGAAAGGGAAGAGAGTGTTGCTATACACAATTTCCAATACAGAACGTTATGGAAGCATACCATATTAAAAAACACTTTTAACACTTCCCCTTATGCTTATAATAACGATACAGACATAACATTAACATGCACAAGAGAAACACATTACAACAGCATTCATATAACAGTTACATGCACATTGAATATGCTTACAGTACTATGACAATATGTAGAGTTATTGGAACCAAATTACACTATGTCAATATTACATAATTTCACAAACTTTTTATGTTTAACTGAACCTAAAGCTTTAGTACACATATCCGCTATCATTTCATCTGTAGGCAAGTACTTTACATTAATAGCATAACATTTAACCAAATCTTTAATATAATGGTAGCGGAGGTCTATATGTTTTGTTCTTTTGTGACAATATTCCTGTACTTTTAACAATCTTTGGGCACTTTGGTTATCATTATATAAATTTATAGATAAATTTTCAACCGAAAGTTCTGACATAAAGTTTTTAATGAAACATATGTCTTTACATGCATCTGACATTGATAAAAATTCTGCCTCACAGCTTGAAAGCGCTATACAGCGTTGTTTTCTAGACTCCCAATGGATAGTGTCATTGCCTAATTTAATAATAAAACCAGTATATGATTTTCTATCTAATTGGTCGTTAGCCCAATCGGCATCGGCAAACGCATTTAAAATACAATTGTCATTTTTTGTGAATAACAAACCATAACTAATTGTCCCTGCTAGATACCTAAGTATACGTTTAGCTGCCAACCAATGAGTTTCATCAAAACCATTATTAAATTGACATAATTGGCTGCAGGCAAAAGCAATGTCGGGCCTTGTGCATACACATAGATACATTAAAGATCCCATCAATTGCCTATAGTTATAAGTATCATCATCTAAACATTTTTCAGGTCGAACAAATTTACTATTTGGCAACATGGGTGTGCACACGGCCTTACAATTTTGCATACCAAACTTAATGAGCAATGTCCTTATATACTCGGACTGGTCTAACTTTAAAATTCCTTTAGACCTATCACGTGTTACATTAATACCTAAACAGCTTTTTAGAGTGCCCAAATTCTTGACATTAAAATTATATTCCAAAATATCCAATAACTCTTTATAGCTGTTACTACCTTTACTGTAAAATATGTAGAAGTCATCGACATACAAGGCTATTATAATAAAATCATTTTGTGACTTCTTGACATAGACACAAGGTTCACTTTTCGTTTGGCGGAAACCATTACAAGAAAGCAACTCGTGAACTTTATTGTTCCATATTCTACTGGATTGCTTTAAACCGTAAATTCCCTTCAACAATAAGCAAACCTTGCTCTTATCACCGTTATCAAAACCAGGAGGTTGCTCCATATAAATTGTTTCTTTTAGGTCCCCATTCAAAAAAGCAGTAAAACCCCTGGCAACCAAACGAGCCTTGTGTTTATCAAAATTCCCAGAGGCGTCGTGTTTAGTTTTATAAACTCACCTACATTTTACGACATTAACGCCTGATGGGCGATCTACGATTTTCCATACATTATTAGATAGCAAAGAATTATATTCTTGCTCCATGGCTGCCTGCCAATGGCTACTATCAGGGCCAGCCACGGCTTCCTCAAATGACTGAGGCTCAGAAATTGACATACTATTAGCTATGAGCGAGTAATCCATCTCATACTCTTCATACCTGGACGGTAGCTTTGAACGCGTACTACGCATCGGGCGCGCACAGTCGAGTACAGGCGGCAGGTGGTCATTCACCCCTTCCCCTCCAGCTGATGCCTCGTACGAAGACGTCACACGGTCGACGCGCGCGTCCCGCACCGGAGACTCGGCAGAGACCTCGGCCTCGCTGCCCGTGCAGTACTCGTCAGCACCTGAAATTCCAGACAAATTTTGATTACTATCACTTGAATTTAATTCAGTTTCAATATCTGAGTTTATGCTAACTTTGTTACTAGAATTATTATTTTTTGTCTTACTACAATCTACTTCAGCATTTTGACTAGAATTCGGTACACTAACATTAGAACAATTATTCTCCATATTTTGACTAGAATTCAGTTCACTATCGCTAGAAGTATTATAATTATTCAATTCAGTAAAATTCTCATTATTAGACCATTCAAAATTAATTAATTCATTATCACAGATATTACCAATTTCAACATCATTTAAAAATTTATTTTCTAAAAATGCTACGTTCCTTGATAAAATAACCTTTTTGGGATTATGAGGGTCTGCTAGCCTAAAACCCTTAGAAGTCTCGCTGTACCCTACAAACACATACTTCTTGCTCTTTGGGTCCAGTTTACGTCGGTAATGAGCAGGTACAAGCGAGTAAGCAATACAGCCAAAAACATGGAGGTGACTAAGGTCCGGCCGAGACCCAGTCCACATACTCTCCGGAGTCTGTCCTGATAGAGCAGATGTGGGGCTGCGATTCTTTAAATATATAGCAGTCATGACACTTTCTCCCCAATATCGCTCACAGAGACCAGCACACTGCAACATGCATCTCGCTTTGTCCATTAAAATTCTATTGAGACGTTCTGATACCCCATTTTGAGCCGGGCAAAACGGGATAGTTTTTTGATGAATGATACCCTGTTTCTCTAAATAGGCAGCAAATTTAGCATTACAATACTCACCACCCCCATCTGAACGTAGTACCTTGATAGGCAAACCTAATTGTTTCTCTACGAGCGCTTTAAAAGTAAGAAAACTTGACATTACCTCAGATTTTCTTCTTAGCAAGTATCCAAACGTTTTCCTCGTATAATCGTCCGTGTACGTCACTAGGTACTTCGCGCCACCCCAGCTGTCCTTCTGCATCGGCCCACAGACATCCGAGTGTATTAGTTCCAACGGCTTGCTGGCACGCGTTGTCGTGCCCCTGGGAAACGGTTGAGCACTCAACTTCCCCTCAAGGCAAGGCACGCAATCCTTTAGATCCTGCAAATTCTCCTGAAACATAACACCGGTAGCAGAATTGTTTTTCAAAGACCTCAACCCTTCAAGATTCAAGTGGCCGAGCCTTCTATGCCATACTTCCACAGGCATAGGAGAGACAGCGACATTAGCATTCTGTTGCTCTTGTCTAGGACACAAAAGCACTGAAGAATGCACATCTCGCGAAGATTCACCTGACAAACACACAATCTTATCCAACTTGTAGAGACCATTATATTTACTAGCAGTTGCTACTAGGTTGCCAGATGTTTTATTTGTATTGTCAAATATAAAACAGCCCCCCGATTCAAAGCTGACAGTAAAGCCCCTGTCTACCAACCTACTAACTGACAAAAGGTTTGCAGTTAGATCTGGTACAAATAATACATTTTTGATCATGCTTACCGAACTATCTGTGTCTATAGCTATATCGCCTACTCCACAGCATTGCAATTTGTCACTATTGGCTATAGATATGCTATCATTACAGTCTTTAAAGTTTGACATTAGGCTTCTATCGTTACACATGTGAGCCGAACAACCGGAGTCGAGAAACCAATTACTGTTTTTCGCCATGAAAGCCGAAGCGATAAAAGTCTGACTTGAACTGGAGTCCTTTTTCTTGTCACGCTTCAACTTATAGCACTTTGACCTTATATGACCTGGCCGCTTGCAGTAATGGCAAATCACTTTATCACTGACTTTATCACATTTTTTAAATTTCGAGACGAATGCAGAAGCACTCTCGGAGCCATTAGAATTCTTTCTAAACTCTTCTTGTAGCAATCTAGCCCGCACAAGTTCACTTGACAAACTATTTGACATGCAAGCTGTTTCCAAATTGGACACCAGAGCGTCGTACTCACTGGGAAGACTACTCAACAGCAATTCAGCAACCTCGGCATCTTCAATAACTTTGCCAATATCGGCTAATTGCTGAACCAGCGTCATCACCTCTTCTATGTAGTCGCTCATTGTAGTACAGCGGGAGAACTCCATTTTGTGCAGTTTTCGTAGCAATAAGACACGCCGAAACAAACCTTTGTCTTCAAAAACAGTTGACAGTTTGTCCCATGCTTCTTTTGAAGTATTCACATCTCTGACATATTGATAGCAATTTGGCTTTATTGCTAGACAAATCCGGGCTAACGCGCGTTGATCGCGCGCGACATCGACACTCGTACCATCCACACAGCTCCAAAGACCTTCCAAGGTCAAAATCATTTTCATGACAAATTTCCACGAATTGTAGTTGGCTGTACCTTCTAATTTGTCAATCGCTAAATTCATACCTGTAGTAGTACTCGTAGTAGTAGCGGGAACGATGGGAACAGGCGCGACGCGGCCATCGTCGGCGCCATCCACGTTGCCGTCCAGTGGCATTTTTTTGAGGTTATTATTTCACTTCTCAAAATATTATTTCCCAGAGTTGTAATATTTATTCTGTTGTACACACCAAGGACTTTCCTATGTTCTTTCAATCTAAATACACTGGGCGCATAGCCTGTTAGAGGTCTAAGGATCGGAGAGCGCTGCGTGTGAATCATAGGAAAAGTCGAGGTGGTATCTTGTAATTAAAACAGCCAACATAAAGGTACATACCAGCGATATATTTGCCAACGAAACAATCAGTGGATGACGGTCTACAATATAATTATACTTAAATATACGGAGCTAACAATACACGGTGTGGTTAGCATGACAGCTGAATCGGAAAGGGAAGAGAGTGTTGCTATACACAATTTCCAATACAGAACGTTATGGAAGCATACCATATTAAAAAACACTTTTAACATATGTCAATGCACAATGACTGCAAACTAAAATGACTATTTACAAACACATCACCCAGATGGCTTTCAGAGAATAGAAGGACTTACTTAACAAATTGAATGAGGATCAGAAGACACTCATGTTAAAAGCAGAGTTGCCTTTGTGTAATTCTAAATAAGAATGTTCATTCATCATTTGTCATGGAAAAAAATATTAGGAATTTAGCACAGGGCATCCCAAATCAATGCCACATGAAGGGAAAGTATCTTAAACATATTCTAGATAGACAATTTTACTGAAAGAAGACTTCATTTTGGTTTATAAAACAATTTTAACCGCATTCAAAGATTTTTTTCCAAATAACACAGCATCTTAAATAAAAAGGAACACTATGAAATTTTACACATCTATTTACTGTATGTTTTGTTGAATGTTCAATTTCAATCCTATCTATAAAAATAAGTATGATTTGTCCCATATGAACTGTGGAATACTCCTTTGTTGACAAGTTTTTCAATGATAACATTAACTGCATTGACCATTTTTGCAGCAGGGTTATAAAATCTTTCAGTATGACTCTATTGTATATACTCTATCGCTATTGCAGATGGTATTGTAACAATTATTTACTGATCACCGCTTGACACTTTCAAATACTCTCCTGTGCAAGATACCGCTCCTGCCTTTTACCCTTCATACACTGAGTGTTTTAGTTGAAAGAGTGTATGTTGAAATGTCAAGTTAAGAACTCATGTCATGTACCTATCTCATAGTATAATTGGAAATTTTACATAAATACAGTATATCTTATAGCATGCCTTCGTCAGTACAGTACCACATCTATATTCCTAAATTTGGATTTCAGCTGTTTTTCATAATCAGTCATCACAATTTGTGGACATTGATATAAAGCAAGAAATTTGAGGCTTTTGTAATATTCTGAAATAACATCCACTATCACAGGTGTAATATTTCTTATCCTAGAGAGACTCAGACTTTCTAATTTTACCAGTATTTTACTGCCTAAAGTTTTCAAAAGTGCCAATTCACTAAAATGAATGTTATTCCATATCTGTAAATGTTGTATTGCTTTCAGGTTAGAAAGTTCCAACAAACCCACGTCAGTGAGGTTTTCACATCTTATAATAGCTAAATCATTCAGTGCAGGACACTGGGCCAGCAACTTGAGACACTTATCATCAATAGCATCTCCACCATAGATATGAAATGTAACCAATATATCTTGTTTTGACATTATTAATTTCTGTATGTAATCTACACTAAGATCTTTAATTTTTTCTATTAATATATGACTTAAATGATTACAATATAATAAGGTATTACAATTTAAAGGGTTCAAACCAAAATCTGATAAGGCTAAATAATTTAACTCCCTAAAATAATCATACTTCACTATCAAGTCATCTTTGTTTGTCATAAGCAAAGAATTCCTTAAACTTAGTTTCTTAAGATTCTGCCATCTTAAGATATCCTCTTCGAATTCTTTAGTGACTCTACACATGACAAGTTCCAGTGAGGTAAGGTTGTCACAGTTTGCCGTAATGATTTTTATAGTGGCATAGCTGTATACATATTGTAATTTCAAGCAATATATGTACTTGCCATGGGTTGTTATGATTTCCAAATTGCGTTCACTGACTTCGCTCTGCCCAGGCTTTCCTGAATAAATAATGATAATATTCCTCCACAATGCTGCATCTTGAGAGAGCTTTCTCCAGCGCCTGCACACGTTCTCACAGGACAAAATAGATTCAAGTGGAAGGTTCTTAAATATTAATATTATAATTTCATCTGGTAAGTGCTCAGTCAAGTCAGATCTATTTTCGTTTCCAGACACCATTGTGATACGTTCTGACGGTGTAGTCTGTAAAAAGAAATCGGGAACATAAAAAAATAAAATAATTTCAACAAATTAAAATGTAACAACTTTTTGCTCACATGAAATCACACAGAGTAGCTCTTGTCTTGTTGAGAAGTAGTTGAATGCCTTTTACGATCTCTTTGTTTACTTAGACAAATCATTTCTTAGTCTAATTTTAGCGTAATGCGTAGGAGACACGTATAGACTTTATTTTCTAAGTTATTTTGAGAATTTCTTCAACAACACGATTCACTCAAATCAAACGTCACAAACAATAAGCTAAGCTACTGAGCAGTGTTGCCAGGGTAGGTCCCCCAAAAATTACGTCGCTATACCTGAAAAAGTTCCGTTTATGGTTAAAAAGTTCCGCTTTTTTTTTATTACTAAAAATCAAGTTACAAGCATGAAATTTCAACCACACATAGAGCGTTCCGCGGTGATTATTTTCAGATGTGGAGGGAAGTCAGATTCGTCCCCTGCGTGGCGGGAGAGCGGGGTGAAGAGGATCAAGTACTGCTCCTTTTCTTTTTTTGATTACTGATCAGTTAAGACCATTAGGGCTTGTGTGGCATCATTTTCGTGTAAAACAGATATCAGCTATTAATTTTTTTATGTTATTTAAGAATAGTTTTATATAAAAATTTGGGTTTATTGCCGAAAAGGTAAAAATCACTACACGTTTTTTTTATTCAGAACGATAAATTAGTTATATATCCTGAATATTTACAATTTAAAAAAATATCACTAAATAGAAAATTTACTCTTGTTTTTTAAATGTAAACACATTGGTCACATCTAATACAAAAAGTACCTTGAAAAAATGTTGATGTTAAGCTTAGCCTACGTACTCTAGTACATTTTGCTAAGTCGCGAAATTGTGTGCATCAGGATACAACCACGAAATGTATACCACAGATAGAGTATTCTGTGGTGATTACTTTAAGATGTGGAGGGAAGTCAGATTCGTCCCCTGTGCGGCGGGAAAGCGGGGTGAATAGGACAAAGGAGTCCTCTTTTTCTTTTTTTATTACTGATCAGTTAACGCTACTAGGGCTTGTGTGGTATCGTTTTCGTGCAAACAGATATCAAAAATTCATTTTTTATGTTATTTATTCATAGTACCATATAAAAATATGGGTGTATTTCCGAAATGGTAAAAATCACAACAAGTTTTTTTTTATTCAGGGAGATAAATTAGTTATATTTCCTGAATATTTACAACTAACAAAAATATTGCAGAACAGCAAATTTAATCTTGTTTCTAAAACTATACTCATGTTGGGCACTCTTCATACAAACAGTAACTTAAATAAATTGTTGATGTTGAGATTAGCCCGTGTGCTCGTGATACATTAGCAAAAAATTTTTTTTTTTAATTACATCAATTTGTTTACTAGGACGTATATGGTAAATATTATATGTAAAAGCATGTTAATAATCATTATTAAATGTATTTAATGAAGCGAAATAGGATGCGTTCGGAGATTTGCGTTGGTTACGCCGACTTAAACATATATTTTAAACTACTGTTTGTATGAGAAGTTCCCAACATGCATATATTTTTAGGAACTAGATTAAATGAGCTTTTTAAAATAATAATAATAATTTAAAAATGTTAACGAAATTTAAATAATTTACCTCACTGAATAAAAAAACTTGTTGTGATTTTTACCTTTTCGGCCATAGACCCATATTTTTATATAGAACTATACAAAAATAACATAAAAAATTATTTTCTGATATCCGTTTTACATGGAAACGATACCAGACAAGTCCTAGTAGACTTAGCTGACCAGCAATAAAGAAAAAAAAGAGATATACTTTGTCCTATTCACTCCGCTCTCCCGCCTCACAGGGGAAATGAAATGAAATGAAATAATTTATTCAGTAAGTAGGCCACAGGGGCACTTTTACAAGTCAAATTGTGAATCTACCAGCTTTTCGCAAAAGGAGACCGCTGTTGAGAAGAAAGCCGAAAGAAACTCAACAGTAAGTCATTATTTCGTAAATAATACTTAAAACAATTACATGATACATTTGTAGTGTTATAACTAATTACACTGGTACACGTAAAGGAGATGTAAGATACTCCAAATCAATGTTAAGTAGGAACATTAAAATAAAAATTTAACGATAAATTTAAAATATTAAATATACCCAGAGATTTATAAAGTCTCTGGGTGTCACAACATGCAATAAAATAAAAACGAACGGGACGAATCTGACTTCCCTCCACATCTGAAAATAATCACCGTGGAACATTCTATCTGTGGTAGAAATTTCATGCTTGTAACCCGATGCGCACAATTATGTTAGAAAACAGCGGACTAACAACTCTACTAATATATTCATTTTATCTCCGGAAATTTTCAATGAAGGGTTAACAGTTACTAAATTTACGTCACACTAGGCCGTAAATGGGATTTTCTGCCGATTGGGAGAAAATCTAACTTCCTGGCCAAGGCAAGAACTTTAGACAATCCTTCAAGGACGGTAATTCGTAAAGCCCCATAATATCTCATATTTATGGCCCGCACCTTCAGTTCGGGCCACAAACAACCTGCGATTTGGAAAAAAGTCTGGCTACTCAAATATTTGGCGGGAAATTCAAAAATCTTGGGCTGGTTAGTCTTAGTTTGACATATTTAACTTATTTCCTTAGGTAAGCTACGTGTGGATATAAACTCTATAATATTTTCTAGTATCAAAACTATAATTCCCGCTACACAAAGCGTGACCACCCAAGATTTTTTAATTTCCCGCCTTAACATGGGCGAACTCGGCAATCCTACTAAAATAATGATCAAAACTACTAAAAATACATTTGGTAGATGTATTATAGAAACATAAAAACCTTTTATCTCGTTTACACTTTAACTAGTGCTTAGAAACTCTTTGAATGTGTGCTATTTGTAACTTCCCTCTCGCACTCTTGTTATAGAATATTTGAGTAAGCGGGACGACAATGTACTCGGCAGTTAGTTAGTACTTACCGTATTTTTGCCCGTGTAAGACAAGCAATATAGTACACGTTTTTGTCGGTAACGGCTCGATCAGCTGAGCTGCATCAAATCACTGACTCTCTCGACCAATAGCGGCCCCAAGGCTCAAACATTATGCTTCGTGTGCATATTTTGGAAGATAGGGCGTTGATGACGGCAGACCCGACCAGCCTAAAAGTCACTGTCTGTCAAAAAGACCACTGTCATAACTGTCTGTCACGATTATTATTGCGGCTCCACACTACTCGCGAAGTTTCCCGAGGAAGCACTATTTATTAAGCAATATTATACTTTGACTTGGCTCTTTATTTAATCTTCAAATAAAACAGCACCCAAGAAGCTTGGTATCAAAGCTTTTCAAGGTGAGGCTCAATTGAATCGTAAAACTGAATTTTCATAATGCTCTGTTTTTTTTTCTTTGCACTAAGAAAATAATAATAATATCTAAGTGAAACCAAAGTTACAGAAATAAAAATTCATGCATAAACCAGTGTCATTTTTTTTTCATATTACGTTCTATATTACAGGCTTAAAGTCGGACTTAAATTTTTTGGAACTTAACAAATCAATCCATGATAATTTTTTATCAACTATATGATAAACAACAAAAATTTGACAAGTGGGCTTTTACGTCTTTGAAGTAGACGTATTCACAAATATACTGTCGTCTCGTTTTTTCTTGCAGAAACTTGACGTGCTTTACAGTGATAGCAATACAGTTGTAGGTTTCTATTAAGTTCCACAAACTCTATTGAATTTTTCTTTATCTAAGTTCGTGTGTCTGCTCGCTCGCTCTCATTGGTCGTTTATGTCAGCTGTATTTTCGCGACAGAAACATAAAATTAAAATATGATTATATAGTTTTAACAGAAAAGTCAGTTTTATTTTTACAAAATTTCAATAAGACGATGTTTTTAATGCCGGGACCTTAAAAGTTCCGAAAAATGACCAAAAATGAAAAGTTCCGTCTAAGTTCCGCGGGGGTCTCAAAAGTTTCCAAAAACGGAACAAACGGAACCAAACGGCAACACTGCTACTGAGTTAAGAATACAAGGAGTTGCCCTATTCTAGTATAGTATTTTTTTTGTTAAACCCGTTCCAGACCTTCCGATCCGATCCTAATTATCGGATGAAATCGGATAATATTACAGTACACACATTATCCGATATTCCGATCCGATCCTAATCATCGGATGAAATCGGATAATGTGTAGTGTAAATTGTTAGGATCTCAGTACACCATCAGTACACATTATCCGATTTCATCCGATAATTAGGATCGGATCGGAAGGTCTGGAACGGGTTTAAAAATTTATCGAATAATACAAATAGTCTAGCTAGACAGTAGACATTGTTAATTATTTGCTTTTGGTTAGCACTATGATTTAATGATTTTTACAGCTTACATTTTGGTCATTATGTATCGGAGACAGAGAAAATAATTTGTCACGTCATGTCATTTGTTGCGTTGGATTGGAACGCGTCGTGAGCCGTCGTGGTTTTTGCGATCGTTATTTGAAGGGAGACAAAAAATCCGCATCATTGCTTTCTGCTTTAACACAACCTGCGGCAGGTTTTTTTGCCGTTTTTGCTTGGTCTGTGACTACATTCATTTCAATATTTTCAATTCATTCAGTGGGCGAATCCGTCGGGGCGGGTCGTCACTGTTGGAGAGTGTAACATCATATAATTATTTTGTGTACTTTAACTTTTTTTAAAAGGCGACCTAACCCGACTATAATACTAATATAATCAGTCAAGATGTTACACCTTAAAAATATTGCTAAATCTGTAGCTCCACCTTTAAAGAATTCAATCCAAAATGAAGCAGCCAACATGGTCAGAATCGCACCTGCAGCTGTGAACGTGCTATGCTGCCGAACTTATGCCAGCCATGAAATACCCGAGAAGCTTAAGGATATTCCAACAAGTGCGAATCCGAGGTTCTTTGACATGGTGGAATACTTCTTCCATAGGGCCTGTCAGGTAGTCGAAGACAAATTAGTAGAAGATATGAAATCCAGAGTTTCCGTCGAAGAGAAGAAAAAGAAGGTGTCTGGCATCTTGAAAATGATGCAGCCCTGTGATCACATTTTGGAGCTACAGTTCCCTCTGAGGCGTGATTCCGGAGACTATGAAATGATCCGCGGTTACCGTGCTCAACATTCCTCACACAGAACTCCCACCAAAGGAGGTGAGTACCACACATTCCTTGCTTTATACTTTTTGTTCCTAATTTTTTACATCATTTGATTAATCTTCAGTGTACCACAGTTAGTTAAATCTGATAATAGGGAAATTGTATTTATAGCTCAAGAGACACGTGATGTTGCCGGCCGTAATGTTACGTAGTTTCGTAGCGAAAATTAGCTTGAGTAGAATTCTTCCTTTTATTTCAGTAATTGCTGGTACTATTTGTACATGCGCAGTCATTTTTTGATGATACCTGGATGTAATTAAGCTACCGCTGCGCCGTAACGTAACTTAATTATTATTAGTAGTTGTGTGCCTTAACCAGTAGTTATAGTTACCTCTTACTACTTACTTAACATTCATTGATATAAATAACCAGGTTTAAGCAGGTATCACATCTTATTACTTGAATGTACGTACCGTAAGGTTGGGTTACTTTAGCCCTGGGGGTAACATTGCCGACCTAATTCAACCGGGCAGGCGAGGCGGGTTAGCCCCGCCCCCAGCCATCTAAAGATTTACGGATGCAGCCTTTTAGGTTTCCGTCACGTCAAGGAGAGGAAAAAAAAAAAAAAAATTGCTGACCTATTAAAACCAACTTTATTCAATACGTAAATTTTGAAAAACATACATCTTATGATGAATCCACTTTTGAGTGATCGATCATGCTGTTTTTAAAAGGTTTCTAATTTATTGAAATGGATTTAAATGGTTGGACAATGTAACCCGCCAGGGCTAACTTAACCCGACCTTACCTTACGGTATCTAATGTATTGACTGATTTTGAGTAAAATCGAAACTCAATAAGGCCTCGAGTGCTTCTTTAAAAAAAAATTAAGCCAATAGTGAGGTGAGCATATGCAATCCATTAGGACCCTGAAAATACTAAAACACCTATTGATGTTTATGAATATCACTAGGTACAGGCCAATAAAATTTTAGGTTTAATATAAGCATGTTGTAAGAGGAACCTAGGAGGTATACTAGTAAATATACACATATAATACACACATTTTTTCCATGACAATTTGAATACCTTTTTTTCATTCAACAATTGTGTTGTGGGTCCATGAAATAAATAGATGAACCAAATTAAAATTATAAATGTGCAGATTCAGATTATAAATATGCAGTTGGTACTGAATTAATGATGAACAAATTAATTTATAACTATTAACATTAAGGTCTTAAATGGGTTCATAAAAATAAGCACAATCGAGTGTCTAAACCTTTTCTATCATATAGCTTACCCTCCAACCAAAGGAAAACTTGAAAACTTGTGCAGAGGCAAAATACTAAACCTGCAAGTATGGCAAATGTCTGTCGTTTAAAAATGTGTCATTAAAGTAGCATGTTTAACACTTTATTACATAAAAATTATATAACACACAAAGAAACAAACATGTCTTTTGCTTTATTTATGGTAAAAATAATCTTTTGATATTGTTAAACCCATGGTTGATTTTATCTCAAAATTATAAAACTAAATGGGTTGAAATTAAGAAAGAATTAATGAAAATTATCAAAAACTGGAATGACAGCTTACTTTCTCTCAAAATTTATTAACAAGACTCAGCCGAGTCCCTTTGAGACGTAACATCACGTCCGAAACGTTGAGGTAATTAAATAAAACCTTTTTGAATGCGATTAAGTCCCATTTTGTTATTATAACAGGTATAAATTTGAAATATTCACAAAATAAAGTCTATTACAATTACAATAGCTGCTATCAGAATACATCAGTGAATGGTATCTGCAAAATGTGAATAAAGTTTACCTACACCTGACATGACATGGCCAAGGTACAGTGCATGTGGTTTAAGCACTCTTTCCACCAATCGGCTCCGTTCGCTTGCGTACGGCCACGGGGCCGACGTAAGCGTACGGACGCTTGTCGTGTGCGATCGTAACCTTTCGGCTGTCGATGCCGATGGTTGATAGTTCGGTCAATGGAGACTAAATTATTGGGGTCCGTCCGTCTGTCTGTCAAGACCCTTTATCTCGAGAACGCGTGGAGGTATCGAGTTGACATTAACACCATCTACTCAGGTCTACGGTCCCTTGAAGCTGTGAAAAAATCAAACTTTTGTCGCAAAAAACGTACATTTCGACACTCAAGAGAATCAAAATGATAGGGTAGGTACTTCCCGATGACCTAGAACTATGAAATTTGGCAAGTAATATCGGCATATACTACAAATACCTACATATAAACACCTGAAAGAAAACTATACATTTGTAATAAAATAAAATAAAATAAAATATAGTCCTTTTCAGAAAACATATTTGGAGAACTCGGTTGCGTTAAGTTCGCACCTAGTTTGTAAGCGGCGCCATACATTTCAGGTGCAAACTTAACTCAACCATCCAATTAAGATGGGATAAGTGAAAGTTTGTACGGAACCCTCGGTGCGCGAGTCAGACACGCACTTGGCCGGTTTTTTAAATGTGCATATCTCTGTTAACTAACTGGCCTTGACACAAAATTTTAAATGTAAATCATAGTAATTTTAATTGCTTTAGCTCTTTTCCTTCCTTTATTTGGTAATAAAAATAAATTTTCTCAATTATAGCTCTCTCTTTAGTAGGTATTCTTGCGATCTTCTTTTTTAACTATAAGCAATGACACCGCAGAGATTCTTGTTATTGTAAATTTATCTAACAAATAATATTTTCAGAGTAACGTTTCAGTGATGCGATAAAGAAATGTGTTACCAAGCTGGCGACACGGAGGCGTGGCTGTGACGTATCGGCAGAAAACTATTGTGTAATATTGTCAAATTTACGTTTTGACGTCATTAGTTATTACTCTTGTATAACATGAAGGTCTCGCACCTAGATAACTATGTGTAGCATAATCCACGCTAGTGAATAAGTGTAATTCATATTCGGCCCGCATTAAGTCACGTTTCGCTATCAAAATAGGAAAATGATATCTCATCTCTGTAACAAACATGTCTATAGTATATAACAGTGAGCACGGAGACCTTTCGCAGTGTTAAGATATCCTGCAGTAAGAAAGTAGGCGTGTCCTTTTTATCTTATAATATCCCTGCTTGGTAACGTAACCGTGTCAAACTGTTGCTCTTATCGCATTATAGCGGCCGTTTCCAATCAATCATCTGCATATCACTTTTTCGGATTTTCGCGATATATTGGCGCAAGAACATCTTTCTTACCTACTGGTTTTGTTACGTACATATTTGTTTTGTAAATGGATACCTACCTAGCGGATATTTTTATCTTCTAGGAAATATGCCAAACTGGCCAAACTGAAAATTATTGTTGGTCGTCAGGTCACAGTATTAATAGAGCAATGAATTTGTTACTGTTGTTGTCACTTATTTTTATGATTGAATATGTTTAATGTAATAATAATATTATCTTCTAATATTAAGCCTGCGTTAGCGTTAACGTCAACGCTAACGTCCCACTACGCGTTAATTGAGGCGTTAAAATTACGTGTTGGCTTCATTTAGAAACAAAGGCAACGACGTCGCCCTCGAAATTGAATGCATAGACAAATAACTCGATACTTTTATAACCTACACAAAAAAGGAGGTAGAAATAGCTACTCTGGTTGCTGTAATGAGTGTGATAAATTATATGCATTTATATTTTGTCGTGATAATTCAGTTCTCTCATAGCATAGAAAAATAGTTACAAGTCCTGTTCTACCTATAAACATGCGCTGCGCTGCGCAGACTTAGTGAGACGGCGTTAATTTAGCCAACATCGCTTAGCATTAACCTACCCGATAAAACCCTGTTGATATTTCCCAAAAAACCGACAGCCAAGATAGTTTAACGTTAAATCCCATTAGTAAATAAAACGTTAAATAATTAATTGAATCAGGCGTTACTTTGCGGAAATCCATATTAATGAAAATAATAATATTGCTTTGCTATTCCGCGATAGAATATCGTGCCAGTTAAATTTGTGCTAACCCGTTATACTTATTTGCGTATTTTTTCATGCATATATGCATGCATTTAATGGTCCCACCCTCCCACCACGATAAGAAAAATAAATACGCAAATAAATATAACAAACCACCACCAAAATAACAGAACTTACTCGACACGTGTTTCGCCCCTCTACGAGGCATCATCAGGAGATGTTGACGGTCTGGAGTCCGACAACCGAATCAAATGCTGGTCACATCTACGTAGTGCCTTATTTAACGAGTTAACTCACACTCACGTGTTAATTCACCAGTGGAGCCGTAGCATAAAACAATATACTCAATAATAATTTAACTCATGCCCGACTACACCGTTTTTACCTAAGTACGGAATATTGTTGCGCCTTTTAGGTAACAAATCGTGTTCCGCCTATTTAACACAGATTGATGGTCTAAAATGTACTTCCATGTGAAAATGAATTACTACGTAAATTGTTATGTACATAGGTACACGCAACTTTAGCATATCCATCTTCCTTGAGGTCCTATTCTATTAGTTAGCATTATTTTTTCCCACGCATCTTAACATTATAGAAATGGGTGTGATAAATCACAATATTATAAAATTTAAAGAAACATAATTAATATCGTTTCTTTGAATTTTAATAAGGAAATAAAGGTAGAGGTAGTTATTTATGTAAATTGTCGATTAGAGGCCGAATTTCATTACCATTTAATTGTATGTGATATCTAATAATCCTGTCCTGGTACACGCAACTTTAGCATATCCATCTTCCTTGAGGTCCTATTCTATTAGTTAGCATTATTTTTTCCCACGCATCTTAACATTATAGAAATGGGTGTGATAAATCACAATATTATAAAATTTAAAGAAACATAATTAATATCGTTTCTTTGAATTTTAATAAGGAAATAAAGGTAGAGGTAGTTATTTATGTAAATTGTCGATTAGAGGCCGAATTTCATTACCATTTAATTGTATGTGCTATCTAATAATCCTGTCCTGGTTATGATACAAAATATTATATGATAGAATTTGATAATTACACAATAATTTTCTACAAAAAACTGAGAAAATTGAATAAAGATAACTTATTCTTAATCAAATAATTAAAATCATGATTTTTTATTTCAAATAAGATTCCACGAATACGAATGTAAGGGTTGGGGTACCTGGATTGTTGACATGACTTATTACTATCAGGTATACTTAGGTAGAGATAGTAGTATTTTGTCTAATTTATACCTATTCCATCATCCAACTCCTGGGTCCTCATCAGACCAACGTCCCCAATTGTAATGTATAGGACTCATAAAAACAATCAAATGAGCCCACACTCGAGGGGTAGGTATACAAGTAGCCATTGAGGATTTCCGCTGTTCGGTTTCTAGCTTCATCATCAGATCATCATCAACGTTTCAAAGATACCAAAAAAAATACCTATTGTCATAAAACCTACTTAGTTTTGCAAATAAGTCCAAACATTTAAAAAAACTTAGTAATAATCAACTTACAAAATACACAACATACAAAATACAATCGGTTTATATCATCCATACTACAAAATTTACTTTATTCCAATTAACATTTTAATCAAATAAAATGTTATTTAAATTATTTAGTTTTTAGGGTTCCGTACCCAAAGGGTAAAAACGGGACCCTATTACTGAGACTTCGCTGTCCGTCCGTCCGTCCGTCCGTCCATCCGTCCGTCCGTCCGTCCGTCCGTCCGTCCGTCCGTCTGTCACCAGGCTGTATCTCAACAACGGTGATAGCTAGACAGTTGAAATTTTCACAGATGATGTATTTCTATTGCCGCTATAACAACAAATACTAAAATTAAAATAAAATAAATATTTAAGGGGGGCTCCCATACAACAACAAACTTGTTCTAGATTATATATATAATATATATATATATGTACGGAACCCTTCATGCGCGAGTCGGACTCGCACTTGCCCAATTTTTTATTCTTCATTTAAAATAAAAATTACATGATTCAGTCACATTTATTTCTTTCTTTTTTTAAGCAAAAAATAAGATCTGAACATATTTATGAAGTAATTTATGCAAACGATACGGCAGGCATAATATTAGTAGACTAGTCAGTGTATAAACTAAACCAGAGTCGTTTTAACTGTGTACGATTAAGTACTACACGTACTGACGTAAATAAACACATCGTTTTACAAACAAGTTTACAAACATTGATCTCCAACGTCATTTATAAAAGCGAAATTTCATATGCAAGTAAATTTGTTTGAATTCTTTAACGATGCGTTTCCTCTCATTATTCGTTCTGGTTATTTTTAGTAATTATCCAACTGTTGTCGCAGGCCATGGTGGTAATTTAAATGCCAATGAACCATGTTTAGTTAACAGCAGCTGTTATCTCCTGTTACATCATAATATCTGTCACGAGTGTTATTGGAGATGACTGTACACCAAATAGATTTCATCTAGGCTAGCCTTTGCTTTATCGCTAAAGAATCGCTAAATACCGATCACAACGCCACCTTTGGGTAGGTTGGAGTTGAAGCAAAATAAACGGAGGCTAGTCTAGATATGATTTCAACAGATTTTATTACAATCACAAAGAATCTTTTTAACACCCGACGAAAAAAAGGGAAATAAAGGGTGTATAAGTTTAACATGGGTATCTGTGTATTTGTGTATCTATGTCTGTGGCATCGTAGTTCCCAAAAACGGATGGACTAATTTGGGTACATTTTTTTTTATCGAACGCCTTTTCCTTCGAGATGTTTGGTGGAAATGGGACCAGTAGTTTCCAAGTTATTCAGTTTTATTTGGAACAAGTGACAAGATCTCAGCCAATATTGAAGCTAAGAATTCCAATTTTTGTAGTTAAGTTCAGTTTTAGTAGCATTTTCGATATCACTCATTGAATGAGGGTCTCATGATTGATGACCAGCTATTTGAGGCGGGGGGCGTTTAAAACTTTTATTTATATATGAATTATATGGCGAGGGTATGGGGCAGGTCTCACAGGACGCAGCACACAATATATGTTAGTCTAGACATCACATTTCTAAATTTTACTCGACTTTAGAAGCTAACTGAACTTTCCAAACTTTTCTCTTCCCACAGGTATTCGATTCTCAACAGACGTGACCAGGGACGAAGTCAAGGCTCTGTCAGCCCTGATGACCTTCAAGTGCGCTTGCGTCGATGTGCCTTTCGGTGGTGCTAAAGCGGGTATCAAGATCAACCCCAAGGAATACTCCGAGCATGAGCTCGAGAAGATCACTCGTCGTTTCACTCTGGAGTTGGCCAAGAAAGGATTCATCGGTAAGTAAAGTTCAGCGAAATGTGTCTTTACTCAAGAACTATGTAGGCGAAGGTCTGAGGAACGGCACGCCCTTGACGTTCAACTTCGAAAACAGGTAGACTTTTGAGCGCGCTTAAGCTTAAAATATGTTTCTGTTCACGGGTGGAACTCACTTCAATCATTCATTCATTATCTGTTGATAAGAAAATCAGGAAAAACTCGCTATGTAACATATACGTGCTAGAACTAAGCTCATATCTCTTGTCACGGGGTACGTAAGCAGCATGTATGACGGCCAATCGTTGTATTAAGCATAGATAATGAAAAGCAGGTGTCAACCATGCAACTCCACTTAAAAGCTCTGGACAAAATCACTTCGTGCAATGATCCACAAAAAATCATCCGCTCACTTTCCGTGATTTAAGACAACCGCGAAGCGAACCCTGTGTCCATAAGATAAGTTGACGTCACTGTGGCGTAAGACCTTGGTGATTTTACATTAGAAAGTCAATCCAGTGGTCGCCATCACGATAAAACATACATGCCGTTTGTGGTGGGTGACTTGGTTTCTGAATAGGTACTTTTAACACGTGTATTTGTAAAATCAGTTAGTCTTTGAAATATTATCAGCCTACAATAAACTTGTAACTAAGTTTTTATTGGAATAGGTCAAGCCGCAGAATCGGCGCCTGATCTTGGACGCTCGCCAATTGTGCTCCCGCCTATGATCAATGATTGGTTTTTTTTTTACTCTCATATTTCTCTCGAGTAGATCTCTCTTTGTTAAAGAATGACATACAATGCATTTATTGGTATTTTACTTTATTAATATTTTCAGTCTCTCAATTTTATTTTACTTTGGAACAATAAAAATATCGTGCCGTTACGTGACGGTCAAACTGGTCACATTAGTTATGTTATACATAGTTAATCTGAAGATGAAAAAAATAAACTTTCGTAATTTCCGTGTAATTTTGAAGTTTTGTTTTATTTTGGTCATAACCGACTTGGCAAAAGCTACGATTGGTCTTTACTTTCGTGTGATGTGTCATTTTCAAAAAAACGTAGGTACATAGTTAAAGGATAAATTAATAAACACAAAATTACGATCGCTTCTTTTGTTTTACGAAAGTTACTCATACAAAATATATGGGTAACTATGTTTGTAGTATCGTTACACAAAGGAGTCAATTAAGTTTTGTTTTCATAGTCCTTACCATACATAGATAATATAATGTTTTTTGAAAATGACTCATGTATCTATTTGTGGTCACCGCAGTAACTGCTAGGTCGCTAAGTAATTGATACTAGGTCAGTGTACCTAGGTCGTAAGTCAACAGCCTAGCAAATTGCATAATCGACGACATTATTTCCAAGTTGACCAAGCGATTTTGTTTGCTTGCCGCTGAATTTATAAGGCTTCATAATAAACAACAAATGCCTACTATGTATACAAGCCGTGGTGCTAATTTTATGGGTAAGTGATGTAGAGACGTGCATATTTCATTAGGTTTATTTACAATGCGAACAACCTTCTCTAAAGCAAATATATAATTTAGAGTCGTGACAAATGTCTGGTTAGGTCACTCTGTGGACACAATAGGAACATTAACAGTAATCTGTAATCAGTAGGTATTTTTTTATTCAATATAGGTTGCAGATGTTATCGATCGAAAATTGCTATCGCTCGTATGATTGCAACCAGACCGTCAACAAGTTTATCTCGTCCAATCGCCAATTTTAAATATTTTCGCCTGACAACTAGTTATTATGTCAAAAATCTAATGGGTGAAATTGGTAACCCAACACATGCGATTATGGTATGTGCCATTAATTAACAATATCGTTCGAAGAATTTGAATATCACCTCAATCAATTTATAAAATAGGTTTTATCAACTGAATTTATCAGAAACGTCGGGAGTTATATTATGTATGCCAACAGTATTATACTGATTAGATTGATAGAAATGACCGTGACCACGAAGAGACTACCAGAGAGTACCAACTAATACGAAATTACATAAACAAATATAAAGTATTTAGGTACAAATGTTGTCGTGTAATGCGATGCGATATTTGGTCATTATTTCGAACCATTCGCTAATCACTATTAATTGTCATTTACTATGGTAGGTATCCAACTTAAATATCGAGTCGCCTCGGCACCAATTTTGAGCGACGCAATGCTAGTGTTGATGAGTATGGCATTTGCTAAGGTGTAGACTTTTAATTACTATACGTGCTTCTTCGAGGTAACCCGCGAACCGGTTACAGTCCGCGAGCACTTAGGTTCATATCTCGATCGCATAAGAGCGAGAGAGACAGGTATAAATCTCGAATCACATTCTGTTAGCCCAATTAGTTCCAGTACTTTCAGTCTACTGAAAACACGACTTGACCGCTACCCGTTTTTTTTGACAAAAGGTTTTGTATCGAAGAATTTGTACTCGCTAAACTCTACCTATTTTAAACTTGCATTCTCTTCCCAGGGCCCGGCGTGGATGTGCCGGCCCCCGACATGGGCACGGGCGAGCGCGAGATGTCGTGGATCGCTGACACCTACGCCAAGACCATCGGTTACCAGGACATCAACGCACACGCCTGCGTCACCGGGAAACCTATTAACCAGGTAGGTACCACCAGCGCCAGCCTTAGCCGTACAGGCGCCCCGGGTGAGTCAATCAGTTTGTGGGTGAGTGGCAACCTAGGCGCTCTAGACCTGGTTAGAAAACCCATAAACATAAAAATACGTGAGTTGGGCCACTCGGCCAAAGGAGATAATTACCCGTCTCTTTCTGTGCAGTAATGTGAAAGAGTGACGGGTAGCGCTATGTCGCGCGACAAGAGTCGCGAAGTATAGTTGTGCTAGACGGACAGGAACCGACTTTGTTTTATTTATACTATGTAGTGATCATCGTCTCCAGTTGTGGGATTTTAACAACCTGTGTCAGATAGATCTTACCACGAGTGGGCTTTTACTAATCTGTATAGGTTGTAGGTAAACATTCTTGTTTGAGTCACAGAGCACCTACATAATTGAGTTAGCATCAGTTACGTTCCGAAACATTTAGGTATTGGAATCTGTATTACCCGATAGACCGGGAGATAGTGACAGAATTTTCTTGGTCATTTGTAACAGTATGGCGGTTCTTCAGGGGTCTTAGTACGCAATGACAAAAAGAAAAATGATGGTCATAGCGCTGGTACCGGCGGCCCAATCGCATGGGCGTTAGTTGAACTCGTCGGATAAATTACGAGTGTCAAACGATTTGTACCACAAAAATTTTAGTATTTTCCGATAGCCCATAAAAAACATGTAGGCGGTAGTGTCATGCCATACTTCTCCGGTGTGACTTACAGCCCGCCATACCGACGCGAATGCGTTAATTAAAAATAAAAAAATTCAACCATTTGTACCAGGCTAATACTAAGACCCCAAGGCTCGTACTAAGACCCCTGAAGAACCGCCATACTGTTACAAATGACCAAGAAAATTCTGTCACTATCTCCCGGTCTACGAGTATTGGTAACGTAAAAATACATTGTTCGAATACACTTCATATACAAATATGTACATGATATGAACAGAATGTCGGGATTATTAGAAGTAAAAGGCAAAAATAATGCAACGGCAATTTTTTTATTACACTACAAAGCACCGGATCTTGCTTAATTGGATTTAAATGAATTTCGTTTTTAATGTTTATTCTGAGTTTGTATCGAACTAAATAAATGTAATTAGTGTCTATATCTCAGACGGAATGCTTCAATATTACATAAGGTTAATTGTCTTATCCCAAACTAAACTACAATTTATATATAAAGTTATGTTTATGTATTATATTGACTGTTTTCTCCCTCTTTAGGTCTTAGCATTTTTATTTAGATTTAGAACTCATTTACTCAAATGTTAACTGGAACTCTTAAAGAGATAAGTTCGCCTTAGTACATGCTTATCCTTTTTAAATGTATTCCTTGATTTTGTGTACAATAAAGTGTATAAATCCAGAAAATCAAGGTTAATATTTTCCTATATTGTATTGCTTATGCCTATATTTTTCACCCAGGGAGGAATCCACGGCAGAGTATCCGCTACCGGCAGGGGCGTGTTCCACGGACTCGAGAACTTCATCAACGAGGCCAACTACATGAGCATGATCGGTCAGTACACTCCTGTTTCGGCTCAGCTGCGCCGTACGACCAACTGAGCGATAGCGCGCTTTCAATTCAATTATCATCATGTATTTTCGGGTAAGAGTGGCACAAAACATAAACGTTAAAAATTAAACATCAACACTTAAGAATCTCAATTGGCGGAGTAGCACATTTAGATCATGATGTGCGAATTGATTTAGATTTGATTTCACGAAGAAAATATTAATTTCCCTACATCTTTTTTAATTACACCTGGCACATGACTTAAATACACAACACATTTTCCTTGTAAAATACATGTAATAATTGTTTTCAGATTGTTACTACTTTGCTCTGTTTCGATAGACCCCATGTAAAAAGACAGGTATATATCATATCATAGCAGATGTATATTAAAAATGATTTATTTAATGAATATCATCTACTAAAAACAAAGCTGAATGGCTGACTTCCGACAATTTGCATTTAATATTTGATATAGCCAGCACTCGGCAGCAGATTATAATCTCTTCATTAGTGGCCTGTTATCGCTTCTACATATCGGGTTGATTATACACCTCGATTATGATCAGCTATGCGATCCCCATATTTTCTATAGTAATAAAATACATTATATAATAGGAAACATGCCGTAAAGCGAAAGATGATTTTAAACAACTGGTCCTTAAGGTTAGTTGTTTCAAACTGTAATAGCATTTGTTAAATTCTCATAGTATGTGGAATCCGACGTATCTCATTTGGCATTTTTAACACTAACAGAACTGTTGAACGCGGTCGATGCAACTCCTCCCTAATTGCATTGTTGTGTTCCGGTGTGGGGGTAAGATAGCCGGTGAAATTACTAGCATAGAGGCATTCTATCTTCGTCCTCCGGGTAGGCAAGCACTTGTGACTCCTCTGGTGTTGCAGGTGTTTATGGGCGACGGTAATCGCTTTCCATCAGGCGATACGTTTGCTCGTTTGCCCCCTAAGTTCGCATAGATATTTAACAGTAAGATTGAACGGTACACGTGTCCCTCAGGCACGACGCCCGGCTGGGGCGGCAAGACGTTCATCGTGCAGGGCTTCGGTAACGTGGGGCTGCACACGTGCCGCTACCTGGTGCGCGCCGGCGCCACCTGCATCGGCATCATCGAGCACGACGGCTCCATCTACAACCCCGACGGCATCGACCCCAAGGTGCGTCACTTGTACAGTACGATTAAAATCAGTTAACACTTCGGCCAACCTCGGTAATTGTCGTGAATCCCTCATCTCTCACATAGTGTTATCAATTTACAGATATGACCCATTTACAAAATTCTTTTCGTATTTGATAGGGTATACTTCCTATGGTCCCATGTAAATTTTATCAAAATCGGTCAGGCAGTTTATGAAATATCAACAAAAATCGGTTGAAATCGGTTGAAATCGGTTTTTTAAATTTTTTATTTGGTGATTATTATTAATTATTAATCCGACGTAATATCGTAGGTACTACTTACATCAAACAGTAAAATATTGACTTATATATGTTTTTTATATATTGTATACCTACAAGAATGTTAAAATTCATGTCGCTTCTGCATAATAAATTTCTTAGGTCTACCGGTTCGTGTCATTTTCGTCTCCGGATTTAGGCGATGATACCCGAGAAAAGCCGAAGTGTTAACTGATTTTAATCGTACTGTAACTACACTGCTTCCTAGGGGAACTCCTTACGGTATACGGGAGGCCGTTTCATACGAAAATTTACGGCAGTGTGGAATTTCGGTAAAGCGGGGCACCTGTAGTCTCGATGGTATCTACCGCATGTCACTAGTGGCGTGGCGTCAATAGAATCCCACGCAAGCCGAGACAAAATGATTTTTCTTTTTTCTTCAAACGATCCTTAGGGTGTGCCGCTCTGTGGCGGCGCTAACATAATGAAAATCAATTAATTGTATGGTGAAATGATGTACGTTGAACGTACACCATGTACGTATCATGTTTTTGGCTGTACGTGTACCAGGGAATGAAATAATGGACATTGATTGTGGCGCCGCCGGGGAGCATACTCTGCAGCGGCGCCACAGAGAACTCATAGATAGAAATGACGTTAAATAAGTAAGTTAGGAATCTGTATTTCAATTGAAAGGTATACTTCTGGCAAAAAACAAGGTATCACCAAGGATCATACATAAGGATTGACAACCTCATACAAAAAAACGTACTCCGGAAAAAAGCTCAAATACCGTCTTATTTCTAGATGGCGCTGATTATAAGACGTAGATACGCAATGTTTCATTAAAACACATAATAGATGTCATTGTCGCTGAGTGTTATACCTAAAAGAGACAGCGTGGTATCTGTATAGTTCTTAACTAGATGGCGCTGAAACTACTCGTGTTGATTTCTTAATCACGAATAATCAAGAAGACTGGTTATTAAGGTGGTTGCAGAGAAAACAAAACTAGACATGCCACGCTAGATGGCGCTGGGAAGCAAGATTTGTAGTTTTTGTGTATTATTTCGTATGTTACTTTAGCTTGAAGTAAAATTTGTATAGTGGCGAGTCCGCGTATTTGTCTTTTATTCATGTAGTATTAGTAGCACGTCATAAATTGTTTTATTCTCCCATTGTATTGGCAATTTGTGAAAAATCAGCAAGTACTCACACTAATAGCCACTAATTGTGACTGTGTGCGGGTGATTCATTCATTAAACGGTCGCGTATCATCTGTCAGTTTGATAGTAAGCGCAGAATAAATAAGCAGGCATGATATTTGATTTTGATGATGAAGTAAAGATGCACCTCTAGCACAATTGTGACACGCAACTCTTTCTCGCGCGAAAAATATTACCTATCTCTTTCTTTGCGGTACTGTAAGAGACTGACGGGCGATGCTATATCGCGCGACAAGAATCTTGAAATTCGTGAAGCCTAGTTGTATTAGACGGGCTGGATTGTCAAAATAAATAATAAGTACGAAGAAATTACAAATCTTGGGCAGTTCTACATTTTTTAAGTATGTGGTGAAATTAAATAAGTATTTTTGTTAGGTTTCTGTTCTGATATATTGTGATTCTGATTTGTGATGTTATTGAGATGTTTGTCCTAAGTTTTTCTGAATGATAGATTGGGGTAATTATAGCAAAAAGGGCCCAATTTTAGGACACATATTTTGTTGAGAAATATTTTTCTCATTTTCGTTACTTTTTTGATTAGAACTAAAGAATACATTAAAAATAAGTATCTTTTATAAACTACAATTGTTTGATTAACTTGCCGGTTTAAGAACTAGAGCGGTCCTAAGTTGCCATAGATTTACCTACTACGTAGCCTGGGGGACTACTTGTACTATCATCTATTCTGTGCTGGGACTAAGAAATTTACGATGAAAAAAAATCACAAGTATACCTCTGTTTTTTATTACTTAATGACAAGACCGGGACCTTTTTGCTATACCTGATATCCAAAAACCGACATCAAGGTTGGGATTTTCGTGGTTCTAAATCGTGGTTTCATGGAGTCTAATTGTAAAAATGTTCAGTCTATAAATATATAACTACTAGAACTACTACTAACTGAGCGCAGCACCAGTTGTTTGCGCCACGCTTCACGATACCGAGCTAGCTCGCGCCAAATAAAAATATATGACAATATACATATTGTTATTATATATGGATTTTAGAACCACCAACCACTAAATAAAATAAAACAATTTTAGTTACGTGTAGGTTTTATTATTATACATTATAGTTTGTGTTAGTTGTAGACGTCGCTTTAATTCGAAATGGTGGATTATTTTTCTTTTTAACCCCCAGATCTTCGCCGTTTTCAATTTTTTCGTTAAAACTAGGTCTATTACCTAGGCTTCTTTCTGTTTAGTGCTGTTTAGTGGTTAGTACGGCTGCCTGAAAACGAAGGTTTATATTTACATATGTGATTTGCAGGTATACGTTGTAATATTATTTTAGGCAACACGCATGTTTTGTAAAAATTATAAGTTTCTGCAGCTTTTCTTGGATGAAGCCTTCATCTGTATGAACTTTATTTGACATTATTTTTGTTGATAAATCAATAAAGAAAATCATCTTGCAGTAATAATCCCTTTTGATGAAGCTCTAAGCTGGCCTTGAATCTGTAAAGAAATTATTTATCACGTCACAAAAATGCCAGCAATGGAAACCGCTGTATGCAGTACCTATTATGTGATTATCTTACCGGGTGTTAGTGTTATTACAGTTATCCTTCAAGGAGGAAACTTGGTCACTGAATCGATAATTCCAAAAGGATTTAGTTTCCCACACCTATTGAAAAACATGGGTAGGTCTTGCTATCAATTCAGTCAGAGAGAAGTAACTACCTATATGAACCCACTATGAACAGCTTTGTTTTTTTTCAACACCCAAAGCGAGCGATTGCGTTCAGATTTTGTGGTTGGTTACGGTTGTCATCACGCCATGCTTGTCTTCGCCTAAAAAGAAAATAGCACGAGACACCTTTTTCACGGCAGGACGTTTCCCCGCAAATTCTGACCCATGATATCGCAATATCGTTTAGGGATCACTCTATGTCCTGAGTACACACACATGTTTATTTTATGCACGTTTCATTATTCACACTTTACATAAAGTAAAAACTCACGAAACGAAAAAAATGCAAACCAAAGTTGATTCATTTTTATACGAATTTCCACAATTGACAGTATTGACCAGGTATTGACACAATTCATTATTTCATTCACAAGATTTAGTGCGTTCGAAATCTGTTCTACTTTTTTGTTATGAGCAAATAAACACAATAGGTATCTTTAAAAGCCAAATGTTTCCAATTGTTTGTTACATGTTTAATGAAAGCTGTAATCATTTAAAAATAAACTGGTATGCATTCATATCGATACATCAATTTAAATTTATTATCCTAAATCATAAGTTAAGTAGTATTATATTTCAGAACGCACTGTTCATGAATAGCTTTACGTGCGCTTACGTTTGTATGTGTGTAAAAGCAACGCACACATACATATATGGACAATATTTCAACGGGTTTTAAAACTTTAATAACTTTATAATTGTATGATTTATAGCAAAACTGATTTCCTTGGCGAGTATAAAATTGCTTAAAGTTTTTTTTAAGAATGTTTAATAACCTAAAGCCATAACCGCCTAAGTGTGTATTGATCAAACGATTTGTATGAAAGTGACATCTCTGCAACCACCTTAAATAGGTACAGCCAACGTCATAAGTCATAAACGTACGTCCGTACTTTCCTAGCGCTCCAATGATATCATATCTATATCATATCAATATCATACATTAGCCAGAACTACCTATACGAAAAAAAATTAGAAAAAAAAAGTTCAGAAATTCGTGGCCATTTATGTTCGTCCAAAGAATATAATACTCACAAGAAATAAGTAGGTAATCAAAAGTTTACCTGATCTCACGGAAAAAGAGAGATGGCGAACTCATTGCGCAGTAATGACTACTATGCAATGAGTTTGACACGACTAATTTGTACGAGAGATTAGGTATACCTATATTTATAATTATTACCCTTTGCATTAAACTATTCTAAGTAGGTAGGTAGGGATACATAAGTACCCGAGTATATTAATACTACGAGTACTAATACTGGCTTAAATAGTAAATAATACATTCTGCTACTTATTTTTATTGTATATCTTTATTATGAACAATGATCAACAAATCCAACATTTTAACACACTTTAACAACATACGGCACACTATAAAGTTCAATATGAAGAAGTAATTATAAATACTAGTTAAGCCCATTTTATTCCAATAAAACTGGTCTTTGGCCAAAATATCTCATTTCATCATATACAAAAATCGCTGAATCGCGATTATATTTTATGCTTAAATTTGACGTAAGCCGATACTTATAATTATATAGGTAGCCATAATACGACTTGTCAATTTCAATCTTCTGTACCGTAAAATGCCCCTCATGTGTTCCGTACTGAAAGAAACTTTAGGAATCTTTAATCAACACTTTAAGCACGCCAAGAATAGAGTTTTCTCTAGGAATAGAGTCTTCTTTAAATCAATTTTTTCTTCAGCATATATTTCTAAAAGCTTTCGCTTCCGTCTTTCTTTTGGCGTTATGCCTCTACTATCATACCAGTGAGATTTTAATTCTGGTTCATTGCATTACAGATGATTTCAACTGAAAATTCAAATTCGCATTACGCCCATAATAAAATCATAAAATTCAGCGCTTTAGATGCAAAACTTCAATACTTTCTAAAATTATTATTTGCTTTGGCATAAAATGTCAGTACCTAAAAATATAGAACCTATCAAAGAAGCATGGCAGCACGCTATTTAAGCCTTTTCTTAAACTGTTTAAACTAAGCAATCTTGTGATGCTAACCTTGTCAGAATAAAATAATGCTCTTACAATGAAGGTTTAGGATTGTCATTTGAAAACTATTTACTAACCAGTCATAAATTTTGATAATAAACCTCCCTTAAGCGTAATGTAAATCGAAAATAGCAAAACTATATTGCAATAAGCATCAATCAAAAACTAATGACATTTTCATGACGTTACACTGAAAGAGACAAAACATCATTTGACAGTATAGCACACTTACCTATAGCACTATGGCCAGTACATGGCCAGGCTAACTTCAAAGGCTTGACTTGAAATATTTCATCCATAATAAATACTTAATCAACCATAAAAGCCTTAAAAGCGAAAAATTACCTTCAGTGAAAAAAATTCTCAACATATCAAAAATTGTAAAAGCACAACGTAGAAACGCCATCTATTGTCAACAAGGTATAACATTACGATACTTACAAAACTCTGCAAAAGTTGACAAATACTAACACCGTTCTATGTCGTTTATGTCGCTACTGAAACGCCGTTTTAATTCATTTTGAAACATACGACGGCATCTAGTTCCTCGACGATAAAATCTTTATCGGCGTACGCTCCTTACTATGAACATCATACTTCCTTACCTTTTATCTTCCTTGGTATCACTGAATAATTAAACCCAGGTTTTTATTACACTAATTCGAACAATTTGTAAAACTTTGATCACCTTGTTCAATGTCTTGCAAGTAAGTTAGGAATTTGTAATTTAACATAAGTAATATTGAATTTTGTTAGCTGTAACAAAAAGTCATTTGAGAAGTTTGTCGTAAATCCCAGAACACTTTTGAAAGATAAATTTCCGACTCGGCTTTCGTAGACGTCATGGCATAGGAGGCGTCCATTAATCGCGTTATACGTTTTTGGCTTGTTTTAGACCTCCCCCCATGGTGATCTTCGGCTCGTTTCATAAACCCACACTCGTGTTAAATACCCTTAATTATGTACAGTCACATATACTACTACTATTCTGTATTCCGCTTAGAAAGAGGACGTAATCACTGTTTTTATATTTTAACTTACTCATTCTAAAATGTAGTAACTCCAAAACTATACTAAACGACACAATGGAAAAGTTACTTTTAGTCTGACGTCTAATAAAAAAATTGAGCAAGTGCGAGTCCGACTCGCGCATGAAGGGTTCCGTACCATAAAACAAGTTTGTTGTGTGGGAGCCCCCCTTAAATATTTATTTTATTTTATTTTTAGTATTTGTTGTTATAGCGGCAATAGAAATACATCTGTGAAAATTTCAACTGTCTAGCTATCACCGTTCTTGAGATACAGCCTGGTGACAGACGGACGGACAGCGAAGTCTCAGTATTAGGGTCCCGTTTTTACCGTTGCGGTACGGAACCCTAAAAAACGAATGACGTTGAGCTTGACATTGTTGGCAGCCTATTTTTTTTACTCTATGCAGGCATAGTTGTCGTAGATTTGGTTATTTTATGTATTTTATTAATTTTTCATTACATACAGAAAAGTAAATTTATATTATTTTTTTAGGGTCTGCACGACGCAAAGTTTTCGATCTATACTAATTTCCATCCGTTAGAAATATGAAATTATGTCAATTTGCGGCTGAAAATAAACTTAAAAATAAATGTGTAGGTAGGAATTTAACTACACTGGGGAGTTATCTAAGGTGTGAGTTGCGAAGGTCGCAGAGTATTGTTCTTACGGCTCGTACCTAAATGTTTATTTTTCGCTTGTTTACTAAATGATAGTGTTATCTAAGAATTCGCTATGAGTACCACACGAACCCCACGCTGAGTGGGTTATCATTTCTTTTATTATTTGAGATCGTAAAAATGATTGAGATGTTTATTTAAACATAACGTATGGAGCGGCTAATTAGACGGAAAAGGCTTAAAGGTCGTTTGTGTTTAATTGACTTTTTGATTATTAACCCCCAAACGTCAACTCAATGTCACGTCAACATCACCTGATGCATGAAGATTATGTAAGAGCCGAATGAAAAAACCTTAACAACTTGCCACTATAAACAGTAGTAATTCTACCAAAAAATTTGCAATTTGATACACAAGTCTAGTTGCCGCCAAATATTCCAGGCATGGTCCTTAAGAGGACTTATTCCTTTTAATATTTTTTTTTTATATTATGACAAATATATTGATAATTTCAACCAACTTTTTCAAGTGAATAATACTCTTCCCCGAGTTCTAGGTAGTAACATAGCTATTTCATGCTTTCATTGCGTGCAGTCGAAAATATCAATGAAAAATTCAAACTGTAGATTCCAATAAATCTCAATAGCCCTGTTCTAGGTAGTAACATCAACAATATGGTAAGAAACATGTTTAATCATAGAGAAAAATGACTAAAACAATCGGCATTTTAAAAGCAATAAGGCCTCTTAAGCGTCTGGCTACTTTTGAGGCTGACAGTATTACAAGTCTATCAATAGACTAGAGAGTATTTTCATTACGAAACAACCACGCCATACATTCTTTATAAATTGGTGTTCTTTCCGTAACATATATTCTTTATTTCTTAAGGATATAAGAAGAAATTATTTCATCTTCGCGAGTCAATAATTGACCCTCAAGTTACATAACATATATACATTTTACGTAGTATTAGCAAACATCGTGCAAATATATATTTAGTGCACCATGCCGTGTCGTCATCGATAGTATAGATAGGGAACACATTTAAGAGGCATTATTCCTTTTGAAATTTGTTTTTTTCATATTATGACAAATATATTGATAATTTCAACCAATTTTTTGAAGTGAATAATACTTTTCCCCGAGTTCTAGGAAGTAACATAGCTTTTTCATGCTTTTTTTGCGTGCAGTCGAAAATAAGTTGAAAAAACTAATTTTCAGCGTGAATTTTGTCAATTTCGAGTAGTTTTCGAAACAAAAATTATCAATGAAAAATTCAAACTGTAGTTTTCAAATATATACCAATAAATCTCAATAGCCCTGTTCTAGGTAGTAACACCAATAAAATGTAAAGAAACATGTTTGATCATATAGAAAAATGTCTAAAACGATCACCATTTTAAAAGGAATAAGGCCTCTTAACTAGAAACAGAAAGTATAAGGTAACATAATATGTGCAGGCGCTGGAAGACTACAGGATCGACAACGGCACCGTGGTCGGGTTCCCGGGCGCCAAGGCGTACGAGGGCGAGGGCCTGCTGTACGAGAAGTGCGACATCCTGGTGCCGGCCGCCGTCGAGCAGGTCATCCACAAGGAGAACGCACACAAGATCCAGGCCAAGGTACTTACTGCCAATACTTTATCGTCATGTTCAAATTCACTTTGTCAATGTTGTTTAATGATTACATGTTCTATAAAGTGTATTCCAAAACCTCGGGCCTTCGGCCCTCGGTCAAACTAAAATTACTACATTTTTTTTGTCCGATATTTTCCGAATTTGACCGAATTTTCCAAATCTGATTTCAGATTCCGGCTCAAGAGCCCCAAAAACCCCCCGATACCGAGTTTCAGCTTCCTAGCACCAATTTGAAATGTTCTCCATACAAAACTTGTTTTTTCGATATTTGCCGAATTTGACCGAATTTTCGGACAAGATTTCAGATTCATATTTTTGTGCCCCGAGAGCCCCCCGATACCGAGTTTCAGCCCCCTAGCACCAATTATATTTAGTTTACAATAAGCACAAATATATAAATAGTCTTACTTTCTTGAATCAACAATATTCGATCTTTGTTACACAATCCGTTCTTTGCAGATAATCGCCGAAGCGGCCAACGGTCCGACAACGCCGGCCGCAGACAAGATCCTGATCGACCGCAACATCCTCGTGATCCCCGACCTGTACATCAACGCGGGCGGTGTCACCGTGTCCTTCTTCGAGTGGCTCAAGAACCTTAACCACGTGTCCTACGGCCGCCTCACCTTCAAGTACGAGCGCGAGTCCAACTACCACCTGCTGGGTAAGTTCATACAGACTGCTAGTTTACAATGTAGATAGTTCGCCCATAAATCTCCCCACGATTGTTAATTTTTGTAAAATTGTTAGTGTGTAAGACATCGACAGGTGGCATCAGCAAATACTATGAGTATTTCCAGTCTGATAGTAAAACCATATGGTATTATAAATATATTTTTTACCATTTAACCCACTATCACTTTTCAAAATTGTGAGTACAGCAATGTGATTTTTGGGTGAATCAACTTTTAAGTGCGCCTTGTTGCTATGGTTACGCAAAATTTGTCCCTCGGACAACCTAAGCATTTTTCTATGAAACAGTATGAAGATGTCACTTGGACAACGGGGACAGAGTAAACAACACAAAAAAGTTGATTCACCCTTTTACAATTTACTGTGCTATAAGAGATAGTAGAGAGATAAAAAGATAGAAAACGGATATTGCAGCAAGAATAACGTACAATTATATAAACACTTTTGCAACACTACAGATTATCGATAACGATGCAATCTGGAATGTATGTTTCTACTGCATAATAGTGACAACAAACTAGGCACTTTTTTTTTTTTTTTTTATTTTTTTTTTTTTTTTTTTACGAACAAACACATGTGTTCGACAGAATCCGTCCAGGAGTCTTTGGAAAGGCGCTTCGGGCGCGTGGGCGGGCGCATCCCCGTCACGCCCTCGGAGTCCTTCCAGAAGAAGATCGCCGGCGCCTCCGAGAAGGACATCGTGCACTCCGGCCTCGACTACACCATGGAGCGCTCCGCTAGGGTACGTTCGCACTTACGAGTTCATGCATCTGTAAAATATTGGTAACTAGCGACCCGCCCCGGCTTCGCACGGGTGCAATGCTGATAAATTATGCATGTATTATACATATAAACCTTCCTCTTGAATCACTCTATCTATTTAAAAAAACCGCATCAAAATCCGTTGCGTAGTTTTAAAGATTTAAGCATACAAAGGGACATAGGGACAGAGAAAGCGACTTTGTTTTATACTATGTAGTGATGAATGAATGTTGAAAGATTAGTCTTTGATACTACCTAGAATCTTTACTCACTGTCTACTTGGAATTCTGGACAAATACCCGACTACTTTTGCCTAATTCATCAAATCTTTATCAACTGCAAATTTAAGCTTTACTTGTTTCAATTAAGAGTCCGCAGCAAGGTCCGCTCAACTCCGCGTTGAGATCGCGCGCTTACGCTTTAAAATGTTGTTGTTTCACCTAGAGGAAGACAGGGCGCTAGCAGTAAAGCGAGAGCGCGCTAGCGGGGGGCGGTGCTTACCGCCGCCCCCCCCGGACCGTTCCCCGCGCTAGAGTTATTCGCTGCAGTTTCGCAACAATTTTTTGTAATTTATTTTAAGGTTTTCGTAGTTACGCTCTCATTTTAAAACTACGAGATCAATTTTGATAAATCTTTTTTCTTATCAAACTGCATAGTTTAATCGACACCGGAAATAGGTTTTGACTTCAATCTAAACTATATTTTGGTCGTAGTATGCCGCCAAACTGAACAACTTTCTGGGGTCTAAAAATGCAAAACTTGTACTCGCTCTATTTTCTTTCTATTAACATTTCAAGAGTCATAAACTAGTTTTAGCCCTAGATATATCTTATCTCATTATATTTAGAGAATTTCATGATAATGTGACATGTTATATTAAAATAAGGACGTAACTACGTTTGTATGAAGAATCGAGCTTGCTGCGGACTCTTAAGTGTTATAATTTAACCCAGCTGATTCATATAACAATAGTTCAAACACAGCGTACAGAGAGCAGTAGAAGTTGCTACTTCGTATGTGAGATTACAAAAAATCTTGCGTTCAAGCCTCATTTGAGCTGCAATGAGTACAAAAGCATATTCGTAAAAAAATGCAAAAAGACGGCCATAATATGTGGTCAAGATCCACCGACGAATCGTTAAAAACGAACACGCGAATGCATTACTAAGGGCCTTATCACACTTGCGATTTGCGAGCGTATTTTCTATACAAATAAGCGACGCGGCGAACACGCTGCGCGATCGCCTTCATACAAAATACGCTTGCAAATCGCAAGTGTGATAAGGCTCTAATAAACAACGCTTGTAGAGATAAGTCAGCGTGTTATTGGGCGTAAGCACTGTCGCTTCTGACAGTACCTATTTAAAAATAAGTGATATTTGGAGATTTTACGGTACATAACAGTCAAATCGAGCTGGTTTAACCGATAAGTTTCTGTACAGGCCATCATGAAGACTGCCATGAAGTTCAACCTGGGCTTGGACCTGAGGACGGCGGCGTACGCCAACTCCATTGAGAAGATCTTCACCACGTACGCCGACGCCGGCCTCGCCTTTTAAACTCACTTTCTAATTAATACAAGTATTCTCTGCATTTTTAGATTCTCCCCTAGCCCCTCTATGCACTTAAGTGTTACTATTAAGACAGTATTTTTTGTCAGCAGTGAAATCATGTATTTTTACTTTATATGTATAAGTGAATCGTTGTTAAACATTTAAGTGAAAAATTGATTTTATTATTGTATTGTCATGAATTTTTTAAATAAAATATTGTTTTATGTTTACTCTGCTTAATTTATTGTTCTTTTTGTCTAATATACACCCAACATGCCAAATCCATCCATCATGATATGTAAATCCATAGTATAAACAACGTTATTAGAACCAAAATACTCTGCTGAACATGAACATAGGCACCACACCCAGCCAGGTCGTAGCCTGACCCGGACAAGCCGGATACACCAGGGGGCACAGATTTATGAGGAGTGACACGCTCTGGGATGGGATAGGAGGGCCGACTAGCCGCAACCGGTCGACCACAATCAGCCGATTATGCAACCTTGAGCCAATATTGGAAGTTAGGTGAGGTGGGGTAGAGCATCGGGGATGAGCTTTGGTGAGTTTTCGCGTGCTCTTGTTGGCGTCTTTGCTTGTCATGTTCACCGGATAGCCGGGGCATCACGTTTCTTGTTCGTTGGTCTGACCTTCATCCTCCGATTCGCTGTCGGTTTCTTGCAGTTGGTATATTTTTTGGGCTGCCATGATATATTTGTTCTTGTCTGATGCAAGTTCTGCCCACTCGGAGGGGTTCATGTCGTAGTATTGCATATTATCCTAGTGCAACGAGTTTTTCCATGTAAAGCTGGGTCGGCCAACTTTGAGTTTTTGTGCTTTGTGCCGGTACGCGGAATGCAGCAAGTGGGGTCTTGGGCGTCTCAGGATGTGCCCGTAGTAGCATAGCCGAAGGCATTTTATCCTGTTGGTTATTGTTTTTCCCTTCAGTAGGTCGTGTATTTTGATTGGTCCCGGCTTTGATCCTGCGTTGTTTATCATGTCCCTCAATATGAGTCTTTCGTACCTCCTGCATGGATGACGAAAATTTCTGCGTTCTGGTCTTATCCAGAGGTTCTCAAATAGGGGCCTGAAAATGCGGCGAAATGGTTCCAGTAAAGGATGGTACGGCAGTGTTTGCTTCGCGCTCGACTTGGCGGTTTTATGTTTACTCTGCTTAATTTATTGTTCTTTTTGTCTAATATACACCCAACATGCCAAATCCATCCATCATGATACGGAAATCCATAGTATAAACAGCGTTATTACAACTAAAAATACTCTGCTTCACTGAACAAAGAGATATTTGTATATATGTTCCACGTCCATTATGGGCGCCGTCATCGTAAATACCAGACATGATACCGGTATTGTTAATTATAAATATATATAGGTCTATCAGTAAAAAACCGAAATTGAATAAGGGTATTTTGTATGGAGCTGTAAATGTTGAAGGCAGCGCCATCCAACTGACCGACCGAAGTTTCGGTTTCGGCCTAAAAATCATGTTTCGGCCAAAAAACAGCCGAACCTTTCGGCCACGCCGAAACTTACAACATTGTACTCGGGTCGCGTTCGGCTAACGTCGGGTGCGCTCGGCAGTCGGCACGGCTGGCAATATGGCGTCGCTCGCCTGACTCCGCCGGCCGCTAAAATCACTTTGCTCAGTGAGGTGACGGTTGTGTTTGTTCCCCGAATAATGTTAAGTAACTGACCGAGCGAGCAAAGCATTTTCGTTTCAGCGTGGCCCAAAATTCTTTCTTATGCCCGGATGTTTCGATGTCTATGCGCTTACCGACTGTTTGCCTCAGTACAGTGTACAGCTTTTCACCTTTTGGGTAATTTAATTTAGACCCAGTGTCAATGTTAAAATTTCAATTTAACAAAAGTGAAACGTGAGTTTGTTGTGTAATTGCTGAAATTTGTATTTTTTTTTTACTTTGTCTACCCCCACATAACTCTATATCCATCTGTACATTTTAAAAATTGCTTTAATCGACAAAAATAATCTAAGTACAAAATTTCATGAGCATCGGTTAAGAAATACGACTTCCAGGCGAGAACAGAAAAGTATCCAATCGTCCGTACATACGAAAGAATTTTGGACCAAACTGAAATTGGAACACTTAGTTCCATCACTCAGCGGAATTTTTCATTGTATTCATTATTAGATCTAGAAAGAACGGCCCGCTGACATTTTATACAACGTTTTAATCACGTTTATAAAAGGTTCGGTTTTGGTTTCGGTTTCGGCCGAAACTGTAATCAGAACCGAACCTTCGGTTTCGGTTTCTTCAGAAAAACGTGTTTCGGTCGGACACTAAAATAAATCATATATTTTTACCACCACCTAACGGCTAGTATGTAAACTATTATAGTTAGGCTTTTTATCGCTAGATGTCACAGTTAATCAACTTCAAGTAACGGTCAATGTTTAAATTATTTTCACAATCCTTTATTCATCACTTACGGGATCAAGGGCTGATTCCTTGTCACGATCGACGACTATGACCACCCCCGACTTCTAAGTAGGATCCACCCGTACACTAGATGTCACTACAATTGAGGATATAGAAACAAACTAACGTTTTCCTATCACCACTTCACTTAATGTCGCTAATAGTGCCATTTATGGTGATGAGATCTCCACTGGATCCGCCCTTGATCTAGCGACGAAAGGATTGTTAGAATGATTTGCATATACATGCGTCGTTAAAGTTGATTTACTGTGACATCTAGCGATAAAAAGTCAAACTATAACAGTTTACCTATTTGCCGTTAGATGGCGTTAGTATAGATTAATAGTGACATCTAGCGAGAAAAAGCATAAGTACCATGATTTATTAATTCTAAGTTAGATGGCGCTTATATCAATCAACAGTCACGCCAAGAGGAGAACAGCATAAGTACCATGATTTTACTCATTAAATCAGAAATCCCTAGAAATTAATATTATATCAATGAAATGTAGCCCACTGCGTAGTTACCTTTATGTCAATAAAATAAAACATTTAATTCCCAAAAAATATCCTTACTAAAACCTGTTCCAGACCTTCCGATCCGATCCGATTTATCGGAAGAAAAATCCTAACAATTAAACCCGCTCCAGACCTTCCGATCCGATCCGATTTATCGGAAGAAATCGGATAATGTGTAGTGATTTAGGTCCTAACTATTACACTACACATTATCCGATTTCCTAACAATCACGCTACACATTATCGATAAGTAGGATCGGATCGGGTAGGATCGGAAGGTCTGGAACGGGTTTTACGCTACACATTATCCGATTTCCTAACAATTACACTACAGCCCGACACAAAAGAGTAGAAAACGGATGAAAAAGGAACTAAAATTTTTCATACAAAATTGTTACCATATTCAAGCACTTTACGTCAAAAATGTGAATTTGCGAAGGAAGTGGCGCCCTCATTTATTTTCTACTCTTTTGTGTCGCACTGTACACATTATCCGATTTCGTCCGATGAATCGGATCGGATCCGAAGGTCTGGAACGGATTTAAATAAGATTATTTCAAATTGTAATTTCACTAATTTGGAACGCAGCCAATTACGTGTATTCATGACATGAACTGTCACGCTGGTACGGACGGATCGGATCGTACGGTACGGAATACAGAAGTCGTCTTGGAGTGTTTTCGCTTCCTAAAAATTTCCGATTGTTCTGAAAATGTTAAGTAAATTTATTTTCCTTAGCGTTTTAGCTGCATTATATAGCGGAATTGATTCCAAAAGTGTGGAACTGACGTTCGAATTACCCGACAATGCCATAGAATGTTTTTATGAGCATATAGAAAACAATACGTCCGTATCATTAGAATATCAGGTAATAAGCAATAATTATACTTCATAGTATGCTAGAGCTGAACGAGGAGATTTGAGGAAGGCTGTATGGGAGCGCCGCCGGGACAGTAACCGTTGGCTCCAATTGGGAATTGGGCTGAATGAACGCATCCACGCGATCGACAGCCCGCCTGTCTCCGGCCGGGCGTCCCTACACCGAATCATCGTCATGCTAGAGCTGGTTGAGTTGAGCAGGATCTTTTGCCATCATTTTACGGCGATACCGCGGTCCATAGCCTATGGAGTAACCTCTAAAATATTAGTCATTTACGCAACAGTTATGGACCAATTCTTCACTGACACTGTATTTTCCTGCTAAAATATATAAATATTTTAATGTTTCTATTTTGAACAGGTTATCACAGGAGGTCAATATGATGTTGATGTTAAGGTCGAAGGGCCCAACAGACAAATTATTTATCAGCAGCAGAAAATGCAGTATGACTCGCATCCTTTTACAGCTACACAAACTGGTATGTATGGTTTTTGTTGCTTTTAACTCAAGCAATCCCAATTCAAGCATAAGTATTTTATATTATACATTTTTGTAACTTGTTTTTGTTTGTAATAGATGCCACCTACATATTGCATTTATGTATTTGCAGGTATTTACAAGGTGTGTTTCAGTAACGAGTTCAGTACATTTTCCCACAAGCTTGTGTACATGGAACTGAATGTTGGGCCGGAGCAGCCCCTGCCTGGTGTGGGTGAACATGCCACAGTACTCACGCAGGTAAATAAAATGCTTTTTATACATATGACCCTTCAGTTTCAAGTAGTTTTCTATAGTTTATATAACCCATTAGAGGATATCATTAGCTGCATTGTTCTCACAAAATCAATATGTTTTTTTTCTGAAATTGTTAACATTGGGATCTTTTTTTTGCAAAAAACTATAATGTGCACTGAATAGTATTCTGAATGATTCTATTTATCCATATTATAAGTTCTGCATATTATACTTTTACAGCTGGAAGCATCTGCTGAAGAAATACACTCTGGACTGAACAAAATCATTGATCACCAAACTCACCACAGGCTAAGAGAGGCACAAAGCCGCAAGAGGGCTGAGGATCTCAACGAAAGAGTATTTAACTGGTCCATGATTGAGACAGTGGCAATCATGATTGTTACATTTGGCCAAGTCATGATTCTGAAGAACTTCTTCAGTGATAGACCCACTTTATACAATCGGTTGTAAATTTAGTGAATGCTAGAATATTTATTAATATATTGTGATTTGGTTAATTTTGTTTGTTTAATTGAACCCTGAATCCATTTAAGAAAAATATATTTTAAATGTAAGAAATTTATTTACATTAGAAAGTAAAAACTTATAGTTGTTGCAGTTGCATACATTACTTTATCTACACACATATTCATCATCATTATCATATATTTTCTTTTATGAAGATATGAAACACTCAGCCAGTCAGTCTGTGGAGCAGAGGTATAAATGAGACGACCTCGCGCCGTGGCGGGCATGGACACTTTAAGAGATATTTGATTTGATACCCTTAAAGTGACCACTCCACATACTGTAATGTTATGAAATCTCTTATTTTGGTTGCTGTCAAGTAATGTATCTGGACTTTTTAGTTATTTAACAATATGGGTGTAGATAAAGTATTTTATGATAACAATCATTAGCCATTACACATAATAATATTTGCATAATGTCATCTGAATTTAACCTTTAGAGCGCCAAGCGGGAAAGCAATTCACCATGCCACTGACGCCAAAAGAAAAAAAAAAAGTGCTCCAAAATCTACGGGGGATTGAAAAACACAGATAGTGGTTTGAATTAACATGTTTTTGACCATTGAAATTTTTGACGTCAGTAGGCGTCGTTGGCGTCAGTGGCACGAATTCCCGATGACGTGATTTGCCGTCTTTGGCGGTCAAAGGGTTAATTATCAATAATATGAATGCTCATTTGTTTATTACTAAAGTGTTCGGAGTCTTATGTAAAAAATAAACCATGTCTCATTAGGTTTACCCAATGTTACCTATGTATATTATGCTTAAAGTCAAAATCACTCTATTTATGAAATACTAGACTTCGTCCATGTGGTCCAATAATCGGGTAAAAAGTATCCTATAACTAGATGGTAATAGGATGCTTCTATACCCAGATGGGGATGCCAGCCTACACATGTAACAAAATTTTTTGAAATCAGTCCAGCTGTTTAGGCAAAATGAGAGTATGAAAAAGAAAAGGCAGCCACCTATATGAACATGGATGGAGAAAACTACCTCGCAGCTTTTTAAAAAGGCAGTCCTCTATATCAACATTTGTATGTAGATGGCTGCCTTTTATAAAATCATGGCAGACAAACATACAAATAAATGTATTTCTTGATTCAGTGACCTCCAAATAGCTTATTTCACAGTTTTTGGGTATTATCTTCAATGTAGACATTTAATTTATAAAATTGTATAATATGGTAGACATTTTACTTGTTTACAGAATTTGGTTATCGCAATTTATGTATGTCCATTGATCAAAAATATTAACACAACATATTAATTATAGACACACCAAATCTGACATGAGCATGATTTAAATTAGGTCGGATGGTATGTCCACTTCCCAGAGCACTAACTTTTCACTTTCTTTAAACAGATACATTGCACATGTCGGATTAAGTAGGGCAACAATGTTACATATTACTTGCTATTGAGAAAACACTTGTCCATAAAATGACATTTTATAAGGCAATGCCTATTAGAACAAAACTAATAAAGCAAAGACTCCATTGACTAAAGCACAAGGATATGCAATTAACGGTCTTTGCTCAGCATCCCCTGACATGGTCACAAACAGTCTGCTTGCAGACAAGGCTGACCAAATTACTGCCACAGCCGACAGGGAGAGCCCTATAGTGCCTTCCAGAGAAAGGAATATGCCTAGACCTGCCAGCACCACCATGGGCAACATGCAGTACCCCAGCACGCTGGCTACACTGAGTAGTGTAAACACACCCTCTGAGCGACTCATCAGTGAAAGTAAAGAATACATCAATATTACAGACATTACGGAAAGACCATAAACATATCCAAAGTGAGCCTTATTTCCTGAGAGAAATAGACACACAGCTAGTGCTAAACAAAATGCTATTGGTCCAGCAATGTCTGTATCTCTTAATAAGAAATTGGCATCATCAGCTTTTGATTGTCCATGGAAAGGATTCATGACAGCTAAGGTTTTTTCTAATATCCTATCAGGATATATCTCTAGTTCATCCAGAAGAGGTGGTTCATCAAAATCGGTGGCTTCCGTAACTGGCTCGCCGGGAATTGGTGCAGGTTGAAACATATTAGGGTTGTAATATTGGTTGTTGTTTGGAGGAAATGCACTCTGCCCTCCTTGGTCAAATGAAAAATCCTGGTGGTCCGTTGGAAAGCTCTGGAAGTCTAATAGAGAATGTATTTAATTCATGGTCATATTTCAGTTAAAAATTCAAGTTCTCTTACTTTATACATACCCAGCGTTTGAGCTTGATCTCCAAAAGCATTGGAGGTATTGAAAGAGTAATTCTGACTGTTATTTTGGCCCTGCCATGAATAATCGTTTGGATTGTTGTAGTTAGTCATTGTAAGTTTTATCGTGCGGTATCAACTATGTTTAAAATCAATGAACAAAACATACAAAGAACAAAATGATTGCAGTCGATTGAAACCAGAAATCACAGGCACATATTGACAGAATGTCATCTCATCAAAGAATGAGTTGTCAGTAATTTGTCAATGTCAACGTGACATAACGTGAGTTTTTGAAGAACGCTAGTAGCAAGGAGTAAGTAAGTCCATGAGTAAGGTAGTATAGAGTCAGGCATATACTATTTTGCAATATTTTAATTAATTGTAAATATTCAGGAAATATAACTAATTTAGCTCCCTGAATTAAAAAAAACTTGTTGTGATTTTTACCTTATTGGCCATACACCCAGATTTTTATATGGATCTATAGAAAAGTAACATGAAAAAAAATCTAATAGTTATTTTACAGCGGTAATCTCGTGACATCCAAGGAAGAAATAAAAAGTATGTGGAGAGATTACTTTCATCATCTGCTAAACTGTCCCCCTCTGGATGAACCAGTCCCTCCTCATGATAACAGCACAGATGATCTCGAAGTCCTGCCTCCTACCTTTGATGAGGTCCATAAAGCGATTATGCAACTCAAGAACAACAAGGCTCCTGGCATTGATGGCTTTTACCTTCGGAGCTGTGGAAGAGCTGCGGTGGCACAGTAGAGTCAAAACTCTATGAACTGCTGCTTAAAATATGGGAACTGGAAGAGCAGCCACAAGAATGGAATGTAGGTGTAATCTGTCCTCTGTCCACAAAAAAGGCTCCAAAAGAAACTGCATAAACTATAGGGGGATTGCTCTTCTCACAACAGCGTACAAAATCTTTTCTAATGTTCTGTTAAATAGACTTGAGTCGCATGCGGAAAGGATCCTTGGGGACTACCAACCAATGTGGTTAGAGGCAACAGCACAATAGATCAGATTTTCCTGCTCAAGCAGCATTCGCGTATCTAAGATTATTTTTCAGGGGGGGCCTGGGGTGGGCCTGGTGAGGGGCCTGGCCATATCCAAAGAGATGAAGCCATGAATTTCTATCGGTAACCCAAAATCTTGGGGTGGGCACTAGACCATACTGGGGTGGGCACGGCCCACCCGGCCACCCCCTAGATACGCCTATGTCAAGCAGTTAATGGAAAAGAGGTGGGAGTACGCACAAAGCGTCCATTCCTTATTTGTGGACTTTACTAAAGCCTATGACAGTATAGAACGGGGGGCCCTATATTCCATTCTTGTTAATTTTAACATCCCCAAAAAGTTAGTTACCCTAATCGCAACAGCGACTAAAGAGAGCAGGATGTGGGTCCGAGTGGGAGGAGAGCTGACTGAAGAGTTCACGGTGATGACCGGCCTAAAGCAAGGAGATGCCCTGTCACCTATGCTTTTCAACATGGCTCTAGAACACGTGGTGAGGAAAGTTCTGGCCCAAGACATAGGATTAGAGTTGGGTGGAAAGCATAAGGTGATAGGGTACGCGGATGACCTAGCTTTATTAGGAGAAAACCGTGAAGAAGTGGTGAAGGCAGCTAGTATCCTGGAACGAGAGGCGTCAAGGGTAGGCCTCAGGATTAATCAGTCGAAAACCGAATACCTCCACATAAAAGGCTACAAAAATACACGTGCCCGACGTGATAGCCTTCATGTTGGGGTCACCGTATATCCAGGAGTTGACAAGTTCCGGTAACTTGGTTGCACTATTACCGACACCAACGCCAGAGAGGAAGAGATCCAAATGCGCATCCAAAATTGTCTACGGTGTAGTGCAGCCCTGCAGAATACAAAAATACGGATTTATAAGACTGTCATAAGACCCATCCTCATGTATGGCTGTGAAGCTTGGACACTAACCCTTAAAGAGGAAAGTCAGCTCCTGGTAGCAGAACGCAAAGTGCTTCGGAAGATCCTGGGGCCTACTAAGAGGAATGATGTTACGTGGCGGATCCAAACTAACGCCGAGATTGAGGAGCTGGTGGCTGAGCCGAATATTATCGGAGAAACAAAGTCCCATAGACTTCGTGGGCTCGGTCACCTACAAAGAATGGAAGAGGATCGCGCGGCAAAAAGAGCATACTGCACAGGATCGGGACAAGAGGCGTACTCTCGTTTCGGAGGCTAAGATCCTGTTTGGGTCACTGAGCCACGAATCTGACTTCCCTCCACATCTGAAAATGATCACTGCGGAACACTGTATCTGTGGTAGAAATTTCATGTTTGTAACCCGATGCGCACAATTACGTTAGAAAACAGCGGACTAACTTTTATATAGGTAAGTCATACAAGATCAAATATGATTAACGATTTTCTTTCTACTAGGGCTCGAAAAAAAAAACGGAGTTTATGGCATATTTTATTCCATTAAAGATTACTTTTAGTCATTGGATCTATTATCGTTACACATGGAATGATTTCATTAGAATGTAAGTTATTTAAGCGAGTCTGGTACGACGCCGGAATAGTTGTTAAACTAAAGTGGAAATTTAATAGGTATAAAAATGGTGTTCCTTTTTATCACATAAGGTATATATCAAAAAAAGCTTGTTACAAAAAGCAGAATAATATCAATGGCATTGTGCTGTTTGGAATCAAGCTTCCAATAAATGTGTAAAAACATGGACAAAAGCTTTTATAGAATTTAAGGCATAAAATGTTGAGGTGTCAGTCCATCGTAATTAATGTAAAACAATATGCTCAGGTACTAATCACAAAAATCAACTCTTACCAACAACTGTAAAAGTTATGACACCAAACAATTAGGTACTTTATATTCCTAAATAATATTTTAATAACAAATTCAACATAACAACATGTAACATAAATTAATAGAAAATATAATAATAGTCACCACTAATACGGAGGTCAACAGAGTAAGCGACACATGTTTGCAATGGGAACATCTATTTTGTTCTCGAAACCACTCCAATGCGTTCCCTTCGTGCGACACACGCGCTTACTATGCCGATGCCTACAAATACATTAAAGTGATATAAAAAAATGCCATCTCTACTCGACGGCCAACATTCAACTGGAACTTTAATACTGTTTATTTTGATTGCGTCGTCGATGTCGGCACGAGTAGGACGTATTTGTTCGAAGACACAAGGCAGTCTTAAGCGAATACTCGGCTCCTCCGGCCCACCTCATGTCCCCTCGCTCGCACTATCCGAACTATCCTAACACTCAGGACACTTATCTTAAGTAAATAGTCAGATATTACATAAATTACATCATTTCATTCATATACAATCTATTTTGTACATGCAGTATACCACTACATCGGTATACAGATCTTTACTCTTATTTATGAACACACTAATTAATGGAGATTACGAACATAACTCGCCACGTTATAAAATATTCTGCAATGTCGTTTTCAGAAAGTAAAACAATCATAATAATATACATATATCACAGATACCTAGGGAAGATAATTATCGATTAAATCTTCTATCTTTGAGGTATTACAAAACGTAGAGAATTTCATTTGTGTATAATATGACAAAATAAAAAAGCGCAATCTCGAAACTCGTTCTAGTCTGGTCTTAATCAATGTTATATTAAAACCTCGGAAGACGGGGTTTGGTCAGGCTCCCTCCGCCCCCGTCCCCGAACTGGAGTGCGGCACGACTACACCTGGAAGTAGTCGCTGACGAGGTCGTCGCCCCGAGCTGGAGTGCGGTGCGACTACACCTGGAAGTAGTCGCTGACGAGGTCGGCGCCGCGAGCTGGAGTGCGGCGCCACTACACCTGGAAGTAGTCGCTGACGAGGTCGTCGCCCCGAGCTGGAGTGCGGCGCCACTACATCTGGAAGTAGTCGCTGACGAGGTCGTCGCCCCGAGCTGGAGTGCGGCGCCACTACACCTGGAAGTAGTCGCTGACGAGGTCGTCGCCCCGAGCTGGAGTGCGGCGCCACTACACCTGGAAGTAGTCGCTGACGAGGTCGTCGCCCCGAGCTGGAGTGCGGCGCGACTACACCTGGAAGTAGTCGCTGACGAGGTCGTCGCCCCGAGCTGGAGTGCGGCGCCACTACACCTGGAAGTAGTCGCTGACGAGGTCGTCGCCCCGAGCTGGAGTGCGGCGCCACTACACCTGGAAGTAGTCGCTGACGAGGTCGTCGCCCCGAGCTGGAGTGCGGCGCGACTACACCTGGAAGTAGTCGCTGACGAGGTCGGCGCCCCGAGCTGGAGTGCGGCGCGACTACACCTGGAAGTAGTCGCTGACAAGGTCGGCGCCCCGAGCTGGAGTGCGGCGCGACTACACCTGGAAGTAGTCGCTGACGAGGTCGGCGCCGCGAGCTGGAGTGCGGCGCGACTACACCTGGAAGTAGTCGCTGACGAGGTCGGCGCCGCGAGCTGGAGTGCGGCGCGACTACACCTGGAAGTAGTCGCTGACGAGGTCGCCACCGTTGACGGCGCGCGCGGGCGCGATGCGCTCGTAGCCGGCCGCCGAGTCGGACCGCTCCACGCTCGTACTCGCCGCTTCATTATTCACTTTCTCATAGGGCGGCTCCTTTTTAGACAACTCGAAGTATTTCACGCTCTCATAATTCGGATCCTTCTTGGATCTCACGGAGTCGTTTTTGGAGACTTTCGACCGAACGGACTCGTAATTCGGGTCTTTAAGTCTCAGCGATTCGTAGTTCGGGTCTTGTGCGTTGACGCTCTCGTAGTTAGGGTCCTTGGGGCGAACGGACTCGTAGTTGGGGTCCGACTCGCTGCCGCTGCCCTTGTAAAGAGGGTCGTGCGGCATCGACTCGTAGTTGGACTCGAGCAGGTCGCCGTTGTTGTTGGGCCAGTCGTTGTACTTGTTGGGGCGCTTGTTGACGGTGGAGTAGGTGGGCTGCAGCTTGAAGTTGGGCGCGATGGTGGCGTAGGGCGGCGTGGGCGGCTGGTTGCGCAGCACCTCATAGTTGGGGTCCGAGTCGGAGGCGCTGTTGTCGATCTTGGAGATGTGCTCGTAGCCGGCGTCGCTGCTGACGATGCTGTCGGGCCCGCTGTCCGAGATATGGTTCAGTTTGCCGAGTAAGTTGTTGTTCGCGAAGCTCGAATTCGGAGCAGATTTGTTTACATCCTTCACGGTTTCGTATCCTGGGTCTTGGTTTTGTGATATCTTTCGTTCCTTGTGCGCTATAGTCTCGTAGCCGTGGTTGGATTTTTTCCGGTCGATGGTCTCGTAGCCGGGGTCGTCGGAGCGGTACTTGGCCGCGTGTGACTCGACCTCGGCGCTCAGGGTCGGGGCGTCTTTCGTTTTCCCCCGCGGCTCCTCTTGGATCTTCCCCTTGGCCTTCTTGATGACCTTCGCGTACATTTCCTCGACGTTGCGCGACGGGCTCTCGGCGGCGCGCTCGGGCTCGGGCTGCGCGCGCTCGATGCAGTTGTAGAGGTTGTCTCGTTCCGGTTCCTTGCGGTCGATGTCGAAGTTGAGCTCCTTGGCGACGAGCGGGCGGATGAGGTCGCCGGAGCTGAAGCGGTGCTTGTCCACGGGGTAGTTGCAGCCGTAGAAGTCTGACGAGCTGACGCAGCTGTTGTTCCGCTGGTGCTTCTCGTTGAGGCTGCGGCGCAACTTGTCGTTGTTAAAGAGGTCTCCTGCAAGGAACAATATATTATGTCTCTGTCAATATTCGGAAAATGAAGTAGGTGTAAGAATATCAACCGTAGATTCTAGCTAATATCGACAAGAAATGAAATTAAACACATACTCTGTAGCTCATGCGCTCATTTCTGACGGTACACCTGTGCGACTTTTTCTATGGAGCGTTTTTATCGTTCAGTAGACACGTCTCATTGACTCCATTTTCTGAAATTCTTAGTATCCTAATCACATTGGTCAGTACAGGGACATATTTTTCGCTGTATCGTTTTATTGCTTCCCTAGTGAACGTGGATGATAAAGGTGGACGTGGTCAGAAAACAACGAGAGGAGATTGCATAAATTATATTTTTATTATGTACTTATTTTGATCGTTTTATGATTACTGTTCTATGAGGCGTGGTATTTTTAGTGTTGTGTTATTATTATTTAATATTTTTATGTTTGACTTTCATATACATCTCGTTTTTTAAGTAGATTGTAGCATTTATTGTGAGGAATATATGTTTTTGAGTTAATTTAGTTAGTGTTTAGGAACTGGTAAAACATAAAATAAATTGGAATAAAAAAAAAAAACTATGCATGTTCCCTATTTCACGGCATCTATCAACGCCTTGGCGCCTGCCGTATAAAGGTAGTAGACTGACCTGTGCTCGATATACGTTGGTGGCTGCGCGCGTCTTGTGATGCGTGCGCGGTGTGCGAAGCATGCGCTGCGTGTGATGCATGCGCCGTGTGCGTAGTGTGCGTGGTGTGCGTGGGATGCGCGAGCGGCGGCGGCGGAAGCGGCGAGTTGGCCTGTCGCTTCTCAGGCTTGGGCGAGCCCAGCGCGCCCGTCGAGTTAGAGCACGACGAGGACGACGCTGAGGAAAAGAATAGACCCATCAAATAAACGACATCTAACCCACGTGAACAGTTTATCAATCAATCAATCGTTTATTTCAAAGAATATGGTACAATTAAGGTTAGTAGATGTGGTTAGCTCAGCATATTCTGCCAGTACGGCGTAGAAATATTTAACTTGTAACTAAGAACATTAAATTAATTTAATTATACTATTAGATTATTATTAACTTATTAGATTAGGTACAATTCAAATAATTAATTATTCATTATGGTTCAAAAATTCGTCAACAGAATAAAAGCATTTGTCAAGCAGCCATTTAAACATTATTTTATAGAATTGATTTAATTGTAAGCCTTTGAAGTTGTCAGGTAACCTATTATACAATTGGATAGCCATACAATATACATTGCTGCCAAATACCTTTAGCTTTTGCCTTAAATTTTGCCTTTAAATAGTGCCAGTACGGGCAGTTTCTTTCGAGTTTAAGGGTGCGTCTCCACTGAATCGAAACGAAGCGAAGACGTGCAATAGACCAATAACCTGAGTTAAAATCTGTATCTCAGCTGCGCTTCACTTTTGTGATTGGTCGATTCCGCACCCTAATGCCAGTTATTCCTATTGCTATTATTAATGACCAAGAGTAACAATTAGCAGTTCTATTCGTGGGAAAAAGTAATGCTTAACTTCTAATGTGAAATAGTATACCTTGTCTCGAGTGGGTGGCGTTTGATGTGGGTGCACCAATCTCAGGAGGCGCACTTCTCCTGAAAATAAAATACTTATGAATTAAATTGCACATAATTAGGAATACTGCAGACACCGTTAAAGACGGGCTTGCAGTAATGTACTGCCTCCGTAGAATCCTTGAATTCTTCGGTCATATAGCCAGGAAGAAGAGTGACAACCTGGAAAAGCTCTTAGTGACAGGGAAGATTCAAGGAAGAAGACCAAGAGGAAGGAGTCCCATGCGGTGGACCGATCAGATTCGGGACACAACGGTCTCCAAGTTTACCGGCGCCATGCAGTCTGCAGGAGATCGAGATAAGTGGAGAGCGATCGTCCGAAGAGTGATGAACAGAGGTCACGACCCTCAGCATTGAGGAAAACGACACAAGAAGAAGAAGAATTAGGAATAGTGCTGTTTCATTAGCTCTTTTTAAGATTTTAACTATAGACGCGATGCAAGTTACGATTTTAATTATAATAAGGGAAACTGCGCATGCGTAGGAACAGCCTGATCCATGAACCGGGGCGTTTTCATGGTTTAAGCAGTTTTCGCTGCGCCTGGATTATTGTTTGAAATTAGAGGGCTTAAATAAACTCGTAAGTCAGATTGCAGAGAAAAGTAACCTTGACATGCGTATGCGTGGCCTCGTAAGGATGAAGCCAGACGAGCGTAATTTGAGTCGCGTAATTTCGGTCGCGCTATACTTAGTGTGACGTGATCACGTGGTGCGACCGAAATTACGCGACTCAAATTACGCTCCTATGGCTTTACCCTAATAGTAGAGGATCCCGATATAGAACGACCTTCACCGAGATGTTTATTTGATGAAATGTATTTTATATTTAATTTAATATGTCAATAAATATATTGCATATGGGTTGCCTAACAAATTTTAGTCCGGGGTATGTTTTGTTAAAAATTAAATAAATTTTTTTTTAAACATTTCACCGGTTTTATTATTAGATAAATTCATAATAAAATAATCTTAATTTTATTTAATTTCAATTCAATAATCAGACCGTTGCAAAATGCTAGTAGGTATAGATTTACCTGTTTATATTTGGCTACCCGATAGTTGTGACGAGAAAAGAATAGGCAAGCTAACGTTTGCATAGTCTATGGGCTTCATACTTTCGATTGGTATAGAATTTATCTAATAATAATCAAACCGGTGAAATGTTTAATTTTTTTTTTAATTGTTAATTAAACATACCCTGCATTAAAATTTGTTAGTCAACCCATATGCAATATATTTATTGACATATTAAATTAAATATAAAATACATTTCATCAAATAAACATCTCGGTGAAGGTCGTTCTATATCGGGATCTTTGACTATAAGTGTGAACCGTGTGTTACCTAGCTTGGTGTTCCTGGTCGGCGGGCTGCGCCAGTCGCGCGGATCGGCGGCGCGGCTCGGGCGCGATCTGCGCGTATGTATCGGACCCGGAGCCTGCGTGCGCTTCTTCGATCGCCGCGTACATTTCGTCTGGAACGGGACAAAAATAATTATTTCTCAAGCATGCAATGGCATGTAGTTATAGCGTGCGTTATAACAGTCTTCGCAGTATCACGTTTTGGGCGGCACAACTCGAGAGAAATGTAATGAACTGTGATGAATTTCATACAAAATTGAAGGCCTAGGCCGGGGAGTAATTTTTTTTTAAACATGGAGTCTGTTTTTATGAACAGGCTCAACAGCTGAATTATATTATTTTGAGTGGTGTCTTTTTTTTATTTCATTGCATTTGTTTGAGAAAGTACTATACATGCCTTAGCCGTTTAAAGGGCTTGACGGCTTCGTATCACTATCCGGCCTACGGTCGGCCGTCTATACCTACTCACCCGGCAAGCCCTTTAGTCTTTACCGGCGTCTGCAGTAATGTACTAATTCGCGAAAGCATAGCATGAATCATTTGTATATTTTAATCGATTGACGAAAATGTCCATACTGTACATCAATTAATTATAATAGAGGTTCGTTTATATTTTAGAGCAAACATTTATTGGAAATAAAAGCTTACCCGAGTCATCGGAGACGGTAGCGTAGTGCGGTTGCGCGGGCGGCTGTACGGCGCCCTGCGCGCGGATGTTGCTCAGCGGCTCGCGCACCGAGATGCTCGTGTAGCCCTCTACAATACGTACTTAGTATCAATATTTGTTACTCAGTTAAATGATTTATCTGAGAGTCGTCGCACGCGGTAGCGAGGGACGCAGAGTCGAGCGACAAAGGGTTTGAAGGCGATCGTACAGCAGTACGCTGGCAACCCCGCTACCCCACTAAACTCTTTATATTGCCGCCCACGCGTCTCTTTTCATCGCGGGCAATGACTTAATTAAATAGTCGCCATATAGTTGAAGGTGCTACTTCTTCCGCAAAGGAGAATGATTATTATAACCCTCAACTATAACGTGGTACAAAAGCATGATCCTGGAATGCAGCCACGCCTGAATCAAAAATGGTGGAAATGGTGTTAGTGGAGGCTGCAACTGCTGTCGCCACCTACAACAGCATCCCGACAACTCTATAGTTTAATGCCTTGATCACACGTACCGAGCAAACGGGCGAGACAGTAATATGTTTCTCGGCCGCGACAGTGATGTAAGCGAGTAGCTGTTTACACATGTTTTGAAATTAGCACAGTCAGTTCAGTTCTGTTAAGACTTTCGGACACGTTGGATCGTAAAAAAATCGCCGAGTGGCGAGACAGTGCAGGTTCAGACCGGCCGAGTGAGCGAGCGAGACAGTGCGGAGATGCGGGAGGGTGGACACTCGGCCTAGTAGATAGAACGGGAGCCGAGCTACTGTCTCGCCGCTTCGTTCGGCCGAGCACTCGGCGCTATGTTTATACGCACCGAGTACTCGGCCGAGAGCACTGTCTCGCCCGTTTGCTCGGTACGTGTGATCAAGGCATAAGAGATCGAGTGACACGTACTGGCTGAGTCGGTAGAGTCCCCGCTGAAGTGCTGCGGCCGCGGCGACGGCGGCGTGATGTACGGCAGCTCATGGCTGGATGGCAACGCACCACTGATCGCCACTGACGCCGATATCACCACCGATTCTGGAAACGTGCACCACAATTTATTATAGGAAGTCAACATGTACCAACTACGCGCGGCCTCAACACTGAGACTGTACATCAAGCCTTGATGTATCGCGCACGCCACAATACCATCAAACCCACTTTTTAAACGTTGCATAGGTTGCAGAAATTGCACGGTTTTTCACTCGCACCTGTTAGGGCCTTTGCTCACGACGTTTTCTATACAAGTTGAGTTGACGATGCGTAGAGTACGCTCGTCATCAATTAGTTTCAAAATGTCGTGATCGTGAGTAGACTTTCGCTAAGATCAAAAGATAGAGCCTTCTTGTACTACTTATTATCTATATGCTACGACCAAGTTGAGTTAGCAAAATGCATTAAAATATGCAAGTTGTAGTAAGAGAAAGCATTAAAGACGTTGATAGACATTAACATTCAGCATCAAACAATGTGGGATATGAAAACACCTTTCCAATGATATATGGCTTGTCGTTATTAGTCGCTAGACCAGAGTCCATACAAATCTGCCCATCCTCCTTTGGCAGTCTAAATGTTACACACTATTTGACGCAGACTGCAGAAACAGTTTGGTATGGTAGAATGTGGTACCTGGTCCAGACTGGGTCGAGTCTCGTTCATCAATTGCAATTTCATCTTCTCGTTGGTCTGGCGTTATTTCCACGACGCTGAAAGTATATGTGAGCCAATATTAAAGTTTAAAGCTCTCACTGTTTGGGCTTAAAATTATCTCAAAAATTATACATGCACGAAAGCATAATATTAGCCAATCTTGGTGATTATTTATTTACAATGCATGCAAATGGTTTACGGTACGATTTAATAAAAGAATAATTGCTCTATAAAATAATCTTTTCGATGGGAAAATAATCATGAGTCTCACGAATTCGAGGAGGGACCTTTTTAGACGGGAGCTCAAAGCTCAAATGACTCAGACTCACATGTTGTGGTTCTCATTTTGCAGTTTAGCGTATGCGTGTTCATAGGGATGGTCGCGGCTCGTGGACGCTTCCGCGACGGCCTTATTGTTACCTGAAAATAAGCGGTATGTATAAACTATTATGGTACCAAATTTGACGAATCTGATCACCATAAGTGCGAGCTATTAATCTATGGGCGAGTCACTGGCAACTGCCATCCCATAAAGAAACATCAAAATTCGCCAGCATTCCGCAGAATCTAACATACATACGTAACGTGATTACTTATTACAGACAGTTTGCAACAACCGGCCCGATATATTACTTGTGTATACGATAAAGTCTACTAGAATTTCGAAGTAACCGTTATAGCATATTTCCGTGTCCGACCATATGACGTGTCGCATAATTGGCGATATCATAATGTAACATCGAATTCGTGCTTAAGAATTTATCAAATCAATTTAATAGATTAGGAGGGGTCGCGTACTACTTTGCTCGTGCCTACAACGTGGTTATCAGTTACTCGTATTGTGAATAATCGAGACGGCGGCCCTTTCAAGTGCGTTAACCTATACAGGATGTTTCAGAACGCCTGCAGCATTCTGCCAAGATAATGTATCAGAGCTCAAAGTGCTCCATGCGCCAACAACTGAATTAGATGACTATACTCGACGCCACGTAGCTTGGCAATAGCGACCAATGACTCCTCCTACCATGAAACTCTATTTCTAATAACGACAGTTTTTTTTGTTCCCCGTAACGACCATTTTTCCTTTTATTGCTACACCGTGGTAGAGGGTGTCTGGGCGTGGAGGGAGCGGACCCTCTACCACGGTGTAGCATAGAGTTTCATGGTAGGAGGAGTCATTGGTCGCTATTGCCAAGCTACGTGGCGTCGAGTATAAAAAAACAACATAAAACTCATTATTTGTATAGAATCTTTTTATCGATTCGTTTTTTTATGTGGTACTACCAAATTTTTATTTTTATAAATAATGACACAAAGGTAACCCCCCCCCCCGCTTCGATTGTAGTAGATCGCATTCAATTTTTCTTTCTTAATTTACCTTTGTGTCATTATTTATAAAAATAAAACTCATTTTTTATATATTTTCAGTTGCTTTATTTAAGATTATGTTGGAACTTTCTAGCCAAGGGGTACCCAAACTTATTCAGCTCGCAACACAGTTACTTACAGTTTATAAAAATCAACCTGTATGAGCGAGCGTAATACGAGCCGATATTTTTACGGTAGCTACGATTTCTGAAAGGAAGCGATATGATAACAAATCATTGAATTGATTTTTATGGAGATATAGAAGCGAAAAATATGAACTTTAATAGGTACTTAATCTATATAGGATATGATCTGTGGGAAAATACGGCAAATGTACTCATTAATTTAACACGATAGGAATGCTGTCACACCTTTAAAGATAGCAGTGATTTATCGACTAAATAATTTATATTTCGCAGAACACTTCTTTAACTTTTACATGTAGGTAAACCCAAACAAATGACATCTTAATTTTTCACCGGATAGGATTAGGCAAAATGTAGGAAACTGGCTAAAGCCGGAAATAAGATAGGTACGTAAAATCGAATGTTTTTTATTATTCACCCTTTATATATGATCGAATCGTCTGATCTGTTTTATAGTCCTTTTCTATTGGGAAACAGTATGACATTTTGGAGTACAGCATGATATTTGGTACAGGTATTACACATGTCCACTTGAGTACAAAACGCCCGTCTGACTGTCAAGACCCTTTATCTCGAGAACGCGTGCAGGTATTGAATTGAAATTAAAACCATATAGGTACTCAAGTCTACAATCCCTTGATGCTGTGAAAAATTAAACTTCTGAGCTGAGTTAACGCAAAAAAAAGATACGGCCGTTAATGTAGGTATATTTCGCCACTCTCAAGAGAATCAAAGTTTATAGGGTACTTTCTGTTGATCTAAAACTATGAAATTTGGCAAGGAATATCGTCTTATACTACAAAAACAGGTAATAATCTGAAAACATACATTTCTAATAAAATCTGAAAAAAAAAGAGTTTTCAAAAATTATATGACAACTCGGTTTCGTTAACTTTGCACCTCATTTGTACGCCGCGCCATTACATACTAGGTGCAAACTTAACTTAACTACCAGTCAAGATGGGATGGGATAAGTAAAAAGTTGGACGGAACGCTCGGTGCGCGAGTCAGACTCGCATTAGGTTGTTTTTTTGTTAGTACCTAGGTAATACGCGTCTTTTTGCCGTTGCCGTCGCAGTACGTACAGTCGCCATCAGACATATCGTAGCATGTAAGGTATTCATAAATATCTGAACACGACTTATTGACTGGGGGTTACAGTACATGTTCACATGTTTATGAACGCCTTCATCATCTCAGCCATAGGACGTCCACTGCTGAACATAGGCCTCCCCTTTGGACTTCCATATATACCGGTTGGAAGCGACCTGCATCCAGCGCCTTCCGGCGACCTTTACAAGGTCATCTGTCCATCTCGTAGGTGGACGTCCTACGCTGCGCTTGCTGGTCCGAGGTCTCCACTCGAGCACTTTACGGCCCCATCGGCCATCTGCTCTGCGTGCTATGTGGCCTGCCCATTGCCACTTCAACTTGCTAATCCGGTGAGCTATATCGGTCACTTTAGTTCGTCTACGGATTTCCTCATTTCTGATTCGATCACGTAGAGACACCCCGAGCATAGCCCTCTCCATTGCTCGTTGAGCGACTTTGAGCTTTGAGATGAGGCCGATAGTGAAAGACCACGTTTCGGTGCCGTAAGTCATCACTGGTAACACACATTGGTTGAAGACTTTCGTCTTGAGGCACTGAGGTATGTCGGACGAAAAGACATTGCGTAGTTTCCCGAACGCTGCCCAGCCGAGTTGGATTCGGCGGTTGACCTCTTTCTCGAAGTTGGACCTACCTAATTGGACCACTTGTCCTAGGTAGATGTATGAGTCAACAACTTCGAGTACCGAGTTTTCAACAGAGACTGGGATGGGCACAACCTTGGCATTTGACATGAGTTTCGTCTTGTCCATGTTCATTTTTAAGCCCACCCGTTGAGAAACTCGATTGAGGTCATCGAGCATCATGCTGAGTTCCTCCATCGACTTTGCCATGACTACGATGTCGTCGGCAAACCGAAGGTGAGTGATGTATTCGCCATTGATGTTGATGCCAAGTCCTTGCCATTCCAGGAGCTTGAAGGCGTCTTCCATAACGGCCGTAAACAGTTTCGGGGACACAACGTCCCCCTGTCTCACGCCTCTTCTCAATGGAATGGCCTTTGTGCTCTGCTCCTGAACTCGGACCGACATGGTGGCGTTACTATACAAACACTTCAACACTTCAATGTACCGATAGTCAATATGGCATCGCTGAAGTGACTCGAGCACCGCCCATGTTTCCACCGAATCGAAGGCTTTCTCATAGTCCACAAACGCTAAGCATAATGGCAAGTTATACTCTTCAGTCTTCTGTATAACTTGCCGCAGCGTATGTATGTGGTCTATGGTACTATAGCTTCTTCGGAAACCGGCTTGTTCGGGAGGCTGGAAGTCATCAAGTCTATGTTCGAGACGGTTCGTGATGACCCTTGAAAACAACTTATAAACATGGCTTAGAAGCGTGATGGGCCTGTAGTTCTTCAATAGGCTGTTATCACCTTTCTTGAAGAACAGTACCACCTCGCCTCTATTCCATGCTTCAGGCGTTTTGCCCTCGGACAAGACGGAATTAAAGAGCTTCTGGAGGACCTTAAGTACCGGTGTTCCACCCGCTCTCAGAAGCTCTGAGGTGATTCCGTCTTCACCCGGCGCCTTGTTGTTCTTAAGTTGCTTCAGGGCCATCCTAATCTCGTACAGACTGATGTCCGGGATGTCTTCGGTATAATGTCGGGACAGCTTGGCTCTTGGATCGCCTACCAAGCTGTCAACGGGCTTTGCGACTGAAGTGTATAACTGACCATAGAACCTCTCGATCTCGCCTAGAACCTCTGCTTTGGTCGACGCTATGCTGCCATCTTCCCGTTTCAGCTTGGTCAGCTGGCTTTGTCCAATAGACTTGTCCTTTGCGAACACTTTGGAGCCTTTGTTCTGCTCAATGGTCTCTTTAACACGGTTCGTATTAAAGAGCCGCAGATCATGTCGCAAGGACTTCGATATACGTCTATTAAGCTGCCTATATGACCTCGCGTCATCGGGAGACTGCAACTGTAGCGAGCGTCGTTCAGCCATGAGGTTTAAGGTTCGATCAGACAATTTCTGAGGTCTATCTTTACGGCGGGGTCTGAAAAACTTAGACCCTACCGTGTGGACAGTTTCCACTAACCCGTCGTTGATCTCGTCCACTGAGGCAAAGTTCTCCAGACAAGCGAAGCGGTTGGAGAGCTCGAGTTGAAAGCTCTCGGGGTTTTGAATATGGGCCCGAGTAGGTCGGAGCGTAGACTTCATCAGACTGGACCTTTCCAGTTTAACATTGATATTCAGTGTGCCTCTTACGATTCGATGATCACTGCCGGTCTTTACCCTATTGATCACAGACACATCACTGAAAATCCGTTTCTTGTCGGTCATGATGAAGTCAATCTCGTTTCTCGTGGAACCATCGGGACTTATCCAGGTCCATTTCCTGTGAGGCGGCTTCTGGAAGAAAGAGTTCATCATGAAGAGTTCCTCTTTCTCCAGAAAGTCGGCCAGCCTCTGTCCCCTAGGGTTCCGTTGCCCGTATCCAAATTGCCCCACTCTCAACTCATCACCGCTGTTCTTGCCCAACTTTGCATTGAAGTCCCCCATAACAACAGTGAAGTAGGTTTTGGAAGTATGTATGGCCCTACTTACGTCCTCATACATAGCCTCTACTTCCTCATCAGAATGTGACGAGGTCGGTGCGTATACCTGAATGACCTTCAACGAATATCTTTTGGATATTCTGAGTATTAGGTATACCACCCTGCTCGACACACTGTCGATGGTAGTTATGTTGTTAACGAGGGACTTGTGAACGAGAAACCCGACACCGCCTTGGGACTGTTGGGCGCCCTCCCGTCCCGGTAGTAGAGCAGGTTACCAGACTTCAGGGTTACGGTGTCCTCCCCCTCTCTACGGACTTCGCATAATCCTACAATGTCCCAGTGTAACCTGCTCAGTTCCTCTTCCAACTCGCAAATCTTTTCGTCAGTCCTCATTGTGCGTATGTTGTGTGTTACCAGGGCCAGTCGTCGTGGGGATGGATAGCCGGATTTCGTCCGGGGATTCTTAGCACCCCCTGCTCCGCCATTACCTTGGCCGCTACCCACGCCAGGGATAGCGGAGCTGCCGGAGACTGGGGGCCTGGTATTAATGTGACTTATCATAAAGGGGGTTTTGCCATACGCGCCACGCTTGGCAGGTGGGTTGGCGCGCGCAGTTTTTTTTTTTTTTAAAGGTCTCTGGAAGACGCTGCTGCCCATCTCCCGGTATATTATTATTCCCTTAGCAGGCTTCTACTGCAACCACGGGACGATATGGTGGGGGACAATTCTAAGGCCGATCACCCCACGGCACGCCTTATATGCTGCGATATATCTTAAGGCGACTGTACAATATTTTATTTTACATTGAAAATAACCAAATTTATATTTAAGTACTGTAAATGATTTTACAATGCATGTGCTCGAAAAGAGCGTATTCTAGGCATTCAAACTGTGCGGAAAGTACTACTTTTCCGCACTAGTGCTTTTTACTTTTCAATTTTTTTTTAATTTCTAGCCGTATCTGACAGCTTGACGCAAAGAGGTTTTATTATTTACAAAAAGTTTGATAAATAAGCCAAATACCGATTATTATCACGTAGAAAAGTACAATAAAACCAATATTTCATTAATTCATTCATTTAACACGTCATAAATTACATTAGATATAAAATTTGATTAATAAACGAACTTTAAATCGTTATTCATTAAATAAATTTGGCTGAATGTACACGCGCTTGTGCCATTTTGACATAAGACGAATATTAAAAAAATACTTTTACACATGCGCAGTAGTAGATATGTCGAGCGCGGTTTTCAAATAACTCCGCCATTTTTTATTGATGTCTAGTTTATTTTGAAGTTGTTTTGTGCAAATCTGCTGCAATAATGGTGAGATAAAGGGACGAATTATGAGTTTAGACCCGTAAAATGTTATTGAAGAAGTAAAAAATGTGAACGACGGCTTCTTGTTGGATAAATCAAATCAAAACACTTTTTTTCCAATGTAAACAGTCTTTGTGAGTATAAAGTATTTTCTATTTTCTCGTACATGCATAGTAAAGTTTTGTACGGAACTCGTGTGTAAGATGATTTCAGACTCGTGTTTGTTTAATCACTCGCTCGTACCTCGCTCGTGACTAAAAATCACACTCTTCTGAAATCACCTACCTTCCACACTTGTATCGTAAATAACTATTATAGAATCTGAATGAAATGGGCTTTCGGATAGTATTTTTTTATAAACCAAGTTTAATACAAAAAATATGTAAATATGAGGGTTTGTTTGTATTTCGTTACTACTAAAAGTTTATTATTTTAAGTATTGCGTCATATTTTGCTACGGAAACCTAAAAAATTGGGCAAGTGCGAGTCCGACTCCCGCATGAAGGGTTCCGTACCATAATCTATAACAAGTTTGTTGTATGGGAGCCCCCCTTAAATATTTATTTTCCATACAAGCATGCCCAATAGAAAATAACGGACTATTAAAAGTATAGTAAGTCGAAACACCATTTGTATAAATAAGACTTTCATCCGTTTCGAGATATACGGTGTGAAATATTGGTGGGCGCGTTGAGCAGAGCATATTTAAATATCTACAACATAGAAAAAAACTGTTAAATTGTTCAATCGATTGAAATAACGTATGACACATCTTTTCAATTGATTTTGCTCGCATTTTACCATCCCTGACTATAACGTACGAGTATTATACTGTATAGTAGCTTCATTATCGTTTGCCCTTGTTCTATCCCTGTATGATTGTGAATTTAACGTGACTCTACAGGATGACAGCTATCAACGCTTTTTTAGGGTTCCGTACCCAAAGGGTAAAAACGGGACCCTATTACAGAGACTTCGCTGTCCGTCCGTCCGTCCGTCTGTCACCAGGCTGTATCTCAAGAACGGTGACAGCTAGACAGTTGAAATTTTCACAGATGATGTATTTCTATTGCCGGTATAACAACAAATACTAAAAATAAAATAAAATAAATATTTAAGGGGGCTCCCATACAACAAACTTGTTATAGATTATGGCACGGAACCCTTCATGCGCGAGTCGGACTCGCACTTTCCCAATTTTTATTTAAATTACCCAATTAGTTAAATATGGTCTATGCAACGCCCTAAAAGTCACATGTGACAGTTGACTGTGCTAGAAGTGCTGGTGACGAGCTGACTAGTGACGTACCGGCATCTAAGTTGAGCGTGGCGTAGATCTCCGAGGCGGTGTCTCCGCTGTCATGGCGGCCCACGGGCTGCGGGATTTCCGGCAGACTGCGTTGGCTGTTCTGCGCCGACGCCCTGTATAACACAATGAATACATCACATCACATAATACAATCATCTAATCTACATCAGGGAGGGGTCGCTATGTTTAGCTGTTACCCGCCAAAGAGATAGAAACTTATCATCCGACCCGTTTGGCCAGTATATTCTTCCGCCACGAACAACCGCACGATGAATTATAATTTATAATAAGTTTACTAGGGTCCGTGCCCACGCAAAATTTGAAAGACTCCTGAGCTACCGCCACTAGTAACCACCAGACCGACTAGATGATGGATTGGACTGAGCTTAACTTCTAGTTTTATGACAGAGCGTGATGACCACGGTCTACGATCAACAATTTCATGGGTGGTATATAAGCTACTCATATCTGTTCAATGATCGATTTGAACACAGTGGGACAGTAAGAGCGTCCTAGGACAGTAAAATGGCAATCAATTTTAGTTTTTTTTTTTGACAGAGATTTAATGAGTGACTGCCTTAATTAGTTATTACTCGACTACGGCCTTAACTTCATTAGTGAAGTGATTAGAACATTAGAAGGTTTAAGTGAATCTGCTTAGATAATATATCGCAACTTTGTCTGGCGTTTTCAGCCCTCTTTTTTTCCAACAGTTCGTAAAGAAAGTAATGCAAATACGAGTATATTGCGCGCATGTTCAAATCTAAGTGACATTAGTTTCTGTTATTTATACTTATACCTACTACCTACCTAATACATACCTACCCACGTGAAGCGAGGTTTAGACCTGTAGGTATTTACAGAGAATAGTACCTTAGATGCCTTATAATTATTAGTAGTATTATTAGTAATACTAAAAGCATTTTAGTAACAGCACTGCCTTGTTAAAACCCTTAATATGTTTATGTTTAAATACAATTTATAAGGCAAAGTAAGTACATAATTATGTAGGTAGGTACCTATTGCGCATGACTCGATCATACTCATTAATTCATTATAGTGCAAAATACAACAGCGGATACCTATAGAACAGCTAAGAAATGAAGGAATTCTTGTCGATAAGATTGATAAAATGTGTTTTGTATTATATACTTTCGATTCTAATAACAATCCAAAAACTTCCATTCGTGTCTTTTAGGAAATAAAACCTATATAAACGTTGTATCACGTACTAGAATAGTGTTGTATTTAGGAAGATATTTCAATCGAGTTCAAAGTTCTAGTACCTATCTACGAACACACGAACAGCTAGTTCGTATTTCCTCTTAGGCTCTTATGTATATATTTATTATTATATTATTGACCAATCCCCGATGCGGTTACAAAATCAGATACAGCTTCTCTTTTCATACAAAAAAGCCTTATGAGTTAATGCTCAAGGAAAAAAATCCTTAACAAAATTGCTGCACATAGTAAATTTTGTAATCGCAACGACGTAATATTCTTCGTACATATTACATGCAAACTAGGCTAGGTTACATTGTTAACGAACATTTATTGACTCATGCAGGAAAAAAGTTAATTGAACATACTTATTAAAAATACTTGTACAAACTAAACTAGGTAGGTAGGTACGTAAATGAGTAGAATTCGACCCATATTGATAAGGTTTATAACAGGAATCGTTTCACCAAAAAAAGCTAAAATTGTAAAGGACGACGGTTGTAAGGATCAGTTAGGGCAGTGTTCATCTATTATGCAACTTCTAGAAACTTGTGCTCGCTGCCGCAATGCGCAAAAAACTGCCAAACTTTGGAACTTTTTTCACTTTTTGGTCTAAAAGTCGTAAACCATGTGTTTTGACGTTCAATGTTCAGGAAGTTTTTAAAGTCCATTAAATTTGTGTAAACTGCGGTTTGGCTTAAATTGCTCTTTTTTTCTGTGGGATCTGTGCTTGATCAAGTGCCTCGGTGGGCTATGTTTCAGCATTGGCGACACACCGGGCAGCTTAGGCCTGTACGTCATCATTATCATCATCATACCAGCCGACTGACATCAGCTGCTGGACCAAGGCAATCCAATGATCTCCACAACGAGCGCTACACTCATCTATAACTTCTTCTTGTGTCATCTTGTGTTATTACTGTTTTAACTTTTATTTTTATTGTTATCTCGTTTTATGTTTAAGTACCTATGTAATTGTGTTTCTGTTTATCATCATCCTCCTAGCCTTTGTCCCATTTTTTGAGAATGAATTCTCAATCGGGGTCGGCTACCTAAATCCCAAGATGTGGCGTAGGCACTAGTTTTTACGCAAGCGACTGCCATCTGACCTTCCAACTTAGGCCTTGTTGGGCTTAGGGCTTAATTGTGTTTCTGTTTATATACCATACACATGTTTTGGTCCTGTGTACAGTGAATGTGTTTGTAATAAATAAATAAATAAATAAATAACGGTTCTCTGCGCTCTTGGCTAGATCGTCAGCCGATTTTGTTGTTGCATTCCTAAGCAAGCTGCGTTTTCCGGTAGGAGCGTATATTTTTTCAGGACCGATGTAAATCAGAAACCTTTTGCAAGAATAGGGCTTTAATAAACAATTAGAGTGTGTATGAATATGAGAGACCCTGCTGTTTTGCAGTACTAGTCATGTCGATTAGTGACGTCACCGCATAAAACTTACTTGAAAGTAAAACAATAAAGGCATCCAATAAGGAAACGGGTGAAGTATCTTAAATTGGCCTATAGGCCACAGGTTTTCGAAGTTGCCAATTTTGATGAACACTGCCCTAACTGAACCTAATCCAAAACTAGGTACATCGTGCTTTGCAATTTGAATGTTGATTTCTACTAGGTTATTGTCGAATTGCTAATAACAATTTTGTCACCTATTATCACCGAATAAGCTTTTTGCTTTTATTCTGGTTTTGTTCAATCCCGTCTAAGAGCCGCAGTGGATGGCGGGGCGCCCACAATGTTCTAAGGTTAGCTGAAGCAGATTCGACTACCCTTTTAAAGAACTTAATTTAAGTTAGGTTCACCAACTCAACGACTTGTCTTTTTTATTTGTGAGTTTCTGGGAACTTTTTCTCACTAAGCGGGGCTAGCATATCTTGTACACGCTCTTTGTGACGCGACAAATGCTACGTGTCACTTTCTTTACAATGCGGTGCGAACATGACAGGTGATGCTAAGTCCACAAGTGTAGTCGCCGCAAGGTATGCTAGGCCTTTTGGCGGTAGTGTCTGAAATATAATAGAGTCCAGAAACTTACTTGCAGAATAAAGTGGTGAATACTAAAATGTACGTCATTACTTCTTTTAGTAAGCCAGTGGGGATCGGGTTCGAAGAACAGCACGTCATAGAACCGTTATTTTTATAACGATTTCATAAAATCCCTTATATATAAAGTGTAGGCACAACTCAGGAATTCTACTTTAACGTAAATTGCAAATTGGTAAGTGAGAATTTTAGTAAGTTCTTTGATATATATAACAATGGTTCAGGTGAAATTTTTATTTTAATTTTTTATACATGATATAATTTACGATAATCTAGGTGAGACGCAATTTATTGCATATCATTCCGTGGTGTTAGCATGGTTACAGCCGCTATCGCCTAAGAATGTTACATTTATGATCAATAAAATTTAATAATTTTTGGAAAGCGTTAAAAAATTCATTTTCCATTATTAGGAGCTGTTTGTAAGCACGTAGTGTTACAGAATAAACCAATCTAATATTGACCACTTCGATTAGACCGTGGAATAAACCGAAACCGGAAAAAGTCAAAGAGTAAACGAGCGGAGATTGGAAAAGTATTGTTTATAATCACGCGTAAAGATCGGCTTTAGAGAGACCCCATACTTAGTATCTTTCGAGCGTCTGTGTCCTGCACGCGCTCGCCCAGCGGTGGGTGACGCAACGACTTTCGAACGTCGACTTACCAGCGTCGGCACCGCACAGCGTCGCTGCGGCGGAGTGCAGAACGCAATCTCCTCGCCCTGCTACCCGCTATACTGCGTGGCTCCACCATCAGGCTCAGGGCAAGGACGAAGTCGTTAGAAAGACGTTACGAGACGTCGCGCCGCCGCTGGCATAACGCCGACGCTCTTAAGACGCTTGTGTGTGGTCTCTTCATGTAATGAAATTACCCTCCTTTGGTTTATTTCACGATTTCTTCAGGGTGGTCGATATTTGGATGGTTAACTTTAATACGATTACGTCTTGCCGAAAAATGTTTTATAAAATGTATCACAAGTGTAAACGTTACGTAATGCACATGGTGCGCATTCATTCGGGTCGTTTTAGCGCTGTATCAATTAGGATATTTTTATACTACATAATATACATATAGTTAGAGAAGGAAATTAATAACCTTTTTGGCTCTTGTTACAATGATAACAAAAATTTAAAAGGTACGCGGTTCCGTTTCCTTTACTGTATTTAGGAAGTTTTGCTTATTGTTAAAAGGTTGTGATTAAAACATGCTATATCTAGGTAACAGGAAAATGGTAGTCAAGCAAATTAGGTACATTAAAATCAGTAAAACATGTTTCAGCAAAATAATAGTGAACCTACTTAATCACTTATAGTTTTAGTAGATTAGTAGCCCTTCGCCTATAATCCGGGCATGCTAGAAAATGGACAAACCGCTTTATGGACGCTGGAGTAGTGGGCGCCGGGGACGGGACCTCCTCGTCAAAACGGATTTTGACCACACCGGCCGTACCGACCAATTCACTTCTGTTAAATGCAAGGTTTGCTCGTTTTATAAAAGAACCTGAGTAACAAGCTGAGAAATAAACGTTCATAATTCTAAAATTATATTGATTGTAAATAGAAACATTCTAGTTATTTATCTTACTTTATTACTTAAGGGCATAAGTGCATATTAAAATTGAGGATACTTCAACATAGAAAGCAAATTTAATAAATTACTTTAGGGTCTTTGCACACAAATTATTCAGACGCCCAGAGTACGCACGTGCCACAAATGTCGTGTAGAAAGGCCTTACAATCCTGAATTCTATACTAAACTTATAAAATGAGAATGTGACAGTTAATAATTTGTTATAAATTATTACAACAAAACGATAACACACTTAACTGTGGTTTAAAGGCCAGGTCATCTATTAATTCCTTAGTACCTTGTTCATATTATTGCATTGTAAATAACACACAATGGTTGTTTGTGAATTTTGTGATGAACTAATGTGTTAATTTGCATATTGGAAACATACTCATTTTAGAATATGGATGAGATATTGAGAATAGTTTTAAATTGAATTCTTTGTACTTTAACACAATTAAATGACATACAGAAGCAGTGTATTTAAAGTGATATATGGTTAGGCCTTTAAGTATGAAATTAATTAGGAACCAGATTTTTTCGTACAATGTTTTTTCGCAAATGATTTATTCAAATTGAGAAAACTCTAGGTATCTATTTCTGGACAAAATTTGTGCACAAAAAAAACGTAAATAATTTAAAATGTTTTTTACAATGAAATGGGCAATGCAATTAAAATAGCTGTTTAAAGGCTATGTTAAAATAATATAATTGTTATCAATAGAAAATTGAGTATGTGCCTAACGGTGGCCTATTTAGCTATCTTCACAATAGTTATTTTTATATTATTAATAATTGTTAAACCATAGGAGCTGGGAAACAATGAGTACAAGATAAATATATTGGCAATTTTGTACCAAAAGACCCCTTATAAGGAGCAAGCAATATAATTAGTAATTTCTATTATTATAGAAACAAAACATAATAATTAAAAACCCCATAAGTTTGAGATTTATGATTTTCTCTCTCACTGGTGTAAATAAGATTGGTATATGAAAATCACAACTTTGTGAAGTATGTTCCTTAGAAATAACATACTATTCACTATTATAATATGTAAAAATGTGTATAATATTCATAACAAAAAAAATTTGGTTTTCGAGTAAATGTTTTTTGAGATAATGGAGAAAATATTGAATATACTGTGAAGTTGCACTTTTCACTGACAAAACCGTTAGCCATACAATCTCTTAGGCATGAGGGCATTCAGCCAGAATGTTGGGTATATGACTCCATTCTTTTCATATTTCTAAGACATTTCTTAGACGGTACATTTTTGGTATATATATCTATATTTTATAACTCGGCTTCTGTATCAAAAGTGAATTCTTGCAATATTTATGTGCTTTAAGGTAGCTGTCAATGCCATCATGTACTTTACAAAGTAGTTAGCCAGGTGGAATTCCATTTACTACCAATACACAATGGTAACATTACAAGAAAACTATTATGTCTTATTGTAAAGAATAAACTGACCTGAACAAGTATTCAATTGAATTTTATTTAAAGTAAAAATATTTATCTCTGTAATTCTGTTTTTGCTTAGTCATAGATTAATATAGTTCAGTCACTTCTACCAAAAATACATAATACATTTGTAGCATTTACATTAATGATCAGCATAATCAGCAGTCATGAAAGACTGTCATTCTAGCAATATTAAAGCATACAATAAATAATTTAATGGTGTTGTTTACCTACACATTCAGATTCTTATAAGGAATATGAATAAGAGGTAATCATATTATAATGTATATAAGTATTGCAAAAGAGTAACTTACTTCTGATTAGAATTCTTGCAGCCACAAACGCACAAGGAGAGCACACTGACGAGTGTGATGAGCAACCCCACACTTAGGGCTATCTCTATTAGAGTATACATAACCAAAGTTCCTCAATCAATCAAACCCGACTAGGATACGGGATGGAATCCATTCCCAACATCTGTTAAGTCACTCCCTTAAAAAGACACGCTCTGTGTACACAACTTTCTTCCATTTGAGTAAAATGCATAGGAATGTAGGGCACTAGAGTTGGTGACCACATAAACTTAACGAAGCGATGAGGAGACGTCACTGTTTATTTGCATTTGGTGCAATGTTAGAACCCTAAACCTTGCTTATGCATGTGTTCTAGGGAATACATTCGATGCATTTAGTTAAAAGATGTTTTAAAACATAAATTAATGCTCAAACACGTCTTCACGGGTGTCAATGTAAATGTCATAAATATTGACCAGACAGACAGACGAGACGACAGACATGACTCAAGCAGGGGCACATTTCTTAATGTCATTCATTTGTCGACATCGATAACAGCGACATCTAGTGTTTGGTGGATAGGATGCACAAACTGGAAAATAGAGTCAGACCACGCTAACTTTTCCAAGCAAATTAACTGCACACCATACAAACTGACTCACTTTGGACACAGGCCGGTTAAAAAAAGGTGACCGTGCCTATGCTTCTGTATTGCTGGCTCTACACTACCGTGCAGTTGACCGAGCTTAGGCTGCGTCCACACTTGTATCATTTCAACGATCCGATCCCCGTTGCGTATCTCCAACGCGTATCGTGCTGTTTAGACGCTCACTGCGGGCACTCCGTATCATTTGCACCGTCGCGCGAAGAAACGCGTCCACACTAAGCCGTATCGTATCCTCGTCGCGTATCACCGCACCGATCATTTCGGCGTGCAGTAGTTTGGACGTTATCGTAGCACCGTATCATATCACAGCCCCGCTAATTTTTGGCAGTTATGTCACCGACTCACCGAGATTGATTATTCATATAACTGATAATGACTGACTTTTTATTACAGATAATGTGAAAGATAGGTTCTCGAACGGGAACCACGTACCGGAAGACACTGCGTGGTTAGGTCCTTAGTTATGTCATCCGCTCACGGAAATATAACCTACATATGTATGACTGCGCTTGTTTTATGACAATGCGGCAGAAAGGTTCTCAAGTGAAGACCGCGTACTGGATGACACCACGTGGAGAGGCCTTCAACTATGGCACCCGCTCACAGAGACATAGCCTTCGTATTACTGTTTGTTATATGGCAATGCGGCAGAAAGGTTCTCGAGTGGAAACCGCGTGTCGGAAGTCGCCGCATGGGAAGGTGAAACAAAATAGACAGTGGTGTGGTATTTTTAACAATCGTAAAGATACTTATTTTTTATTAAAGCAGTAACATCTGCTAACGTAAACTAAATGTTTACAAATGAAGCGAAAATTGAAAAATTTAATGATTCGGACAGGATTCGAACCTGCGTTTCCAACGGCTTTCCGGGCCAACACTGGCCCGCTGGCTGTTTTTCAATTTTCGCTTCATTTGTAAACATTTAATCGTAAAGATAGGTATTAAAAACCAATGACCGCAGCGTGGATCGATGACTCAAAGCGCCTTTGATGATCGGGCAAAAACCCACTCGAGATGGATCACGGCGTATCCTCATCCCGTATCCTCACCGGGTATCATGAACGGTAGTGTGGACGTCACGCCGTCGCGATCATGCAACGCTTTCCTGATCGCGAGTGTGCGGGGTACTGAAGATACGCGTATCAACATGGATTTCGAGCGAGCGGATACGGGCCGTTGAATGATCGCAACGGCGTGACGTCCACACTGCCGTTCATGATACGCGACGGGGATCGGATCAGCGAAATGATAGAAGTGTGGACGGAGCCTTAGGTGAATATGTCAGTGTGGAGAGGCACTTCGATTTACTTCGTCGAATTTTACCTCGCCTCGGGCGACTTGCGACTTGCTGTTGGCTTAATGGCAGCGCTACACTAATCAGGAAGTTGACCGAGTCCCGTTGACCGGAGTAGCACTTCCTCCACTGAAGTTCCTTCCACACTATACCTCCACACTTCTCGTGAAGTTGGCCGAGGTAGGGCGAGGTGAATATGGTAGTGTGGAAGGGCACTTCCACACTTTCATAATATTCGGCCAACTTCGCATCGGCCTACTTCGGTCAACTTCGCGAGAAGTGTGGAGCTAAGGATAGTGTGGAGGGGCCCTTGCTGCGGAAACCCATACTTCGGCCAACTTCGCCTCAGCCAACTTCGGTAAACTTCGCAAGTAGTAATATTTTGACAGAGGGGAAATTCTATGAAAGACGTCTCCAGTAGATTAATGCTCGAAGTATAATGTAGACTGAGAACGAGAAGTGGAATAATTTTTAGTTCACAAACGTAACACTAGTAGCAGCACTTTCTATAAACGATAAAAAAAAAAAAAAAAATAGTTGCTACTCTACTATGTAAGTCAGTGATACCAAGATAAAAAATATTTTTATTAACTACAGTACGACATATAAGTGTAAAAGATAAATAATAGCAATACTGTAGTGTCGTCCCTTTCTAATCAATCTAAGAATATGGAACGACATTACAGTATTGCCACTTTTTAATTAATATACTTCTATGTCGTACTATGGTCGTACTGTAAAAAAAAAAAATTTTTTTATTACAGTTATAGCATATGAAAGGTTGACTAGTAGAGCATTAATTAATTCCGCCTTTTGTACGATTAAATAAATGGTAAAATACGTAAAGATTGGGGAGTTTTATTAAATGACATTACCACCGTAACCTGCTTAAAATACATGTGTCCAAATCCTAATTACTCAAAAAAAGCCAATTCACAGATAACGAAACAATCACCAGGCAGCGTCCACACTCGTATCATTTCGCCAAACCGATATCCGTCGCGTATCGTGAATGTCGCGTAGTGTGGACGTCGCGCTGTCGAGATCATGCCCGTATCCGATCGCTCGAAATCCATCTTCAGTACCCCGAAATCAGGCAAGCGTTGCATGACGCGGCGCGAAGTCCACACTACCGTTCATGATACGCGATCATGCTACGGGGTTCGGATACGTCACGATCCATCTCGAGTCAGTTATTGAACGATCATAAAATCAAAGGCGATGGCGATACGGACTATTTTGGACTTACACAGACCCGTTCATCGATCAACGCCGCGGTCATTGGTTTTTAACATCTGTCTTTGCGATTATGTATGCTGAACTGTTTACTTTGTTAGAGTTGCCACGCTGCATGGCGTCTTCCGGTCCGCGGTTACCACTCTAGAACCTTTCTGACGCATTATCTATTATAAACCAAGCACAGTCATATTAATAGTAAATCTCGGTGTGCCGGTGACATAACGGCGATACGGTGCTACGATACCGATAACGTCCAAACTACTGCAGACTGAAATGATCGGTGCGGTGATACGATACAGCTTAGTGTGGACGCGTTTCTTCACGCGACGCCGCAAATGATACGGAATGCCCGCAGTGAGCATCCAAACAACACGACGCGTCGGCGATACACGATTGGCGGAATGATACGAGTGTGAACGACGGAGATCAGATCGGCGAAATGATACGAGTGTAAACGCAGCCTTATTGAGCGCATTGTATCGGATCGGAAGTTTACGTTTTGTTATGTTTGAAAATCTGTCAAACTCAAACGTCATTGTGACCGTTGCTCTTGTGCTATTGTGTTGCTGCTCGCATTTCTGAATATTTTACTATAATTCAACGATATATACTCACCGAAGATTAATAAGTGGTCTTTAATTTAATCTACAACTGTTTGGACGAAAATATCTTCGAAGGAGGCTATTGAATGAAAATGAAAATTTGAACATTACTGAAAGTACTGAATAACCTAACAAGACCGCCGGTATGGAATCCAAAAGTGAAATCTTTTCCCAAAGGTTGATAACAGCAGTACTATGGAATCTTGGACTTCAAATATTTCTGGCGGTAGTTTTGGTGTTTTCTATTCAGATGGATTTACTTCATCCATTGTCATGGTTCGGTTCAACATTCAATGATATATTAGGGTGGAAAATGGGCCTGAATATCGTTCTGTTGGGACTGGTATCATTTTTTCAAGCCTACATTTACGGGAGCTACTATATGGTCCCATTGCCCAAGTACTTCACACGTTTTTCAATGTTTTTGAATTTATTCACTACTCAAAATGTGACTTTTAGCATTCTGTATGCTTTGAGTGGCTATTTTACTATGAGTTTGTATTCATCCCTTGCAAAAAGCAATTTCAATGTACTGAAAAAGAAATGTGAAAATTATGATGGACAATGTCTTATGGAACAGAGTTTATTCCTGCAGTTTGGCGGAATGTGGATGGGTCTCTACTATTTTTTAAATGCACATATTTTCAGTACACCTATGCTGATGTTTCCACATGTGTATCAGAATAAATTTCAACAATTGAAGCAAGCCATTGGAAGAATATTGTCAATGGGGTTCAAGAATTCTATTATGCCAGTTGTGTACTATTGCTTATTTTATTACTTGTGGGGCAGCAAACCTAGAGCTGTGGTGTCCGACGTGTATAGTTTATATCTTGAAGATGCTCCCCTGGACAATATAATTAACATGACAAGATCTGGTATCTGGATTGGTCTCTGGTTTTACACCAGCTTGTTTTTCACTTCTGTTAATACCATGGGAACAATTTTCAACATAGTGTTGACAGAACCAATGAAATTTCAAATTGAATCTGAAACTGGTTTGATACTGCATGTTGCATTAGCTCAAAGAACGCAATTTAGTGGATATTTAGGGGCACAAGACTTGAAAAAGGTATCTCAGATGGACTTGATGAGAAGAAGGCAGATATTTACTCTATCGCAACCAGGTGGTCATCCAAGAAATTGGAATCATATTCTAGAAGCTTGTTTAACCACAATTAAAAGTTATACAAAGGAGTTGGAAACCATTAATGGTGATGTAAAACCAATCGAGATTGGAAGCTCAAGGAACGCTGCAAATATCACACCTCCATCAGGATCACTTTACGCTGGAAATTTGAGGAACTTGGCTCAATATTCAAACCAGGACATACCAAAAGATTATAATCATAATAGAGACAAAATTAATGATACATTTGCAAATGCTGTAAAAGAGGAATTCAATGGTTTGCTGCAGAGGTTGTGCCAGAAGCCGGGAATCAGTTACTTTTTTGGTGAGCTGACAGACACCAAGCTGAAGTTCTTGTTGATGCAGGCACAGCCGGTGATGTGGACCTGTGAGGGGCTGGCTTTCTTAGTAGCTGCATCTTTGAAGGAGGACAAGTATGGTGTTGTTCAGAATGATTTGCCAGTTGTCATTTCAACATTAATTAATTTAAAGACCAATTTAGATAAGTTGACCAAACTAGGCCTAGTGCCAAAGAAACACATCCTAAATGATGTGTTTGCCATAAAAATGAAGTCTGCTCTCATGACATCAGTCAAGAGAAGTATTTATAAAGTAGTTATCACCTTTTCAAAGTACTTCCATGAAATCCCTATGGATCCTGAGGTACAAATGGCAGTTCAACCATTTTTATTGTGTAAGGAACCCTGACTGCTCTAGATTATTTTAATTAAGGTTTTAAGTAAGAGCTGGAGGATGTACAAACACTCGAACTTTTTTATACAAATCAATATCACCAATTGCTCAGTGTTATAGATAGGTAATTGAATTTATCGTAGCAAAAATTGGATATCCAAAGGTATCAATATGTTTTCCTTAGGCATTAAGTAAGGTTTGTGGAAATGGGAGTTGTATGAGAGATTGCCAACATGTAAAATAAAATTATTTATATTTTTTACTTGTTACTTTTACTTCTCACCATCAATAATTAGTTACTTTGTTGTCTAACATTCGCTAACAAAAGGTTCTGTCTGTCTCATTCATGTTTATATTTTTTATGATTAAAACAAATCTTGTAAATAAATTCTTTATTAAAAAACTCTACAACATCAATAAACCAACATAATACAGTTCAGTAATATCCACACATACTCTGTCATTCATGATCATGACAATACCCTGGTGTTTTCGGTGTATGAAAACTCCAGGATGTGGTCATGACACCAGAGTTCCTGGAGAACATATATATGGCAGCTGATTGAAAGAACTATTCTATATAACATTGTTTTATTTAATACTGCTGATATAATGTTATCATTATCCTGCAATGTACTATCATAAAATCAGAACACCCAGCTGTCAATATACTGGTGTGAATTTTGTTAACCTTTTGAACGCCACAGTGGGCTGTGGTCGCCAACCGAGAATCGCTCCACTGAAGGCAACGTCGGCCACAGCCCCACAGCCGTCAAAAATTCAATGATCAAAATCTTTGTAATTCAAACCGCTACGAGTATTTTTCAATGCCTGTTGATTATGGACTTCCTCTTTCTTGTGGCGGGCATGGTGAATTGCTTCATCACTTGTCGTTTAAAAGATTAATCGCCCATATAATATTAGAGTCTAAATTTGTTTGTGATGAACTGGTGATGAAACATTTTTTATAGCCTCTAAAATATGCGATATTTTTCCTGTATAACAGGGTTTTTTGTTATATTATTTATAATATGTGGTATTAAACCGTCATCTGCTAGTAAGTATGCAAGTCTAGTCTAGTAGGAGGCTGATGGTACACAATATTGAGTTTGCTGTTGCCAGTTCTCACAATGTTTGCTCGCGATAATTGTAATATAAGTATTGCATAACTAGCATGTACACACTTACATTTAATTAATTTTAGTAGAGATGCCGATTTTTATAATATTCAACTGCACAGGTTTGTCAAATGACGTGCACGATGGAGGGGCTCATCATAATCAATCAACAGTCATAATCATAACCCCTACAAAACGGCCATAGGATGCGAATCGCCACGGTACCAAGATTTTACTACTTAATATCGCAAAATTTGGTTGACACGAATTTCAAGCGATTTACATAGAACAATTAGAACTACTTCTCTTTATACAAAGTGCCTTTTATCAGAGAATAGAAAGTTGTAGTATTATTGTCAAAGAAAAATTGTCCTTAAAGATAGCTCTAAACGTAGATGGTGCCACTATCGAGGTCACTGGTCGAGACTGGCCATGGCCGTTGAAAATAAAACCGTCTAGTCTAGTTCATTTTCTTTTTCCTAACTAGTGCAGTCATTGAAGCATTATGGCTCCGATTTTTTTTACGGTGAACCGAATTGCATACAATTTTGGAATTAGGTTCATCTTACCCTTAACTTCAAAAGTGAAAATGATTTGAACTCCGCAACCACCCTGGGGGTGGTTGCCACCCCTTCTCGGGGGTGAATTTTTTTTTGAAAATTACCTCGGATATCAATAGAAGGCCTAATTTTAAGCAAAAAACCATCTATAAAGTTTTTCAAAAAATCCAATACTTTTCAAGTTATTGGCAATTGAAAATTCGCAATATTTTCACGTTTTTCATCGGTTTTTTGCAAATATCTCCAAAAATATACGTTTTATCGAAAATTTTATAAAGAACAAAATTGTAGCAGGTAAAACAATGAACAATTTGGTTTTTTATAAAGTATTCTAAGTGCAATATTAAGCTAGATATTAAAGATCAAAGCCGTTTTTTATTATGTCTGAAATTTAATCGATGTGGTCAATGCCATCTAGCGGCGAGCAAATGCATTTTATGCATTCTAATACAAAAGGGTTTTGTAGTGCTTGAAATAAGCTTTAAAATGAGCACTATAAAAAGTCTTTTGCACGTAAAATAAGTGAGCTGTATTGCAAATAAGAGGAGCATCTAATGTTTTTTCTTTCAAATCAATGGGTTTCATAAGTGCCATTTCCACCAAAATTAAAATTAATCGTATTCCGCCTAGAATTAACTTTATTATGAAGAGTTTGATAGATAGTATCAGTTTGGCTGCTTCAGGACACATATTTTTCAAAAAAGTCACGATTAAAAAAAAAAACAATTTCAAATTTTAAAAGAACCCACTTTATTTTCATAATATCTCAAAAATGACGACAGATACATATAAAAGTGTACGGATTAAAAATTTAGGTATTTTTCTGACAAACAATTTGGTTTTTTTGTTTTTTCTGTCCAACAAAAATTGACGGAGATATGATTGTTTAAAGAGCGCGTGGCAGCGCAATCACAGCCTCTCTTAAGCCCTTTAACCCTTCACCGTTTTAGAAAAAGGTTTTTTACTATATATTGCAATAAAGGATGTTGTAGCTCTCTTAATTACCTTTACAATGGTTTTTTATAAATTATGATAGCATGAAAATTGAAGGAGTTATGGTCCAAAAACTTATCATATTTTTTTCTACTTAGTAACTGAAAATTTCGGAGTGTGAATATTTGGAGCAATGTGAAAGTACGCAGTATAATAGAGACCCACAACTATTGTAATGTGTATATATATACATAATATGGCTCATATATTTTGAAAACGTAGGCATGAATACATACCGCTAGATGGCATTGACCACATCGATTAAATTTCAGACATAATAAAAAACGGCTTTGATAATATCTAGCTTAATATTGCACTTAGAATACTTTATAAAAAACCAAATTGTTCATTGTTTTACCTGCTACAATTTTGTTCTTTATAAAATTTTCGATAAAACGTATATTTTTGGAGATATTTGCAAAAAACAGATGAAAAACGTGAAAAAATTGCGAATTTTCAATTGCCAATAACTTGAAAAGTATTGGATTTTTTGAAAAACTTTATAGATGATTTTTTGCTTAAAATTAGGCCTTCTATCAATATCCGAGGTTATTTTGAAAAAAAAATTCACCCCCGAGAAGGGGTGGCAACCACCCCCAGGGTGGTTGCGGAGTTCAAATCATTTTCACTTTTGAAGTTAAGGGTAAGATGAGCCTAATTCCAAAATTTCATGCAAATCGGTTCACCGTAAAAAAATTCGGAGGTAAGACCGTATTTTTCGCTTCAATGACTGCACTAAACGTAGTTACTTGATCGAATAGGTACCTACTGCCATCTCTAATTTAATAAACAGGTCTATCAATAACAAACTACCTACATCAACATTACCATACAAATGTAAGTACTAATGTAATGTAAATAAATATTTAATTCTAGAAAAAAATATGTATATTTCATTATTACACCCTAATCGAGAGACATCCTCAGTCTAAGGGCCTTATCACACTTGCGATTTGCGAGCGTATTTTGTATGAAGGCGATCGCGCAGCGTGTTCGCCGCGTCGCTTATTTGTATAGAAAATACGCTCGCAAATCGCAAGTGTGATAAGGCCCTAAATCTTACGTTAGTTAATCCCATTCATTTGCAACATTAGTTGAGATTGAGGCATAGATCGTTCTAACTTGCATAAGTTTTAATCATTGTTGGCAGTGCCTTTTCCTTTGCAATTATTTATATATTACATACATGTCTTTATTTTTGTATGTTGAGTACAGTCGTCCGTAAAAATAACTGATAGCAGAATACGTTTACAAGTAAAAATTTAAGCATACTTACTTGTATTCAATATGTATATTTTTCAATGTACCCAATTATAGGTATAACTCTATGATCTAAACGACGGTTGAAATTACTACTACATACTAAATACCATTAGTATCATGCTATAATGACAGTAACTTTTTACAGCATACAATTTAAAACGATCTAGGTACAGTCGCCATCACATATCGGAACGCCCTGAAAATACAAATCGTTTTCAGATATTTGTGAACGCCTGGTTCGCTCAAATATATATGATGGCCATTGTATTTTAAAAATACGATCCTCGCTAGGGAAACATGTTTTACTTAAACTATCAAAAGCTAGTCGGGGGAGAGCCTCTAACATACTTCCTACATCTGAACACAAAAAATAGTTTGCACATTTTAATGCCTTTCTTTTCTATTAGCGCATGTGACTAGAAGTTCATTGTTAATGATAACTTACTTATTTTTTAAGGCGAACTATCATTGTTTAACTAAGTACTACGAAATGGATGGATATTCTAGAGAATTATATTTCATTGTGTTATTTTTGAAATCGTGCACTTATGCATTTACATATTTAGGTATATATTTGTTAAATGTGACATACTTACATATATTTTATTGTTTCTGTATATATACTGCAATAGTCCATAATCCGCAGAGTAAAATATTATTCCTAATACAAAAACGTTTGGTGTACAACTAGCAAACCTATTAAAACATTTCATAACTAGTGCTATGTACTTCTTTTGTCAACATAGGTATGCAGTTATTGATGTCTTACAGCGTTGTCATAATATCACGAATATGGCGGTGAACAGGTTAAACTATATAGTTAATTAGAAAAGCTACGCCGCCGAGTCTATAATCTAACAAATGTGTATGTAAAGACACTAATGACACAAGCCTTAGTTATTTGAAAATGAAGTATGCATGCAGTTTATACATACCTAGTGTATCAGGCATAATTTCTTGGAACACAATTACAAGACACAACGCGATAAGCAGCGTTTTGGCCTCAAATCTGCATGGCGTCTTAGAGTTTGACCAGCGAGTGGTGTCACAAAGATTTTGTCCCAGTTATTTGTATGGCAACAATTTAACTTATTAAACAAGCTGTGAATTTCATGTTACCAGCTTGGGATTTTACAAATTTGACACAATTCATTGGTCAGACGGTACAGTACTTTTATCTCACGAGCGCGGGTGAGCCATGTTTGTGTGAGTAATGTACATGCACATTGGCTCTGTGTGGGTGAGCCGGCAATGAACGCTCCCGAGCTCACCCACACAGAGCCAATGTGCATGTACATCTACTCACACAAACATGGCTCACCCGCGCTCGTGAGATAAAAGTACTGTAACGAACAACTTGGTCCTAAGTCAGGGCTTTATAGGAGCGTGTCTTCGTCCCGCAGCTCTCCGCTGAGCAGCAGCGAGCGCTGGCTGGCCGCGCCCAGCAGCGCCGTACGCTCTGCGGACGACGTCCCGGACTCGCTTATAGATGCTGTCAAATTACGGATTAGGCTTTGGTATTTTCGACATTGTAGAGGGTTAAGTACACTCGACAAAAAGGAACCCTGACAACACTATGTAATCAATGTTACGGTCCTAAAAGGGACAGGGTGCTATTTTCCTTTTAGCTCTAAACATATTCTTAGAAGCAACTTAATCTTTCGCATTTTATATATCTGTCTAAAACTATAGATAGACCTCTATTCTCACGGCAAGCAAATTTGCGATGCTCGATGGATATGATTTTTGAGCATCTTTCGGTCAAAAATCCTCCGGTTTGCCGGTTCTTTGCAACTCTCAATCTTCCTGCTTCTTGCCGCCTTATTCGCTACATGTGTGGATAATACGAATAGTAATAAAGTATCATGGTTATTGGTTATGAATGATACTTTAGATTCTTAGAAGAAGATCATATTATGATCTTATTCTGTATAGAAATATTTATAATGTGTCCGTAGCACAAGTATAATATTGTTTTTTTTTTTTTAATAATAATAGTAAATACAGTGAGACGCGTTCAACAATCATGCATTAAACATAGAAAGTAGAGAAAGAAGAATGGAGATACAGACATTTTAAATACCATCTTTGCAGGTATATATATGACCAAAGATGTACTGGTACAAGTATAAAGATGTAACTCTAGATTAAATTAGAACAATTATACTAAGTGTTTAAATGATGAGGATGAAGTACTTCACTGCGGTATGTTTTTGACAAAGTATTCGTGTGAAATATGGATACTATAAATTTTAGAAAGAATAAATTTACTATTGTGGCTTCAAATCTATTAGACAATAAGCGTTAAAATTATCTTCGGCTGCATATGCTACCAAAGCTTCGTAGGCAACTATTTGCCATCGAATAGTGTTTTAGTTCAAATGAAATCAGTTGCAATCGAAGATTTGTTCGTCCTTGTATGGAAACCCGTAGCAATCGTAACTAACCTACAGTTTAGGCTTATGTATTAGGTAGTGTAGGTAGCTTTAGATGCCTCAAGGACAAGTCGCTTAGAGATAGGAGCCCCGCAACGCGGGGTTATTGAAAATAGTTTCACACGAAGGCAAAAAGGATTCGATCGTAACTGGTTATTAACAATATTAACCTACGGTAACGTACGAGGCCAGGACCCGACAATTTTGACGTTTATTGTCAAATAGCCTTTTCATCAGGTTATTATTTTTTGATATCAGAAAGCAATACAGCGTGCTATCGATGTCTAAACAAGCGTTTCGGCGTGCCTCGATTCGGGCGGCCGCGCAACGTACCATACATGTCTGGCCGGAGGAAGGAAGAGACCACAGACAACCCCCACTAGACGGAGCATGTAAGGCGACCCGCGCGCACCAACGATATGGTACGGCAGCAGAACATTAAAGTATCAACACGGCGGCCTCCGTTTAGTTGCGTCCTTGTTTATGATCCATGCGTACGTCAACGAAAAAAGAAATTAAATAAATAACATGGTAAATTGTAGTGTTAAGTGGTGTACAGAGACCTCATAAACATGGACGCAACTAAACGGTGGCCGCCGTGTTGGTACTTTAATGTTTTGCCGTACCATATCGTCGGTGCGCGCGGGTCGCCTTACATGTGCCTTACATTCTCCGTCTAGTGGGGGTGGTCTGTGGAAGAGACAGAGGAGGGTCCACGACATGTCGGTATGAGGTATACATACGAAGGCGTGTTTACCGTCGGGGCTGGCCGGGGGCGTGGCCGTGCGCTGCGACGGCGGCTCGGGCGACGCCAGCGCGGCGCGCGCCGACGCGCCCGGCGAGTCCGTCATCGACGCTTGCAGGCTGTAGCTCTCCCTGCACACATACCGTACCATCTTTACACTAAAAGTTAAGGCGCTCTTTTCCTAGTAGACGCCGAACTCACTCATTTTGGAATGAGTCGTAAACATATTAAGCAGTATTTGAAGATTATGAAAAACATATATATCATACTTAAGGATCTTGCGATTATAAAATCGTTTTCACCAACATGATTGGATAAATTTCGCTCGATAGAAAAGAATCCCAAATTTGTAATATTTTTTCAGTGGCAAGGCTAAAATACGAAGATTTTTTACCCGTTTTTTTGCTTAAATCTATGGATACTAACATTATATAGGTAACTTCACTAGGATTGTCTCGATACAATTATTTATTTAATCACTAGAACTAAAAACCTGCTAAAAATCGTCGCGCGTCAGCGCTTGAAGAGCGTCAATTAGTTCCGCGCGACCACAGCCGGACAATATCGCCTTAATCAAAATTCAAGACCTGAGCACATCGAATGCAGAGTCTTAAGCGCGGCTTAGATGCCTAATCAATCGCCTACGGCGTTTTAAAAGCATTTGGAGTATTTTGTGGCTGAGAACAAAAGTATAGCTCGCCTGTAGCCTGAGGTGGAGGAGGTCTGCGAGATCTCGCTGTCGTAGGAGGTGTCGGTGTTGATAGCGGCGGGCTGTAACAGCGGCGGCCGGCGCCGCGGCGGCGTGCCGTCGGGCGCGGGAGAAGAACACTCGTCCGATTCGAAGCGGGCGTGCTGTTGCTGTAAGGGTTACAAAGTATAGCTCGCCTGTAGCCTGAGGTGGAGGAGGTCTGCGAGATCTCGCTGTCGTAGGAGGTGTCGGTGTTGATAGCCGCGGGCTGTAACAGCGGCGGCCGGCGCCGCGGCGGCGTGCCGTCGGGCGCGGGAGACGAACACTCGTCCGATTCGAAGCGGGCGTGCTGTTGCTGTAAGGGTTACAAAGTATAGCTCGCCTGTAGCCTGAGGTGGAGGAGGTCTGCGAGATCTCGCTGTCGTAGGAGGTGTCGGTGTTGATAGCCGCGGGCTGTAACAGCGGCGGCCGGCGCCGCGGCGGCGTGCCGTCGGGCGCGGGAGACGAACACTCGTCCGATTCGAAGCGGGCGTGCTGTTGCTGTAAGGGTTACTAAGTATAGCTCGCCTGTAGCCTGAGGTGGAGGAGGTCTGCGAGATCTCGCTGTCGTAGGAGGTGTCGGTGTTGATAGCCGCGGGCTGTAACAGCGGCGGCCGGCGCCGCGGCGGCGTGCCGTCGGGCGCGGGAGACGAACACTCGTCCGATTCGAAGCGGGCGTGCTGTTGCTGTAAGGGTTACTAAGTATAGCTCGCCTGTAGCCTGAGGTGGAGGAGGTCTGCGAGATCTCGCTGTCGTAGGAGGTGTCGGTGTTGATAGCCGCGGGCTGTAACAGCGGCGGCCGGCGCCGCGGCGGCGTGCCGTCGGGCGCGGGAGACGAACACTCGTCCGATTCGAAGCGGGCGTGCTGTTGCTGGAAGGGTTACTAAGTATAGCTCGCCTGTAGCCTGAGGTGGAGGAGGTCTGCGAGATCTCGCTGTCGTAGGAGGTGTCGGTGTTGATAGCCGCGGGCTGTAACAGCGGCGGCCGGCGCCGCGGCGGCGTGCCGTCGGGCGCGGGAGACGAACACTCGTCCGATTCGAAGCGGGCGTGCTGTTGCTGGAAGGGTTACTAAGTATAGCTCGCCTGTAGCCTGAGGTGGAGGAGGTCTGCGAGATCTCGCTGTCGTAGGAGGTGTCGGTGTTGATAGCCGCGGGCTGTAACAGCGGCGGCCGGCGCCGCGGCGGCGTGCCGTCGGGCGCGGGAGAAGAACACTCGTCCGATTCGAAGCGGGCGTGCTGTTGCTGGAAGGGTTACTAAGTCTCAGTCACCTAAAAGGCCTTAGATTTTTAAATGTTAACAATTCAAATTATGCTACAAATATTGCATTATTATCCATACTTATCCATACTAATAATATAAATGCGAAAGTGTGTCTGTCTGTCTGTCTGTTACCTCTTCACGCTTAAACCGCTGAACCGATTTTAGGTATATAGATAGTTTCAGTCCCGGGGAAGGACATAGGATACTTTTCATCCCGAATAAATTTAGTGTTCCCGTGGGATGAGCGGGTAACACCGCGGGGCACAGCTAGTATTTAACTAAATAACTAATAGTACAGTACTTTTATCTCACGAGCGCGGGTGAGCCATGTTTGTGTGAGTAGTGTACATGCACATTGGCTCTGTGTGGGTGAGCTCGGGAGCGCTCAGTGCCGGCTCACCCACACAGAGCCAATGTGCATGTACATCTACTCACACAAACATGGCTCACCCGCGCTCGTGAGATAAAAGTACTGTACTATTAGTTATTTAGTTAAATACTAGCTGTGCCCCGCGGTGTTATTCGCGCGGTGTATTCAGTTGTAAACATTCTTACGCGTAAGGGCATAACTTACGCCAGCGAAGACTGAATGTTTAATCTATTATACTTAGAGACGGACCTCGGGTTTGATGTGCCGGCTCCGCCGGAACTTGAAGGTCTTCTTGGAGGGTCCGTGCGCGCGCTGCAGCCGCGGCCGCTCGTCGTCGAAATCGCCGTTGCGGTCTCCCGACCACTCGCCCGGTGACAGCGGGGACAAGGGGGTCTGGGACGTCTCGCCTGAATGGTACACAATATTCTGAAATTACTTGTCACTTGATACCAAATGTTGTTCAAATTAGCATTAGTAGATTGTTAACCAAGGGTAGAAAGTGACCCATTGCACCCGAGATATTTCTGGCGCTCGAACGAAGTGAGAGCGCCAATAGTTCGAGGGTGAAATGGGTAATTTCACCCGAGTTAAACACTCTACTTTTCATTTCGACTGCGAGGAAAATAAAACAATACACGCACATAATAAACAACATATGTCATAAGTGAGTTTCATTCTTTATCTGCAAACTTTCATTCTTCTTTTTTTTAATAGATAAAAAATAGTTAACATATACGTACCGCCAACATTTAAAAAGTTATAAAAAAAAACAATCCAATGGTTTCAATCTATCTAACATTTGGAGACCTTTTTTCAATGGCCACTTACCACGGCCGACTAGATTGTACCTAATTTAGTTGGTCACGACGTGCATCTAGAAGGCAATTATCTTTGACTCCGTGGCAATAAAAAGAAAATACTTTCCACCCTAGGGATGGAAAAGCTATTTTCCACCCGGCTATCTACTCATGAAAATTACACTTTCGGAACAGGAGGGATGAAAGAAAATTTTCATTCCAAGAGCACGAGACGCCCAACTCACCAGTGGTGAACTTGAATTCGACGGAGGACACGAACCGCAGCTTGGTCTGCGTGGTGCAGTAGGAGGGCGTGCTGCCGGTTTTCGTGTCGCTGCCGTACGTCGAAGAACCTGCCACCGTCAATAATAATAAATTTACTGACGATGCCTGTCTGAAATTGGAATTCTGCAGAATCTTCGTTTCGCTGTTATCGGAATCAGCCGTTGTTCCACCTCTTCAACCATCATAAACACTTAATAGTAGTTAATATACCAGCGGTTAGCAATATTAGCGCTCGAGTAGTTGACGAAGTCCGATATAACGAGCTTTTGATTGAGCATCCGATCTGACAAATACCATCCGAACAGTAGACAATGAATGTTGAATGAGAATGACTACCCGAGCATTTGACAATGACTGCTATGGGGTTGACAATGACTGCGTGTGTGGTTGATAAATACTATATAAAGATCGCACTAAAAACTAAACAAAATCATGTTATGTAGTGACAGATGTTTGATCGACAAATAAGGTAAGTATGACTGACCCACGTTGGAGTGGTTCCCGTTGTCGGGGCGGCCGCCGGGCAGCTCGAACCCGGCCAGGTGCTGGCTCGTCGTCGAACTCGAAGATAACGATTCTGTAATAATCCCAGTAGTACAGTATGATCATTGATCAACAGAGTGTATCAAGGATTAAAGTGAAAACTAAGAGGTATGAACGTGTCAACTTCTCGGACAAGGTATTAAACCTATGACGACACTACGTATTTAGCGTTACAACTATAATGCGTTGTTTAGTGTGCTACCATTCTTACCAGATGGAACGATGAAATACGCAGAACGACTAGCAGCGACTGAAGAACAGCCAAAAATCACGAAATTCGCGTATCTTAAGAAAGGCTTACATTAAATTAGTGAAATATGACGTTGATGACGAACTGTAATGACGTGTGGATGTGGGTACCTCGTGGCGCGGAGAGCGGCGCGCAGGGATGGTCGGGCGTGCGCGGCAGGCCGGAGCGGCCCACCAGCATGGAGATGAGGGACGGCCGGTGCTGCGCCGCCTTGTCGCCCGCGCGCCCGAACACTTCCGACGCGCGCTTGTAATGACGTGTGGGTACCTCGTGGCGCGGAGAGCGGCGCGCAGGGATGGTCGGGCGTGCGCGGCAGGCCGGAGCGGCCCACCAGCATGGAGATGAGGGACGGCCGGTGCTGCGCCGCCTTGTCGCCCGCGCGCCCGAACACTTCCGACGCGCGCTTGTAATGACGTGTGGGTACCTCGTGGCGCGGAGAGCGGCGCGCAGGGATGGTCGGGCGTGCGCGGCAGGCCGGAGCGGCCCACCAGCATGGAGATGAGGGACGGCCGGTGCTGCGCCGCCTTGTCGCCCGCGCGCCCGAACACTTCCGACGCGCGCTTGTAATGACGTGTGGGTACCTCGTGGCGCGGAGAGCGGCGCGCAGGGATGGTCGGGCGTGCGCGGCAGGCCGGAGCGGCCCACCAGCATGGAGATGAGGGACGGCCGGTGCTGCGCCGCCTTGTCGCCCGCGCGCCCGAACACTTCCGGCGCGCGCTTGTAATGACGTGTGGGTACCTCGTGGCGCGGAGAGCGGCGCGCAGGGATGGTCGGGCGTGCGCGGCAGGCCGGAGCGGCCCACCAGCATGGAGATGAGGGACGGCCGGTGCTGCGCCGCCTTGTCGCCCGCGCGCCCGAACACTTCCGACGCGCGCTTGTAATGACGTGTGGGTACCTCGTGGCGCGGAGAGCGGCGCGCAGGGATGGTCGGGCGTGCGCGGCAGGCCGGAGCGGCCCACCAGCATGGAGATGAGGGACGGCCGGTGCTGCGCCGCCTTGTCGCCCGCGCGCCCGAACACTTCCGACGCGCGCTTGTAATGACGTGTGGGTACCTCGTGGCGCGGAGAGCGGCGCGCAGGGATGGTCGGGCGTGCGCGGCAGGCCGGAGCGGCCCACCAGCATGGAGATGAGGGACGGCCGGTGCTGCGCCGCCTTGTCGCCCGCGCGCCCGAACACTTCCGGCGCGCGCTTGTAATGACGTGTGGGTACCTCGTGGCGCGGAGAGCGGCGCGCAGGGATGGTCGGGCGTGCGCGGCAGGCCGGAGCGGCCCACCAGCATGGAGATGAGGGACGGCCGGTGCTGCGCCGCCTTGTCGCCCGCGCGCCCGAACACTTCCGACGCGCGCTTGCCGCCGCTCGCGCTTATCGTCTCCGTTATTTGTTCTGCGAGACACACAAACCATGATTCATTTCATTTCATAAACACTCTCATCATATTTTTTGCGAACTATCGGTAGCAGCAACAACGTATAAATGTCAAGCATCGAAAAATTGGTAAAGGATGCGGATTGGCGGCATTAGTTGGCACATTAGTTGCGGACATTCGCTCGTAGGGAATATTCACGAGGTGGCTGCACTAAAAATATCAATGACAAGTATTTATAAGGTAAAATATTAGGTTTAGCGTCAGCAGTTTGCCGCATCGTCGTTGTGCACGTTCCCTTTAGACTAATAAGTTAAGAGGGCTGCCAATGATTAGTCAAACTCGTGTTTTACTTATTAGAATGTTAAGACTTCGCTGAATAATGGCGATTCTATAACAGGTTTAATTTTGATATTTCGGTAGCACATGACTTAGTATAGATATTGAGAGTCTCTTTCAATGATTCATCCATGACAATAATGATGTATGCAGATGTAGGTTTCTCACTTTCTTCGGACATATCACACGTCGAGAAGACACTTCTGTGGAGCGACTTGTGGTGCAGGGGAAAGTCGAAGGCACTAGAGCGCGCGGTAGGTCACCAATGCGATGGACCGACCAAGTCAAGAATACACTCAATGGTCCACTCCACGAATGCACAAGAAGAGCTACAGTACGGGAGGAATGGCCACGGATTGTAAAGTTTGCTACCAACCCTGATGTGACGACCACGACCACTCTGACAAGAGTGTGACGACAAAGAAGAAGAAGAAGATGTAGGTCGGATGTCTCACCGAACTTGCAGTGGTCGTGCTTGTCCCGCAGCGCGCGCAGCTCGCGGCCCAGCTCGGCCAGCAGCGCGCCGCGCGCGCGCGCCGCCGGCAGCTTCAGGCCGCGCACGACAATACTGATGTGTGTAGATGTAGGTCGGATGTCTCACCGAACTTGCAGTGGTCGTGCTTGTCCCGCAGCGCGCGCAGCTCGCGGCCCAGCTCGGCCAGCAGCGCGCCGCGCGCGCGCGCCGCGGGCAGCTTCAGGCCGCGCACGACAATAATGATGTGTGTAGATGTAGGTCGGATGTCTCACCGAACTTGCAGTGGTCGTGCTTGTCCCGCAGCGCGCGCAGCTCGCGGCCCAGCTCGGCCAGCAGCGCGCCGCCGGCAGCTTCAGGCCGCGCACGACAATAATGATGTGTGTAGATGTAGGTCGGATGTCTCACCGAACTTGCAGTGGTCGTGCTTGTCCCGCAGCGCGCGCAGCTCGCGGCCCAGCTCGGCCAGCAGCGCGCCGCGCGCGCGCGCCGCGGGCAGCTTCAGGCCGCGCACGACAATAATGATGTGTGTAGATGTAGGTCGGATGTCTCACCGAACTTGCAGTGGTCGTGCTTGTCCCGCAGCGCGCGCAGCTCGCGGCCCAGCTCGGCCAGCAGCGCGCCGCGCGCGCGCGCCGCGGGCAGCTTCAGGCCGCGCACGACAATAATGATGTGTGTAGATGTAGGTCGGATGTCTCACCGAACTTGCAGTGGTCATGCTTGTCCCGCAGCGCGCGCAGCTCGCGGCCCAGCTCGGCCAGCAGCGCGCCGCGCGCGCGCGCCGCGGGCAGCTTCAGGCCGCGCACGACAATAATGATGTGTGTAGATGTAGGTCGGATGTCTCACCGAACTTGCAGTGGTCGTGCTTGTCCCTGAGCGCGCGCAGCTCGCGGCCCAGCTCGGCCAGCAGCGCGCCGCGCGCGCGCGCCGCGGGCAGCTTCAGGCCGCGCACGACAATAATGATGTGTGTAGATGTAGGTCGGATGTCTCACCGAACTTGCAGTGGTCGTGCTTGTCCCGCAGCGCGCGCAGCTCGCGGCCCAGCTCGGCCAGCAGCGCGCCGCCGGCAGCTTCAGGCCGCGCACGACAATAATGATGTGTGTAGATGTAGGTCGGATGTCTCACCGAACTTGCAGTGGTCGTGCTTGTCCCGCAGCGCGCGCAGCTCGCGGCCCAGCTCGGCCAGCAGCGCGCCGCGCGCGCGCGCCGCGGGCAGCTGCAGGCCGCGCACGACAATAATGATGTGTGTAGATGTAGGTCGGATGTCTCACCGAACTTGCAGTGGTCGTGCTTGTCCCGCAGCGCGCGCAGCTCGCGGCCCAGCTCGGCCAGCAGCGCGCCGCGCGCGCGCGCCGCGGGCAGCTTCAGGCCGCGCACGACAATACTGATGTGTGTAGATGTAGGTCGGATGTCTCACCGAACTTGCAGTGGTCGTGCTTGTCCCGCAGCGCGCGCAGCTCGCGGCCCAGCTCGGCCAGCAGCGCGCCGCCGGCAGCTTCAGGCCGCGCACGACAATAATGATGTGTGTAGATGTAGGTCGGATGTCTCACCGAACTTGCAGTGGTCGTGCTTGTCCCGCAGCGCGCGCAGCTCGCGGCCCAGCTCGGCCAGCAGCGCGCCGCCGGCAGCTTCAGGCCGCGCACGACAATAATGATGTGTGTAGATATAGGTCGGATGTCTCACCGAACTTGCAGTGGTCGTGCTTGTCCCGCAGCGCGCGCAGCTCGCGGCCCAGCTCGGCCAGCAGCGCGCCGCCGGCAGCTTCAGGCCGCGCACGACAATAATGATGTGTGTAGATGTAGGTCGGATGTCTCACCGAACTTGCAGTGGTCGTGCTTGTCCCGCAGCGCGCGCAGCTCGCGGCCCAGCTCGGCCAGCAGCGCGCCGCCGGCAGCTGCAGGCCGCGCACGACAATACTGATGTGTGTAGATGTAGGTCGGATGTCTCACCGAACTTGCAGTGGTCGTGCTTGTCCCGCAGCGCGCGCAGCTCGCGGCCCAGCTCGGCCAGCAGCGCGCCGCCGGCAGCTTCAGGCCGCGCACGACAATACTGATGTGTGTAGATGTAGGTCGGATGTCTCACCGAACTTAAAAAAGCTAAGCTAGCGAGCAATCAAAGCAGACGTGTCGCAAAATTTTATTAAAATAAATAAAACAACACTACGCGATTATATTCATTATCAAAGTTAAAATAAGTGTCATATACGGGTGGTTTAATTTAGTGCAGTTACGCTGGATACTTCGGAGCGCCTTCTCACTGCTGCGGTAACAGCTCTTCACCTCCTCGGGTAAACGAGACAGAAAATATTTTCGGCCCACTCTTTACCACAACCACAATAATACGCGCTCGCGGGAACACAGATCAACATGCCGTTGGAGTGCTCACCCACTGGAAGTGGCATCGGCGGATCGCAGCCAAATCTGCACTTGGCCCTCGATCGGTCTCCAGAGACTACAGAAAACCAGAAAATAACTTTTCGTAATAAGCGAAAGTTTAACGACAACAATGAAGACCTGCTCAATGAAATGTCCGAAATCCGAAAACAGATGTCGGAAATGATGGCACTAATGAAACACTCTAATACAACCAATGAAAGACAAACCGATACTATAAACAAGATGTCTGAGGACCTCTCCAGTATTAAAGATGAAGTCAAAAACATCAAACTTTCAATGCAAAACCTTACCGCAGAGCAAAATGTCATTAAATCTCAAATTGATAATCTTGTCTCAATCAGTTACGAAGCGGAAAAAAGGATCGACGTTTTAGAAAATGAAGTAACTCAACTCAAAAAAGACACTTCAAAGGCTGGTTCCCGCTGTGATATTCCACCTGAGGATTTAATAGCCGAAATTCAAGAACGCCATGCGCGGGCAAATAATATTATAATAGCAGGAATCCCAGAGTCGGAACTTACCACCCCGGAAGAAAGACTGGCTCATGATATGAAAGAGGCCATGACCGTAATACGTCAAATACTACCATCGTGCCCTGAGCCTCTGCAAACTCGCAGGCTAGGAAAACCCAAGCCAGATGAAAATAGAATGTTGAAAGTCCGTCTCGGCTCCAAGGATGATGCCATAACCATTCTTAGTAAACAGAAAAACAAAACCAACGAAAACATAATCATATACTCTGATAGGACACCGCAACAGCAAAAACATATATTAGACCTAAAAAAGGAGCTACAAAATAGGACCGAAAATGGTGAGTCTAACCTGTCAATAAAATATATTAAAGGAATCCCAAAAATCATTACGTCGTCAACGACAAAAAACTAAGTTATCCGGGTACTTCAGGAGACAACACATTTCAAATTACTGATAACTATGAGAGCATAACGACAGGCTACAAATCATTAAAGTTCTTTTATGCAAACGTAAGGAGTATAATGAAACCGGGTAAACTTGACGAATTGAAATGTATCATCAGAGGATTTAAATACACTGTACATATCATAATTCTAACAGAAACCTGGATAAAGTCTGAAGATGACTTGGGGCTAATTCAAGTCCCTGGTTACACACACTACTCTGACTATAGAACAGACATGCGGGGAGGAGGTGTTTCAATTCTAGCCCACAATAATCTTCAGCATAGTAAAACTACAAGTTTAAATGAAAACGGAAATCACTACCTTTGGGTGCACCTCGAGAAATATGCGTTAGACATAGGTGCGATTTACAGGAAACCCGAAGACAAGCACTTAAATTCATTCCTGGATATCTACTCAGAACAATTAAACAAATCTTCAAGGGCTATCATATTCGGGGATTTTAACATCAATATCCTGACGAACGACCGAATAACAAACAATTATAAACAGACGATAGAAGAAAATGGATATAAGATTTTAAATCCACTACTCGAAACCTACTCAACTAGAGAAACTGCCAGTACAAAGACAATAATAGATCAGGTCCATACAAACATCACTGAAAACTCTTTTCACCTTGCATTAGTGGAATCAGCAATGTCAGACCACAAGCAAATTTATTTAGAACTACCAAAATATCAGCCAAATTTAAGAGAAAAAACAACATATGAAGCAGTCAATTACAAGAAACTCTATGAATTAGTGGAAGCCATGGACACCGAAAAAGACTCGGAATATAATCAACTGGAAGAAAGAATAGTCTCATGTATACAACGCAGCAAAGTCTCAAAGGTTAAAATTCTGAACCCACCTAGGCAAGACTGGATCAACAAAGAAATTATTGACGGAATAAATAAGCGGAACATCCTGTGGCGTGAACATAAAAAGAACCCATCGGATGAAGCAAAGAAAGCTAGATTTGTAAAAGAACGGAACCACGTCACTGAACACATACAAAAAACAAAAAACAATTACTACAAAAAAGCATTTACTGATTGCAAATCCAACCCAGGGAAGATGTGGAAACTAATAAACAATCTGGCAAGGAACAAGGCGGAAGTGATACGTTCTTCATGTCCTTCCAAACTAAACACCGAGTCGGAGTGTATAACAGACCCATCGAGGATCTGCGAATGCTTCAACATATACTTTGCAAAGATAGGTGCAACGCTAGCCAGCAAAATTCCTCCAGTGACAAAGCCCAATGACACAGTAAGCAGCACGACGTCACATATAATCCCATTAACAGAATTCACCCCGGCAACAGTTGAAGAAATCACAAAAATTATCAATAGTTTCGACTCTAACACCAGCTCGGGACTAGACGGGATAACAGTAAAGTCAATTAAATGCATACATGTACTTATAGTAAAAAAACTAACAGAGTGCCTCAACAATTGCTTAATGACTGGTAACTTTCCCGATAGCCTAAAACTTGCAAAAGTAACTCCTATTTACAAATCTTCAACACAGACTGACCCTGGAAACTACCGACCCATTTCGGTGCTACCTGTCCTCTCAAAGGTATTAGAAACTTTACTCCATCGGCGTCTTGCAGGTCATCTTGAGACGATTGACTTCCTCTACGAAAAGCAGTATGGTTTTAGGCCGAAATCAAATACTTTGTCTGCTACTGTAGACCTAGTGACCAAAATCAAAGTTAGTATTGATCAAAAAATGTTGGTACTGGGGGTCTTCATCGACTTAAAGAAGGCATTTGATACGGTTAGTCACGATATACTTTTACAAAAGTTGAAAGACGTTGGCCTCGAGGGTCCAGTTCTAAAAATGTTTGATTCTTACCTCAAAAACCGAAAGCAGATTGTCAAAATAGGCCAGCATCAGAGTGGCCCACAGAATCTTACTTTTGGCGTTCCGCAAGGTTCTATATTAGGCCCATTACTCTTCTTGGTGTATATAAACAATATTAGCAAAATAGGCTTAAAAGGGGATGTCACTCTGTATGCAGATGACACATGCCTCTTTTACTACGGCCACTCAATCCACGACATAATAGCTGACGCTCAGAGCGACTTAAATCTGCTAAATAGATGGCTACAGAGCAACCTCTTAACGATAAATACTAGCAAAACCAACTACATTATATTCTTGCCAAAAAACAAAAAACTACCAGCCTATCAGCCATTGACTATTAATAACCATCAAATAAATAAAGTTGACCAAGAGAAATACTTGGGCCTCATATTAGATACAAAGTTAACATGGCAACCCCATTTAGACAAACTTAGGGCAAAAATAACTACTCTAACTGGATCAACAAGAAGAATAGTACGTTGCCTTCCAAAATGGGTCTGCTACACAATTTACAACACACTTGTAAAACCGCATATAGATTACCTGATAGAAATTTGGGGCGCCGCAGCGCCTACAAACTTAAGCAGCCTGCAAAGAGCGCAAAATAAACTCGTTAAAGTCTTATTTAAGTACGACTTCCTAACCTCTTCTACTAAAATTTACAAAGAGACGAAAATTTTGAACATCAAAGATACCTACATTTACCATACGTGTATATTGATAAGAAAAATATTGCTTAAAGACCTGCATATAAAAATAACTTTTACAAAAAAACAACAATTCCAGAAAATTAGACTTAGAAACGCTAATAATCTCGTACTCCGTTCACCCCGTACTAGTTACGGCAAAAAAACCATTCTCTATGAAGGAGCAAAACTATATAACAATCTTCCTAAAGACATAAAAGACGCTAAATCACTTTATACTTTTAAAACATGCCTAAAAAAATACTTATTATCTCGTCATTAACTATATATACATATACAAATATGGGCTACATTCATACAAAAAAAAAATGTATAGTGAAATCTATAAGTAGTTAGTTATATACATATATATACATAAATAATATATGTTTAATATGTATTTTGCTTCTCATACACATCTATTGTAAAAACCTACCCAATGTTATTATAACCTACTTAAAATATTCAAGTATTTGCCATAAATTAATTAAAAATAAATCTATTGTATCGAGTTTATAAAAGTTCCCTAAAATAATACCTCAACCTCCTCAGCATATTCATATTATTTAAAAAATAAACGAACAAAATTAATAAAAATAATAAATAAACAACAAGCAATTAATGCAAAAAAAAAAAAAAAGATGTAAATAAATTCGTTAGTTACTGACTACTATCGGGAATAGTGCGCTCATACATTTGTTGACACTTCCGAACGAATTAGATCTGTGTTTACCTGTTAATCAGCTACGCTCAAGCCGAGACGTGCACCGCGCTCTCCGGCCGGCAACTTGTTTTGCACGCATTTTCAAATCTACCTCCTAATATTATGATTTAACTGATGATAGTGATGATTGTTAAAATATTTACTTTGTATATTCGCTCACTAGTTTATTGTTAATAATTATACTAACCATTTGTTTCTTTCTCATGTAAGTGAATAATTGTAATTCTTATGAGAAATAAAGATCTTTAAACCGAACTTGCAGTGGTCGCGTGCTTGTCCCGCAGCGCGCGCAGCTCGCGGCCCAGCTCGGCCAGCAGCGCGCCGCCGGCAGCTTCAGGCCGCGCACGACAATACTGATGTGTGTAGATGTAGGTCGGATGTCTCACCGAACTTGCAGTGGTCGTGCTTGTCCCGCAGCGCGCGCAGCTCGCGGCCCAGCTCGGCCAGCAGCGCGCCGCGCGCGCGCGCCGCCGGCAGCTTCAGGCCGCGCACGACAACAATGATGTGTGTAGATGTAGGTCGGATGTCTCACCGAACTTGCAGTGGTCGTGCTTGTCCCGCAGCGCGCGCAGCTCGCGGCCCAGCTCGGCCAGCAGCGCGCCGCGCGCGCGCGCCGCCGGCAGCTTCAGGCCGCGCACGACAACAATGATGTGTGTAGATGTAGGTCGGATGTCTCACCGAACTTGCAGTGGTCGTGCTTGTCCCGCAGCGCGCGCAGCTCGCGGCCCAGCTCGGCCAGCAGCGCGCCGCGCGCGCGCGCCGCCGGCAGCTTCAGGCCGCGCACGACAACAATGATGTGTGTAGATGTAGGTCGGATGTCTCACCGAACTTGCAGTGGTCGTGCTTGTCCCGCAGCGCGCGCAGCTCGCGGCCCAGCTCGGCCAGCAGCGCGCCGCGCGCGCGCGCCGCCGGCAGCTTCAGGCCGCGCACGACAACAATGATGTGTGTAGATGTAGGTCGGATGTCTCACCGAACTTGCAGTGGTCGTGCTTGTCCCGCAGCGCGCGCAGCTCGCGGCCCAGCTCGGCCAGCAGCGCGCCGCGCGCGCGCGCCGCCGGCAGCTTCAGGCCGCGCACGACAACAATGATGTGTGTAGATGTAGGTCGGATGTCTCACCGAACTTGCAGTGGTCGTGCTTGTCCCGCAGCGCGCGCAGCTCGCGGCCCAGCTCGGCCAGCAGCGCGCCGCGCGCGCGCGCCGCCGGCAGCTTCAGGCCGCGCACGACAACAATGATGTGTGTAGATGTAGGTCGGATGTCTCACCGAACTTGCAGTGGTCGTGCTTGTCCCGCAGCGCGCGCAGCTCGCGGCCCAGCTCGGCCAGCAGCGCGCCGCGCGCGCGCGCCGCCGGCAGCTTCAGGCCGCGCACGACAACAATGATGTGTGTAGATGTAGGTCGGATGTCTCACCGAACTTGCAGTGGTCGTGCTTGTCCCGCAGCGCGCGCAGCTCGCGGCCCAGCTCGGCCAGCAGCGCGCCGCGCGCGCGCGCCGCCGGCAGCTTCAGGCCGCGCACGACAACAATGATGTGTGTAGATGTAGGTCGGATGTCTCACCGAACTTGCAGTGGTCGTGCTTGTCCCGCAGCGCGCGCAGCTCGCGGCCCAGCTCGGCCAGCAGCGCGCCGCGCGCGCGCGCCGCCGGCAGCTTCAGGCCGCGCACGACAACAATGATGTGTGTAGATGTAGGTCGGATGTCTCACCGAACTTGCAGTGGTCGTGCTTGTCCCGCAGCGCGCGCAGCTCGCGGCCCAGCTCGGCCAGCAGCGCGCCGCGCGCGCGCGCCGCCGGCAGCTTCAGGCCGCGCACGACAACAATGATGTGTGTAGATGTAGGTCGGATGTCTCACCGAACTTGCAGTGGTCGTGCTTGTCCCGCAGCGCGCGCAGCTCGCGGCCCAGCTCAGCCAGCAGCGCGCCGCGCGCGCGCGCCGCCGGCAGCTTCAGGCCGCGCACGACAACAATGATGTGTGTAGATGTAGGTCGGATGTCTCACCGAACTTGCAGTGGTCGTGCTTGTCCCGCAGCGCGCGCAGCTCGCGGCCCAGCTCAGCCAGCAGCGCGCCGCGCGCGCGCGCCGCCGGCAGCTTCAGGCCGCGCACGACAACAATGATGTGTGTAGATGTAGGTCGGATGTCTCACCGAACTTGCAGTGGTCGTGCTTGTCCCGCAGCGCGCGCAGCTCGCGGCCCAGCTCAGCCAGCAGCGCGCCGCGCGCGCGCGCCGCCGGCAGCTTCAGGCCGCGCACGACAACAATGATGTGTGTAGATGTAGGTCGGATGTCTCACCGAACTTGCAGTGGTCGTGCTTGTCCCGCAGCGCGCGCAGCTCGCGGCCCAGCTCGGCCAGCAGCGCGCCGCGCGCGCGCGCCGCCGGCAGCTTCAGGCCGCGCACGACAACAATGATGTGTGTAGATGTAGGTCGGATGTCTCACCGAACTTGCAGTGGTCGTGCTTGTCCCGCAGCGCGCGCAGCTCGCGGCCCAGCTCAGCCAGCAGCGCGCCGCGCGCGCGCGCCGCCGGCAGCTTCAGGCCGCGCACGACAACAATGATGTGTGTAGATGTAGGTCGGATGTCTCACCGAACTTGCAGTGGTCGTGCTTGTCCCGCAGCGCGCGCAGCTCGCGGCCCAGCTCAGCCAGCAGCGCGCCGCGCGCGCGCGCCGCCGGCAGCTTGAGGCCGCGCACGACAACAATGATGTGTGTAGATGTAGGTCGGATGTCTCACCGAACTTGCAGTGGTCGTGCTTGTCCCGCAGCGCGCGCAGCTCGCGGCCCAGCTCAGCCAGCAGCGCGCCGCGCGCGCGCGCCGCCGGCAGCTTCAGGCCGCGCACGACAACAATGATGTGTGTAGATGTAGGTCGGATGTCTCACCGAACTTGCAGTGGTCGTGCTTGTCCCGGAGCGCGCGCAGCTCGCGGCCCAGCTCAGCCAGCAGCGCGCCGCGCGCGCGCGCCGCCGGCAGCTTCAGGCCGCGCACGACAACAATGATGTGTGTAGATGTAGGTCGGATGTCTCACCGAACTTGCAGTGGTCGTGCTTGTCCCGCAGCGCGCGCAGCTCGCGGCCCAGCTCAGCCAGCAGCGCGCCGCGCGCGCGCGCCGCCGGCAGCTTCAGGCCGCGCACGACAACAATGATGTGTGTAGATGTAGGTCGGATGTCTCACCGAACTTGCAGTGGTCGTGCTTGTCCCGCAGCGCGCGCAGCTCGCGGCCCAGCTCAGCCAGCAGCGCGCCGCGCGCGCGCGCCGCCGGCAGCTTGAGGCCGCGCACGCGCTCGCGCACTACGAACTGCATGTGCCGCTCATTGTCGCCGATCGGAGGCTGCGACAGCTGGCCACATACGAACACGCATACAAAAATTATGAAAAAATATAACAAAAACACCGGCCATGTGCAAGTCGGACTCGCGTACAAACACTTACTATCTTAACTGGCCGGGTTAAGTGTGCACCTGGTATGTGAGGTGCAAAGTTAACGCAACCGATCACGTTTATTGTATGGGAACCTCACTTAAATATTTATTTAATCCCGTTTTTAGTATTTGTTGCTAAGCGGCAACAGAAATACATCATCTGTGAAAATTTAAACTGTCTAGCTATCAAGGTTCATAAGATACAGCCGGGTGGCAGACGGACAGACAGACAGACAGACAGACAGCGGAGTCTTAGTACCAGGGTCCCGTTTTTTTATCCTTTGGGTACGGAACCCTAAAAATTGTCGTCCGCTATCTTAAAAACATGCAGAAAAAATTGTCCGCACAACTTCCTTCGCAGGTATTGCTAGCGGTATTGTCTTACCTTATGGACGATGAACGGCAATAATAACACGAAGAGCGGCGTTCGATATGTGACGACGTGTTCGAGGAAGTCCCAAAGTTAACGCAACCGATCACGTTTATTGTTTGGGAGCCTCACTTAAATATTTATTTTATTCTGTTTTTAGTATATGTTGCTAAGCGGCAACAGAAACACATCATCTGTGAAAATTTCAACTGTCTAGCTATCACGGTTCATGAGATACAGCCTGGTGGCAGACGGACAGACAGACAGCGGAGTCTTAGTAATAGGGTCCCGTTTTTTATCCTTTGGGTACGGTACCCTAAAAATTGTCGTCCGCTATCTTAAAAACATGCAGAAAAAATTGTCCCCACAACTTCTTTCGCAGATATTGCTAGCGGTATTGTCTTACCTTATGGACGATGAACGGCAATAATAACACGAAGAGCGGCGTTCGATATGTGACGACGTGTTCGAGGAAGTCCCAAAGTTAACGCAACCGATCACGTTTATTGTTTGGGAGCCTCACTTAAATATTTATTTTATTCTGTTTTTAGTATATGTTGCTAAGCGGCAACAGAAACACATCATCTGTGAAAATTTCAACTGTCTAGCTATCACGGTTCATGAGATACAGCCTGGTGGCAGACGGACAGACAGACAGCGGAGTCTTAGTAATAGGGTCCCGTTTTTTATCCTTTGGGTACGGTACCCTAAAAATTGTCGTCCGCTATCTTAAAAACATGCAGAAAAAATTGTCCCCACAACTTCTTTCGCAGATATTGCTAGCGGTATTGTCTTACCTTATGGACGATGAACGGCAATAATAACACGAAGAGCGGCGTTCGATATGTGACGACGTGTTCGAGGAAGTCCCAAAGTTAACGCAACCGATCACGTTTATTGTTTGGGAGCCTCACTTAAATATTTATTTTATTCTGTTTTTAGTATATGTTGCTAAGCGGCAACAGAAACACATCATCTGTGAAAATTTCAACTGTCTAGCTATCACGGTTCATGAGATACAGCCTGGTGGTAGACGGACAGACAGACAGCGGAGTCTTAGTAATAGGGTCCCGTTTTTTATCCTTTGGGTACGGAACCCTAAAAATTGTCGTCCGCTATCTTAAAAACATTCGAAAAAAATTGTCCGCACAACTTCCTTCGCAGATATTGCTAGCGGTATTGTCTTACCTTATGGACGATGAACGGCAATAATAACACGAAGAGCGGCGTTCGATATGTGACGACGTGTTCGAGGAAGTCCCAAAGTTAACGCAACCGATCACGTTTATTGTTTGGGAGCCTCACTTAAATATTTTTTTTATTCTGTTTTTAGTGTTTGTTGTTAAGCGGCAACAGAAATACATCATCTGTGAAAATTTTAACTGTCTAGCTATCAAGGTTCATAAGATACAGCCGGGTGGCAGACGGACAGACAGACAGACAGACAGACAGCGGAGTCTTAGTACCAGGGTCCCGTTTTTTTATCCTTTGGGTACGGAACCCTAAAAATTGTCATCCGCTACCTTAGAAACATGTGGAAAAAATTGTCCCCACAACTTCTTTCTCAGGTATTGTCTTACCTTATGGACGATGAACGGCAATAATAACACGAAGAGCGGCGTTCGATATGTGACGACGTGTTCGAGGAAGTCCCACAAGTGTGCGGCGGCTTCGTTGCGGCGCCCCAGGTCGCGCATGGCCCGCGCGATGCGGCCCCACTCCGAACATAGCTCAGACGTGAAGCAGGCGCAGAGCACCTTCAGGGCTGCAAGGAAGAACATACGTTGGCGATACGGACGTTAACCCTGAACCTATTGACCGCCAAGCGGTCTAGCAATTTACCGTGCCACTGACGCCAGAGTAAAAAAAAAAAGATGTGCCCCAAAATCAACAGGGATTGAAAAATACTTGTAGCGGTTAGAATTACAAAGTTTTTGATCATTGAAATTTGGACGGCTGTGGCCGACGTGGCGTCAGGGGCACGATTTTTTGTTGACGGCCACAGCCAACTGTGGCGCTCAAAAGGTTAAACTGGCAATGTTCACCAGGATGTACAAACTCTTTCACCGTCTTTTTTTCGAACGAGAATTGATTGCTCTATGCAACCTTAACGAGACTTGAACTATCGACTTTCTTTTTTTCTGTCAATTTAAGGGTTAAGTTTGACAACATGACACACTACAGGACTGTTCAGTTCCGATTAGAATCCTCGTAAGGTCCAAGGCAGTTTTCGTGTTACTAAAATTAGATCCTTACTGTCATTTTAAGAATGTTTAAAATGGCTTTGGAATTCGTACATTGTAGTGTACAGTGGGCCTTAAGAGGTTATGTTAGTAACGTCGTCAAATTGCTAATACGAAGCCTGACGTTTTTTACGTACAGTAAAGGAATCTGAAACGCGTACCTTTTTGGCCTTTGTCATTGTGACAAGAGCGAGAAACCTACGTGTTTCAATTTCCTTGATGTTTATATTGATGCTATCTGGATGTTGTGTTATTGAGCTCATAAGAAAAAAAGAAAGTATATTGTATACAGTGAATTAGATAGGTAATGAATGAATAATGAATGAATGCTTTGGATCCAAATAGTTTGGTTCAAAAATAATTAACAACAAAACTTCCATAAAGTTGACGATTAACATTTATTTTATTTATTTATTTACCATAAAGTTTACACGGCATTACAGTTATAGACCAATGCATCGAGAAACTCAACTACATAACAAATTAAAATATCCATACTAATATTATAAATGCGAAAGTGTGTCTGTCTGTCTGTCTGTTACCTCTTCACGCTTAAACCGCTGAACCGATTTAGATGAAATTTGGTATATAGATAGTTTCAGTCCCGGGGAAGGACATAGGATACTTTTCATCCCGAATTTAGTGCTCCCGTGGGATGAGCGGGTAACACCGCGGGGCACAGCTAGTATTTATATATATAAATTTAAAAGCCAAGATCATCCATCATCTCGCAGAAACGCAGACATTCCCGGCATTGTGGTCGGGCTACACTACGAGACTCACCCAGGAAGGCGATCTTGTAGAGCTGGTGCGACAGCTTGGTGGTGTTCCTGGTGTCGCGGCTGCCGGTGAAGGTGAGCGAGTTGGCGCGCGCCTCGGCGGCGTTGAGCTTGGCGTTGACTATAGACATTGTGGTCGGGCTACCATACGCCACTCACCCAGGAAGGCGATCTTGTAGAGCTGGTGCGACAGCTTGGTGGTGTTCCTGGTGTCGCGGCTGCCGGTGAAGGTGAGCGAGTTGGCGCGCGCCTCGGCGGCGTTGAGCTTGGCGTTGACTATAGACATTGTGGTCGGGCTACCATACGCCACTCACCCAGGAAGGCGATCTTGTAGAGCTGGTGCGACAGCTTGGTGGTGTTCCTGGTGTCGCGGCTGCCGGTGAAGGTGAGCGAGTTGGCGCGCGCCTCGGCGGCGTTGAGCTTGGCGTTGACTATAGACATTGTGGTCGGGCTACCATACGCCACTCACCCAGGAAGGCGATCTTGTAGAGCTGGTGCGACAGCTTGGTGGTGTTCCTGGTGTCGCGGCTGCCGGTGAAGGTGAGCGAGTTGGCGCGCGCCTCGGCGGCGTTGAGCTTGGCGTTGACTATAGACATTGTGGTCGGGCTACCATACGCCACTCACCCAGGAAGGCGATCTTGTAGAGCTGGTGCGACAGCTTGGTGGTGTTCCTGGTGTCGCGGCTGCCGGTGAAGGTGAGCGAGTTGGCGCGCGCCTCGGCGGCGTTGAGCTTGGCGTTGACTATAGACATTGTGGTCGGGCTACCATACGCCACTCACCCAGGAAGGCGATCTTGTAGAGCTGGTGCGACAGCTTGGTGGTGTTCCTGGTGTCGCGGCTGCCGGTGAAGGTGAGCGAGTTGGCGCGCGCCTCGGCGGCGTTGAGCTTGGCGTTGACTATAGACATTGTGGTCGGGCTACCATACGCCACTCACCCAGGAAGGCGATCTTGTAGAGCTGGTGCGACAGCTTGGTGGTGTTCCTGGTGTCGCGGCTGCCGGTGAAGGTGAGCGAGTTGGCGCGCGCCTCGGCGGCGTTGAGCTTGGCGTTGACTATAGACATTGTGGTCGGGCTACCATACGCCACTCACCCAGGAAGGCGATCTTGTAGAGCTGGTGCGACAGCTTGGTGGTGTTCCTGGTGTCGCGGCTGCCGGTGAAGGTGAGCGAGTTGGCGCGCGCCTCGGCGGCGTTGAGCTTGGCGTTGACTATAGACATTGTGGTCGGGCTACCATACGCCACTCACCCAGGAAGGCGATCTTGTAGAGCTGGTGCGACAGCTTGGTGGTGTTCCTGGTGTCGCGGCTGCCGGTGAAGGTGAGCGAGTTGGCGCGCGCCTCGGCGGCGTTGAGCTTGGCGTTGACTATAGACATTGTGGTCGGGCTACCATACGCCACTCACCCAGGAAGGCGATCTTGTAGAGCTGGTGCGACAGCTTGGTGGTGTTCCTGGTGTCGCGGCTGCCGGTGAAGGTGAGCGAGTTGGCGCGCGCCTCGGCGGCGTTGAGCTTGGCGTTGACTATAGACATTGTGGTCGGGCTACCATACGCCACTCACCCAGGAAGGCGATCTTGTAGAGCTGGTGCGACAGCTTGGTGGTGTTCCTGGTGTCGCGGCTGCCGGTGAAGGTGAGCGAGTTGGCGCGCGCCTCGGCGGCGTTGAGCTTGGCGTTGACTATAGACATTGTGGTCGGGCTACCATACGCCACTCACCCAGGAAGGCGATCTTGTAGAGCTGGTGCGACAGCTTGGTGGTGTTCCTGGTGTCGCGGCTGCCGGTGAAGGTGAGCGAGTTGGCGCGCGCCTCGGCGGCGTTGAGCTTGGCGTTGACTATAGACATTGTGGTCGGGCTACCATACGCCACTCACCCAGGAAGGCGATCTTGTAGAGCTGGTGCGACAGCTTGGTGGTGTTCCTGGTGTCGCGGCTGCCGGTGAAGGTGAGCGAGTTGGCGCGCGCCTCGGCGGCGTTGAGCTTGGCGTTGACTATAGACATTGTGGTCGGGCTACCATACGCCACTCACCCAGGAAGGCGATCTTGTAGAGCTGGTGCGACAGCTTGGTGGTGTTCCTGGTGTCGCGGCTGCCGGTGAAGGTGAGCGAGTTGGCGCGCGCCTCGGCGGCGTTGAGCTTGGCGTTGACTATAGACATTGTGGTCGGGCTACCATACGCCACTCACCCAGGAAGGCGATCTTGTAGAGCTGGTGCGACAGCTTGGTGGTGTTCCTGGTGTCGCGGCTGCCGGTGAAGGTGAGCGAGTTGGCGCGCGCCTCGGCGGCGTTGAGCTTGGCGTTGACTATAGACATTGTGGTCGGGCTACCATACGCCACTCACCCAGGAAGGCGATCTTGTAGAGCTGGTGCGACAGCTTGGTGGTGTTCCTGGTGTCGCGGCTGCCGGTGAAGGTGAGCGAGTTGGCGCGCGCCTCGGCGGCGTTGAGCTTGGCGTTGACTATAGACATTGTGGTCGGGCTACCATACGCCACTCACCCAGGAAGGCGATCTTGTAGAGCTGGTGCGACAGCTTGGTGGTGTTCCTGGTGTCGCGGCTGCCGGTGAAGGTGAGCGAGTTGGCGCGCGCCTCGGCGGCGTTGAGCTTGGCGTTGACTATAGACATTGTGGTCGGGCTACCATACGCCACTCACCCAGGAAGGCGATCTTGTAGAGCTGGTGCGACAGCTTGGTGGTGTTCCTGGTGTCGCGGCTGCCGGTGAAGGTGAGCGAGTTGGCGCGCGCCTCGGCGGCGTTGAGCTTGGCGTTGACTATAGACATTGTGGTCGGGCTACACTACGAGACTCACCCAGGAAGGCGATCTTGTAGAGCTGGTGCGACAGCTTGGTGGTGTTCCTGGTGTCGCGGCTGCCGGTGAAGGTGAGCGAGTTGGCGCGCGCCTCGGCGGCGTTGAGCTTGGCGTTGACTATAGACATTGTGGTCGGGCTACCATACGCCACTCACCCAGGAAGGCGATCTTGTAGAGCTGGTGCGACAGCTTGGTGGTGTTCCTGGTGTCGCGGCTGCCGGTGAAGGTGAGCGAGTTGGCGCGCGCCTCGGCGGCGTTGAGCTTGGCGTTGACTATAGACATTGTGGTCGGGCTACCATACGCCACTCACCCAGGAAGGCGATCTTGTAGAGCTGGTGCGACAGCTTGGTGGTGTTCCTGGTGTCGCGGCTGCCGGTGAAGGTGAGCGAGTTGGCGCGCGCCTCGGCGGCGTTGAGCTTGGCGTTGACTATAGACATTGTGGTCGGGCTACCATACGCCACTCACCCAGGAAGGCGATCTTGTAGAGCTGGTGCGACAGCTTGGTGGTGTTCCTGGTGTCGCGGCTGCCGGTGAAGGTGAGCGAGTTGGCGCGCGCCTCGGCGGCGTTGAGCTTGGCGTTGACTATAGACATTGTGGTCGGGCTACCATACGCCACTCACCCAGGAAGGCGATCTTGTAGAGCTGGTGCGACAGCTTGGTGGTGTTCCTGGTGTCGCGGCTGCCGGTGAAGGTGAGCGAGTTGGCGCGCGCCTCGGCGGCGTTGAGCTTGGCGTTGACTATAGACATTGTGGTCGGGCTACACTACGAGACTCACCCAGGAAGGCGATCTTGTAGAGCTGGTGCGACAGCTTGGTGGTGTTCCTGGTGTCGCGGCTGCCGGTGAAGGTGAGCGAGTTGGCGCGCGCCTCGGCGGCGTTGAGCTTGGCGTTGACTATAGACATTGTGGTCGGGCTACCATACGCCACTCACCCAGGAAGGCGATCTTGTAGAGCTGGTGCGACAGCTTGGTGGTGTTCCTGGTGTCGCGGCTGCCGGTGAAGGTGAGCGAGTTGGCGCGCGCCTCGGCGGCGTTGAGCTTGGCGTTGACTATAGACATTGTGGTCGGGCTACCATACGCCACTCACCCAGGAAGGCGATCTTGTAGAGCTGGTGCGACAGCTTGGTGGTGTTCCTGGTGTCGCGGCTGCCGGTGAAGGTGAGCGAGTTGGCGCGCGCCTCGGCGGCGTTGAGCTTGGCGTTGACTATAGACATTGTGGTCGGGCTACCATACGCCACTCACCCAGGAAGGCGATCTTGTAGAGCTGGTGCGACAGCTTGGTGGTGTTCCTGGTGTCGCGGCTGCCGGTGAAGGTGAGCGAGTTGGCGCGCGCCTCGGCGGCGTTGAGCTTGGCGTTGACTATAGACATTGTGGTCGGGCTACCATACGCCACTCACCCAGGAAGGCGATCTTGTAGAGCTGGTGCGACAGCTTGGTGGTGTTCCTGGTGTCGCGGCTGCCGGTGAAGGTGAGCGAGTTGGCGCGCGCCTCGGCGGCGTTGAGCTTGGCGTTGACTATAGACATTGTGGTCGGGCTACCATACGCCACTCACCCAGGAAGGCGATCTTGTAGAGCTGGTGCGACAGCTTGGTGGTGTTCCTGGTGTCGCGGCTGCCGGTGAAGGTGAGCGAGTTGGCGCGCGCCTCGGCGGCGTTGAGCTTGGCGTTGACTATAGACATTGTGGTCGGGCTACCATACGCCACTCACCCAGGAAGGCGATCTTGTAGAGCTGGTGCGACAGCTTGGTGGTGTTCCTGGTGTCGCGGCTGCCGGTGAAGGTGAGCGAGTTGGCGCGCGCCTCGGCGGCGTTGAGCTTGGCGTTGACGGCGGCGAGCTGGCCGGGCGCGGCCGGCGGGCACAGCGCGCTCAGCACCACCGACACGATGTACGACACGTCCGACTGACGCAGCGGCGGCACATCTTCACATACGAACAGGCTCACGTTTTACAAATACAAATACAGTAGCCGGCAAACAACTTGAGCGTGACCTTGACTGCGCAGTAGCCGATTTACGTACAAATTTACATGCGCAGATCCGCCATTTTGGTTCAAGTTGTTTGCCGGCTACTGTACTCTTTATTGCACACCTCCAACATCAAGGAATATACAACACAACATGAGATACATTAAAATAACAGGCAGAGGTAAACAACAGGCGGTCTTATCGCTAAATAGCGATCTCTTCCAGACAACCTTCAGGTAGCGGAGTAGTTGAAAATTAATGTTTGAAATCAGTAGGTGGTGCATAATAATAATAGGACTAAATGAACGACTCGTTTTGTATGGTCGCTTCGCTCGTCGTCGAACATTTACAAAAAGCAGGTTTAGTTTATTGTAATTAGAAATTAATTTGTTCTACGGCACCTGTTTTATACATTTCGTACGGCGCTGAGTTCTCTCCTTAGTCGGTGGAATACTATAGACAGTTTGCTTGAATTATTCATCCATGAAGTAAGTAGAACTGAAACTATGTATTTTTTTTAATTACCTTTTCGCCCGCTTCCCACTCGTAAACAAAGTGGCATAAATAGATTCATCAGCATGTTTTCAGTTTTTTCCGCCGACTGGAAGATAGCGCTGCCTCCGCACATTTGCTCCAATGAGTAACTGTCCTGGAAGTGAACCAAAAGTCGTAAAGCTTGTTACAACTTGACAAATTAGTGAAGAAAAGATATCGATAAACAAATAAATATTAAATGACAATCTTACACAAATCGACCTAGTCCCAAACTAAGCAAACCTTGTACTATGGGTACTAGTTACTATGGGTACAAATGTTTGCCCTGGCCGGGATTCGAACCCAGGATCGCCGGCTCAATAGGCAGGTGCACTACAAACTGCGCCAATCGCGTCGTCAAATAAAGAAAGATCGTACATAAAAATGCTTTTATTTTTAATTTTGAATACAAATAATTCATGTCAGTTCACTCATGTCGTCCGAGTTGTTATTTTACAAGTCAATTAATAAATCTTACTCCGGTGTTGATGACTTGCAGCGCGATCAGTCGCACGACGGTGCTGCAGAAGTGCGGCGGTGGCGGCTGGGACATCAGCGCCGCCGATGCTGACGATAGGTTTTCACCGCTGTTGTTCTCAGATACTATGAGAGCCTGCAAAAAGAAAAATGTAAACTCCCTGTACAGTAGCCGGCAAACTTCTTGAGCATAACCTTGACTGCGCAGTAGCCGATTTACGTACAAATATGCATGCGCAGATCCGCCATTTTGGGTCAAGTTGTTTGCCGGCTACTGTATATGGCGGTACGGTACGCACATAATGACAGCGGGCATTAGGTTCGTCAATCCATTTATGCTTAAACGTGTTACTATAAAGTGTTAAGTGTTATTGAAAAGTAACGTGTAAAGTGATTATTTCACAAACTCTTTCATTAATAGAGATATGTGCTGTTCTCGAGAACGTTTCCCGATTAACCAACCTTAATTTTTCAGTAACCGTGTTTTTTTTACAATTTGTATAAATCCAAGCTAACCATTAGGTTATTAGGCTGCCTGTCCAGGGTCCACTGAAACGGAGCTATGTAAAACCGACCAATCACATTACTCTGATTCAAATGTAATTCTATTTGGCTTCACAAAGACGCTTCCTGATTGGTTCATTTTCTCCGCTTCAGTGGACTTCGGATGAAATAAACGAACGGTGAGTTGAAACTTGAAAAAAAAAACTGCTTGAGATGTATAGGTAAATCGGTTTTCAAAATATCACTCACTTGAACAGTGTTTAGTAAAGTTTTGACTTGTTGCCAATGCATGACGTAAGGGCACCGTATCATAGTTTCGTAAACACCTTTGAGTAGTACCGCAGCAGAGTCCCAGTCCGTATTCCGCTAAAACATAATATTATTATAGACTTTAATAGTAGTTATTAAATTGACTATAAGCTCCCGGAGATTCACAAACTGTCACAATACTATTTTCGAGTCTGTTCGTGGACTGTGGTCGATGCAGACGGCAAAGATTTCAGTACACTGTCCTGCATTATTTATTTATTTGTATACACTTTATTGCACAAATCAAGAAAAGTGCAAATGGCGGACATAATGCCATAAGGTATTCTCTATTATCAGTCAGCCATTACGATTAAATGTAATTTTTTTTTGACATCTGTGATTAAGTAAACGATCCGAGGCCACAAGAGAAGTAAAAATAAAACGCAGTTACCCTTATGCTAGGCTTCTTGGCGATCTTGAGGAAGACCTTGTCGAGGCGGCGCAGGATCATGATGAGCGCGGGCCGCAGCGCGTCGTCGGCCCAGTCGCCGGCTGGCAGCACCTGGCGAGCAGATGAAATAAATGATTTAAGTATCTCTCTTGTAAACTTCAGTTCTTTATTTTATAAATAAGATTGATTGTATTTTTATGACTTCGACTGAAGGTCTTGTAACCATGCTCATGAATAAATAAAAAAAAAAAAAAGATGAAATAATAATGAAATAATGAACTTTATTCTGCAAGTAGGCCACAAGGGCACTTTTACATGTCTGAGTCTACGGCTACGGCATTTCACAAGAGGAGACCACTGTTGAGAAGAAACGCCGAGAGAAACTCAACAGTCAGTCATTTTTTCATAAAGGATAAGTACTTAACTATTACAGTAATATGAACTTAACTATACGTAGTTCTCGAAGAAAACATATTAAAAGTGTATTCTAAATAAGATATAAATGAGGACTAGATGCATGTTCAACATTGGACTTCAGTTCCAAGTGAAGAGTCAATCCATACTAATATTATAAATGCGAAAGTGTGTCTGTCTGTCTGTTACCTCTTCACGCTTAAACCGCTGAACCGACTTAGATGAAATTTGGTATGGAGATAGTTTAAGATCCGAGGAAGGACATATGATAGTTTTCATCCTGAAAATTATCCCTAAAAAGATTGAAAAGTGAGTAAGTAATTCATGATGACATTGATGACCCTGTAGAAAAAGTAATAAATAGACCAAAAGCACAATTGCTCTTACATTTGCTTAGGCGCTCCCTTTTATTAATTAAGGTGATTAGGTGGATATCTATCGTGTGGTACGAGGTTGCTTCCATACTTCCAAGTTCCACGCGGACGTAGTCGCGGGCAAAAGCTAGTATTATAAATGCGAAAGTGTGTCTGTCTGTCTGTTACCTCTTCACGCTTTAACCGCTGAACCGACTTAGATGAAATTTGGTATGGAGATAGTTTGAGACCCGGGAAAGGACATAGGGTACTTTTCATCCCGAATAAATTTAGTGTTCCCATGGGATGAGCGGGTAACACCGCGGTGCACAGCTAATTTTTCATAAATTGTTCTTTCCATGGAGAGGTCATGTTCCCCAGTAATTTTGGATGGCCCCTGGAGTTTGACCAGCAAGTATCGTCAAAAGGATTTTAAAAAGCAAATTGAGAGGCAACAATTCAACCTGTCGAACAAGCTTATTATAGATACCTATCCTATCGCATTAGCTATACATTTCGTGTTATTAGCTTATGATTTTAAGAATTTGACTTTTTAGTGACACGATTCATTGGTCAGATCTAGACGTTAACTCTATTTGCGACGCACCTGAGTCATGTAGCGGTGGAGCCCGCGACAGCCCATCGACTCCGGGTCGTACGGCGACACTTTCAGCAGCGAGTGCGCGATCTCCGCCAACCGCTATCAATATTACCACATACATATTAACCAATTTAGTTAGACATCTATACAGTGATTTACTCTACATATACAGAGAATAAATAAATGCACATAAAGCCTGACCAGAAATATATGAGGGTGCGCCATATTGCAGATTTTCACTGGAACTAATTTCTTACACTGGCAATGATTTTATGATGGTTTGTCAACAATGTCAATGTCATTCATGATGGTTTCTTTAAAAGATAAATATTTTAAATTATCCAAAGAAAATGCCGAAAACCATTTACAGTCGTGAAGGTAAGATTATAAATAAAGTGTACACGTGTTTACTACACGAAAAAAAGTCAAGAAAAGAGTGCATTCGACTAAAGATATTACGAGGTTATTGGTTAAAATAGTGGAACTGACAGGTATTTCAACTAATGTCATTGTCATTATAGTGGGTTGCGATTGGTTGCAAAACTGTTGCCATATAAATCTTATAAATTGCGCCCTCTTGACAATCCTCATATATTTCTGGTCAGGCTTTAAAACTAATCAATTTGTAGTTTCTATAAGTAAATTATTTGGCGTAGTAACATATAATAATTGTTTTATTTCGCAACGTGTATAAATATTGTTGGTAGTTGGTATTTTTAGAGTTTTGACAATCCCTTGAGGAGAAATTCTTATATTGTAACCACATTTAACTGCATTATGATTATGACAGGTAAATATCTTTTGTTACAATCAATTGTTATGTTTTTTACTATTATTATATTATCTCATTTTTATCTTTATGACGATCATAGTATAAATGCATGTAAATTGTCTTAGCGTAATCTATACTGACATTTTATATTATGAAATAAATAAATCTAAATCTATAACATTTTGAATTTAGTTAGCTTTGTGCACTAGCCTGATCCTAATTTCCGATCAGTCGACACTCATTTGCGCTCTATAGTTATGACTAAATTATTATATTACAACTTACGGCATGCGACTTGCAGTCCAGCAATTCAACGGGCTTGCCCTCGCTGCCACCGCTTCCTTTCGAGCCGTTGAGATCCAGAAGTCGCGTCGTCGCACGGCCGATAAAATCTCCTACTAAAGAAAGTAACACGTCGCGCGGTCGCCGATACTCTGCTCGTATTAACTGTAACATAAATGCAGAATTAAGTGACACTTTCATTGGGTTGATTATTAGGGCTTCTAGAATCCTTGTGGATATATAAACTACATAAGGATGCCTTCACCAACTTTGTCAGTTGAATCGATCCTCTTTTAAAGTTAGTAGCGCGAGTGCGACTCGTCCTCGAGCCCGTCCAGCCCCTTGAACTGCGTGAGGGGAGATCTGTATGGTGCGAGGAGTACAGTACAGGCGACGTACCACCGAGTCCTCCGCGCCGGTGTACTCGGGCGGCGGCTGCGCGCGCGAGTGCTCGCTGACGTAGCGCGAGTGCGACTCGTCCTCGAGCCCGTCCAGCCCCTTGAACTGCGTGAGGGGGAGATCTGTATGGTGCGAGGAGTACAGTACAGGCGACGTACCACCGAGTCCTCCGCGCCGGTGTACTCGGGCGGCGGCTGCGCGCGCGAGTGCTCGCTGACGTAGCGCGAGTGCGACTCGTCCTCGAGCCCGTCCAGCCCCTTGAACTGCGTGGCGGGCACGGTGCGGACGCCGCGCTGCGAGGAACCCTTGTGCTCGGGCGACGTGCGGTACGGCCCGTTGTATGATCTGCGACAATATTTCGAATCAATTCAAGCGTACAATATGTGACGGCCAACTTAGCACGTGATATATTTTCAGATTTTTCCAATCAAAATTCACAACTCCCTTGCTGCAATGCATCGTCAACGACACCACCAGAGTACGACTATGGAAATTATTGCAAAAATACATGCTACTAATATCATGTGACCTTTTCGAAATCTGGCAATAATTAAAATCCTCACATACTTGGATAATCCTTCGCAGTTGTTGACAAGTGTTTTGATAGCGATGGCTAGTTGTTGGATGATTTCTTTCTCAGTCTTTCCTTCTCTATTGTAGGTCGGTAACTGAATCTGCTTCACGTAGCACGGCAATATCGCTTCCAGAATTATCTGCAAAGATATTCACAGTCCAAAATCATATGTGGATAGAAAAAAGCGCGTAATAATACGAATACATCGTTTTAAAGCCGTAATCTAGCTGGATCATGCATACAATTATAGAAACCAGTTATAAAAGAAAGCAATTTGGCAATACGCGTTAAAAGTTTGTAGTTGTGTTGGTCCTTAGTAATGTTTGATTGAGTTCGAATCAGTCAATCCAAAGGCGAAGGTTTTGTGTAACTTACCAACATCTGATAGCCCCTCACGCTCTCCGCGGAGTAGGACACCACCATGACGCACAGACTGATGCAGTCCAGCACGTTGACCATCTCATCTTCGTCGCGGTAGCAGAAATCGATGGGTTTCAGAGGTTTCTCCTCCTTGATAAGCTCGGCGATGTGCAGTGGGTCGGGCGAAGGCGTCTCCAGGCTTAACAGGAGGTTGAAGAGGCAGCTGGATTGAACCTGGAAGAAATAGATCAGTTAAGCCGAGGCTGTAATTTCCTACCCGAAACTTAAATTTTGGGGTGAACTTTTTTTCGCCGGATTTTCATACACTCGCAGGTAGAGAAGTAGTTACATTTTTAACCGATTTGAAATTATTCAGCAAAGTATTTAATTTTCAGGGCACATGCCAATCATAAAAAGTAATTGAGGTTGACTGAGACTCAAAACAATTTGAACTGACGATCACAATCAATTCAGGAAGCATGACCTTACCTTACTCGCATCACCATATGCTGATTCCTCGTCTGTGTCCAAAATGGCCGAGACAGACCCGAACATTTGCAAGATGAACGGCTTTCTGTTCAACAAGTAGAACTGCTTCACGGCGTACTCTATCGTTGTGGTCACCAGTTTATTTGTCTGATAATTCGAGTAGATCTGAAGAAGTGTGGGCATGATGAGAAGGTACCTGCAAAGGTCATATACACCGGTTTAAGTTTTTATTTATTCTTATCCAGAAACTGACCAGCGATTGACTAATATCATTGAAAATGGGGTCGAAGATGTAGTTCGTTGGTTTAGTAACAGCGTATACTACTAGAATATATGTTAACATGACAGGGGCGCTGTCACTGTCTTAATTTTTCAATGATGGCCGGTGACAGTCTGAAATAGTCTGTGTGGTATGGCATAATCAATGCAAACAAAAACCGGCCAAGAGCATGTCGGGCCACGCTCAGTGTAGGGTTCCGTAGTAGCTCATCCTTCACAATAGACGGGCTTAAAACCGGTTTTAAGTTACAAGAAAGATTTCAAGCTTTATAAAAAGGTCGTAAGCGTCAAAGTAACTGTAATTACTTATTACCTTCTGGAAGTCAACTTACGTCCTTTTAAAGAAAATTGAGAAATTTTGTGATAACTCAAAAACGGCTCGACCGATTTTTTTCAATATAGTTTTCATTGAAAGTACTTATAAGGCCTCATTTTCATGAATTTTCCATAATTTTTTAACTCGTGGTTGAAAAGTTAGAGGGGGGGGGACGCTATTTTTTTATTTTCAGAGCGAATATTTACAAAACTGCTGACTTTATCAAAAAATTATGTTTGGAGACCCCTATTATTTTTAAATGAGCTATTCAACGACATCCCACACACTAGTGTTGAAACGAAAAAAAAAAAAACACCCCCACTTTAGGTGTTCGAGAGGTACCCGAAAAAAATGTATCCTTTAGTTTTTATTTTACCGTTTTGGCGGCGTGATACATATACATACTCATACCAAATTTCAGCTTTCTAGTACTAATGATCACGGAGCTAAGCCGCGGACGGACGGACAGACGGACAGACGGACATGGCGAAACTATAAGGGTTCCTAGTTGACTACGGAACCGTAAAAAAACAAAAGGTTTGTTTGGGCATTGTTAATCAAAAGTCATTACCCGTTAGTAGAAAAGATGCTCTTGAAATTGAACGCCGCGTTGACATACGTGGCTATGACGTATCGGAGGATGAGCGAGTCCTCGCTGTGCAGCATGAGCGCGCCATTCAGCACGTTGAGGAACAGGTGTATGTCGCGCGACGACGTGAAGTTGCCCGCCATCGCCTCGAACATGCGCGCTATGAGGCGGACCCACCTGGAATTATTTAACAGGCGCCTGCTACTACGTTTGCCGAGGAGAAAAGTGCGAGTCTGCGCACGAAGGATCCGCATAATAAATAATAATAGTAGTTTTTGATGCAAGTGTGGAAAGTATTATAGTGGAGACCTTTGTTTGGATGTATGAGACATGAAGTGTTAGTACAACAGAAAATTAAAAAAAATTGAAAAGTAAAAAGCACTAGATCGAAATATCCAACTTTTCGCACGATTTGCAGCTACGAAAAGTACCACTTTTTGAGCAACTGTATTAAAAAATACTTTTTTAATTTTTAGTATATACCCCGTCTCGCGGGGCTTCTATTTCCACTCTGAAGGACGCAAGGTACCTAAAGAACCTAACCTTGCAAACAAGTGGCGATTTGAAGGGTTTATAGTTCTGTAGCACCTAACTCATTATATCTTTTGTTACAATATATTATTTGGAAATTATCTAAAACGACATCGTATGATTCGTTACATTATGCAAAACGATGGTATATCAAACCGAAATAGATTAAGTGAAATTATATAAAACGTCGTGCACCCTATTTCCACTCAACCGTCAGAGCACAAAACGTAGAAAACCACTGTTGGATGCAAATTCGGCCTGTTGAATGAGACGTTATTAATAATAATAAATTTGAAATAGCAACGTACATGAATTTGTGGAGAACATCCAAGCCGAGAAGTATAGTACCGAGCGGTCCCCTGCTGTACAGTTGTAGGTCCGCTTCGAGGGCTTTGCGCGGAAAGGACGGCAGTTTCATGAGCTCATCGTGGAGGAACACCACGCGTTGGACCACCTGGACGGAAATAATAGTTATTTTTACCTCACTCGGTCGGAAAACCTTCGTCTACAGCGCGAAATCTGCGTGCAAGTCATTTAAATTTCGAACACTATGATTGTTATGATGATGATTTTTTTATTTTTTTATATATGCGCTGTTTAGGGGCAGGCTTCTCCGTACAAGGACTCACCATATCGACGTTTTTCAGAATGGCCCAGGTAAGCAGCACTTTGCCGATCTCCACGAACTTGGAGAGCAGTTCCTGTTGCTGCAGCTTGTCGAAGGCCTCTCCGGGCTCCATATGGACCAGCCCTAGCTGAGGGTACTGTGAGCGCTTAAAGAAGTAGCAGTCGCGAACGTACGACTGAGGATTGTGGATCTGACCTGTAACAATATGCCGATTATTAGTTTTATGACACATTCATTAAAACACATTTCAATAATTCATGGGTTCTCTTAAAAATATTTAGAAGTACTTACGAGTTTTAAAATCTACGAGGAAATGTTCGTTGTGCAGGTGGTCAGGTATGCCGAAGAAATCGAGAGATTCCTTTAATATTACCCCAAACTGAGTATCTTCTCCGATGGGAAACTGGGACGGAATGGAACCATCATTGTCAGCTGAAAAAAAAAACATAATCCATGATTATCACAACATATGTTTAACATTCAGAGGTATAAACATAATCTTTGTTCAAGCTTTTGAATATACTCTTTATTTTGCATCCGGTCGTGTAGAAAAATTAAATGTTCAAAGTTCTTAAAAAAAAAACAGAAACTTTTAGATCTGTAGTTGCAATCTACTTAAAACCCTACCTGGTCCGTGTACAATGATCTTCTTTGCCGCGGGCACGTTGGCAGTCAGTAATATGGACGCATCACATTGCTCCTTACGCAATATTTGCTTCAGGTCTTTGAACATTATACCGTGCACGCTGTGGACCACCTGCAAAAACGAAATCACTAATAATGGTATTTCGTATCATTCTTTTAATTAGGGTTTAACAACTAGGGTTTAATCTTAAATAACTGATAGATTCGGACGGATTTTTTGCGGTATTCCGAAAGAAATTACTGGAACATAGTTTCTTTGCTGTTCATCGAAAGCGTCTCCAATCTTACGTATGTATATATTATTTAAGCTTAAGTATTTCTACGGGGTTGGTGTTCTCGCATTTTTAAACATTTATTTTAGGTACGTGAAGTTAATAAATAAATAAATATTAAGGGACAAGCTTACACAAACCGACCTAGTCCCAAACTAAGCTATGTGTACAATAATCCGCGTTGTAATAAAGAAATTAATAGTCTCCCCAGCAACGTGCTGGTTGGCCTTAAAACAAAACTCACCATCCATAAAATAGACAGCGCCGCCCCAATCAGCCTCTGTCCCTCCTCGTGCGGCGACCTGATGTAGAACATGACGTAGCCGATGATGTAGTTGTACAGCGCGAAGGCCGCCTGCTGAGGCAGCCGTGGGATGAAGCGGATCAGGTGCCGGAGCAGCTTGAACATCTCGTCCTGGTGGTCGCGCGTCAGGCGCTCAAGGACGTGGCGGAGGAAGAGGGCTGAGTCTTCCACAAGGCAGCCCCATATTACCTGAGGGAGATTTCAAGTTCATTTGTGGAGAAGTTTCCAGTAACTATCAGATCAGTAGGATCAATCCTAAAATGAAGCCAGAACAGTGCGAAGCATATATGCTGCGTAGCGTTTGAAACTTCACATTCCAGCTGTCCACTTAACCAGCTGCAAGAAGTAGATTCATGTATGTCTTTGTATGGGACATCTTTTACTTTAGTCGCAGAAGACGCAATTTGTCATTGTTCTTCCTTGGGTTATTGATAGTTGGCTATTACTAATCTATGTCCAGGATCGCTTAATTACACTGCCTAGGCATTGGCCCCGGACGCCTTCAACCTTGTGCATATATCTGGTAGGCGACCTCGTAGACCGAGCAGCCTTCAACGTAGGCTGCCGTGTCGTCTACAAGTAACAGAATCCCGGCCACGGTCGCGCTCAGCGCCGACGTCAACCCGTGTGTGTGGTAGACCATTATCCCTTCAGTCACTTGACCTCACCTGATAGGCGACTTCGTAGACCGAGCAGCCTTCAACGTAGGCTGCCGTGTCGTCTACAAGTAACAGAATCCAGGCCACGGTCGCGCCGACGTCAACCTGTGTGTGTGGTAGACCATTATCCCTCCAGCCACTTGACCTCACCTGGTAGGCGACTTCGTAGACCGAGCAGCCTTCAACGTAGGCTGCCGTGTCGTCTACAAGTAACAGAATCCCGGCCACGGTCGCGCTCAGCGCCGACGTCAACCTGTGTGTGTGGTAGACCATTATCCCTTCAGTCACTTGACCTCACCTGGTAGGCGACCTCGTAGACCGAGCAGCCTTCAACGTAGGCTGCCGTGTCGTCTACAAGTAACAGAATCCCGGCCACGGTCGCGCTCAGCGCCGACGTCAACCTGTGTGTGTGGTAGACCATTATCCCTTCAGTCACTTGACCTCACCTGATAGGCGACTTCGTAAACCGAGCAGCCTTCAACGTAGGCTGCCGTGTCGTCTACAAGTAACAGAATCCCAGCCACGGTCGCGCCGACGTCAACCTGTGTGTGTGGTAGACCATTATCCCTTCAGTCACTTGACCTCACCTGGTAGGCGACTTCGTAAACCGAGCAGCCTTCAGCGGAGACGGCCGCGTCGTCCAACAGTGACACGATTTCGGCCACGGCTGAACATAATGCCGATGGGAAGAGCGCGGCGGCCACCTGTGTGTGGTGTGGGCCGCGGACGCCTTCGGCCATCTCTTCGTCGGCGGGCGCTGTATTCATCACACTATTTAGTTTAGGTTCCATGTTGTAATTAGGTTGGTTACTGTGATTATGTACGAAATGTAAGCTTCATTTGAATGTTCAAAGCAGATTTTTGCATTATCGATGAATTTTTTAAAATAACTGTATTAATAGTTTATTAGTTTAATTTATTGTTGTTCAAAATCCTAATCTAAGCTTAACTTGAAATTACCACTTCTGTACAAACTAGCTAATTTGCACATGGAAGAGCGGTGTCTCTTAACACATGTACATATCTGGCATACTTAAAAAGAGACACCAACCTATGTTAACATTGTGTATGAATAAGGAAACGAATAAATCATTTTTTTTTTTATTTATTCCAATAACTGACAGAACTAGCGATTACATTGGACAAGCCTTATTAACTCGCGAGAAATAAGATACTGAGTTATATTTTTACATTTAACTTTGAGATTGTAATAAAATTATCAGTTCTGTATCATAAGACTTTGAGATACTTAATACAAGACTTACAAAGGGCGGCTAGACATATTGAAAAAAAAAAAAAAAAAAATAGTTTGAAAAGGTATTATACTTTCTAGTTGGTGCCATTCCCATCAGAACAGGAGACCTCGATGGTGAAATCTAAAAATAATCGAGGGAACACTTCAAATACTATTGTGTTTGTGTTTAAGTTTTTTTTGATAAATCGTGAACGTTCTTTGAATTCGGTTACTTTTTGTTAAAAAGTAAGTATTTTTCGAATTCGATTTTGTAAATAATTGACATTCAATATGATAATTTCTGGCATGATGGAATGTTGCCCCCCCCATCAAGCAATGTGGATAATAGTAATGGAGTTCGCGTGTCATTCCGCTGCTGAAGCACCCGCTTGATCGCTTCTGTCTGCTACTTCTTGTAGGTTTGGTTACTGTTAAGGAACTAGACGAGTAAGTGAAAAGTAAAGCATATCTTACGTTCAATATGATCGTCAGTAGCGTGGTCGAGCGCCGGTTCTCTCGCTGCTTGACGCGTGATGGGAATGGTTGTAATGAGGAAACTCTCGCGCTCCGCTCGCTTCTTGTCGTTCCGCTGTTGCAATGCTCGCTTGATGGCCTCCGTTTGTTGCTTCTTGCGCGTCTTGGTGGCTGTTACCAGCGAACGCTGTGCGGGCAAGCGAAAAGGTGCAAGAGGAAGTTTTATAAAGTTCAGCGAGTAGAAGTTCATTAGTATTCTAAATCTAAAGGCTGCTAAGCAACAAATCTGGTCAAATATGGTGCCTACTATTTATGCTTTGCGCTATTTAATGCCTGTTTCTAGTAAGTGAAAAACTACTAAGCTTCCAGTTACTAGCTACTTATATTACGAATTGAGATAAGTTCAGCGCTTCCCTACCGCACGAGAAATGAGGCCCTCGTAACACATACACTACACCTTAGCGAATAGAACAACAAACACTTTACTTCGGCGCCGATAGACATCGGAACGGAATGGTGCTGGAGGGAATTTCACTGACGTCTACACTAGGAAGGTAGCTTGATTGGGCAGAAGCCATAAGAGTGTAGATAAAATGAGTTATCGCTTATGGAAAGTTTGTATATAGAACACCACTCACGTGTCGCTCCTGGTTCAAGGTCATCTCCATATCCTTGTCCTTGACCTGCGGCGACCACGGCGGGTCGACGACGGCCAGCGACTCGATCCCGATCTTGGGCGACGGCAACGTGAACTCGATGCCGGGAGGAGGCACCTTGAAAGTCAAGGACGCGCCCTCCTCCATCCGCGGCCACACTTGGTAGCGGAGCTTCCACATCACTTGGAATTTTAGGATAGCCTTGATTCTGTGAAATGTTGAAGAATTTTAGTAGTGTCATTACCAGGGTTCGGAAATTCGGATAGATATTTACCTAAACTTTGGCGGCGGCTTTGTCGTTCAGTTGTGGTATAGGCGGCTTTGATTGAAGTCTGAGTGAGATAGCAATAGGATTTTGGCAACTTTAGGTAAATGTCTATCCGAATTTTCGTTGCCTAGTCATTACCGCTTTATATAACACGGGATATGTTGATTCATCGTTTATATAATACGAACTATAGACAAAAATCACAGCAAGGATAAACCCGGATATAAATTAGTTTACAACATAGTGAAAGCCGCGAAGTGGAAAGAGTCTCATAAAACGGAGAGAATATGTAGGATTGGACCTTCAAGTCGTACTGTCGTAGCGATTTACGTAACTAGAGTTAAGTTCTCATCCCACAATTTTTTGTCTGACGACGGTTATCCACTGACCAGAGGAGACGACACTTACAGTCCGACCAAAAAGAGTAGAAATTAAAAAGTGGCAATACTGTAGTTTTTTTTTTTTTTTATAGTGTCCTCCCTTTCTAATCAATATAAGAAAACGGGGACGACACTACAGTATTGCCACTTTTTAATTTCTACTCTTTTTGGTCGCACTGTATGAGACGGACGGAATGATGAATGACAGGATTAAGGTGGCAGAAATCCTAGTCCGGCAGTGGACGTCTTTTATCCGAAGATAATTGATTGAACTGACGCTCGGCTCCGAGAGCTTCAACTCTCCGTGCATAATATAGGTTCGGTGTACGAGTATGGTCACATAACACATGTCATTATATTTCAAGTAACCGTTCATGATCTTATAGGCTTACGGTGGTTGAGCTTCACTGACCTGACACCCGGCTCCGCGTGCTTCAGATCCCCGTGCATAATATAGGTTCGGTGTATGAGTATGGTCACATAACACATGTTATTATATTTCAAGTAACCGTTCATGATCTTATAGGCTTACGGGGGTTGAGATTCACTGACCTGACACTCGGCTCCGCGTGCTTCAGATCCCCGTGCATAATATAGGTTCGGTGTACGAGTATGGTCACATAACACATGTCATTATATTTCAAGTAACCGTTCATGATCTTATAGGCTTACGGTGGTTGAGCTTCACTGACCTGACACCCGGCTCCGCGTGCTTCAGATCCCCGTGCATAATATAGGTTCGGTGTATGAGTATGGTCACATAACACATGTTATTATATTTCAAGTAACCGTTCATGATCTTATAGGCTTACGGGGGTTGAGATTCACTGACCTGACACTCGGCTCCGCGTGCTTCAGATCCCCGTGCATAATATAGGTTCGGTGTACGAGTATGGTCACATAACACATGTCATTATAATTCAAGTAACCGTTCATGATCTTATAGGCTTACGGTGGTTGAGCTTCACTGACCTGACACCCGGCTCCGCGTGTTTCAGATCCCCGTGCATAATCTCGGAGGCGGTGTGCGGCGCCTTGACGGCGGCGAGAATGAACAGCGAGGCGGCGCAGGCGCTCAGCTCACGATCGGGCTCGAGCAAGAGTTGCCACGCGACCGGCGCGCATTCGACGAACAACTCCTCGCTCATCGTGGTCGCGCCCTTGATGAGCGCGGCCAGTGGCGTGTGGTACGCGTCACGAACCTGCCGCCAAACTACTAAGTTACAGTCCGTGAGCACTCGGAATGAGATTCCGATTTCAGAAAGTCTTCGTGTAACGTCGATGACACATGAATGTGATATTGCTGTTCTACTTTCTTAATGACAGTCAAAACTTTTTAAACATACATTAAAGAAGAACCTTAACGTAAAGAAGAACCATCAAAGTAAAACAGACCCTAAATTATACTGATATTCGGTTGATATACTTCATTGCAATTTGACTTTTGAGATGGTATGCGTCAGGAATTGTCAGCTTCTGACAGATGTAGTTATTGTGGGTGTGACATTCTTTATTTAAATTATAGAAGGATGAATTTACAAAAAATCGATTCTCTTTTATTCAGATTATGTCAAAAATTGCAATAATGTTATAAACCAAAAATTGTTTTTTTGATAAGTCTTATTTAACACGGAAGTCATGCATTGGTTATAAACCAAAAAACTGATACTGGCACAAGCTTCGAGCCGCCATAAACGGATTAATAATAAACCAAAAATTAAACATAGTAGGTACCAGTTTATTTTACATTGATGGTTAAAGACTATATCGTTACTTATAAAGACCGGCAAAACTTAGGCCATCTGTTGACATGTGTATTATTTCGTATCATTATGAGATTAACTCAACCCAAACGATAGCCGGGCAGCATTAGAGGCGTCATCGACATATCGAGCAGCATCTCAGCATACGTATCGAATGTTGGCGATCGGTGTTTCAGTATAACAAACAATACGAAGCCTATTTTTGCATAGAAATTTAAGCCCGATATAGCTTTAGTCCAGTACATTGAGACCTTCTTTCATGACGACGCGTTTGGCGCAGTTTGTAGACACCTGCCTACTGAGTCGGCGGTCCCTGGTTCGAATCCCGGCCAGGGCAAATATTTGTGTGATGAACTCGAATATTTGTGCTTGGGTCATGGTTGTTCTATGTACGCCGTTTCGCCGTCAAAATAAACATTGTTCGGTTCATGACGCATTGGTGTAAACTGTAATGTTATGTAACCTGTTTTTCAATAAATAAATAAATAAATAAATGTATTTAAGTATATATATGTAAAAGAAAAAGGTTTACTACCCTTTTCTTTTAAGGTTTGATACTCTAGCAGGGCATAGAGCGCTGCAGGCATGTTGTCGATTTTGACAGTAACATATTGTCAGATTACAGAAGTTGTTGATATGAAAATAATAATATAATTTGAGAAGATTTAATGGTAAAATAAACGTAAAATGTCGTTTCTTTAATTTCAGGTATGTTCTTATGTTACATAATATGAGTGATTTGGGTTTTATTTACTATGAATTGTGATTAACAATAAAACTTTAATTTCAGAGCAACACATTGTTTATTTTACAAAAAAATGAGAAAATAATCTTATAAAACGACATTTGTTTATAAAATTCAAAAATGGAGAAACTTCGTTTTGAATTCACGGTACTGCCGGGAAATGATGGGAAATCAAATGTTTATTCCATAACATCGATCGCTACGAGTGATGACAAAGTATATGCTATACCAGAAGAGTTACAATCTGCTGGGCATCATAAAGAGATAATGAAAACGGCGGCCTATAATAAGGTAAAGAACAGTTTACAAAAAAGATTCCAAATAAGACGAGTCTGGATATCAATGACAGACGAACTTAAAAAAATCTACTTGGATGAGGATGGTAATATCCAATTCGGTGACCAATTCCTCGAAGAATTAAACGATGAGAATTTAAGTACTGCTCAACAAAACGAACCGGGTATTCTCGGGAAACTAATGGAAAAATTAATAGAAAATACACAAGAAGCTCGACAGCAAAACCTTAAACATGTTGCGGAGAAGTTTGTACTTGAGAAATTTACAAGTAAAAATACAAATTCCAAACAATGGATTGATACTTTTGAGAAAGAATGCATACGCTTTGGGGTGACAACCGATGAGAAGAAAATTGAAGTGTTGAGATTGTTCATGGATAAGAGTTGTGTTGACTGGTACAGTTCTATGGCTATTAAATTGACAATAGACTCAGAATGGTCAATATGGAAGAGCAAGTTTTGCGATTCGTTTGCCAATAAGGGATGGAACCCAGTGACATATGCATTGTTATTTAAGTATAAAGAAGGAACGTTGCTGGATTATGCTATAAGAAAAGAAAAATTATTACTCGATATGAGACGATCAATTGATACGGGTACTTTGGTGGACCTAATTGCAGCTGGTTTGCCAGAATTTATACTGAATAAGATCGACAGAGAGACATTAAAAGATACTGTTGATTTGTTTAATGAGGTAAGCAAGTACGAACATATGGTAAACAAGAAAAGCGTTATATTTAAGAAAAAATACGGAAATGAGAAAGTTTTCAACAAATATGAAGAGAAAACTCCTTGCAAAATATGTGAAAATTTGAATAAGGGAATTCGTTATCATCCGGAAGTAACATGCTGGTTCAAGGCAAAGGAAGACTATGGGACAATGAGAAATAACATCAAGCATGTGAACAATTCAGTGATAGAAGCAGAGTTAAATGAAAATGACCAAAAAAACGAATTGTAACACCATTAATTAACGTCAAACTGCTATTGAAAGATACATTAGAAATATACGGAGTTTATGATTCCGGTTCAAATGTTTCACTGATCAATTCAAAGTTATTGAGTCTAAAAGGAAAAGATAATCATTTGAACAAAGCAGATCTAGTAACGATTAATGGTGTTAAAAAAACAAGTGGTTTGACAAACTTAAAAATTAAAATCTTCGAAATAGAAACATATGTTGATGTTTACATAATCGATGAATCAAATTTCAAATATGACTTTTTGATTGGATTAGATCTAATAAAAATATTTAAACTAACCCAGGATGAGAACTTAAAGATAACACAGAAACAGTACTTAAATAAGGAAACTAAAAACATACTGGAAGAAATTTCTGCAGATAAAAAGATAGATAATGACTTGATAAATGAAGAAAATAAAAAAAACTTAGAACGTAAAATAAATTTTAATGAACATATAAAGGAAGAAGACTTTGAGATTAATATAACTCATTTAGATGATCATCAAAAATCTGAAATAGATAAAATAATTGACAAATACAAGTCAGTTTTTGCAAAAGATAAATACGATATCGGTACTGTTAACGATTATGAAGCAAGGATAGATTTACTAGTGGACAAATACTGCAGTAAAAGGCCTTACAGATGTACTGTAGATGACAAGAAAGAAATAGAAGAGCAAATAGCAAAATTACTAGATAATAAGTTAATTGAAGAATCCTACAGTCCATTTGCTGCGCCGGTTACTTTGGCCTTTAAAAAAGAAGATAATAAGAAATCTAGACTCTGCATAGACTTCAGGGACTTGAATAAAATAGTAGTTCCTCAAGCTCAGCCATTCCCGTTGATTGAAGACCTCGTGTTAAAAACAAGAAACTGCAATTTTTTTTCGACCTTAGACATAAATTCTGCGTTTTGGTCTATTCCTTTACGAATCGAAGATAGAAAAAAAACTGGATTTGTAACACAAGAGGGACATTTTCAATGGACTTGTCTACCGTTCGGATTAAAAACTTCGCCGGCAATTTTTCAGAGAATTTTAAGCAACATACTAAGAAAACATAAATTGTCTGAATTTACAGTAAACTATATTGATGACATCCTTATTTTTTCCAAAAGTTTTACTGAGCATGTACAGCATTTGACGCAGTTGTTGGAAGCAATTAAAGCAGAAGGTTTCAGATTAAAATTTACGAAATGTACATTCGCATCTAATTCAGCAAAATACTTAGGTCATATAATCCAAAATAATTCTGTTAAACCGATAAAAGATAATTTAATATCGATAAAACAATTTCCGATCCCAAAAACACAGAAAAATATCAGACAGTTCCTGGGAAAAATTAATTTTTACCATGAGTACATACCAAGAAGTGCTATAATACTTGATCCATTGCATAATCTGCTAAGAAAAAATCAAAAATTCGTGTGGTCTGATGAATGCCAAAAAGCATTTGAGACTATTAAAAAATTATTATGCTCTCAGCCAGTACTGGAAATTTTTGATCCAGATTTACCAATCAATATTTACACAGATGCTTCATTAGAAGGAGTTGGAGCCATTTTAAAACAGACACAACCAAATGGAAAAGAAAAACCAGTGGCCTACTTTTCAAAAAAACTAAATCCAAGTCAAAAAAAGAAGAAAGCAATTTATTTGGAATGTTTGGCAATCAAGGAAGCAGTTAGATACTGGCAATACTGGTTGATAGGTAAATCATTCACAGTTTATTCAGATCACAAACCACTCGAAAACATGAACTTAAAGTCTCGAACCGACGAAGAACTGGGGGACTTATGTTATTATCTGTCGCAATATGAATTTAAAATTAAATATGCACCAGGAAAACAAAATTTAGAAGCAGACTGCCTGAGCAGAAACCCAGTATTAGGTTCAGAGGAAAATAAAGATGAACAATTAAAAGTAGTAAATTTAATTAGCCTTGAGGATATTTTAATGGATCAAAGTAAAAATGAAGAAATACAAAATGAGAAAGACAAACTGATAGAAAGACATAGCGTCTATTTTAAAAAGGTGAAGCAACAGGAAAAGATAATGATATCTGAAGAATTTAGCATAACATTTTTAAAGGCTGTTCATGAAAATCTATGTCATATTGGGATTGGACAAATGCAGAAGACTATTGCCCCATTCTACGCAGCAAAAAATTTGACGAATAACATCAAAAAAATTTGTAGAAGCTGTGAGATCTGTATCAAAAATAAAACAAGAGGACATGACAAGTATGGCTTTATGTCTCACCTAGGACCAGCCACTAAGCCTTTCGAAATAATGTCTATTGATACGATTGGAGGTTTTGGAGGTTCAAGATCTACAAAGAAATATTTACATTTATTGGTGGACCATTTTACAAGATATGCATTTATACTGACATCAAAATCTCAAAATGCAAGTGATTTTATAAAATTAATAATGAACATTGTAGAAACAGAAGACATAGGTATGCTCCTTTCTGACCAATATCCGGGTATCAATTCGAAAGAATTCAAGGAGTTTTTATATAGCAAGCAAATACCTATAATATTTACAGCGGTGAATGCTCCGTTTTCAAATGGATTGAATGAACGACTAAATCAAACTTTAGTAAACAAGATTAGATGTAAAATCAATGAAGAAGGTAAAAAGAGAGCCTGGACAACAATAGCTCAAGAGTGCGTAAAAAAATATAACGAAACTAGTCACTCAGTAACAGGCTTTTCACCGAGTTATCTTTTATATGGTACAAATTTAACGATTATACCAAAGGAGCTAAAGAAAGATATATTACAGAGTAACTGGATTAATTATAGGAAAATGGCACTTGAACAAACAATAAAATCTCATAACTACAATAAAATACAATTCGACAAGAAACGAAAATATAATAAATTTGATGTCGGAGATATGGTTTATGTAGAAAACGGAAACAAGCTAAACCGGAAGAAATTAGATGAACTGAGAATTGGACCTTACGAGATAATTGAGAAAATTTCAAGCTCCATATTTAGAATAGATACAGGTCACAAAAAAACTGAATCTAACCTATTTCATATCACAAAACTAATTCCTGTCCCTTCTTGAGCTAAGGGAGAATAATAGATATAAAAGAAGAATTCTTTTTCTAGTGAAGATTTTGTTGCACGTTTTAGTCCTCTCGGAGGAGGGGAGATGTAAAAGAAAAAGGTTTACTACCCTTTTCTTTTAAGGTTTGATACTCTAGCAGGGCATAGAGCGCTGCAGGCATGTTGTCGATTTTGACAGTAACATATTGTCAGATTACAGAAGTTGTTGATATGAAAATAATAATATAATTTGAGAAGATTTAATGGTAAAATAAACGTAAAATGTCGTTTCTTTAATTTCAGGTATGTTCTTATGTTACATAATATGAGTGATTTGGGCTTTATTTACTATGAATTGTGATTAACAATAAAACTTTAATTTCAGAGCAACACATTGTTTATTTTACAAAAAAATGAGAAAATAATCTTATATATATTTATCTATAAAAGTACGTAGGTATATCGTCGTCTAATACCCATAACACAGTAAGCGTTCTTGAGCTTAATTTGGGACTACATCGATTTGCGTGAGGTTGTCCGATTTTTATTTATTTATTTATGTAGTTATTTATAGACGATTCTAATCTATGTTTCGCTAAACATTTTGACGGATGGTGTCTGGGTGGGATGGGTGTGTAGTGTATTCCAGTTGGGTAAGAGTTGGAACATGTGTGTTGTTGTCGGCTACCTGCGCCCTGATGTACTTGAGTATGGCCGGCGGGTCCGGCGGGTAGCCGGCCTGCGGCGGCGCGGGCTCTGGCCGGGACTCCACTCCCGCCGCGTGGTACGCCAGACCCACGCTCTCGAGCACCGACCGGTCGATCCTGGACATAATAGTATATTGTGTCACAAGCTGTGCCCCGCAGTGTTACCCGCTCATCCCACGGGAACACTAAATTTATTCGGGATGAAAAGTATCCTATGTCCTTCCCCGGGACTGAAACTATCTATATACCAAATTCATCTAAATCGGTTCAGCGGTTTAAGCGTGAAGAGGTAACAGACAGACAGACAGACAGACAGACACACTTTCGCATTTATAATATTATAGTATGGATAAGGGTAGTAAGTAGGGGATTACTAACGAAGGTCTATTAGAAGCCCGACGCCGAAGGCGGAGGGCTTTTAATGACCCGAGTTTGTAATCCCCTTACTACCCGCCATACACACAATATTTTTCATCACATTTGGGAGGGAATAACAAATACATGAAATAGAAATAAACATTAAAGGATTTGACTACCAACTTTATTCTGTATATGTTTTTTTCTTTTAATTTACTATCAGCATTGGCAAAACGGCGATCAGCTTAAAACAGAAAACAAATATATACAGAACCTTACCATCTATCATTAAAGAAACGACCATTAACAATATTATGCAGCAAAAATTAACACCGAAATATTATAAAGTTAAATACGAACAGTAATTTTGTTACAAAACTAAATAGTACATAGTACCTACCAATAATTTTATAACTTTTTTTCTTTTTTTGTGCACCACAGATAATGTTAAGAACTGCGTTTAGTTCAGAAACTTGACAGGCTATACTGCCAGATTGTAACGATAATTCCAATTTTAATTCAATAAAATTATTGCAAAATACACTTACATAATTGTAAAACATAAATATAATGCAGTTACAAATATACGATATTAATTCAATAGGTACACAATAAAATTTGCTGGTAGGAAAGTTTTGTAGATACAACAAAACACCTTCTATCTAACAGCCACAGACGTCCACTGCTGAACATAGGCCTCCCCCATGACTCGCCACAAAGTGCGATCCTGTGCAGACCGCATCCAATGATTCCCCGCTACCCTCACGAGGTCATCCGTCCATCTAGTCGGGGCCGATCCACGCTGCGCTTTCCTATACGTGGTCGCCACTCTAGGACTTTGCTGCCCCAACGGCCATCCGTTCTCCGGGCTACATGGCCTGCCCATTGCCACTTCAACCGGGCAATCCTGTGCACTATGTCGGTTACCTTGGTTCTTCTGCGGATATCCTCATTTCTGATTCAATCACGCAAAGAAACTCCGAGCATTGCCCTTTCCATTGCACGTTGCGTGACTCTTAGCCGCCTCATGAGTCCCATTGTGAACGACCATGTCTCAGTTCCGTAAGTCATCACTGGCAACACGCACTGTTCGAAGACTTTCGTCTTCAGGCACTGGGGAATTTTCGACGAGAACATATGACGTAGCTTCCCGAACGCTGCCCAGCCGAGTTCAATTCGTCGATTAACCTCTTTCTCGAAGTTGGACTTACCTAGCTGGACAATTTGTCCCAGGTACACATACTCGTCGACAACTTCGAGGGCAGAGTTCCCAACCACTATCGGGTAAGGCGCAACATGGTCATTCGACATGATTTTCGTTTTGTCCATGTTCATTTTCAGACCTACCTGTTGGGAGACTCTGTCGAGGTCTTCGAGCATAGCGCTTAATCTCTCCAACGACTCCGCCATGACCACGATATCATCTGCAAATCGAAGGTGAGTGAGGTGCTCGCCGTTGATGTTGATGCCAAGTCCGTTCCAATCCAGTAGTTTAAAGGCATCAAAACACCTTGGCTTTATTGAAACCTTCTTAGTCTGAAGTAATGTACGAGTACGTACTATATTTTTAAAACTAAAACCATAACTCCCTCGGGAGTTATAACAATTTATAACTCACGCGGGAACTATATAGGCCTTTGTCCTTCAGTACACCTGCATGTAATACCAACTTTTACGAGCAAATGTGATGAAAAAATTGTTTCGAACACCATAAATTACGATGAACTTCAGGTGTTTTATCGTTTTTAGAGCGACGATGACGCCACTGCGGATTAAATACACGACTCAAAAATGAATATTAGGTACTCTGAATTCTGAATTACAATAATCGGGCGAAATTGATTTCAAACCTATCAGTGGAGTGTTCGGAAGATTTTCTTGTGCGACGTCCGCGGCGCATGCCAGCCGCAGCGTCTTCGTTATTCGTGGCGTTCGCTTCGGGCCCGAACTTCTCACCGTATATCTGGGAAGCAAATAGCAAAATTGCTCTATACAGACTTGATATTTTTTAAGAAAGTAGCCATATAATTACATGACATTATTATCGCTACTATTGACGTGTAATATTGAAAATGAATATGAATATTTCTCAACCAATATATGATCTTATTCATAGAAAAAAATATAATAAAAACAATAACCGTTGAAATAAAAGTACCTACATTTTTTTATGCATTGAAAGGTAGACAAGTATAGTTTACTTGGTATTTCGGTGGTGTAGAAAACATAGTGCTAGTGCTTCTTTTGGAACCATGCATTTACAAAATGAAATCAGTCAAATCTGGTTCCCTTTGTTCGTATCCTACCGACTGCGCCATGTTTATGATTAGGATACGTAAGCCAAAGCATAGTTCTAAAGAATTACCTTCCTATCATAATCACGCACAGCGGCAAGGTATAACACATTTAAATTGTGAGATCAGATTATTCACCTTTTGCACAGACTTGATGAGCCGGGCGCTAGCGCGCATGTTGCGCCGGAAGCAGTACGGATGGCAGAAGTTCTGGTGGCAGCACACGTAGTTGAACGAGTTCAGAAACTTTACCATCACCTGCAATGCGAAGGAGGGCAACTGCAACATTCGCTTGGTGCAGACGATGGAAACGGTATACAAAAATTGTGTAGGTAAGTATAAATGGTATGATGGTGATTCACTTATTCGAGCTTAAAACAATGACAATAACTATAAACATTCGGGTTATGCGTACTTATTACATTAACGACTTCTTTTAATACATAGGTATCACTCAAGACAAAGATCACTATAATAAACCAACTACTAGTAACTAATCTGAATGTTATTTAGGTAGTTAGAAATTATTAATTAATAGCTTTTTTTATGATACACGAGTTTTCTAATACTTACTTTATGAACATACGTTTATCTAATTGACACAGAGTAACATTTGATTTTTTGCCATCTGCCGTTTGCTGGACCCGATTATTTATAATCAATGTAGTCTCTGATGGAATACCCCATGGATGGAGTGCCCTAGTAGCATTCAGGTCTTACAATTTAAGAAATATTATAATGATATCGATGCCGCTATGCGATTCCACATCTTAGCAGTTTGCAAGGTGAATCAAGTTTCAAGTTGCGGGGCGGTTCTAAGCCAAATCATGCAAGTGCTACGGGGCAAAAGGTATGTCATATAGTAAGTGTTAGAAAATCTGTGTTCTATTAGGTTTATTTAAGTTTTTTCCAACATGCTCGGAAATAATCAACTTAATTGTTGATAGTTTATAAATGATACAATATTTGACCATAGTTATGCAGAAAGCGACCAAAGATTTTTTTTCATAATGCAAAAGCGACCAAACTCATTCATTGATTAAGACTTAAGTCACTTTGACAAAAAATCTACGCTGGTCGCTTTCTGCATAACTATGGTCATTTATCCACTCAAATGCTTATTTTATTATAGATATAGAGTTCAACTCAAAATTTGAAGCAAGTTAGTGTATTATGCTTCAGTATATTATAAAAAATGGAATTATCAATATCTATGTCGCTAATTGATATAAAACCAACAGTTTTGATTCATATTTATGATTTCCTCGTATATTTGGAAAACGTCATTAATAATGACTGCCTGGTGGCAAAACGGCTCGGCAACTTTCAAGATCCTAATAGATTTGGACAGCACGGAAAGTCCTGTCTGCGGAGTATCAAGAAACTATGATAAAGTAAGAGTTCTACAGGAATCCAGTTTAATCGACTGGTACTTTGGTGCATAAAAAGGCCGTAGAAACCGTAATAATTATTATGCAATACATAACTCGGCGGTGAACTCTTTTTACACCAGTCCTCGTTTAAACACCCGTTTTCTAAAATGATGCGACTAATATTCGTCAGGCAATCCTGAAGTTCCCAGCCTCTGTAGTATTGTACTACTATTAATTAACATGTATTATTATTTGAATACTAGTTCGCTAGTTCTAGGCTAACTAGAGTAAAGACAACTAATTTATTAATATCAAAGGGCATACTAACAAGAGATGTCAATCTTTAACTAACAATATAACGTTAGCTAGTTCTAGGCTAACTAGAGTTAAGACAACTAATTTATTATTATCAAAGACCATACTAACAAGAGAAGAAGTCAGGCACCTTAAACTGACAATATTACGTGTACCAGACGATACAATTTGAATCACAATCTTGCTAGATTAGTCACGGGAAGTAATTTCGAAAGTTAATGATTATTCGTGTAGTCCAAAGCTCGCGCTTAAAATTCGCGCAGCAAATTTGTACGCGAGGAAGGTATCGATCGACACTCAGAGTGGCCGAAATTGTCTTGTCTGGAACGAAATTATATTATAATAACCGTGCAACAAACCTTGAGCCAAGGGTAACCCTTATTATTATCAGGGGGATCGGTCGAGTTGCTATCGGGACTGTCGGGCGGGTGATCGTGGTCGTCCGACAGCACCCCTGGGCTCTCCTCCCCGCCACTGTCCACCTCGTTTGGCATAATAACTGTGCCCCCTAAAATGTGTCCAAGTTTAAGTCGCTGCAAACCTCCAGTCGCCTTGATGAGGGCGGGTTACAACCTAAATGAACTGCAATACTGTTACCTGCTCCGGTATAAATATCTGAGGTATCACTGCGGTCTGACAGTGACGAAACCTTCCGTCTGCTCTGTATGGATTCTGAGCGGCGATTAACAACTAAAAAAAAGGAAACGGAAACGATCTTCTTCAAAGCCGATTAAACCTGACTAAAGCATGCTCGGTGCGAATCTTCTAGGTTGATATTATAGTGTATTTTTTTCTTTTTTCTTTGCCAATTGGAGCTACACATTATACTGTAAAAAACACAGTTAAAAAGCTCAGCCTAAAACTTGACTCCGGAATGACTCGTTACGTTCACGGATTCAATCTTTGTAAAGTGGCTGCTAGTATAAAATGTATTGATGATTATCAATAAGGCAATGACAGTTTACTAGAGATATAAACAGTGTTTTATTGCAAATCTGCTTTCGTTTCCGGTGTCAAGACTTTAGACAGAGGATTATTAGGGATTCAATTTCGAAATATTCCGGGGTTCATTATATCAGATCAGTATTCATCAACGTGATTCACTGTCACAACTAAACGGAAAATTATCAAATTGGAATTTGGCCCAATAAAGAATAAAGCCCAGTGAATTTTGTCAAAAAAATTGTAATTTAGTAAACAAATAGTTAAGATATACAAACGAACACGACCTCTGCGACCGGAGCAGTGCTCTCACCTAGTGATGTGCCGTTTCCGAGAATTTCCGGAAACTTTCCTCATTTTGTATAGGAAATATTCTCGAGAACCTCTCTCCATACGAATCGGGAAACGTTCTCAAGAACGGCACATCTCTACTCTCAATAGGACTGCCATGAGGGCAGCAAAAAATAATGCCTTCTTATTCCGCTTTCTAGAAGCCCTCAGTGTATTTCTATGTTTAAAATACTAAGCGCATTCGCCAAGCTCCAGAATACACGCTTTCACATAGGTACTTCAGTAAATTGCATAAAATTTTGGCTTCTTATTTATTCTTTGTATCTATATACAAATAAGAAGAGGATCAACATTGATTCTGTTCAATATTGAAATAGTTATGATGCTACTTAGGTCCGGTTGGACATCTGAATTTATTCAGGTTCGACAGCGGCTGGGCTTACTTATCTTCTTCGAAATTTTAGTAATCTCTCAAGTTTCCAATTATTAAATTTTCCATTTAGTCTATATTGCATCATCGACGGGATCTGGAATCCGTTTGACAGTTTGCTGAATAGGCTACAATCCTGATGAATGAAATCACCAACAAAATGCCGAATGCAGAATTTATAAGAACTTAATGACGTCATTTGCGAGTACGGTCGCACATTCATTGCTTATTTTAAAGTTGTAAATAACAACTTTAATCTGATTGTTTACTTTATATTATTTAATATTATGTTTAATGGTTGGTGTGTATAAATTTATTGACTTCAGGATAGTACCCTATTGTAAATTTCTAAGTAGTTATAGATATGGCGAGTAATTACTTCTCATTTGTTCTATAGTACTGTGATGTCACAGAACTATAGAAGAATTGGGAAGTATTGTTCAATTGGCGGTGTAAGGATAAACAGTCATAAAAATAACCTCACTCGTCAATCTAATCCGAAAGACCAAAAACCCGTGATGTCACAGACATAAAATAGCTAGAATTATGTACAACTCAATGTCAAATAATGTCAAAAGAAACCTATTGAGCATCTAAGTTTACTCTTACGTCACCAGAAAATGCCCATCACTACATAGTATAAAACAAAGTCGCTTTCTCTGTCCCTATGTCCCTTTGTATGCTTAAATCTTTAAAACTACGCAACGGATTTTAATGCTGTTTTTTTTAATAGATAGAGTGATTCAAGAGGAAGTTTTATATGTATAATACATGCATAATTTATCAGCATTGCACCCGTGCGAAGTCGGGGCGGGTCGCTAGTACAGCATAAATACGTACACTCATCCACCTCCCTAGCGTCCTTCTGCCTCAGCTTGATGGAGCGCCGCTTGAAGGAGCCGTAGGCCTGGTGCTGCTGCGTGTTCCGCCGGTGCATGCACGCCTTGCCGCGCGACCCCAGACGACCCTTTTTGTCGTCTGCAGGCGCTTGCGGGATTGCGTCGGCCAGCTAAACATTAAAAAAATGACATATAAAAGATTAGAAATATTGAAAAGATTACTTCTAATCAGCTAGTGTTATCTACATATAAAAAAAAAAATAGTTATAAGGAAGTAAATGTGTCAATAACTAGATATTTACAATAATAGTTTTCAAGTACAGCAGTGCAACAAGGAACTATGTATTACTATTCAATTTATTCCAGCTGATTAAACATTCTACGTCACAAAGTAGCGAAAGCAATACGTATAATTAAATTAAAAAAGCGAAACCAATATTTAATTTGACCGCTGCTTTGAGAATGTTGTAATTTATTCAATTCTCTCATATTTTAAAACTAAGTCTACATACACCTCTGTTGTTAGGAGAGAGTAATAGATTATGTATATGTATCCTTTTGAATTGTATTCATGTTCATGTAGTTGTGCTATTACCGACTCATATGTTTATGTCACTACTAAATGTACAGCAATAATTTTCTACTGAAGCGTTATATTATAACAAATTACTCGGCAAGACTTAAAGATAAACTTTGTCTTCAAATTACACTAGGTACGTACCAATATGAAAAACCAAGAGCCCTTTCAAATATTTTGCGCATGCATAGTTTGCTACTGTCGACAGAAATACATGCGCCGAATAAGATACGCGCAATGCAATCTCGTGTCACCGACTTCTGTGTTAAAAAACGCAATGTGAAAATGCTCTTAGTTAAAAGATAATAATATCGATACAAAGGTTGACAATTGACCGTGACGTTGCTCCCGCCGGACACGTTCTCGGGCTCGTGGATGACGAAGGAGATCTTGCGCTCGGTGTCGGCGCCGGCTATGGACTGCAGGCTCTGCGCCGACGCCTGCGAGTGGCCCATGCTCGACAGCGCCATGCTCCAGCGCCGGTTCGCTTCCCTAACACCCGACACAATGTTATAGCACAATCGAGCGGGAGGAGTTCGCAGGCCGAGGCGTAGCGTTTAGCTCTATCTCTTACGATTCTCAAAATTTCAACTCATCTTTACTGTGCATGCCAATGTAGCAAAGCGATTAATTTACTTGGTATTCTAAATACTATAAACTACCTATTTGCATATTTTGATTACTACCTTTATTCAGTGATTTTGTAAAGTCAGTAAAGGGTGAGCTCGAAAAAGATCAACATTATTTAGTGTCGTTTTAAACTGTTCTGTATTTATGTACATTTTGATCAAAGTTAGGTAGGTAAGTATTAACATACCATGCAGTTAAGTGCTGTCGGCACGAATTACCAGTATTCTTGTTAATGTGAGTACGGGCGTCGGTGCCGTGGTCGCGGGAGCGATCGCTAGACAAAACACTCGATGTTTCCGGTATGTGGTTTCAAAATCGTTTCATAAAGTGAAAATACTTTATCAAACCTATTAGTTCTATATGCATGCACGCTCAGTGCAGTATTCAAGGAAACATGCATTATTTCTTTAGAACACATACTCGACTGGCATTAATGTGTGTTGACTGCTAAGAGCCCTGTTAAAATAAAAGTTTCATCAAAAATATGCACTCACGACTGTACAATACGAAATAACGTAACATAATGAACTCACTTATTCTTACAACACAAACGTCTTCGTTTTTCCATCCATCTTCGCATAACATTAACAAAAATGATTTATTTTTTAACACCGAACACATAGTCTACCCACCAATATGTCATTCTGTATGTTTCGGTGATATCGTACCTGTAGACGCGGTCCCAGGGCCCGCGCTCCTTGACGGAGGCGCGGCAGGTCTTGGGCAGCGTCTGGTAGGACTCGCGCAGGAAGGCGGTGATCTCGCACAGCAGCACGCACGCCACCAGCCGCAGCGCGCGCCCGCACGCCGCGCCCAGCGGCTTGCCCGGCAGCCGGATGCTGGCTGCCGCACGCCACAACTTTGTTACACTCATGAGACATACATACACAGACAACCCCCACTAGACGGAGCATGTAAGGCGACCCGCGCGCACCAACGATATGGTACGGCAGAACATTAATTAAAGTATCAACACGGCGGCCACCGTTTAGTTGCGTCCTTGTTTATGATCCATGCGTACGTCAACGAAAAAAGAAATTAAATAAATAACATGGTAAATTGTAGTGTTAAGTGGTGTAGAGAGACCTCATAAACATGGACGCAACTAAACGGTGGCCGCCGTGTTGGTACTTTAATGTTTTGCCGTACCATATCGTTGGTGCGCGCGGGTCGCCTACGGGTCGCCTTACATGCTCCGTCTAGTGGGGGTGGTCTGTGCATACATACGACGATTTATCTACCACCCAGATGTTTGACCTATTGACCGCCAAGCGGTCTAGCAATTTACCGTGCCACTGACGCCAGAGTAAAAAAAAAAAGATGTGCCCCAAAATCAACAGGGATTGAAAAATACTTGTAGCGGTTAGAATTACAAAGTTTTTGATCATTGAAATTTTTGACGTCAATAGGCGTCGTTGGCGTCAGTGGCACGAATTCCCGATGACGTGATTTGCCGTCTTTGGCGGTCAAAGGGTTAAAAACGAATATTCCAAACCAGTGTGCAAGTCTCATAAGGAAGAATTATTCTGCTTCCTTTCGATGTGCTTCTAGTATTTTATAAGCACCTGTTACCTTCGTCAAGGAAGTCTTCCTCCTCGTCTTGCTGCAGCAAGTCGCGCTGGCCGTCGGGGTCGCTCACGATGTTGATCACATTGTCGATGTGTTTCTTGTCTTCGATCAACATCTCTTCCAATCTGTTCCCAATGGCCTATGCAGAGAACAAATTTCAACTATGTACTGTACTCACACGGACTTTTTTTAGACCAAAAATTCTGTTGAAATTCGAAATACTATTTGAAGTACTAATCATTATTGCAGACTAGGTACTTACTTCTGCCCATTGATAAAATAATTTTGCCGCTAAACGTTGTCTTTTTAATTGTGGACTCGTTGTAACTAGAATCAAAGGAATACACATGTAAACATCACGTCAACGTTCACGATATTAAAGGTAGATGTATTGAGAAATGTTCGAGGGAAATATATTCACCATTGACTTTCGAGATGTTAGATTTCAACCAGTAGGGCCATTGGCCCTTGTTGCAGTTGTGAACTAGCTGCGCACACTCCAGTAGCATGGCTGCTCGTCCCACGACGACGGTATTGGGCTAAGAACCAAACACAATTCAATTGCAGTTAAGTAATACAATAACATGTAAGAATTTATGAATAACGTTCTCGTCTCGGGCTGTACACACTGGCCGAGACCGGACGAGACATGTATAACGTCGTTTCCATATTTATATCTCGCGAACAGTATGCGTATCTCGCTCGGTCGCGTCGTGTGTGTACACAACCCCGACTAGCACAACTATATTTCGCGCGACTTGGCGTCCCTCTTCACTCTCCCACAGTACAGTACAGTGTATAGTAATACAGAAAGAGATAGATAGTATATCTAGCGCGAGAAAGTCATGTGTCACAGTTGTGCTAGAGGTGTTGTGTCATATAAATGTCAAGTTTATACGATTCGCCGTGGGCGCCATTTTGTAACTTCACACCTTGATTTTACTCGTCTCGCCGCCAGTCAGTTTCTACATCTCCCAAGTGCAGCAGCGCAGCCATGAAAATACCAGCGAAGACACATTCTATTTCATTTTTATCTGACAGTCAGTATGTTAGTAAGTGCTAATTCCCTGTCTATATTTAAGAATAAGATTAAAGAGCATTACCTATCTCTCGATCAATAAAATTGTTGGTTTAATATATGAAACTGTTTTTCGTCACTGACTGTATTGCGTTGTGTTAATATAAGATTCGTATATGTCTAGTGTCTATTTATATTATTGTATTTATGTATGTATTATGTAAGTTTATGTATATCTATTTATGTATGTGTATATTTACCAATATGCGTACTTGTTTTCTGTTAGTATCTAATTATGTGCTCCCTTCACCTTCTGCTGCACTTCTGTATTAAGTTAAAATTTTCATCAATTTCACTACCCAAAGGTTGTCTGGAAGAGATCGCTTTTAGCGATAAGACCGCCTGTTGTCTACCGTTATTTATAAATTGTATTTGTCTTGTTTCCGTTTTGTAAACTTTAATTGGTGTGCAATAAAGTATTGTATTACTAGCTGTGCCCCGCGGTGTTACCCGCTCATCCCACGGGAACACTAAATTTATTCGGGATGAAAAGTATCCTATGTCCTTCCCCGGGACTGAAACTATCTATATACCAAATTTCATCTAAATCGGTTCAGCGGTTTAAGCGTGAAGAGGTAACAGACAGACAGACAGACAGACATACTTTCGCATTTATAATATTAGTATGGATTATTGTTACTAAGTATATCCATTTCCCGCTCACCAAATCGAGTAGAGCCGCCATGAAGAGCGCGTCGGGCGTGGCGCCCGGCTGCGTGGCGTCGAGCAGGAAGCTGAACCTTGCCAGGCCGGCGTAGAGCGGCGCGGCCGCCACCAGCCGCCGCCGCTTCAGCACCACCACCTCCGACTCGCCGCCGCCCGACCCGCCCTCCGCCGACCCGCGCCGCGACATGTCTGCACGGGTATTGTACACATATTCCCGCTCACCAAATCGAGTAGAGCCGCCATGAAGAGCGCGTCGGGCGTGGCGCCGGGCTGCGTGGCGTCGAGCAGGAAGCTGAACCGCGCCAGGCCGGCGTAGAGCGGCGCGGCCGCCACCAGCCGCCGCCGCTTCAGCACCACCACCTCCGACTCGCCGCCGCCCGACCCGCCCTCCGCCGACCCGCGCCGCGACATGTCTGCACGGGTATTGTACACATATTCCCGCTCACCAAATCGAGTAGAGCCGCCATGAAGAGCGCGTCGGGCGTGGCGCCGGGCTGCGTGGCGTCGAGCAGGAAGCTGAACCTCGCCAGGCCGGCGTAGAGCGGCGCGGCCGCCACCAGCCGCCGCCGCTTCAGCACCACCACCTCCGACTCGCCGCCGCCCGACCCGCCCTCCGCCGACCCGCGCCGCGACATGTCTGCACGGGTATTGTACACATATTCCCGCTCACCAAATCGAGTAGAGCCGCCATGAAGAGCGCGTCGGGCGTGGCGCCGGGCTGCGTGGCGTCGAGCAGGAAGCTGAACCTCGCCAGGCCGGCGTAGAGCGGCGCGGCCGCCACCAGCCGCCGCCGCTTCAGCACCACCACCTCCGACTCGCCGCCGCCCGACCCGCCCTCCGCCGACCCGCGCCGCGACATGTCTGCACGGGTATTGTACACATATTCCCGCTCACCAAATCGAGTAGAGCCGCCATGAAGAGCGCGTCGGGCGTGGCGCCGGGCTGCGTGGCGTCGAGCAGGAAGCTGAACCGCGCCAGGCCGGCGTAGAGCGGCGCGGCCGCCACCAGCCGCCGCCGCTTCAGCACCACCACCTCCGACTCGCCGCCGCCCGACCCGCCCTCCGCCGACCCGCGCCGCGACATGTCTGCACCGGTATTGTACACATATATTGACGACGCGGTTGGCGCAGTGGTTAAGCAACTGCCTACTGAGCCGACGGTCCCGGGTTCGAATCCCGGCAAGGGCAAATATTTGTGTGATGAACATGAATATTTGTGCCTGGGTCATGGATGTTCTATGTATTTAAGTATTTATTTATCTATATAAGTATGTATATCGTCGCCTAGTACCCATAACCATAAGCCTTCTTGAGCTTAATTTGGGACTAGATCGATTTGTGTGAGGTTGTCCGATATTTATTTATTTATTTACTCCATTTCTTGACCAATTCAGACTATCTAAGATCCTAAGAGCTTACCTAAAACACGTTTTTATACTCGCTTACTGTAATCTGTCAATTATAATTTCACAAACAAAATCACAACAACGCACTTTTTAAACCTGTACCAAAATTCTATACTCTACTACTGCTACTGAACTTTAATATTTCATAAGACAACTCTCTACTCTTTAATGAATTTCAGAAAGAGAACATCAGCATATTTGATAAAAAAACACGCTGCTGTTCAGATTGGTTGGAATTACTTTCCAAACAATATAACCAATCACGAGGCACCCGCCATGGTCATCGCGATCACGTATTTTTTTTAATAGGTCAGTATGCAATAGTTACACAATTAGGTCTCAAAATCTCGCACTCTTAACGCGGTACTCGACTTTAAGAACCTTCATTGTGCAACGATTGCATAAAATACTATTATCTATTATCTATCAAATCGTTACCAAGTGTTTAATCGTTATTTTAGCCGAATGATGTCCATTGTTCGACAACGCCATTATAACTTATAAGGCATCTTCAAGGATTTCTACGATGATCGGACTTTTGTTAGCCACATCAAAAGGCTATCAACAAAACAAGGTAGCTTTTTTTCGCCCAGAGAGATTTCGTCCTTTTTGGTGATAGTTTACATAGATTCATTTTAAATCAAGTGCCATTTCTATAAATAATACAAGAAACTTACATCCCCCACTGGTTTCCTCGATGCTGCCGTCTCTTTTCTTCCCCATTTTTCTCAGGCCAAATCTATTCAATCTGTCTTCGACACGTTTTCGAGCTCTGGAAAGAAACATATGGTATCAAGAAATTTTGAAAATAGGTAATCGTATAATATTAAAAATCGTATATTATTGACAACATTTCATATTTATAACAGGTGGAAATTAATATAGAGATCGACAGGGCTTTAAGTCGTGTACCTTAAAAAAAATTTTTTGAATTTATTCTTCTGTATTTTAAGAAATATAAGAAAATACATCAAATAACTACAATCTAAGACAATACGGGCTGAATAGGGTTGTTGTCTAAACCAAAGAGCGAAAAAATATATTTTTTTTTTATTTGACGTTGACATGTGACAGATGCATACCGAGTTTGATTAAGTTTTTTTTTTAATAAGAAAACCGACTAAAGTAATCGTTCCATTAAATTCTGGTTTCTGTGTTGCCACATTTTAAAATGAGTATGTTTATATAAATTAATCATAAAGTAAATAATCATCTCAGAAAATAAATAAAAACAGAGATTACTTCATCTTTTAAAGCAGAATTCAGAAAAGTAATAAAATGATAGTCTTAAAAATATGAAATTTTGTCATGTTCGTTGATGTCTATAGTATATTATAGTCTAGTCATCAATTAACACATTTATCACTTGAGGTTCGGCAGGTTTGAATGCCAGGCATAATCTTTGGGTAAGTGGATATGCATTGCCGTTTATGGCAGAACCTGTTGAACGTTACGGAACCCACTTATTTTTTATTAAAGCAGTAACGTCTGCTAACGTAAACTAAATGTTTACTTTTATGCGGGTTCGAATCCTGTCCGAATCATTAAATTTTTCAATTTTCGCTTCATTTGTAAACATTTAGTTACGGAACCCCTTGAGTACAACCATATAGATAAGGTTTAGTTACCTGTTGAGGGTGTAGCCGACTCTCCTCTTGACATGCACAGGCCGGCTGGGAATGGGCTGCGTCGCCAAGTTCGGGCGCGCCAGCGATATCATGCTGCCGGATATAGGCAGGGACTCGCCTGAACCTCCTCCGTTCCGGAGTAGCGACGCTGACTGCGGCTTGTGGCGGAACCAGTTCACTGCCAATTTTAAATGCGCTATACATGTTTGAATCGCACTCAATTCGGAAAATATCACATCTCCAGAGCTTTAGGTGACACTACACTCCGTTTAGTTTTCATAGGGACGGTAACAAAAGTTGTTTCCAAATGAAACTTTTAGTATTTTATAGAGAATAAAATGATGTAAAATTTGTTAAAGAGGTACTTGCTGCCATTCCGACGAGTTATTGGTCAAGAGCAACATTTACGATAACCGCGAGTGAACTCTCGACGTCACTTGTTCAGTGATTGGTTCGCCAACTCCCGTCATCCGTTACTAGCAGGCTTAAGGGTTCACTTTGTCGCTTGTTAATAGAGTCGAAATTTGTTTGCATCTTTCGAATGACGGCAATAACCTGTCAATGCGTTCATATTGGTAAACGACAAAGTGGACCTTTTTGGTTGAAAAAGTCACATGTATCGTAAGTCGTACTTCGGAATGTGCCGATAGAAGCTTAGCAACACTGTGCTCCGCGAGAGAGTGAGATAGATTTCCCGCCGTGATGGCATATGGACAGCGTTCCTAGATCCATGTCCGATCGCTATTCAATTGAATTATCATTTAATAATATCAAGCTAATGTTAAGAGGTAAAACTGTAACGGTGCTCCGCTTGCCGCCCGTCTGAATCTATATGTGTCTGTCTGTCGTTAGCTAGATTTGCCGTTACCTAGCCCGCTGAAGTGGAACTTGGACGGCACGGACTTGGAATGCGAGATCTTGTGGTGCGGGGTCATGTCAGCTGACGAAGTTGAAGGAATCGTCCGCTCAGATTGGCGCGGTGTGAGTGGGTAGCGTCGCGTGCGGACCGATAATGGCGACTGGCTCGCTGACTCTTCGCCGCCCTCCGTCTCCAACAGGCTCTAAACATAAAAATAATAATAAAATAAATATTAAGGGACAATCATACACAAATCGACCTAGTCCCAAACTAAGCAAAGCTTGTACTATGGGTACTAGACGACGATATACATAATATATAAATACATTATATAGATAATATCCATGACCCAAGAACAAATATTTGCACAAATATTTGCCCCGGCCGGGATTCGAACCCGGGACCGCCGACTCAGTAGGCAGGTGTCTACAAACCGAGCCAAACGCGTCGTCAAATATTGATATAATTATACATTACTGCAGAGGATAGGAACGAACAAATCGTGGCTGACTATTTATTATATGTAATTTTAAACCACAGTCAAACGTAAGCTTATATGGGGCACGGGGCAGTATCAATATTTTTCGAGGCCTACACGGCTGTGATAAATCCCACCCTACGCTAGCGACCCGACGAATTGATTGCAGGGATTAGCAACTCGTCCTTGGTGATTAGTCATTACGTATTCGAAATCCAAACGATTGGCAAAGCTCATCGAAAATACAAGGGCAGGGTTATAATAACCTCCTAAGACCCAATCTATTTTTTGGACATTTGTAATAACGACCCAGTGACCTAATGTTAGGTTTTTAGTCTGTGTCATAATTCTAGGACCTTGGGTGGATATTTGATAAATTCATACATGTCATTGGGCCGCAATGAGTGCGATCTCTGGTCTTTAAAATAGGCCGTTGGGTCTTAGGAGGATAAATATAGTCGAAGTAGTAAGAAGTAATAGTTACATGTGCCCCCGTGGATGACGTGCTCCTCTTTTTGAACGTGAACTTCTTATGGCTCCTGTCGTCCGCCGCGCAGCCCGAGTCCGCGCCCGTGTCGGAGCCCCGCTCGTCGTCTTGACTACGTGGTATGTGTCTGTAAGTATTCATAAAAAAGGGAGTTACAGTTTGCCCGGCCGTTATTCACGGCTTTTCATTGCGCGTCACAAAGGCTTTGTACGATTCCAACTCTTGACATAAGTATACTAAAATTTTAAATTTTACAAAGTGTTTCCTGTAAATACTAAGAAATCCATACTAATATTATAAATGCGAAAGTGTCTCTGTCTGTCTGTCACCTCTTCACGCTTAAACCGCTGAACCGACTTAGATGAAATTTGGTATGGAGATAGTTTGAGACCCGGGAAAGGACATAGGATACTTTTCATCCCGAACAAATTTAGTGTTCCCGTGGGATGAGCGGGTAACACCGCGAGGCACAGCTAGTTGGAAATAAAGACATGTAACTATACCGTATACCCACTTTATTAAGAGGGCGCCGAGCGTTTGCGACTGACCCATAGAGCGCGGGGAATGCGTATTTAAATCGGCGCGCGGCCGCCATAGTAAAAATGTATGGAGAATTAAAAGCACTTTTTGATAAATCTGGACCTTTAATACCAAAAGATAATTGAAATATTTGATGCGGTCAAATTGTAATGTAAACATTAATCTTTTTTTTGAACTGAAAATCAGAACAGATTTCCATTGTTAAAGTATAAAAAAACACTTAACGCCTGCTTACGATTTTACAATTTTCGTCCAACTTTACTTAGTTCTCTAGGGTAAAATATTAATAATCTTATAATTTTTCCAAGGAGAAGTTGTTAACACATTCTTCGTAATGCTAAATATATAGTTTAGAAATGGATTAAACAATTAGTGTTGACGTTATCTACTTAACGGCAACTGCCTATTTTTTCACGTTTCGCTCGGTGCAGTCTTAAGCTGATAGTATGACAGTTAATTGTTGCCGTACAGGCGGCTAAGAAACGCGTCTACCACATTTGGATCTCAACACTCACGAATTCGAAAACTAGTAGACAAATAGCTTGGCTTACCTAATAACGCGGGTGGTCTGCATGTTGGCTTCCTTCTGCTGGCAGTCGGGTCGCTCGGCAGTATCGAGCAGACCGCTCAGCGCTACTACGCGGAACTCGCCACCGTGCGCTTCTTGTACGTAGCTCAGTAGCTGTCGCACCTGCAGGTACAGGGCCTAGAAACAAGATTCCAAAGCATGAGAAAGCAACTTAGGGCATGAACACAGACAACCCCCACTAGACGGAGGATGTAAGGCGACCCGCGCTCACCAACGATATGGTACGGCAGAACATTAAAGTATCAACACGGCGGCCACCGTTTAGTTGCGTCCTTGTTTATGATCCATGCGTACGTCAACGAAAAAAGAAATTAAATAAATAACATGGTTAATTGTAGTGTTAAGTGGTGTAGAGAGACTTCATAAACATGAACGCAACTAAACGGTGGCCGCCGTGTTGATACTTTAATGTTCTGCCGTACCATATCGTTGGTGCGCGCGAGTCGTCTACGGGTCGCCTTACATGCTCCGTCTAGTGGGGGTGGTCTGTGGGCATGAAGAAAGGAGTTATTGTCTTATCAGTAGGCATCGGACTTTCGTTAGCACGGAAGTCTTGTTTTTTGAAGTAGACGCTAAATTAACTCAAAAAATATAGGTATATAAGTATATTTTTTTAGTTAATTTAGCGTCTATGAAGTGGAATAACTAAAACCCTATTCAGTCAATCATATAAAACATAAGAGAAGAAGAATCATTACACCCACTCCGATATTATGGAAACGTATAGACTTAGATTTGAACTTTTTTGCTTCGCTAGCGCCCAGTATATCCGACATGCTCTATAAGCAACAAGTATATTTAGTCATCCATACTATCCATACTAATATTATAAATGCGAGAGTGTGTCTGTCTGTCTGTCTGTCTGTTACCTCTTCACGCTTAAACCGCTGAACCGACTTAGATGAAATTTGGTATGGAGATAGTTTGAGACCCGGGAAAGGACATAGGATACTTTTAATCCCGAATAAATTTAGTGTTCCCGTGGGATGAGCGGGTAACACTGCGGGGCACAGCTATACTACGATTTCTAATTCAAGACCAAAAAAACTACCACAAGGTTGCCACTACAATAAAATATTTTTACAATAGTAAATTCCTTTTTCTTTTTTAAACACGCTAAGATAATTTATTTATTGGTAACTTTAACTCTATGTTTTAACAAAATAACTACAAATATTTATTATTACATAATTACGAGAGGAGATAATAAAAACTTAAACATCGGAGATTTTTGGTACAAAATCTGGTATTGTACTTGTAACATTGTGCATTTGGCGCAAGCCAAGAAACAAACTCAGATGTCATTGAAATGTTGTCAATTTTGACAGTGACGTATCTGTCGTAGTTTTTTTGGTCTTGAATTAGAAATCCGAGTTTAGTTCTCAAATATATTCACCGAATTGTCAAGCATCTTCAGCTCCTTGTGCATCAGGGCGAACCGGGTGACGAGCAGCCTGAACGCGGTCTCCACGACGAAGGCCTCGACGGCGCGGCTGGCGTTGGCGCCGGCGCCGAAGTTGGTCGCGTAGCCCGTCTGCAGGTGGCCCATGTCGGCGCACTTTGCCAAGTTTCGCTTCTGTTGGTCTGAAGTTATTTATTTTTCTTAGATGTTTGCTTTTTTTTTTATGTCATTGGGGGCAAATGAGCAAACGTATCGCCTGATGGAAAGCGATTACCGTCGCCCATAAACACCTGCAACACCAGAGGAGTCACAAGTGCTTGCCTACCCGGAGGACGAAGATAGAATGCCACTATGCTAGTAATTTCATCGGCTATATTGCTTGGATATTATTTCATTAATAACAATACTGACCACCAATCAGATTAAAATATTCCTACTTATGTAATTTTTTAGCTCGATGGCAATTGCTAAACGCCATTTTTTCATTTGCATTATCATTAAACTAAATTTCTAAATTATAACATCTGATCTGCATGTACAATCGAGTTCATTTACATCTACACACTTACGAGAACAAAAATATCTGAACACGACCCTATTGTCAGGAGCATAAAGTCGTGTTCAGATATTTTTGTTCTCGTAAGTGTGTAGATGTAAATGAACTCGACTGTACCCTCTGGTTAGCTTCAAATAAAAATACTTCCAGGTGCTAAGTTTTAGCTGTGACTGATCATCACCCATCCTGACTAAGTTTTACCGTACAATTACATGGATCTGAAGTCCGGAGTAGTCCGCTGTGAAGATGGGTAGGACGCAACAGTATCATCAAACTATTTCATATAAGTAGTTTATAGTAGTTTATGTGACTGTACATAGTGAAGGGTATTAAACACGAGTGTGGGTTTATAAAACGAGCCGAAGGCAAGTTTCATAATAACATCACACGAGTGTTTTAATGCCTAATTATGTAGTGTATGTAACTACATACACTACTTTATCTAGCCACATATCATAAGCCTCCATGATGCATTCAGGAATCGCACATTATGACAAATATTACCCGGTAATGGCGGTAATGAAGTTTTCTGGCAGCTGTCATAGTTTTTTTTTATTCATAGACAAACTAGAATCGGCCCCAACTATCATATCGTTCGATATCTTACTTACGTGCGACATTTGTCCAATTTGATTGCAATTTGACAATTAATTTCGAACTAAACGTCATCCCGACTGATATTAGAATAGAGGTCAAATCAAATTTCTTTGTTTTTAGCGATGTTCGTTTGAATAAATAATATTATCGAAATCGATGTTATTATTTAGCAATAATAACATTTTTACAGATAAGAATTTTTTTGTAACAAAACAGTCTGTTTTTATGGTGGTCATAATGTGCGGTTCTTGAACGCATCATGGAGGGTTTATGATATTTGGATAGATAAACAGTTTTAAACTTACTCATAGGCGACACCATCATCGCCGGCTCGGCGCAGAACCCGACAGTAGCGTGCAGATTGTCCAGCACCTCTCGTATGGGCGCGAACTTCGTCATCTCCTTCAGCCTCAGCGTGAACTTGGACACGGAAGCGGTTCTTAGTTGTCGAAGGGACTTTTTGGCCTGGACTCGCAGCGTGTCGGCAGCGGGGCAGTGGAGGGCGCTGGCGCAGCCGTGGGAACAGCCTAACTGACGGAGTAGCCTGGAAAAATAGTACAATGTATTATTGTGTATCCCTTGCGTTTGAGAATACTGGCTGCTGAGAGTCGGAGGCTATTATTGCCTTCATTAGGAAAGTGGGATGTCGAATTAGGGAGAGGGGGCCGCGCCTGCGCTGGTTTGTAGCTGGTGCAAAGGTTGTCCATCACCATTCCACATTACTATGTTGCGTGTTTAGAGTGATGGATACCTTTGCGCCAGAGAATCTTTAGTTAAGAGTTTATTGTTATTTTGTTAATATTTTATTGTATTTTAAAGACAAATGTGCAATATTGAAAAAAATAGGTATATAGGTAAATCGTTTTAAAAATTTTGAAGATGACGACACCATTCGATTCCTAGAACTCTGTAGAATCCTAGAACGCTAGAAATTAATTAATGGTGTCACAAAAAAAAACCTGCGTTAACTTTAGTTGCCTTAACACTGTGCTATTGTTGGGCAAACAGGGCAAGCCGAGAACTGAGCTACGAAGTGTAGAACTGTATTTATAATGAAAACGGTAGTTGTGAAGATTTGACAGAGGCCTTTAGCCTCCAGCAGTGGATGTCTGTCAGCTGATATGACGAGGTTGATGTTCGATGGCTCCTTTATGATAAGGTATGGGTATAATAAGTATAGCTAACAATCTAACATACTGCGATTACCTGAGAATGATATGCAGTAACATGTAATACGGACAGTCCAGATCTTCTTCCTCTCTCTTTTCTTTAGTGCTGTCGCCGGTTTCGATGTTAGTTGAATCTTGGCTGTGTGCGCACGGCAATCCTGAGTCTCTTCCCTAGAAAACGTGATGTGTCAACTCTTATTAGCGTGCTAAAAGGGAGTAAAACTGAAATACGTATTTCTTTCGCTCATAATGGTTATAAAATGTCCTTAACTTATACAAAAAGTGTTACCTTGTTATCCTTATCTCTCATGAAGTCCAGCAGCGGGTCGACGCTGCCCGGCACGTTGTCTAGTACGTTTGTAGTGTTCCAATTTTTGTGTACTCCTATTTCCATTAGTGTGTCAACCAGGTTTAGTATAACTTCCATTACTCGTATCGATATGTAGTGACTATCCATTACACATACTGAATAAACAGCCTGAAACGTTTAAAACTTTATATTTGTCTCATATAACAGTATTAGGACGGATAGTCTCGAGCAGCTAGTTTTTTTTTTTTATATAATTAAGTACTTAGTACTGCCATTAGCAAAAATTAGGCACGTAGAATAACATGCTCACAATGATCTGTTTGCCTTATTGCCTTGATAGATAGTACCTATACAGTCGTGAATGGATCACATTGAGCTCTTCGTTTGAGTGGTTCGAGTAGTCTTGAGTTGTACGTCTGTACAACTGACGAACCTTACCCATCGAAAAAAAAAACAACGACTTGTGAAACATGACTTTAATTAATGAGGAAAACTATGTAAAAGGGAAGTGTCGTACTAAAATTGCAGCTAGTGTAAAGCCTAATTTTATTCGGATACCCCACTCGTAAGGGACTTAAGAAGGAATAAATAAGTTACCTTTAACACAACTTGGAAATCAATATCGCCGTCTTTAGTAATATAATGAATCGAGCCGGGTGCCTCCTGCACCTCCTCGACGACGTACGTGATGTTGGAGTCGGTCTGCGACCGCGTGAGGCTGGGCTTGCGCTCCGGCGTCGGCATGTGTGCCGACCCCTGCATGCTTACCGAGTCCATCTGGGATTCCAGGGATCCCTGGAAACACCACTGTCCGTTTACAATGAGATACGGGTCAGGACCAAAAAGTTGGATGAAATTAAGTCGTAGTTAGCGAGGAATTAAAAACAATTGAGAAAGTTCCGTTGTGCGACAAAAAATAACGATACAATAAGGAACCTTAAAATAGAACATTAAGGTACATTATTGAAAGGTTAACTGTCGTCGCACAATGGAGACTTTGACACTAATATTATTGAGTTATTATAGAGTCAGTTAAGGGTGAGTTAACGTTGCAAACTTTTTGGTCTTCACCCATACGCTTTCAATGTAGATTGCGGTTTTTTACTGTTAGGTCAAGTTTACCCGGTAAACTTAGGGAAATACTCACGAATTTATGGAAACTTTCACATGACACTGCTGATAGTTCTATACCGTATATTTAATTTAATCATATGGTAGGGTCGCAGGGTTATACGTAAAAAAAAAACACACAGACATGATAGAGATTTTTCCACGTGGAAAGATTAGCAATTTAAAAAATCGGTCGCCTTTGGTACGAGTAACAGAATTATTTAGATTCGTCTTTTTTTTTTAAGACATGAGTTGAACTGTATCAGGGCTGGTTAGACCCCACTACCAGTATTTGTGTGGGAGTATAACCCGCTAATGGGATTATCTCCGCGCCACAGGGGTAATTTGGGTTGGGGTGACGCGGGCGCACAGGGCGCATGGACTGCGTCGTGAATAGACTGAACCGTATCAGTCTGATTAGAGCGGGAGGAGAGTGGAAAGAGAATCAGGTTATACCAGTTTCGTCGAGAGTATATACTACCAGGGAAAGGGTGAGCTAGCATTCCAGAATCAATTATAATTTATATTTGCCTCATACCTGTTGAGTTTTAGAAAGAAAGTCCGGTGACGGGGTGGGCGTGTGCTCTGTGACGGTTATAATGGGATTCCTCTTCTTCTGAGCGTTCGTGGGCATAGCACCCGTGAAGCCATGGGCTCGCTCCGTTTTCAACTCTCCAATATATCTGCAACGTCGTTCTTATTCAAGTAAAAAGGATATGGATATTTTAACATTATTATATCTCATAGTTTTTAAACGTTACAACAAATTTTACAAAACATAAATTTAAAATTGACCAGTTGGTTTTATGTTTTATTTAGTTTTTAACTTTACTGTGCCCATGCTAATACGTTGCTTTATAACATGCTAAATTTGCGTTAATTTGAAGACGTACTTTATATAGCAGCAAATTGTACATGGTCATAAATGAAAGCGGTTTTGTGCCAAATACAACTCACGCCCTAACTAAGACAATCGAAAAGGAAGCGGTTATAAATTATACTTTCGCTCACACGTATAGGTGCGTCTCTTTTCATCGGTGTGACGTGAGTAGCTACTGATGCTTATTCAACTACATCTGTGAATGTGTGAATGCCTGAAACTACAAATTCTACAAAAGTTTTGGTTTATGATACTCATACGAGCTGCATGTCGCGCGGTGAAGATAATGCGTGCATACAACCACTTTGATGCCTATCGTGCTTCTCAGTGTGTGTTCTTGTGCTCTAGTTGTATCAAAGTAATTGTTTACGTTTCTAAGCCTGGTCAGATAGCGCGTTTATCTGTCTAAAATACTTAATAAATAATCAATGATCTAGGCAAAAAGACAAGGCCGCGCGGCAGCTTTGGCTTGCATCTACTCAAGGAAGCTTCTACTGTCGTCGGAATATGGCTTCACTTACCCATTGGAGGCTAGCTCGTCTATGAGACAGCTAGCGACCCAACGTTCGTCCACAATTAAGTACGGGATAAAGCGTCAACAACACGGGAGAAAGAGAAAATACATATTTTAAATAGGAAATGTCAGAGAAACGTGTGGAGATTAAAATCATGCTGTGCTGAATTAGAAAAAAATATAAGAAATTCATATCGTTTATATGAATTTCTTCTTGGGCTTATCTAACTTGGGCTTGGGAGTGTAAAACCCGCGCTAACTAGTCAATAAAGTCTACCGATTAATGTACCTATGTAATAGGAAAAAAAGCTCTGATCAAAATTACCATAGCTCGGGGTAAGCTTGATTCTTATTAGTTAATAAATAGCTTATGGTATTTGCCGAAATGTGTCAGATAAAATACTTTGCAAACGCATAATTTTGGAAGGAAATGCTAGCCAAAGGGTAAAATTACGAATATTGGTATCCGATCGGAGAAAGTGACTCACCTAAGGCTAGGCATACTTTTGCCTTTGATCAGGTTGCACGGCAGCAGGTCGCCCGTCAGTCGTGGCGCTATCGCGGAGAAATTAGCGCCTAAAGACGAATTAGGTCTGTCCTCACTATTGTCCAGACTTCTATGGTATTCCTAAAAAAAAAAACAGGCTTTAATTTTTATTTAACGAGGAATTATAAAGCACTAAGGATAAAATAAAAAAGAATATCTACAGATAGCATTCTTACTGCGGTATGAAAACTAAACTTGTGATCGTCATGACCAATTTTCTCTAATGCCTTTTCCGATTTAGAAAACATCTTTGTTTCTACGAAGGCTTTCAGGTCGGCCATTTTCATTTTTCTCTTAACTTTTTCGCTCGCGCGCCTCGTCATGACCGTTTCCTCCTCTACTTTGGGCGAGCTGGGTGGGTACGCTACTTCGGTCACGGGCGGCTCTTTCATATCAGGTACTTCCATGAAGTTTTTCAAAGAATCCCTTTTCTTCATTTCAGGGCTTTGATATATGGAAACTTCGATTTTAGGAATAGGTAGGGAGTTGCTTCTTCTTCTAGGCTGAGTTTGTTTTGATAGGTCTTCGCAAATATCACGTAATCTGAAACGTTGAAACAGCTCATAAGCATTATTAAAATACTTATTTGTGTGAAAGCGCAGGATCGATAATGAAAATTCGAATATCTTGTACAGTCAAGAGGTAACGTAACGTTTGACCAGCTAAAGTGGCATTAAGAACCTGTTATAAAGGTAGTGGAGGGCCCAGTACACTCCTTCTTCTGTCCATTGTGAGGTGAAAAGACACCGCAGTGTCGCTACATCTAGGAATGTGGCTGATGTTACCTGCAATAAAAAAGCAAAGATGGCAATCAGGGGCCCTAAGGATAAGTGTGAGAACCGTTCACTCTAAGCACCAGATGACTAGGGCACACAAAGAAAAACCGGCCAAGTGCTAGTCTAACTCGCGCACCGAGGGTTCCGTACAAACTTATTTCATCTTAACTGGCCAGGTTAAGGAAAGTTTGCACCTGGTGGGCGCCATAGCGCCGGTTTCAAATGAGGTGCAAAGTAAACGCAACCGGGTTCTCCAAATATGATTTTTGAATAGGACTATATCTACTTAAATATTTATTTTATTTAGTTTTTTGTTATACATGATCTTTGAAATTTTTAAATGTCTAGCTATCACGGTTCATGAGATACAGCCTGTTGACAGACAGTGGAGTACGGAACCCTAAAAAGTGTATGGTGTGTCTTTCTTTTCAAAAGAACAGGTGCTATTTCTTAGTCTAAGCAAAAGTGTTTTTGTTGGTTTCTCCTTCACTCAGGTAGCAACTGATCGACAGGAAATAATGCATAGTAGAGCTGAGCATAGATTAAAGATGGGAGTGTCAAATAGGTTACGCACCATCACTGCACAGTCACAGTATAAACAAAAAACTTTTACCACGCGGACGAAGACGCGAGAAAAAGCTAGTTGTTGCTTACATGGGCCTGTTTGGCTGAACTTGGTTTTTCCACACTTGGAGTAGGCTTCGTTTTCGGCGCAGAACCGCCTCCGCTATCAGATAGGGACTCCTTATCAGATGAACTGAAAATTACGACAGTACGGATTAGACCTTAAGTTGAAATTTACAATACAGGATAAACAAAATGTTACGTGGAATACAATATAGCAAGTGCGATAAATTGCGATTAAAAGTTTCACCGACTCAAATAGCAACTTACTGTTCCATACTGGATCAATTCCATACATCTAATCTAATGTAGCTACGAAATCGTTACATCGCGCTAAGTATGGAGTATTTTCATTCAACTTCCAGCTAAGATAATATCTTTGGCAATAATTTCTGACTTTTATATACATAATATAGATCTCTAAATGCCGTACTATTGGATCATTTGACATCTTAAAATAATTGTTTCTATATCTGGTTGGCTTTAAAATAATCACCTCATTTTAGTAACTTGCGGCAGAGGCTTGATCCCAGGTATAGGCTGCTTCGTGCCGTCACTCTTACGCACTTGGAACAGGCTCGGGTCCGCGGAGTACACCGTGTACGCTTCCTTCACGGCACCACTGTAGACCTCACTTGGCAGGCGGTATATGAACTGGAATCAAATACAGACCAATACATAGTGAAGTGTGTTTGTTTGTCCTTTATTTGTCCGGCAATAGAGCAATTAATAGGCGCTTTTATTTGTTTACAGTTAAACGTGCGCCCAAAGACTTCAATACGTTGTAAAGTTGTAATAAAGTTTATTTTATTACGAATTTCTCTGCTTTGCCCGAAGGTTGACTGGTAGAGAATGCCTCATGGCATTAAGTCCGCCTTTTGTACGATAAGTTTTCTTTTGTGCAATTCAGATTAAATAAATAAATATACAGTCTAAATGTACTGTCAACGGCCTTAAAAACTTTTGGTTCATATACAAAAAAAAAAAAGTTCATACCACATGCTCTTCCTCTGTACTGGAGCTCTCTTCAGGGATAGTTTCAGGGAATATAGTGTCTTTTGGAGATGAAAGCCACGGCTCATCTTCTGTGCTGCCTTGTTTGGACGGAACTTCGGACTGCGACACTGACACAGTTTGACTGGGGGGACTACCATTTAATGTTCCGCCATCTTCTTTCGAGGGTTTACCTGAAATAATATCATGAACATGTCAATTATACATGTAATCAGTATGATTTTGTCAAATATTTGTATCCTATACTTATGTAGTTGTACTTCAAACATGCAGTTTTAGAATGCACATATATACATGATATGAATGCACGTATATACCTACGTATGTATATATGAAATCGCTCAGAAGGCGACAATATTTTAAATGAAATATTATATAAACACAGCGTTTGCTTTCAATATAATTGTAACCACAAAAAAAAAGAAACTGAGAATTGCCGCCCATGAAACCCATTTTTTCGTTATTTAATAAGCAAAGTTATACTAACACACATCATATGAGAACTAGAACGTAAAAAAAATGTCACTTACGTCCTAAAAATATGTCTCCATGCTGTGGTCTCTTAGATACCCTACTTCCAAGAGGTTTAGGTTTCGGTTTCACAAGTGTAGTGAAACAAGGAGCATCTGGGTGTCTGAATTCCCAAAAACCTTGCCAGATCTTCAGACCGTTTTCTAAGCGAAAGTTATTTGTGAAATCAGACTCTTTCAAGTTGCCTGCGATTGGAGCAAATAGGAAAACAAACAGCTGGAAACCAGAAAGTACATAATCTTATTAAAACTTTCGTGAGACATATTTAATTATTGTATTAAGCGGTTTACACTCACGTGAAATTGTCAGGAACGGCCCGACATGTTTCGAACTCGTATGGAGCTCTTCATCAGTGACGGCTGCCCGTACACCGCCGCGGCAACCTCGTCACATGTCGGGCCGTCCCTGACAATTTCACGTGAGTGTAAACCGCTTAATACAATAACAGAAAGTACATGTTATTATTGCAATAATTTTACCCAACATAATCATGAATTGGCGAACAAAGCTCAGATTGCAAGTTTATATGTACCTAAGTATTATGATAAAATTTTAAGCACATCTGAAGATGTGCTAAGAATCTAATTTTTGGTAATAAGTTCTTGTTGTTTTAAAATTTGGTATATGTATATATCATTGCAACAATTCTAACCATTATTAGTGTAGGACTGATCACAATACAAGCTAAAAACTCAAATCAGATTTTGTAGTCAAGATTTTGAAACATGTACTTACTGATAAAAAAATTGTGATGTTATGAAGTGAGAAAGAATTTTCTTATGTGTAAAGAGTACATAAAAAATTGGGCAAGTGCGAGTCCGACTCGCGCATGAAGGGTTCCGTACCATAATCTATAACAAGTTTGGTGTATACGAGCCCCCCTTAAATATTTATTTTATTTTATTTTTAGTATTTTTTGTTATAGGGGCAATAGAAATACATCATCTGTGAAGATTTCAACTGTCTAGCTATCACCGTTCTTGAGATACCTGGTGACAAACGGACCGATGGACAGCAAAGTCAGTAATAGGGTCCCGTTATTACCCTTTGGGTAGGGAACCCTAAAAATAAACAGAAACAACATTAATATTCATGAACACAGGACAGGCCAACATAATTTATTTACCGTCATAACTGGAACAGAAAACAGATAGTGGAATGGATTTGTATGAATAATGCCAGCTTCACAGTCATTGTCGGCACACTCATCCGAAGCATCAAGTATCATCCAGTGCAATGTGTACAGAAGTTTTGTCTCCACATTGCCAAGACTTGACATATTGTCTTTTACTCTGAAAAAAGAAAGAAAAATATGAACCACCAATTGTTCTATGAGCATCACATAACTTATGGGCAGAGAAAACTTACAAAAGATGACACAAATGTAATGCAAAAAAATTCAATAGATAATAATGGCTAATGAGATATGTTTAGATAATAAATAAAATAATAAAAATGTATTTATTTAGTAATACAGAAATTCAGTATACAAACAGTGTTGGTACCTCTTTTTAAGTATTAGATACTTGTGCTAAGATGCACCGCTCTTCTACATGGTAAATTATTTGTATTATTGAATTGAGTGTGTGTGTGATAGGTAGATGATTTCAAGCACTATACCTGTTGTGAAGAACAGCGGCTAGCGAGTGCATAACATGCGGCATGGAAGCCTGTACGAAGCGCCATCTCGGAATCGCCTCAATCGCCTGTGACAGACTGATGGAGAGACCAAACCGCAGGTTTTGAACTAGGACCTTCTCGAATGACTGTAACATTACAACACATATTTGTTTTTTTAGTCATGTAATTAACCTTGGTAATATTAGTAACAATTACGGTGTCAAATATGAAAATTGGTTGGGACCTTTTCTGTATATTTAGCATAACTGTGACATGTGAATGTGACTCATAGTGGCGCGACACATACTAGCATCGCTTTCCTTTCAATACCGTGCGAGTCACAGAGGTGAAGCTATGCTGGCCCTACTAGTATAACGATTTGAAGTTTATTCCAGTTACTTTTACAACGAAACTTAATTCTTCGTCGCAATGGGTGTGGATATAGCTAGATTTCATGCACGAAACACAATTTTAAAAGGCTAATCTAAAAACAACTAAAGCGATAAGTAGGTACACAAAAGAAATGCGATAGTGAAAAATATAATTCATTATAATAATTCGTTAATATCATCTTACCTTACAGGCTTCTTTGAGCTCCTTTTTGGGAGTGAAAAAAAAGGTTACAGTTAGTAAACGTTCATAATTATACTCGGAAACTAAGACACATATCTAAAACATTTTAGAAATTAACGCTCCACTCAGGGGGATGACAGTTTCTTATAAGTGACATTTCACATAGAAGTCAACGCCATCTACCAGTCCGCCCCGATATTAGTAGCGACCAACTAATTGCTAATGTACGTCAACAGATGTCGTGCTTTCCCACTGTCAACAGGTTCGAATAAGATGTTGCTAGCAGTAAAATATTTTTCTTAATGTTGGTAAAATAAGCATAGTAATATTAAATTTTAGAGCAAATTTATTACATAAATATATTTTCGATTAAAGAAAAAACATTATTTCTTCAGCTTAGTGACTGTGAAAGAATAAAAAAAATTTATTTGATTATAATACACGTATTTAACCATTTTATTTGGGAATTATTATTTTTTTACCTGGTAATATTATTGATATACCAACTTGAAAGAACAAATGTGATTCAAAGTTTGGCTCAGAAAGTTTTCTTTCCCGTTGGAGCTGTACAAATTATTGTATCGTTTCCTTATTATCGGATATTAAAACCTCCAGTAAGTGCGTTGAGTAGAGCCGGGTGTTCCTCCGCCTTCCTGTCGAGACTTGTGTTCGATTACTTCGCGATTTGGACGCTTTTTGTGTTTGTTTTACGTGTGCGATTTGGACGCTTGTTGTGTATTTAGTTTTAGCATGTTATTTTGCTAAAATGCCACGACTTTGTGCTTTTGGATGTAAGCCTAACGGTGAGTACGACTGATTAGATACAAAGCCGATATAATTTTAGAATTACTAAATGTTCTACAGCCATTCATTTTGTAGTTTCTTATTGCTACCAAGAACGCAGAAATAAAACGTTTCACTATGTAACAATGGCACTCCGTCCGTGTTTTGTGAGTAAAATGAAACAATTCATCGTACATACCATCTAAACTAAGTCCCTAGTTAGGACCACTTGTTAGACTGGTATTCTAATTTTTAAATCGTTTCGTTTATCTGCCTCGGCCACCCCAACAGCCGCTCCACTCTTACCGAAGTTATTCCAATGAATAATAATAAACATATTATGATGTTTTTTTTCTCATTTCCAGATGCCTCAATGCACCAGTTTCCAAATCTGAATAAATTTCCAGAACGGTTTAAAGTTTGGGTCAGTCTTGTTGGTGGAAAATTGGAAACTTCATCAGACTATGAATATTACAAAAAGAAGAGGATTTGTGATATACATTTCACTGATGCAGACAGAAATCGCAACAACAGATTAAATGCATTAGCAGTTCCATCACTGCATTTGCCGGGTAAGTTAGCCATTTGCTAAAATAATTAAATAATACAAATTGTAATAAACATGTTATTCAAAGGGACGTGATTATGTTGACAGGACAGTCAAAATATTGTTTCACCATCTTTGTGTATCTTTTATTTGATCAGTTTTTGTGAAACTATTCCACGGCCTTAACTTTGATTTAAGATAGATGTATTTATTGCAATAATAATAAAAATTCTTTATTGCACCAAAACTAAAGAGAAACGCACAAAGGAAATAATAAAAACATTAAATTGCATTATATTAGCATTACCAAATGCCTGTCCGAATAAAGAAAGAAAGAATGAAAACACATTTATTGCAGCGAAGAAGACGCACCACCATTACAAAATGTTGAATGTTTATGTTTTAGACCATTAGCTTGATCATTTTAGCCCGACAGCGCCCTTAATAATGTTTCCATACTAGTGCATATTTATAAATATTTCTCTAAAGGGGAAATTAAAATTAATGAGATAATTAAACCCTTATTACAAATGTATTTGTAATATTTTTTCTATATTTTGTCATGTTTATTTAAACATCAAAACTTGAATGTTTGTGTATCAAAGTAATAAATGTACTTGTTGCTAAAAGGATTTATTTCGATTATAAATTACTCATAGTAAATTTACACAAATCTGTATGGTGATTTTGAACATATAAATTCAGCAAGTCATAATTCAAGAGATAATAAATAAAAACGTAAAAAAGGCAAATTAAATTATAATTTAAATAATGTAGAATAAATATGACATTCAATTCACTTGTTACCTTATTACTAATCTTATTTATTTAACTGCAACAAGTTTTCTATGAATATACACTTTTCTGTGTACATGTAAACTACACAGTACATTCAGTTAGGCTCTTGAAACTTTTATTACTAATTAGTCAATGTCCACACCTTAAAATTTTTTGATGATCCTTATTTTTACATGTGCAGTTGCACGCTCAAACGAAGTAATGGTGGAACAGCCGTCAACTTCGTTGCAGCACACGACACCAGATATAAGAACAGGTAATATACTAATTTTAAAGGTTCAATATCGGTAATGTCCAGTGCGTAATTACTATCATTTAGCCACAGCAAAATAATCGTATGGGGCCCTTCTCTCTCGAATTAAATAAATTCGTCCTAGTGCTGGAGGCCTGTGATATTTTACCCATACGCCTCTGATAATGTCGACAAATTTTCTATGATAAATGTATGAAAGAATGTGTTGCATACACAGTCTCTTTCTTTGATCAAATTACAATGGTTCCTTGGCGAATATAAAAATAAGTTATGGATTATAAATATTTCTTCTATCTGAATTATGTTTTTAAGGGTCCCGTACCCTAAGGGTACAATATTAATTAATTAATTAATACTAAAAATGCTACAATATTACTACAACTCCACCGTCCGTCTGTCACCAAGCTGTATCTCGTAAACAGTTGAAATTTTCACAAATACTAAAAAAAGGCCGTGATCTTGGGGCTTGTGCACAAATCACGAGAGGTTTTTTCGGCTGCTTTTTGACCCCCTTTTGCTGCTTTTTAAAAACAGATTAAAATACATAATTATGTGGGGCTCCCATACAGCAAACGTGATCGGTTGCGTTAATTTTGCAACTCATTTGTAGTCGGTGCCATACATACCAGGTACAAACATTACTTAACCCGGCCAGTTAAGATGGGATAAGTATTTGTATTGGACCCTCGACGGGCGAGTCGGACTCGAACTTGGCCGGTTTTTTTAAAGTCTATTTGCTTTAGTTTATCTGTCAATTTTTATATTTACAGATGCACCTGTCAATAGAGTAGTTTTGGAGGAGGAACCTTCAACATCTACGGATCATTCAACATTACGGACACGAAATAGAGGTACCATATAGTAAAATAACAAAATGATAATGTTTTAATAGTATTTTATGCAATCTTTGCACAATGAAAGTTCTTAAAGTTGAGTATAGTTGCCAGCAAACTTTTAGAACAAAAATGGCGGATCTGCGCATGTACATTTGTAAGAAAATCTGCTTCTGCGCAGTCAAGGTTATGCTCTAAAAGCTTGCCGGCAGCTGTACCGCGTTTAGGTCACGAGGCCTGCTGAGTACAGATACAGATCTATATTATAAAAAAATATAATCATACTAAATTATAAACTTGTATTGAAAAAATATTTTGTATGAGAACAAGTCATAATCATAATTGCGGGAAAAATCTTCAGCAGGGCAAAACACGCTTTCTTTTGTTTCGCATGGGTATTAAACTATTTATATCTACTCAGAAATTACAAATAGTTTATTTTAATGTAGGTATACGACACTGGCAGCACTGGTCTTAATCAGTCTTTTACCACAAGTATACTTGTAAATAATTTTATAATAATAATTAAAACCTATTTTCAAAATATAGTCGTAGCTAGTAGCTATAATCATACCTGTGCTCATTGAAAATATTGTTTTACGACAGTAAATAAATTGCTTGATGAGGTCAGTTATTAAGCGAGTTCTACAAAAGGAGTATGTATGTATGTATGTATGTTTGTCTGCAATTATATCGCGTTTGGCTGAACCGATGTTAATACGGTTTTCAGAACAGTATTTTTTACACTTAGAAGAAGGTTTTGCTATTTTAACTGACTTCAAAAAAAGAGATTCTCTGTTTGAGCCGTATAGTATATGTTTGTTTGTCTGCACACTCCCACACACTAATCTTGCACAACCTTATCTTGAACAACTTTTTAATAGGCTAGTTGACTCATGTCAAATTGTAATATACTAATGTTTATTCCGTATAGTCTTCGTATAGTATTAAGCAAAGGAAACCAAAAATATATATTTTTCAATTCATAAGTGAAAGATGGCTGAAAAAATTTAATTTGAAAATATGGTTTTTAATCTGTATTTTGAAATGCTTAAAACGCTGTCCGCCATTTTCGCTTATGATAGCGACGTCATCGGTCCTGTAAAGTTAACTGAAAGTCTACTTTGACGACTTCGAATCGTGCCGTCCCTCTGGATCTCCTGTCAAAGTATATTGGAGTGAGCGGAATGGCACTATACGACGGTCGAATTTCGAATATTTACAGGTAATTCTACGTCACGCCACAGATTAGAGAAAGGCAAAAATGGCGGCCGGCGTTTTTGACTGTTCATGAAATTTCTAATTTTCAATTGATAAAATTTAGCTATCTAGCTTTCACAAAATAGAAGACATTTTTTTCAGAGCTGGTAAGATTATTATTAACCATTTCAATCAAAACTGGGTCTACTAGCCTTTTTTCGTCTGATAGCCATCAATCATCATCTTCCTATTCCTATGCCTGATGATGGAAGCTATAACTCCTCAACAGTTAGGAGCTAGGGGATAATTCAAACGAGATGCATGCAAACAAGACCTCCCCAATCACCCCGCTATATGTATTTTATTAGAATCAATAAAAAACCGTTTTTGTACAGATTAAATTTGAATCACCTTTTGAAGTCGTGTAAACTTCTTTATCGAACAAAAATACTCGTAAATACCAAATGGTAATCATTAAAGGCTTCATGCGCGGAATCTGTTCTTATAGTAATAATTGAGTGGTTTGGCACCGTGGTGTACATGAACGAGCTAGTTTTGACTTTGTTTTTCAGGTTTTTTAAGTTGGTTCTTTTTTTGGTTAAAATTTTTTTTTTACTACAAATTATTGATCTGCCACAAATCTTCCACTGTCTCAAACTATATCATAATGTATAAGTTCCTATGCTTTTCTTTTCAGATACATCCTGTGGGCCTACTTCGTCAGTCCGTGCGGTATTGGAACACAATTATGCCACAACTACCCTGACTGATAAACCTGAGCCCGAAAGGAAACCAAAAAAAGGTACATGTTCTTTTAAGTCGACAGAAGGTACGCGTCGTAGTTCTATGTTTGTGGGTATGTATGTTTGTCCGACTATAACTGGAGTACCTTGAAATTTGATTGGAAAAATTCGAATTTATATAATGTTTTTTTTTTGTCTCATACTGTCGCTCCGGCTACATTACAGAAGGAGGAAAGATGGTACTTGAGCTGTCGAAGTCGCGAGGTCAGTCTTCGCTACGAAGTACATACAATATCATTTACCCGATTACGGTGTAAAAAACGGCTTTAGCTAGTTCACTCTATCCCGAAGGTTTACGGGTGACTTTCAATTTAGTTCATAAATTTACAACGTTGTTTTTTTCAGGCATGTCGGCTCCAATATATAATGTCGTCCAACCCCTGCGCAACAAAATCAACAGTCTACGGAAACAAATATCTCGTCTGCGTAAGGAGAAACAGTCTTTCAACACACGATTAAACAACGCAGAACAAATATCGAACGATGTCACTTTTCAACAGGTTGTTAAAAATATGACAAAACCGGCCCGACTTTTCGTTCATATGCAACTACAGGCACCGAAAAAAGCAAAAGGACGAAGATTTACTGTAGAAGAGAAAATACTTTCGCTGTCTCTTTATAAGAAGAGCCCTAAGTGCTACGCACTCCTACACAAATATTTCACACTGCCATCTGCAAGGGCGATGAAGAGACTTTTAAGCGAAATTAAAATATCTCCCGGAATAAATAAAATAATTTTCGACAAAATCAAGAAAACGATAAATGGAAAAAATGTGTCCGATCGTCTATGCAGTCTCATGTTTGATGAGATGCACTTAACGCCTCAGATATTTTTTAATCCCCAAGCAGACAAGTTAGAAGGGCTTGCTAGCAACAGAAAGCATGATTTTGCAGACCACGCACTGGTTTTTATGGTAAAAAGCCTGAAAAATAACTTTAAGCAACCAGTCGCTTATTATTTCACCAACAGGCTTAATAAAATTGAGTTAAAAGAAATGATTAAAACCGTGGTCACTCATATTCAGGAGTCCGGTTTAATCGTGTTAAATACGGTTTGCGATCAGAGCAACGTAAACGTTGGCGCAATAACCGAACTTGTAAATGAAGCGAAGGCGGAATATTTACGAGATAGAAAAAAATGGAGCTGTGATGTAATGAATATTAATGGGAAGAACATTATACCATTATACGACACACCCCACCTGATAAAGGGACTACGCAATAATTTGCTCACAAAAGATTTAGTGTATGTTAGTGGTGGAGAAGAAAAAGTAGTCAAGTGGGAGTACTTCCAACAGATCTATGCTGCTGACAAATCGTACGGAGAATTAAGACTACTCAACAAGCTGACGGAAGAACACGTGGTCCCTAATAAAATAAGCAAAATGCGGGTGAAGTTGGCGACACAATTATTCAGCCACAGCGTGGCTGTTGTTGCCGAACATTTAGCAGCCAGAGGAGATCTCCCCATCGAATGTCGCCAATTAATTGACATCACGCTACTACTAGATAATTTGTTTGATTCCCTAAATGTAAATTCATTTCAAGTACCAAATGGGAAAATGTATAAAGGGCCTGTCAAAAAACACTCTCCTCACCATCAACTGTGGAAAAATGCCAAAAATGTGCTTAAAACTATTAGATTTAGGCAAAGTAAAAATATCGGTACTAAAAAAAGGCTGGTTGAGGTCACTGTACCATCTGTCAAAAATTTTATAAAAACGATTGAAGGCATGGAAGCGATTTGGGACGTCGTATCGACTACTTATGGTTTTGATGCTCTATTGACTAGGCATTTAAATCAAGACCCAGCCGAAAACTTTTTTGGGAATATCAGAAGTTATGGCGGAAGAAATAATGCTCCAAACACTGTAGCATTCGAGGGAGCATACAAATCATTGTTATTAAACAATTATAGCTCACCTCACTCAACAAGGGCAAATTGCGAAGCAGACAATAATAAATGCCTCCAAACATTTGAGTTTTTTCTAACTGAGAAACCCGAAAAAACTTCTGATGTTCCCAAAAAAGACCATGAGGAATATCAGTTTAATGAAGAAATGTTTAATGTATCAAGTTGTCAGGCTGATTTAGGGCAGAGAAATTATGTATGTGGATGGGTCTTGACAAAGTGCTTAAAAAATGTTGTGAAGTCTTGCCAAATATGCAGGCAAGACTTAGTAGATCAAGATCGAAAGAATAAAAACAATGCTTTTATTAAAGCTAAAGACTATACAAATAAAAAAGAAAATAAAAATAACAAAAAAAAACAACAATATTTATTGTGTTATCCGAGCAAGGCGATGGAAAATTGCTTCCATGAACTTCAGGACATTGTTTGTGCCAGATTAAAAAAAGATGTTCCCACAAAAAATATTAAATCTAATATAATGTCATTATCAAATTTATTAATAAATTACCCTTTCAACTGTCAAGAGCACAAAGAAGCTCTAACAAAATACTTTAGTGACATAAGTATTAATATTCTTTTGCACAGTTGGTGTAGGTCAATCAACCGTATTCTTGGTGGCAAAATTAGGTATGTCGGTGACGATGAACTGAAATTGGCAGCTCAAATTTATTATGATAAGCACAGACACAATAAAAATAAAAAATGATCGAGTAGACTTGTTTTTTTTACTTGGATCCCTTGTTTTATTAGCAAAATGTGAATATTTATGTTATACATACGTAAATATATACATTGCGAGTGTTATGTCGTGTTTTTCTAGCTAGTTCGTGCTGTTTTGAATTAAATTTTGTATGAAGAATCAAATATACCTGAGGATTTATAGAAATGGTCAAGTACAATGTTTAATGTTAGTTTCTATTGATTTGCTTGGTTTGGAGTAAAAGTGATCGAAGTCGTATTGTTGGTTACCTCGTTCGATATTTGTATATAATTATGTTTGTTTTAATATAAATTATATACAAATAATAACGAACTGACAATGCGACTTAGATCACTTTAACTCCAAAGCAGTTTTAAATGTCATCTAGATGTCATTAGTTTAGGGGCGGATTTGTAGATGGCGCTGTCAAATAGGTTGCCACGAAAACCGGCAAGAGGGCACTCTTTACCATATATATTACTTTACTCTTTGGCTCCACTGTTACAGCCGACTTTAACTTCAATAAACTCAATAAAATATTAGATTAGAAACGTCATTATGACAGCTCTTCAAAAATTTAATTTCGCGCTTTTTTGCGTGTTACTAGAGTAAAAAACAAATCTCCAATATACAGTAATATTATAAAGAGGAAAGATTTGTTTGTTTGTTTGTATTGAATAGGCTCCGAAACTACTGGACCGATTTGAAAAATTCTTTTACCATTAGAAGCCAACATTATCCCTGATGAACATAGGCTATTTTTTACCGCGGGAAAATGCTTCATTCCTACGGGAAAACGAACGGGTAACTGATAAGCCGTGGGTAACGCCGCGGCGCGCTGCTAGTCAATTAATAAATAGGCATGAGGACAAAAAAAATACACAAGCACTCTCCGATTACTTAGGTGGACGGACTAGGTGAAGAAAAATACCAAGCGGACGTGGTGCAAATGGCAACCAACAGAAGCCGATGAAAAAAATCGTCATTTTGCGGCTATTAAACTTTCCTAAATTAGTCACTGACACGAGACGAGAGTAATGCAGCAATATGTGAGACACGTAGGTATAGAGAATAGAGGTAACTCCATCCCTCGCCTACGTATTGCTGCATCCCTCTCGAAGGAAAGTGTAATTAGCTGCATTTCCAAGAATAGAGTATAGACTTCCGATAATCACGATCTCCAGTCATAAAAAATAACGACTACAGAACAGACAGATTAAATTTTATTTCAGAATAACATTTGATTAGAAATAATTTTAAATACAGGGTGGAAAATTTTCATGGTCATTCAAAAAGAAGTGTCGAAATCATAACACGTGATTTTAGAACTTTATCTAACTTAAAAATTACTAAGTACTTGTATTATTTTTAATTAGGTACTTACGTGATGACCAGGCGCTCGTTGGCAAAACTGTGGATTAAAATAAGTTGATTTATTTTTATTTTTATCTATTTATATCAAAACCATCGAAAGGAAAATTTTAATGTAGGTGGGTATTTTTTTTTATTTTTCGAAACAAATTCTTATGGATTAATTCCTTTAATCAAATTCCGAGTAATTTGCTAAGCTACTGATTTGATATACAATTGGCAAAGGCACTATCGACTCACCATACAAGCCGCATCATGGACCTTCCCAAGCCGCGGCCGAACAAACGGCGACGACTGCGTCCACAAAAATATCTGCACTGGTATTGGAACCAGCTCATCTGTGTTCAGGTCATCTTCCGACATGTTCGGCCCCTTCATTGTTCATCTCCTTATCAACGTGGAAGGAGAATTTATAAAATATATCATTTTAAACACTAATGATAGTATATTCTTCGGTTTCCGCGATTGTCACACATTTAAATAAAACAATTAAACGGATTATATCGTAATAGTGAATCCATTATTAGTTGCCGCGATGTCAGGAAGGCTTAAAATTTTAATACACGCGATATAATCCGTTTAAATTGTTTTTAAATAACTAATGATATATATCATCTAGAATTAAAATGATTACCTACTTGCCTTCAGTCACGTAGAATTACCCAGTTTCCCATTGCCTTTGTACAGCAAACTGCTTAAGCAATGTAGAATCGATAGTAGCTATCTCTTAATGTAGGTAAGTATATCCATTTTCCCTTAACATTAAAATAACTCGTTGAAAGAATCACATCATAACTAAGGTAAACTATATATATTATATTGTGTAACTTATGCACGTTGCATCGTTGTGATTTTAAACTTTAATCGCACGCACGTGTGATTACCGATATACCCGATAGTGACATAAAACTTTTCTAATTAAAAGCTGCACGCTATAGAGTCCGTATGACATAACTCACAGTGATAACGTATATATTGTTGCAAGTATTAACGTAAAAAAATCACATCGCACACAAGCAAAATAATCTAACTGGAAAAGTTAGCACTTAAGTTATATAATAAAACTGGTCTCCGCACTGTTTACATTTTAGGCAAGGATAAATGGGATGCGCAGAGAGAGGGCAAGGCGCGCAGTCACTAGAGGGAAGCCAGGGAGAAAGTGAGGCTTTGCGCAACCCCTAGCTTGTAGGGTTAGCATCAGCATCACTAATGTGTGCCAGTCGGGTATCAATAGATATACTACAAGTTTAACAATACTTACTATAATTGTCATTGTTGAATAGAAATTATAAATAGTAGATAATTTATCACCAATCATCATATTATACCTACTCGATTAACAAAAATTATACGTTCAAAATTGTGAACGATAAAATTATTTTATGTTTATAAGAATGCACATTTTATTAACCCCTTATCTTTGAAATATTAAGATTCCGAATTTTCTAGTAAGCGCTATTCATTTTGCCGATTTCGATCCATGTAGGCACATTGAAAATTGATCGTTATATGTAGTATGTTTTAGTACTAGGGTAAGTGAAAGTAAATTTACCCCTAGCGCATAATGTATACCTACTTTTAATACGGAACACGTTTAAAAAAACCCTCTAGAACAAAAATCCATTAATTTTGGCTACTCTCAACGGCATGTTTTGCCATTTGTACAAGACGAGAGTACATTGATTTGTGCGCAGCCTCCCTGAACTCTGGGGGCGGGGAAAACATGGCGGCCGATTCAAGAGACCCGAGAATTGGGTCACTCTCCTTCATTGAAGATTTCCTCATTAGTCTCTGTTCTGTTTTTTTCAAAATATTCTATACTTACTATACAGATTTACCTTGACATTACAGAACTTTAACGTAGGTATATAAAATTGAGTTTTTTAACGACCTACCAAACAATGGACGAGGTTTTGTCAGCTTGCTTAGATGGGTTTTTTGATGTCAGGTAAAAGTTATGAAGTTTCCGTTGGAACGTAGAGTTCAGATGAAATTAATTATCTCTCCCTATAAGTACCATCTGCCTCTAACGTGTGCTAAAATATTTTGGTCACATAGCTCGCAAAGACCCTGACAATTTGGAGACACTGATGGTTATGGGAAAGATGGACGGCACTAGACCACGGAGAAGTAGCCCAATACGATGGTGCGATCAGATATACAACCAACTGGATACGACGTCAAGCAGCGCGCTCCACAAAGAAATCAACAGAGAGAAGTGGAGAGCTGCTATCAAAAATATTAATCAGCGGAGTCACGATGCTTAGCAGCGAAGGACAGACTTAGAAGAAGAAGAAAAACACTTTTCTATCGGCAATATGAAGCAGTTATTTGGGGCTGTCGAAAATAAATCTTCGTCAGAAAACAGTTAAAAAGACGACCAATAAATTAAAGTTGATCGAAGAGGGTTTAATAGAGTATTGACATTATAGATAATAGAGATGTTTATCCAGACGAGCATGAGCGCGGCAGAGATAGGTCAAGTTTCATAATTTCAGTCTCAAGCGACATTCTACTTTCTAAGTTTTAATGATGTTGTATATGCAAGAAAATATAATAACATTACAGGTGTTTTAGCTTTACTAAAATTTAGATCGTCGATGAAATTTAGAACATATTTTCCGTGAATAAAAATAAGTCCCAGATTCAATGGCTTATTCCGTTTTAAGAAGTCATTCAATTTTTCATAATTTTATCTGCTCCTTCGATATCGGACTGCCAGAACTAAATAAAGTTCAGATGATATTATGTCTGATAATAGAGTGTACCTACAGTCAGCATTCTTAGGTAATATGACAGTTGACGAGTCCTTGGTGTCATAGCGGCAGCACGACAGTCTTTGTTAACGAGATTGGTGTGGATATCAACGTGCGCATAGTGGCAATTTACTTTATAAATAGAGACCGAGTGGGTGCGGCAGCCACTAAACTGTTCCCACTTTATAGATTGTTTTCCATTATAGTTATAGGTGTGCCTGCAGCATACCTACATTGTTAGGAGCAGTAAATACCTATGTCTTTGTATGTGTACTGTATTCCTTTAAATTAATTAAATACGAGAGCACGGATATTTTAATCAATATCAAATTAGGCTTTAAATTCGTCTGCACGGGCGAACACGGTCTAATCCTCAATTGCTCTCTTCTCGTCCCAAAATCCTGTAGGTATCCGGGCTCAAAGTAACAACACAACAAAACTAGGGAGTTGTCGATGAGTTTTATTATGTAAACCGTCAACATGGACAATTTATGTAATAGTTTTGAAGACTTGTGCCACAAAAACTATCAACCTTTTTTTGGCTAACAACTCGAGATAAAAGTTTGCATGACAACGAAATTTACTTGCTGGATTGCTCATCATTAAAAGTACGTATTATTTAAACATTTTTTTACAGTTCTCTAATTACTAACTAATTTATTAAAATTATATAACCAAAGATGTTGCACATTTAAGTACCTATACTGAAGCTGAAGATTTTCATCTGTATCTACAGTTATCATGAATTGATGTCGTTTTTATATTTACAAAAAAAAAAACACTTAATTTAAGCAACACATTAAATTTCCAAAGGAGATGACGAACATGAGGTACATATACACTCACTTAAAAATCATACTGTATTACTTGGCCCTAGGTATAGAGACAAGATGAACCTGAGAGATGAACTTTTTAGAGAATCACGTAGTCTATGGTGAAATGGCTGGAAAAATTATGAAAAGTCATTCAAAGAAAATTAAAGTCAAATCAACGTCAAGCAGAGAAATATGCACAAAATTGAAAAAAATATGGAAGAAAGTGAATCAAATTGTCGCGCTTCGAGTTTACTTGCCTATCATCTAGTCAATTTAGTTCTTCAGGAGGGATGTATGATCGTAAATGCCGCCATTGAGTCAGGTAGGTATTTAGCAACAGTCACAGTAACATATAATGTATATTTAATGCATAACAGCACTCTGGCACATCCACAACTGTGACATGCGACTCTTTGTCGCGTCAGAACTAATTCCTGTCTCTTTTCTTTCAATACTGTATAAAATTAGGGTCTTCCGAGTTGCGAAAGTCTCATCTCAGTGATATATAAATTTATTAGCGTTTATAAATTGACGCTTAGGCATATATCCTTTGCTCTTTTTTGTTTTCATTAAAGAGGTCCCCAAAATAATATATATCTGAGACGAAAATTGATAAATGTATGTTTCTCCTAGGGCGACCCCGGGAATATTTGTCTATGAGAAAAAATGTGAGGTCAGATATGACGTACGTGATTCCCGCGGTCGAAGATGCCGCCTATGTCGACACCACGGTCGATACGTACATCGAGGGGCCTGAAAATGACAAGACGGACCCCGAAATCAATCCTTTGGTAACATCAACACCCGAGAAACCTACAGGTAGGTACTGTTGGAACTTTTAGTCAGTGTAGAGTTTTTGATGCACCTTCATTGGCCTACCAAGTGCAGCGAGCAAGGCGTCTCCGCTTTCACCTTGGCCAAAACATTTTATGTCCGGATCTGGGTATTTGAATGTTCGGCTGTTCTCACCTACAGGTCGCATTTCTCAACCGATACTCATGAAATTTGGTGAGTAGTTCCGATAAATCGGTAAAATAGATGTATTTTATTTGATTGAGTTTGAAATCGTAAAACTTACAAATTTCAGCCATTTGGAAACTCGGGAGGTAGACCTCACAGAGCTAAAAATGACTGCAAAGATAAAAAATAACCTGTTTATGTACCTACAGATTGCATTTTAATCACCTTTTGAAGTCGGTGCCAAACCACTATATTATTACTATAAAAACAGATGCCACGCATGAAGCCTTTAATTATTACTATTTGGTTATAGAATACGATGGTATTTTTGTTCGATAAAAAAGTTTACGTGAGGTAAATATTAAAAAGAGTAAATCTATAATAAAATCTATTACGCATGGTGATATTCTCTCGCTGTCGAAGTGATTAGCAGTGTTTAACACCAGGCTGAAAGCCATTATAACACTTAGGTTATATTTGTAAATATAATCACTTCGTGTCACAATAGCTTATTTGAGCCCCCTGTCAAAAAATCTACTATTTTACTGCCCTATTGATTTTCTTATTGTAAAAATATTTTAGATGAGAAAGCGAAAAGAGAAAATGGTCAAGGAGATGAAGACATAGAGGTGGTAAGCTATGTACCTATCTATTATTATATGGACAAATGTAAATATATCCAGAAATAGGATGAAATAAATAACTTTTTGTCTATTTTAGGAGCAGAGCGACTTAAGCAATGCCACTTCTTTATTCATTAATAACTTGTTCGATGTAAGCGAAGTCGAAATGGGTTTTTATGACGATACAACCCTACAAAATGCTGATGACGGGGAAAAGTTAGGTAACCTTATGAACAACGTAATGGATATGTACGTAAACGCAGCACTGGAAGCGTTTCATGCAGCCCAGAATGGCCAAAACAATGAAGAATTGGTTGAGAAACGTGTTAGTATCACAGAAGAATCTTCTCTATTTTACTTTGAGGAAACATTGTGTAAAGTTGAGAATGATGACGTATTTTACGTTGACCTGGATGAACCTTCATGTACCGAGAACGTCTACAAGATACCACAAGATCCATTGCAATCGAAAATTACTATCCAGGTTAGATTTACTACAAATTAAGTTGGTTGGTTGGTTGATTTAATATTACTATAATTACCAACATGCAGGCCACTGAATGGAATATCGTTTTGTTTTAGCAGTCTGATGATATCAGGGAAGAAAAGACTGAAGAAAATTCAGAATTGTATGAAAACGCGTATCTTACTTTGAATCGTGAGTACGAATATATTGTTGACTGTTGTTCAAAATACTTTAGGTACTACATTCAGTTCCACAAAAAAACCTCTTTGCCAAGTATTGTTGTATGGCAAATCGTAATGAATTTTTATAGTGGAGGGAACCACTAGGTATGTTGTGCCAATATTATGCGTAGTTATATGTTATAGTGAAAAATAATACATTTTGCGTCGACTAGGTGATTATGATCAATGTTCCGAAGAGGAGGAGTTCCCCATTCTGAAAGATCCAAGAGGGATGATTATGCAAGAAATTGCATTACTCACTGCAAATACGTCTAATGATACAGTGCCAGTGTACGAAGAACCTGAAGTGGTAATAACATAATAATACGGATTACATTTTATCCTTTCATCTATCCAAATATCATAAACCCTCCATGGTGCGTTCAAGAACCGCACATAATGACCACCATAAAAATAGACTGTTTTGTTAGAAGAAATTTCTTATCTGTAAAAATATTATTATTTGTATAGAATCTTTTTATCGATTCTTAAATTTATGTGGAAATACCACATTTTTATTTTTATAAATAATGACACAAAGGTAAATTAAGAAAGAAAAATTGAATGCGATCTACTACAATCTAAGCATTAATCTAAGCAGGGTCGCAGGTTCAAATCCTGCTTCAATTTTTCTTTCTTAATTTACCTTTGTGTCATTATATATAAAAATGTTATTATTGCTAAATAATAACTTAATAACATCGATTTCGATAATATTATTTATTTAAATTTCAAACATCTCTGAAAAACAAAGAAATTTGATTTGATAGACCGGGAGATAGTGACAGAATTTTCTTGGTCATTTGTAACAGTATGGCGGTTCTTCAGGGGTCTTAGTACGCAATGACAAAAAGAAAAATGATGGTCATAGCGCTGGTACCGGCGGCCCGATCGCGTGGGCGTTAGTCGAACTCGTCGGATAAATTACGAGTGTCAAACGATTTGTATCACAAAAATTTTAGTATTTTCCGATAGCCCATAAAAAACATGTAGGCGGTAGTGTCATGCCATACTTCTCCGGTGTGACTTACAGCCCGCCATACCGACGCGAATGCGTTAATAAAAAATAAAAAAATTCAACCATTTGTACCAGGCTAATTTTTGCACAGTTAATTATCGTCGTGCAGCCATTTACGAAAATCACCATGCCATACTTTTCCGACGGTTCTAAATGGCCGCCATACCACCGGAAATCAGCAAAATTTTTTTTTTCGCCAAACGATTTGTACCACCCTAAAATTTTTTTTCAACAGTTCCTGAATGATGATAAATAGAAGTGTGATAATGCCATACCTGTGGGAGGTGGCGAATGTGTATAATATTTTTTTTTAATTGTTAGATTTTATTCGTATTTTGAACGATTTGTAACAGTATGGCACTAATTTTTCCTGTAAGTTTGAGGTTCAACGAATATAAATACAAAATTTCAAAGATCTAGGTGGCGGCAATCTTGAATTATAGTCAGATGTTTATATCGTATAATATTGAACGGCTACCATCGCTCGAACGATTTCTCGAGAGATCTCGGCTCATCGTGTTGCGAGACACAATGTCTGGCAACGCAGGTATTACGGCAGCTGCTTGTCAGACGACCCACAACTACATAGCAATAATTGGAGTTCTATGTATTAGAATAAGTCGACCGTTATAGTGTGCCCATGTTGCATGCAAGATGAAGAGGAAAAAGATGAAGAAGAGAAAGATGAAGGCGGCGAAGGTAAATATTTAAGAAATTAATTTTATGTTAACGATTTGCGATTGTGTATTGCGCTTGTGTGAAAAAATTTAATGATTTGTAGATACTGATGCAGTAAGCAGCGACGAGGACGACGAAAACGAGTTGGAGCATGCCCGGGATTTCGGCTTAGATGACCTCGAAAGTCTGTAAATCTTTCGGAATAAACTGCATTAATATTGATATTGCATATAATTTTTTTTTCACATGTACGGTGTAATTTTCCCATACCATACTTTTTTTTCAAGTTTCGAAAATTTGAAATGCCATACTGTAACAATTTGGTCCAATTTTTTTATTAATTTATATCTTGCTCGAGTATGACAATCTTCCGCCCCATGGTTACAGTATGGGATAGTTATTTTTAGGTAGAATTTCATCCAAACGAACCAAATACAATGATGCCATACTGTAACAAATGATTTTATGTCTTGCACCTTGAAAACCCGTTGTAAAATCAAGTTTTTCAAGTATGTTGCCCCTTTTTCCCTCTATTAGAAGTATGGCAAATATAATAATGGTCCCATTGCATCATATAATTTCCAAAAATCCAAATGCCATACTGGTACAAACCGTCATTTTTTTTTTTTGGGTTACGTCTTGGCTCAAGTCTCACAGTCGTCCGCCCCATGGTTACAATCCGGAATAATTTTTTGTAGGTAGAATTGTATCCAAACAAACAGAATATAATGATCCCATGCTGTAAAAAAATATTTTACGTATTGTACAGTCGTATTTTTGAAACGTGTCGAATAAATAAGTTTTTCAAGTATGGCAGCACTTTTTCCCCCTACTAGAAGTATGGCAAATATGATAACGGTCACATTTTATCAAATACTTTCCAAAAATCCAAATGCAATACTGTTACAAATCGTTTGGCGAAAAAAAAAAATTTGCTGATTTTCGGCGGTATGGCGGCCATTTAGAACCGTCGGAAAAGTATGGCATGGTGATTTTTGTAAATGGCTGCACGGCGATAATTAACTGTGCAAAAATTAGCCTGGTACAAATGGTTGAATTTTTTTATTTTTTATTAACGCATTCGCGTCGGTATGGCGGGCTGTAAGTCACACCGGAGAAGTATGGCATGACACTACCGCCTACATGTTTTTTATGGGCTATCAGAAAATACTAAAATTTTTGTGGTACAAATCGTTTGACACTCGTAATTTATCCGACGAGTTCAACTAACGCCCACGCGATTGGGCCGCCGGTACCAGCGCTATGACCATCATTTTTCTTTTTGTCATTGCGTACTAAGACCCCTGAAGAACCGCCATACTGTTACAAATGACCAAGAAAATTCTGTCACTATCTCCCGGTCTATGCCCTCTGTTCTAATTTAGTCGAGATGACGTTTAGTTCGAAATGAATTGTCAATTTGCAAATCAAATTTGGCAAATGTCGCACGTAAGTAAGATATCGAACGATATGATAGTTGGGGCCGACTCTAGTTTGTCTCTGAATAAAAAAAAACTATGACAGCTGCCAGAAAATTTCATTACCGCCATCACCGGGTAATATTAAATTTGTCATAATGTGCTCAGCTACTCCTGAATGCATCATGGAGGCTTAAGGTTTAATTTTAATTTCAACTACTAGGTTTAATTTCAAAAAATTATATTAGTAGTGGACGACGAGTGGACGATGCGTCGGTGCATCGTCGAAATTAAACCTAGTTAATATGACATAGGGCTTAAATTTCAATATTTAGCATAGAATCGCGTCGCCGTTGAGTTGTTATAATGTGCGAAGACCTTTATGATATGTGGCTAGATAAATTAGTGTATGTAACTGTACATAATTAGGCATTAAAACACTCGTGTGATGTTATTATGAAACTTGCCTTCGGCTCGTTTCATAAACCCGCACTCGTGTTTAATGCCCTTCATTATGTACAGTCACATAAACTACTATTATGTCCTCTTATTCTTATTACGAAGAAAATAAAAATCTGACCTTACATATCCGGCATATTCTTACCTTCATAAGATCTAGAGCAAAAATCAACCGTTTTAACGTAACGAAATAACTGACCCGTTTTAACGTAATAAATAACACGTCTCCTCTCCTAGTCGCATATAACTGTTATTTTTCTCAACACCCGCTTTTCTTCGAAACCAAAAACATTTCTGGATATTTTAATCGTTGTGTATGTAGAACCCGTTCCGTAAACCTGTTCAGAAATTTTGTATAACATTTCAATCTCACGAACGTTTACGGCATGAGAGAAGAAACTAGCTGCCAAAATTAAGCGTTTGGTAATCGAAGCAATTTGTGAAACAGACGTAGCCCATTAATCAGTAAACCGCAATCGTTATTTCATTAGAATCTCAAGAAGCAGAAAGAAGATTTAGCCGCGTCGTCCGGCCTAACTACAAGTTCTCGCAAGAGTGGGCTGGTGCAGAGGTGCCGCCAGCAAGGTACCAAGTTCCTGGCCTGCCTCAGGGGCTGGTGGCGACGCAAAGCTACTAGGAAACGCAAGGTTTAGTTACAACGCTCATATTCGCGTATATCTTATTTAATTCCCATCGTAGGCTTTGATTTTATTTTTTATTTCCTTGCAACCCCCGTGTCTAGCTGGATAATAAATTAGATAACATCTATGTAAGCTATGGTGAATATTTGAATATTCCATTCTAGATTGATTGTTGGCTCAGTATAACACTAACTTTTAGCCCCTTACTTTGAACTATACGTAGGTGGATGGATCAACTTTTTCCTTGTTGTTGTTCTGTCTCGTGAACTTCTTAGAAAACTATTTAGAACGGGCATATATAACTGTTTCAATTACAACGTTTTTGGTAAATATAACCGCAGAAAACGTAGTTTTAAAGTGGCCTAGGGGACTGAACAAACTTGACTGACCCAGGTACTTACACTACCGGAATGACCTTGTATTGCACTGACTGTATATTGCCGGATACAAAACGGCAGAATGTATACTAAAATGTTTTTTACCTCGCCTATATAACGAACGCGATTTTTATAATTCACCGACATCGTAAGTCTCAAAAATATTAGTAAACGATAATTTCATAGGGTAATAATCATGAAAGCGTCAAAATAATGTCAAGTCCAGACACATTTAGCTTCCAGATATAATACGAGGGGCAAACCGAAATGATCGGGAATTTAAAAAACTATGTGCACTATATACATAAATTATATTTTATTGTTTTTCGAAGTATTCTCCGTTACATTCAATGCACTTTTGCATTCTTTTAAACCAGTCATTAAAACAATAATTCCAGTTTGAAGTAGGCATTGCCAAAATGGCCGATTTATAGGCTTCCACAGCGGCTTCTGGGTTCTCAAACCGCTGACCACGCAATAAATCTTTAATTCTAGGGAACGTAAAAAAATCATTTGGACTCAGGTCAGGGCTGTATGGAGGATGGGACATCAACTCAACGTTTTCGTCGTTCAAAAATTTAGTTGTTTTGTGGGCGGTGTGGGAGCTCGCATTGTCGTGGTGTAAGATGACGCGGCGTCTCGGGTTCCCTTGGCGAAGTTCGGCCAGCACCTCCGGCAAACAAACTGTGATATACCAATCAGCGGTAACGGTTCTTTGTTCTTCTAGAGGAATTGTGGCAACATGCCCCTTTTTTGAGACGAACGAAGCCACCATCTTCTTCGACACGCTTCGAGAACGCACAACTTTCGTTGGTTTGACCTCGTCATCGAAGACCCATACTGCCGACTGGTGCTTTCTTTCAGGCTCATAAGAATAAATCCAGGATTCGTCACCCGAGACCATATTATAAACGGCTTTTGACTTTCCTCCATTGTAGCATTTCAGAATAGATCGGCACCAATCAACACGAGCCGCCTTTTGCTCTTCAGACAAATTATGGGGTACCCATCGGGAAATCAATTTTCTGACACCCAATTCACCATGCAAAATAGTGTGAATTGCAGTCATTCCAATGCCTATGGTTGCCCGAATCTGCTCGTATGTCACATGTCTATCTTCTTTTAGTAGTTTTTCCACAGCCGCGATGTTTTCAGGCGAAACCGCCGTTTTCGGCCGACCTGATGAAGGTACGGTGCCAAGAGAGGCACGACCCCGTCGAAACTCAGCATACCACCGATATATTGTCGTCTGACTAGGTGCTTCAATGTCGTATATAGTAACAAGCTCATTGCGACATTCATCTGGAGATAAGCCACGACGAAAGTTATGGTAAATAATTGCACGAAAATTTTCACGCGTCAGCTCCATTTTGTTCATCGAGTTGTCAATTTAAAAATGGAATTAAAAAAATATATCGTTCTTTTTTTAAATTGTAAAAACGGCATCGTGATTGTAAGTCGCCAGTATGCATGTGACAAAAAAGGATTTAATGTAACTCAGTTTAAAGTACTCTATTCCCGATCATTTCGGTGTGCCCCTCGTATTAAGCGAAATTAATGCCTTTCAAACGCCTTTCGGGTCCAAATTAATTATTTTTATTATAGCAGTAACGTCTGCTAACGTAAACCAAATGTTTACCGTAAAATTTTTCGCTTTTGGTATCAGATTACTTTATAATTTTACCGCTTTACAAAATTTTGCTAACTTGAAAAACCGAATAAAAACGTAGGGCCATGTTTATCATTGGATGCTCTAACCATTACTATAGGTACAGAGAAAGGGTTTTCAATTCAAGTACAACTTTTTCATTTTGAACTCGAGAACGATTGGAGTTTGTGCATAGGTACTTACTGATGATACTTTTTCTGTTGTGTTTTTCAGAAAGTGTTTTTATATATTCGCAATACTTATGTATGGCCTATTCAGAAGTAATCGCGAAGAATTAAGAATTATGTATTCAGAGCTCCGACACGAGTGATTGCCTGATTGGAGTTGACCTCTCTGCACTATGTAATACATGTTGTTTTCAATGCAGTAACTGTTTTGCATGCATACAGGCTCGTGAATCCAGGCTTCGAGGGCCGGGCCCCTTGTCCCCCGACCCACGGCGGCGCACCGCGAGCTTGCTGGAGCACCGATTGCCCTCGTCCCCGGCACCTTCCCGCTACAAGTGTAGTACCATCAACGAGGCGCTGCTCAACTCCTCGCAGTGGATGGACTATACTTTCGAAACGAAGTCCTTCGACTGCGGAGATGTTTAATTTAATCCTCTATTACGTTATTGTAATTTGGTATAGTTGCTACGAGTAGGTACGTGTCTTCAATAAATTGTTTTAATTAAATTGGTGTTATATATTAGTCTAAGTGGAGTAGAAATAAGAGTTCAGAATTAAGAGTGAAAAGATGAAAGATACTAGTTCGTTTCATCTGCCTACGTGACTGCCTACATAAACTAGGTAACGGTAATGAAAGATCAATTGAAATCATGCATGCTTCAAGATAATATATTTTAGGACGCGCTAGGGTTTTGGTCAGTGACGATGTCGCCATTAATTGAATCGGCGCGGGTCGACCAGGTAGCTGTCGAACACCTCGATTTCCCAAAGAGATCCGATCGAAATAGTTATCGTAAATGTAGATTTATCATTGGAATAGGCGTGAGGTTGGTGCGTTCGGCGAGGGCGGCGGGAACGCTCCTCGTCTCTCTCACGCGCGCGCGAAGGACGCTTGCCCGAAGCGGCCGCGGCGACGGACCGACTCCGCTGAAAATAGAACGGTCGCGGATTCCTGGGCTAAATCTCAAATATCCAGACGGGTGCGCCATCTAAGCCAGTTAAAACAGTCCGGCGAAAAGTTGCCGAGCCCCACTTCTTGTCTGAACGTTCGCCAGTGAAGACCGGGAGGGAACCAACTACCACCACACAAAATGGTGAGTCACTCCTGACGTCAGTGAAATTGTGATAAAGGAGTACAGTGAAAAAACGGACTGTCGGCTCGGCCAGTGATACTACTCGCGCGTTCAACCCTCGTGGAGAATATTCCGCAGACCGGAAGATTGCGAGGGTTCTGGAGCCACCGCTGCACCGAACCGCGATTAGAATCAGTGTTGTGCTTAAGAAACAGTGAAGGAATATGGTATTGTATACTTGGACCGATAACATACTCAGTGTCCTGACGCTGCCACACAACTAATCCTACACATACCAACATACCATTAGACATGAAAAGTAACGAAATGTTTTTCATCATTTTCAGAGCGACCTCAGCAAGAACGACATTGAAAGTGAGTATTATTTTTCCTTAATACTTCTAACATAACATTTAGGTAACAGATAGTCCCTAACGGAACAATTCCAAGAGGCCGAATTAATCTAACAGTTACATTCTCCTTTTCGTGATGGTTTATTGAAGGTGACATAACTTGTATGTTTGCGTGGTCCCAAACATGACAGTTCCATATAGACCCGAGTTACATGTAACGCGAGTGACCATCGTAACATCTAAGTATAGCACCGTTTCTCTTATAAGGTTCGCGTAATCGTTGCTTAGAGATGCCGGCGGCAGCGGCATTGGCATGGCCACGTTGCGCGCGCGCTGCGTTCTATATTTAAACCGCTAGTCACGTGGCCGCGCGGCCCGCCCGCCCAAACAGAGAAACTCCGCTCAAATTTCACTGCAACCCTGCCTTATATTTCGGCGCCAATACCTACCTATATCTACGTTTACGCGGATACGCTCCCGTCATATTTGTCATCTACAATCTAGGCTTACTGTCAATATCAAGGTCGCAGCCTGCAATTGATCAGCTGATCTCGACATATGCAACAGGTTGCTAGGGGATAACAATAATTAATAAACATCACGAGTTTTTCCGATATTTATTCATTATGTTATGATGATACATTATGATATGATATACTTTTTTAATTTGCAGACGATAAATACACCCTAAATGTAACGTTCAAATAAAAATAAAACATTAATAATTGCCAGGAATACTTAAAATTGTGAATTGAGTATTAGTTAGTAGAGATACTTTATCAATTAAATTATTTAATCCAAAATATTATGTGCACAAACCTCGAGAGATATTATATCTATTAGTTATTAATCCAAAATATTGTGATCCAGAACGGATTGTATTTTTTTAGGTATAATGAAACCTTTTAAATAGTTGTAATTTTAAATGAAAATTGTTACGTTTATTTCGGTACCAAATAACTAAAAGAAGGTGAAACAATAAAATCTATAAAGCAGATTATCTTGTCCCAGAATTGGGGCACAGAACTTCGCTCTAAAATTAGAATGTGACTCAGCAGTCGACACAGAGAATATATTGAAACTTGCGAGAAAAGAAAATATTTTCGGCAAAGAATGCCCGCCCACACGGTTCCGCCCGCCGCGCTTCGGTACAAACTACAATAGATAATTCTAGTAGCTTTTGCGGAATTTTAATATTGGATTTTAGATCTTTAACTTTAATGATTACAAGATAGTAAACGTCGATGAGTGGGTTGCTGAATATGAAACTCTATGCCCACATTGACTCGTTAGAAAATGAGTAAAACTTTATCATAAATTGTAATCTATTGTTATTTACTAGGAAACATATACAAGTAACTAATAGCCGAAATTCCGGATATGAGAATATACTTTGAAACAATATTACTAAATTCAAAAACAACTCCTAGGGACGTGCAATGCAGATGAAAGTTTTTTTGAAATAGGTGGAATAACCCTGAAGAAATTGTCTGAAACAATATTTTTTAAGCACTGTTCATAAATTTGAATATTGTTCTCAGGGGCAACCTTCGCCTTCTCCATCTACGACTTCGATGGCAGCGGCAAGGTCGACGCCTTCAACCTGGGCGATGTCCTGAGGGCGCTCAACTCCAACCCCACCCTCGCCACCATCGAGAAGCTCGGCGGCACCAAGAAGAAGGGCGAGAAGTTGCTTACCGTAATTATCTTTTTATTTTTTAGTACTCTTATATATCAGCCGAATGACGTTCACGGCTGGAGCTTATCTAACCAGATCATCTTTAGTAATAAAAGGAACATTTAGTAATTTGTATCTTTCGTTTACTATCAAAACTCACAGACCAGCATTCATTTGAAAACCCTTGTGTAGTCAAGATAAGATAATCAATACATCTCCCGCACTTATAATAAAGGATTAAAAAGGTAAATAAATAAATAAATAAATAAATACCAGACAACCTCACACAAATCAACCTAGTCCCAAATTAAGCTCAAGAAGGCTTGTGTTATGGGTATTAGGCGACGATATACATACTTATATAGATAAATAAATACTTAAATACATAGAACATCCATGACCCAGGCACAAATATTCGTGTTCATCACACAAATATTTGCCCTTGCCGGGATTCGAACCCGGGACCGTCGGCTCAGTAGGCAGTTGCTTAACCACTGCGCCAACCGCGTCGTCAAAAAGGTACGCGTTCCAGTTTCCCTTACCGTTGTTAATGAATTCTAGTTGTCAACAGACGGTATCGTAACATGTTTGATAATACTCTGTATATAACTAACTGTACAATGTATCATTAAGTCTTATACAATTTGTGTAATCGAATCGAACGTGCTTCGTCAATCATCAGTTATAAAAATGCATTATCTAAATATTGATAGTTGCGAAGCAATCTGACAGGGATCTACAGACTAATTAAGATAATAGGGTAGCAAACAAAGGTTATTCTTTTTCATAAAGGTTCTTCTACTAGCGGTAGCTTTATCACTATCATTAATTTCAGGTCGAAGAGTTCCTTCCCATCTACGCACAGGCCAAGAAGGACAAAGACCAGGGATGCTACGAAGACTTCCTGGAATGTCTGAAGTTGTACGACAAGAACGAGAACGGCTTAATGCTTGGCGCTGAGCTCACACACACACTTCTCGCGCTAGGTGAGCTCTTCCTCTTTAAGAACATCAACTTCATACCTGAGAGCATTAATCACATAGTCCAGTTACTGGTCGAGAAAGGTTTATACATTATATTTTATTTCTGGGATCCCTTTTCACCTGAGCTAGTATAATAAAGCTTCAAACATCTTTAAGAGTAATGATCAAGAACTTTTTAAAAATGTCGCTTTCATTAGTTTTATAACAGTTTTAAAATAAGGGTATGTAATAATCGCACGTTTTTGTACACATTATCGTAGCAGGTTGACTTATTATTTTGAACTACCCACTTTCTTTTGCGTTATCTCATGATTTGCGCCACTTGAAAGTGCCAGAGCACTCTGCTATCGTTTCCAATGGGTCCGAATAAGCGATTACAAAAGTAACTGTTTCATCTAGTTAGTTGTACAGTCGCCATGAGATATATCGCAGCATATAAGGCGTTCATAAATATGTGAACATGTACTGTAACGCCCAGTCAATAAGAGTCGTGTTCAGATATTTATGAATACCTTACATGCTACGATATATCTGATGGCGACTGTACCAAGGAGGGACTCCAGATATCAAAATAACATTGTTATTGTCAAATTTATCTATAACTCCGAGATTAAAATAGTATCGACACAATTATCAGGATTTGTACAACTATTGGGCTTAACGACACGAACATTAAATTTTGGCTCGTTGCCATGTGTGACACACAAGAAGGGATCTTAGAATTTTCATGTTTTTAATGTCTTTTCAGATAAATGAAATTTTATTTCGTTGTTGGCAAGAAAATTAAACATAGAACTTATGTTTTGTATATTTAAATGTGTCCAATGTGCTCTTATTTTTTTGCATGCACTTTTCATTTAAACTTTCCCCAGTAAAATTAAGAAAATCTCACAAGTTTACCCGTTCCGATTAAGGCTGACAGTCTACTGACGAGCAGAGCCAAGCTGTGTAAAATGGATCAATCAGATTCCTCAGATTTAAATGCACTTCGTTTGGGTTTCACAAACACGCAGGCTGATGGGTTAATTTACTCCGCTCCTCTTCAGTGAACAGGCAGCCTTACCATCGTAACCTTACCATTGCCATCTCACGAGACGACGAGAAACATGAACACAGTTCAATCAAAGTCCGTTGAACGATTGACGCGTCCTTCAAACTTAATGTAATGTAAATATTTTCAGTAATTTCAGTATTTATGAATTGGGTAGATTGACGCAAGGTTTTTTGCATATAGGGGCGAATCAACTTGTAGATACTTTGCTAAGTATTATTATTTCCTATTAAAAACTATTTACTTTCGAAAAATACTAACTCGTAAAAATTGGATTTTAAATAATTCAATAAAGATACTCACATATTTCCACATTTCTTTCCTTGGTGTTAGATATGAGTATACTTATTATGGGCTATTTGGCCTATGTTTCATAAAAAAATATTCTGCCGTCTCCTACCTGCAAGAGCTCAAACTTGATATGTTTCGATAAATGTGTTTCAGTTTCTTTCCAAATAAGTAGCAGTAATGTAATAATGCAGTATATATATTTCGAATCAGCTTACGAAGCCCTTTCATTAAACACCCCTCATGATACGATTAAAATCACAAAATGTCAAAATCCCATACAGAAATTGATGACATCATAACTCCTTCCTGCACTAAAATTCAAGATTGCTCTCCTTCTTAAAATGTTCTTAGGGTTTAGAAGGTTCATCCTACTAAAGGAAATCTTCTGATTATCCAATGCCGTATATTTAAGGGAACACCGCACATTAGATGCTCATATGCTGAGAAGTTTCCTTGTTTGTTCTCAGGTGAGAAGCTGGAGGACAAAGAAGTCGATGAAGTCGTCAAGGACTGCATGGACCCCGAAGATGACGACGGCATGATCCCCTATGCGCGTGAGTATCTCTCTTAGAACGTAGCACTATTATCGTGTTCTTAGTCTCTTAGCTGCAACGTAATAATTTAGTTGTGTCCAGGCGTATCATTTCAAACAGTTTGTTTTTAATACTTACAATTTCTTCGGTATTTGTAAATTATCAGAAAGAATACTTAAGATGTAACTTTTAAAATGGGCAAGGATAATATATTACCAACCAATGTGAGCTCTGTTTATGAGATACTCGTAATATGTGCAGTCAGCATCAAAAGTAGACGATAAATTTTACTATTGGCTGATGTTAAATTGCATACAATACAAAAATTGACAGCTACTTAGGATGCTGACTTGTACATTCGCATTATTTACAATATTAAATAATGGCAATGAGTCATCTTGGTACGGTTGAAACGATCCGCCCTGGATAATTGAAATGAAACCGATTAGTGTAAATAAGTTGTAGAATTTAGAACACTTGAAATGGTAGAGTAATTTGTAAAATACAGTGAAACTTGGATAAGTGGGACCTGGATAAGTGAGAAACCTCCATAGCTGGAACTCGTGCTGCCGTCTCCACACTTTACCACTGAATTACCTCTGTTAGTGGGAAAAAACAGACCTCTATAACTGGGATTCGTTTTTTCGATTATGTCTTCATAACTACCTCCATAACTGAGACAGCGGGCGTATTTAACCTCTATTATTGAGACTAAATTTTAAGTTAAATACTTTTAATAAATGGTTATCTTTGAATTTAAAGATTTCGACCTCTATAACTGCAATAACGTCAATCCATTACCTCTATAACTGGGACTTCATTTTATTTCAAAACGTGAGACAGTAAAAGCACTATTCTTTTGCACACCAATTTTGAAATATCAACATTATACCTAAGATTACATTTGCATTAATTAAAAGTAATATATTAATAGCTGACCCATTAAAAAAGGACAATATAAAATGTCAGATTTATTTAATTTGTATTTTTAAGTACTGTTTATAAAAAAGTGTTAATAATGTTTGTTTATGAGGTACCTTTTTATTTCTGCCAACGATTATAATTCATGTATAATCATTATGAAATACACCACCTACCTACCTATTTTATTTAATAATCGCACCTCTATAACTGGAATATCCTCTTTTTTACCTCTATTAATGGAACCTTATGTAAATGGGACAGACATTAATCTATACCTGTATATCTGAGACACTGGGTAAGTGGAATACCTCTTTAAGTGAGACAAATTTGCTGGTCCCTTCAAGTCCCAGTTATCCAGGTTTCACTGTATTTTGCTCACTCTCTCACCTCTATGCACCGTGTCACGTAGTTGGAGAATGATTTACAGACCGTCCCACACAATTATTCCTACTAATACAAAAAGCTGTACCTTTAAAAAAATAAAGTATATTATTTCTTTTTTTTAAACTGGAATGTCGAAGTTAAACCATTCCATTGTCATGTATACAGCATGTGTAGACTCCCGCAATGTGTGTGTGCCCCTGTTTTACCTTTTATACATTTACAGCATTCCTGAAGAAGGTGATGGCGTAGAAGACTCCATCTGGTCATATCTTTAGTTATAAGATCGTAAGTGGATAGAATAGTAGGTGTTGCTATCGCTGCTCTTCGTTCTAGCTTTGCTATTGTTTTTCTTCTTTCATTATTCTAATCGAAATATCCAAAAGGAACGGGTAAGGTAACCAATTAACGAAAGCCGCTCAGTTATCAATTATTACCCTTCTATTAATAATACTGTCTCATACTGCTAAATATTTGGTGTTTTATCTAAGTTGTTCACGAAATGTTGCTATTTCCTTAATTATAATTTTCTGTGTGTAGCCGTAATCGTAACAAAAAAATCACGTGATTACCATTTCATTTTCAAAATATTCACGTAATACATTCGTTCGTTGTATTAATAGCCGTCGAGTCGTTATATGAATACTTGATTGATTTGTCTATTTCAGCTTTCCTTCGAAAAATGTGTGACGGCTGGGGTGCTAAATCGGCAGAGGAGGGAGAAGCGCCCGCGGAGGGCTAAGGACGGGCGGCAGCGCGCAGGCGCGCGCGCAGCGCCCGTCAACCGCCGTCACAGCAACAACGACTACCGCCCGTATACACCAACTGAGATACGGACTATCCCCTTTTTTATACGACGCAACAACACCTACCAATTGTACAACTATCTATCTATGTACATACTAAAGTAAGATTAAATTACTGTAAAACACGTTGTACGTGTCTTTTAAATTTATTATTATTTATTAAGTACGTTTATAATAACAAAAAACATAAAAAACTGTTAAATGTTCAGCCTTTTGTTGCCTTATATTATTAAAATCCCGAGTTAATGTTCAACGATGATAAAATTCATTATTTTTCAAGTAACTTTGATACAACTTCATCCTCCGACCGGTTGTTGCGTTTATCATGAAGTAAATAAATGATAAAGCATCTGTCACTCACACACTCTTCAAAATGTGACGGGTGCTTGGTCACGTATTTATCGTGTGATAAATGCAACTACTGTTCTATGACCTAAACTAATATAGGTAGTTCAAATTAATGGTTGGACTTCAGAAGAAAATATTAATTTAAAAAGGTAGGGTAGGAAGCATTACGAATGAATAGAACGGACGACCGTTGTTTTCCCATTTTCACAAGATTACAACTTTCACAGGAACCCGGACTTTTAATAGCATCCAACAAGTCGTCATTACACACATATTTAATTATAAACTTAATTTGATAAAAACTCATTATGGTTTTCAAAGATGAAAACAATGTCAGATCCAATTCCAACTTGTCCATTACCCATGTTGTACGGCCCGTCTGATGGTAAGCGTTTACCGTATAGACGCTTGCAACTCCAGAGGACTCGCACGCGTGTTGCTGACCATATTCCCTACAAGTCCAAACTCAACCGCAGTGCAAAAAGCTGTAATTTGGTAAACCTACGTAACGTTATTTCGATGACAATACTAGGTATGACACCATGGAGTGGAGGGGTTCTTATGATATGATGCAGTTTGATGGTGGTGACAGGAACAGAGTTCCTTGTAATAAAATGAAACGACCCCATCGAGTTTTGGGGTAGTTTAATTCGTCATTTGTAATTTGCGATAAAATCTTTTTTGTAGTTTAATAGTTCTAGAGTTCTGGGGGCCGTGTACGTTTGGAGACTGACGAATGCTTTATCGTTTGTTTTTTACGCAATAAAAGTGACCATCATAGGCACACTTGTGTAAAAAGGAGTAGGTATTTTGACTATTATGGAAATTTGTGAAATCAGGAATGAACGAAATAAGATGAGGGTAAGCAAGAAAAAGGACAAATAGAGAGGTGGATGGACACAGGAAAATTACGGCTCTGGAAATTTGAAGTTGGTGCAGTCGTCCTTAAATCTTGCCGATGATTTGCGAATAAATAAATGTCGCAAAATGCCACACAAATCAATCTAGTCCCACATTATTGTGCGACTTGTTGTAATAGTAGGAACCAACGGAGCCGATAATTATATACATAGGCGTGCCTATAATAGGATGTGTTACTTACTCCAAGTTTGGCATCTTTCTTACTCATAGAGATAGAGCTATAAGGATAAAATGCTAAAATGCCGAAAAAAAACGTTCGTAATAAAACGTTTACGAATACCTAAACCAATTAGACGAAGTAAATATTGCAATATAGTTATTGCGCGGCAGCTCCAATCGCAGGACAAGTAAAATTCCTGAGTAAAAGCGCCTTAATTTGTTTTAAAATTAAAAAGTTAACCCTCGGATGTACCTGTGGTTGATTGTACATGACGAATAAGGCTTGGCCAATTGATTTGCCAAACTGGTTTGGCCACAAGGGAGTGAATTTCCTAGTGATTATTTCACGCGCCTCATTTCATTATTGTACCTAAGTTTCTAGTAATAAAAACATAAAAAACCGGCCAAGAGCACGTCGGGCCACGCTCAGTGTAGGGTTTTTTAGTTGCCCATCCTTCACAATAGACGGGCTTAAAACAGCGGTTTTAAGCCCGTAGTTTAAATACAAGAAAGATTTCAAGCTCTATAAAAAAGGTCGTAAAAGCCAAAGTAGCTGTAATTACTTATTACCTTCTGGAAGTTATCCATTATACGCGCCAGATTGAGCGGACTGTTTTAATGCTGTATGGCACTTAACTTAATATGTGTAACCTTCGAAGTATAAGGACACAGCGCAGCACTTTTTATTTTAAAGAAAATTATGAAATTTTGCGATAACTCAAAAACGGCTCGACCGATTTTATTCAATATAGTTTTCATTGAAAGTACTTATAAATAAGGCCTATTTTCATGAATTTTTCCATAATTTTTTTACCCGTGGTTGAACATTTAGAGGGGGGGGGACGCGATTTTCGGAGCGAATATTTACAAAACTGCTGACTTTATCAAAAAAAAATGTTAAGAGACCTCTATTATTTTTAAAAGACCGGAAACGGAAAAAAAATCACCCCCACTTTAGGTGTTCGAGAGGTACCCGAAAAAAAGCTTTTTTTTTAATTTTTATTTTAACGTTTTATCGGCGTGATACATACCTACACATACTCATACCAAATTTCAGCTTTCTAGTACTAATGATCACGGAGCTAAGCCGCGGACGGACAGACAGACGGACAGACGGACATGGAGAAACCATAAGGGTTCCTAGTTGACTACGGAACCCTAACAAAAGAACCTCTTGCCCTCTTCCAGCCTTTTCCGATGATTATAACGAGATCACCCGCCCACCTTGTTAGCAACTCTGAGCTATTTCGATACCTTAGTTTCGATAAACATGCGACGAAAACTAGACCATTTTCTTTTAGCATCCAGGGCAGTAAAGTGTAGCGTACTGTTCCAATTATGGGCAAATTCAATATTTAACAGGTTTACAATCCGTTATCGATCACATGTGCCTCACGGGTGGTTTCACTGGTACATATCCATGGCCTTTCTGCCATGGCCCATGCGGCACATCACCTCATGTCCAGAGTTTTTGTCCAGAGAATTTATTGTTACTATGGGAACATCCATCACCAAAGAAGGCTGCACATTGCTTCGGGAAATTGAAACTGTTAAGTTTTAAAGACAGCAGTGGTGCAATAATGAGTTGCCAGGAGTGTTGGGTACGTTGGGTATTACATAAATCGGTCATTTCAAATCGGTGTGTTACTCCCATGATAAGAGTTAGGCCATGTCAGATGATTCGGTGTTTTAGTTTGTTCGATTATGATTTGCTCTAAGGTTGACTGGTAGAGAATGCCTCCCGGCCTTGAGTCCGGTTTTTGTACGTACGTTATTTTAATTGCAATGAAGATAAATAAATGATGAGAGTGCTTCTTGGTGGCCTGATTTTCCGCGTTGGGTACCTACCTACAAGTATTTTATGTAGATATATATGCCACCGTATACCTAATTTGTGACCACCGTTGGATTATAATATAAACCAAGTAGTGATTATAAACTGACCGCTTTCACAATTTTACGATAGTACTATACGGTAGTATAGGATAGTTTCCTGAAGGCTATACTAACTCATCGACACTAATCACTATATATACTAATTAAAAATATAATTTTCGAAAAAAATAACAATACAACAATACAGGTACCTACTCTTTATTGCGCACCTCACAACACATATAGGAGAAATACAATGCAAAAAATTACAATTAGAGGTAAACAGCAGGCGGTCTGGAAAATCATTTCACAATTTTAAAGACTGCTTCGACTGCGAACTGAACAAATTCCGACAAACGAGATTTTTTTAGGAGATTATCTAAATAAAATTAATAAATATCGGACAACCTCACACAAATCGATCTAGTCCCAAATTAAGCTCAAGAAGGCTTGTGTTATGGTTATGGGTACTAGACAGACCATAGAGAGAGTCCGAGACACCAAATTGTTTAGATTGTAACACAGTGGAGGATATACCACACGTGCTGGCGGAATGTGTCCGGGCGCGGTCCGGCGTCGCGGACTAGTCTTAGGTATATCACGTAGGTATATGCAATAGTATTTTGGCTGCACCGGCATTGGGTGAACCTGGAATACTAATACTATACTTAAGATAATATTTCTCCTCTATATGAGACCATAGGTTTATTGTGTTAAATTTTTATTACGGGGGTGGTCGCTAAACCCCGTAATGAAAAATATTTATATACCTACTGTATAGGTAGGTATATTTAACTAAATAATAGGAGTTAATTTGACCGTACTAGATATGCCCATCCATACTAATATTATTAATGACCAAATAAGAAAATGCCGACTTACAAATGAGACAAGTTGGGAAAGTGACAAGTTTAAGACAATGACGAAGTCGTCCTGAGGGGTTGACGCCATATAGTTTGCATTTTTCTTATAAAATTCATACTATTGAACTTTTGACCGATCTTTAAAAGTACCTAGGTGATTTGATATATCACAGGAAACGAATATATACCGGCATTCGAGGAAAATGTGAAATACCTATACTTCTATTCTTGAAGTGCTCTTTTAGATCCTAATAAATAATAGAAATAGTGCTTACAATGCATTTCTTATTTTATTAAAGTTTGTAAGGTCGGCGTCCAAAGTGTTATCGAGACGTTCATTTTCCCCGTTATACTACCTTACTTTTACCCATACATATATGTATATGTTGTACCTTGTACCTTACTTGGAAAATTATTTGTATGGGTGACAATGACAAGGAAATTGTTGTTTTTGAACATGTTAGTAGGTCATATTCGTAAAACCCTCATTAAACGGAAGTCACCGATCCAGAACGGTACCTACTTAACTGGGCAATGCCCGTTCGGGGGTCGTTTGCCAAATCTGCTGTTTGTATTTCAGATCTCATATGTAACCTTCGTAAAGTTCTCGAATGTAATCATTATTGCATACAGCGTTAGTTCGCTTTTTCAACTAAACTTTGTGGTTAGATACGAGGTCGTTAAAATTATGTGGCTGAAACCCTCCCTCGCGCCAGCCAAAGAAAATGGCGCGGAAATGTTTTTGCCGGCATCAATACAAAGCGTTCGGGGCCGCTCGGCCGCGTTCGGCCGGGCTCGTGGCTCGCTGGGAAAATGAAGCTGCGGATTAATGTTGCCAGCGTCTGATAGTTCCGCGTTTCCTCATATTATAGTAAATTAGTGTTGTATGATGTGCAAATTTATCACATCGAATTGAGATAATTTTCACAAGAACTAAAATATGTGCTGTAATCGTGGCAAATTATTTTGATTACGTGTTGATTGCCATTGAGTTAGTCAAAATGTTTGTTGTAGTTAAGTACATTATTAAAGTTTCCAAGTAAGTATCTGGCGCATTCATTGTATAGAATTAGATAAGTGGTGACTGATGAGAGTTCAATGTGAAAGCAAAGTTTCATAAGAATGAGATTAGCAGCTGTGGTTGAAAAAAGCTATCGCAAGTATCGCGACGCAATATTACAAATGAAAAATGCCATAAAGAAATACACACGATAAAGTAAAAAAAAACAGCACGTTCATATGAACAATAGAATGAAATGAGTCTTCAGATTCATAAAGTATTCATAAGTTCCATGAAAAAAAATACGGTTTAACGTCCATCGTTTAGCGGGACGCTGATATCTCATAAAGAAACGTCGAATGCGGATACTATTTAAAGTACTGTGTGTGAGTTGTCAGAATGCGATTCGCTTATTTTTATACCTGTCTCGCTAGTTCTTACGCGAGCCAGGTTAGACCCTCTTAGTTTTATCCAAATCCGAATCGCAATCTGAGAGCTCACAGATTTGACGGACTGTACGTAATATGCAGACGATTCGAAACCTGGCCCAAACTTAGGATTTTCCTGAATCAAACTGTGGCAACCCAGTCTGAGTTCGAGCGCGAGACTCGCCCGCCAGCCTTGTTTTTATCTCCGCCGCGTTCGTACGTCTTCGCGAGTTTACGTGAGTGATAACGTGATAACTGGTGATAGCGTGTGATACCGGCTTCGACCATACAACAGGTAAATAAATACTCTCTTTTCCTTTATTTTTATATAAATAGTGGCTTTTAATAGGATATGGAAATGCTGGTGATGCTTCTGATGTGATGATGCTATTGTCTTGACTTATTATAGTCGTAAATCTGTAGTAAATGTTACTTGCTGCGCTTGGTAATAAAAATCTTAGTACCTACTTAATAACATCGGTGCCTAGAATGTAGGTACCTTCTTAAGTTTTAATAATATAAAGATAATTATTGAGAGTGAACACGGGATGAGAAACTTATTTAAATTTGAATTACTTATGATATGAGTTAAATTACATATAAGAAGATAGTGGTACTGACTAATAGAAGATGAAAATTTGTTCTTAATTTTTGCAACGCATTATTTATCATTTGATCAGTTTTTAACATAAGGATTATCTATTTTCTGTATATATTTGATTGTAGTTTTGAGTAAAATCCATTTACCTTTATTTCATATTTCTTATGTAAATTGTAAATAGGTATCAAGTTTAACGCATAAATACAAGAAAAAATATAATAAACAAACCCATTTTATTTAAATAACATCACCTTTATCCTATTCCTATTGTATTCATGTATGTTTATTAAATATAAATAATATAATTAAGTAAGGCTTAAGAATTGTTTTAATAATTAGATAGCTTGAACCGGAAATTGAATATCCGGCGCTCCCCCGAGCTAGGCTGCGGTAGACAATGGTTGCATCCCCCAGCGGCGGGCTATATACAGTTTATCTGCGGACATCTACCCCGGGCTCGCGATCCTCCCGTTGCCACTACCTTAGGTACCTACATAGGCACGCGTCTTATTAGAAAACGTTTGCGTGATCCGTCATCTTATTCAAATTAATGAATTACTGAATGTCATAATTTATAAATAATTTAGAGACCTCATTATTAAATATTTAGAGACCTTAAAAAAATCTCAACTATTCAAAGTGCTCAATTCATTAACAATAGACCGATGAATATTCAGGTAGAAAATAATCCTCATGGAATGAATATAGGATCGTAATACGTATTAAGTATTTTTTTAAACTCATTTCACTGAGCTGGAACTAAATGTCGTAAATCGTTCAGCTTGCTGCAGTACAGTGTTTGTTGACTTAATTTATCAGGATTATGGCCAGTGAACCTCACACAGAGTAAGATTAACTTCAGCAGGTAGTTACGCACCTAGATACATTTGACGACTTCTACAGATAGATATTTTGTCATTTTTGTCGTATTAATTCGTGTCGTAATTTTAACATAATTATATTCTCCACTATTACTAATGATATGAGTAATAATAGGTATAGTTGTGAGTTATAGTAGTGAGTTATAGTAGGTATAGTAGGCGCGTAACTACCTGCTGAAGTTAATCTTACTCTGTGTGAGGTTCACTGGCCATAATCCTGATAAAGTAAGCCAACAAACACTGTACTGCAGCAAGCTAGGTAAGGACTAAGGACCTCCCCTCTCCTTGTTAATTAAAATAACTAAGATACAATTACAATATATTTTATACCTTTCAGTAATTTTTACTCCCAAAATATATCATCAGCATGTTATGCACATCGTGTAACAAAATAAATATGTATGTACCTAAGTCATGTGAGAAAGCTGGTTTCAACCGGCCCAAAAAATAAATAATAAAAAAGCCCCGACCCTTTAACATGCGAAGGGTAAGAAATACAGCGCCCTCCATCCATTTACAGCGCGGAAAATTGTATATGAAGCACCGCTCACATGGTCTGAACAATACCACAAGTGTTGACGAGGTTTACGATTTAAATTAGAATATTTCTGGACCTTTTTTTATAATATTATGTATATCGACGGCAAAAAGCGTAAACGCTGTAAACGCCAATGAATTCCGTTGGCGTTTACAGCGTTTACGCTTTTTGCTGTCGATATATACGTGATCCCTATGATCACGAGAAATTTCGTATCTAAAGCATTGCTTTGGTTATAGTTTTGGTTAATTTGAGTACGCTCTTTTTTTTTGATCCAAAGAAACTATCCATATTTAAGTTCAAACTTTTCCGAAGTTCTTTATTCTATCCTATTCGTTGTATAATATAGGTATATGATGTTATACGCGTAATTCTCATAATGTATGCAAACTAAAACCCAAAAGCGTTTACGTTACCGTTACTGAAAAAAAAAACCGTGGTTATTTAGAATACAGTGACATATATATCCACACAGTCTTGCCTGCCTGGCTGGTATCTGCTTTAGGGTTGCTGAAGTGGTAGGCAGCAGGCAGCACTATACGCTGCCCTGATATAATATATCAAGAGTTTCAAGTGTGATTGTGTTCAACTGACTAAAATCAGTCTTCTCCGGAGACAGACATTGGTACTACATTCTTTGATGTTGTGTCTTGTGAATTAAAGTCGTCATTGTTCCAGGTGTGACCAAGTTGCGCGTGCGCCATGGCTGAGATCAAGCAGGAGGTCCCCGCGGAGCGCGTCGACAAACACAACACAGGTACAACATAATCTTTTAAAACTTTCGTGAGACATCACTAATAATATTAAACATTTCAGTTTAAATCGTTTGGAGTTCTTTAGGGACCTCGATGAGGTCACATTCTGTGGTGAGCAGTCAGAGGACATAATAACATTCATATGCTTGGTACTAGTTGGTATACAAAAACCTATTCTACTTCTATGTACCTACCTAAATGCAAAACATGCGGGTAACAAACGCTGTTATCGACGTACTAAATACATTTGCGTTTGGCTAGAAGGCATCGTATGGATAATAATATCTAAGCATCCTGGTATAAATAGCAAAATATCGTCACAGTAAAAGTAGCTTGACGCTTGAGGCCTGATTTGTTTTAAAGTGCTCATTGTTTTAGACGTTTTTTTTCTATGATAAATCATGTTTCTTAGCATATTATTGATGTTACTACCTAGAACAAGGCTATTGAAATTTATGGGTATAAATTTGAAACCTACAGTTTGAATATTTCATTGATAGTTTTTGTTTCAAAAACTACTCGAAATTGACAAATTCACGCGGAAAAATTACTTTTTCAACTTATTTTCAACTGCACGCAATGTTAGCATGAAATACCTATGTTACTACGTAGAACTCGGGGAAAACTATTATTCACTTCAAAAATTTGGCTGAAATTATCAATATATTTGTCATAATATGAAAAAAATAAATTTTAAAAGGAATAAGGCCTCGAAAGTCAAATTATCAGAAGACGAGATTAGGTAAGTACTGTAGCACGGTCATGGTTAGAACGAGTCGTGCCCTGGCCGCAAGTAGTTGTCGAGTAATACTTGATTTTATTTTAACAAACATTTTGACTTATCTGTAAAATAAAAAATATATCCGAGGACAAATACAAATACGAAAATATACCTACATATATATTATGCCCTGGCTGGCTGGGACTGAAGTTGCGAAGCTGCCTCTGTTTCCGCTGTCAAACAGCCTTAGCAGCCGCTAAGCACTCGTGTATCGTTCGTTTACGTATTATAGACTATTTTTTACAATATAAAAATAGTATTTCCTGCCACCTACTACGTATCAGTACCTAATATCTGTAAAATTAAAAATATATCCGAGGACAAATACAAATACGAAAATATACCTACATATATATTATGCCCTGGCTGGCTGGGACTGAAGTTGCGAAGCTGCCTCTGTTTCCGCTGTCAAACTGCCTTAGCAGCCGCTAAGCACTCGTGTATCGTTCGTTTACGTATTATAGACTATTTTTTACAATATAAAAATAGTATTTCCTGCCACCTACTACGTATCAGTACCTAATATCTGTAAAATTAAAAATATATCCGAGGACAAATACAAATACGAAAATATACCTACATATATATTATGCCCTGGCTGGCTGGGACTGAAGTTGCGAAGCTGCCTCTGTTTCCGCTGTCAAACAGCCTTAGCAGCCGCTAAGCACTCGTGTATCGTTCGTTTACGTATTATAGACTATTTTTTACAACATAAAAATAGTATTTCCTGCCACCTACTACGTATCAGTACCTAATAAATTAATAAATTAATTATTTTATTATGTATGCACTCGTTATCTTTCTGTATCATATCGTAAACTTATCGAAATGATCACCTTCACCGATACCATCAATATTATCAATTAGCAATAAAGACAATTTGGAGTGTAAAATAGCATTAATATATTTCATGTAGACGTTTCCATTTTCTTTAGTTTTTCGTGTCCCCAGGCTATGAAATGTGGAAACTATTTCTGAGATAACTTTCAGAATTCATTCGCTTAGTGAACTATTTTAAACTGCAGTAAATGATTCAATGCTAAAGCATTTTCAAAGTAAAATGCACTTAAAAAGCCTACTTTTTTCAATAAGTAAAACGTTACATAAAAATTCATAAAGTTATAAGTAGTTTTGAATTGAGACCAGGCGAAGCTTCACTTTATTGCTATTTAAAATAGTATATTCGCTGTTTTTATTAAGTAGAAGCTATTTACTAACTATATTATACTTACTATTAAAATGGGACTCGAAAAAGAAACCTTATCTACGAGTACACTACTGTTGTTAAAATTATTTAGTGAGTATCGTAATAGCATTGGCCTCCGGATGAACTTGGACAAAACCAAGGTTATGTTCAATGAACATGTTAGTCCGGAACCAATTGCGGTACAGGGCAGCTTTCTCGAGGTTGTTAAAGAGTACGTCTACCTTGGGCAAATATTGCAGTTGGGTAAAAACAACTTCGAGAGAGAGGCTAATAGAAGAATACAGCTGGGCTGGGCACGGGCAGCATATGGCAAACTTCGTCGGGTCTTCACATCGCCCATTCCACAATGTCTGAAGACGAAAGTTTTCAACCAGTGCATCCTACCCGTAATGACATACGGTGCCGAGACGTGGACACTCACGGTTGGGCTGGTCCACAAATTTAAAGTCGCTCAGAGAGCTATGGAAAGGGCAATGCTCGGAGTTTCTTTGAAGGATCGAATTCGGAACGAAGTGATCCGTCAGAGAACCAAAGTTACCGACATAGCTCACCGTATTAGCAATTTGAAGTGGCAGTGGGCTGGCCATATTATCCGAAGAACCGATAACCGGTGGGGTAAACGTGTTCTTGAGTGGAGACCGCGGATCGGCAAGCGTAGTGTGGGACGCCCTCAGACTAGGTGGAGCGATGATCTGTGCAGAGTGGCTGGCAAAAGCTGGATGAGAGTAGCCGAGGATCGCTTACAATGGCGTGCAGTTGGAGAGGCCTATGTCCAGCACTGGACAAGAATAGGCTGATGATGATGATGATCGTAATAGGGGTACATTTTTAAAACTATGCGGTTCCTTGGGCATTTTAAGACACGCTAGGTATAAGAGGTATAAGGAGATACCTATATACGAGTACTGTTTTTGAAATTATTTAGTAGGTACCGTAATAGGTATACTTTTAAAGGTTTGCGGTTCGTTGGATAATTTTAAGACTCACTACAACCAATGACCTCATACTTAATGTGACAACGAGGTATTTTTATCGAAATATTATTTAAGCAATAGTAGTACTTATACGATCAATTAAATATAACGATTAGTTAAACTTGAAGTTGGTCGTAGTGACTTCTCTACAAGAATTCCATTGTGCAAGTTGGTGGAGTTGTCAACTGCCCCTTATAAGTAAATATTTAGTAGCCCTGTAAGGTGTAGAAATCTACAAAGTTTGTGTTTCAAATGTGTGAAAATAAAATAACAAACGAATCAATATGAGTGCTAGTGCTAGCGTCGTTGCGCTCACTGGTTTGTTGACAGAACGCCAACTCTTCACCACAAATACTGCGTGTAGGTGGCATTCTAAATATTGTTCACTTCTGCTGATTTCTTTTATTAAGCATAAATTTTACAAACCAAGTATAATTTTGTAATGTAATATTTACAATGGCTTCGGCTGGGTTTGCTCGGTAAAGTACTTAATTTATTTAGATTCCTATTTCTATTTCGAATCCATAGTGGTCGGTATTGTTTTCTGATTCATTGGTCTATGATAAGGTTAATATGTCGTTTGCAATGTTTATTAAAGGTCGTAAATACGCAATCTGGAAATCTAAAGTGAAAGTGACATTACTTGTATCTTTAAGTGTTTTCCTTACAGGTATGCGTTATCAGATGAAGAATGCATCCAACTATGCTATACATCCGGTATTATTCTGTTGTACTTTTCAACGATACTGTGCCATGTATGAGAAAAACCTAAGTTCAACCAAACACTTCTTGCGCTATGCTACTATTAATAGTGGGATATAGCTTTGTAACCGATTGTATGGACAATACATAAGGTTTCTAAAATATTTGTCTTGATAATGATAAAAATAATCTTATAAACATAACATCATGGATTGGTGTTTTGAACATTGCCTCTTATAGTGTTAAATCAATCTTATCATTTCAGCTTTATTCAGTTTATCCTGTGCTTTGTCTGTCATCTTCCAAAGTTATAGAAAGTAACAACGGAGAGAAATATTTATTTAGCGTTGTATTGTAATCTGGTTCTTATTTACATTAGTCATAGCTAGTATTGACATTGCCCCGAGTTATCTTTATCCCGAGCGGCGCGCGCCCTACTTCAGCCCGGTGATTTACTCATCAAAACAAAATAGTACCGCACTTGTCCCCCGCTCGGTGCACCTTGCTGGGCATAATGGGGCCCGTTCTGAATAACGATTGTATAGGATCCTCCCTGATGATTTTTTGAGTATTTACAAAAACATGCTGAGCATTGAGACAGCCGGTTTCGGTGGTTATGGCCATTACAGCCGCGTCTTAGACGAGAAGACAATGCCAAACATCGTTCTGTGGAAAAACGAACGGTAATAATAATAATAAATTTACAACTTGTGTGGAACTGGAAATATACTAGTTGGGCAAATAAGACTAAATGAAAATATATATGCAATAGACCCGTTATAATTTGTGTTACATTTTGTGTTAATTATGTGTACAAACCGCGAGAGTATATAATGTATTATACAAAGGTGTATATGTAGTCATTACTTATATAAACTAGTAATAGTCTGACAGTAAAGACACATTACGATCGAATCGTGAATGCCGCGCTGCAATTTCATTAAATAATTCCTCTAGGGATGGCTTGTCTAGAGAGGCATATAAATTTAAGCCTACCTAACAAGACGAAGATTAGAGCTTGACTACCTTAGGCCCACTGGACGATTCTTTTGAAACCATTTTTACATATTATTCACATGAGAAAATATTCGAAAAACATTCTCACCTCATGTTTTTTAATGCAAAGTTGCCTGAAAGTTTTTTTTTATATCACATCTATATAATGGCTTCTTTACCAATCTTTACTTTTACTAATTTACGCCAATTCGTGCTTCATATAATTAAAAGCCAGACTTTTTCGTGAATTACCGGCATAAATAAGGCTCCGCTAATTACCGCTGGTAACAAAGGGTATCAGTCGCGACACTGCAGCCTGGAAGATCGCGGTGCCTGACACAGCGCGCGCCAAGTCTAGGTCTCCCGGCCCCGAGACGCGTCATTGGTAATGATCATTACACTGATCACTGCCATTTCATTGTAATTCGTTACACATTAATGATTACACGTTATTGTTTTGCTATCTTGTAGACATTTCTTTCTGCCATTTGTTTTTTGTAAGACATATATATATATAACTAGCGACCCGCCCCGGCTTCGTACGGGTGTAATACTGATAAATGATGCATGTATTATACATATAACCGTCCTCTTGAATCACTCTATCTATAAAAAAACCGCATCAAAATCCGTTGCGTAGTTTTAAAGATTTAAGCATACAAAGGGACATAGGGACAGAGAAAGCGACTTTGTTTTATACTACCTGATTATACCATTAAATCACATGAAGTCTCCACTGAAGTAGCTATTGGATTATTGAGGCGTGCAATATCGCAAAAATATATCGCATTTACTAGAAACAATTGATCCAGTAGGTCGTTAATACGTAAAGTAAAAATATCCCATTATTAGGGTCTACAAATTGTTGTTGTTGTTGACAACAATATTTGGCCGACATGACATTCAATAATTAATGTTATTTGTCGTATAACTTATACATCAGTTATATTATTAGATGAAGCAGAAAAATATTTTAATACATTATTACGCATCGGAGACTATCTGGAAATGATCGAGTCTACTGATCAATCGCCTTGCTTTACGTAGATCGATTTAATATCGCACAAAAGGCGCCTGATTGGATTTCCCATGGGGTTTAACACGGGTTGAAATGAAACAGTCATGCAACGTCAAATTAGTAAAAAAGGTAATTTATTTCAAATGATCTGTTCTGGTGAATTGGACTATTGGAATTGAGGGCAATTTGCTAAAATGGGTATAATGATTTATTTGTAAAGTTGATTGGAGGTAGGTAGGTAACATTTGCTACAAGTGAACTCAATAAATTACGATATTTTCATATTGTCAAACATTTTCATAGTCATTTATTGCTGTTAAGTTATGTACATGCTGCTAACTGAACGTTTTTCACTTGTTTTGGAGTAGTCGATGTTTTTGGTTTGTAATGTAGGATAGAAATACTTAAGGAAATCACATCAAGTTTAATTTCTTACAACATTCAGTACCGAGACGCAATTTATATTCCATGTAGGTAACAGTTTTATTATAGGTACATTTTATTACAAAATTAGAAGAGTATCGCCGACTACTTTATAAGCAAGGCGTTAACTGTACTTAAAGAGCACCAGTTCATTTGTAGTACAGTTCTGAAGAAGTTCCTTTCACACGCACTTTCCCACTGTTTTTATTTAGAATACAATGAATCTCTTTGATTTCGAGCATACCATTCACAAATTCCCACTACATGGGCTTGATAGGAAAACAAACAATAGTGATTAATAAACCTTGATAAAAATGCAACAATCGAAACGGGTGGTAGCGGATCACAAACTGAGCATGTTATTACATATTTTATGGGTTCTTTGATATAGTAGTTTGACACCATATATTTTGACGCCTAATAAGGCTGGGCCGGGCTGCTTCGGAAAATGTATTACGTGTTATTTATATATACCTAAAATAAATTTAGCGTTTTTTTACGGAATCATTAAATAACGATTCGCAAAAATTTGCGAGTAATTTTTAACAATAATGGGTCCAATAAATTCAGTCTATGCAACCAGCACTTATAAGGATGGTGCCAGGTCGCCACTGACGTCGTCGCTTCCACTAGAAAGTGCTGAACACTCGCAGCCCAGATTAGTAATGTTAGTAATGTGCCGTTTCCGAGAATTTCCCAAAACGTTCTCTATTTTGCATGGAAGTTGTTCACAAGAACGTAACGTTCTCGCTCCATCCAAATCGGAAACTTTCTTGAGAACGATACATCTCAATTTTATCTAGATATTAACGGATAGATGTGAACTGCTTGTGTATGATGCAAGTATTCTCACTTAGAGTAACATGTTTTGGTTCCCACATAGGAAAGTGTTACCCAAATTCCCAGCACCTTAAATCTGACAATGGCCGGCGACGGGATGCCGCCGGCGCCTATTGTGTTATGTTAATGCTATAAACACAATTAAACTCACTTACTCTCGTTAGAGTGATAATATGGTGTCTTTGCCCTTAGTGTGGCCGCCTAGTAGGGCTGCCACTGTGATAATTATACCTACCTAATGCTAATTTTATTCCATTGCTCATAACCTATTTTATAATCCTCGACGAAAAAAGAGGGGTGTTATAAGTTTAATAAATGTATCCGTGTATCTGTATATCTGTGTATTTGTTTATCTCTGCATCTGTGTGTCTGTCTGTAGCATCGTAGCTCTCAAACGGATGGACCCATTTGAGTGCGTGTTTTTTAAATCTGAAGACTTGTCAGTCGAGATGGTTCTTGCTGTTCTTAGCTATGTTTGATGGAAATAGGACCAGTAATTTCCAAGATATTCAGCTTTAATTGAAAAAGTGACAAGATATCAGTTAATATTGAAGGTAATAATTCCTATTTTTGTAGTTATCTTCAGTTTTAGTACCATTTTCTATATCACTCATTGAATGAGGGTCTCTCATGATAGCCATCTACTTGTGTCAGGGGAGTATTAAATTGTTGATTTTGAATATATTTAAACATTATTGCACAAAACAAGTCACTACAAATATGGAACTCGGACATTCAACCATTTGAGTGACAAGAAAAGGCCAATGTTTATCATTATCTCGAGAATAGAAAATGAGGTTTTAATAGAAAATTTAGATTTCGTAATGAATTTGAAGATTATTTGTTAATAAGACCTAATATAACATTGCCGACCGGTATGTGATGTGGCGTTTTTATTTTGCGTACACACCACACATTAAATAATACACTTTAACAATAATATGCGACAGTACTACATCCGAAAATACTTTTATACTGAAAATAATAATATATTAGACACTCGTATTATCATTAGGTATGTGTCAACCCTATTGAAAGCATTGTTTCATATTTCAACCGCTCAGCTGGCCACGTATTGTCTTTTAGCAGCGTTTATTCAAAGTATAAATGCTAACTGTTCTCCTGGTTTCTGGGCTTTGTGTGGAGTTTGCAAACGCTGAATAAAAAATAAACTTACTAGCCAACAAGCAAAAGTTCCAATCACCAACCAAAATATTTAGGTGCCAGAATATGCAATGTGAATCCATCATAAGCATGGATATAAACTTTATTAAACGATAAACAAGTAAAAAACAACAATAACTAACTTAACTATACTAAGGAAACCTTAACTAAAACCACCTAAAACTGATGTCCCCAAAATCTCGGCCCTGCGGCGGCTGCAACAATGCTGGCTACATTTCCCCGCTGAATAGCCTCATGTTAATCCTTTGGCCGAGAAATGAGCCGGCTCTGCTCTGTGGTGTGAAGAACATTCCATCCGCTTTTTTTTATTGGCTGTACAGTCTGCGGGCGTCCGGGCTCCACGGTCCGAGTGTTTCCATTGCAAACGCCGCAAATATAAAGTTATTGGTGAGACGTGGTGAGACCTACATATTTGCGCCGCTCTTTAGGTAGATTTCACAAAAGAGGTACATAAAAATACCCAGTACACACTTATTTAATAGTAGTTTATGAACCATTTGTCATAATGAGAGCTTCGTGTGATCCTGTTATACCACATACTCGTGTTTAAGGCTTAATTATGCATAATTGCATACTTTATCTACACACATACTCATTACCATATCATGGATTCTCTTTTATGTAGATATGACAACCAGTAACTCCTGCAGAAGGGAGGAATGGATGAGGTGACCTCGCCAGCACCGGAGAGGTGGCCATAACATCATATATAATGATTAATGATGATAAGACGACCCCGCCCGAGATATCGCAATGTTACGAAATAGACTCTCTGATTTTGGACATCTTTGTCCTACCGCCGTACCTGCCAAGTAATGTAGGTCTTTACCTTTAGATACCTAAAGTTACAATTAAATAGGTAAGTACTCGTACAGTAAAGGAAACTGAAACGTGTATCTCTTTGACCCTTATTGACATTGTGACAAGAGCGAAAAAGTCGCGTGTTTCAATAGTATAAACACGACTATATACGCTCTGTATCCCTTCTAAAATACATTACAAAGCTTACTGTAACTTAAGCACCAGATTGTACGCACGATTAACTCATAATTTAATTTAATCTTTGCAGTAGACCAATGAAACGAAGCTCAGACGAACTGCTCATCAGATTCAATCACACCCGTGATGACATCACACACAGTAACATATAACCAAATGAAAAGCCGGAATGTAGATTGTGTCATTTAACTAATTAGTTAATTTGTAGCCGATTAGGCACCGGCCATTACGAATGCACTTCATTAAGGTCGATTGAATATTCTACGAGAGCAAGCTAGTTATGTTGCATAATGTGAGCTCAATCGGAGACTCTTTATAGTCTTTCTTTCTACTATGTAGGTATAGGTAGGTTTGAAAGTAAAATTTTGCTACTCGTGTCACAGAGTATTTAAAAGTGGTTTACCTAGCCATACTCGATCGAGCCCATAATAGACAAAGTCTATAGTTTTATTTAGCAAAGGGTCGTCGTCATCGAAACCGAGGCGAGGTATACTAAAAGAAAACATGTACAAGATTCGCTAAGTCCAATTTTGTATATTTTACTTATTTAGACTCATAAAAATCACATTCGATTAAACTTATTTTAGCATTTGTAGCCGAGATATTGAATTGCACTAGATTTTCTCAAAGAATCGAAGTGAAGAAATCTGTCTACTTTTCGACAAATACCAACAACTGTGAGCTCATAAGGCAACTATTCCTAAGATATTTTCTTATGGACGTATTTAGTTACGAAGTTTACCTATTAGATCGTGCCAATAGAGAACAGTTTCGTGAATAAGGCCCATTTTGTTGATAGGATTTACCTAATGCGCCGTATCCGTTAGTTGGTGTTGTACGCGACCTGGTAAATGGGAAGCGGCTCGGGACGTCCGTTACGTTATTTTTAGGGCAGGAGCATGTAATTTGTTGTACATATATAGGAATTGTGTTGTGGATGTTGTATAGGAATAGGATGCCCATCCATCACTTAGCTGGAGGCAGCTCGAGGCGGTTAAGAGATTGGGATATCCATGAAGAATGGAATATCCGGAGGTTCTTCTACATAAGACTGTAAAAGACAGAATTCCGTGATAGGTACCTAATGTCGCAAGTTTGGGACCTAATCATTAGGGCTGTGTTCGTATAACAAAACCCTTGTTAAGATTTATGTATCTGTCTCTATCTATCGTTCGTATCTCGCTCTGTTACTGATATTAACTTCAGTGTTTTTTAGGGTTCCGTAGTCAACTAGGAACCCTTATAGTTTCGCCATGTCCGTCTGTCCGTCCGTCCGCGGCTTAGCTCCGTGATCATTAGTACTAGAAGGCTGAAATTTGGTATGAGTATGTGTATGTATCACGCCGACAAAAAGGTAAAATAAAAACTAAAAAAATATGTTTTTTTCGGGTACCTCTCGTACACCTAAAGTGGGGGTGAATTTTTTTTTCGTTCCAACCCTAGTATGTGGGGTGCCGTTAAATAGGTCTGTTAAAAATAATAGGGGTCTGTAAACATAACTTTTTGATAAAGTCAGTAGTTATGTAAATATTCGCTATGAAAATAAAAAAAATTGTGTCCCCCCCTCTAACTTTTCAACCACGGGTCTAAAAAATATGGAAAAATTTATGAAAATGAGGCCTTATAAGTACTTTCAATGAAAACTATATTGAACAAAATCGGTCCATCCGTTTTTGAGTTATCGCAAAATTTCATAATTTTCTTTAAAAGGACGTAAGTGACTTCCAGAAGGTAATAAGTAATTACAGTTACTTTGGTGAGTTTGGCGTTTACGACCTTTTTCCGTCTTTCCGTCTTTGACCGTCTCTTGTGAAGGATGAGCAAATACGGAACCCTACACTGAGCGTGGCCCGACACCGACATGCTCTTGGCCGGTTTTTTTATTAATTAACAAGAAAGGCACTAATATATGACTCATAGTACCAGCTAGTGTACCTGGGTCAATTTCAACAAGACGCATTTTTTGTATCATTTCGGTGTGATTCTTTATTTTTGATTATTTTTAAGTTTTTTAAATGTGACGAGATACTTTAGACTATATTATTAAACATATGTAAAAGGGACCCTGAAATCTGAAATAGTTTTCGAGATATTCGAGATCGAATATGAAACACACAACGGAATGATAAATGTACACCAGGATGATAAAATAAGTGCACCGCAATGAAATTTCATACGCCGGAATGAAAGAATTGTGGCATATTATGAAAGTAATTTTACTTTTTATATTCATAATATATATTATATTGGCATTACATAATAATATAAACATATATCTTAGTATGGTATTAAAAACAAAATAAAAAAATATTATTATTTCAACAATATTTATGAAAAGTGAAGCTACTTTTGATGTCATTCCGGTGCTTTCCTCATTTTGGTGGGGTTTAAAGTCATTTTACTACACTGGAAACACCGGAATGAGAATGATGGAATGAGAAACACGACATATTTTTATTTCTTAAAAAAAAAGTAAGCCCTTTATTCTAAAACTAATTAAACTCTTTTAATGGCGAGTGTACTTTACCTGATATAGATAAATTTCAAACCACGCAATTTAAAAATAAAGAAGCTATAACAAACTCCGGAATGACATTTTTTTTGTCCCCTGTCCACCGCGATGAAATATTCACGTTTATACAAGCCAACGTATTGCCACTATACACAACCGGCCTCGTCGAGCGCCGCAGCTTGACTAATTCTATGAAGTGCGCGGGAGACGGGGGGCATACTTGATCAAATTTGGGAAATAAATCGGTTCGAAACATTGTCGGCGGTAATGAGAAGTTTTCTCGGGACAAACGTATATGCACTTATTCAAGGGTATACAAAGGAGATATATAACGGGTAATGTGCTTTTTTCGTTACCTATTTATATGGTAATAAAATAATGGAAACAGATTTTCTTTGTCATGCATAGTATTTGACTTACCCGGCATTTTACAAACAAAACCGGCTTGGGGACAACCCACCTTGATGAGAAATTTGGTCTAAATATATTTTTTTAAATTATTATATATATTAATATTTAGATTTTAGCTGTTGCCCGAGGTAGACAATGGCGGGCTGTTTCCGAAAAAAAATGGTACTTTATTATTCAACCTTTCTGCACCTGCGTTTTCAGTCTTGCCATCAAAAAATACTGCTTGGGAAATTGACCCACCTACAGAATATATTGGTGTCAGTTTTGTTGCGTTTTTGATTATCTAAGTATTTTTCTTTAACACTTAATCAATGAGTTTGCAGTTTTACTAACATCGGGAGACCAAAGTGATTAAAAAAGTAGTTTATTAAATTACAAGGGCGCGGTGGTATGGGCGCGTCGAGATCCCGAAACTTCGCACAATGATGCTGCCGATGCCGTCACATTCAGAAGGGCCTAAATATATTAATCTTTCAACTCTCGTAAGCCTTTTTGTGTTACTAAGGTAGGACGCTGATTAATGAACTGTAAATCGAACAATAGCGGTTCGAAGATACGCGCTACCTTTTTAACAAATGATTCCTGACGTTTAAATAGCCAAAAAAAATTTGTAAAATTTGGCCACCTAGGGTTTTGCCACCGTGTGTGCCGCTAAACCTATTAACAAAACATTGTTTAAGTATAATGTATCGAGCTTATTTTCGGTTGCCGGCTTCAATTGGGTACCTACGCTTGAATAAAAATGGTTCGTACAGCAAGGCGCGTCATCGGTTTTTTCTGTGTCTGATTTTTTTATCAGGAGGAGCTTAAAAATCCAGAATATTCATATGGTCCAAAAATCAAAAGTATTTTTGTGAATAGGCATCAGAGCGCTTACCTCGTAATTACGTCACAATAATTGAATGATTTTTGTGGCGTTAATTTTCTGGTAAAGGAAAAAAGGATATTTAAATTTAAGTCTCTGTATACCAAATATTCGTTGGCATTCTATATTAAACCTGACTAAGTTTTCTCCATTATAATCCTAATCGCAAGTGCGTGAGTGCCTGAGTATTATTGCTCTACCTAACAATAAATATTGGGTGATATACGTCGGCCTATTGTTCTTTCTAAACACAATCGAGTACCTCGTAATCTTCATACGTAGGTACCATTGTAATAGATGGGATGAGAATGACATTAGCTAATGTCTTTTATCCAGCATCAGGGGTTAATTCTCGTTTAGTGACATCTCTCGTGATTGTTAAATTGCCGGACGAGTTAGGTAGACGCGTGACCCCCACGTAGGAACCGTTGGACTTATTCTTTTGTAATTGTAACATATTTTTTGAGCATATCTGTGTAGGCTACTGAATGCCTTTTCTAAAGCTAGGTAGCTCCATTCATTTGAAGACGGCTGTGCTCGTTCTCTACGTCGTCGCTAATGTCGCTATTTTTCGTTGTAGGTTTAGTATTTTTCATTGTAGGTTTAGTTTTTTGCCGTTTAAACTCTTGTTGCTAATTACGGATGAAGAAATCTAAAAATTCTTAAGTAATGAACGGATAGCATTTTTACAGAATTTAATGCAAATCAGTCCGAAGCAAAAAAACGAAAAGTCACCGTATTAGCCTTTTTTGTTACAATCGGATTTAAATTAAGGCAATAAATATCGCCCACGGAGCAAAATTGCGACCGTTTGTAGATATTATCGCAGCGATTAGTACAGTTTAGTGCGCGGCGACGTTGCGTGCGCGGCGGGGCTTACAATTAAAACAACGATTGGTTACCTACGCTGCCAAAGAATTAGTCGTACCCATTCTTTTATTTTGGTCTGACGAGGACTCAAGGATCGTTTGATATTTTGGAACAAGTTTTGTAGAAGACATTGTTATTGTGCGAAATTCACGGGTCGCGACAATTGATGACATGACGCAATCTACAGGAATTTGTAACCAGCTGCGCTAGGATTCGATAGTCCAGTTATAAAATTGAATATCACGTGTCGGCTTGAACTGAAGCCTAATCTGGCCAAGGCAAGTATAGATGGTCATCTATCTTCAGTTCATGATCAATTTGATCTTGTCGGGTTGACATCCATTACAATTGTGGATTCCATGTAACAGTCCGCTCAACTAATTGCCTAATATAGAGTGTTACGCAGAACTAGGCTTGCATTGTTATGTATAGATTTTAGCACGTCGGTTTCGAGCATGCATGTGAGTAGTAACAGTTTATTGCGTAAGTTGTTTGCGACGCCGTTTGAGCAAGGACGATTTTTAGTCACAGGTGAAGTTATTTCTCTAATTACTTAACTCTCTCTCTAATTGCAGGTTATACGAACTTGTCTAAAGTAAAGTTTGACAATCATTATATTAGACTAGAAGGAGCACTTTTGTCCTCGTAAAAACCATCTTCGGATGTCCAGCGGATATTGGAGCGATTATAAGAGGCGTCAGTCTGCTGCAACGCGTTGGTCATATTTTTCCTGAAATAATGACCTGTCTCCATTGAAAACATTTTCAATACTTTTCTTTATATGTAGGTAGTGCCCCTTGATTGAAGGTACCATTTGTATCTCATCACGGTATATATAGTGACAAAAAAGTAAATAGGCGGCCAGTAATCGTCATTCATTTTAGACTCTAGTATTACTGTAGATCCTATTTTGAAATAAGAGTCGGGTGTTTTTTTTTAAGGTAGATTAATTATCTTCGTCTAGTCGACGAATCAATATGGACGAAGGGGCAATTTTAGAAAGGTACTTCAAAGTAGGACGAGCAGATATCTGTTATGTGCACCGGGTAATGCAGATTGCGGATTAATATAATTAAGCGTATGTTCATATGTTGCTCAATTTACGGTCTGGCAAACAAGCTGAATTTCCAAATTAGTTCAGTGGGTCCAGGATTATCTGAAGCCCTATTCTAAAGCTTAGTGATAACGCTTGCATCAATTCCTTATCTTTACGACGTGGCGGATGCGTTTTATTTTTATCTAATCTCTAAGAACGGTGTATAAGATGATGTTGAATGTTTCGCGAGGCGCGTCGGCGGTGACCCGTGATTGGGTAAACAAACACTATGTAATTCCACCGATGATGTAAGTGACGGCAGGTTTCTATCATGCATGACGCCATCTTAAGGCTGATCTGGGAATGGCTCATTGATACATTTTTGCGAGAGTATTTTATAATGACTTAATCGCTCGCTTTGTTCTACGACTACCGATTGGTGACGAGTTGCACAATTAAAATGGCTTGAATAGCTATCGACGTCTTATTTACGATAATTGTGATACTTAATGCTCACGAAGCAAACCGTTTAGGCTTGTAAAATTTTACGAACAACGACGGTTTGACGTGACATCGAACGATTCTACATCCAAGATATCCAAGGGGCTTAATTCGACGTTTCTGGCCACATCTGTCAGTACAACGTCATAATGTTACTTTAGTGATGTGCTTTATCAACAAACTTTGTATAAATCCATCGCTAAAAATAGGCATATGTCAATGCTAATCGAATTAGGCCAACGTTCATTACTTCAACTAATTTAAATGAGGTTTAAAATATCCATGGCTCTATTTAGCTGGGAGCAGAGCGTAAATTTAAACTATCTAAACTGACTAGGTTCACCTATGTCATGTTTATACTTATGTATGAACTCGAGCGAATTTGCATATGAATGTGAGAAGATAGCTAGCTTTGTGTGTTTGTAACTAGGCGAGTACGGTATATGCGCCTGTTGTATGTACCTATGATAAGACGTGTCGGCACTGGGTCACAAACGCCACTCCTTAGCGAGTTTTAGCGAGTTTAAAGAGTCCTTAAAGTTGTAACCTACATTTTGGAAATAAAAATCGAATTGTATTAATACTGGCCATAAATTTAAAACTCATTCACCTAACAAACTCGAGCGAAAATACTTAAACGCCGCAATTAGAAACAATTGAGCGAATTTGGGGACCTAAGAATAAAGCGTATAAAAAGAAGAACTGAAGAGTATTTCACTCGCGGCAATTTCTTAGATTTGTCTCTTGCGGTGAACTGAATCGAATGATTTGTTAAAGCTCAATGTCCGTGTCGATGCGTAGGGGGAGAAAAGGGTTCTTTCGGCATTATTGGTGGTGGTTTGGGGTTGTGAGGACACTTGAAACTGCTTCCTGAAGACTGCCACACTTTTAGTTCAATTAACATGTGTAACGAGTGACAACGCACGTTTCGACTTTAATGATGATGATTTCGCGGAATTATTTGTATGTTTTATGTCATAAAATAGGCTACTTTTTATTCAGCAAGAGCATCGGCAGCGTAGTTCGAAGAAAAAGTCATGGTACTTATATTTCTAAATTCGGAATACTAAACTGACAGTTCCAATTACCTAATTCCAGTTATGAATTTTAGGTTAAAATACATTTAAGGGTCGATTGCAAAAAAAATGTAAGTACATAGTAAAAAAGCTTAGTAACAAAAAATCACGATCGCTTCCTTTGTCGAAATTTAGTCATGCATGGATAACTTTCGTCACACAAAGGAATCAATTAAGTTTTGTTTTAATAAAAGCCCTTAACTATGTAAAAAAAATTGCAATCGACCCTTAAAAGGTACTTATTTAAATATCCTGAATAAAATAATTATTACCAGTAAATTAACCAATGAAAAGGTTTAAACACAAACGTACGAAATGTCATTTTGGTATTCCGAATAAAAAACAAATGTGTATCTCTATACACAATAACACACGTCTGCTACGTGCAAAAGAATGTAACCTCCAAACAGTTATTTGAAGAAAAAGCGGTTTTTGTTGTTGCTGTCTTTAGTTTTTTCATATTGCTACTGAAATATACCTAAATATTTCAAAGGTAACGGTTTCTAAATTCGTAAATATAATCAAAAGAAATATTTTGGTCTACCTATGCGGTACCATCTATTACGCGAGGCCGATTTTTGTACATCCCATCAGATCTACAGTTATGGTCCGATTTTGATAAATGATATGTCATTAGATTCGTCTCATGCTGGAGAGGTGCATAAAACTCTTGGAATTTTATTTTTTTCCTGAAAAGGTACTGAAAAATAGATTTGAAAAAACTACTGTGCGCTAATCACGTGACTTTGACCACGTGACCTGTGATCCCTATTTTGACATAAGATGACCAAATAATAATTAGCATGATTTGCTCACAAACCTGTAGTAAGTTGTTCAGCATGATGAAATATTATTTTTGAGTCGGGAACATAATATCCACAACACTTAAAACATGTACGAATATGCAAAAATAATTTTACAGTTTGTTGACAATGAATGACAGTAATCATATTCTGACAACTTTTAATGTCTTTTTTATTGGGGGCTATTATGTTTATGTCAATTCTCTAAATTGCCAGGTTGATTTTCTTTTTAAAATGTTGATATGGAAACTTTTTTCGCATAACTGTTAAAAATGTGGAGAAAAAAGCCGGTTAAGTGCGAGTTGGACTGGTGCTCGAAAGACTAGAAAAACTGACCGTCATTCAAGAATAGATTATTTTTATAGGCGAGTTTTACAATAAATCAAAGCAGAAAAAAATTAGTAAAACTAATTTAAACGTCATTCAAATAAGTAAATTTATGATAGATTATTATAAATATGATTATATAAGTCCATCAAAAAAAAAAACCAAGGAAAATGGCATGAGTTATGGTAAATTAAATGGTATTTTATAAGAAAAAACTTGGTCCTTCCGCTTGCATGTCGACGGAATGGGAAATGTGGTAAGGTTGAGAATATGGACGATTTGACAATGTAGCTAAGTTGGGAATGTATCTACATTGGTAATATGGATGAGTTAGTAAAATGGACGAGTTGGAAATGTGGACGAGTTGGGAATATGGACGAGTTGGGAATGTGGATGATTTGGTAAAATTGACAAGTTGGTAATATAGACGAGTTGGGAATATGGACGAGTTGTTAATATGGGCGAGTTGTTAATTGGACGAGTTGTCAATGTAGACGTGTTGGGAATATGGACAAGTTGGGAATGTGGATGAGTTGGTAAAATTGACAAGTTGGTAATATAGACGAGTTGAGAATATGGACGAGTTGTTAATATGGGCGAGTTGTTAATTGGACGAGTTGTCAATGTAGACGTGTTGGGAATATGGACGAGTTGGGGATGTGGATGAGTTGGCAAAATGAACAAGCTGGGAACACGGACGAGTGGGCAATGTGGACGAGTTGGAAATGTGGACGAGTTGTATTTGTGGACGAGTTAGCAATATGGACGAGTTGGCATTGTTGATGAGTTGGAAATGAAGACGAGTTGGCAATTTAGATGAGTTTGGTGTATGGACGAGTTGGTAATGTGGACGACTTGGCATTGTGGACGAGGTGGGAATATGGACGAGTTGGAAATGTGGACGAGTTGTATTTGTGGACGAGTTGGTAATATGGACGCGTTGGCATTGTGGATGAGTTGAGAATATAAACGAGTTGGTAATACGGATGAGATTGGCAATAAAGACGAGTTAATAATAAGGACGAGTTGGTTTTGTAGACGAGTTGGAAATGTGGACGAGTTAGCAATATGGATGAGTTGGCATTGTGGACGAGTTGGGATGGGAATATGGATGAGTTGGCAATAAAGACGAGTTGGTAATATGGACGAGTTGGCAATGTAGATGAGTTGGGTGTATTGACGAGTGGGCAATGTGGACGATTTGGCATTGTGTACGATTTGGGAATGTGGACGAGTTGGGAATATGGACGAGTTGGAAATGTGGACGAGTTGTATTTGTGGACGAGTTGGCATTGTGGACGAGCAAGTAATATGGACGCGTTGGCATTGTGGATGAGTTGAGAATATAAACGAGTTGGTAATACGGATGAGATTGGCAATAAAAACGAGTTAATAATAAGGACGAGTTGGTTTTGTAGACGAGTTGGGTGTATGGACGAGTTGGAAATGTGGACGAGTTAGCAATATGGATGAGTTGGCATTGTGGACGAGTTGGGATGGGAATATGGATGAGTTGGCAATAAAGACGAGTTGGTAATATGGACGAGTTGGCAATGTAGATGAGTTGGGTGTATTGACGAGTGGGCAATGTGGACGATTTGGCATCGTGTACGAGTTGGGCATGTGGACGAGTTGGGAATATGGACGAGTTGGAAATGTGGACGAGTTGTATTTGTGGACGAGTTGGCATTGTGGACGAGTAAGCAATATAGACGCGTCGGAATTGTGGACGAGTAGAGAATATGGACGAGTTAGCAATATGGTCGAGTTGGCATTGTGGACGTACTGGGAATATGGACGAGTTGCCAATGGAGACGAATTGGTAATATAGATGAGTTGGCAATGCAGATGAGTTGGGTGTATGAACGAGTTGGCAATGTGGACGTGTTGGGTGTGTGGACATGTTGGCATTGTGACCCAGATGGGAATATAGGCGAGCTGACATTGTGGACGAGTTGGCAATGTGGAATAATTAACATGTTACCCTAACATGCGAAACTTGATGGTAGAAATAACCTACATATGATGCAAATTTCAAAAAATCCACGTTCTCAAGAATAAATTATATTTGAATTAATGACGTCTGGCTGATCATTGTTATTCTCATTCAAAATAAAATTTGTCAAATTCTGCTGTCAACAAAACAAATTAATTTTATAAGGCTTCCGTTTTTACCGACTATGGTAAGGAACCCTAAAATTAGGTTTATATTATAGACTTGAGAGTATAGATAGCATCTCCCTCACTCTTCTGTCAGGCACTATTTCAATGAGAGGAAAGACACGAAAGTTTGAATTTGGAATTCGGGTATTAGGCCTTCAGCTCTAAATTTATTGAAAAAAATATATATCTTATATTCTTTTTTTAAACATATTTAGCTGTTTTATATATTAGAGCAGGCTACAAGGGGATGTTCATTTGCAAAAATAGCGCACCTCAATCTGACTTCTGATATATATTGTATAGATCCCAGACATCCTACAAACAAATGTTGCCAACCAGTTTTGTGGTCCCGCTCCCCCCACCCCGGCAATTAAAAATGCCATACAAATTAAAAAAAAAAAGTCATCAAGCCATGCCGTGTGGGGTATCAAATGAAAGGGCTTATTGAGTAGATCACGAATATATAGCACACTATAACATTTCTTACACTTTCTCTAAGATTTTTTTGAAATTTTACTAAAATGCTCCATTTTCCAGTTAACTTTAAACCACTATAGATTGAAAACTAATGAATATATTTTTATAATTATTATTTTTAATAACCAACAATAGTCCATTGTTTATGACTGAATGACACAGGACCGCGAGCGCGCGCGGCAACATGGCTTTTTACGATGTCGATAGCATCAGGTAGATGAATCACAAAACATTTCGCGGTCCGCTATTTTTGCAAAAAAGCAGCACTTAAATGTATATCCTTGTGTAAATGTGTAAATAAGAATTGTAAAAACTTGTAACAAAATCAAACTGTTGAGAGTCCGAAATTTTAAGAAATATATTGAAATATCGAAACTCGCCATCTTTGATTGCTCCCCCTGCTCCCCCGTGCAACTTTTTCACTGTACGAACTATTGGTGCGTAAACAATGGACTATTGTTAGTTATTAAAAATAATAATTATAAAAATATATTCATTAGTTTTCAATCTATAGTGGTTTAAAGTTAACTGGAAAATGGAGCATTTTAGTAAAATTTCAAAAAAATCTTAGAGAAAGTGTAAGAAATGTTATAGTGTGCTATATATTCGTGATCTACTCAATAAGCCCTTTCATTTGATACCCCACACGGCATGGCTTGATGACTTTTTTTTTTAATTTGTATGGCATTTTTAATTGCCGGGGTGGGGGGAGCGGGACCACAAAACTGGTTGGCAACATTTGTTTGTAGGATGTCTGGGATCTATACAATATATATCAGAAGTCAGATTGAGGTGCGCTATTTTTGCAAACGAACATCCCCTTGTAGCCTGCTCTATATGGGATTTTTTTTATTACATGTACATATTTGACATATTCTTTTTTTTTATGGTGGAGTATTGTTTGTCAGTAATTTATTTAGATTAGTAAGTACCTAGGGTTTGATTAAGTATAACTAGCGTAGGAATATCAAACACAATGTGTAATTGTTATTAAATGATTGATGATGATGACAAGGCAGCACCCATATTAAGAAAATTTGCACGATCTATTGAATTTCATAAAAAAAAAACAAGCATTGATAATAGTGGTTTTTCGTGTATCTATAAACGTTTTTTACTCTCTATTTCGTACAATTAAGTTTATGTAACATTTTTTATCATCAATATTTTGAAGTATTTTCGATTATAAATTAATACATAAACAGTTACGCACTCCATGATTTCCTTTTTAAAACCTGCGTAGTGAGTGACCAAATCTGTCGTTTCGATTCATGTGCTATTTCTGGAAATTGATAGAAATCGATCAAATCGATAAATTTATGTCCTGAAGAAAGAACAACAAATTAAAACTCTACCAATCAATATTTTTTTTAAGATATGGGACTATTGTCATCTATATATATAATACGCGAGGCCGATTTTTGTACATCCCATCAGATCTACAGTTATGGTCCGATTTTGATAAATGATATGTCATTAGATTCGTCTCATGCTGGAGAGGTGCATAAAACTCTTGGATTTTTAATTTTTTCCTGAAAAAGTACTGAAAAATGGATTTGAAAAAACTACTGTGCGCTAACCACGTGACTGACCACCTGACCTGTGATCCCTATTTTGACATAAGATGGCCAAATAATAATAAGCATGATTTGCTCACAAACCTGTAGTAAGTTGTTCAGCATGATTAAATATTATTTTTGAGTCCGCAACATAATATCCGCAACACTTAAAACATGTATGAATATGCAAAAATAATATTACAGTTTGTTGACAATGAATGACAGTAACCATATTCTGTCAACTTTTAATGTATTTTTTATTGGGGGCTATTATGTCAATGATCTAAATTGCCAGGTTGTTTTTCTTTTTAAAATGTTGATATGGAAACTTTTTTCGCATACATGTTAAAAATGTGGAGGAAAAAGCCGGTTAAGTGCGAGTTGGACTGGTGCTCGCAAGACTAGAAAAACTGACCGTCATTCAAGAAGAGATTATTTTTATAGGCGAGTTTTACAATAAATCAAAACAGAAAAAATGTAGTAAAACTAATTTAAACGTCATTCAAATAAGTTAATTTATGATAGATTATTATAAATATGATTATATAAGTCCATCAAAACAATAATTCCAAGGAAAATGGCATGAGTTATGGTAAATTAAATGGTATTTTACTAGAAAAAACTTAGTCCTTCCGCTTGCATGTCGACGGGATGGGAAATGTGGTCGAGTTGAGAATGTGGACGACTTGACAATGTAGCTAAGTTGGGAATGTATCTACATTGGTAATATGGATGAGTTGGTAAAATGGCCGAGTTGGAAATGTGGTCGAGTTGAGAATATGGACGACTTGACAATGTAGCTAAGTTGGGAATGTATCTACATTGGTAATATGGATGAGTTGGTAAAATGGACGAGTTGGAAATGTAGACGAGTTGAGAATATGGACGAGTTGGCAATGAAAACGACTTGGTAATACGGACGAGTTGGTGATATGGAAGATTTGGCATTAAAGACGAGCTGATAATAAGGCCAAGTTGGTATTGTAGACGAGTTGGGTGTATCGTCGAGTTGGGAATATGGACGAGTTGGAAATGTGGATGAGTTGGCAATGTGGATGAGTTGGTAAAATTGACAAGTTGGTAACATGGACAAGTGGGCAATGTGGACGAGTTCGCATTATGGACGAGTTGCCAATGAAGACGAGTTGGTAATACAGACAAGTTGGCAATGAAGACGACTTGGTAATACGGACGAGTTGGTGATATGGAAGATTTGGCAATAAAGACGAGCTGATAATAAGGACAAGTTGGTATTGTAGACGAGTTGGGTGTATCGTCGAGTTGGGAATATGGACGAGTTGGAAATGTGGATGAGTTGGTAATATGGATGAGTTGGTAAAATGGACGAGTTGGAAATGTAGACGAGTTGAGAATATGGACGAGTTGGCAATGAAAACGACTTGGTAATACGGACGAGTTGGTGATATGGAAGATTTGGCAATAAAGACGAGCTGATAATAAGGCCAAGTTGGTATTGTAGACGAGTTGGGTGTATCGTCGAGTTGGTAAAATGTGGACGAGTTGGAAATGTGGATGAGTTGGCAATGTGGATGAGTTGGTAATACGGACAAGTTGGTAATATGGACGAGTTGTCAATGTGGACGAGTTGGGAATATGGACGAGTTGGCAATGAAGACGACTTGGTAATACGGACGAGTTGTCAACGTGGACGAGTTGAGAATATGGACGAGTTGGGAATGTGGATGAGTTGGCAAAATTAACAAGTTGGGAATATGGACGAGTTGGCAATAAAGACGGGCTGATAATAAGGACGAATTTGTATAGACGAGTTGGGTGTATCGTCGAGTTGGGAATATGGACGAGTTGGAAATGTTGATGAGTTGGAAATTAGGACGAGTTGGCAATGTAGATGAGTTGGTAATATGGACGACTTGGCATTGTGGACGAGGTGGGAATATGGACGAGTTGGAAATGTGGACGAGTTGGCATTGTGGATAAGCAAGTAATATGGACGCGTTGGCATTGTAGATGAGTTGGGAATATAAACGAGTTGGCAACGAAGACGAGTTGGTAATACGGACGAGTTGATAATATGGACGAGATTGGCAATAAAGACGAGTTGGTATTGTAGACGAGTTGGGTGTATGGACGAGTAGGAAATGTGGACGAGTTAGCAATATGGATGAGTTGGCATTGTGGACGAGTTGGGAATATGGATGAGTTGGCAATAAAGACGAGTTGGTAATATGGACGAGTTGGCATTGTAGATGAGTTGGGTTTATGGACGAGTGGGCAATGTTGACGATTTGGCATTGTGTACGAGTTGGGAATGTGGACGAGTTGGAAATATGGACGAGTTGGAAATATGGACGAGTTGGAAATGTAGACGAGTTGTATTTGTGAACGTGTTGGCATTGTGGACGAGTAAGCAATATGGACGCGTTGGCATTGTGGACGAGTTGGGTATATGGACGAGTTAGCAATATGGTCGAGTTGGCATTGTGGACAAGTTGGGAATATGGACGAGTTGCCAATGGAGACAAATTGGTAATATAGACGAGTTGGCGATGCAGATGAGTTGGGCGTATGAACGAGTTGGCAATGTGGACGTGTTGGGTGTGTGGACAAGTTGGCATTGTGACCCAGATGGGAATATAGACGAGCTGACATTGTGGACGAGTTGGCAATGTGGAATAATTAACATGTTACCCTAACATGCGAAACTTGATGGTAGAAATAACCTAATACATATGATGCAAATTTAAAAAAATCGACGCTCTCAAGAATAAATCATATTTGAATTAATGACGTCTGGCTGATCATTCTTATTCTCATTCAAAATAAAATTTGTCAAATTCTGCTGTCAACAAAAGAAATTGATTTTATGAGGCTTCCGTTTTTACCGACTATGGTAAGGAACCCTAAAATTAGGTTTATATAATAGACTTGAGAGTATAGATAGCATCTCCCTCACTCATCTGTCAGACACTATTTTAGGAAATGCAAACCCGGTTATTTTACTATACAAATAACCGGTTATAACCGGGTTTACCATGAGAAAATAAACCGGGTTTGCACTTCCTACACTATTTCAATGAGAGGAAAGACGAAAGTTTGAATTTGGAATTCGGGTATTAGGCCTTCAGCTCTAAATTTATTGAAAAAAATATTTTTAGCTGTTTTATAGGGTAACTCGCCAATAATTGGCCACCGTTCAATAACTGGCCACCTCACACTAAAAATGAACTCTGTTCTCTTATAAATATAATTCATTTTAGTATAAGCTGTTAATTACTGGCCGCCCTTCAATAACTGGCCACGATATAATAAAATGAATTCAGTTTGTAGGTGAACAGAGTTCATTTTTAGTTTGAGGTGGCCAGTTATTGAACGGTGGCTAATTATTGGCGATTTACCCATATTGGATTTTATTTATTTTTCTCAAACATGCAATGAAATATCGTCGTAACGTGCGTTAGAACAGGCTTCGAAGTGTCAAGTTTCGGGCGGAACAATTCACGAGAACTGTAAAGGAATTTCATACAAAATTGAAGGCCTAAGCCGGGAAGTAATTTGTTTTTAATTTTAATGTAAACATGGCGTCTGTGTGTATGAACAGCTGATATATATTTTTTTTCTAGTAGCTACCCATTCAGCCATCGCACCAACAATATCCGTGTTAATGCCTACTACACACGAACTGAAAATACCGTCTATACGTAAGTCACCAGAGACCATAGACAATATTAAAAATCCTCTGCCTTTTATTTTACTTATTATAGAAACTATGATTCTTATTATCAGGTTGTGTATAATGGCCCTAATATTCGCACACTACACACGTGGACTTATTAAAGAAAAAAAATATAGAGGGATTGGAGGGAAAATTAAAAATATTTTTTTTAAACATGGCGTCTGTGTTCATGAACTGGCTGAACAGCTGAATTATGTTTTTTTGAGTGGTGTATTTTTTTATTTCATTGCATATGTTTGAGAAAAGCACTATACATGCCTTAACCGTGAAAAGGGCTTGCCGGCTTCGTATCACTAGACGGCCTCCCTTACGGTCGGCCGTCTATACCTACTCAGCCGGCAAGCCCTCATTTCCCGGCGTCTGCAGTAATGTACTATTATTACACATATTTGACACATTCTTTTTTTTTTTAGGTGGAGTATTGTTGGTCAGTTATTTATTTAGATTAGTAAATAGGGTTTGATTAAGTATACCTAGCGTAAGAACTTCAAACACAATGTGTAATTGTTATTGAATAAATGATTAATGATGATGATTGATGACATATGGCAGCGCCCATATTAAGAAAATTTGCACGATCTATTGAATTTCATTAAAAAAACAAGCATTGATAATAGGTATCTATAAACGTTTTATACTCTCTATTTCATACAATTGAGTATATGTAACATTTTTTATTATCACTATTTTTAAGTATTTACGATTATAAATGAATACATAAACAGTTACGCACTACATGATTTCCTTTTTAAAACCTGCGTAATGAGTGCCCAAATCAGTCGTTTCGATTCATGTGCTATTTCTGGAGATTGATAGAAATCGATCAAATCGATAAATTTATGTCCTGAAGAAAGAACAACAAAATTAGAATTCTACCAATCTTATGTTCGGTCCTATGAAAATATGTCAATTATTTTTTTAAGATATGGGATTATTTTTATGAATTAAATTTTTTCATCAATTGAATAATATGCATTTTATTTGTGAAACAGATCAGCAGATCACATGTCATTAATGCACAAGTTATTTTTACAAAAGAGTTGAAAAAGTTGTCACGATGAAGCTGGCTGTTGGTTATCAGGCCTGGCTCTAACCTGGCATGTTTTAACGTTCTTAAAACATCATTTTAACGTGTTTTTTTTACAGTATTTATTCTTCGTTCGCCAAAAACTTCTTATTGATAAAGTAGTTATTTTCTGTAACACTACCGGATTTCCATATTCTAGCGGCGGTTCGACGCCGCAACGGGCCTCTAGTGAATTATATTTTTCCATAAATCGAATAATATGAATTTCATTTGTGAAACAGATCAGCAGATCACAGAATCTAATGAAGAATCACATGCATTAATGCACAAGTTATTTTTACAAAAGAGTTGAAAAGGTTGTCACGAAGCTGGCAGTTGGCTATCAGGCCTGGCTCTAGCCTGGCATGTTTTAACGCTTTTAAAACATTTTAACGTGTTTTTTTACAGTACTTATTCTTCGTTCCCCAAAAACTTCTTATCGATAACGTAAGTAGTTATTTTCTGTAACACTACCGGATTTCCATATTCTAGCGGCGGTTCGACGCCGCAACGGGTCTCTAGTTTTTACTATTATTAGTAACTTGTAACTTTGAAAATAATAAAAATGTTACAAGTCTCAGTCATTCTTGAAATGTACAATTAATCATTTTTCTGTTTCATAGGATCACCCGTATCGTATTGTACCTATACAAATAATTTTGGTTTATAAAGGCCTTGAACTAATTGTTATGAATTTGTATTCCGCTCAGGTGTGAGGGATTACGCGCACTAATATATAATAATGTATGTATGTATGTATGACACACTGAAACACTTTATTGTACACAATAGTCGTAGTATATGTATTTATGTATGATGAATAATTAAGTGGCATTAATCCGAACAGAACGCCGTTAGTGTATGACTATGTTATTAAAGACCTAAATTGAAAGATATGTTATTAATATTATCATTTATTAGTACTGTGTTAGATACATATACTTTGGTATTACGTTAATTGAGAAGGTTATGCAACAAAATTGATACCTAGAATTTCTAAAATCAAAAAATAAAATTCAATCCACTCAAATAGCAGCGCCATCTAGCTGATCGCGACAAGACTACCAAGGAGGAAAAACTTCAGTTGGATACTAAAGAAAATTGTGCGCTGCTGCGGAAAACTTAGTGAGTGGCTATAGTACGTGATTTCACTATAGTAACATAGATGGCGCTCTGGTACCAAGAAATTTTCTTTGCAAGAGGTGATGTGATAGTGAGAGTTGACATCACTTGGTAGCCCATAGATGGCGCTAACGATTTGAATATAAGCAGAAGTATGTCTTAATTTGTTTTTATCGTAATGTAAACTTTTTCTGAATATAATTTTTATAAATTCACAAAGCGTTATCAATGAAATGATAAAGACCGCAGACACTCTTAAAAAAAAACTGACCTCCAAACGGCACTACCTCTCTTGATTCCTATTCCTACCAAATAATAAAAATACTCTCAGTCAAGGCAGCTGTTCAATCCAAAAACCACATCGAGGTCCGTTTAGTACTTTATGAGAAAAAGAGTGACAGGCATACATACACACATAAAAATAATCTCTAACCACAAACGCATAAACTACCTAAGTGCCCGGCGTAGTACCTCAGTATGTAGGCATGTAGGTATATATTAGGTTTAATTAACATTGTGGGTTATGTTGCCAATATGATACTCAAATGGTATATACTTATTGATAGAGGTATATTTATATTCTGATTTGGGAAATATCCCCCGAAGGTAGTAAACTTGACTTTACTGGTGGTAGAGGTAAACATGAATTGGAAATTAAAATGTAGGAGTAATTTTGTGTTTATTTTGATTTGTTTTTAGTGTGTGTTTAAACTATAAAAGTGGGCGTTAGTATGGTGTTAATTTGAACTCGATATCTCCACGCGTTCTCGAGACAAAGGGTCTTGACAGACAGACAGACGGACGGACAACAAAATGATCCTATTAGTGTTCCGTTTTTCCGATTGAGGTACGGAACCCTAAAAGTAATGTTAACTTTCGTTCAAATTAAATCTAGTTTGGTACTTTAGTCCGTAATATTTCATCGTATTATGTCAGAAAAGTTCGTATTATGCTTTCTCTATAAACTTCGGCGAATGTTTTGAGATTGAAATGTAAGAACCAGCTTTCCTGTCGATATGCGATGCCGAAACGTTATGCACTATATCTGTACGCTATCTCGCTGGTTCTTAACCTTCGGTTCGGTGAGTTAAACCCCCATGAGCATGTCAAAACAAAAGCGCGTTGTTCATTCGCACGCGCACGGGACGGGGACGAACGTCACGGACGTCACGGCGCGCGTGCACGCAACTCGTGCATGCGTCCGATCACGCACCGTGCATTAGGTAAGGGGTTGCCAGCTCTTGGGCACCAAAAATTGTAAAAGTTTTCTAATGCACATTCAAGATTTTTCATACAAAGCGGGACATAATAAGCGCGAGTTTCTATTTACAGAATACTTTATGTGCTACAATTACCTTAAGAGAACATAGAGTGATTATTTTTCGTTAGGCCGATCGGAGAGATAAACTCAGACAATATTACATTTTGATAAATATAATTGTAATGGGCAATCGATCCTGTAAGTACCTACTTAACAAGTTATTGATCTTGCACGCGTCCCGCGGTTGACCTCCGACGATATTGCGGCGGGTTATCAGTTTATTTTGTGGGAAAGCTTTGGATTTCCCAATTGATAAATAATAATAATAGCTCAAATTAATAATTGATGATTAAGTAGTACTTTAATTCTTTCTGATGATTGATTAGATAGATTTTTATTTGTAATAGGTAATCATACTTACATCGTCAACATAGCAGACATAAGATAGTCAGAGCCAATAAGTATGATTACATAAATAAGTAGTCTAAATATAATTTAGTATTCTTATTTTACATTTGGTATATTTAGGTTAAGGAGCCAATAAATCTACAGTGGTACAAATAATTCAGATGAAGTAGCTAATAAATATTAATACTTAATATTGAATAAGATGTTCTATAATGGTAAAATTTTAAAATTAGTAGAGTTGCTAAGCCGCGAAATTGTGCGCATCGGGTTACAAGCATGAAATTTCTACCACACATAGAGCGTTCCACGGTGATTATTTTCAGATGTGGAGGAAAGTCAGATTCGTCCCCTGTGTGGTGGGAGAGCGGGGTGAAAAGGAACTAGTACTGCTCTTTTTCTTTTTTTATTACTGATCAGTTAAGGCTATTAGGGCTTGTGCGACATCGTTTTCGTGTAAAATAGATATTAGCTATTAATTTTTCATGTTATTTAAGAATAGTTTCATATAAAAATTTGGGTTTATTGCCTAAAAGGTAAAAATCACAACAAGTTTTTTTTATTCAGAACGATAAATTAGTTATCTATCCTGAATATTTACAATTTAAAAAAATATTACTTAACAGCAAATTTAATGTTATTTTTAAAAATGTATACATATTGGGCACATCTGATACAAAAAGTACCTTGAAAAAAATGTTGATGATAAGCTTAGCCTGCGTGTTCTAGTACATTTTGCTAAATCGCGAAATTGTGTACATCGGGATACAACCACGAAATTTCTACCACAGATAGAGTATTCTGCGGTGATTATTTTCAGATGTGGAGGGAAGTCAGATTCGTCCCCTGTGCGGCGGGAAAGCGGGGTGAATAGGACAAAGGAGTCCTCTTTTTCTTTTTATATTACTGATCAGATAACGCTACTAGGACTTGTGTGGTGTCGTTTTCGTGTAAAACAGATATCAGCAATTCAGTTTTCATGTTATTTGTTCATAGTACCATATAAAAATATGGTTGTATTTCCGAAATTGTAAAAATCACAACAAGTTTTTTTTATTCAGGGAGATAAATTAGGTATATTTCCTGAATATTTACAACTAACAAAAATATTGCAAAATAGCAAATTTAATTTAGTTTCTAAAAATATATACATATTGGGCACTCTTCATACAAACAGTAACTTAAATAAATTGTTGATGTTGAGATTAGCCCGTGTGCTCGTGATACATTAGCAAAAAAATATTTTGTTTTAATTACATTAGTTTGTTTTTTTAGGACGTATATAGTAAATATTATATGTAAAAGCATGTTAATAATCATTATTTAATGTATTTAATGAAGCGAAATAAGATGCGGTCGGAGATTTAAGTTGGTTACGCCGACGTAAAGATATATTTTAAGCTACTGTTTGTATCAGAAGTGCCCAACATGCATATATTTTTAGAAACTAGATTAAATGATTTTTTTGAAATAATAATAATAATTTGAAAATGTTCACGAAATTGAACTAATTTACCTCACTGAATAAAAAAACTTGTGATTTTTACCTTTTCGGCCATTACACCCATATTTTTATATAGAACTATACAAAACTAACATAAAAAATTAATTTCGTATTTATTTTACACGGAAACGATACCAAACACGTCCTGATAGACTTAACTGACCAGCAATAAAGAAAGAAAAGATGGATACTTGGCCGTATTCACTCCGCTCTCCCGGCTCACAGGGGACGAATCTGACTTCCCTGCACATCTGAAAATAATCACCGTGGAACACTCTATTTGTGGTAGAAATTTCATGCTTGTAACCCGATGCGCACAATTATGTTAGAAAACAGCGGACTAACAACTCTACTAAATGAAATAATCAGAAATTAACATTTATGGAGTAATAAGCCTTCCATTTTGATTTTATGGGTGAACACCCGGGCAGTTGGTGAAGCCCTAACCTCTTCAGGCAGTTTGTTGTCAATACGCACTCCCACAATGTCCAGACTTACCTACTTGTCTTTTAAAGTCTTAAGATTAAGTTATATTAGGTAAATAATATTCTTCAGTAAGTAATTTTGTGGTAATTATTTTACAAAATAAAATAACTATTCCAGTTTTGGCTATAGGTACTAATCTTTGAACATGTATAAATTACAACAAAGTTAAATCATGGCGACATAAAAGAATTCACACATTTATTGGCTACAACTTATTGAAGACAACCTACTGAATATAATGACCTAATGAAGTGGTTAGAATTTATATTTCACCAAATGTTCAGTTTCTATTCAGTACTTTGTTTTCCGAAAGATTTCAGGTATTATTGGTAAATCTGGCTCGCCCTCCACGAAGCGGCACGCAACACGCAACGCGATCGCTTCCTGGCAGTTTCGTCGCTCGTAACATTCAAGGACGTTTCGGCAACAAAACTGAATTAATGCGTTCGGGAAAAGTTCAGCGAACGTTTGGGGAGGGATGCCATGATTAACAGATATACTTAATGTTTAAAGTACTTCAAAATAAATCAAACGTGACTGATAAAACTGATAAGAAGTTGAGAGTTAAAAACAGTTTCTTGCGGCGACTATTTTCTTTTGATTTAATTTTCTCAAGTATTTGTAGATTCTGTGATGCAATAAGCAGTAGTATCAGTAAAAAAAATTGCTATGTGGATACTTTTCAAGTTACTTATTTATATAAATTAAATAAAAAAATCTTTGAAAAAATCACTCCGGCAGGCCTTATAGTCAACCACTGGTAGATTAAATAAAGTAATTAATGCCCTTCTGGCACATGTGTAACTTCTTTATACATTAGGCTCATCTGGCATAAATGTAAATCATACAAGTAGTTTAGTAGCTGGTTATCAATTATCATGAGGCCCTCATTTAATGAGTGGTATAAGAATGCTATTAAACTTGAACATTCAAATTCAAAATTCAAATTTCAAATTCAAATTTCTTTATTCAATAAAAACACATGGTCACATAATACAAGGGATGGAGCCTCCCATTAAGCGTGTTATTGCCTGTGTCGGGAGGCCCCGCTCTTCTTTAAGGTAAAATGTTATGTTCAGCAGGTGCACTAGATACAATTTAGAATAAGAAAAAGTAAATTTATACAGAAATAAGATAGTTAGGTACCTACTATTAAAGAAAACAAAGTTAAAAAGAAACAATTTCAGGTTTAGAACTTAAGACTAAAAGACTATTTTTAGATATTAACATTAATTTACAAATATGTACCAACAATACCTACTTAGGAACGTGTGTGTGTGTGTGTGTGTGTGTGTGTGTGTGTGTGTGTGTGTGTGTGTGTGTGTGTGTGTGTGTGTGTGTGTGTGTGTGTGTGTGTGTGTGTGTGTGTGTGTGTGTGTGTGTGTGTGTGTGTGTATGTGTGTGTGTGTGTGTGTGTGTGTGCGTGTGTGTGTCAGTCTGTCAACATTCCTAGTTTTTTAACTCCGTTTTAACATAAACTCAGTCTCTTCATACGTTCTCGACTTCAGCCAGATTGTCAGCAGCTTTTTGCATTCATGGTAAGTTTTGGGGTAAAAATTAACTTCTCTGTTTATTTTGTTATAGAGGTGCACAGACATTGCGTCGAACTGTCTTGTGGCGAACACGGTTCTTGTTTTCTCAGAGAAAGCAACGCTGCCTATCTTTCTTCTATCATTGTAGTCTGGATTAAACGGTAGGATTTTATGTTTACTTAGGATACAGTGCAGAATGTATAGCTTTCGGACAGATAGTAAATCAGTAATTTGGTATAGCTGTTCTGTTGGAAACCTAAGCTTTTTGAAGTACATGACCTTTATAATCGCACGTTGAGATCGTTCAAGGTCAATAAAACGGGTTTTAGCAGCACCTCCCCATACCGGTATACAGTACGTTAAGACAGATTGCACCAAGGATGTATATATTTCATTTAGTATGTTGCGTGGTTTTGCTTTTGTTTTTGTTTCTAATGCGTTGCTGTTTTTTGGTACAATGTGTCTCAACGCGCCAAATATCCACAGTAATTTTCGAACTCTAGAACCAACGAGATCAAGATGTGCATACCAATTTAAGTGCTGGTCTAAGAGAATTCCAAGATACTTTATTTGGGCCACTTTGTCAATAGTTGGGCAGTTACATACGGCATGATTGGATAGTTGACATGAATGGATTCTGAGAGGTATATCAAATTCCGGTTGTGTGTTTTTAGTCACGCTAAAGCATATATATTTTGTTTTGTCAGTATTTAGTGACAGAAGATTTGTAATTAGCCACTTCGAGATAAGAGCCATACCCTTTTCAGCATTGGTTTTAGCTTCACTCCAAGAGTTACCAGTGAAGACGACTGCGGTGTCGTCGGCGTATGAAAAGATTTTTGCATTTTGGATGTTCATGTCACATAGGTCATTAATATACACGAGAAATAGACTTGGGCCCAAAACGCTTCCCTGGGGGACACCGTACTGTACATCCTCCTCTTCACTAGTAATATCACCAAGCTTAACCCTTTGCTTCCTACCTGTCAGGTAGTTTTCAAAAAGACGAAGTGGTAATCCCCTGATTCCTTTCTTCTCCAGTTTTTGTACAAGAATGGGAACAGAGACAGTGTCAAAGGCTTTTTTCAAATCAAGGAAAACAGCCAAGCACTTGCCATTTGTATCAAGTCTCTCTGTAACTAGAGACGTAAAAGCTGTTACCGCGTCTTCGGTTGATTTTTGTTGTCTAAATCCGTATTGAGCACCAGATAGTAGATTAAACTTATTTAAATAACATACTCGTAATAACAAAATTTGGAATAGCTAAGAAGCTTTAATATATTGGCTGAGATCCTGTCACTTGTTCCAATTAAAGCTGAATATATTGGAAACTACTGATCCTATTTCCACCATACATAGCGAAGAACAAGCTCGACGGACAAGTCTTTCGATTAAAAACACCGCACTGAAATTGGTCCATTCGTTTGGGAGCTATGATGTCACAGACAGACACATAGATAAACAAATGCACAGCTACACATGTTAAACTTTTAACACCTCTTTTTTCCGTCAGGGGTAAAATAATACTAATTGCACGTGTGAGATTGATTTGGGATTTGGGATTAACTTAACTTAACTTAATATCAACTATTAATTACTTTTATGGGTAGATCCGACCCTCATACCATTTTTCTAGGCTTTGTTATGAGGTATGAAGACATATTTATGCACCATATTTATTATCCCTAAGTGAAGTTAAAAACAGATTCGTATTATACATCTTTTGAACCTATGTATTCGCACATTTGATAATAATCTGTTCAGGCTTTATAATTGTCAATAATAATAACATCCGCATTCAAATACCTAGGCATGTAAGTAGATAGGCACTCGGATGATGCCGCTTTCCGAGGCTACGAGGAAAACCCAACCAGGGCTTTCCTACGGCATCCTTTGGAGAAGTGTATATTTTGTCGTATGTTATTCGATCTTGGGTGCATATTTTACCTCAATGCAAAAAAGGTCAACCCGGTATACCGTCGCTACATTATAAGAGGATAAACGAACTATAAATAAGATATATCAACTAACAGACGATCAAGAAATACAATTCCGTAATTATATAAATGTAAAAATATTTGAGTGTTCGCCTGATAAATAGCCTTTAATCCGTACGCCTGGAAAGCTATACCTACTATCCCATGCTTTAACAGGCAGCCGTCGTTGATATTTTATTGGCCAATTATAGGTTGTTACCCGTGCTGTCAGCTCGTAGGCGATTAATTTCCATCTTTACCGGCATGCTTCACCGGTTGTCTTTACTTCCGTAAGTTTAAACGTGCCTAATTTAAATAAATTACTTACTAATTGTCTTTTTGTTGTTACAGGTAAACGGCGCGGGTCAAGTTCAAGTTCATGTAACATCTTAGTGAGTAAGGTTTGACTCATCTCAAAAGACATTTTTATGCTATAAGATTGTTATTATGCCTCTCGACTCTACCCGAAATCTGAAGATCCACTAAATAAAATCTCTTCAATGAGATAAAAGGGACACAGAGGTCAAGTTCAAGTGTCGATAACCAGAAGCGCTTATATCTCTGAAGACTCTTCACATCGCAACATTTTCATGGCCTCAACCAAAAGGCACTAAAGACTAGCTTAAGTATTTTAACGATTAACGACAGTAGAAGTGAGTCAGTGGAATGAGTCACAAAAATCCTCCTTAACACTCGAAATTCGTCAGTCGCGTGGGCGCTCTTTTGTTTTTATACGGAAGTTATGAATCGCGTTTTGAAAGTCTAACATCTCTCATCCCTCACGTTTGATGTTTCAGTAAAAAGGACAGCAATAAATTCTAACGCCGGTTCAGGCTCAAACGGAGACCAAATAGGTATTCCTTAGGCAATTGTCCGATGGTGCGCGCGCACCATTTTCAGGGCGCAGGACACACCCTCGTAGAGTGTTATGAATGCATAGACAGGTGCCAGTTTTACAAAACAAATAAAAAAATAATGCAAACAACAGCACGTCGCAGACACGTTCAGTTACTAAAGTCGCGTTCTATTGCCAGAGAAACTACCCGTACTAAGGCTGTAAAAATTAACTGCGTAATTAGAAATAATAGGAGGTTTGATTAGATATGCAAAAGCTTTATTTTATCTAATTACTATATTGCCAAATCGGAATAGAATTATTTATAATGGAATGAAATGAGACAATGCCGTCTCTATCTCTTTAGTTAGTCTTCCCGCAACTTCAGTCGCCGATAGAGGCCGACACATCAGGCACACGAAGTCTCGCCGGTGCTTCAGCGGGTCGCGGCCTCCGACGTAGACCATTCGCATTCATACTTCCACTTCTTTATACGTGGCCTCATACTTGCCAGGTAAGTGGAACCCTAGTCAAATGACAGCACCGGCACTGACCAGGCTTCAGAATAGTTCCGAGTCACAACGAATGTTCTAGTACTTCACGTTCGATATCACTCACGTTGACATAAACAATGTAGTTATTAGACGTATTTACGTAAATATCGATCGAACACTCGCTTATCATCGGTTAGAGCACCGTCGAATGCTCAAGTTTTGTTATTGCCCTTGAGGCTTTATATCATCGTGCTGGATGCCAAGTGCTTCTCAATACATTTGCACAAATTGACTTTTTATTTACATATCCGCTAGGTGGATATTACTAAAAAGTGCAGATACATTCGAGAAAATTACATATATTGCGCTGGTCGATACCGGTTTACCGACCGTAAGGACCTAATACATGTCATATTATGTATATCTATGGAATCGATAAATCCAATAGAAAGGCAAGTAATATTTAATAGCGTTTCGTACGTCACTGTCCAATTAATATCGGTGTATAAAGTGCGTCAGCATCTTAAATACACCTGTATTGTTCATAGATCAAGTCAATTACGTCTTATTAGAAGTGTATATTGTCTTTAAGCTGCCTATATAGATAATGCATATAGATATCCACTCAATTGCTTCGAATTTTGAGTTGGACTCTATTTATATAATAAAATAAGAGCGGTGACAGGTAGCCGTAGTTACCAAAAGCAATCTAGTGGATATGATAGGTACAAGTTTTTCCTTCAGGTGGTGCTTAGTTATCTATAAGATACAGTGTCTGTATGACAGTTAAGCACATTCATAGTACATTAGTATACGTAGTGATAGAGCAGGCTATGTCATGGCAGAAGGTAAATTCGTTAGTGAGTCGGCCGGACCACGCCATCACTGCATTCAATTGGATCACTCGACGAATCGCGCGCAACACCCACGACACAATTACTTTTTTGGGACAAATAGGGATGGACCAACTAGAGCTAAGTGCAGCCATTAATTAGGATTTATTACTGCTTGAATGGTACCATTAGAGTTGCTATTAGAGTTGTTTTGGTGTTTAAGAGAACTATTTCAAAATGGTCGTATTTAAATAACGCAAATTGCCAGGAATGGGAAAGTCCTTAGTAGGATTGTTTGTCGTTTTTGGTAATGTCTATCCATACGGGCAATTTCAGAATAAGCACTTACTTATTATTCTAACAAAACGGGTCTTAATCGCGTTAAAAAACTACTTATTTAGAAAATTATACAAGAAACTGCAATCCAAAACACTATGACAATAACTGGCCATCGCGTGGATAAAAACATTGGTTCGGTCCCCTACAACTATAAGCTACTGAGATCTATAGCTATATGATGAGGCTTAACTATGTTTATAGTATGTTTGATCGTGTCATTTGCTTTTTGGAGTAAAATACATGCGTTTTCAGAGAGCCGTAGCCTTAGTCAAATAAGAAATAACAGACTCGAAGACGTATTACCCGTACATTAAATTTAAATAGACATTGTTATTGATGTCACCGGTACCGGCCGGAGTACCGGGTGGTCGGAAGGGTGAATGACTGAAAGAGCGTTGACCTATTTCTGATTTCCTGATTTATTTCGTATTTTTTACTAACTGAAACACGATGAATTTCATGTGCACACTGCCTCTGACGTACTGCAGCGGATGCAATTACGTAATGTATAATACTCTATACAATATACACGCATACATTTCCCATGCTTTAGTTTAGATTTATCCATCAATCAGCAATCTCTCTTAATTTCTGGGTGTTAAGGTCGACTCAGGAATCAATAATACTTTTTTTTAATTACGCACGTTTAATGGGGTTTCGATTATTCTAAAATGACTAAAGGTCGAAAGTGGCTAATCAATGAGCTATTTTAAACCCACCCCATCGCGTCATGAGCCGGTTCGGTTTTACCCTCAGATGTTATACGGTTTCGCAATCGCAGGGTTAAATCATTTTCTGTAGGGATTATTCAACTACGAAAATTGTTGAGGTGGGCTTTCCTCTACAACTACTTGGGACTACTACTAGAACTAGAGCGATTGCATGCGCGAGAGTAAAAAGATCATAGCCTGTTAAACAAAAATTATGAGTTCAGTAAGATTTGCCTTTCAGGCAACACGGTAGATTGCTATTAATGTAGGGAATTTTAAATGAAAACCGCAATTATATAAGTTACACAGCATAACAGCAAACCAAGGCACTGTGACCTACAAAACAACATAATATAGAAAAATTTAAAACTAAGGAGTTCTATTTGTCTGATCTTGCGTAGGATTCGGCACATTGCCCCGGAACTGCCGAAACACGGCACCCTTTGGCTAGATGTCTGTACTTGCGATAGTGTCCTGTAGCGGCCGCGGCACGCATGAACATGATTAACTCTAATCAAAATTAAACCATTAATACAAAGATCAAAGCACAAAGATTTTTTTTAATACATAACCTTGCGGAACAGACCGTGTATCGAGCCCGGTACCTCTGGATTAAAAGACCAATCACCAGCCAGCCAGCCAGGTGTTCCGCCAGGTTACGCATGTCAATTTTTCTTTGTGCTTTGATACTTGTGTCAACGTTTCAAGAAAATAAAAAGGTATATTCCCATTAAAAAATAATGAAGCATTACAGGTTTCACAAATTTCTAATTCCAATTGCCTAGCTTGTTACAGCGTTCTTCATGTGCAGGTAGTGCAGGAGTTTCCCTACTTACACATATACAGACATACATACTAACATCCCAAACATATACTAATATATTTCTTCAATTCACGGACATATAAATAAGATTGTTTTAAAATATCTCAATGCAACATTATACAAATATACAACTCTATATGTCGGAAAATGGGGAAAAACTTGCTAGTTAATTTTTGATTATCGGTAAAGGAAATGTTTTATGGTAAAACGCCATTCTTACGTAATTAAGTGAATTGTATGACGGTTTCCACGCGTTGTTAGTCGTCACGTAGTTTTCGATTAACGATAACATTTGTTATGGGTTTTGCATGTAAAAGGACGCATAAATTACGGAATACTTATTAGCTACTACCCAATTATATTCACATATGTATTACAAACTACTTATTCATTAGTATTCCAATACAAAACAATACAACTTAACAGGAATTTAGATCAGAAACTGACACGGTCTAACCCTGATAGTGTCCATACAAACTTCTTGAATTAGTTTTGGTTTACTTTCACAAAGCAATCGATGGTCTTCTGAGTTTTCGATCAGGTAGATTCGTTTCGGTTCAATTTGAGGCCCAGAAATAATATTTGTTAGAGTCGTAGTGTGTGCAAATTAAATATTTCATTCCGTTTTATGGCTGTAAGCTAGCAACTTCTAGGTTGAATTTCACATGAATCCTTTAACGAAATGAATAGCGACGGGGTTTCCGTCTTATGTCACTTTTTATCGCCATAACAAGCAATTTGGTGGAACTAATGGCCTAATGGCCTTTTAGGGGATATCACCAGTTAAGGGGTCACATTTACACCGCAAACTGCATACTTCAATAAATACAGTGTTTAATTGAATTACGAATAATTATCTGCGCTATTTACATTTAAAATTTAAATTAAATACCTAAAAATAGTAATCCCGAAAAATAAAATTATAAAAAACTGCGCATTTTCACTATGACCACCGCAGTAAAAAAATAAGCAGAGTATTTTATAACCCGGTGTTTGCCGTCGGTACTCCATACATAAATATTATTCATCTGTGCGGTAGTCGAGTAAAAAATGTGTCAAACGCCAATGAGTGTAAAATAAACAAAGATTACGTCATTATGGTTTATTTTCTTATTCCACATTGAGATTCTTATCAATAAATACTTTGCAGTAGGTTAATACAATTATTTTGGCACTAAGTACAAATCTAAATGTAAATAAGAAACTAAGACACCTATTTATTGTCATTCAGCTTTTTTCATTTTGTAGCAATTGACTACATCTTCTATACAATACTGATATATGTATATATATTTTTAATATTTTTTAAATAACACTGCTAAGTTTTTCTAAACATAAACATCACAACAATTCGTACCGACACGAGAACCCACAGAAAATATTTCTGTGCGCGAACCTATTCCGCGACGTACAGTCTCAACACGCTTGGGCAACACAGTCTCACCACTGCCGCTGGTCCCGGTGGCATCTGACGAATCTGCCTCGATACCACTCGCATTTGCGTAGTTCCGCAGTAAAATTTGGCCAGGATTATTTTTACAAGACTTTGTTTAAAAGCCCGTCTTCCGACGCGATGGCAGCTTGCCATATGAAAGTATATTTTGATCAATATTCATAATCGAGAATGGCTGGGGTTTTTGTGAGTTATCCCGTTCGCTCGGGGTACATTTGGATGGGCGCGGTCTGTGGAGGAGGGGTGGGCGGTATGTCGTGGTTGGGCTTCAGCAGTAAAGGGTTGTCGTTGCTCTGGTGCGGGATACCATCAGCCTTCTTCTCCGACGGAGTCAGGTGCAGCAGCGGCAGTTTCGCCTTCGGTCCTACCGGTGGTCTTTCAGGTTTCGGCTGCATTGCTGTAACAGAAATACATTTATTTAATAAATTGTAAAATACGTCAGCACGATAGCGGTGATAACGGCATCGTACTCATAAAATTGAAACGAAGGAAAGTTCCACGCACACGTATGTATTATGGTTATAGCTAGGTGGATGTTTTATTTGCTAACAACTGACAATCCTCTTAATGGTTTTTATATAATTATCACGGATATAGTCATTAAGTAGAAACGGCAATTCCTTTCGATAGACACTAGCATTACTAATACACGCTTGTTATTAAAAAATAAACATACTTGTATAATTCAAATTGATGTTGTCCAGTCCTCTACTGATAGTGTCCACACCGTTGACAAACATTCGAGTTGTTATCACTTGATTCGCAAGACGGAGGTTTGATACGAACTGCGGGCTGGTAGACACCGGCTCGTTTTATATGGAGTCGCTGACGCTGACTCACTTGGCAGAACGCTGCGGCGCGTCACGGCGGCCACTGACGCCACGCTCCTTATGACGCTCGTCTTTTCCACGACGCTTGTTCTTGAACGTGTACAGTTCAGTTCATTTACATCAGTGTGAAATTTGGTCACCAGTACCAACACGCTACAACATCCTTGACAATATAACGTCATTGTCTTATCTGTGCCATTTCTCATTGATCCTTTCGCGGCAGTTCATTTTCCAAGCAATGCATTTCCAAGGTTTGCAATTATTTACAACTCTGACTGTACTTCTATTTATTATTAATAGACCCATTAACCGATGGGCAGTAAATCTTGCGGCATATTTTCCTACGACTTCATCGTAAACACGAGTACTGGAGTGTTTATGATTTTCATCAACGTTCGTAATAAGAATATAAATAGAGCAGTTTATATAGAATAAACTAAAATATTTTGGTTGCTCTTATTTCTCTGTGTTTTTACGTTGCTGCGTGTAGAAAATTTTAGAAATCTCGATTTTAGTACCTAACATTTTTAGACTTCACCATGATATGGGGCACTTATTGTGAATGCAAAATGATCCTAAATATATACTTCTAGTTGTGTTATGTTATGTTACGATTCAGAACAGTGGGCCTTTAAATTTATGACGATGTAGTTTCGAATATAATTTCGTGATCGTGATAAAATCAAAACATTTTAAATATAATTTCATACCTATTATATATAACGGTGCTCAAACTTTCTTCGACAAACGTAGGTGTATGTGATTGATTACTCCACTTTCGATACCTAAGTACTTTCGTATCTACCATAAAGTGATAATTAATCTACTTTCTTAAACTTTTTACGTATGTGTCGCTATATAGGTTAATGTAATATATTTTATTGAGTGTAAATAAAAGGAATCTGCCGAGAAGATAAGAGCTACATATTTATCAGTAATAGTGTTGTAGTCACGCTGTCTCGATAATCAGAGGTGTGCTCAGTTCCTGGAAAATGACGTTGCTCCAATTAGGCGTTGTATTGATTCAGTCGCATTTTCTAAGAATATTGTAATGAATTCACCCAGTATTTCACACCAATATCAGGAAACAATAAGTTTTTGTTCTTATCTCATTTTAAGATCACGAGGTCAGCTTTATTAAATTGGCGTATTGACCTATCGTTTTACTTTACTTACCTATTTGAACCATTCAATAGAATCTTACGTTTGTAGCCTAATTGGTTTAGAGAAGCTCTCAAGTTGTTGTTATTAGGCAGTAATGTCATCTGTGAAAGCGTAATGAAGGCTTGAAGGTCGGGCCCTCCCATGTGGGTGTTCCATCGGGCGCGCCCGACAATTTATGAATCTGACTTTCAGGGCCAAACAAATAAGATTTGTGTACTTAGGACACTTCGAAGTTTTGTTATGATTATTTTTGTGTAAGAACTGCGCATTATAATTAAATCCTAGGAGTTATAGGGATCTAGTGTCTTATTTATCGCGTTCATAATCTTATTATTTATCTACTGTCGATATAGGTACAATAGCAAAAGCATTTACGTGTTATACGTGCCTATCGGTTTCGTCACAGCGGTCAGCTTCACCGTGCATAATTGTATCATACTTATTAATAAAGTCACTTTTGCTTATAGAAATAGACTAATGCAACGGGAATAGAATCATTACACTATAAATACCATAAGAGCACCGTCATCAACTTGCATCAAAACTTCAGCAATATTTTCTCATGTGTATCTTAGTGCCAATCATATCATCGAAACACAAAAACACGTTTTATGTGAAACGGTAGCTGTTGTTCAAAGTTTATATAATTTTTATTACTTTTATAGTTTCAAGGAGATATCGAAATAGACGGCCACCTCATCGAGGGAGGAATTATGACATAAAAATTTATGAATTTCATGGGTTTTATCATTTGAATATTAGAGAACAATGGAGAATAACAACGTCAACCGGGTAAGCAAAGTTGTGTTTTGGCACCTTAGAGCACTCAAAACATTTCAGCACATTTTGCGCACCATAAAAATAATGAGAAAATTTGGTAACCTTTTATACCACTTTCCGCCCATCCGCACCAGTTTGTAAAGGTGTGAAACAAATCATACTGCATGCTCCGAGGCCGCGAGCTTTATTCATGAACTCTGTAACAAAATGAACAAGGCACGCATAAAATTTCAGCGCCCTTAAACTATTAAGTAATCAATTATACCACATCGCGATAACCGACGACGACGCGGGAAGCATTATTTGTGAGAACTTGTTCGCTATTTCCACTTTTGTAATCATATAATTAAGTTTGGGAAACTTTTTTCATTTATTTCTTCACTGATAGTAGGTAGATATTTTTTTTCTAGTTTTATTGAGTTGCTGTAACGCCACGCGAGGGGTATTGTGTTAGTTGGTTATAGGTATCATAACTTGGAGGTCATAAATATGCCATGTGCTAAAGTTATTGCGAAATTTTACAATCCCTGGATGTAAAATTTGACGAGCTATAGATATTCTCGCACGCGACAAGTAACGCTCCGCCGCCGTAGTAACGTGTGACGTGTGCTCGAACCATGCTCTAACGTCAAACGGGGTATCCATTTGCGTCTTGCTTGTGTAACGTAGTGCTTTACTGTTTCCAAAACAAATATCATCTAGATAACGAAATTTAAATGCGAATGTTAAGTACACTACCTCCGTATATTACTAGACAAAGAGCGTATATTTGGTCCCAGAGGGCCTCTTTACTGTAGGTTTTATTTACCTACTGTACAGACAAAAAATATAAAGGCTACCTAATTTTTTCCGATTTTTAATTCCTTAAATTACCACCATGATGCATGATCGGAGCTAAGCCGCGGACGGACGGACGGACGGACATGGCGAAACTATAAGGGTTCCTAATAGTTGACTACGGAACCCTAAAAAAATGCCCCAAATTAAACTAGTAGGTATAAAAAATTGTAAGTAGGTAAGTACCTATCTTCCGAACGATCGTAAATAATAACGTATAAAACTGGCCGGAGTAGAAAATATATATATTTTTGTTTTCATTACTGTTCTAAATGAGATGGCAGGAGACACTGAAAATATATTTATTGCACCACCATAAATACATTTACTAAAAAAATTGCTCGTTGACCCAGTAGCCGAGATCGGGACCAGTTGTGTCTATCTATCGACGTCATTGCTCGATACAAAGAGGGACACTACGTGCAACCTAGATTGTTCTTAATATAAATAATAAATAATAATAATAATAAATATCGGACAACCTCACACAAAGCGATCGATTCTAGTCCCAAATTAAGCTCAAGAAGGCTTGTGTTGTGGGTACTAGACGACGATATACGTACTTATATAGATAAATATATACTTAAATACATAGAACAACCATGACCCAAGCACAAATATTCGAGTTCATCACACAAATATTTTCCCCGGCCGGGATTCGAACCCGGGACCGCCGGCTCAGTAGGCACGTGTCTACAAACCGAGCCAAACGCGTCGTCAATTAGGAATTTTTCTATGGGCCCTGGAGGGGAACTACCTTAAATCCTTTAGTTAGCTCATTTTACTGAAAGGAAACATTCCTTTATTTTTTAAAAAGAAACAAAACTGCATTCAAAGATTTTCCAAAAATTGCTTGCCTCAACCGGGAATCGAAAACCACCACATGAAGCCAACTAAAAATAAAAAAAAATAAACCCTCGATATTTTATTTCACGAATCAGTAGTTATTGTTCAGGATAAAATTTATCCAGTAAACTTAGCCCTACACTCATCTGTTGTATGTACGAGATTCCATGAAATTTTATACTTATTACAAGCTTTTTCCCGGTAATTAAAGCCTCGCCTCGCTTTCGTGTCGTGTTCTTATTTCCCATATAACATTACTTGCCAAAATCGCCAATGTTTAGACAACATTCGATTTTATGAATCGCATCCAAATGTCGTAGTTTAAAATGAATTAGCTATCTATTTGAAATTTTTTAAATTTTATACTTATTACAAGCTTTTCCCGGTAATTATTCATTTTTTTTTAAAGGATTTAAGGTAGTTCCCCTCCGGTCCCTGTTTCATATACGTGACAATGACAGGCGACAGGTGACAGGTGACAATTCGACATTTTGTCAATTTTTCGTTTCATAAACATTACCTATGACAAATAAGTCGTGGTGGAAAAATTACAATTATGTCAAATTGTCGCGACATTTTGACATATTTCTGTTTCATAAACATTTTCCCTTGACAGGCGACAGGTGACAATTTGTCGCGAAAAACTTGACATATTTGTTTTATGAAACACAAAATTGTAATTACAAGTTGACAAATTTGTAGACTTGTCGAAAATTTCTGACAGGCGACCTCACCCAATGTCAGCGGCTACTTTTCACTAACTAATTACTTACAACAGCGATGAAGAATATTAGTTCAACCAATACGTCGGCGTCGTCGAGCATTTAGGACAAGGGCAAACTTTACTTTTGACGTGGTTGACCCCAAATTTATAGAAAAAATTCGAGTTTGTAAAATTACCGTCGAATACTTAATAACTAAAATAGGACAAGAATAACAACACTCAACAACGAGAAATTTCGCACTTACTCCCACTCAGCAAATTTTATGCGTATTACAAACGAATTCAATGATTTAACAGGCCCAATATTTGCGAAATATACCCAATTCCTTCAATTGCTCTGAGATTTCCATCCATTTTTTTTCGTGCGTTAAATGTTCACTAAATTGGCCAAACAATATTTCTCGGTTGTCTTGTATAAGGCCCAAAATTCTTATTTTCGTGTCCATTTTACTTGTTGCAAGTTACCGAACAAATCCTAGAATGCTAGTCAAAATTATCTGATGAATGCTATCGAAGACAATCATTTTTATTGCTGTTCTCATACTGCTATATCATTTTAACAAAAATGTATGCTGTGACATATTTGTCGCAATTTATGACAATATGTCGATTACCATGACAAAAAAGTCTTGACAATTTTCTTAAATACTGACATTTTAAAACTGACAATTGTAGACCTTTATGAAACGCGATTGACACTGACAATTTTGTCAACTATTTACCTGTCGCAATCGGACATATTTGTCACGTTTATGAAACAGAATTTGTAGCTACAATTCGACAATTTTGATAAAAACTGACAAATTGTGAACTTGTCACGTATATGAAACAGGGCCCTGGGCCCATAGAAAAATTCCACCCTGTATACATACATATTTAAAATTAACTTTTGAGAACAACTGCAAATTAAATTAAGAACTGAACTAGTAGTTAACGGAAACTTTAGCCACGGATTTGCAAAGGCAAATTTTATGATATTGGTCGTTCAATAGAATTGGAATGAATCAAAGGTATAGGTATAGTACAAATATTTGAATAGGAGCCATGTTCAGTACCTACTTTAAATAGTTTAATTGTTGATAGAAGCTAAATAATTCCGTAATATGATTTTAAATTATTTATCAAAGGATAAGAAAGTCCCAAATATGAGTATTTAAATAATGTTATGTTATTGTCGAATTTGGGGAACATGCATTTTTTTTAGATTCAGAGCGGCGGCGACGTCGCCGCCTGCCGCCCGCGCTCGCCTCGCCTCGCTTTCGTGTCGTGTTCTTATTTCCCATATAACATTACTTGCCAAAATCGCCAATGTTTAGACAACATTCGATTTTATGAATCGCATCCAAATGTCGTAGTTTAAAATGAATTAGCTATCTATTTGAAATCTGTAGTCAAATATTTCGAATATACATTTACATTATTAGGTATTTACGAACTAAAACGTAGCTTGAATTTAAACCTATGTTCCTTGAACCGAAGCTCTAAAAACTTGTCTGCGGCGAAAGATCAATCAGGTTAACTTAAAGCAGAATAGAATAATGCAAACGTTTCTACCACGTGACTGATGCAATGCTCCGTTACGCCGCTGTTTGTAAAGTCAGTCGCAAATACCTTACCTGTATGGAACAACCCAAATATCTAAGCGTTAATATTCCTTACGTAATAATGGATGGTAGTATATCTATAGGTATTTAGTTCATCATCCGTGTCGGTAGACCTACCGCTTTCTATTAATTCACCATTTACCTGAATTAAAATCTTATCATTAGGCATCTAATAAAACTTTGTGAATTAAATTACTGACGTGGTTCAAACTTAAAGTTAAATGTTAGTGCCAAACGTTTTAACATAGTTTCGTTTGCAACCTTGTGCAAACTTATGTGAACTGATAGCAGCAAGCGTTTTCCATTGTTTCCATTGCCAAATTACTTACATACGAAAAGTTGACTTCAATGTTATTTGTTAAGGCTCCATCGGAAAATCGACCTTCAGTTGCTGGCATAGCAGGGCCTGAAGCAACCGGTCCCGTGCAGTTTCCGCCTCGCCCGCCGCTGAATAGAGCCGACTCGCGATCAGCCTTTCCACCACCTTCATCGAGGCCTATTGCCCCACTTCAGCCTCCACAAAGGCCTCAATTTCAACAGGGAGGCCCAACCGTTGGCTCACCCCAGTTTGCTCCTCGACCTGGTCTTCCACCAGCACGGGGTCCTGCGCCACCCGGGCCTCAACAAGTTCGACCTCAGGTTCCGCCATTGCGTCCCTCTGGCCCACAATCGTTTGCGCCTCAACAAGTTCTAAGACCACTACAGTCGCCAACATCAGGTCAGCCACCGTCGAGAGGACCGCCACCTAATAACTTGCAGTTTGGCCCACGGGCAGCACCACAGATTGCGGGTGCCGTTACGCCGGATGGTACGAGACCACTGCCACAATTAGTACAACAGCCTAATAACGGCATACCCAGGAACGGTACACCGCAGAACCCTGCAAGTGGACCACTATCGCGACAGTCATCGCAAGGCTCTATTAAAGGCCTAGACACCTCAAACTCATATCAGAATAAAACCGCAAACCTGGATAACCAGGGTGTAATCATTAACCAGAATGTCAGCAAGCCGGAAAATGGCGCTGATGTCCTGGGTCCGAAAGGAAGAAGCTACAGCATCGCAGCTGCTCCAGGAACTCCGAGCCCTCTTAAGGTGGAAGATGATCGTAGAAAATCAGTGAGCTCTATTGGAGGTATAGGGCTGGATTATGCAAGTCGTACTCCAGGTCTCGGGTTAATACAAGAAGGGAAATTTGATAGCCAAGAGAATGTTCGTAGTTCAATAGATAACATCCGGTCTGGAGTAATTAAAGATGATGCTAAAGATATACTTGAACGACCAGAATCTCGAATTTCTGGATCAAAAATGACAGACTCATTTATCGGATCACTTTCACCTGCGGTGACAAAAAAGAAGTTAGATGATGACGACGATGTGGTATTACAAAATAATATGCCGTCAACTAAGCATGTTCCGGAAAGTTCTACAAATCAGTCCAAAACTGACCCATTTGATCGTTCTCCGTCTTTAACACGCAGCGACGATTCTCCAGAATTGAAACAAAAACCTGCTCCGGGTCCAGTTATACCAAACAAATCCCAAAGTGTGACACCGGAACCACAACGCCCAAAGACGCCAAAAGTGGAAATGAAACAAGATGCAAGATCTGAGCAGATCAAAGAAGCTAAACCAGCTGTAACTCCACCACCCCCCAAAACTGTTTCTAAATCTCCTGTCTCAGATGCAAAACCTCCTCTAGTGGTACACAAGCCTACTGATCTTAATATGGCGTCAGCTGACTTCAAGAAGGCAACTACACCTAGAAGAATAGCCTCTGCTCCAAAATCTAGACCTAAAGGTAATATAATAAGGTTTACAGGCATATTTTAAAAGTCACCCTTTTGAGATGAGTCAAAGTACTTAATTAAGAAATGTGCATGTACATTTATAACATATGTATTATATAAATATATTAGTATATTGCTAGTATTTTTTTTCCCCGCAGATGGTGATAACGATAGCGGCGTGGATGAATCCACTCAAGGAAATGTAAGAAATATTCGATAATTATTGTATGTTTCTTATTTTGGTAACATCGAATCTCTACAGTTAATTGTACTTTTTTAAGGATCTCAATGGGTCTCCTGGCTCACCAAACAAGAAGACACCAAGCAAGTTGCCCACTAAAGAGAAATCTAGCAGCAGTCTCAAACCCAGTCTTTCACGATCGTCGAGCAAAAGTGCCACAGTTAAAACTCCTGAAAATCCACTTCCCACCGAAAAGAAAAGTAAGCGACGAACATTCATGTAGTTGGAAATATAAAGTGCTAACAAATTAGATGCCAATACTTTTCGAGATCTTAATTTACATCAACATTATTTACTTTAAATAGGAATATGAAAACTATTTAATAATATTAAATTATTGTTTTCATCTTCTAAACAAAATTATTAAATTAATATTCGGTTCAAAAATGACAACCGTCTTTTTATTTAAGTGACTTGGCCAGTTACGTGACAGTCAAGAGGTTCAGGTTTCAAATCAAAGAGGCCTTAATTACATATTGAACAACTCATTAACAGGGTGTCTTTACGTACCAAAGTAATTTTTCTAGTTTTCTCTAAAAATTAGCATGTACTTTTAAAATGATTTATACTAAAGTTTACTCCCATAGGCGAGTCCATCAGCTCTAAAATGATTGGAATCTAATTTGTTAGCACCTTGCATACTTTATATATGTACCTACGTTATCTGTACAATAAAGCAAACAAATTTCATCATTATGGACCATAAGTTATGGTAAGCGACAAATAGGACCCTTTGGTGGAAAACACTTTTGTTACCTACCTAAATAAAATTATATTTGAAGTTACCTTACTAGCCATCTTGTTTTAATTATTTATACTTCTTACTAATAATGCATTGTAAATGTCCTTTATACTAACTCATCAGTAGAAAATAAACTCGAACCCAATCAAAGTCAATACCTGACTTGCTTAACAACAGAAATAAAATAGACACTTTAAACCTTGTTTATACGGACTTAAATGTATTTCCTTTTCAGAAGTACCAATGAACAAGGTTCAAGTGGGAAATGCGCCATCTCCAAATCTTAAAACAGTGAAATCTAAGATCGGATCATTGGACAACGCGACGTATAAGCCTGGCGGTGGAAAAATTAAAATCGAAAATAGAAAACTTGATTTCAAAGCAGCTCCTAAGATTGCCGCAAAGAATGAAGCTTACACTCCTAGTGGAGGAACTAAGAAGGTTAGATTGTTATAAATATTAACAATAACTACATAATAATTCTCTATACATGTATTAACTTATTATTTTATTTTAGATTACAACTACGAAATTGGAATGGAATGCTAAGTCGAAGATCGGTTCCCTAGAGAACGCTGCTTACAAACCTGGTGGTGGAGATAAGAAAATTGAAACTGTGAAACTGGACTTCAAGGATAAAGCCAAACCTAAGGTTGCTTCTACAGTTAACATCACTCACAAACCGGGGGGCGGAGCTATTAAGGTAACTTGAATCATATGTGTAACTCATATCTTGCATACGACGATTTATAAACAAACCATTGAAGGTAACTTACAATAATATTCATTGAGTAGGTATCTTTAGCGTAGATAGTGGTACTTAACGAGCTTTCAGTATTTTAGATAATTCACGTATTTGAGTTTAGCAGAAAATGAGACAGAATTACACAGCTTAGGTTTCGTAAAGCACTGTAAATGTAGTTATGAAGCTTTAATAACGACTCATACAAAAAAAATATAGGATTACAGTCATTCATTAAAACGTAACTCAATATTCTTTAGCCTACAGTTATAGCTAAGAAAGGAACGAGAGGAGTAAGTAACGAATGCTTAATTTGCACTGGTTTCAAAATATGTGCTTTGTTATATGTGAGATAATGTTGATCCGAAACATCACTTTATGCACCTTTTCTCTGTCGTGTGAAATGCGTCACTGATTATAGCCACGTTCGGGAAAATGTAATAACGATTTCCTTATTGGTTATCAAAGTAATAGTAGTTTATGTGACTGTACATAATTAAGGATATTAAACACGAGTGTGGGTTTATGAAAAGCGCCGAAGGCAAGTTTCATAATAACATCACACGAGTGCTTTAATGCCTAATTATGTACAGTTACATACACTACTTTATCTAGCCACATATCATAGGCCTCCATGATGCATTCAGGAGTCGCACATTACGACAAATATTACCCGGTAATGGCGGTAATGAAGTTTTCTGGCAGCTGTCATAGTTTATTTTTTTTATTCAGAGACAAACTGGAGTTGGCCCCATCTATCATATCGTTCGATATCTTACTTACGTGCGACATTTGTCATTTGATGCAAATTGTCAATTCATTTCGAACTAAACGTCATCTCGACTGATATTAGAATAGAGGTCAAATCAAATTTCTTTGTTTTTCAAAGTTCGAAATTTGAATAAATAATATCATCGAAATCGATGTTATTATTTAGCAATAATAACATTTTCACAGATAAGGTTCTAATAAAACAGTCTATTTTTATAGTGGTCATAATGTGCGGTTCTTGAACGCATCATGGAGGGTTTATGATATTTGGATAGATAAATGTATTTAAAATGTCGTTATTGTTTTATAGTATATAAAATGGCAGTTACCAAGGTGGAGGGCATCACATAGACAATAACCAATTTACCTTCCATTATAAAGTGGAGTAAAAAGGTCAGTCCAATGCCCGGTCAGTTCGAAAGGTGTTTTGGTTCTGCGGTACGCGATGACATGTAGTACCCAGGGTTGTTGCGGCTGTCTCTCACTGGCTGAATGTTCCATATGCTTTGAGATAAATTGTGTTCTTGATAATACAATTATTACGTTAACCATTTTTTAAGTAGGTGAAAATTTTGGCACAATGCAACACATGTGGAATGACGCAGTTTGTTGCAAGGGGCAATTTATGCAAACTTTCATATTGATAGAAGTTAACACGTTTTCAATTTGCAACGTCGATGCCTAGTACGGTATCGATTCACGTGAATATGGTGTAGATGCATGCAAACAAGTTCTGTCAATGTTTTCTGTTATTCATGCTGTACATGTACAGTGTACATTACGTACCTATCCCCTAGGTATCGAACAACTGCACAACTCAACAATATTGTTAACAATTTTATCACTCCGCAATACATCAATCACAGACTTATTTATACTCTATCGTGCAGTTAAATATATATTTGTTTGAGATGCATATATATGTATTATATCTATTTGCACATACGCTTTTCCGGACAGATTGAAAATCAAAAATTGGAATTCAAAGCACAAAGTAAAGTCGGATCTATGGACAACGTTAAGCACAGACCAGGAGGCGGCGACATCAAGATCTTCGACGACAAGGAGTACATTAAGCAGATGAGCGGGCAGTCGCCCCTGCCCGGCAGCCACGGCCACTCGCGGCAGGAGGTGAGGCCTCAGTTCCTTAGTGTTGGGCCTTTCGTTCTACTTTATCTTCATATTGTTTCTCTTTATTTACTAATTTCATTTATGTTTGGTGGAGGCTTCTTTATTCTCGACTCGCTCATTTGCATTTTTGTTTGTTGTTGTTTCAGCCAGAATATGTTTACACCTTTTATTGAGGGTAAAATTTGGTTTTCGGATGACGGGTGGTGTTGTTTTGACTTTTTTTTTTGGCACTTAAATAACATCTATAATCAATTTGGTGTGGTTTAGTTTCTATATAAAATATTTAGTGTGTTATTTTTATTAATCATTTTTGTTGTATAGTTTATTGTTAACATTATTTTGTTCAACGTTTTCTTGGAATTTGTATGTGGCGTGTACTGACATGTGTCGTTCTGCCGCAGAGCCCCGTGCCGCCGGCGGCGCAGACTCCGAAGTCCGATGAAAATTTGAATCAGCAGTGTTAAGGAGCGCAGTCTGGGAAATATCTAATTATCTGCAAAATACTAACTTTTTATAATCAAGAGTCCAAACATTTTGTACATTTTTAATTTGTTATACTACCTATATTCTTTGTCCTACCAATTTTGAGTAATTATTTACAATTTGTCATAATTGAATGTGTGAGACTTTGATACGATGTCAATGATTTGTAGCATATCCTTGCAGACAATATGTTGATTGCATTCAGTGCGTAGCTGTTTTATTTCTATTTACAATAACTAATAATATGATATTCCTTCGTGTTACAATATGTTATTTGAATTGATGTTTACTTAGCTAAACGAAAGTTTAAGTCACAATATTTTAATTCTTTGTTGTAATCATGAGTGCCAATAGATAAACTCCATACCATAGGTCCATATTTCATACTAAGTCATAATTTGCATTTCTCACAGTCACCGATTTTCATTGCAATATCAAATTAGCAGCACGTAGTTTGAAGTTTTATTAGGTACTGCCTACTGCAACTGTCGATACACGTAAGAAGTGGTAAGGTACCTCTTTATAATTAAGTGATATTAGTGTATTATTCCATCTTTAGTTCGTGTTATATGTATGTAAAAAGCAGTTATGTTATCTGTTATCGCTGGGTTTGATTGTTTCTAAAGTGAAGTAGGTACTAAGTAGCCTTTTAAATAGAACAACCGCGCTGAAAATGTTGCTTTGCAAGTATTATTTGGAATGATGTAGAATATAACGTGAAAGGGTTCTTGACACAGCAAGGCAAGAGTGATAAAGATAAAAACGTAGGTATGTGACCAAATATGTAGTGAAGGAGTAGGTAACACTAAATGACGTAAACTTTCCGATTATTGTTGCGCTTGATGCTGCTATAGGATTCACCTTAAGTTAGTTCTTTGGGCGTGCAACAGCTTCTCTGTGCATAGATTCTCTGTACATTGCTGTGAAGAGAATTAGGCGTGGCCTCGAGATTGACTGACCAGATTTTGTAATTAGCGTAAAATGTTTTATAATTATATTATTGCAATCATAAAATATGATTAGAGATAGATAGCGAGTGTATTTAAATTATAACGTAAATGAGACCGTTGTGACGCGACTTTGCATTGACATTAATTATCGTTTTTAGCTGTTAAATGCATTTGAAAAGTCTTAAGTTTACGTTTTTTTATTACTAGTAGTAGTATACATAATGCTATTTAATTGGCCATTTTTGTCGTTCTGTAATAGTATCTTCATAATATTTATACGTAAGTTGTTTTGTTAATACTGCTGCGCTTAGATGGTAGTACTTTATTGCACCGTTTTACATCATTATTTCAGTTTTTAAGCAGTATAAATGTACAACGTTTTAATTTGCTTGTAACTCTGAAACATTCACGCTTCATTTTATACATGTTTACCTGGCCTGGTATTCGATCAAATCGTAACTCTGGTTAAAATTATAGATTAAATATACTCAAAATTAATAACTAGATTTTGTGAACGCGAAACAAATACGTTGTAATGAGTATTATGAATTAATACAATTTAACACCTAAAGCTTGTTTTATTTCATTGTCGAATTGTAAATACAAATAGCAAGTTGTGTTTTAGTTCACAGATCACCAACTGCCAACAGTAGAGAACCGATTTGCAGTAATTTTGAGTGTACCTAGTTTATTTACTTGTCAAACACTTGCACACGCACATACCCGGGCGAAAGACGTCAGAGACATGGTACGTTAATTCTCTTCTTATAGTAATTAAGCTGATGTAGGAGCACTTGTTTGTGTATCGAATGAGATGACTTACGTAATTACTACCATGAAAATTGAAATAAGACTCGGTCAAAACACTTCTTAATAACTTTTTATTTTTAAAAGCTTTTATTTAACTTGCAATGTATGTATGTTTGTTCGGGTGGAATCTTTGAACTCAATTTAGAAGTAATAATAAGATATCTTCAACCGATTGAGCTGACATTTTGTATACACGTTTAGTTTGGATGACAATGCACGATATGGTGTGTGACATCATTTTAAATCCAATATTTTTAGTGTGAAATCGATTGAGGTTTTTGTTTGAAACAGTCCTGCCTTTCATTTTCGTCGCATTATAAGCAAATAAGTGTCTCACAACCATTAAACTGTCCTGAACATGGTAAATTTCTGCGCAAAAATAAATTTCCAATTATTGTGAACGTTAAATAAATACCATGGTTGGTTAAATATGGACAAATATGCTCATTACTTGAAAGTAAACTTGGCGAATTGCCGATAAGGAAGGTAAGGACTGAGGTTACCCTTGGGAGACCGGAGAGCTTTGCTCAAGCTTTTTCGTCAATACGCCAACATCCTCAAAATAATGGCAATTTAATTTCTTGCGCTTACTAATTTGTCGAATCCAGTGCACTCTTAGGAGGATGAATTTATCTTACGAAGTACATAATTGTATGTACATATGCTCCCAGAAATGACTGTCGTGGGAAATAGGTTAACGTAATGCAATTAGGTATTCCAATATTGCTGAATTTTTTAGGCCATATGCATAAAATTTAAATTTAGTTTGGCCACTATCTTCAGCTCGTACCTGTAACTAAAAATACTTCTGATCTGGAACATTTCCCGAAGAGGAAATACCACTGCTTGATTTTTCCTTAAAAATCAAGGTTTTGTTCTTGTCTGTTTCCTCCTCCAAAACCAATCCTCCAATCTTTACGAAATTTAAGGAATTGGATAGGAAGGAAATGAAATGTCCTGTGTCGGATCGTTTTAATTATTGCGCTTATTTTTATAAAATGTGTGTACCAGGCTCTGTTTTTAACCAAAATCCGTCGCAAACGGACACCTAGTACACAAGTTCTATAATAATTTGCGTAAAAATCGGAACGGACCGACAGAGAATACTATTCCTGTTCATATTCCAAAATTTTGTTACAATTTGTCGAGTTTGGGAGGAAGAAACAGTACAGAGGGCTACGTTAAGTTTGGTGCTCATTTGTATCCGACGTCACAGTTACCAGGTGCAAACTTAACGTAGACTGACAGTATGGGAAAATGAGCAGTGATATGTCGTCTTAATTTACGGTCTAGATGTGTAATATGCTATTAAAATTTCCCCAGGACCACTATTACATGTCAGTGCACGAGTGGTCAGAGGAGCCGCGGCCGCTGACGCGGTGCCGCTCGGCGCGCGCGCCGCGCACTCCGCGCACCCCCCGCGCCCTCTCCCCGCGCAAGCACGCCGAGTACGAGGAGGATGATCGCATCTCCAGGAACAACGAGAGGAACCGCCGCGCGTCCATGGCACGACCAGCCAGTGCTAGGATGCCGATGCGCTCGGCCTGCGCGCGCCCGACCCCGCTCGCGCAGCGACCGGCGTTCACTATCTATTGAAATTGTACTTGTAGATTACGCTTTGTTTTACTTATGTAGAGTGACCAGGATCTAGTCTTTGGCAATTTCATAAATCATAAAAATTGTGCCGTCCTAAAATACCGAGCTCTAGGAAATTCTACTGAAGGCAAGTGGTTTTTAAGTGCGTCTGGTCATTCAGTGACGCACTTTTGAGCGAAGTCTTACGTTACAAAAAAGAGATTGATTGTTTTCTTTCTGCGTCATTCAGATTCTAAATCAGTTTTTACTTTACTTAGTAATACAACGAGAGGCAATTCATACACCTGAGTACGCCGAGTAGTAAGAGTTCCTCGCATCACATAAGCCACTAACGAACCACGACACCATAATCTATGTGGAACACTCAACAGCTACACTCAATGGTAATTATGGATGTTGTAGGACTATTAGAACACTATTAGCGGTGCAGGTCGAGTCGGTATTAGGATGAAGTGAGTTTGAAAAACTGAGAAATATAAATGGCGAGGTATTAAACATGTACCTATGCAATGAAATGAAATATAGTGATCAAATGACGAAATAGGCAGGCCGGTCTTATTCAATGGATGTGTCGTCATCGTCTTCACTGGAATCGAGTTTTGACTGCTTTTCGAACTGGTTGCTCCATTGAGACCGGCCGTAAAACTAGATTTAATGTTGTAGAATTAAGGATCACATTTTCGTCCTTTTTAAAAATTTGTAACGAAATCTCAAGTTTCATCAGCTACCCGCTAACTTTGGTTCAAATATCAGCATTTTTTTGTAAGGATATGAGTGCCCTAAAATGGAAGTATTAGGCCAAGAATGGTAGACTTTGAATACTGTTGCCGATATATTGGTGTTGGCATTTATATATTTATATTGGCCTACATGAGAAACTATATTTAAATTTAATGGCGGCATTATAATTTTATAATCTTTAGATTAGATTTAGTGGACGCATTCCTATAGTAAATGAAATACTTACATTTATAAACAGTGTAGATTTTAACCAAATATTATTAGAAAATAGTAGGAGAGTAGAATTGTATGCTGCACGTGAAACATTAGAACCTGATTTTGTCGAAATCGGTATTTTGTTCATACTTACCTGTATCATAATTTGGCGACGCGTTTGGCTCGGTTTGTAGACACCTGCCTACTGAGCCGGCGGTCCCGGGTTCGAATCCCGGCCAGGGCAAATATTTTTGTGTGATGAACTCGAATATTTGTGCTTGGGTCATGGTTGTTCTATGTATTTAAGTATATATTTATCTATATAAGTACGTATATCGTCGTCTAGTACCCATAACACAAGCCTTCTTGAGCTTAATTTGGGACTAGATCGATTTGTGTGAGGTTGTCCGATATCTATAATAAAAAATCAATATTATGATGACGGGTGCGGGTAATCGATTGTTTTATTAGACGTGTTACAAAACCGACGTTAATAATATAACAATATTTTATTAATGATGTGATGACCTTTATTCAAGAAATATTTTCTTTGTCATCCGTTGAAAAAGATTGTAGGTACCAAATTACGTTTTTGCAATAAACAACAACATTAAAAGTTAATCTATTTACACATATTTATGTTTAATTGTAGCTATAGTTACGTAGTTTTGTGCTTATTGTGTAGATTGTAAATGTGAAACAAATTATACGGATTGAGCAATAAAGTGATTCACCCACATCAAACCCATGTTTTATTCAAAGACACCCGAATGATATGACAATGACGTACAACGTTCAAGTGTATAGATATCTCAAGTGAAGTGAGTGTCGAGGATAAACCTTTTAGACGTAGGTAGGTATTCGTCGGACCGAGTGTCATGATCATGACATGACTAGCATTATAATAATCATGAGAATCGGTTGATAAATGCGACCTCTACGCAAGAACAACCGGAACTCAGGACACCCGGACATACGAAAGAATTTTGTGCCAAGCTGAAAATTAGACCCTACGTTCACTCGGTCAATTACAAATATAAATTACAATTTGCTAGCCTCTTAATGGCTTTGATATCCCAACTAGCAAAAAAGTCTTAGATTGCGCACTTTATAAGAGTGGTGGGCTTATAGCGCTCTTATAATTGTTTTGCTGCTGCTGCTGCTGCTGCTGCTCTTATATTAGCTTTAGATAAGATGGTACGGACTCAAGAACTCTCAGTCTTATTACCTAGTCTCATATTAATTATAAGCCTCTTACTCCTACATCAACATTTACGAAGACTCATTGTACTTGAGAATATCTGTTCTTATAGCCCCATTCTCTAAGTTGATTTGATTTTATAATGGTCTTGATAAATGTTCTTATAAGAATGTCAGACTAATATCAGCATAACATAAAAACACTATAAGTGCATACTTTTTTTGTCTTCATAAAGCTATTATAAGATCAATATAAGATGGTTTGATCTTAAATCGATTTTGGGAACACAATTCTAAGAATAACGTTTAGTTAGCCATATTGTTTTGTGAAAAAGAGAGTGCTGTGATTTTAAATTTTGTGTAATAGGCATGGATTACAGAGATTGGAAAAAGCATTCCAAAAATTAATGTTAAGAAAAATAGTTTTTTGTAGGTTAAGCAAAAAACCCTAAATTAATTCAATATGGGCGTACCACTTGTATTCACAATGCTAATATTAGCGTAAATGATCTTACAGTAGTCTAATAGTGCGCTGGAAAAATGCAACTATCAAAATGGCACCGTTATCACAACAAATAAAGAAATAAAAAAATGGTTGCCTGTAAAGTCGGTTTTACGGGCGAAGGAAGATTTTACGTGACAACGTCTTATTCTCGGTAGAATATTTATTGATATGAATATTATTAAATTGCACAATAGGAACAAGGAATTGAATGAAAATAAGAATTGCACAAATTTTAACTATAGAAATATATTTTGTTTACTAAAACATTGTACTTCCCCCTTCCCCCTTCCCTCTTCCCTCTTCCCTCTTCCCTCTTCCCTCTTCCCTCTTCCCTCTTCCCTCTTCCCTCTTCCCTCTTCCCTCTTCCCTCTTCCCTCTTCCCTCTTCCCTCTTCCCTCTTCCGCCAAAAAAGAAAAAATTATGTCCGCCATCTTGGATTTCAAAATCGAAGTCATTTTCGTAATCGGAACCCCGAGGAACCTTGGAGATGACACCCATATCGATTTTTAAGAAAAAATAATGTCCGCCATCTTGGATTTCAAAATGGATGTAATTTTCGTAATCGGAACCCCGAGGAACCTTGGAGATGACACCCATATCGATTTTTAAGAAAAAATAATGTCCGCCATCTTGGATTTCAAAATGGATGTCATTTTCGTAATCGGAACCCCGAGGAAACTTGGAGATGACACCCATATCGATTTTTAAGAAAAAATAATGTCCACCATCTTGGATTTCAAAATGGATGTCATTTTCGTAATCGGAACCCCGAGGAACCTCGGAGATGACACCCATATCGATTTTTAAGAAAAAATTATGTCCGCCATCTTTGATTTCAAAATGGATGTCATTTTCGTAATCGTAACCCCGAGGAACCTTGGAGATGACACCCATATCGATTTTTAAGAAAAAATAATGTCCGCCATCTTGGATTTCAAAATGGATGTCATTTTCGTAATCGGAACCCTGAGGAAACTTGGAGATGACACCCATATCGATTTTTAAGAAAAAATAATGTCCACCATCTTGGATTTCAAAATGGATGTCATTTTCGTAATCGGAACCCCGAGGAACCTCGGAGATGACACCCATATCGATTTTTAAGAAAAAATAATGTCCGCCATCTTGGATTTCAAAATGGATGTCATTTTCGTAATCGGAACCCCGAGGAACCTTGGAGATGACACCCATATCGATTTTTAAGAAAAAATAATGTCCGCCATCTTGGATTTCAAAATGGATGTCATTTTCGTAATCGGAACCCTGAGGAAACTTGGAGATGACACCCATATCGATTTTTAAGAAAAAATAATGTCCGCCATCTTGGATTTCAAAATGGATGTCATTTTCGTAATCGTAACCCCGAGGAACCTTGGAGATGACACCCATATCGATTTTTAAGAAAAAATTATCTTCTTCTAAAAAAGTCTCTTCTTCCCTCTTCCCTCTTCCCCCTTCCCCCTTCCCCCTTCCCCCTTCCCCCTTCCCCCTTCCCCCTTCCCCCTTCCCCCTTCCCCCTTCCCCCTTCCCCCTTCCCCCTTCCCTCTTCCCTCTTCCCTCTTCCCTCTTCCCTCTTCCCTCTTCCCTCTTCCCTCTTCCCTCTTCCCTCTTCCCTCTTCCCTCTTCCCTCTTCCCTCTTCCCTCTTCCCTCTTCCCTCTTCCCTCTTCCCTCTTCCCTCTTCCCTCTTCCCTCTTCCCTCTTCCCTCTTCCCTCTTCCCTCTTCCCTCTTCCCTCTTCCCTCTTCCCTCTTCCCTCTTCCCTCTTCCCTCTTCCCTCTTCCCTCTTCCCTCTTCCCTCTTCCCTCTTCCCTCTTCCCTCTTCCCTCTTCCCTCTTCCCTCTTCCCTCTTCCCTCTTCCCTCTTCCCTCTTCCCTCTTCCCTCTTCCCTCTTCCCTCTTCCCTCTTCCCTCTTCCCTCTTCCCTCTTCCCTCTTCCCTCTTCCCTCTTCCGCCCTCTTCCCTCTTGTTACAGTAATGCTCGATGAATGAAAATAAGAATTGCACAAATTTTAACTATAGAAATATATTTTGTCTCTCTCACTCATCAACCGTGAGCGATCAACCGTGAGCGGGCGTTACACTTTTTCATGAGTGACTCCGAGCCGCAACCTAATTTAAGACGTTGTCACGTCAATATATTTTGTCTCTCTCACTCATCAACCGTGAGCGGGCGTTACATTTTTTCATGAGTGACTCCGAGCGCAACCTAAATTAAGACGTTGTCACGTCAAAAATTATAAGAGGATATTTTAATTGATTATTGGAGTAGGCGCATGAAATTTGAAGTATAAAACATGGTCCACTTTACAGAAAATAATATTTTCCAACGTCAAAACTTACCACGCAACATAAACAAAACACACACCAAGATTTTCACAAACACATTATTTTATTACGTTACCTAATTCTTAAACAGTTTGTGACAATAATAATTTTTTATAGTCACGCTGCAGTTTCACTCAAGACACACAAGTAATCAAAATAAGCTTGTTTAGGCTCACAAGATTGTAGAATCTTTGTTCCAATCGTTGGACTAATATACGTCCATGTAGGCTTACAAAATACTTACGTGAGAGCGATATTAGCCTAAGGCAGCTTAAATTAGTTTTGGCAAGATTACTGTAACTGCAATCAGTATTCAATTAGACTGATCACTTCTTTATGGTCTGTGAGACTGATATTAGGATGATATTAAAATAAATACACTTATAATTTGTGCCCAAATCCAGGCTTAAGTATACGATGATCTAGGATCAATATAAGAGCGAAAATTAGTAGTCTTTAGACTGTTGTTAGTGTTCACTTCATGTGTAGTGCAGTTCACTTGCTGCGACCCGCTTGTCGTGCAACTTAGTATCACCACTTCTAGCACAACCGTGACACGCGACTCTTTCTCGCGCGAGAGATATTATATTCTTCGCTGTACTGTGAGAGGGTAAATGTCTCGCGACAAGTCGCGAAGCGTAGTTGTAGACGGGCTGCCTTACCTACTCGCAAGGTATTGAAAGGAAAGTGACAGATAGTAGTTTTGGAGTAGTAGGGCCTCGTGCAGGGCCCGTCCGGATTGTTACTACCGTCTTGCCTGCTAACCCACCGCTAAACAGCAATGTTCGCATTGTTGTGTTCCGGTGTGGGGGTAAGATAGCCGGTGAAATTACTAGCATAGAGGCATTCCATCTTCGTCCTCCGGCCGGGTACTTGTGACTCCTCTGGTGTTGCAGGTGTTTATGGGCGACGGTAATCGCTTTCCATCAGGCGATACGTTTGCTCGTTTGCCCCCTATGACATAAAAAAAAAAAAAAAAAGATAGTATTTGTGCCGCAAAGAGGCACAGTTGAATCATTACTGTGACGCGTAAGTATGTATATCTAATCTCACATAGAAAGAGCGGTGTCAAACTCATTGCGCACTAGTAAATACAGTGCAAAGAGTTTGACATCACTCTTTGGGGTTAGGTACCCATCACAACAGTTGTGATTGTGACCAATATAAAAACAACACTAAATATTTTAGATAAGTTTATTTGGTTTATATGGTTACAATATTTATCAATTATCCATTGTTAATACGTTAATTGTATGGCACTAACATAAATAAAATAAAGAAACTATGAATGAAAATGTCTTATATTGAAATGATAATAATAATAATAGATACATTTTGATTTCGAGTTAAACATAATAATAATAATATATTCGGAATTCATTTCTCAGTCGTTCGTTTAGACTTTTCGCATCAACGAAAGCCTCTTTTTTTATTTTGTATTCTTTTCTTAAGAAAATAAAATTATCAACACAAGTTCAACTTATTGTTCCCGATAAATCGCTATCATAAATAAAGTCTTAAATACCGTAAATAACTTAACAGTTTGTACCGACAAGGACAACTGGAACACCGCCTCTAACGATGTATGATAGAACGCGCAGGAATAGTCATATATAAAACGGTTGAATCACTCGATAATACGATACATACAAACGGGTGTTACAAACTTACTCTACGCCGCGCCGGCGGCGACCGCGAGGAGAGCTACAGCGAAGCTATCTATATTCAGCGACCGGGTACTAATCATTATTCATATTTTAAGGCATGTCTGTTTGTCTAATACTTAAACGGTTATTTTGGAGTTTCGATCAAATAATATCTAGTTATAATTTACAAGTTCGTGGAAGCATACAGCGACGGTAAGTAGACGATTCGGCAGCACTCCGACCGATGCAACAAGCGCACACACCACACTAATACTATTTAACTTTAATTACATACAAAGGCCACATCACATCATTCAGTCACAAAGCGCGAATTAATGTTAACACGGTAATCCTCGAACAAACAAACATGATTCAATATGCTGATGACAGTCTAATTCAACTATAACGTTTAACCAGTCATTATTCTAATTATTGTATAAATATTAAACTATTGTACAGTTCTAATTTGTGTTAACTTACGATCACCCTAGTTTAATGAGATTTGTCGGTCGAGCCTCTATCATCAACGGCTGGCAAGAGCGTCGAGTATGGTATCGTGTGCCTCGAGAAAGCGCCCGCCATCGGAGCGGCCACGCGGGCCCGGCACGACCCACTACGAGAGGAACTGTATCGTGCATTTAAGATTTGTTACAAATTTTGACATTAAAAATTTTCACTAAAACATTATTTACATTTAATTTAAATCGACAGACATATTTAAATATCTATACGAGTATAAAGTTACATTAAGAGTATCTGGAATACTAACCGTACCGTTCATAACCATACTCCTCCAGACTTGAGCAATACAAATAGGTACCAAAAATATCTCTTTCCCTTACTCCGCCTTAAGCAGTGATATGGTTAGGTATATCACAATAGCAGTGACCAGTAAAGCGGCACTAGAGTGCATCCATATAGCCTAATTTATAATACTGGCAGTCGTAGCTGATTGCTTATAGTGCGCCCGTGCCCGGGATAGTGTAGCAACGCGTTTACTTACCAGCGGTTACTCGTACTGAGGTGTGCAGGGACGCGGGAGGGAGTGGGGGGAGGGGGAGGCCATGCAGTTAGTGACGCTAGAGGTTAAGTTCCCGACACCAATACTTTGTAACTACTGATAGATGAGAGTTTTTGGGACCAGCCCGTCACCGCAGACCCGAGGAAGGTGCGAGGAGAGGCGCATGCAGTTAGTACCAGAGGAAAGTTAACAAGTCTGTTTCGGACTATCTCTCCACAATGATTGCATTGCTCTGTCTACCCCGACACAAGCATTCTATTTATACTGTACGCGATACGCGGACATAGTACTTATCTCAGATTGGAAATACGTTCAATGTTTAAATTTTAAAATGCCCGTAGCTAGACAAATAATTATTCAAATGTCATACAAAACAGTAATCGTATGGGAGTATTAAAAACAGGCTCAATAAATTAGTTATGAAGTTCTACACACTTAGTATACACTCTACGAATTAATATCATATAATGATATACAAATAGGGGTAACTTTAGACATCAAATTCACGATTACAATATTTATCTAAGTATAATTTTCTCCGATATTGGGCGACTTTCTCTCGGCTTTAATTTGGAATAATTTAGCGTACAAATGTTTTCTTAATTCATATACTTCATTTGAGATTAATCCCTATTATACAAATCATCACCTATATCACATCGCATTGAGGAAAATATTTACCGCAAAGCGTTCCATATACTGGCCTAAATGCATCAAGTCTTCTAAGAAACGAGCTCGTGGCATTTAGATTGTTGCCGTAAATGTTTTCCCAATTTGAGTTCCTTAAATAACATTATTTACAGTTCAAGACCATGTCGTGCCTTAAAACGTAAGACTAGAATTTACTAAATAATTAATAAATGTGAGAATTATAATTTTAGTGATGTTGTAGGTCGTCACGTGACGAATAAAAATGATCGATATCGCTGTGAGGTAACTAGAAATAAAATTTACACAAAACAGAAGACACGAAACCCGAAAAGGGTATTATTTACAACAATTGTCCTCACGATTAACATTCATAGTCCGAAGTTCGTTACAACCGAGGAGTTCCACTTTTAGAAACACTACACCGCTTGCCATCCCGTTTGTTGGGAGGTGTTCGTGGACTGGCGCGTGGCGCCCTAGTGGCGGTTGTGATGTTTGAGGTCCAAGGGGCGCCACTCGGGGCGCCAGCCGCGCTCGGGCCGGCATCAGAAGTCCTCGGGCAGCACGGCGTCGCGCGGCACGAGCCCCTTCTGCTCGCCGCGGCAGCACAGCAGGTGCTGCTCGTCCACCTCGAGGATGAGCCGCAGCCTCTCGCCCTCGTTGAACGCCAGGTGTCCGGAGTCGGACGGCAGCCGGTGCCATAACGTTCTCACGTATCTGGGTACAATCGAATATTTGAATGTGCTATCAGTGTTGTCACATACAATTTTGTCAAAACGGTAGAACAGGCTCTCCGGTGCTTCTCCAAGCGGAGTAGCACGTCTGGCACCAGCAGTGCAAAGGGTCCGTTGGAACCGCAAGCTTACATGGGAGAAAAAAAACGGTAGAACAGGATGCAGAAATTATAATTAGAAATTGAAATGCAAAATAGGTAGATCTACCACCACTCTGGGTCAGTACGTTTTAAATGATTAACAATGCGTAAACAGTGTTTATGTGTTAAAAATCGCGGCAAATACACAATCAGCTGTCATTTGCCAAAGAAATTGCCGTGAAATATACTGTCGGCTGTCAGTGCAGTGCCAACTATCAAGTTCCGTTTTAAGCGATGAAATTACAAGATTGGCTTTGGCTCTGTGGACAACAGCCTACATTCAATAGCAAGGGAGTAACATTTCGTTCTACTCGTTAAGAATTGTTTAAGTACGTATGTTATCGTAAAATTTTGAAAAATAGGTAGGTTTGATACTGAGGGTGGTAGATAAGTAGAATGGACGTAAAATAGGTAGATCTACTGAAAAGTTAGTAGATAAAGAAAAAACGGCATATTTGAAACACGAAATTCATAGTATATGTGATAGGGACTTATAATATGACAGCTTGTCTGAAAGGTAAAATGTTTGCCAAATAACTTTAAAAAATCCCATGTGAGATCATTCGCCGGTCGGATTCTTTAGTACTCGATAGTGGGAAAGAAAAGTAAAGAAGGTACAGTAGATATTCTTCTCTCACACCAGCAGCAGCAGAGCAGATTTTCCGATGTCGTGATATGACAACTGGAGCGTTCAAAAGTTTAATAGGTCTGTGGTAAGAGGCGTTGCTGGGGAGCTGGGCTCACCAAACCAGTTACTTTCACAAATATTGATATCTCCTCAGTAAAGTCACTCAGAGAGCAATGGAGAGGGCTATGCTCGGAGTTTCTTTGCGAGATCGAATCAGAAATGAAGAGATCCGTAGAAGAACCAGGGTAACCGACATAGCCCGAAGGATAGCAAAACTTAAGTGGCAATGGGCAGGGCACATCGCTCGTAAAACCGACGGCCGCTGGGGCCACCGAGTTCTTGAGTGGCGACCACGCACCGGACGACGCAGCGTGGTTAGGCCCCCCACAAGGTGGACTGATGACCTGGTGAAGGTCGCTGGAGTCCGCTGGATGCGGGAGGCGCAGGACCGGTCATGGTGGCGTTCTCTGGGGGAGGCCTATGTCCAGCAGTGGACGTCTTTTGGCTGATAATGATGATACTGACTTGTGTTTCTGGTGTGTGGTGGTGGAGTGGTGCCTGGCGGCGGAGGAGGAGGCGGCGCGGCGGGGCGCGGCGGGCGGCGGCGCGCGCCCGTACGGCAGCGACGCCGGCCGCGGCGCCGGCGAGCCCCATGCGCCGTCTACGCGGGATGCCCTGCACACACACTAACATTGTAACTACTGCTATCCTGTAGAAGTATGTATCTGTAGTGCAGAGCGAAGCTAGAAATGGGGAGACAAAAAAATAGGGAAAACCTACGCCTAAGTGGCGACTACCTAGTACCTACTGCTTAAGTAAAATAAAACAATATTAAGGAAGTTGCGCATCTTGCCCAAAAAACGAATGTTGCCCAGAAGTTGCGCCACCCGTCACCGATCTAACCTGTTAATGTAATTTATATTCGTTTTATATTTCATACGTATGTTACTTTTAAGGATGGGCTACATTTGTCTGGAAATAGCTTTGATTTGATTTTGATTAATGACAGCTAGAAGGGCTGGCAGGAATCGATGGCATTTAATTATATTGATTTTGACAGCGGCTTTATAATAATTGTCTCAATACCAGAGCCCGGCAATTATCTATTTATTTTTGACATCACTAATATTAAATGCAATGGAGTGCAACGACAACGAGCCATTCCAGTTGCGAAAAATCTTTCCAAACTTAACCCAGCTAATAGCATACCTAGCATAATAGCATACGTATGGGTAAAGTTCAAATTATACGTGGACTAAAAGTTGAATTAGTTTCCTAGATACTACAAATATTAAGATATTTACATTTTTAACTTACGAATAATGTGTGGACTGAGTGAGCACTTACAAACATTTATTATCCAAAAATCTGCCTCGTAAGCGGTTTGTTTTGTATTTTACAAATTCCCATATGAGTTTTACTAAACTATACACATATATAGAAGTTGCAATCTGCAGTTTTTCTATCAGAAATTGGGTTTTCGAAAGTGTGCGGATTGAGTGAGCATAAGAAATTATTTGTAAGTAAAACTTTAAATACGTTACCAGGTGATGTACAAATTATTACCTACCTTAAGCATAGGTTTTACTAAAAATTAGTATATAAATATTATATGTTAAATAAACACATTCACAGATTTCGTTGTAGTTTGTGAGAACTGAGTGAGCACACATTAATGAATGTATTATTTTTATTTATCGTTTTACAAATCAATCAATTAGTTTTACAATTGTTTTAGAACTTTTACTAAACGATCAGCACATTTTTTCTCATTTTTGAAGGGTGCTCACTCAATCCACACGCACACTTAGAAATTTACCCGGCGTCAGTGGGTTTTACGGTGGCAAGCAAGGTCACATTCGTATACATAATGGATTTCACTCTACAGAATGACTCAGGGGAAAATATTTGCTATTGTCGACTCTGTTTTGAACCTAAAATACTTAACAAACGAAAAAACCCGAGGTCAATGCCGAACAACATTAACATTCATTTTAGCCAAGTTATCATCTTTAAGTCCCTATTAACATAGGGACAAAGAAAATTTAAGAAAAATAAAGCTGAAAAATATTGTCCTTCTCATTTAATGTTCTTTTAAAGAAGTTAGTGCATGATAGAATATCATATATGAAAATGTAGTATTGTCATTGTACATAAGTCGTAAAGGTCACGCTGACACAACACGAAATACGTGCATCGACATATTTTTCGTTTGGGGAAACGTAAGCAATATCCGGTAACCTTGTTTTTGTTTATTTTTTTCTGCGCCAATCGATGATCGTCTTGAACGATGTAAAGATAAAATCTTAGTTAGATTATACATACATATTTTTCTTTATCTTTAATAGCTTTGGTGCCAACATGGAATTTTACTTTAAACAATGTAATGAGATTATGTTCCTCGACGATAATATCTTTCGACTTTATAGCCTAACAAGTGTCGGTTTTGCCAAGGATAATGGCGCTTAACAGCTTTCATATGGCAATAATGTGCAAACGTCATATATTTGCATTTGCATATTTTGCATATATTTGTATTGTTAAACGTCAGTAGCGATTTGATTCGAACCAAATTCAAAACATTGTTTATCGGAATGCTGCTCAATCCTTCGTTCTTCTTCCGAAATAAATACTGAATCCTATTGAAAAAAAAAACTTGAACTTAACCGTGGATAGTTTTGGTTTTATTATGCAAAACTGTCCGTTTCCTCTTTGTTTACATCTAGGCTATATACTGCTTCGTAACAAGACATGGCTTTGTTTGCCAAAATGAAGTATAATACCTACGCTTACCTAAATGAACAATTTATTGCAATGGTAAAGTAGTTGGTATGTAGGTACCGTAATGATTACTTTTTATCAGTATATTTACCATAAGCTCAATTAGTAACGTTAAATGCATTCAAGAGCGTGCGGTAGATAAGATTAGGAAATTCGTTAGTATTATTAGTTCCTCGTTTGTGTTTGTACATACGGAGCTGGTTTCCTAGCAACCGGCTTGCATATAACAACCGGTTCCTTTTCTTTGGGTTTGCTCGCGACGACTCTCCTGACGGCCTCGGGGAAAGTTCTGAAGATGTGCAATTTAAAAAGCGCATATATAACAAATATATACTGTCCTCCACCTCCACCAAAATAAAATCAGAAAGATAGAAAGCAAATAAAACGGAACTAAAATCATGTGCTCCCTTATTAAGTTCGTGCAAATAGATTCGACGAGAGATTAGATTTAGGGCCTATTACATCGACAACATTGCAGCCTTCAGCGCCATTTTTAAAGTAAGGTACTATCTTACTTTAAAATGGCGCTGAAGGCTGCATTCATTACATCACAGTGAGTTTGACTGCGACAGTAGGCACTATTCAATCTTAGAATGAATATTTAGATCTTAGATGTGCCTATTATTATCATCGCGGAACATAATGTGCCCAAGATATGATCGTTTATTTTATAATATGTTTACGATTACAGACAGTTCGAAGCAATGGCCCTCAATCTGAAGCATTTATATAAATCGTAAAATATATGCCGCCACCTAAGTGCAAATCAAAAGATAGTACACTAATCCTGAAATAAAACGTACAATATTATAAACCTGGGATTCCCAAACCACACACGCCACACCACGTCACAGGGGCCAAGTGCACCGTAGTAAAGAGGGACTCCGATTTACTGTCCATTGAAACTAAACTTAGCTATTTCGACTAGGGCACATAAAGTAGGTATTAATCCTGATCCTGACGTCCACCTACAAGATGGACTGATGACCTTATAAAGGTCGCCGGAAGGCGCTGGATGCAGGTCGCTTCCAACCGGTATATATGGAAGTCCAAAGGGGAGGCCTATGTTCAGCAGTGGACGTCCTGTGGCTGAGATGATGAATCCTGATCCTACGTGCGGCGTGGATTGCATAGGTTTGGGGACCCCTGGTATTGTCAGTTTTGTGTGCAGGGGCCCTATGATGGTTGCGTTTATCACGCGATAAATAAGTGATAAAGCATCCGTCACGCTTTGACATAATGCGAGTGTGAGTGACATATGCTTTGTCACTTATTTATCACGCGATAAGCGCAACCATCATAGGCCCCCAGGTTACCCTTACCTGTTGGCGGGCTGCGGGCGCTTGGCGGTGGTGTTGCGCGGCGCGGGCGCGGCGCGCGCGCCGGCGGCCGCGCTGCCCGTGGGCGACGTGCCCTTGCGCACGGGCACGGGAATACCCCTGCGGGCCAAATCAATCATATTATATGGGGGCTGCCATCTCTAAATTCGCCGAAACCGGACAAAGATATTAAAAAATCCGGACATTTGGCGTTTATTTATCGCATTTTTTCCCCGGACGTACCCGAAAATAATATTATAAAAAAAATTGGGCAAGTGCGAGTCCGACTCGCGCATGAAGGGTTCCGTACCATAATCTATATCAAGTATGGGAATGCCCCCTTAAATATTTATTTTATTGTTAGTATTTGTTGTTATAGCGGCAATAGAAATACATCATCTGTAAAAATTTAAACAGTCTAGCTATCACCGTTCTTGAGATACAGCCTGGTGATAGACGGACGGACGGACAGCGAAATTTCAGTAATAGGGTCCCGTTTTTACCCTTTGGATACGGAAACCTAAAAACAATCGCTTTATTTTCATTCACATAAAAAGTGCATGGGCTTTCCCCGGACACTTTTTGAAACCCCTCCGGACGTCCCCGGACGGCCTCCAAACTAGGACAAATCCGGGGAAACCCGGACGGATAGCAGCTCTAGTTATAATAAGTTTACATGAACTTGTTTTCTGTAACTAGGTAGGTACATTGCACCTATTTTACGTGACCGGTTGATCGCACTACTTTTAACAAGCTAAATCACCGACGTTGTTATAATACTTACATAACAATTAGTTATTTATTTACACAATTATCTGAAATGTGAGACGAGTAAACGAAATATTCTCTCTGTAAGTGATGGCATACAAAAAATAATCATGGTTTCACCCTAGGTATCAGTAGTCGTTCAACGTACTAAGAAGTGACCAATGCTAGGAGCAGGAATTACCGTTCTGAGTTCAAGCAATTGCCACAGCCATTCCTGGCATATATCACAACAAAGATGACCAATTGGGTCACATAGATTGTAAAAGTTCGAACGTTTTACCAACCGGAAGACGCAGCGTCCTCTCACAAGATTTACTTGGCACGATTTAATTGATGACTTATGTAAGTACTGTTACGTAGGAACATGTAACGATGAGAGCCAATTAGTCATCCGGCAATTATAGGTAGCCTAATTCATAAACCTGGTGACTCAGCGAAGCGTGTAATTGATCGATCGAGCGATCTTGGATTCAGCGTCACCCGGATTACTACCACTAGAAGGCATACACGGGTTTAATGTAGCCTTATTCATTAGGAGAGGAGAGATGTGACTATGTGGCTTACCGATGAGCGTTCTTGGCCGGTTCTGGGATGGCGGGAGCCTGAGGCCGCACCGGCGATGACACAGGCCGAGGGATCCTGGAACCGCGCGCCGTCGCGGGCGACGTCTCTCCTGTGGAAAATAAAAATGGGATTCAGATCAGATCAGAGAGAATGTTGACGTGACGAAGTATGATGAATTCGTGCATACCTTTTACGACATTCAAATACTTAAGAATGCTTGTGGTAAGTACCTGAGGGTGTTGTGGGGCTCTCGGCGTTGCTAAGCAGTTCCCACTTGAGCTGCAACCGCCGGAACTTGCCGCCTGAATGGCCGCTGCCGGCAGCGCCGGTCGCCGCGCTGCTGCCGCTGCCCGCGGACGCCGGCCGCCACTCCTCGCCGCTGCATTCCAGCTACGAACACAATTGACGTCTATATAGAACCAGTAATATTTACCATTATGTTGCTAAATAATAACGACTTTTAAACAATCCTAGTTTAGAACCACTTCAGTGAATTATTATTTGTTTTTCGACAAAACTTCACCCACCACTTATCAAAAAGATTGTTGATAAAATAATTTTGATTACACACACACGACCTGATTTTATTTGGAAATCAGAAGAACCTTCAGTTCATTTCTTATGTACGATATGGAATACCTATTAGGTAGGTATACGCTATGCGACGCTAAATGTTTAAACATCAGTTAATTTCAACAATGTCAGCAACATAAACCTAAATACATAAAAGTTTAGGTGCTTACAATAATGTCGTAGATACAATGACCTTAATTACTTCAGAGTGCCTGACGAATGGCTACATGACAAATGCACTCGAGAAAATCGGTTAATTTTAGTGAACAATGGATGTCTTGTGTGAAAACTCCAGACGTTCCGTTTAAAGACAGTAAGCGCTAAGATCGTGTGTTGATATTAAATGTTTTACGAGTATGTATATTGTATTTTATATTTTTACGACACACTCGGACAAAGTTTGTTATACTCGCGATTGGTATATTTTTACTTGTCTGGTTTCATTCACCTGTACCTACCTATAATGCGCGAAGCAGTATCCAGGTGGGATCGATGAAAGGTTGTTATATTTATTTACGACTCGATAAAGCATTGAACTCCTAAACAAATTTCTTCAGGAGATATGTATTAACAGTTACGATTATTTAAATAGTTCATATCTAAAGGACATCTAGTAAGTTTGGTAGGTACACGAATGTTTACAGGTATAATAAGGGGTGTTGACTGTTGTTGAATTATAAAACATAATGTACTTATATGAATAAAATTTGCTCCTTATGTCATGAAACAAAGGAAAAACTAAAAAGAAAAAATATGAAATTATGTGACTTCATACTTCATAGGTAAGCTGGTGTTTAATTTTTTTTTATCCAAAATAAATTTTGAAATTGATTTCAGAATCCTCATAATTTAACAAAATAATAATTGTAGGACAGCCATGAACATAAACGTACTTTTTCCACTGAAAATGGCAAATTAGTTATTGTCTCCTTACAAATATTGGTACCTACTCTACTAGGTACCTAACCCACAGAATGACGTCACAATGTAGGTATTTGTATGGAGCGTTTTTAGCGTTTTGTAGGAATGTTGAATTTTGACGGTCATTTCTGACTTTAGAGCAGTCTAGTCTCGTCCCATTTAGACATTTGATCCCAATAAAAAATAGAATCGATTGAAATCCTCAAAAAAAAAAAATGGTCGTCCTCATGAATGTTCTTTTTTCTATCAACAAGTAGGTATTATTATGTACGGATACGTGTATATAACCATAACCGGGTTAATACCCTTGTTAATACTGAAGGACTATTTTTCATACTCACACACATATACCTGTTAGCAACATAATATGATTGTTAATTAGTGGAAAATAAATTATGTATCAATGATAACAAAATCACATAATCACACAAACCTAAAACTAACATGACAAACACAAAGTGTAACTTATGTAAAATAAAAACGAACGAATATGCAAACAATGGTTAAAAGCTGAAAGCCCTGCAAAAGAAAACAACCAGAAATGAATGAACACAACACGTGGAACTACGAAACGAATCACACTGGGATAAAGCGCGCCGTTACCTTGGAGTCGCCGCTGGAAGGCTTAGCGGGGGGCTTGTTCTCCAGGCTATCGGTGTAATCATCGCTGTCATCGAATACCAGTCGATCGAACGCCTGCATTAGTTTCGAGCCCAGCTGGACCCCGGACCAGCGCCGGTTATTCTCCAACTCTATCCTGCTATTATTGGGACACAGGTCGTAGCCGATCGCCGAAGGGTTCATGCAGGATCGCGGCCTGTTCTTCTCGATTGTCGTCTTTACGTTAGCAGAGTCGTTAAGCAGGTCCGGGGTAGACGGCTCCTTATTTCTGGGTTCTTTATGCCTCATGATGACGCTGGTCTGGCAGTCGTCGCTCGAAAGCCCGCTGGACTGCATGGACCGCACCAGCTTCAGTAAGTTCCGCTGGTTCAGTGTTAGTGGCGGAGTGTTAATCGAGGTGGGCTGTTAAATACACCAAAGACTTTTAGCATCATGCATCATGCCATCCGCCGGCGACGTGAACGACCTTCGTCGGCCGACATAGGTGAACGTTAAGCCGGGCCTTATTTGCATTTTATGAAAGCTGTGCACGAACGAAAACGCCAAAGTTATCCCTTCACAGACTGGAGTGTATTTACGTGAGTCGTAAGCACATGCAATAAACAATAAAATGCAAATAAAGCGATGTCTGACTCTGCGGCAAGTCTGTTAGGATAGTGGTAGAGTGATTTTGCAGTACTCGTACGGCAATGAGTATCTGCATATATATATATATATATATATAGGTTTACCCTTGTTTGGTCTAATAATTTTTTGCCTAATTTTGATTTGCCTAATTTCATTTTGTCTAAAATTACTTTGCATATTTATTCAGTTTGCCTAATATTCGTTTAGTCTAAAGTCATTTCGCTTAATGAATATTTTGCATAATCTTGTTTCGCCGAATTTTCATATTGCCTAATTTTTGTATATATAATTTCATTTTATCTATTATTCAACTAATATAATTACATTTCCTATAAACGCTAGTTTGCCTACTACAATTTTTGTATAATTTCAGTTTGCGTAATTTGCACGTGCAGTATATTATTTTACGTTTTTTTAGTACCTATTATTTATTTATTTATTAATCAAAGTATACACCTTAAATATATTCAATTTACATAGAAAACTATCGTGAGTCTCAGACATATTAATATACGACGTGAGTAAACCCGTTTAAGTATATTAATATATTCAATTTCCTGCAAAACTTAAGGATGGAAAGTGTTTGTACAAAACCCTCGGTTCGCGTTCGGGTCGCAGTTCAACCTAACACTCCTCCTCGCTTCGCTCGTCGTCGTACCTAACCTAAGCCAAGTCGGATCTGCCTTAAGGTGAAATAGGTACTGTTAGAAATCGTAAGCCAAGTCGGACCTGCGCGGCTCGCTCGCTTCGCACGCTCGTTAGGGTCGTAGTTCAACCTAACACTCCTCCTCGCTTCGCTCGTCGTCGTACCTAACCTAAGCCAAGTCGGATCTGCCTTAAGGTGAAATAGGTACTGTTAGAAATCGTAAGCCAAGTCGGACCTGCGTGGCTCGCTCGCTTCGCTCGCTCGTTAGGGTCGTAGTTCAACCTAACACTCCTCCTCGCTTCGCTCGTCGTCGTACCTAACCTAAGCCAAGTCGGTCTGCCTTAAGGTGAAATAGGTAATATTAGGACTCGTAAACCAAGTCGGAACTGTGCAGCTCGCTCGCTTCTCTCGCTCGTTTGGGTCGCAGTTCAACCTAACACTCCTCCTCGCTCCGCTCGTCCTCGTATCTAACCTAAGCCAAGTCGGATCTGCCTTAAGGTGAAATAGGTATTGTTAGGAATCGTAAGCCAAGTCGGACCTGCGCGGCTCGCTCGCTTCGCTCGCTCGTTTGGGTCGCAGTTCAACCTAACACTCCTCCTCGCTTCGCTCGTCGTCGTACCTGACCTAAGCCAAGTCGGACCTGCCTTAAATGTTATGTTCATAAAATGATGATTCAACGTGATGGTCGTTAGTTAGAATAACATTCGGCAAAATAATCATTAGTTAAAATAACATTCGGCAATATAATCATTAATTAAAATAACATTCGGCAATATAATCATTAGTTAAAATAACTTTCGGCAATATAAGAATTAGTTAAATTAATATTAAACAAAACAAACTTTATTTGAAGTGATGATTAGACTAAACGAGTTTCGACAAAGTGATCATTTATTGAAACAATAATTATGAAAACTGAAATTAGGCAAACCGTTGGTTATACTAAAAGTTGTTAGGCAAACTGAAATTAGGCAAATAATTTTTAGACAAAACAAGGGAATACCATATATATATATATATATATACTTATACTTACGTTACATATTTTAGTAGTTACTTATAGTGGAGTAAGATACTTTCTGATTTAGTTAGTAGAAATTTTAGTGTAGCAGACACAACTTATTTAGATTTAACAGAGTTAAAAATAATAGTGTAGTTATGTGATAATGCATAGAGTCTGTCCCTAATAATAAAGTTCAATTATACTCCATCGGTGAGCAATTTGTCATTAAGCAGTGGTTAGGGTGAACTATCCTATCGTTGGCACCCCTTCAATGATTTATTTATTTATTTATTTAAACACGTTTACATGACATTACAGTTTCTTAACTAATGCGCCATGAAACTTACATTATTAGTACAACATTATCATAGAAAAACCAACATAAACATAAAACAGCAACACAAACAAATAATAATAATAACAATTATCATCGATCATCCAATTCCTCACAAAATCTCAAACATTCAGTGCACACAACCGCCCATCGCCACGCAAACAAATCACACTCCGGTGCTGATGTCAGGAACGCATTGAGTAGCACAAGAGCACGAACAAGTGGGGAATTTTTGCGAGACACAGTACGCGCCGCCGGCGCCATCAAGAGATCGCGCTGCCGCGGTCTGAGAGCTATCCTAGGGACGTCAGGAACAAACAGTCGCACGAGGCGGCCTACAAACTCAGGACAGTCGGACTCGCCGCGCAGGATTCGACATGCGGTAGTCAGCAAACAAAACTTTCGCCTAACCTCTAGTGAGTTGTAGCCGAGTGTTCCCAGAAGATATTTGGTTGGGTACATGAACGGGTAGTACCCATACATTTTTTTATATAAAAACCTGAGAAAGGCTTTTTGTACTTTTTCCAGTAGTAAAGCATATGTTGATTCGTATGGGAGCCACACAATCGACGAAGTCTCCAGCTTGCTTCTGACCAGGGCGTTATAGACTAGCTTGATCGCTAAAGGGTCATTAAAGTCACGCAAGTTACGAATGACAAAGCCTAGTCTTCGATAGCAGTCAGCTGCAAGTATCGATATGTGCTCATGAAATGTGAGACGCGTATCGAAGACCACACCAAGATCCTTAACTGAAGACACACGGCTTATGAGCTCAGACCCTAAAACATATTGCGCAAGTATTGGAGTACGCGCTCGACTGAAACTACAAACGCAACACTTGGCTGAGTTGAAAAGAAGCTTGTTATCCATACTCCACCGAAAGACCAAGTTGATATCATCCTGTAATGAATCCGAATCCGTTTTCGTCTCCACTCTGCGCACTAACTTTAAGTCATCAGCGTAGAGGAGGCATTGAGATGACCTGAGAACGGACTGAAGGTCATTTATCATAATTCCGAATAAAAAAGGTCCTAATATGGAGCCCTGACTAACACCAGATCGAGTATGATAGGGGGCCGAGACGAAGCATCCATGTCGGACATATTGCTGCCGATCACGTAGATAGCTTGCGAAGAAGGACAGTAGCCTGGGAGAGAAGCCAATTTGGTCCAGTTTCTCCAGCAACACATCATTATCTACGCGATCGAAAGCTTTCCTGAAGTCAAAATAAATGACATCAACCTGGGCACCCCTATCAAGATGCTCAGAGATAATATCTATCAAGATAAGAAGGTTCGTGCTTACGGAGCGATTAAGTCTAAAACCATGTTGAGCATCACTTAAGAACGGCCTTACTTGTGCTGATAGGGTTCGGTGGAGTATGGATTCAAACAACTTGGCAAGCGTGGGAAGAACGGCTATGGGTCTGTAGTTTTCTACCGCAGAGGTGTCCCCTCCTTTTGGGATCGGCCTTACTCTGGACACCTTCCAGCGACGAGGGTAAACTCCAGATTTCAGTGCCAAGTTGAAAATATAATGTATAGGGATTTTTAAACTATCGGCACATCCTTTTACAATATATGCCGGTATATTGTCTGGTCCTACCGAGCAGTTGGACTTTAGTCGCTTTATTGCTGCTTCAACCTCACACATCGATACTGACTCAATATCGATGTGATTAGCATTAGCATCACGGCGTCTATCTCCAGTCCCTGGCTTCTTCATGATAGGTATCTTCAACCTTATTTCAAGGCTGTACTGGTACACAATCCTACATAATATGCGCCTAGCTAGTACGAATGCATATTGGATATTTTAGCCTATATTAAAAACGTGCTCAGGATAGAATTACGGAATGGAATGGATTATTGGGTACTAACAATTGTTAGACAATAGGTTTCAGTGTGCGTGCTAAGTATTTCCGGTCTTATAAAGTAGATCGTCCTTATCACATCTATAGTAGGTAGGCGGAACCGTTTATAAGTGGACCAGCTACAATTTAAGAAAGTAGACGAATAGCAGCGCCTGACAGCGGCAGATTATGAGCATCCTGCGAACAATGCAATAAACAGTGCAACTGAGAAACACCAACTCACCCGACTAGCAGCCCGCATGTCGCTTTCGATCTTCTTGAAGCTTCGGTGCAACTCGCGCATCTCGAACATGAGGTCGAGCGAGAACGGCAGCAGGCGGAGGGGTTCCAGCGAGGCCAGTAGCGAATCGAGAAGCGCGCGGCATCGCGGCTCGCCCACGCCAGCTAGGACTAGCGCATCGCACTCGTAGTGCTTGTTCAGGACCGATTCCCGCGTCCGCACGTACGACACCCACGCGTCCACTGATTGGGCACTGTTGGTACAATAAGTTTGCGTTCAAAAACTTTGATCTTAAAAATAATAAGCAAAGGATTTACATTGACCACATCGGAAGTTGATGACAGTAGACTGGATATGCGAACCAAACTAATACCCACGAGTTACGGAAAAGCGTGACAAGGATATTGAGAACAAATGAAGATCATTATTAACTTTTACTAATTACAATTTTAAATAAGTATAGCATTACTTATTTTATTTACTTATGCTTACATAGTAAAGATCTTTCATAAAAGGTACTCTTAGAAAAATATGCAAGTTTGATTCCAAAAGTATAAACATTGAAACAACGACTTACTTTAGTAGGCCTAGGATGAACGCGTTGAACTTCACCAGACCCTCAGTCACGGCGTCTTCACTATTGATTCTTAATACCAATTCGTTTAAAGATTTTGTTATCGGGCCTTGTCTCGCCGTAGCTTCAACCATTTGCCAGACAGAGTTGTTAACGGCTCCAAACGAAGTTTCAATGTTCTCCTTCAGTCCGTCTCTAAAGATGGCATACAGGGCGGGGCACAGGGCATTCAGTGCGATTTTGGCGCAGGCCGGAGACTGCTTAGAGTCACCCAGGAAGGCCAGTTCTGCCTGATCCGTGGCCGAGGAGAAGTGCTGGATCAACATTTCAACTGCGTCCGTCACATTGGAGACTAGAGCTGCGAAATAATGAAGCAAATAAGTAGAGCCATAAGACATTTTCACGTCAGGAGACATTGCTGGTAAAAGTGAATAGTCATATATACCTATGTCAATACGACCGTTTACTACTTGTAGTAGTAGCGGCAATTTGATTTCATATTTATTTTTCAGTATTTTTTTATTAGTTTAGATTTATCAGGACATAATTTCAATAGTAAACAGGTTCAAGTAGGTAGTTTACTTTGTAATTTTGAGTTTTAAGTTACATATTATTACTTTAACGTTATGTGTACCTCTCTTTTGCGACACGTCAATCAGATCGTATTTTCCTCTGCTATCATGATGCACAGGGCTGGCAAATTCATCCGGACTTATTTCAGCTTCTTCACATATTGGTATCTCCGCCAAGTTTTTGCCCTTTAAAACAATGTATCCAAATGTTTATTTAGTTCTTTAGATAATAAAAGCAACAATATTCATGAAATGGATTAGTGAACGACAGAAACAGCTCAATAAAATTAGCTTATAATATTTTTAGGCCAAATAAAGTCAACAAGCAAGTGTGTAGATTACATAACAAAGTGAATAAAAAAACATAACTTCGGCAATCCGCAACGGAAAATAAAAGAACCAAAGGTACTCACAGAAATCAATAGGCAATGATGTCGATAACTAGGTGGTAAGTGAAAAATGATACCTGATATAGTCTCTGTGAAATCACAGCAGAAATATTAGGTGAGTTAGGCGGAGTGGTGAGGCTGGCTACCTTCAGCTCTTCCATTCCCTTCACTTGATTCGGTTGACTTTCGGGCTGAGCCTCAGACTTCTGGGCGAAACTAACAGATTTTTTGCTATTGCAGCTACTGCCGCTAGATTCCGTGGACCTTTGATTTTCTTCCTGTGAGCGTTTCATTTGCAAAAACTTGGTAACCTGATTTCTTACCTTTTGCACTTGATTTTGGTCCCATTCATCCATATTTTGGCAATTGAATCCGCTTAACTTCAAAAACTCTTCCAACTGTTGTAAATCGGCGCTACTTATGAGAGCACCCGGCGGAGGGAATTCTGTGTATTCTGTTTTCTTTGTTCTAGGTTTAGGCATGGGCGGGGTGTGCGGCCTGTGGTATTTTATTTCATTAGATTTACCCGAATCTAGACTACTCTCAGTGCCGACGCCTTCATCTTGGAAAAATTCATTATAGTCGGCATCTTTTTCGGCCGCATCAAGAAATTGCTGGGATAGCCTTTTGGCCGCCAGATCATTATTTTTCCTATATTCTAGAGTTTGATTCTGTAAATAGTAAGGCTCCTGCAACGATCTCCTCTTCGTCTTCTGTTCGGTCGCAGCTGTCATACATACAACGGGATCTTGCAAAAGCTCGTCCATTTCGAACATACTGTAACGCTTCGACGGCGTGCTCGATTTGCGCGTTTTATCCATCGATTTACGCAAAATACTCCTGGGGAGGGGCGGTCTCGGGGGAGCGTGTTCTCCTTGCTTCGCATAGCGCGCCTGCTCGGCCATCGCGAGCGACCGCTTGGGTACGGCGGGGTTGTTCCTCTGGCCCTCGTTATTGCTGGCCTCCGAGCTCGTGGCGCTGTCGTACCTGTACACGAACAGCGGGTTGAAGTTGCCGACGGGCGCGGGGCTGTGCTGCGCGGAGGAGTCGGTGAGCATGGTGGAGGAGCCGCGGTAGCCGGACGAGGGCTGCGTGGCGGTGCTCGAGCTGGACGACACGGCGGTGTTGTGCCCCGCCAGGTTGTTGCAATCGCAACTCATCGGCCTACCCTTGGACCTGGGTGTCGACGAAGCGTTACAGTATTTTGAGCCGCATTCTTTTTCCTTAATATTTTGCATGAGTTCGGGTAACTCTGATAACATTTGCTTGCATTCTGTGGGCAGCAAAAAGTTTAGTGAATCCCAATCTTTTATATGCCCGAGCCCCTTCTTTTTTAGCATCTCCACGTCATTGCAAGAAAATGGTCGTTTACCTTTAACGTTCAGTCTATTCCTCTTGACTTCGCTCGATTTTGGCGATACGTTTACCTTCACGGGATTCAGGTATATATTTGGTCTTCCGTTCAAAAAGCTTATATCGGGTAGCGTATAACTAGGGTACAAAATAAATACAGGTTTTTCACAATCCCCTTCTTTGAGTTTCTCGAGAAAGGAAGGCTCTACAACTTTGAACAGTTCCCGTTCATGAGATATGGTCGACATTTGTAACGAGGACGTCTGCATACTCTTATCTATAGTGGTCGCCTCAAGATGAGTAGAAGTAGCTTTGTTATCGAAAGGCTCTCTTTGTAATAATCTATTCATCTTTGTTATCTGAGTTCCGTCCGATTCGGAACAACTCGAAATACTAACACTAGTGTTTGACGATTGGGAAGAATATGACTTTTTATTACTTCTCAGTCTGGAAGGGCTATTCATCATGTTGACGTTGGTTCTCTTTGAATGGCGTTTATTTACTGTGGCATAAAGATTAGATTCGCTGTCGCTTAATTTTACGCCTTCAACATTTTCTTCCTCTTCTATTAGTACTTCGTCATAAACTCTATTGTTGTACGGATTACTAGGAGGAATTTCATCGTAAATTGTAGAGCCCTCTGTCAATGCATCACAGGGCAATTCCATTTGAGAACGAACTGAATTTTTCGAATCATCTTTCTGCTCCCCAATAGAGTCTCCACTTTCACCACCAGAGCTGGATGGCCAGCATTCTGAACTGTCTATTTGATCCAATCCGACCAGGCCATCATTACTTTTTTGTTTCATAAATAGTTTTACCAAGTTAAAGGCTTGTTTTGGTTGACTTTTATCTGAAGATGAGGGGTTTTCAGTCGAAGAGGTGCTCATGGGTTCCGAGTGCTGACTCCCGTGCGAGCGATGCTGCGATACATCGTAAACTTTCATGCACATCGGCGTACCCGTTAACCTTTGATTGGTGGTGAAAGAGTCGACCTGTAGACAAGGGCATAACGATGTTAATGAACGACAACAAGGTCAAGCTCACGAAGTAATTACAATAATTATTATCAGAATACTTTCATACCGTTGAGTTGCTGAGAGCGGTGGAGTTGATGGAACTGCTCATAATTTTCCTCCTGTAGAGGTTGGGCAGACTTTGGCTTTTGATAACTGAGTTGCTCATTTCACTTGCTGCATCGGTCGCGTCGTGTGAATCTTCATTGTTGTTTCCAGAAGGGTGCCTGTGTACATAGAAAAAAGTAAAAAGTTAAGACATTACAATAAAGATAAATAAAGTGATGCTCATAAACGTTTCAGCTTACCTTCTTAACGGCGATTGGTTGGTCTGTTTCTTTAGCTTACTCCAAGTAGTTAATCCTAAATCACTCCTAGCCATAGAAGTAGTTAGCTTATTGGTTAATTTCTTACATCTTTCTAATAATTCTAAATTCCTGCGTGTTCTTTCATCTAACGTTGCATTATCATCTTGCTTATTCAATTTGTCTGAAAATAGAATGAAGACAATCAATTACTGAGTACACATGGTTAGATACTATGAATCATTATTAGACGCAATCACGACTTAGGTAAACACTTATGTCATTATCTCAAATTCCTAGCAAGTTGGAGCACATGTTCCTCATACTTCAGCGCACGATTAATATCCAAACATTTAGCACTACGACTTCATCACAATGAATCCTATTATATCTGGATATAACGCTTAAACTGGAAAGATTTACAACAAGTAATGGTGTACTGATGAGAAGTACAACATTCATATTACATTTAAAATGATGTTTTTCCTGCACTGAACTAGCACACACAAATTTTCCACAAGTTACCTACTCGTACAATAAACATTTGTCCTCATGCGCATTATATTACCTTATTGTTTATATAAACAGGTATAAGTACATTATATAAAAATATTAAGTTATTGCAAGTTATTGCTCTTACTATAAAAGCAACAAAAGACTTGATACATGGAACGGCCATTATTAAGAAGGAAAAGGACTAAACGGAATTATTATTATTATTATAAGACAACAGAGAAAAGTTTGTATCTCAGTTTAAATTCAGTGCCGATTTTACAACGACGAAATAATGTTAAATAAGTTTCTGTCAAAAATGACATTTTAGTGGCAAGCTTTTATAGCCGACTGTACTTTTCTTTAGATATCCATCAAATGCTCACTGAGAAAATTCTAAAGAGCCCAAGCTCGGTAGGATTGCTTTTTCTATTATAGAGTTCCTATGGCCACCTTCCGGCTCCATCATCAGATCAGCCCCATGGTACCATATTATTGTATTGTCATCAAAGTTAATTAAGTATGCAAAATTTTAGCTCAATCGGTTGACGACATCTGCTTCAAAATTGAGTTGCAAGATTTCACCCGAACATACATACTTTAAACATACCATGCAAGCTAAATAAAAGCTTGTAAAAACTTACCATGTTTTTGATTGACGGCAAGCTCCGCGCACTCACTGTCCTCGGAGTAAATTGTGAGGCTGCCCTCGAAGGCGATGGTGTAGTTGTCCTTGTTGGCCTGGCACGTGAGGATGAGGTCCTGCTCGGCCGGAAGCTCGCAGTCAAGGCTGTCCACGCTGAAGTGCACCCCGTGGGGCTCCTTCACCGGTGAGAACAGCAGCTCCGACTTGCAAATCGACATGGTGTTGATGGAACCGACGGATTCTTCTCCCTGGTTAACAAATGTATTTTTAAATGGCGTGTGGAGACTTGAGTCTGAACATAAGTTCTTGCATCTATATTGTCTGGTCTGTTTATATGACGTCTACATTTGAAATATTAAGGGAGTATAATATCGGCTATTGAGTGCAACTTTGCCTATTGATCTAAGTTCCTATAGCAAAATTGAAAAACTCTTATAAGAAGTCTGAAACTATATACCTAACTATATTATAATTTTAATCGTGAGAAAACTCGAATCTTCTTCCCAAAATGAGCGAATCTCTTAAATGTGTATTGAAAGAGCACAAAATGATACTGTACTTATACAAGGTTGTTGTCAAAAAAGTTAAATTTTGTAATAAGTTGCCGCATGGCATTAAGTTCGCCTTTTGTACGTTAAGTTTTTCTTTTGTGCAATAAAGTTTAAATAAATAAATAAATAAATAAGTACTGTGGAATTCGTCGTGCAATTAAATGAAAAGGACGGGATATTCATCTTTCTTCTACCTTCCACATTGGTATTCATGTTTTTGCTTTAGGGCCCGCCTCAATAACTAGTTAAAACTAACTTTTATAGCCGCGCGTCAGCCTGAGAAAGTACTGATTAGCTAAACATGTTTTGTACCTACACATAGATTGTTGTATTGAGTCTAGTACGGTGTATTTCTATTTTTTACTGTTGAAATAAATACCAGTTAAAAACAAAAACAAAACAACTCATTACAGCTTAACCACGTACGCCTTAGGTTAACACGAACCGTGACACACACTGTGTTTACACATGACATTCCAATAAGATTTTGTTTTAAATACATCTTAACTAATCTTAACATCAGCAAGTACTTAGAAATCATATGTTTTGATATTGCTTACCATGTGGTCGTTAGTCATAATCATGTTTCTTATTATATTCATAGTAATAAAACGAGTTAACAGGAGCACCTATTCTCAAAATGTTTCTCGGAAGATTTCAACATTTTCAACACGGCCGGCGCTAGCTGCGAGTAGAACATAAACATTTACGCTGCACGGGTATTTTGGATGCGGATGCAACTGGCGACTAAAATAGGAAACAAGCTGTAACTTTTACTTTACAACCGCCGTTATTTATCAATTCACCTATGTGGGACATCTTTTGATTAAGGAAACGAGGTAATTGAGACACACGTCTACTGATTAGTTAATCATGATGACATATTTATGTGTTATACTTCTTAGTCTTTATTATTATCAAGAACTTAATCAAATAATTGATGCACTTCACGATAATTTCCACAGAATGATGAATTTCTTAGTAAGGTGCTATTGTTATTAGAATTGGTGTTAATCATAATCATAAGATTGCACAAAATGTACTATTTCCGATTCCTACACCTGATCAATACAGGTGATACTTATGTTTCCTTTTACTCATAAATAATTGAATTGCAAGAGGACATGACAAACAACATGGCTGCCGGCGGCGCGTTATCATCAATTTAATTCCTTTTCCTGCTACAATGAGGTCACAAGCCAAACAACGACTCATCTACATGTACTAGCAACAACCATATTGCTACGTGTTATCAATTTAATTAGGTCCATTATACTATATAATTTCGATTATTAGTTTGGGGGTATTTGGAAATATCGGTAATGACACGATGATAAGTAATGAATAAGTAAATATTAAAATAAAAGTAAACAAAATCATTAGTTGATAGTGAATATAGAAGTGTGTTATCAGTTATTAGGTACTTCAAACTAATGTGTTATTGCAGAGTTTTATACAGAGATATTCAGAAAATGTTCGCTGATGAAGTGATAATAAAAAATAATTAAATAATAATCTATCCCTTGAACATAGAAAATATACAGAGGCTCAAATTAAAAGTGACCATTTTTGACATGACTCACTGAATAATATCCATTGTAGGACTCCCAGTCATAATCCGTCACACCCATTTTGAAATAAACGCCTATCGGCACCCACGTGACCACTCACAACACTCAGTTAAAAACTGTCACTGTCTTATGCACTAACAAAAAGTTTATGTCCAAAACGCTCCAAAGTTTATGTTATGCACACACAAATACTGTCCACCACATTACATGTGCCCGGGTCAAACTTAGTATTAGAGGAGTTCCAAGTAGTTGGCTTCATTGCAAGGAAGTACAGAGTACAATCTTTCCGAGAGCCCTGGGCGCGACTGGGCAGCGGGAATACACATTTTAATATTAGCCACCGCGTGCGCTTCTCAAACTTCGCGGGAATAATATCACCCACCAACTCTCAACGTCTTATCAGCGTAGAAGTACGAACGCAACTGTTTAAAAAATTCTCACTCGCGCAGGGCAGTGTGAATCACATTAGCATCATATTAATTTGACTTGACCGTTATTCGAAGCTTATTTAATTGAGATAGGCATGTCGTTTCCCGCCTTGTATTGCTATCTCTTTCTAAATAATATCCCCTCTACTAGTCTTTTCCTACCACCACCTGGCAGTGGGGATGAATCTGGGGTCTGATGAAATCCCAATTAGTTTCGTCATTGGCGTCTGATTTCCCGCCGCGATCAGTCGTAAGGTCTAGTGCCCAATACGACTATTCAAATTTTAATCATATTTTGAGCGAACCCTTTTTAAACTAAGTTCTGTTCGCTGAGTGCAGAAATACTTACATTACTAAATACGATATCATTAGGTTACACAAATTCATACGAGTTGTTGATTTCCTATCGTAAGTTATTTGTGACAACATATTCACGTAAGTATAACACTAAAAACGAATTATCTGTGTCGTGTCAAACAAAGGGTTACTTATCACTGCACAAATCTACCCACATATTTTTTGTGAATGTAAATTAACGGTTTTACCGTTCGATATTTATTGTAAATTTGATTTGTAGAATTATGGATGAGGTGGATGAAATGCAGGAAAATACCAATATGGAATCGAAGGAAACCCGGACACGTAAGCGTTCATATAGCAGCTCGAGCAGCAGCAGCAGCGATAGTAGCTCCAGTTCCTCGGATTCATCGAGTAGTGATCAAAAGAACAAGCGCTATCGTCGTAGCAAGAAAAAGAACAAGAAAAAATCTGCTCGCAAGTTACACAAACTAACAAAGGAGGTAAGCAAGATACGTGCAAGCCTAGCAGCCCCTAACGATTGTTATAACCGTAACTCAGAATGTGATGCATTTTCCATTGTCTCGGACACTGTTAGTCGAGATCTTTACGACGAAACAGAACCCCAGCCGGGCCCTTCAAAGCCTTTTGTTTTGGGTCTCGAAACTAAATTAAAAGAACCAACAATTCCGGATGCTACGGAAGAACAACTTAAGTTGCTGTGCGAAGTACAGCGGCTCAACAGCAAGGGCTGGAACGACATTCGTTATTCTGAGACACAAAAAACGTATAGTCGGTCTCCGGGCTACACGGATTTGGAGGTAAACGAGGAAGTTAAACAGTATGACTCCTACCCACATTTAGTTAATTCTGACAAAGCGTATGGCGCATTAACCTTTTGTCTCATAAAACAGCAAGAAGCCCTGCACGCTGCAGTGGCAAGTATACTCGATTTCATCAGGTCGGGAGGAGAATTTTCTTTTGAAACTTTTCGTGAAAAGGTTAATAGTGTTCTGTTAGAAGGAGATCTTTTTAAGGTTTCCGAGGATTTATTGCAGATGGTTTGTGGCCACAGAGCAGAGGTTATAAATATGAGACGAAACGGAATTACGAAACACATCAAAGAACCTTTGGTAAAGGCTGCTATACGCAAGATACCACCTTCTAGCTCGTCTCTTTTTAACGCTGAAGAGTTCACAGCCAAAATAGAACACCATGGCGGGGTTCGTAAATGTTTTTGGCCTCTAAAAAAGAACCCTGTTTCGCAAACAGGCGATTCTAAAGCCGAATCAGGCGCTCCCTCGCAGGGAGCAGTGCCTCACAAAGTACCCTCGCAGGGTTACTGTAATCACGTACACACGGTAAGCAACCCGCATACGTGCCATGCTCATGCGTGCCAGGGAAATACACCCGCACAACATGCTGTTCCCCCGCGGGGAAATTACCATCAAAACTATCCTTCGCAAGGATATAATAATGCCTCTAGAGCTAGCCATAGCAACACCTTTCGAGGGCGCCAACCCAAGCAATACCAGCAACGATCCCAACAACGAAATGGCCGTAAACGAACGGCATCGCCTGGAGGCTACAAGAACAATAAGCGAGGAAAGTATTGACACGAAGTTCAGAGCGGGCCGCCTGGCACAATTCTACGACGTTTGGGAGACGATGAACGCACCAGATCATATACTGCGTATAATAAAGGGGTATCGCATACCCTTTTACCAAAAACCACCTTTAGTTTATCCGAACCTTTATGGAAACAATCTGGAAATTCCACAATCGGAAGAAATGACTCAGATAATTGGTCAAATGAAAAAGCAGGGTGTGTTAGAGGTGGCAAAGCCGTCTCCAAGCTTTCTTTCGACAATGTTTTTAGTACCAAAGAGCGACGGCTCAGCTCGACCAATTTTCAACCTCAAGCCTCTAAACCGGTTTATAATTACCGACAAATTTGGACTAATAAATGTTCATCGTGTACCGGATTTTATCCAACCCCAAGATTGGCTTTGCAAAATAGACCTGTCCCAGGCTTATTTCCATCTACCCGTAAGTCAAACGCACAGGCGCTTTTTACGCCTTATTTACAGACAAGAACTTTTACAGATGACATGTCTACCGTTCGGTCTCAGCACCGCACCAAAAGTTTTCGCATCATTCACCAACTGGGTGGCGCAGATTCTAAGGAATTCCAATATACGCACGATTGTGTATCTCGACGATTTCCTCATAGCCCACCAGGACAAGAATACGCTTGCCAGGCATGTAAAGATTGTTGTGGAGACTCTAGAAAAATTAGGATGGCTGGTAAACTACGAGAAATCGCTTCTAACTCCTCAAAGGTCATTGGTATACCTGGGTATCGCTTGGGATCCTTGGGAGAATCTCAAAAGTTTACCAAACGAGAAGATTCCAATATTAAAGGCCAAGGTCCAACAAATGCTATTTTTAGAAAAAACCAATCGAAAAAACCTCGAGAGTTTAGTCGGAATTCTCAACTTTGCAAGCTTCACTGTTCCAAGGGGAAGGTTAAACTACCGAGCAATTTTAAATCTTCTCAATTCGATACCGAGATTTTCGGGACGGCTTTACAGCATACCCAAGGAAGCAATGGAAAATCTAGTATGGTGGCTGCACAATTGTCATCGCCCATCACCAATCCATCTCCCCCCACCATCACATTTCCTGACGACAGACGCCTCGGATCTTGCTTGGGGAGCCCAATTAGACGCACAGGCTCTGTCGGGCAGTTGGACCGAGTGGGAGCAAAAGTTGCACTGCAACCAGAAGGAAATGCTCGCTATATTGAAGGTCTTAAAAGATCACAGTCAGTACCTGAGCTATTCTACGGTTCTTGTCCAGTGCGACAACAAAACAGTGATAGCTTACTTGCGCAACCAAGGTGGAACAAAATCAAATCCTCTCCTAGAATTAACATACCAAGTTTTTCGCATTCTCGAACAACATCAAATACATCTCAACTTGTTCCACATCCCGGGCAAATACAACAGCCACGCAGATCATCTATCAAGGATGCGTCGGCCGCCAGAGTGGCATCTCCTACCAGAGGCCACAGAGAAAGTTTTTGCAAAATGGGGTGTCCCGCAAATAGATCTATTTGCGTCTCAAAGAGCCCACGTGGTGATCAACTATGCGTCGCTAGATCAAAACGATCACAGAGCTCTGATCCACGACGCCTTCTCACAAATTTGGATGTTCGATCTAGCGTGGGTGTTCCCACCCCCTTACCTAATCCCAAAGGTATTGGCTCATCTCAATCAAGCCACAGGTGTATACCTTCTGGTAGTGCCGCGATGGAACCGCGTTTTTGGCGGGCGGACCTCAAGTCCCGGGCCCTAGCAGCTCCGTTCACGCTGCGATCTCTAGACAGGCTCCTGATCGATGTAACTACGGGCTTACCACCGCCGAAAGTTCAGGAAATGATACTGGAAGTGTGGAAGTGTGGGGGTGGTCAGAGAGCTTAATTGGTTGGAATTCAGATCAGTTAGACTTACTTAAGCAGTCCTGGCGCGCCTCCACACGAAAGATTTACAGCCTCGCGTGGAACAAATGGGTAAACTGGGCTACTAGTAAAAATATTGACTACACGAAGCCATCAGGATCGGATGTAGCAAAATATTTGTCTGATCTTCACTTAGTTCATAATCTTTCATATAGAACTATCCTACTGTATAAATCAGTAGTTTCAACATTATGTAATACGGAAGAATCGGGCCAATTAAGTTCGCACATTCTTGTGAAACAAGTTCTTAAATCAATAGCATTGCAAAAGCAGAAGCCCAGTGACCAAAAACCTCCTATATGGAATGTAGAAAAACTTGTTAATCACTTAAAAAAATATAAAATCAATTTAGAAAATATATTCGAATCATCTCGGCACACTGCGATGTTACTTCTTCTTTGCTCCGGTAGAAGAATACACGATCTAACGTTATTGAAAATTGATTGTAAACATTATTCGTCATCAGATGATTTTGTAGTATTTTGGCCGGAATTTGGATCCAAGACAGATTGTGTAAATCATCGACAGTCAGGATGGAAGTTACTATGTAACTCTGCTTGTCAAAATTTAAATCCTGTATTTTGGGTCAAACACACAATTGCATTGTTAAAAAATAGACGAGACTTAAATAATGTAAATAATTTATTTGTCACCTTAAGAGGTGAAGTAAAAACTGCATCCCGAACAATTATTGCGGGATGGATCAAAAGTTTGCTTAAGGAGGCTGGCATTACCGCGTCCCCGGGTAGCGTCCGCTCAGCGGTCGCGTCTAAGAATTGGATCGACAACTTTCCTGTCGAAGACATATTAGCTCGTGGTAATTGGCGTTCAGAAAACACGTTCCATCAATATTATAGACGTGAAGTAATGCCAGTATCCTCTAGTGAATCTATTACTGTGTCGCACTTTTTTGAAGCAGTTGATTGAATAATAATTGACATTATGTATTATTAACAGAGGATAATATTATCTTTTGCAATAAATGTTAATGATTTACAGTGGAATATGCGGTTTATTTCTTAACCCTCCATCAGTTCCTACACTAAATTCACATTGGCATCTTCTTTTCCGGCACCACCAGGCGATAACAAACAGGTCTCAATTAAATAAGCTTCGAATAACGGTCAAGTCAAATTAATAGACGCGTTTTACCTACCAATAAAACGCATATTAATTTACTTACCTTATTCGAAGCTTATGAGTTAACTCTGCCTGGTGACATTAATTTCGAGCCAATGACGAAACTAATTGGGATTTCATCAGACCCCAGATTCATCCCCACTGCCAGGTGGTGGTAGGAAAAGACTAGTAGAGGGGATATTATTTAGAAAGAGATAGCAATACAAGGCGGGAAACGACATGCCTATCTCAATTAAATAAGCTTCGAATAAGGTAAGTAAATTAATATGCGTTTTATTGGTAGGTAAAACGCGTCTATTTATTAGCATAATTAGTGTATTTTGTTTGCTTAGTTTTTAATGGGTTTTAGCCGTTTTAAGTCCATCGTGATGATCGTGAATGGTGTTATTGTGTATAAGTTTGATCTCAAGCTCTTATGAAATGTTACATTGTTTTGGTATTGATAACGATGAACACTGTTGAAAGTTTGAGAACAATTGTCGTATAGGATAGACTTCATTGGTAACTCACACATGGCGGCAGTATGTGCACGACCACACAGAAGGATAATTAAATATAGCGCGCACGCACACATGGACATGACGTATGAAGGGGGAACTGGGGAATAACGAGTAGTTGAGATTGACGCAATTCAGCGTGGACGGTACTCACACAGGCACATTGGTCTTATTTTATCTTTACTACTTGTACATCCCGTGGGACCGCTGTACTGTGCCGTAAGACTCAGGAAGACTCATTGTGGATGCTAGTGGTGCAGAGACTTTCAGTTGAGCATGTGTGGGTGTCTCTTGTGACACCACTTACAGTTAATTGAGATCGCCGTTGCGTGACAAATTTTATCATTACTTTACTTTCTGTTAAGGCAAGTGGATACTCAATGTAGTTCAACAGACGTTATAGGTACCTAAACGTTTAAGTGTTCCAATGATACCGGTAAAACCACATTCGTTATACATAAATAAATACATATTTAAATATAGATATACGTTGCTATATTTTAAGTTATTTCAATTTACGAAATGTACATTCTAGATCTAGAATATATATACCTGGGTGGGGCGTCATTCGGCGATTCGATCGCTTTAATTGTAAGATCACGGCGAGATCACTAAGTTGTGATTTTTGACTTTAAGTATTATTAGGTCCTATAGTAGATCGCTTCTTCGCCAACCCGGTCGCGTTAAGTTTGCGACTCTTTTGAATGCGACGTCATATATATCAGGCGCATACTTGACTGTAATGTAAAATTACACAGCGGACATAATATCTTATTTGCAAACTGTCTATGATCCAAAACTGAAATTTTGTATTTTTTGCTTGTGTTACTTCTGCTAAAACTACTGACTCAAGAATCTAGAAAAAAGATTTAATGTTGATTGCATAACAAAGCTAAAAGAAACATTACCACAACTAAATGGATTCCTGTGGGACTGACTGAATGTACACAAAATTTGGGAGAAATTCTAGTATATTTGAAATAAAATGAGTTTATCGTAAAGACAGACACGGTGAAACTTTAAAGTTTTCAAGTTCGACTACGAAACCCTAAATAAAATCAGAATAAAAATCAACATTGCCGACTGGGTGATTGTCAGCAATAGAGATCGATCTGGCCAGGTGCTTTGTTGGCAGGGGAGCGGATGGAATCATCGCCGCGTATCAACGCCGTGAATATAATTACAACTATTTTAAACTAACAGCTACTATTACTAGAATTAATTAATAAAGAAGTTAGAAAGAGTATGCTATTGCTATAGAATTAATATGCTACGACATTGATGACCATGGCATTCTATCTATTGTAATTTGGAATGTAGGTAGTCAACTATAAATATGCAGCGTACGTTTTTCGGTTATGCTAAAATCATGGAAGTACAATTTTTTTATTTATCACATTTGCTACCAAGTGTTGTTGATTAAGAAATTATTATTTTTTCTACTTATGTATCACAACAAAGGCCTCTCTAGGGTTTTTCTCCTTTTCTCTTCTGCTCAGCAAGGTCTCGCCAATTGATACAGGTAGAAATGTATCTAGATCATCCCATAGTCTACTTTTTAGGTTGCCCCAAGTACTTCAATATAAATACACACAGACACATTACCAACCATTTCTCTAGTCGGTAATAATGTATTAGAAGACCTAGTCTACCCTCGTATCAATTCTTGAGTCGCAAGTAATTTCGATCGGGCATTAATTGAATTTAATTTAACTTTTAATAACAATAACCAATGTCCACGTTTCCCTTATGATTGAGAATTTTCAAATTTTTTGGTTATTGTATTGTTTTATAGTTGAGTATATCTAGCAAACCAATTAAAGTATCTTCAGGTTCGGTTATTACACACATAAACGTAGGGGTACAAAAAAACGGATTCTTTTGAACATTTTACGTTCATTTCCAACTTTATTACATAATTAGAAGGCGCAACTTTGACCGCATATTTTTTTATCTTTGCCACAGTTGGGTAAAAAGTATCATATGACCATCTTTGGATCTCCAGCTATTCCTGTACTAAAATTGCTTAAAATCGATCCAGCCGTTCCGGCGTGATGAGAGATGACAAAGAAACGATTATCAACAGATGGCGCTGTACGGCTGGCGCCACGCTGCCGCATCGCGATACGATGTTCCCTTAAATAATGACCCCGTAGAAAATTGATTCTCAGTACAATTTTCGATTTATAAGATTAGCTAATTATTGGAATAAGTTGGGAATTGTTATTTATGTTCATATCAAGTTTGGCAATATCGCCCAGCAGACATCGGTATCTTGGGAATGTCAGATAAGGGTCGCTATATCGATTAAATTCACTTATAGAGATGCTTTTCCGCTATACTAGGAAGCGCCCCCAGCTTCGTTTGTAAGTGTGTATGTCTTTAATTTCTGTTGTATGATTTTTTGACCGTTTATTTTGAGAATAGTAAATGGCAAATTTATTTTGAAATACTCACCGAAGAAAAATACTCTAAAAGATCCTTTTAAAATAAAGAAGAATATAATTAATTGAATACTTTGATTAATTTTCATACATTCAATAAAATTATACTTTTATTTACCAATAAAACATGAAACCCCTGCCTGTCACTCTCAATATTCCGATGTCTGGTTATAAAGCCTGCGTTGTCACTTTGGTTGTGTGTCTATCATTGGTAACCTAATTGTATAATTAAATAGATGTAGGTACTGTAGACTAGATAACTGTAAGTGTCACTATTTAATAAAAATATCATGCTTTACAATATACACAAAGAAAACTAACCCTACCACTACGTAACGTAGCACATTATCATTAATCCGTCAAGTATCTCAGCACAATATGTTATTTCATTGCTCATAGGATAGTGGAGGAACTTCGTGTGAAACAATATTCCTTTTGAATTCATGGACTGAAAGCGACATCTATTGAAACATTTCCATAACGTACTATATACTGCACTGGACTAGATGGCGCTACTATTCGGAAATGTTCTGTAAGATTTCCCTTTATGTATTTTCTTCCTGTTTCTATCAGACGATTTTCTATTATCTTAACCACTTACTCTCCTGTTGGCGCTAATTGCCTATGGACATGCCCAGGAAAATGCTGCCATTTTCTAATTTGATAAATATTAAAGTGATACTTTACAAATATTAGGAGCATTAAAAATTTAATTTTGTGCTATCAATAATAATTAAGAATTAATTATTACAAATATAAAACTTAGTCAATGAAATAATGTCGAAATCGCTATTTCTAATCAGTCAACAACTAACACAAACTGTGCACAACACTGACAGTGTAAAATGAGATGATTGAAGCGAATAGAGAACGAGAAATGATTGAAATGAGCCATCGAAACAATGTGGCGAACCTGAAAACTACTGCCGCCACTGAGCGAGCTGTCGAACCGAAACTTTTCCATGAGCGAGCTCGAGATGCTCGCGAACATCTCGCCTCGGGGGTTACTCTGCAATACACCACAATGATCAACGCAAAGAAATTAGTACAGAACTGAAAATTAAACATAGGTAATAAGTACATATTGGTCATTATCAGAGCATTTGTACCGCGGTTCTTTCGTAGACACGGTTTGCCGAAATGCCTGTAGATTTTAATGGAACATCAATCTATTTCTTAATTTGCTTAGAAGTCTGGGATTCCTACTAAATTGTTCAAAATTCTACAAATATATCCAGATACTTCGACTGAAATGTGTCCTCGGAAGTGAGGTGGTCGAAACCCTCGAATAATGACCCAGTACAGAACTGAAAAATAAACATAATATAAAATAAATAAATACAATGGATTGATAATAAATACTAAATCATATACCATCACCCGTTAATAATGTGAGTTTGAGTCATACTCTTTTGTTAACTCCAAACTTTGATTGTTCAAGGTCATTACTTTAAAATTACTGACCGTTATTGCTAATGAACTTTAATACTGCTGAGAAGTTTGCGCAAGCTTGTTCATAATGTGACGCTGTGGTATCGTATTCTTTTATGGGCTTTTCCTTTTTAGTCTCAATGTTACACACGAGGGAGATTCATTTAACCGCTTTAATGAAAAACTCAAGACAGACTACAATGAAGCTTATAACAATTTATGTAAAATGTCAAATGTATCGTGAAACGCTATACGATACGATATAAAAGAAACGTGTACTGTTATACATATTTAAGGTTTGGGATTCCAATAATTTCTTCTTTTGAAATTGAATCCATGCCAAAGAGATTACAAAAATGCGATTAAATAAATTGTCTGAACATTAATGTTTTTTCTAGACGTATTTTTGTGATATATATCTACACTTGAGGGGGATAGAAGAATATTTTTGTATGAATAAAACATGGGATGTGCATGTACAATTTAAAATCATCCTATAGACGTGTGTTGACGAAAATGAGGGGATGAACCTAATTTGTTTTCTTATATATTTCCCTTTGCGATTTAACGCAATACCTACTGAACTACAGTCACCCAAGCTTCAAAGGTCCAACACTTACGTCATGCGTTCGGTCATCGTTTATAGTGTCGTGCGGCAGATTGGCTGTCATGAGCAGGGCGTGGATGTCTTCGGTCTTGAAGCTCTCCATGTCGGCCTCAGCGAGGTTGGCATCGAGGTCTCTTGCGATGTCGTTGTAGCGCGACGTGAACTCGAAGCGAGAGGCGAGGTCGCTGATGCCCTTGTAGGACGCCGACACGGAGGACAGCACCGACGTGTGGTGGCAGGAGCCGTCGCGGAATATCGGGCTGGAAACAGATAACCATCAAGTATTAAATTCCCATTCCTTGTTTTTCTCTTTATAATATGGCCATAAATGTAAAATTGAAAATGCAAATACAAGGAATGAATACATTATTAGGAAGAATTTAGACTATTACAGATGGGTAGGAGCGCAGAGAGATCGACCTGGAGGACTACTCTTATGTTCGAAATTCGGCCGTTGTATAGTGCCGTCCCGCTCACCTAAATATGGTTTGATAGGACATGGAGAGGGACGGCAATATACGATTGTCGAATTTCGAACACAAGAGTAACTGTCTGCTGACTGACCTGACGATGAACGGCATGTCTATAGAAGTGCCGGTTACTGAATCTGATCCTCTGATGATATTTTGACTGATACTTTGTTTAAGACCATCCGCCGAAATCACTGATTACTAAAGGGAAGTTGACTTGACCTGTGTTAGCCTACAGTACGTGAGATCTTAGAAGAACATTCGGGCTTTATACCTGTCTCGCTCGCTCATATACGCGATCCAGATAAGAACCTCTCAGTTTTCACCCAAACCCGTATGTTCTTCTAAGATCTCACGTATGTATTGTACATGGCCATTGGAGCGAACTACCTACGTATCGCAGTATTACCATAAGATATTTAAGTAGATTATCAATTTATAATTATTATAAACTTCTAAATAAAATGTCAAACATTATATCGATACAATAATGATTCAAATATTATCCAGTAACAGGATATTTGATATCTGCGTCGCAGTGGTATTAGTTATTGACTCGGCGATATGCTGTGAGTCTGAGCATGGCGTGGGAACAAAACGTCTGTAAAGGTTACGTTTAGAATGGTGTCATGATGAGTCTTTTTAATATGGCGATAGAGGAGAGTGCCATATACGTACAATATCGGTGATTTTCATTAAATTGTTATGCCAACCGTTTTATCGTTCAAGTTATGCAGCTGGGGCTGCAGCTATTTATGTATCAGAGCTCGTTAGTATTATGAAAATATTAGCCGTACGGAGCCATAACGTGTTCGTGGTCTCAGTAATTTTAATGTAGGTAACATTCCGAGGTAGACCCTTCGTTCGCCTTTTAGTGCCCATTGCGAACATGTGGGTGTAATTTACGGAGATCTTTAAGGATGTTTCGTTCTATGTAAAAAGCTATATGTTTACATTTTTTTTATCCATTTGATGGAAAACTGCAACTGCAGCAACATACATTCTCGCTTTTGTCATAATTAAATGATATATATATAATAATAATAATAATAATAATAATTTATTTATTTCAGGCATCAAAGGCCCATAGATAAATACCTTACAATCTAACATACATATTAAATATTAAAATAATAAAACATAAGTAACTAAACTAGGTCACATTTTTCAACAGCGACGTGTTACGCGTGTTCGATGTGTCAGGTAGCCGTCCACGGAAACGCCGGAACATGACACCCTTCGGCCAGTACTCTTCCTTTGTGAAGGTCGCTAGTTGGTCCGTCGGAACTCTCAGCACGAAGGAATGAAAACTCACGTCGTGGCGAGACTCCAATTTTATGACCCTCAGGATGACACCGGACTTCACCCTTACATATTCTGCAATATCTTCAGCCTTGGTACTGTAATGTAGCCGGGACACATAAAGCAGCGTCGTAGGTAGAGCGGGACGCAGCAAATGTTTCGGTCCAGTCGGTGCGGTACCGCACTGATTTCGACAGGCTGGCTTCTTCTTCTTCTTTTCGACCTTCATGAAGCCATCCTCGTCGCATCTGGACTCCCTTGGAGCCGGCATTGGCAGGTCCTTTTTGACGTGTTCCTATATATATATCAGCCGATAGACGTCTGCGATTCTTATTTATATAGTTGAGGGATCAGAGGTAACCGGAGTTCTCGCAATGTGCGCCGAGGTCGTGGGCCGAGTGCTGGCTGCCGGCGAGGCCGGTGTTGCTGTTGCAGTCCTCGTAGAGGCTAGGTCCGCCTGCAGTGGACTCACTTATAGTCGAGGAACCAGAGGTAGCCGGAGTTATCACAGTGCGCGTCGAGGTCGTCGGCCGAGTGCTGGCTGCCGGCGAGGCTGGTGTTGCTGTTGCAGTCCTCGTCGACGCTAGGGCCGCCTGCAGTGGACTCACTTATAGTCGAGGAACCAGAGGTAGCTGGAGTTATCGCAGTGTGCGTCGAGGTCGTCGGCCGAGTGCAGGCTGCTGGCGAGGCTGGTGTTGCTGTTGCAGTCCTCGTCGACGCTAGGGCCGCCTGCAGTGGACTCACTTATAGTCGAGGAACCAGAGGTAGCCGGAGTTATCGCAGTGCGCGTCGAGGTCGTCGGCCGAGTGCAGGCTGCCGGTGAGGCTGGTGTTGCTGTTGCAGTCCTCGTAGACGCTAGGGCCGCCTGCAGTGGACTCACTTATAGTCGAGGAACCAGAGGTAGCCGGAGTTATCGCAGTGCGCGTCGAGGTCGTCGGCCGAGTGCAGGCTGCCGGCGAGGCTGGTGTTGCTGTTGCAGTCCTCGTCGACGCTAGGGCCGCCTGCAGTGGACTCACTTATAGTCGAGGAACCAGAGGTAGCCGGAGTTATCGCAGTGAGCGTCGAGGTCGTCGGCCGAGTGCTGGCTGCCGGCGAGGCTGGTGTTGCTGTTGCAGTCCTCGTAGACGCTAGGGCCGCCTGCAGTGGACTCACTTATAGTCGAGGAACCAGAGGTAGCCGGAGTTATCACAGTGCGCGTCGAGGTCGTCGGCCGAGTGCTGGCTGCCGGCGAGGCTGGTGTTGCTGTTGCAGTCCTCGTAGACGCTAGGTACGCCTGCAGAGGACTCACTTATAGTCAAGGAACCAGTGATAGTCCGAGTTATCGCAGTCCGAGTTATCGCAGTGTGCGTCGAGGTCGTCGGCCGAGTGCTGGCTGCCGGCGAGGCCGGTGTTGCTGTTACAGTCCTCGTAGACGCTAGGGCCGCCTGCAGTGGACTCACTTATAGTCGAGGAACCAGAGGTAGCCGGAGTTATCGCAGTGCGCGTCGAGGTCGTCGGCCGAGTGCTGGCTGCCGGCGAGGCCGGTGTTGCTGTTGCAGTCCTCGTAGACGCTAGGGCCGCCTGCAGTGGACTCACTTATAGTCGAGGAACCAGAGGTAGCCGGAGTTATCGCAGTGCGCGTCGAGGTCGTCGGCCGAGTGCTGGCTGCCGGCGAGGCTGGTGTTGCTGTTGCAGTCCTCGTCGACGCCGGGGCTCGCCGCCTTCAAGCCCAGCCGCGGCGGTGGCCCTGAAAAACACATAGTAACACCGTTAGCTTATAATGTTTGTGATCTTCCCTGAGTATTGGATTTCAACATAGTCATTGTCTTGATATATAAAAAGCACATTCATAGTTATAAGATGATTGCCTAGTTTTTGCTCTACAGCCTACAGCAACTAAGGCATGGCATGTTGTATATACCTAGTACGGAGAGCAACGTCGACGATAGTGTCTATTTCAGTTTTTGTTTTATCTTTGAGTTACTTGATATCACAAACTAAGTAGTCGTCAAATATGTGTGTAAATAAAAGTTTGACCATTAAGTTTTTTTTTATTTCTCTGTAGTAAATAGCAGCTACTTAACCTATCATCATTACTATGATTTGCGTTAATACATAGCTTAGTTACATTAATAGGTATCCTAATCGTTTTAGCTGATAATATACATAGGTATATCCACCACTACGTAACTGCATGTTTCTTCAATGGGTAGCAATGGCTATAAAATTATCAATTTTAAGGTAATTTATGGGCCTACTTCCGTAAAAGATAATTAAAAGAAATAAGGACGTATGTTAATATTCTCATTCAGTAAAAACAATAGGTAATTGTGATTATGACGCCATTAAAAACCAAAGGAAGTCAGTCTCACCAGTGACTGGCAATGACTTACCGGATGGCTAACTCTAAATATTATGTGAGAACCACATTTGCAAGTCAAGCAGGAGTTTTAAATAAAGGAAGTATTAAAAAGTATGAAGGCAAATACACGTTTATTTGTAACTTAATAAGAATTAATTTCAAGAATGTGTACCAAGCACCGTATATGCTTGCATCAACAACGCTTTTGCTACATCTTTTTCAATAAAAGTAGACATTTCATCTTATTTATTATTATAATATATATAATATACATCTTATAGTATGTAATATACATGTATTAAATTATATAATATACATACATGTATTCACTTGTATCTTGGATGCTCTCCGAACGATTAATTTTCTACTTTGCACCCACTTGAAGCATCTCTGTTTGGCCCTATGGTTGACTGGTAGAGAATGCCTTTAGGCATTGAGTTCGCCATTTGTATTGACTTTTGTTTTGTGCAATAAAGTTTAAATAAAAAAATGAAAGTGGAATTGTAAATGAAAATGCATTACACTAAGAACGGGATTCTTACTCGCGTTTCTAACGCCTAATACGGACCAAATACAAGCGGTCTCTATAAATACCGATACAGAGATAATTATTTGTCAGTCGTAGATTTTTTCATTTATACATACAACGTCTACGAGTAGTCAAACGAGGTAAGAAACGTGTAAAGCATATTGAGACATCGTGTATAATTTTCAAAGTGTCTCCCGGCGCCACATTGCTTCGTGGCGAGCATTGTATTGTAATACGGCGGGTGGGCAGCGCTGGCGTGGGCGCTCGCTGGACAACATGCCTTCTAGGGAATGTTGATATCGCAGAGATGTAATAAGGAAAAGGGATATTTTTAGCTCCAGAGGCGCCTAGCCCTGTATATTCCTTTCTAGGATCTAGTCTCCTAGGTACGTCGTGACTTGATCGTGGAGCTTGGGAACGAAGAATAAAAACCGACCTACTATTTATCAATGGAACCGGTATGCCTAACATGATCTTTCAACATCGACGCCTACAGTCATACTTAAGCATACAAGTGGTATGATCGATAATGCTATTAATTTCTCGCTTAGTCAGTAAGGATCGTACGTGTATTTTAAGTTCTAGATAGGGAATTATGATCGTATTAAGTTGGAGATTGATTACACCTAGATAGTCTGAGCCGGTCAATAACCGTCACATCGTATTACGCAGGATATAGGATCGGTGAGTTATAAGGAGGCCGGTTTAAACCAGGCATGACGTAAGTTCTGCCTGCTGCTATACTGATACTGACTCATCTGTGATTACTTGTTGAATTACAGCGAGCATTCTGTCTGGAAAAAGATAGTTTTAATAGTATTTTCTGTACAGGCTTGAGGTTTATACTTTATCGATATTATATATCCATGTTTTTAAACAAACTTATTATGCCCACGTATGGCCACATCTGTGGGGTAAGGTTTAGAGTGGGTACCTATATATAAGTGGATACTCTCTATAGATGATGTGCAATAATAAATATCAGTCAGAATACAGACTATTACTTGTAATGTTATAAATCATAAGTTTAAACAGCACTAAGCAGCAGTAAATCCAGAATTCAAGTATGCGGTTAAATGCAGCTCGGACACGTCTCTCGAGTGGCGAGACAGGCTCTTGTGGGCGGCGTTGTGTTACTTCATTTTCTTCAATTTGTGAGTGCGGGAAAGAATCTTGTGACAGATCTGTATCTTAATACTCTAATATACTAACTGTTGTAAATTTGGTTAAACTCGCAAAGTCGGACTTCGTCTCTCCACGAAACTGTTATATAAGATGGCGGGTTTATTTTAGAAAATCATTATAAGACTTAAGTTAATGCAAAAACATCAAGGATTATGGTGGAAAGTGAACGGTTAATCCCAAATTAATACCAAGCTGTAAATAACATTAAGGAGAGACATAACAATTTATAACAATTGACAACGTGGTTTATTATCTTTTTATAGTGAAGTTGGCAACATCTCAATTTTACATCACAAACCTAATACTCGTATAGGTACCTAATATCAATTTCAAGGACTGTGTAGGTGCTGAATAGGATATTGGCATTGGCACAGACTTCGTAAACACGCACCGTCAGACCAAACTTTTCTAAAAGTAGTATCCATAACACGGTGTATTATTCAGGTTTATTTTTATTACTAATAACAATATGCCAGCGCCATTAATTAGGGCACTGTTATTTAAACATAAACCAAACAAACTTAGCGGTCGTGGAATGTGCCGTCATAGCTTTCTAAATTGTTCATCCGTATTGTGATAACACATCCAATCAGTGGCATGGTGCCAATGACTTGTTCAAAATCTAGCTACCAAATGCTTTATTATCAACTGTTCCTACTTTCTAGGCGATCGGGTTCGACATTCCGAGAAATAAGAAGTTAATGTAGGTATTAACCGTGTTCCCGTGTTTTATACAGACATTGCTATTCGTGTCGCGGTTATTCGTGTCATGTCAGTCGCTCTATTTTGTTTTGCTTGGTTGGACGCAAGTCATTTTTCAAAAGGAATTAAGCCGTAAGACCCGAACAGTCCTTAAATAATATAGCGGATGTCACGTTCAACACTAAGCTCATATAAATAAACTCTATTATAAAAACAAATAGGCGTAATGATTAATATCAAAAAACTTGCAGTTTAAAACTAGTTTTTGTTTCCTAGATGTTAAATTTTGTTGTTTCGTTTTTGCAACGTACAGTACACAATCAAAATTGCCCGTGAGATCTGACCGCTCGACTAAATTGGCCGTGATGCAAAATGGAGGTCAATTCGCTTATGCCACGGTGCTGCAGCCAAGGAATTTAAGTGGTTAGTTTTGTACATTGTGTCATTATTTAAAAGTGATATAATATTGTATACTTAAGTACGCTTCATTATACATATTTCGAGGGTGGTGATAAGCGAATATAATAGGTTAAATATATTCATCGGTATGCCAAAGTTCAACGTTAGTCCTCCGAAACATTGTGTTTCCGAATGCCAAGTCTAAAGGAAAATATATATAAAGACGATATAATCTGTACCTACAATTACAAACGTATAAATATGACTAATCACGTCAAAACCGTAGAATGGACTTATAGAAAAAATCTGGAATGAGAGTGAGCGACTTAAGACTTAAAGATTCAACAGTTTTTCAGCTTCTAAAAGGTGATAATTGACGCGCAGGTTGATTTACAAGAAATAATGTCTTTCCGGTCATATGGCATTTCAGGTTTATAAGGGTAAAGAGTATTCAAAATATTGACCGTGGTATTCGAAAGAGAGGTTACAACTGGTTCACGGTTACTGCAATAACACGCGGAAATGTGAAGTTCAAAGTTCCATTTAGCGAAGATAATTTACAACAAAAATCCTTTACTTATTAAACGTGGACACGTTTTACAAAAAAAATAGAAACAGAGGAATGTGTGATCCTGATCTCCGTGTTGGCGACGAACGTGTAGAGCAAAAATGTACAAGATACTTTCAAGGCTTACTTATGTTTGTTTATCATATCCTAATGCGAAAGGTGACTATGCAAGCAACGTTAGCATGTTAATCGTGAGAATGGTAACGCTGCAGTAGGCAACCTTTCACCTCCTCCGCAGACCCGACTTGCCTTATACGGCACCGACGGACCACCGCCACTGATACCACTCGAGAAATGCTGTCGGTACAAATCTGAAAACACGTTCCACGAAGCAGGAATGTAACGAATCGATAAGACCTCCGGAAAAGATTATACTTTATAGTAGGCAACAGGAGCCTAAATAAACATCATGAAATATTATCCCCGGTCGTCTTGTTGACATGTTTTTGTTGTTACGCCTCGGGTTTTGGGAATATAATGCTAAGCTATTTACGAGCCGATGGACGAGATTTGGGTTAAAATTTACTCAGCCATATAATCCGATTTATAAAATCGGGATACAACTTTATTTCAGATTATTATTTTTTGTGATAGGTGAGATGCACACGATTGAGGTGTATAAATATTTTCTTGAAAGTAGTACCTAATCCCCGAGATCTTATTTCATCTTACTATGCATTCGTTTATTCAAAGTATAAGTTATAAAATACCTAATCTGTGATAGATAAGAATAACTCATTATAAAGCCTGCGCCAGAATAAAATAGCCTGACAGAACTAATAAAATAAGCCTATGAAATTGTGAATTTGCCCGTATGTACCCGTATGAAATCATTTGTATTTAATATTGGAAAGATAAATTAAATTTTAAAATTTAAATAAAATATTAAAATATTAAGGGACAATCATACACAAATCGACCTAGTCCCAAACTAAGCAAAGCTTGTACTATGGGTACTAGACGACGATATACATAATATATAAATACATATATATATAGATAACATCCATGACCCAAGAACAAATATTTTGCACAAATATTTGCCCCGGCCGGGATTCGAACCCGGGACCGCCAACTCAGTAGGCAGGTGTCTACCAACCGAGCCAAACGCGTCGACAAAATCTTCTTAGATCTTTACTTTTGTTATAACAAGTGCGATAAAATATTGAAATATATAGCAATACGTAGAATTTGCCTTCTAAATGATCAATAGAACGATATAATGACCATGGTAAATCTGATGCCCATCAGTTTATCCACCTACTAAAAACCTGCAAAATAGAAAATTCACAATGAAAACTAAACTACATTTGCTTTGCTTAGCTTCGTTATGGACGTCACGCGCGGCTTGCAGTTAAATCGTAGGCAGTAGTTTACGACTTGTAAATAACGATCATTGCCATAAGTAAAAATACATCGAGGATAATTTTAAACTGAGTTAGTGAGTCATTAGAAAAACAAAGTATTGGAGCAAAGAGGCGACATAAAAGAAAATACGCGAGCAGGCGCCGGGCGATATCGTCGCGACTCGTGAGTGCCACTTGCGTTTGCAAAATGGAAGAAAACTTGCTACATAAATAGTCCCCGAGCTCGCTGTATGACCAATTCTCTAATTTTACAACCGTTACCAAGCAATAAGAGCAATAATAAGTTTGTAGCTTAATATTTGCGCAGAATTGATCCTTGTTGATACGAGCTATATTAGCTAGTAGTTTAGTTACAGCCTGATTCATAAAATATACATTTATAAAAAAAAAAGTTCTATAAACTCAGTTAAGTCTTTCAAACTCTTAAAGCTAAGTAAAAGTTAGACGACCTTTTTAAAGTATATTTATTTTTGTAGGCCGTTGATGATTTTCTGATTAAATTGTCGAGAAATCTACGTTCATAATCATAATGTTATACTTATGTCACATATCGAAGCGAGCCGACATTGTAAGTGACTGAAAAGCTATAGGTACTTCCAGTGAGCACAAGAGAGGTAAGCAATGCACAATACATACATGGATATCTATAGCAAGGGGGTTACTTTTCTCTGCATCGACTGTGTCGCGTATGAAAAGTTCGTGATGTGATTATGATGTGATAAAATCGCTGATATTACTTTGGAAGTATAGAAGTGATAAATGTCGTTGCTTACTTATGAATGGCGAAAGTAATCAACCTTGGGTTTGACTTTTGCCTATTAACTACACTACGCAAAAGTGAATTTAGTGCCTTTTCACACTTGAGCGATTTGCCAGCAAAACCCTTGCCAGCAAAACATTTGCCGACCAAAGCGAGGTCGCCGCGTTCGAGTTTTGTATAGAAATCGCTGGCAAATCGCTTGCAAATCGCTCAAGAGTGAAAAGGCCCTTAGGCGAAGTAGTTTCATGATTAAGGTAAATAGGGAAAATAAGAGAATACACCTATCGTACAATATATATGAATAGGTATAATAGCCATAAAGGTACGTAGGTTATAATGTTAAAACTAAGTATGTCGATTTTGTTGTTTTTGCTTAAATTGGACAATTACCTATTCATCAAATCAAATATAAATTCATGTCGCTGAATTAAATGTACATAAAAAAACCTTATAACAACTACCAAACATCTAAATTTTGGCAGTTTTTACGAAATGCGAATTATCTATAGGTAGCACGATTCGCACGCAACTGGCAACGGATGTCGATGAAACTTTGCATAAAGTGATTTCGTCACGGCCGAATAAAGGTTGGTTTTTGTTGAAGACATTCTACCTAACCGAAGCAAAGACTCCTAAAGCCCTCAAAGCTAAAAAAAGTTTAGTGTAAGGCTGCCTGTCCTCTAAAGCGGAGAGGAGAAAATGCATCAATCAGGCTGCGTCTTGTGAAGCCCGAAAGAAGAGCATTTAATTCTGAGAAATGTTAGTAGCCCATTTTACACATTTCTGCTCCGCTCCGCTTTCCGCTTCGTACAGGCCGCCTAATAAAGTGTCATTCTTTGTACTGGGATCGGATGTTTGTCTCATTCTATGAAGCCATCACCTGCGATGATTTACTCGTACGTGGGTGGTCGGTCATTGGCAGTTTATCATTGAAACATTACGGCAATAGACAATGTACTTATTATATCCTATGAGTAACCAGGCGAGCTATACTTAGTCAAAGTAGTCCTAAGTCAGGGTCGTTGTCTTCACAGACGTGGTATATGTAAAGTAATTTGTAGCATATACATATATGGGAGGTTAGGTACAGTCAAACGTACCAAGGTATCGGTATAGCTGAAGCGAAGTAAGCTTAACTATTTACACGTAGGTAAGTAGATCACTATATTTAAAATTTAATTTACTATTTAGCGTTGTAGCGCTAGATATGATTATACTCGTAATCCCATTTATACCTACCTTTATTTATACTACAGCCACGTGCGATCTAAGGTTTTTTCCTTACCTTGTACGGGCCCACAAGGTGAGGAAACAACAATTCCACTTTTTTTTTACAGAAGAATCTGTTCTTTCTAGGAGTGCGGAGGGTTATTCCTACCGACAAACAAAAATTCAATTCTTCTGTAATGTTCATCCATTCCCTATTGTGCTCAGGAAACTGAATATAATAATATATACTTGCGTCGTGTTTTGTCTATCGAGAACTTTGTAGCTACGTCTTGTCAAACTAGCTCTGCCTTTGTCCACCTCATATTTAGTTCTACTAAACAAATGTGCGAAAAATATTCAACAACCAATTTCTAGAGGACACATGAACGGTGACGCGATACGCATACCGACCGGCGGCAATTTAGTCGCTCGACAAATGCCAACTTCCCTATTGAAATAACGGAGTGAACTTGTCTTTGCTTCACGATTCACGAGTTTCACAACCATTGCGAACTCTTTTGAATAACTGTATGGGAGTGTATGGGTGTTGAAGAACATGCTCACCATTGCCAGATGTTGTTGATTGTTTTCAAATAATTACAATTGCGTTGTGTTATTTACACCAATGGGGACCCACTAATTGCAACAACAGTTACACCCACAGTCTGTGGACAAAGCAACGCCGCAAACAATGTTTTTGTATGGAACTAATTGTTTCTGTTTACGTAATTAAAGTGTAATGAGTATAAAGCGTAATGTACGTAATCAGTTAATTAAATTATGTATGTGCAAAAAACATTTTAAATAATTTTAGCACATGTTTGTGGATAAAAATAAATGTAATATAAAATTGTTTAATTAAGTGAACTTTGTTAACAAATTAGACTAGATCCAGTTAAGAAGAGTTTAAATGAGGTCTGGTCGGGACTGGTCTCGATTGTGTAAGGTAAATTAATTTAATCTAGGTATTGTTTCGGCCTTGTGCTGTAAATAATGTCTACAACATTACAATTAAGAAGGATAGGTACCTAAAATGCATAAATAAGGAAATGACAATAACATACAGTTTTTCCTATTTATGAGCGGATGCTTATATTTAATGAAAGTAATCAGGGAACGTAGATACATAAAAAGATCAAACATCCCAACGAATCCAGTAGAGATGCGCAGAATGTGTCACTAAAGTGAAAAGAGTGATATGTGTCTTTAGCTCACCGAGATATGTATCACTCTTTTAGCTCATTTAGCTCAGTAGATCTTTAGACTATATCGTTCACGAGTGATTAGAGAACTAGAGATGTCGATCAATCAGATTCACGGCAGCATGGCAACATTCCTTTCATGAGTGAGAGAGAGGAGTAATACTGAGATGATAGATGATATACTGAGTTACTTGAATCTTCAGTGAGCGAAAGAGCTAATGAGCTAAACCAAATGATGTAGCTCGTTTGAATCACTCACTCGCGAGCTACCCATCTCTAGAATCCAGTATTCTTTTTTTTTAATGGTTAAATACGCTACACGAACGAAGCAGGAAAAATAGTAAGATTACTTCTCAGCGCACTACAATCTGAAACAATATGTTCCTAATGTAATTAATGAAGAGGCTCGCACACGAGGACCTCCACCCTCGTTAGAATACAATACCCGTATCAGATTGAGACCATTGTAAGACCAATATGCATGTCTCTCGCATAATGACACTCACATTCTATTGTTTACACGGGCACTCTTTCGTTGAGGATTTATTATTCGGTTGATTTAAATTTCCAATTAAATTTAAGGGCCATTAGTTCACCATATCTACCTTTCTTTGTTTTTGTTAGGTACTGCATATCTGAAGATTGTGATTATCGGGCGTATCATTATGGAAAAGATTATTCATTAATTACCTATGTTACATGTCGCTCTTCCTCATCGGCTGATAAAATTTTACACAGATCTACCATGTTCTCTTTTCCCTTCGTCGTTTCTGATTATATTAGTTTCTCGGTGAAATTTCAACTAAATTGATAAAATTTAGTTGAAAACTGATAAGCAGTTTATACAGCTATCGGCTAATTAATTTATTTATTTTCCATGTTCATCAGAAGTGAACACTTAATGTAGGCATGTGGACTTTAAGTACGTTTTTATCGATATTTTTTTACGTACTCCTCTAAATTCCGAACTGTTATTAATATAAAAATTTAAAGTAGGTAATGTTCAGTTATTACATTACAAGATATATACAGTTGAGCAAGTACATATTTCATTATTTATGTTATTATGTTAAGCATGCTACAATGATATGTAGGTATATGTCGGAACCGAGGGACTATACTGTTGTATTTCACTTTCCACACCCTGATGTGTTTCACTCTCCGAATCAGTAAAAATTAACACTACGAATATTAAGACGTAAGAATATTTTGCAATTCGCAAATACATGCATGTATATTTAAAAAATATACATAATTAACAACCTTTTTTCTTATAAAAACTTAGTCTACCTTTACTATATAATTTTTTTACAATGTTAACAGCCTTTTATTATTTTTACCTTGACTCAAGTCTCTTTAACGACCAACTCACCCACTGACCTCCGTCTGTAGACAATTTAGGAGCGGACTACATCGGTATTTGTTAACTCTAATATAAATTCAAAGCTTTACAACATAAGTAAATGTCACTCCATTTCATCCTGTGTTAATTGAAATGTCATTCACGCGGGATTTTATAAATAAACTTTATTTTAAACGTCACTTATGATGTAGGATTTGTAACGAAGGTGACACGTTGTTGACGCTCTATTTTGAGAAAAAAGTTTTAACCGGATGGTATTTGTCGCTATTCGATATCAGCAACGGACAAAAAATTGTAAAAAACATGTTATTAGTTATTAGATTCGGACAGATGGAAATAATGTGTGTTATGTATTGACAATTGACAATCATCGGGTTTTTTTTAAATTAGGACCAACACTTTTTTCGACATTTGTATGACTACAAGGACATTTTAATTACTCAATCCGAATACAATAAAACCCGTCGGTTTATCGTGTATTGGTGAACGTAACAGCCCACGCAACGCTAGATTCAACCAATTCGGTTAGAGTTACAGACACATATTTCGAAAGCAGCGCTGGTACAGTAAGTACATAAAATGGTCCCGATCCAACCTAAAACGCGGTAGCCTGGGGAATATCCGAAACAACAGCTCTGCGCATTATCAGCTAGACTGAAACCGGGCGCTTCTGATTAAAGTAGAGTCTGTATTGTTGCCGAAAGCCGCAGCCCGGCGAGCCTCAATAGACCGGCTAGGGTTACCAAAGAACATTAAAAGTCCGGAAAAAGCCTAATTTCCATTACAAAGCCCTGGATGGCCACAGTAGATTTTAAACTTAGTCTGTATAAGTACATATAAAGATGATTAATTTCTTACCTTGACGTTTTGTATTTAAAAAAAATTATACAGAACTCTACTATTTTATTCAAATTCAATAAATCCTGATATTTCTAAAATCCTCCTGTAATTATGAGAATCTTTACTGGTAAAGATTCTGCGAAAAGGACCAGTCCCAGCACAATTACGCTACACCCTGTCTCGCGTGATTCAAATTATAGTATTTTTTTTTAAAGTGAGCTCATCCACTTCCCTGCATTCACAATGGCATTGTGTCTGATACAATCCTATCTGCTTTTGTTCTCGTAAGCGCCAACCAGTTACTTACAAAAAAGGTTATAACTACATTGCGTGGATATTGAATTTTCAACCTTATTCCTTGTTGAATAGGTTTAAAATGGTTGATGATGAGAGTTCATAGTCCTTTTTCAAGAGAATACGTTCTTGTGGAGAGTCGGACGGTTGTTAAATTCCAAAAAAGTTATGATCACCATTATTCTGTTAGTGTATTTTGTAGTCAAATGTCCAAGGAAATAGAGTCGATAATCTATATTAACCTTTCAAGGTGGTTACAATCTGCTTTTACTACGAGCTCGCTATCTTAATTTTGTGGTTAACCACTCAATGGTATTCAGTTCTTAAGTGGATGAGCTTAGCTTAGAAAATTTGTACTATATAATACGTACCTATATCCTTCTGTCCCATACTGAGTAAGAGACAGTGAGACGGTAAACTTTGTCACGCGACAAGTGTAGTTGCGGCAAATTGTATTACTACGAGTAAAGGTGCAAGATATATCCCAAGATTACCGAGGTATGGTTACCCTAACCGCGGCTCAACATTTTAGTGCCGTGTATTTGCTCACTCCGCAGCTGCAGTGAAACAAATGGCGGCTTGGAAATACTAGCTGTGACTCATGATACCGAGATCCCCGTTTAGAGTTGTCGTTGATACAGTTTAATTCTAGTTCTCGTCTGTTCTCCCTATAGATGAAACCGCATGCAAGCTTTATGTAGAGCTTGTATTTATGCCCTCATACATACATGTAATTTGTCTGGATGTCCTGACAAAGCAAATTAAATTGATTAAGTAATAATGGCCGTTAACACTGAGCCAGAACTCAACTCAAGGGTTCATGAGAAGAATTTTTGAATGATATATACACAATTCAACACCGACGACCTGGTTAAGATCGCGGGTAGAAATTGGATGAGGGCGGCGCAAGATCGATCGTTGTGGAGAACTTTGGGGGAGGCCTTTGTCCAGCAGTGGACGTCTATAGGCTGATATGATGATGATGATGATGATGATATACACAATTACACAGTCCACCCTTACTGTCTAACTAAAGTATCGTGTTCACCTAATCCTGGATGCTCACTAAGTCACAATGTCACAATAACAATAGCAGTAAAACACGGCTCGAGTAAACAATACAACGGTAAGGCGCCGCTGTCGCAGTCGTCCTTGACTTGGTGCAGCGACTGGCGCCATGCGATGCCGGTTTCAGTCCCCATCACACTACACTAAGGCTGTCAGAAATATCGAGTGCACCTAATGCTTACTATGTCACAAGTAAAATAACCGTAAAGTATGGCTCGGCTCGAGTAAACAACGCAACGATACGGTGCTGTCGTCTTTGACTTACGCAGCCCGCGGCTCGGCTGGCGCCATGCGACGCTGGTCCCCTCAACCACACTAGGGCTGCCCTAAACATGCTCGTTCCTAGGCGTGACGTGAAGCGAAGTCGTAATCGTAATACTGGTGTCATACGGTAATGGAATATTTCTCGTAACTAACACATACGAAATACGAAATATTACTATCTACGAGTATGTAGCATAATTATTATGACTAACGCACGCGACGCGAGTTACAGAGCAAATAAGTAATAAGTCTTAACGATTTCAACTCCAATCAGAAAGTACTTGACTTATGTCTGTGCTTTCAAATTAATTTAAAAATGTCGTAAAACTTCCCAAATATAGTCCAGTCCGCAGAACTATGGACCAAATTAGCTTGAAAATTACTCGTTGAAAAGTAAGAATGAGATGCACAACTGAATTTAACAAATTTAAATAAAAACGTATAAAATATGGATCTTGATAAAAATTATTGAGATTTGCTTGGGACCATAGTTGGACGATTGGAGTGTCTGTATAGTTGGGTAGTTTTACATAACAAAATAAGTAAATAAATAAATAGTAAGGGAAAATCGCACACAAATCGACCTAGTCCCAAACTAAGCAAAGCTTCTACTATGGGTACTAGACTACGATATACATAATATATAAATACATATAGATAACATCCATGACCCAGGAACAAATACTCGAGTTCATCACACAAATATTTGCCCTGGCCGGGATTCGAACACAGGACCGCTAACTCAGTAGGCAGCTGCACTACAAACCGAGCCAACCGCGTCGTCGCTGTCTTATAAATTATATAAGTATATTTTTTTATTATACCGTGTACCTACCTTTGCCGTGTACCTACGTATCAAATTTCAGTAATTTTTTTTTTATTAAATACTTTCCAATAATAGGGTTTCTATTTAACACACAAAGAACATTAACTTAATTATACTGCAAAATGTGACCATTTATAGAAATTACCTAGGTATTACTTTAAGAAATGGCAATATATCAACTACCTATCAGATCGCTTCTGAGAAGTTCGTTATAATATTTAAGTATTATACTCTCTCTCCCTCTATCTCTCCTTTTCTCTCTAGTAGTCTTAACAATAGTTTCCCATAGACATTAATTTTATCACTAGGAACATATACTCGTATATAGATCAGACGGGGAATGCGTATTAGAGGGTTCTTGATATTCGCTTGCGTGAGTCACGAATATTCCATGCATAAAGGCTTTTCATAAACGTACACAACTTATAACTGACGGCAATTTACTATAGCATATTAGTACCTACGTAAAATTTTAGATCATGTCAAATGAAATTACGATCGAAAATATATTTTAACCCACGGCAACCCTAACAAGCCTGTGAAACAAATTTAGCGTTGCCGCAGCACCCACCAGTAATTTATAGTTACAAAATCCGTGGAAAAAACGTTTCTTAACAGACTGATTGATAGCCTGCTTAGCTGTCGTTAAACAAAGTTTACTAACACGGTCAAAGTCAATCGTATCGTAAGTCGACTGTGTCAAGTATGGTGGTTCCGCTATAGAACGGTCCATAGTAATGAACAAAATCAATAACTTCCTTAGCTGAGACAAAACAAAAGATGATTCGTGCGGCAAGTGATGGGTAAACGGTAAAGCCGTCGACCACAACACGGCTTAGCCGCAAATAGGTACCGCATTGACTTTCTAAATCCAAATGCACTCGCTCGCTATACCTCTCACACGCTCAATCAATTTCAAGTAGCATACGATGCAAGGAAGCAATATTGTTATCTATTGCTACTGGAGTAAATGGATGGTATGATGCAGTGTTCGTCATATTCATATCCGTACGTAGGTAATAGACGTTTGTCTGTCGCAATGCATCTAACGTGGTTTATTGGCAATGCTTAGATATAATGTATTATACCTGAACATCAGTCTAAACTAAATAGGGTATTGAATACTCATGCTTGGTTAAATATTTATGCACTTCTGAATGGCAATGTTTACTTTGTACTTATATTATAGTCATTGAACTCAGCAGTCCAAAAATTCTCACATTATACGTCATCGACAAAACGTCCGCACATACTCATCGTTTCTCTCGATTAACAGTTTGTTTATTTTATAAAGGCAGTTCAGATAGAGACCATACAATTTAAATTACGTTTATTGCGTAAATGCATGACATTTAGATTACATAAACCGCAATGTGAATGTGAATAAAAATATATCCAATAGTTAAGGAGGTAAATATCCCAATGTGGGAGTTGATTGGGGCGTATAAATAGAACGGCATCCAAGCCAGCCGGCGTGGACAATGGATTCCATTCCATTCCGTAGACGAGACGTAATCCATATGGATGGGCGCTAAAGGGCAGTCGGAATTTAAACGCACTCAAAATTAATAAGATTTCATTAAAATCTAACCAAGTTTGTAGAGCTGCACGTCAAGAGTTTTTCGATAAAGATTGAGTGTTTTTATGTGTATCTACTTTAATGCTTGGCAGGTTTCCATGTTTCAGCAAAGTTGTGCGTTGTTCGTGAAAACAATGACGTTTTAGTTTTCTCTCAGCGGGAAGCAATCTCTGTATCGACTTTAAAACATTGTTTTTTTTCATAAATTATTTCAAAGTTCAAACGTCAAATTTAATCACTGAATATTTTATTGCAATGTTTGAGACAGGAGTTATTAAATGTACATATTAAAAGAATTTTATGCAAAAATAAAAAATAGCTTTGCGCGTGATATAGTGCTCCATCAATATTCTATACAAGGTGCCCGGGAATAAACCGAAAGATACTGTTCATACGGAATGTTATTTTACTGAATATAACTTAAAATTACTCTTTATGATATCTCAGGAATGAGTAGTTGAAATCCTTTGGATTCCTCACGAGATAAAAATGTGCCTAATATAATGTTGTCTCCCTGGAAATGGTCGATCTGAATGTTTGATTACTGATTGTACGGGCATACCTACTCAGGATAGAGACAGTACTAATATAACAAGATATGGCGAGAACTGGCCGTTATCGCTGTGGACGCTTCCAGCTGGGTAAAAGTCATAAATTCTGTTGGCGCTAAAATGAGATCACAGGAATTCCACAGAACAACCTTGAACTGAGACCGAATATGTTCTAGCTCTCTGAACTAGGATGCTGCAAACTTAGCCGTTTGGTAAATTAGTGCGAAGTTTGAAACAAACAAAAATTATGTGTGCTGTAGGCCTCATGATCACTTTTCGAAATTGCTGAAATATGACTTTAATGAATATAATATCAATAAAATATCGAAAGAAGAAAACACAAAGAAATAAAATACATTAAAGTTGGTAATAACAGGCGGTCATATCGCTAAAAAGCGATCTCTTCTTGGCAATAGCAGGCAAAATTGACATGTTACATTTATTTATTTATTTAAACTTTATTGTACAAAACAAAAAGTGTACAAATGGCGGACTTAATGCCATAAGGCATTCTCTACCAGTCAACCATTGGGCTAAACAGAAACATTTTATGGTGCAGGGCCTGTTAACTATCAAGATAATTATCTTAAATTAATGTATTTTAATAAAAAAACAGTTTTGTGATTTATGTTACTACGATCCATTAATTTTTTTTCAAGTGGTTAAGTACTTAGAGCAATAAGTAAAAAAATCATGGCTAGAAATTGAAAAACAAATCGTGAATATGTAATGTTTATAACGATTTCAGCTCTACGACTGGTGAACACTCCGCAAAGCTTGAGCAAGTTTTTTAAGCGGTGTCTGCGGTTTGGAATCGCGATTTAGTGTAATTGGCGTGGCGTAACATTTAATTAGGGATTAGTAATTTTTATTTATTGATACAAAATACAGTATTTCCTAAGCCATTTTCAAATAAAACGATTCACAAATGTTGATCTTGATACGAGGTAATCTTATTCGAATTTTCTTTTCGGTAATGTTCCTATTTGAAAATTACTTTAGTTGTCGACTAAAATTTCGTTTCAGAACGACTTAACGTAATTTTGCTGTCCGAAAAGCTTTTTCTGAGCAGTAATGAAATAAAACATGCCTGGAGGTTTCTTGTCACTATATTATGTAGGTAATGGGAATTATGAAAATAAATTAATATTTCTTTACTTTCAAGCGATAGCATTATACATCGTACTTGTGGTTAAAATTATACGTGTAAAAAAAGAGATATTGTATATAATATTAGGCCCTCTCAAACCTTGTTTCAAAGTGCTACTATCGATAGAGTAGAAAGAATTGGCAATCATTTCACTCATACTTAAAGTTTATCCACTGAACGTGCTTCATGAGTAATCTCGGTAATTGCTCAAGAATGAAAGATGCCTATGTGATCATCAACACGTACTTCACGCGCCCGGCGGGTCATGTAAATATTAGCATTAAAGGTATAATATAAAATTTATAACTAAATGTCTCTTCATAGCTAGCATATTCGTCCAGTAAGTGGGTCATGCTTAACTTCCAACGATTAGTACAGGATACGACACTGCTATTTAATCTGAACAATACCTGAGGGACAAAGCACAGCTTAAGCCGATGGGATTAGAAACATGAAATGCATATAAATTCCTTTGAAACGGAGTAAGTATAAGCACTGAGAATATTGTTTGTTTAATACCCTAAAGAGGTCAAACGAACGACGAAAGTTTCTATGAAAATGGATACACGGCAGATCATAAAATGTCGCAAATATTGTTTGATTTTACGGCCTAATGTTTGTTTGCCCTAGTGCTGCAAAACGTCGCGATATGAAATCAGGTGTTATTTAAGTTTTATTTATTTAAATAGGTTCGGAAATACCATCATAATTACTGTGGACTGCAATCTAAATGCATAGATATTACTTAGGTATGTCTATGCATTTAACTCATACAAATTATTATACAAAATACGTGGGAAGTGGTTGAAGCAGAAGTGTCGTCTTATCTGTTTTATTTCTCAACTACTCTGGGTTAGACTAGGCAAAGCTATAAAATCACATGTGGCGCTGTTTGGTTGCATTTTATTAGAAACATACACCCGGACTATTTACGAAAATAATATAATGGACATGTGGTGATTCAAAGTTTTAATCTAAGTTGAGTCAGTGATTCTATATACATTTGTTTGTAATAAAAGATTCAGCTAGGACGGGGATTACTAGCTGTCAATTAGAATGCTCTATTAATTTTTTTCGTTGAGTTATAATTAAGTATGTACTTGTATTTATTGGGTAGAATTACCAACCAAAAAGGCTTCTATAGAAATACGCATGAAATCTAAAAGAAAAAGGTATCCTAAATGCCAACTTGCTAAGAAACAAATTTGATTTTTCAAGGATATTTTCCATAGTCAAATCCGAACCGACTCAAATATTAATTTTATGGTACTACGTTGCATGTAACTATGTATGTTTAAACTATAGGATTTTTTCTGTATTCTTTATTTAATACACAATAAGAAATTCCAGTCGTCATAATTATATATTCTTCAGGCATACGACTAGTTACATCGACTCGCAAGACCGAAATTACAATTCAGAACGATATCGCAATCCAATACTTGCTCCAGTTTCAACAGTTTCACTCCAAATATTTAATAGAAAGACGCTTCAGTGGTAACACTATAATTATTATGGTTCTATAAGCGCAATACAGGGCAATTTTCTTTACAAAATCATTATCATGTCGATTGGGTTTGACGCGCGTGACGTTATGTAAACGCTTTTAATTAACCATAAACCACGTATTTGGGTTAAACTAAAGATGATGTATGAGGAAAGTGTAATCTGCACGGTTCCAAAAAAAGTCGGTCATTCAAATGGGCAATTTTCTTAAATGATGTTAAATTTTAAATTCCACGCTACGTTAGGCTAGCTGGTAACTCTAATACTAGCATCGTGATCCGAGTGGCGACCACGCGATTTCATTATGCATAAATCGTCACGATCGTGTCTCACCATTGTACTTAATTACAGTATTCGTATTTGATTCACGTTCTTTCTGTCAATTGTACGCGGCCATTAAGCACTATTATTAGTATGTGTAAATCAAACAAAGAACCAATCACATTACTTTCAGTAAGTAGAATATATAATTACTTACTTATACTTAGTTGCTAAATTGAGATTATTGAAAGCTATTATTTCTTTAGTGAAGACTTTTACGTTTCTAATATTGCAGTAATCAGTACTTACAACTTACAATCCCTTTTTAATTGGAGCATAGCGGACACTTACCTGAAAATAAAAATAAGATATGAAAACATCGTAAAATACGTATTCAAACATGTCGTGGACGAAGTAAATAAAAATGGAAAGTTGGCAAGTATTTTCGCCATTAACCCGCTCAGCTACAAGTGGCGAAATGGGATTGGCTCTCCTTTGCCAAGACATAAAACAGCCAAATTAAGATATACATAACCATTTTTATAGCATTACTTTTAGGACACGTAGATATTTTTGCAAACAATTTATCGTAGACGCAATTAAGTAATCATTACATAAGATATCTCGATAGAAAGCTAAAAGTTGTCGTATTAGATGTTATGTGAGTGCGTTTATCCATGTATTATGAATTGATAATGTCATTAGTTGGTACATCACGAGCCAGACGAGACATCCGCGCTTGATAATCGTTTACTTCCGATCTAACCAGTCGTGTTGCGCAATACATCGGCTTTATCGACTTAACGCATAACATTTAATAGTATTCAGAAGTCAACTTGAGATAAATTGGGACAAGAACTACTATTTCGTACAACAAAGAACTGCTCTTATGAAAAGATAACATGCAGTCGCTGCAACGTAACAGTTTAAGCGATTAAACTTACCACGAGAATAACCAGTATTTTTTCCGTAGCTAGTAAATTTTAAAATGCGTGCGCTTTTTTATCGTAGCGATTAGGGGACTTGGGATAAACACACGACCGCTCTATGAGGCAGGGTGTCGACTGAAATGAAAACCGGCAGTCCTTCTGGACGGGACTACTTGTAGTGAAGGACACTCTCCTTTGTGATCCAGTTGCTCACCTCGCTACGGCTCGTCTGCGTTTAATACATCCTAATTTAAATCCTAGTGCGCAGAACTTTATAAACGCAATTAAAACGATATGGTTGGTGTATATGACAAGACGACTGAATGTGCCGCAACGGAGCGTGAACCATGAAAGGATGAGCAGCTAGACCGTAGAAACTAAGAATTGAGTACTTAAGCATAATAAGGCTCCGAGTACTACTTAGTATTCAGGATGTCTTATATATAGTCACTCGAAGCGTTACTTGGTAATTATAGTATACATATTGTATAATAGAATCTGACAGGTGCTTAATTCATCAATCATAGATAGAGATAGTACTGTATGTATTTATTTTTTGAATATTGATACAAAGATTAAATGTAAATACACAACATGTGACCCACAACACTGCAGGTAGGGCTCAAACCCACGACCTCTACTTATCCGAAGTAGTGCTCAAACTACTAAGCTACCGCACGTTATAGAAAAAATACATGTCGTATTTCTACAAAAAGAAAAAATATAATTAGCAATTCTGTTCAAACATATTACGTATTCATTGTTTATTTACTTTGTTCACACTTGCATGAGCATGCGACTGTCATGCAAGTTGTAATTAAAGTAAGAGTAATATACCAAAGCAGAAGAAAATGTGATCGATTTTCTATGATTGTCTTTAATAAAAACAATGTTAAATGTCAATAAATGTCTGTACCCAATTCCTCGTACAATATTCGTTTATAGAATTTCCGTGTGTTGCCGATCTTATTAAGAATGTATGAAGTCGCACAAATAAAACGGAGCTGGACGTTATTATTGTATAGAACCTCTCCAGTAAACATAAAATAATGCAGATACAACACAGTAGCTTCTGTATTGTTATTGCGTGCACGTACGCATATATACGTTTATAAATAAAGTGACGTCTGAACACAATACATTGCACATTACACGGGTAATTTAAAACCCATCAGCAATTAAAAGGGCTACGCTTTCACTGCATGCGGGTGCAGCGCATGAATGGCGCCATTGACTCCAGAGACGGCTCAGCGAGAACAAAAAGTGCTTTGAAAATACTGCGGCGGGTCAGGCTAAATCAACACTGATCATTGCTTTCAGATAACGTCAACATTATTGAAGACTAAATAATGTAGGTAATATAGTTACCCATTGTTACGCAACATCCATCTTCATCAAATTATACGTTGCGTTAGTGCCTCTGGGCATCGGTTTCTATTTATCTCTATCTGTCCCTATATATCTGTGTCTATTCTATGATCAGTATTTAATTTATAATGTTTTGATGAACAGATCGGGTATTATTCTATCCTCGTAAGTTATCGTCATCGAATCCATCAGTTTTTTTACGTTTACATTAAGTAATAATAAATTAATGAATTGTGCACTGTAATCCTACAACGAAACGCATTAAAGACATAGTGTTATAGTGCTATAGTGCGGGTGCGGGTTATAGTGTTTTAAATAAGTTAAATAACATACCTATTATTGAAGTGGCATGGAGTGTTCATAATAGAGTGGTTCGCAATTATTCCTTTTGGCATATCATGCTGAATCAACTAAGTAATGTAGTTATAAAGCAAACGTGGTTAACTTACGACCACAGAGCACTCGCCCATTGTTTTGTTATTGTTGCCTTTTGGGTAAAAAAAATGCACATCATAATTATGTTGAATACATGTTTTCATATTATAATCAAAGTTAATACATGTTACCTATTTAAAGGCATGTTTACAGTCTCAGTGGTCTCAACATTCTTTATAGCGTGCGTGTCTACGCATATAAGTAAGAGATTAGACTAGACAACGCCCTATGCAAATATTGACCGAGGAGCGAGAGGCTCTGCGAAAAATTGGCAACAAACAAAAAATTTGGCTACTTTCGCCGATGTCACCAGTAATGTAACCGTGTCGATCTAGGCAAACACTTTCCACTGTGGGTGTCGGCCCATTGTGTTCAGCGAAAGCCGAATAAAAACAAAAGATATTACGTAGGTATAGGTACTTGTTCTACAGATGGGATACGTATGAGCATTTCATGTTACACAATCGTGCTAATAACAAAGGCGGGTTAGTTAGTTATGCATATCTAACCATGTTGTTCGCAATTATGATGGCTGCATGGAAATCTCTAACAGAACTAGATTAAGGCTTAAGCGGTGAAGCAATTAAGATACCCTTACCCACATCACACCAAATTAAACATGAATACAAAAGTGTGTCTAGTTTAATTTGCCTTTTTTTGATTACCCATAGAACCACAGGTCTAACCATTATTTGTTTTAACTATATTTCTCTCTACACGTGAAGAATTCCTATAAAAATAGCATTTTAGTATTTGATAATTTAAAGGTCTTTGATTTGTTTTCGAGTGCAGTATTTAAGTCTTTGAGTTTTGTGCAGTACCTAACGTTCACTGAGCTAAATTAAAATGTAGCATAAATTAGTCAACATTTTCCAATTTAAATCCGTCCAATAACTCCGTTTTTTTTCCGTGCTGCGTTTCTTTTGTAAAAATAAATTAGCGACATTAAATGTATTAGGTAACTAGGGTAGGGTTAATTTTTTTTTTCTTATTTTAACATACTTACCTGAACATTTCGAAACTGCTATTAATCATATTTACCTACATAGCTTTATGTACCGAATTATTACTATGTAAAATCTCATTTAAAAACGCAAAGCTTTAGGTTGTCTGGAAGCGATCGCTTTTTAGCGATAAGACCGCCTGTTGTCTACCGTTATTATTGTATTTGTCTTGTTTCCTTTTGTCAATTTTTATTGGTGTGCAATAAAATATTGTTACATTGTATTGTAAATATTTTCAAAATTTAAGAAAATCTATGCTTATTCATAAGCATAGATTTTCTTAAATTTTGAAAATCGCTTTCGTATTTCATAATTTATACACACTCCAAAACTCAAAGATTTCAGAATAGTCAAAGGTTGACGTTCTATTTTTCACTCAAATTTTGCTAGACCAAAAACCTAACGCAATAATTATACCGACCGGTCAAACGACGACTTTGCCCTTAAGGCTTCTCATTCCTGTTGACCTAACACGAGCATTTTTGGAATATTATAGGCGCTTTGAGCATTGTGTTAAAAATGCTAATGGGTACTCGTCTGCTAAAAGTCATAGCACAACAATATTGCGTAGAAAACAGTCAAGTTTAATAAAGATTCTTGTTACATAAGTTCCATAGAGCGATGTTTTACCGTCGATTGTTACAGTAATGCAGAGATTACAAAGGCATTGTGAACAACAATTACTCTTGCAATCTGCCTGCGCGAATCTGATTACTTTTTACATGTGTAATGCACCGACGCGTCACTATAATAAAATGTAGCATAATTACTTACAAAAACGCGTTATCTGAAGAGTAAAGATCACTAGGTGGTCGTTATTATGGTTAAACATGGTAAAAAGTGTCGGTAATTAGTAAAGTGATCGCATCAATATCACTAGAAAGTGGCACGATTGGTTTTTCTGCACATGTCGATGTTCACATACTGGGCTAAACCCGCTTGAGTTATCACCTGTCTCTCCTTAAGATCATGGAACCTAGCTCTCTCTATTTAATGGCTTTCCAAGAAATACTAATAAGCCTGTGACTTACGCGTCATATACCATTAAATAATGACTTTTCAGTACATAATATTTTTCTGAACATACAATTTACATTTACAACTAAAATTACAAATTACAACTCACTACCTATAGTCTCACGTTGCCAAAAAAATGCAAAATCTAACTTTTATGCCTAAATGCCGGGTGGCTCCATCACCTTAGATCATAGACTAGTGTGTTTTATGAAATAAAGGTTTTTTTTTTTTTATTATTATTATTATTATTATTATTATTTTTATGCCTTACTTAGGAAGACGTAGACAGAACTAGTGTATGGGGACGCCACGAGATTTGATAACGAAATAATCTCATTTTAAAAGCTTCGCTTTCCTTCGATCAGTGGAAAAACAAAAAGATAACACGAACTTAATGCTTACCTACTTTTACCCTTCCGCCAAACGTGACGATTAAATCGTCTTTAAAATTTGTCGCAAAAAGCAGCGGTAAAAGCGGCGCTAATCTAAAATATTTCTCAGCCATGTATCAAAATCGGTTTAAAATAAAGCATTTTTATTACTTTGTATAGTTTGTATCTATTCGAAACAAGGGTCTGACACGCTTTGATAGAGAAAGATAGCCTTATTCAGATTCCTAAAAGAAGAAATAGAAAAGTGTGCCATGTTTTGTCTTTATCAGCGACCGAGCATTTTTTCATGGTCGGGTTATTGGCACAATTCAAATTCGAAGCAAAACAATCAGCTAGTGTCAAAACTGCTAAAGGGTCAATTTCCCAAGCAGTATTTTTTGATGGCAAGACTGAAAACGCAGGTGCAGAAAGGTTGAATAATAAAGTACCATTTTTTTTCGGATACAGCCCGCTATTGTCTACCTCGGGCAACATCTAAAATTTAAATATTAATATATATATTAATAAAAAAATATATATTTAGACCAAATTTCTCATCAAGGTGGGTTGTCCCCAAGCCGGTTTTGTTTGTAAAATGCCGGGTAAGTCATATACTATGCATGACAAAGAAAATCTGTTACCATTATTTTATTACCATATAAATAGGTAACGAAAAAAGCACATTACCCGTTATAAATCTCCTTTGTATACCCTTGAATAAGTGCATATACGTTTGTCCCGAGAAAACTTCTCATTACCGCCGACAATGTTTCGAACCGATTTATTTCCCTAATTTGATCAAGTATGCCCCCCGTCTCCCGCGCACTTCAAAGAATTAGTTAAGCTGCGGCGCTCGACGAGGCCGGTTGTGTATAGTGGCAATACTTTGGCTCGTATAAACGTGAATATTTCATCGCGGTGGACAGGGGACAAAAAAAATATCATTCCGGAGTTTGTTATAGTTTCTTTATTTTTTAACTGCGTGGTTTGAAATTTATATATATCAGGTAAAGTACACTCGCCATTACAAGAGTTGAATTAGTATTAGAATATAGGGCTTACTTTTTTTTTAAGAAATAAAAATATGTCGTGTTTCTCATTCCACCATTCTCATCCCGGTGTTTCCGGTGTAGTAAAATGACTTTAAACCCCACCAAAATGAGGAAAGCACCGGAATGACATCAAAAGTAGCTTCACTTTTCATAAATATTGTTGAAATAATAATATTTTTTTATTTTGTTTTTAATACCATACTAAGATATATGTTTATATTATTATGTAATGCCAATATAATATATATTACGAATATAAAAAGTAAAATTACTTTCATAATATGCCACTTTTCTTTCATTCCGGCGTATGAAATTTCATTGCGGTGCACTTATTTTATCATCCTGGTGTACATTTATCATTCCGTTGTGTGTTTCATATTCGATCTCGAATATCTCGAAAACTATTTCAGATTTCAGGGTCCCTTTTACATATGTTTAATAATATAGTCTAAAGTATCTCTTCACATTAAAAAAACTTAAAAATAATCAAAAATAAAGAATCACACCGAAATGATACAAAAAATGCGTCTTGTTGAAATTGACCCTAAAGAAATAGAAGGTTTTCTGTATTAAATTATTATAATTACCACATAATTTACATACTAACGGATGTGGAGTGTTTACGCGTAGCATCAAAAATGGTGGGATGTTCAGTGCTTGGCTGTAAAAGCAACAGCTTACGAAAAGAAGCGAATGTTACATTTCATGCGTAAGTACAAGTTTTTTAGTGTTTTGATCACCTATTTCTTTCTCAAATCTCACAAGAATCAAGTTACAAAGTTAAATCATTAGTTATATCATGAAAAAACTTGATAAAATAGGAAAAATCTGTAAATTATTTTCAAAATAACTCGGAGCATTTTGACATGTAAATATTGCAAATCGGTCAGATTGCGTAGCATAAATCTACGACAGAAGCCTGCTAACATAGACGTCTAAATAAATCAGTCGGTTTATAATCCAATTTGGGGATGCCTAGATATAAAATAAAAATTACCCCCATATTCGGGGAATCTATAGCAAATTGATATTTTCAGTTCTCCGATTCCGACAGAGAAAGAACCGTGTAAAAAATTAATAGCAAGGCCTGAGAAAAATTATATTTTCGCAACTAGTATTGGTGATATCCTATCTAGGTACTTAGGTCATTTACAATTTTACTATTTAATTTTGCTTTGTTACAGCATGTCCCAATAAGGCGGTGCGTCCATGAACGTGGACTGTCACGATGGATTTAAAGTATCCTAAGTAGAATAGAAGAAAAAGAAGAAAGAAGAAGTTTCATCCTATTTTTTTAGTAGGTACTGGCCAGAAAAATTCTACAGTATTCAAGAGCAAATCAAAAATTTTGCTTAGAAACAATTGTTGTAAATACATATTATTTAAAGTTTAAACTAATTTTATTGTCAGAGAACCCAAGTATATTATTTTTATTTGATTATACGGACTAGTTTTGAAAATACTAAAGATAAAGGTGAAAGCAGCATCGTCTAAGACTCAAATCAATCAGCACTCAAATGACGACACCTTGTGAAAAATTGACAGTCGTAGCCTATAAAAGAACAGCGCTACAATTTTCATACTAAACCCGCCTTAGTGATAGTCCGATTTTACTGCTCTGTGACCAATTACCTTTCGCCTATGATCTTTAAAAATGAGGAACAAATAGATTTTTAATCGTTAATTGGAATATTTTCAAAAATATAAAAAAGCGAATACATAAAAATAAATAAATGTGAATTCGAGTACTTGGAACGTTTCTGTCTAACCACTTTTTATGGGGTTTTTTTTTGCGACCATGGCAACCCCACATTTTGACGTCATTATATGTCTTTCTCTTACGCCTGGTCGCTCTGTGGCAAATCTATAACTACTATACTATATCTATGATTCGAAAACATTTCGTGTGACCTTACACACGGTAGCTCGGTATAGAGTCAAAACGTTTATTATTAGACCACTCCCCAATGTCACTTGGCACTCGATGATACCTACTCTGAATGTGAGACTTGAAATATGAAATGCGATGGCAAGCGCCGCGCCACTGCACGTAGCTAATGTTCTGTTCTGATATTTAATACCTATGTAAACAAAATTTTAATTGATATGTTGAATTCCACCAGAATGATGCAAGATAACCAAGTTATATTATAGAGTATTTACAAGCTATTTTGTCCCTTTCATTATCCGAAGTAAATCTTTGATGTCAATTGATCTCATAAAGACCTACAAGGTACAACATTTCAAATAAATCTCTTCCACTGTCAACGGTTCATTGAGCTACCCTATAGATGGCATTTCTCAACGATTTTCATGGAATTGTATTAGTAGGTTTATTAAATTAGTGTTTTTTTTTTTAAATATTGGACATATGTAGTTTGCAAACGACAAGAAAACAGCCATTCCGACACGAACTGGCGAGGTCTACAGCTTACAGAGCCACTAGTATTTAGTAGGAAATCTATCACAATTCAAATATCAAATCGCATTAACTGGATAAATTTTCCTTAAGACTACTCGCACAACTGCCAAAATTGATATCAAGTAGGGTACATATTTTTAGGTTACAGCGAAGATTAAAATAGTTTTGTGCTCAAACTTTGCAAAGCGGCACAAAGCCAATTCAATTACAGTACTCCCTTTCTTTGCAATTTGGCTGGCTCGGGCAAAAACTCGGAAGCGAAACTCTGTCACGGCCGCGAGTGTACCTGCCGGCTGCCGGCTTGCAATATAAAGATGCGCCAAGGCTCAATGTTAGAGTTAGAACCACGCGCTGAATAGGAAAAGAATACCAATACCTTTGTTTATCAAGTCTCGATGTCTATGGTAAATGCGTTTTTGTAATCCAACTGCAATTTTTTTTTTGCGGTGACTCAGCGACTTTTAATAAGCTGTTTGGAGAGATTTCTGAAGATTTGGGGATCTGATGATCGGGCCACCTAATCTGAATAATCTGAACGTAACATGTTCTCGATAAAGAAGATTTACAACTAGTGATGTGAGCTACATGCAATAAACAAATTATTCATGTGTTATTCAATAATTATTAGCATTTTACGATATAATACTTTCTATTTGATAGTTTTATCTTTATATTTTAAGTGATTTCGAACAATTCGAACGTAGGACGTCTTCATTAGAACTAGTTATGTTATTAGACGCGTGAGTGGACGCAGGAGAACGTTTCCACATGGAGGACACTTCTTGCGCAACTAAAGCGCACTTCCGTTTGACTTCCATCACGGCTTTCACTTTTATGCGATCTATCGCTTATAAGGAAACGAACAATAAAACAAATAAGGTTTATTGTAGAATTACACGCTTGTAAATAGCATTTCTAATAATTCGTTGCGTAAAACCTTACTATAATGTGTCACAGCCGCAATAGAAATGTATACGTACGTACGTACAATTAGGTTAATTAACAGATATATTTCCTGTTTTTTGCACATTACAAGAAGCCAATTGTACTAGCGGACTACCTAAAAGTATTTTTTACACCAACCTTAACGTTCGCTGACTTGAGTGTATTTCAGGATTATTGAAATCGAAACAAACACGGGATACCAATCAACATATTGTCAATATATCCCCATATTTTACACACAAGCCGGTTAAGTTTAATAATCTTATATATACCGATATTAACTTACACAGATTGGCATTAAAAAAAAAACTTCTGTTAGATTACGTATTCGAGAACAGAAGACACTGATCTGTGATCTCATTTAATGAATCATCTCGCCATGTTGAGTCTGCGCCTAAAATGGCAACGAGATCCAAGTATCAAATAATCCAAGTATAATAAAATTATTGGTCCACATGTGAATGTGACCCGCCATGTTTTTTAAGCGTGTACATGAATTTTGCCGTCTATCACAATCACTTTTAATTCGTATGAAACCTTGACCGATTTCGCGCAACAAAGCAAATATCTATAAACACAATTATACAACTGAAAATATTAATGAATCATCTTAAAATAAATACTGTTCATATTCTTTAGAGAAGGCGGCAGCTCCCACATAACCAAAACTTGGCATCGGCACTAAATATTCATCCAAAATATGAATACCTACCTAATCTAAATTGGGAAACTTTACTAACGGATCTAATTTCAAAAGGGACAACAATGCAAAAATGGCATTTAATCATCAAACATCTAAAACGATAAACATCCCTTCATTTTAATAGTGCTCTTGTAATATTCATCAGTCAAACGGTTCGTTTTTTCTCGAAGAATGTATTTGACGTCTCATCTCATCGGCACATGTTCGGATGTTTGACCCGATTTTGGATTCGATGTAAATGAACTCTATACCTACCTATGTACTGATTTTACAAAGCACCAAATAAAACTGTTCTACAATCATAATAAAATTAATAAACGTTTGTAAGTAAGTAAATAGCGAAAATTATAAGTTCAGAATTCATTTACATGCTAACAAAGTCTTACAACATACCTATACATGGTATAACAACGGAGGATGGAATATTATGAGGATACGAGTGCCCCTATGGAATGTAACGCGTACGGCCATGACACGAAATTACTCACGTACGTCGCTCCGTGGTCTTGTTGCTAATTAAGCAAACTGCAGCACCGACACCGACCAGGAAAACTGTCCTAGGTACTTGTATGTATTTATTTCCAGTTGTTTCTCTTATTTAGCCAAGCACGACTGGCGTTCGAAGCGAAACAAAGAAAGGCTTTTCCGCGTTATGTTTGCTGATGATATACGATGCTGGTGAAAAATTGAAACCGCCGGTTTATTTGCTTTGCTTGCAAACCTGCTGCGACGCGTTGGTTCAACCTACATTCACGGCGGTAATTCGAAGTATAAATTATTGATATATGTATTTGAGAAGATGCAAAGGCAATATGAACAATAGGAACAAATAAACGACGACCCACGTGCTGATGACAACAAAAGCACTAAGTACAAAAGGACACTCAGACTCAGAGTCTGACGATGACATAAACTGTGCTACTTACACCTATGTTTATCGAACAGGATATAGCTATAACAGTATCAAAACAAAAGCCAAACCCATCCCATATCGTTAAATAAGTGTCGAGTTATTGGATATCCGAGAGGCCCACTGAGCTGAAGGTTCGCACCTAATAACGCGAGCCAGACACTTAGCGCTGTCTGTTCTCCATCGGCGGATAGCCCGTATTGAATTCTTTCGCTGTATTTTTAAAACTCACACGTAATAAGTATTTCGCACATACATTTTATAGTTAATTTCTATGATAATGATTATTATAAGTAATATTAAAGCTAAAAGAAATCTCCAAAAGTCTCCGTCAAAAATCCAAAACCAATCAGGTTTCGATTTTCTATGTATATAGTCGGTATAACTGATTAAGTATGAAATTGCTTACAAAAATACAAAGTCTAATACGCATTACAAATATAAATTAGATAGTTAAAATGAACATAAAGGTATATGTATATATAGTTTGTTCAAAATCACCTACAAAAGAAACGACGACTGTTACACTCTGCTTTTACCGCTTGGTTAATAATTAAATCTTACGTTCAAACAACACTTTTTACTGCTAGGTATCGGCTTTGCCTAGTAAATCTGCTTGGAATAACAAGGTTACCTGGGTAGGTATTGTTTCCACAGCCTCACAGGTCTGAAGTGGTTTATCAGCCAATTAATTATCTGCACAATAGAGTACTCTTGGCCAACTATAATATTCTTATCGGTCATCTAAAGTAGCTCTGGGAAATGTTGATGCACTTTCCTAGCACGAAGTGACATTTCGTCTAATTTGTCATTGTTATGTGGAAAGTCTGTTAAACAATAGACAGTAAGCTGCATATATTAAGTCTTGAATTGCATTATTGTTTTAGATAACATGCTTTCTTCAAGCTTCATGAACTGGGTTGAGGGGTACTAAGTGGGCTTATTTTTAATTTTATCTTTTGGGAAAAATATAAGTAATCCAAAAACTAAACGTAGCTTTGACAAGAGGGACCATATTTTTTTCCGTTTACCGATGCAAAACGTCGTTTAAATTACTCACAATATATAGACTGTAATAATATACTTTGACAAAAAAAGAGGTCCGGTCGCTTTCTGCGTAACGATAGTTCAATAAAATAAAATAAACTCAAATTGTCAAACATCGCTAAGTTCTTAAAAAGAAATTCAATTGTAATATATATATATGTATGTCTATATCAACTACAAAAGCTGTAGCAACCAGTATATAAAAATTGCCGTCTAGGATACAAACTGTAAAATGTCCAGGCACTGTAACGGGGCAGACAGTAAAATTGCGAGGGAAAGCGGGCACCGCGCCAACAGACTACGGCAACCGTCTCAGGATTTATTTACACTGGAGGAAACATTTTCACGAATTGATTTTGATTTGTTTGATAGAAAAATTGATTCCTTTTAAAAGTGAAGATGAAGACCCTATTCGAGACATGTTTTTACAATATTAGTCACACGGGTAAGGGAATAATATCAATTATGCTAAGCACGCAAAGCTCCCCTCAGCCGTGTAGAGACGACTTTTTATCTGTCAGCAGTAATCTCGTTAAAGCGAATTATGATTTTAATAAACTTCTCGTACATATTTTCCGGCAAAATATATTTACCTAAAGTAAGGTATTAGGTATAATGTTGGGATGGAATGAGAATAAGATATCCCACCAAAAACATTTCATGTAAAAATGGCGGCCAAGACTCATATGGTCTGGCTGTAAAAAAGTTATCAGATGCCTCGAAAAGCCAAGCCCCTAAGCCCTGAGTTTACTAATCCTACACCTTGGCTTCAAAGGTAAGGCTTGGCCGTTTCATAAAGTAACGTAAACAAGTCTAATGGACTGTCCGGCCTATATGGTAAGGAATTAAGTTTATATTATCATGGAGATATAAACTTAACTTCTTGATATCGTATGGGCCAGACGGTCCGTTGGACTTATTTACGTTACTTTATGAAACGGCCAAGCCATACCTTTGAAGCCAAGGTGTAGGATTAGTAAACTCAGGGCTTAGGGGCTTGGCTTTTCGAGGCATCTGATAACTTTTTTACAGCCAGACCATATGAGTCTTGGCCGCCATTTTTACATGAAATGTTTTTGGTGGGATCTCATTTATTTTTGTAAGGTGCCCTAGTCTTTTTCATTTATTTGGGCCATAGCGTCTGTAAGTAAGTAGTAATAATAGCAAAAGCGTTATGAGCATGTGAGTCTTGGCCGCTAATTTTACATGAAATGTTTTTTTGGTGGGATCTCATTTCTTTTTGTAAAGTAGTTTTTAATTTTTAGGTTTATTTTTTTATTTTTATGTGCCGTAGCGTTCTAAGTAAGTAGTAATAATTGTGTATTTAAGAAATACTTACGTTTAGCCCCCATTATGGAAAACCCATACAAACTTTCATCCCCTTATTTAAAGGGTGGGGGGTGATTTTCTAAAAATCCTAGAATATATATTTTATTATTTATAACAAGGAGTCCCTATATCAATTTTCAGACCTCTAGTATCAAAATTTGCAGAAGTCTCATACAAACTTCCATCCCCTAGTTTAAGGGGTTGGGGGGTAAAAGTTCCAAGTTTCAGAATTATTCTATTGTTTGTGTACTAAACCTAGCTTACATACCAAATTTCAGCTTTCTAGGTCATCGGGAAGTACCCCAGAGGTTTTTGATACGTCAGTGAGTGAGTGGCAAAATCGGCGTATTTTAGGTACCAATTAAACCTAAAGTATAAAAGCTAGATCAATTAAATTAAGTACATTTCATATGTTCCCTAACTGCATCTTATCCTGTGAATTTGGGCGCTCTTGTGTTAACTGGGACAAAGCTATGAGGGTTTGAAAATGAGACGAAACGGTTCGAGAAAAGGTAGGTAGTGCCCCGCTTCTTTTTTGCTCGTCTTGGCGGGGGCACTACCGTGCCCCCAGATACGAAGTCGAAGTGTAGATATGGAAGTAGTAATAATTGTGTATAAGAAATACTTACGTTTAGCCCGATATATACTACTTTTATCGCCCATTATGGAAAACCCATAAAAACTTTCATCCCCTTATTTAAAGGGTGGGGGGTGATTTTTTTAAAATCCTAGAATATGTACTTTATTATTTATAAATAATAAAGGAGTCCCTATATCAATTTTCAGACCTCTAGTATCAAAATTTGCAGAAGTCTCATACAAACTTCCATCCCCTAGTTTAAGGGGTTGGGGGGTAAAAGTTCCAAGTTTCAGAATTATTCTATTGTTTGTATACTAAACCTAGCTTACATACCAAATTTCAGCTTTCTAGGTCATCGGGAAGTACCCCAGAGGTTTTGATACATAAGTGAGTGAGTGGCAAAATCGACGTATTTTAGGTACCAATAAAACCTAAAGTATAAAAGCTAGATCAATGAAATTTAGTACATTTCATATGTTCCCTAACTGCATCTTAACCTGTGAATTTGGGCGCTCTGGTGTTAACTGGGACGAAACTATGAGGGTTTGAAAATGAGACGAAACGGTTCGAGAAAAGGTAGGTAGTGCCCCGCCTCTTTTTTTTCGTCTTGGCGGGGGCACTACCGTGCCCCCAGATATAATGTGTCTGATAGATAACGAATGCAATTTGACTAATAACGACTTAACTTAGCTGATGATGTCACAGCATATGATATGTATAAATAGTTTTTGGGCTGGCAATGCATCCGCATTAGTAGAATGTACCACTTGTACCAGATACGTATACCTACAGTTTTCTGCCTAACAAAGTTGTCTGTAACGTTAGCGTTGCCTGAACCGTTAATTTTTTTCAGTGTTAAACCTTTTTTATTTGTTGAGTAATTATTACGTTACGTTCTTGTGTAACTGGCCGAACCGTCGCACCACCATAAAAACAAGGGTGTAACTAAAATATATCGATGCAGACAGAGGGTAAGCGGGGTCGGTGTCCTAATCCACCCCATGCCCGGCGGATTCCAGGAAAGTCTCATTGGATTCGAAACCGAAGCCAACTTTCTGCTGCTTAATGTGGCCATTAAATCACTATCATTTTACAGCCTAAGTAGACAATGTTAAAGGTTTGCCGCAGTACGGATACTCCCATAGGATTTCGTAAATCGACAACGGAAACATGGTTATTTATGGTCCTTCTAAGTTCAAGAACTGACCTTCACGTTTGAGCTATAATAGTAATAGAAATTTATTCACACGCAATAGTATCAAAAAAGTACGGTTAATGGAGCGCAAGTATTATGTAACAAAAAACCTCATACTGAAACACTTATAAATACGTAATGGGCGAACACGAAAATCACATCTTCCGATTGGTTGGAAAATTGTGAAAATAACCTTATCGAAGATTTGTTACGAGGGTAAACTAGCCGCAGTGTTGCCTCGGGCCCCTCCAGGCGTTAATCTTTGAGTTTTTCCCGGAAAACACGCACGGGATGATTCATCGCCGCCCGGGGAAAAGAATAGGTACGAAGCGCTGGAAAATAGTGCCTACAATAGCTATAGTAAATTCTAATTAAGGTAAAAGTTACGCTGCTATGTCTTGACTTTTACTAGTTTTGCTTGTTTTTGTAAGGACATATCGCTACTAAATAGAAACTGCTTTTCACCTATCATTTCAACACCATACTTGTATCATAATGTATGTATAGTACCATCAACCACAATAAGGAACTGCTGTAGACTTTATTACAATTTGTAATGTGCATCAAAGTGTGTCGTTTCGTTATTTGTAGTTGCTGAATATTTATGAGCATTTTTGTTTCACACCAGACATCGAAAGTTTTCTTTCAAAGAGGAGTTTTAAATGTTGGAGTAAGAGAAACTTACACTAACCGTGAAAAAACCACGGCATCACTTAACAATTTTTTATATTTTGGTTCCCAGGGGCTAAGTAGTCGTTAAGGAAATGGATTCTCATAATGCGCACGCAGAAGGCAATTCTGTTGAGTTTGCATAATGCCAAATAAGTAATACGAAGTGAGATAATCTAAAGAATAGTTCCATAAATAATGGTTACTTAGGTATTTCATTAAAAATGCCTCGTGCTAAAAGGTACCTACATCGAAAACGACCATCGTAAAGACATACCATTGTTTGAACAAGGTATTGATGGCAAACCAAGGGCGCTCTTATCAGTATTAGTCTCGAGACCTTTCTCCAGTAAACTGTCCTTTTCAAACAACTTTATGAGGTAGGAAATTACTTGTCATTTTCTCCGCGCTATTTCACAGGCCTCTTGCGTTTTTAAAAGACTTACTTATAGTACGGCTCCATGTCCGAACAAAAGTCAGTTTTATGGTCCCATCCTGAAGAAAGCATGAAACTTGGCATGAATGTAGCTGTCATGTATGTGCTTCAATGCAGATATGGAAGCATGTCGAAAAATTATTTTTTCCCCCCATTCCCCCCCTTTTTATGTGCCAAATCGTGTTTTTTTTTATTTTTTATGAAAACGGGTACAGCTATCAGAAAACTGTCAAAGATCAATTTGTTCCCTATGAAATTCTCTACAATATTGTCATTGGACGTATGTTGATAGAATTTATAGTTTACAAAATATGTACATGTAACTTTAAAGTTAACTTTTTATTAAAGATAGTACTATACGCGTACTAACTAACTAACTGCGCCGGCTCAGCGACCCAAAATGAGTCTTGGCCTCCGACACAAGAGCTCGCCACTTTACCCGATCCTGCGCAATCTCTCGCCAGTTTGTGGCTCCGAGCTCATGCAGATCCTTCTCTACCAGATCTATCCAGCGGTACTTTGGCCGACCGACCGGACGACGCCCCGTCGGTCGCCCAAGGTATGCTCTCTTCACCTGCCGATCCTCTCTCATTCGCTCAAGGTGACCGAGCCAGCGAAGACGATTGGCCTTGGTCTCACCAATGATGTTCGGTTCGGCTACCAGTTCTTGTATTTCGGCATCTTTGAGGATCCTCCAATTGCCATCGTCCTTTTTGACCGGTCCCAGAATTTTTCTAAACACCTTGCGTTCCGCTACTAAAAGGCTATGCTCCTCCTTAAGCGTTAGCGTCCAAGCTTCGCACCCATACATAAGAATGGGACGGATAACGGTCTTGTATATCCGAAGCTTCGTAGATCTGCTGAGAAGCTTGGACGGCAAGACCTTGTGGAGAGCAGCGCTGCATCGTAAGGCGTTCTGGATGCGGATGTTGACTTCGTCCTCTCTTGTATGCGTATCCGTGACAGTGCACCCGAGGTATTTAAATTTCTCCTCACCCTTGTAAGAGCTTCCCCCTACAAGAAGGTCCTCTCGTTTAGCACGACTGTTCCGGTATCGCTTCATGTGGAGGTATTCCGACTTCCCATGGTTAATTCTAAGACCTACCTTTGCTGCTTCTTCCTCCAAAATGCGGATCGATACTACCACTTCTCAATCGTCTGCGTACCCTATCTTCTTTAGTCTTCCATTCAGCTCTATTCCGGAATCCAATGTCAGTAATTTCCGGACAACATATTCCAGAACTAAATTGAAGAGCATAGGGGACAGAGTATCGCCTTGTTTCAGTCCGGTACTCACTGTGAATTCTGTTGTCAGCTCATTGCCCACTCTAACCCGCATCCGGCTTTCGCTGGTCGCAACTCGGATCATATCGACCAGTTTTTTGGGGATATTAAAGCTTCTTAGAATGGAATACAGGGCGCCCCGGTCGATGCTGTCATTTGCTTTTGTGAAGTCCACAAATAGCGAGTGAATGCTCTGCGCGTACTCCCATCTTTTTTCCATCAGCTGTTTTAGTAGGAAGATCTGGTCAATGGTACTGCGATTCTTGCGAAAGCCACACTGGTAATCGCTTAGGATTTTTTCTGTGTACGGTTCCAGCCTTTTGAGCAGTACATATGACAAGACCTTGTACGCTGTCGGCAGCAGAGCAATTCCCCGGTAATTGGAACACCTCTTTTTGCAGCCTTTCTTATGCACCGGGCAGATGATACCTGTATTCCATTCTTGAGTTTGTCGTTCAAGCTCCCAGCTTTTCAATATTAGCTCGTACAGTTTGGACTGAGCCGCTCCACCACCATACTTCCAAACCTCGGAAGGCAACGCATCAATACCTGCAGCTTTGTTATTTTTCAGCCTCATAAATTCATAATACAGGATCGGACCTCATCAAACGAGGGAGGTTCTACATACAGGTCATTGTCGCGTACCTCCACCGTGATTTGTTCCTCAACAGGGGGGCAATTGAGCAAGCAATCAAAGTAGTCACGCCACATCGTTTTAATTTCCTCAGACGACGTTACAAGGTTTCCAAGATCATCTGTTAGCATTTGAGAGGACGGTTGGTAACCTTTCTTGAACGTCCTCACCTCTTGAAAGAATTTTCTGGATTCTTGGGCTTTCATGAGTCCTTCAATGCCCTTCACAAAATTTTCCATATGTTTTCTTTTCTCTCTCTTGATGATTCGTTTTGCCTCTATTTGTAACTGTCTATGTCGGGCGCTCCATTTACTATCTTGTTCGGTTGTATTTTGTAATTCCGCCTTTCTTCTATCACACTCTTACACTCATCATTCCACCACTTTTTACGCTTGCTCTTTGCTTTATGTCCAAGTATTTGAAGGCCAACCTCTTTTACGGTATTTTTGATTACTTCCCAGTTATTTTCTATGTTTTCATCTAGTGTCAGTCCTTTAAATCTATTGCTTAACTTGAAACCCTAGACCCTAGCTTTAAATCTGGAAAGATAGTATTGTAAAAAGGAAAAAAAGAGTACTTGAGTCAGACGCGGTAAGCTGTAACTCTGGAAATAATGCCTCTACGACTATGAAATAAGTGTCATTTTGTAGCTTAATGTATAAGGTATATAACTTCTTTAGACTATTTTATCACGACTCTTGTTGTTTTCCTATAAATGGAGCAAGAAAGAAAAAAGTGTGCCTGTTTTTACAATTTCATAATACGTTGGTGGCTGTATACAGAAATATATTAATCTTACCACTATAAAATGTAGTATCGTTTTGTAGGTAATTTATCGACGATGATTTGGTCTCTGAAGAGTAAACTCCTCAGTCTTATGGTTTTTGTAGAAAATTCGAAAAACCAGAATGAGGGAGATAAAAAGGGGGGGGAGTGGGGGGAAAAATAATTTCTTGGAGTGCTTCCATATCTACATTGAAGCACATATATGACAGCTACATTCATGCCAAGTTTCATGCTTTCTTCAGGATGGGACCGTATTTTAAGTTATGGACTCGTACTATTATGTATGTTGGTAAGAAAGCGGGCGGGAAATTTCATCTCAAATTTCTAGAAGTCTCCGGAGAAAAAACCGGGCAAGTGCTAGTCTGACTCGCGCACCGAGGGTTTCATACAAACACTTCATCATTCCCTTGCCCTTATCCCATTTATTTGGGGTCGGCGCTGCATGTTCTCCATTCTTCCCTATTTCGTACAAAACACTTATTCCATCTTAACTGGCCGGGTTCAGTTAAGTTTGCACCTGGTATGTATGGCGCCGGATACCAATGAGGTGCAAAGTTAACGCAACCGATCACGTTTGTTGTATGGGAGACCCACTTTTTTTTTCTGTGTTTAGTATTTGTTGTTATAGCGGCAACAGAAATACATCATCATCTGTGAAATTTTCAATTGTCAAGCTATCACGGTATATGAGAGCCTGGTGACGGACAGATAGACAGACAGACAGACGGACGGGCTTTTAGTTTTAGTAATAAGGTCCCCTTTGGGTAGGGGAGACCGGGTATGGAAGTCACACGGGTTGGTTGTCACAGCGGCCATAACTGACAACTAAAGGCACGAATCAGTTTACCGACCGGTGTCCAAGGATCGCGAGAGCTAAACCCCCCTCCGTACTTTACCTCAGTCGGCTCCGGTATGTTGTGACGGAGCCACATTCGTTTACTTTTTTCCGCCAGTAAAAGTATTTTTTTGTGCATCTGTGTTAAATCTCGTAGGTACACTTTTATTTTGCATATTAATATGCTTCTTCGTGTATTGTTCAAGTTGAACTTGTGTATAATCATATTGTTATAAGGTTTTTAGTGGAAACATTAATTTGAATTTATATTGTAAGATTATTTTCTAAAACGTGTTTTGGGGCAGGTTGTCTCAGGTCGACGGGGGCTGGTAGTCACGTGTGACTACCATATTAGCTGATAGCGAATTTAGTTTTTGGGTGTTTTTATTAATTATGAATACGTATTTCGTTACTTTCCTGGTCACAGTGACTTACATACATCATTTAAGTTTATATAAGTTACTAGCTGGAAAAAAAAATTGTTTTTGAGATTTTTTTATTAATTACGAATATTTCGTTATTTTACGTTACAGTAACTCACATAAAACATTTTTATCTTCAACAAGAAAAAAGTTAGTTTGATATAAATGTGTGAATTATTGTATATCCCTCTTATTTTACTATGTGATTACGTACCCCGGCACCTGTGACAACCATCCCTGACACGGGGTTAAAAGTCACATTTCTCTTTTTTCATAAAAATAAAAATATTTCCTCCGTACATAATGTTAGTGAAAAAGTATTGATATATTTTTAAACTCAAATAAATACACTATCCATTAAATTATCTTTTATCATCCCCAACTAAAAACAATAGTCCTAAAAATGCAAAAGAAATAAAATGTGACTTCCATACCCGGTCTCCCCTACGGAACCCTAAAAAAGGACATAGCTACATACAATAAACATGCTTTTTACTTCAGCGTAGTCGGGCAAAAAGTACCTAGTAAGATATCCTTTACTCCTTTATCGAAGATTGTTAAAATCTGTCCACCCATCAGTGCCGTGGCGTTCATACAAATCGATTCCTACCGGCTTGCCTATTTTAGAAAATGTTGCAGGTTCTTTTGCAAATAAAGTAAGCCAAATCGGTCCTTGATTGGTTCCACATCACTACCAGGTATTCTGTACCCTTGCCATGAATTTACAGTGACCGTACTCGCTAGCGACTGCGTAAACGATTTGTAAGGAGAATTGTACCTAGTTTCCTCAATTTTAGGTCACTGGTAAACTCATGGTAAGGGTACTGCGGCATCACCTACTAACACTTAACCCCGATAAAACTCAGTATGTAAGATTTTCCATGCGTAAACCTAGCGTAGACATAACCTACCGCAAGCTCTATGCCCACATATGCAATAACATATAACAACTGACAAATGCAGCTGCCCGGACATAACGCGTACCGACAAAATTAAATATCTCGGAATGTTAATCGACGAAACCCTCTCGTTTAAATTCCATGTGGAAGCGCTGTGTAATAGAATCCGTAAGTTAATTTTTGTTTTCAAAAAACTGCGCTCAATTGCTGATTCTCAAGACGGTTTATTTTGCTCTTTGCCAATGAATAATAACGTATTGCATAACGTCATGGGGAGGTTTGGCTAAAACCACAATACTTAAATTAGAAATAGCCCAAAGAGCAATCCTAAAGGTTCATACCTATCGTCCTTACCTCTACCCTACTAACCTTATATACAGTGAATGTAAAGTACTAACAGTTCGTCAGTTATTTATTCACGGCACAGTATTAAGACAGCACTGCACAACACCTTACAGCACCGAATATAAAAACAAGAGGCGTAAAGATATTGTTTGCTCCTATAACATGCAAGCAAAACACGCATTTTCTACAAGATTTTTCATATTTCTGGGACCATTTCTTTATAATAGATTAAATGCGAAATTGGACCTATATCCACTTAGCTTCGCTCAATGTAAGAAAACGCTTCATGAGTCACTACAAACTATGACGTACGAAGATACAGAGAACTTACTGGCTGTCATTAAATAAATATTTGTTTAATTTAGTACTTTAGTGTAAATTTTAGTATTTAAGCTACAATAAGATTACTGTAATATAGATGAATATGTACTTATATTAAATAATGTAAAGGCTTTCCCATTGCCTGAAACACAGGGGGAACCCTAGTTCAGGTTATGCAAATTGTGAATTTATTTGTTTTTTTTTAAGTATAGAATTTAACCGTTACCTCCCTGTACATTATGTTTTATCAATAAATGTATTTGTATTGTATTTGTATTTGTACTGCAACGTTACTCCGACCGATAGATGGCGTGGTAGTACCTATGGAAAACGCTATCAAACCTCCTATGTTTGTTGCCAATCATGACGCTGGGTAGCTATAACCTTCTAATTCTAAAAGATACAATAAGTAAAAGATCAGAGTGTACCGGTATTTTTCTACTTGTTCTCTGATAGTCTGGCATAAAGTAGGCATTGAGGTTAAACTCTCTACAACCTTGTATACTTTCATTCAAATAAATTTTTAACACAGTGAATTGTGTGCAAATTTAATGTACCTAGGTATACTGTAATCAAAGACAGTCAGGCAAATATGCCAGCAGTAAAAGTATGAATATAGGCATTTTCACGTATACTAATTACATTAATGTTATTAAAACTATCGTGAGACATCTTTAATAATAAAAAACGGTAAACGGATAGCTACCCCTGATGAAGAGCTCCAAATGAGTTCGAAACATGTCGGGCCGTTCCTGACAATTTTTACGTGAGTTTAAACAGTTCTTATAATTATATACTAATTACGTTTCTTTTAGAGTAAATAACAACTTCTTTATAATAAATTTACCTTAATTTGCTAGAAATAGCAATATTAGACTACAATATTTCACCTCACCGGTCCTTACACCTGACCAACATAAAGTATAAGTTAACACTCAAGCCACCATTTTTGGCACGTTAATTTTCTCGTTTGCCCTTGCCTTATCTTAATCCCAACCTTTGCACCAAGGCTCGATGCAACCTTGATACATATTTGACGAGGAAACAAAAACACAGTCAGGTGAAACTTAATAATAAGTCGCAGTTTTTTTGCTATGCAGTAACCGAATCTCGTCTCGAGTCAGAAATGTTGAAATGGGCACGCTTAGCGGTCGAATGCTGCGTGGAATTCTTGAAGACAGTCGCAGCTATATCAGTTTCACTTTTAGGCTGACCATTCAAGTGGGACTGAAAATGTTTAATTCCTTATTTAGAATTATAAAGTTTTCATTTTAAATTGAAATCTGGCGAATTAATCCAATTTGGTTGTTTCAAGCAAAATAAACATTTCACCATTCTACATAGATAGAATAGAAAACATTTTCAACAGGGTCTGAACCCATTTTAATCTCAAGTTTTTTTAATTTATGTCACTGTAGAAACCAGTTTAACATATTGTTCTATTTAATTTTAGTTGCGTGCGTTTAATTCTATTCTCCCAAATCACAAACAATTAAAAAACATCAGAGTGAGAGTATATAAACGATTGAAGCTGACTAAAAC